>OY720676.1:154219038-155538694 GCA_963170755.1 Amphimallon solstitiale | reverse complement strand
ATATTATTTTTAATTTGGAAGACTTGCGACAACGAATTGTGTACGAGTTTAGAAAAACCATTCCTGAACTAACAGAAAACGTTCAAAACGAATTTTATTATCGTTTACTATAATGTCAGGATGTTCAGCGACAACATTTTCAACATTTATTGTACGAGTTTTAGTTGCCTTTGCAAAACAAAGTTTTCGTTGTTTTGCAATAATAAATTGTTTATTTCTAACAATTTTTTTTAATATTTTTTGAACAATCATTTAAAAAATTAAAAGATCTATTAAAATCAGTAGCAAAAATGCAAGATTGCCATTGCAAAGAGAATTGATGACAATAACTTTTTCAAAGTCAAAAAACCAAACAGATACTATCAAAAAAATGCATTAAGTTTATATCTGGGTGTTTCCAGACTTTGTGGACACAATGAGATTCATAATAGTGTATGTCTAGGTAACGGTATGACTTCAGGATACCAATCAATCTAATCTAATCTATATATTAATACGTGAAGAAAAAACTTTGTAACCCTTTTAAAGCAAATTGCGCGCACGGAGGTGTATGAGATTTGGCATAGTTGAAGTTTATATGGAGAAGGAGTGCAGAATAATAGAATGTATGTAATGTGTTACAAATACATTAAATTTAATAAAATAAAGACGTCGAATTTCGACCACTGGGCGACCACTAGTATTTATTAATGGGCCACCGATTTCAATCAGTGTATATTTTTTGATCCATTGCTAGGAAATTTGAATGTCTAAACAATGATTGAAAAGGAAAATTACGGAAGTCGATGAATTTTTAACCGTTATATAAAACGCATTTTAAAATTATTTAAAATTTACACATTTGTGCGCACTGCCGACAAATATATAATAACATCTGTGACTTGATGAGATTCAAGACGTGGAAGAAGACTTGAACGCACACGGCCCCCAGGTGGTTCATTTGGTTAGATCGCCTGACATGCGATTGGAAGGAATGAGTTCGAATCTTACCCTGGGCGGTAAATTTTTCTAATTAAAATTTACCTAATTAATTACTCAGTGCTCAAGCAGAAAAATCACATTAGGGGTTTCACTAAATAGTAAATCCATTTTTCGTCTCTAATCCTCGTAACTCTATGTATTAATTTTCTTGACTCGATACTGATTTATCTTTGATACAAATGATTAGGCCGCCTCCTAATTTTAAATTTATAATTAATCGACAGCATGTAAATAAGATGCAACCGCATATCAAGATAAGTGCATAAGTCACATTTTGGGTCTAAAAAGTAATTAATTAATGCGGTACTATGAGGGATAACCCGACGATCGAAGCGGTGGCCAGCCTGAAATAACAAATATGAATCTAGAAATATATCGAATATATTTCTGGAAAATAAATATTTATAACGTCAGTGTGTACTTTAGAGATGCTCGTGATACGGCAAGGAGCGTAACATGAAAAGTTCAGCGTCAAAAATTGTAAACAGTCGCGAATTTCAACCGCGTAATAGTTCATAAGGCGAACTTGAAGCGCGGAGCCACGCTTTGTAGTAATAAGGTATTTGGTACATATTCAATTATAAAAGTCCATTCTCAAAACTAATCAAACAAGAAAAATTAAATAATAATTTTTTATACTTAAAATATACGTATTTATTATATTTCAGTCATTCAGTATTTACTCACTTAGTTTTGTTAAATTAATATTCCTTCAATAATATTTAGATACCCGGAAAAACTGAAGCTCGCCTATAAAGAACAGCAATGCACTGATTAAAAAGAAGTGATATATTTAGACAATTAATATTCTGTTGATTTAATTTGACAATTATGTCATAATTTTTCACTGTGTGAATTAAATTGATATTTATGAATCAATTAAGCATTTGCAATAATAACGCTTTTTTCTTTAGCCAACTCATCCACTATTAATTTTACTTTTTCAACAAGTTCTGGAATAGTTACTTCAACAGGCCGCCCGGCCGTGGTCCGTGTTCAATTTATTCCCCACCTTATGGTGGGTTTACATTATTCAAGTGACTTGATCAAGTCAGTTGAATTCAAGTGAAGTGAACGTGAATTGAACATCTAAACCCCATCATTCATTTCAGTTGATCAAGTGAATTGAATGGATTCCGAGTTGAAACATGTTTAACTTTTTATGTTCAACTGAAGGGAAAAGAGCTATTTAAAATGGCGGTAAGTAGGAGGAGAAGTCCTACAAATTTATCACTGTACAAGGTAAGTCATTGGTAGCCGCATCTTCGATTGCTCTTTTGTGTTTTAAATAAAAGAAAAAACAATTAGTGAGAGATCCATGGTTGCTTGTGGCGCATATTGTAAAAATACTTTAAGCTCTGACGCACTTCCAGTTTCACCGGAAATGCACGAAACTATTTTTTTTTAAATGACTCACCCTCTATGTTTTTGGATTTTCTAGTACTGCATTATATTGCCTATTCAACTGTTTTTTCTTTCTCAAAATTGAGCAATAGTTTTTGAGTTATTAATTTGTTTTGAAAATATTTGACCAAAACACGTGCTCAGAAGAAAATCATTTTCACATTGTTTTTAAAAGTAAAAACATTAACTTTGGTGGTGCTTGTAGCCAAGAAAATTCTGCATCGTTTGGTAAAGTTGCACTCGACAATACCTCAAAAAACTTTGTTTTTTCAAAGCCTACTTCCTACTACTACTACGAAAAGTAGTGCATATAAATATAGAGATGCTAGAGGAACTGCTGTCAGGAAATTAATAAGTGACATGGAAGAATTGGGCATCAAAATGACAAAAGATGAGGTTAGAATAGCAGTATCTTCTTTACGAATTGTGACCTCAACTTTTGCTAGTAAATCGTCGAACTGTTGGTCAATCATTCGCAGAAAATTTTTTGGATCTTCTACTCTAAATTCACGTATGAGGTTATTTGAAGCACCTTGCCCCCCCCCCCCCTTCGTCTAATCCACTCTCTAACCCACATTCTCCTTCTGCGTTATTTTTTCTTACGTATCTTTTCTAATTGTTCACTAGCTAAAATTAAAAATGTATGCAGAACAGCTTCGCGTACTACTACTTTCGCCATTTTAAATCAACTGAATAGAATTCGTGTCGATCAAGTGTGTAAACAAGTAATTGAATGCAATTCACTTGAATTCAACTGATTTGATCAACTCACTTGACTAATGTAAACTCACCTTTATACATAAAGCGACTGTGCAACTTAAAAACCATAGTGCGGTACTTTCCAGATCACTCATCGACGACGTATGCATCTAGACCAAGTCCATGGGCACCAGGGTTGTAGAAGACTGCCAAGATATGGAAGATCAAAGTCCACCCAAGTAAGAATGCAGCCGTGCTGTTTTCGAGAAGTGGCAAACGGAAGAGAAAGTACAAGGAACCGTAGCAGCTAACCAACATCGAGGGTGAAATTTCCTGATGTCCCCAGGTCAGGTACTGCTGGACTGAAATTTGGACCTCACGTGCAATTCGTTACCAGTCGCACTCGAAAGATGCTGGCGCATTCTTTGCTACGATGAACAGACGAAGTAAGCTTGATCCTGCTTGTAAGATCAAACTTTACAAACCTGTCATCAGACCATCGATGCTCTACGCATCAGTCGTCTGGGCGACTGCTGCGAATTGCCACTTGGGACAATTCCAACTGTTTCAGAATCGGGTGCTCAGGATAGCTCTTGATGACGCCTGGTACACTAGGAATGAAACCCTTCACTGATTTACCAACATGAAGACCATCAAGGTATTCATCGATCGAAACAAGACCTTCGACAGATTCCAGGATCATCCTAATCCACCGATGTCGGAGTCAATCATCTACGATCCAAAGATTCCTTGCTTGTACTCACGACCAAGGACAATTATTCACGGGCTCGACGCCAGATGAGCGTCACCACCCCCTCGGGTGGATTCTACTACTAAAGTCAACAAGCTCCGCCTGAGTTGAAGATGGATCGAGTAGGTGAAACTCGGGTGAACACTCTGCTAGACGGAAGACTTGAAGGGATGAAGACTTCTAGTACGATATGAACAGACTTTCCTTGTTTTGTAGGGAACTTTATAATGGCGCGATACTCAATTTTCTCTATATTTCACACTTTCTTTTCGATTAAGTTGCTTGGTCGACAATAGTTTAAAGACTACTGACGCGATTGTGTTAAAACTTTATATTTATACTAATAATACTGAACAAGTTACGACATGAAAGAAGTCTCCCACTACCATACAACCCCTTCATTCCACGAACTTAAAAACGTTCCCTCGTAGATCCTTTAAGGAAACAAACGATTTACTTCATAAACAACGTCACTGTATTGTCATAAATGTGTTGACAAATTACATTGCTTTGTACACGCTGTTGATTATATATAGTTTATGAGCTTACGTTGTTTCAAATGACATTCATGTTTTGATTTATTATACCTTGTCTCAAAATAAGAAAGACCCATAACACAACTAATTATTATTATTATTTATGGAATAATTTGATATATGCAAACAAGTAAGAATGTAGTAATTTGTCAACAACTTTAAACTTTATTATTTGTTCTAATGAGTGTAAAGAATATATATCAGTAAAATAATGTTTGGATAAAAGTGCCTTTGTGGATTAATATGTCAAATCTACTCAAAATTAAGATTAAATGTGATGTCTGACATAACCTATTCTAGTAAACTCGAGCTTATAAATAATTGATGAAATATTCTTTCCAATATAAAAGCAAACTGTGTTAATATCATAAATTATTGAAACTTGAATACAAAAATCGTCTAACATTAAATTTTTTCAATATTATTTTTAAATGTAGAATACACTCCTGGAATTTGATAATTTACTACTCACGCTGTATATAATTGGAAATTGTATTACAATTCAAAACTACCTAGTCCGAGGATAAAAGAACGATCCTGTGTAGACGATTACTTCAAAAGAGGACCCTCAATTATATATAGGCAGCTATAGTGCCGATTTAAGTGGATTTGCAAGATTACAAGACAAAGAGAACGCCTCCAGTCACACCTGTTGTGTTGAAACATTAGCAATACATCAATAGAATTTCAAATTGGTCGAACACCCATCATAAAATTTAATTATAGAAACCAGTCAGCGGTAAAGTATCAGCCCTTGCACGTACGTAAGTTTCTATAGAACAGGGTTCAAAAAATCCAGACTCAAACAAGTAGGTATCTATAATTTGTATTAAATTTTAAATGTAAAATATAGTCCATCAATATCAAAAGTACGCCAAATTCTAGTATTCTGTATTTTAAAATACTATTTCCTAATGTATATACACACTAAGCATTCATCTAATACTTTTTTCCCTTGTATAATAAATAACTATTTTCATTATAGTGTTTTATTATCATACATGCCTTGGTAACGACTTTGACAATTTACAAAACAATTGCAGCAGTATTAGTTTTAATATCTGTCAGTTTGAGATGTCACGTATCAAAATGCACAAACTTGAATATCGAGCAGTTACAAAATACTTGACAAAACAAGGAAAATCTCCAAAAATTATCCGTGAAGAGATGTTGGCTGTATACGGGGATAATGTCCTTCAAAGTCGACTATTTGCGAATGGGCAAAATTGTTTAAACATGGCCGAGAATCACTGGATGATGATCCCCGTCCAGGTCGGCCTGTTGATGTGATCACCGCCGATGTTATTGAAAAAACCAAGTGTTTGGTACTGGAGGATGCAAGATTAAAGAAGCGACAATTAGCAGCTTCATTAGGAGTTTCAGAAAGCACGGTTTTCAGAATTCTACACGAATACCTTGGAATGACAAAAGTTAGTGCCAGATGGGTTCCGCGAATGCTTTCGCCATTCCAAATGGGTGTGCGGATAGAGACGTGTGAACAATTTTTGGCGCTTTGTGGAGACGAACCATGTTTAATTATCAATCGACTTGTCACCGCAGATGAGACCTGGGTCCATCATTTTGACCCTGAGTCAAAACAAGAATCAATGCAGTGGAATGTTAAGGGTTCTAGCCCTCCCAAGAAGTTTAAAGTCACCCCTTCTGCAGGAAAAATAATGGCAACGATTTTTTGGGATTGTCAAGAAATACTAATGATTGATTATCTACGTAAGGGTAGTACGGTAACAGGAGAGTATTACGCAAGATTAATACATCGCCTAAGAGATTGTATTAAAGCGAAAAGGCGCGGAAAACTGACGCAAGGTGTCCTGTTGCTTCACGATAATGCACCAGTCCACAAATCAAGATTTGCAAAAGCTGCCGTTGCCGAATGTGACTTTACAGAAATAGATCATCCACCTTATAGTCCAGATCTCGCTCCGTGCGACTATTTTTTGTTTCCTAATCTCAAAAGAACTCTAAGAGGAACGAAATTTATGGACGATTACGAACTTATAGCGGCTGTTGAAAGGTATTTTGCAGACAAACCAAAGGAATTTTTTTATAATGGGTTAGAGATGTTATTGAAACGATGTAATACTTGCATCCAAAAGCAAGGGGACTATATTAAAAAATAAATTTTTATTGCTGCTCGAAACTTTTTTTTTTCATGCCTAGTCCGGAAATATAAAAACGACCCCTCGTACATATCAGACTTCATTCAAGGTATTGTTACTTTATAGACAAACCGGTAGTGTAGGATGACAGGAAGGTAGTTGGTGATCAACAGTCTGGACAAAAGAAGTTAGAAGTTATAATGTTGAACTAATAATGACTGATGTCTCAAAAACTTCAAAAGGAACTCCCGCACTCAACAAACAAACTCATCACTTGGTCTTGTCATCAAATCAGAAAAGAAGAATTACAATCATTTTCATATCGTGTAACTTGTTTGCAAGCAAATGTGAATGGTTTTCGTATAATATTAATACTGAACTCCCAGACAAAACTTTGGATATAAATTCTTAGATAGTCGGTATTTGATGCGCTATAAGTAGATCAATTTTCTTTAACCGTACTTTGACTGCAGAAAGATACCCTTGGCTTTCTTGAATCAGCTTTGTGATCATAAACTAGATTTAGGATACTTAGTACATAGCGGGTGAATATGTTACGAGGATTAGTTAAACAGCGAACATAAATTTCCTCCAAAATCTTCTGACCCTACACTATGTGATTTTTTTATATGGTATTTTTTAACAAAAATAATTTATCAGGTGCCTTTGCAAGATATGTAGATCTACAGAAATAAGAAATAGTCCCGTACTGCAAAATATACTTGGTGGCATCTGGAGGAGAGGTGTAAAATGCTTGGAGGAAGGTGGTAGACAATTTCATCGTCTTTTATAATTTATTGTGGTTATTATTATAGTTAAATAGCTGAATAACCGGGGTTTTCAAACTCTCAATCGCCTAGTTTTTACGCACCCCTTTATTTTCTTTTTCTAAACTTTTTGCGCAGCCTGTCCTTATCGTATCTTAGTTCTTTGTGAACCAATTGATATTCTTCATATTTTAAAGTATATTTTAAACTTACTTTAAGTTTTTAAATAAAATACCAGCATGAAATTATTTAGAAATGCTGTGATTTTTAATTATGCTCATATTAGCATCATGCCATGGAACAGTCTAATCAGTATTTTGTAATAATTAACTTATATAATGATTCGCTGAGTTGTCTTAATTCGTCCTCTAAATGTGCAAACTAAAATGAGTTATTGCTTATATCCGGGATTCCCAAAGTGGTCTTTATCGACCCCCAAAGGTCGACGACGACCTGCAAGGCGTTCACGATAGTGCCTATGTGACTTTTATGCAACAAAGTTTTAAGCATTGACGCTATGTAACCATCTACAAGCTGGACGATCGTCTGAGAAGATGCCACCCTGACAAAACAGTTGAAGATCTGAAATACTTTCAAACACTCAAAGATAAAGTCCAGAAAAGACCCACGATGGACAGAATGTTCGCATCGACGTCACAAAGAGAATATGATGGTTTGAGGGCGTCTTAAAATATCTGTCTACTTATAGCAAAAACCGGAAAACGGCATATTATAGGAGAAAAGTTTGTTTTGGCAGCAGTTGAAAAGCTTTTAAAACACAAACTTGCATCTGATATTGAAAGCTTCTTTATATTATATGGAAATGACCTATTTCTTTATACAGCTGGACGAGTCAACTTTACCTGGTAACGAAGCATTATTATTGGTATATGTTTATTTTATAATGGATTTGCAAAGAAACCATATGAGGTAAGCAGGGGGTCTACCCAAAACCGAGATCTACATATTTCAAAATAACTGTAAGCCATTTTTTATAATAATTTCTATAATAATTAATATTAAACCATATTAAACTATTATCAACTGTGGCATGCAAAATCCTTTTTGTTAGATATGCATTTTCCTGGTATGCGTAATTATAATTTCTTCCACAGTAAGTATTTGATGCAGAGGTGTTACTGTTTAGCATAATAATTCGAAATATGAAAAGAAAATACAAATGAAAAAAATGATATATGTAGTAATGCATCCTATTACCATTACGAGATGATTTCTGATAATTCATATAGCATTTTAATGACATTTCTCAAACGATGTATAAATATAATATAAATAAATGTATTCTGACATGACTTCAAATTGTCACGGATTGCTTTGACTAAGGACTTTTTTAAATAGCTGTTAATACGTATAGAAGTTCGTGATTCTAAAAAAGTAAAATTAAATAACGTGAATCTTGGTATTTAAGTCATTACAGTTGTAAATAAATGATTACATACGCTTCACATACAATTTTTAATTGTTATCAGTCAACATGTACAGGAATAGCTTCAATCATGTGAAACATAATACAAGACTGATATTGGATATTATTCGCACAAATTTTGCCACTGACTGAGTCATAAGAATATTTCACCCTACACCTGCGATATTAAATAATTAACCTAATTATACAATCGCGTGTTCTGCTCTATAAAGTTTCATGACAAACGACAATAAAAATGAATACAAAAGAAACACATACATATGTTCGTATTTGTACCGCACACAGAAGGCATCGTGCAACAGACCCGCTTATATTTGCGTTAAATAAGCAGCGACTTTGGAGAAATTGTGCCGACACCGGCGCAAAAGGGCGACTATTTTCGATATCCTCCCGTGAGGAGGACGAAATAATGCCGTAACCTCCCGACCGTACGGGGCATAGAAGCGGAATAATTGGCATAAAACAGGCGCCGCGTTATATATATTTTTCCGTCGATAATCCAACGGAAATTGTAGCGTTTATTAAAAACCGACGCTTTCAATGTTGTTGCCTATTCGATGTTGACATATGGCACGTTCTTTTCATCATCGAAACTAAGCCAGTACTTAGAATAAACCAGAAAATATGCAAATAATAAAGTCATCCTTATTTTCGATTCTAACATTGGTAATAAATTCAAATTACTAACCGCTAATTGTTGTTTGAAATTGGTTGGAATGTCCACTAATCTGTTCTTCCGACTTCACTATTACTATTATAGCACTACACCTTTTTAAAATACATAGTTAAGTCACCTTAAGACTCTCCGGATCACACATTTCACTCCACAGTTTTCTATACTTCTTTCCCACTTTCCAGTTTTGATTCCGGTCTTATTCAAATCTGGCGCCATTTCTTGAAGCATGTATGATTCGTTTCTCACGTCTTCTTCCAGTCAGATCATTGCAATACCTCATGTAACACTGATATATGTCCAATTCTCCACATCTGACCCAGCGGCCATTTGGCCTATTGCTGTTTGATCTTTGTTTTACTTCATCATCCCCTACGTCTTGTAAACCTTCATGGTTGGTTCTTCTTCTATATTCATTAGCATTTATCTTCTTTTAGGCCTAGTATCGTTCTGAGGTTTATTGTTGCCGCCTCATCCATCAATTGACAAATCCTCCAACATTTGTGAATTTCTTTCATGTTTATCTTTTATATTTATGGTAATTACAGTTAGATAGTTAGTTAAGGTTTCAAAATAAGATATTAAAAACCAAAACACTTGACATGAATATTATACCTAAAAATGCTCGAAGTATATGGATTATTCCTCGATTTCGTAATACACATTTCCTGCAAGTTAATATTACAGATTAAAATTTGAAATATGGCGTCGATAGCTTTAACAGTTTGAGGTCAATTGTTCCACACAAAAATAGAGGCATAATTGTAAAAACCACTTGTTCATAATCAGGGGATCCTCAAACAAAGAAATCTGCAAAAATCTCGACGCCTTGGTCATCATGAAAATGACGAATATTTTCATGACCAAGGTTTTGCAGGAATGGGCTTGCATCTACAAAATTGGGCACAACAATAGTGCTGACATCACTATTATTGCGTCCAATTTCGAATGATGTTATAATTGATGATTCTTTGTAAAGAGTGATATCATTGCAATCTATACCTGACTGCCTACCTCTAATGGCACGTAATAACAAATACAGGGATACTTAAAGTCTATTAGTTTCTTTCGGCCCACATAGTACAGTGCGTGTATTCATGGTGGCAGAAGTTGCTCTATTAATATAAATTCCTTATGTGTAAATTTGAATTTTAATTATTTTTAAAATTCTGTTTTTCTCAGCGGAGAAATACCCAAATTGATTTTTCTGCTTCGCGCTGAGTAAATTAATTAGGAAATTTTATCACAAAAATTTGCCCACGATGAGATTTGAACTCATGGCCTTCTTAATGCCGTCAAGATGCGCTAACCAACTGCGCCACGAGGGCTTGAGTTCATATCTACTTAAACGTCTTGATATCATCAAGTGACAGATTGAAATAATACAACTTTATCCGGCAGTTCGGAAATGAATGTGTAAATTTGAAATTTAATTATTTTTAAAATTCTGTTTTTCTCAGCGGAGAAATACCTAAATTGATTTTTCTGCTTCGCGCTGAGTAAATTAATTAGGAAATTTTATCACAAAAATTTGCCCACGATGAGATTTGAACTCATGACCTTCTTAATGCCGTCAAGATGCGCTAACCAACTGCGCCACGAGGGCTTGAGTTCATATCTACTTAAACGTCTTGATATCATCAAGTGACAGATTGAAATAATACAACTTTATCCGGCAGTTCGGAAATGAATGTGTAAATTTGAATTTTAATTATTTTTAAAATTCTGTTTTTCTCAGCGAAGAAATAGCTAAATTGATTTTTCTGGTTCGTGCTGAGTAAATTAATTAGGAAATTTTATCATAAAAATTTGCCCACGATGAGATTTGAACTCATGACCTTAATGCCGTCAAGATGCGCTAACCAACTGCGCCACGAGGGCTTGAGTTCATATCTACTTAAACGTCTTGATATCATCAAGTGACAGATTGAAATAATACAACTTTATCCGGCAGTTCGGAAATGAATGTGTAAATTTGAATTTTAATTATTTTTAAAATTCTGTTTTTCTCAGCGGAGAAATACCTAAATTGAGGGCTTGAGTTCATATCTACTTAAACGTCTTGATATCATCGCAGTTGGTTAGCGCATCTTGACGGCATTAAGAAGGTCATGAGTTCAAATCTCATCGTGGGCAAATTTTTGTGATAAAATTTCCTAATTAATTTACTCAGCGCGAAGCAGAAAAATCAATTTAGGTATTTCTCCGCTGAGAAAAACAGAATTTTAAAAATAATTAAAATTCAAATTTACACATTCATTTCCGAACTGCCGGATAAAGTTGTATTATTTCAATCTGTCACTTGATGATATCAAGACGTTTAAGTAGATATGAACTCAAGCCCTCGTGGTGCAGTTGGTTAGCGCATCTTGACGGCATTAAGAAGGTCATGAGTTCAAATCTCATCGTGGGAAAATTTTTGTGATAAAATTTCCTAATTAATTTACTCAGCGCGAAGCAGAAAAATCAATTTAGGTATTTCTCCGCTGAGAAAAACAGAATTTTGAAAATAATTAAAATTCAAATTTACACATTCATTTCCGAACTGCCGGATAAAGTTGTATTATTTCAATCTGTCACTTGATGATATCAAGACGTTTAAGTAGATATGAACTCAAGCCCTCGTGGCGCAGTTGGTTAGCGCATCTTCACGGCATTAAGAAGGTCATTAGTTCAAATCTCATCGTGGGCAAATTTTTGTGATAAAATTTCCTAATTAATTTACTCAGCGCGAAGCAGAAAAATCAATTTAGATAAATTCCTTAGTTGTAAATATTAGGTTTGTACTTTAATAGTACGTACTGTTTAATTTAGATATATAGTTTTGAATTATTTGTTATTACCTGCTCTATGGAAAGACTGTGTAGTTATCCTCGACTTTTCCGGTGTTAGGATTAATAAAGATTCTGCGTATCTGGGACATTTTTAATTGATTTTGTTTCTAAAAATTCTGGTTTTAATTCTTGGCATTTTTCCTACATATATCATTATTATACTTTCTAATAACGATATTTTTAATGCGTACCTATATGCCAATGAGTATGCCGCTATCTTCTCTCGTAAATATGGTACATAGTGCTGTCCACTTCCATCTTTTTCTAGAGTTAAAAGGCGAACTCTTAGTGCTTAAATTTTCAGTGACTTGTGTCTAAGAGTATAACAGATTTATTATAGTATCGTTCATTATTATTAATTACTGTTATAGTTCTAAATGTATGAAGAATTTTTGTGGATTTCTTAAATCGTACATCTGACGACGCCCATTTTTTTTAACCATAGACGCATATATGGTCTGGTGGATTAAGTGGCATTAAAGGAGCAGGTTATTAATGGGTAAACTTTATTTTATGATTTATCTTTTTTTTTGTGCTATCCCTGTCTCATGGGTAAAATTTTAAGCCTTGTTGTTCACATGTTGTTGTACCTTTTGTTTCTCCCCAAGCCAAGTGTTAACCTGAGTTCTTACTGTTTTAAACCGGAATATTTATTTAGTTTACGAGCTATGTTTCGGACTATGGATTTAAAAGCAGACGTTAAAGTCTGTCCGTATATATTTAATTTATTTATGCCCCTCTGGCAATTGTTTTAACATAGTAACTTTTAGCTTTAGGACCTACGAAAGTAGTCAAAGCAATTCTTACATTCTGTTTATGATACATGTGAATCGAAGACTTGATCAAGGGAAGATATAAATTTCGGGGAATTGTATCTTGGTGTACGTAAGGTTATGAGTCTTCAAGTCCCTTAGAGTAATCTCCTTTGTAAAATATTTTCTTATTGTATTATTAACTTTTTTTTCTTTACGTGCATGTTGTCTGAATATACAGGGTGTATCGTCATATATAAATTATATAAATACTATTTTCATTCTTAAGTATATACCTGGTTGTGGTTTGACATACAGGGTGTATCACATTAGGGGGATTCCTTTCCGTGTAGCGTAATTTTTGGACTTTTGCACATGTTTTAATTAAGGCCTCATGTGTGACATGAACCTTTTTTCCTTTTGTAGAATACGTGCAACATAATCAGTTTTAAATATTTAATTTTTTTCTTTTAATCCTGTTCCTACAAGCTTAAATGTTAAAATATAATTTTTAACATATTACATTACATTTCTTCGAATTTACGTTTTCTTTCTAAGTGTTAGGAAACACATTACCTAGTCATTTATCTCTTTTTACTTTCCTATACGTAGTATAAGAAGTATTATGATGCTTAAAATTTTCGACCTCGAGATTTTTGCAGACGTCTACTTTTTGTCCCCTGATACCGAAATAGTGGTTTTTAGAAAATGTCTCTCTCTCTCTCTCTCTCTCTCTGTGTGTGTGACCACGATAGCCGCTATAGCTATCAATTCCAATTGTTGTATTTATAATGTCCCTCTTGAGATCTGATTAGATTTTCAGTAAAATCGGCAGACTGGAAGTAGTAGTTTTCTTCGATGAAAAAATCGAATTTTGCCAATATTTCATCAACTACTAAGTTTAAATAAATTTATAAAGAATTTATATGTACTCAAAATTAAATTTGTGAAGAATTTTATTATGAAAGTTTTTCGAAATCGGTTAGGTGTCTTACTCTTATCGAAAATCAGTTTTTTGCCAATATTTCGCAAGTCATGCTTTTTAGACAGGTACGTTACGAGTATAAACGTATTTTTCTACTCCCATACTTTAATTGTATTATTAGATATGCCGAATTTGTACTTTAATGATGTCCATTACGATACAGATTTTCATTATGATACAAGTTTATATCCAATAGGCATACAGATTTTTCATTACGATACAAGTTTATATCCAATAGGAATGCGACATTCCAATATTCAAATATTCAATATGGCGACTGTATATCTGACAGATATACAAATTAAATAAATGTGACAGTTCTCTGCAATTTACAAGTAAGTACTTAAAATTTGTGCTTTTTTGGAAATATAAACGGTAAAAATGAGGGATAATGACAGTGAAATGTAAAATTTGAGTCCACCAGAAATTATGGAACAAGCCTTAGTAACCACGAACAATTTATTACCAGCTAAATTCGCAAAGGAGCATGGAAAATTTTAACCTCAATTTATGAAATGGAATGTTCAAAAAATAATGTTTTATTATGGGGTAGTAGAAAAAATAGTGTATGCAACTTGCATTTAATGGCTATTAAGACACTCGTATTCATTACAATACGAGGCGTGTCTTAATAGCTATCATTAAATGCTGTTTGCTTAATATACTATTAGAATTTAATTTTCACAATCTTTTGTATAAAAATTTGGACTGGAAGTAACACTTTTATTCTTATCGAATAGCGATTTTTGGCAAAAATGTAGTAAATCATGCTTTCTATATACATATATTTATCAAGAGTACAAAAGTATTTAGAGCTGGATTTGGAATATTTTGTGAATAAATGAAATTTCAAAATTCGGACCGGAAGTAAAACTTGGACGGAAGTAATACTTTTATTCTTATCGAATAGCGATTTTTGGCAAAAATGTAGTAAATCATGCTTTCTATATACATACACTTATCAAGAGTACAAAAGTAATTAGAGCTGGATTTGGAATATTTTTTGAATAAATGAAATTTCAAAATTCGGACCGGAAGTAAAAATTTAACTCTTATCTAATAGCGATTTTTTGCAGATATGTCGTAAATTATGCATTCTATATATACATATTTATCAAGAGTACAAAAGAATTTAGAGCTGGATTTGGAATATTTTTTGAATAAATGAAATTTCAAAATTCGGACCGGAAGTAAAATTTTAACTCTTAGCGAGTAGCACTTTCTTTTGAATATCTCGCAAAGTATGCATTCTATAGAGATTTATTAAGAGAATAGAAGTACTTAGAATACGATTTTGGATAATTTGTGAATAAAAAATTGTTTTGTATAATTTGAAACGCTCATACGTATAAGAAAGTCGTGTGGGGGCAGCACCTCATTTTTTCTATTAGTAACACTTGTAATTCTTACTTTCATAAATACAATTTTATGAATTGTTTCTTTTTCTAAAACTCATACTTTATCTAATTGTTACTATTGATATTTTCAATAAAATGTAGTTGTTAGTTGAAAGGTGAATGGTATTCGACTTTCGTTTCTTGTTTTGTTTGTGTGCTGCTTCCATTATTAGTACTCTTTTGACACTAGTTCCCTACCTCATTTATCATCTAGCGGTTCCATACACGCTTGACTTTAACAGACCTTAATGTATGAGTGGCGCCAATTATTGCTCCTGTTTCGGAACCCCGGCCATCTTCAGTTACATGTAGGTGAGCTAGAAAGAGTTTTGAGGATTTTCCATTTCATTAGTAACGTTAAAATGCTTTTTAAATAAAATTATTCTCAATTTTAATTTTAAGTACATATGAATTCTTTATAAATTTGTTTAAACTTAGTAGTTGACGAAATATTGGCAAAATTCGATTTTTTCACTGAAGTAAACTGCTACTTCCGGTCTACCGATTTTACTGAAAAACTAGTCAGATCTCAAGAGGGAGATTATACATGTAAATACAAAATTTGGAATTGATATCTACAGCGGTTTGACCGCTATCATGGTCACACACAGACAGACACACGAGAGAGAGACAGGCACACAGACATTTTTTAAAATCACTTTTTCGGAATCAGGTGACTTCAAAACGTGGACATCTGCAAAAATCTCGAGGTCGAAAATTTTCATCATCACAATACTTCCTTCCTTATACTTCGTATAAGAAAGTAAAAATTAGAAGATTCATATTTTTTTTACTCCGAAGTATACATGCCAAAGCTCAGCAGTAAGTCTCGAAACGTGAAAAGCGCAAATTCGCTTAATGTCTGATATTAGACACGATTGAAAAAACATTTAAAGGAAAACGCTTTCGGATAATTAGACCGTTTCCCATTATTGGTAATTAACATGGAACCTTGAAACGTGCCACCCGAAACGGTAATGATATTGTTTATTGGCGACAGGACGGTAGCTGCTCCTGTCGTTCGTTCTACATTATACTTGCTCTTTTTTAATTAATTGGCTTCGACAACGACGTCGCCACAACAGTCGACAGGACGTTGAAAAGCATCCGACGAACAGGGTGTATTTACATTATTCTACGGCAGTATAGGGTATTGATTTCGCGTGTATCTGAAATGTATACGAACGGATACATACGCTGCATGAATGATGCGTAACTAACGAGACGCAGACTGAATTTGGTCTGCTTACTTCTCATTTCGGAATGGTCCATTATTCTTCTGTTTTGAGGCATTTCAGTGAGTCTAATTCATTTGGATCGTTCGACCAGTTGTTCTAACCTTGTCAAAATTAATGATATTTATATAATTAACCAATTAATATATTCTGCTCTATATAATTATAATAATAACTTTATTCAATTCACTTTACATATACAGGGTGTCCAGAAACTCTCCTGACAAACGAAGACCGGAGATTCCTCAGATAATTTTAAGACAATTTAACCCAATTCACCCTAGTCAGAAAATGCTTCCTAAGAGAGCTAGAGCTCTTTGAAGATGGCGCCTTGTAATTATGTAGTTTTTTTTAATATCTCCCGAACGCTTCTATTTAGAAAAACAAAAACTGGTATGCTTATTTATCCTCCAGAGATGAATCGATTCCATCAATTGCGAATTTCTAGTACCGGTCATAGGCGTCCGTTTTGGGTAGGTAAACGGTTATTTTAACGCATAACTTTTTTGTCTTTAACTTTTAAGCATTTGTGACATTATTAAATTTTCAGGTATTCTAGTACTAAAAGGTACTCTTACTTTAAGTCGGTAGGATACACCGTTTTATAGAAAAATCGATTTGAAAATTTTTCGTTTTTTCGTCATTTCATCTTTCGTCATTTCAACTTCGCGAACTGACAACAATTTGACAATTAAAAACGTAGGTTTTATTTCTGTTGGCAGTTCAGAGCGAACTAGTGCAAAAAATAATATATTGAATTTTAATGACGAAAAAACGAAAAATTTTCAAATCGATTTTTCTAGAAAACGGTGTATCCTACCGACTTAAAGTAAGAGTACCTTTTAGTACTAGAATACCTGAAAATTTAATAATCTAGTGTCACAAGTGCTTAAAAGTTAAAGACAAAAAAAGTTATGCGTTAAAATAACCGTTACCTACCCAAAACGAACGCCTATGACCTTAGGAAGCATTTTCGGACTAGGGTGAATTGGGTTAAATTGTCTTAAAGTTATCTGAGGAATCTCCGGTCTTCGTTTGTCAGGAGAGTTTCTGGACACCCTGTATAATGTTTGAATAACATCAGAAGAGTAGAAAAAGTATAACAGTATTAAAAGCAATAAAGTCATGGCACAAACTCGAACTTATACATGAAAAAATTTTGTAATCTGTAAAAAGCACAGTTAATTAGAACTGTGTTAAGTCTTTTCTTAAAAATATTCCTTGGTAACTTTTTTAAATCATATGGTAAGTGATTATATATTTTTACTAATTGTGTAGTTGCATTCTTCTGCACAACACTTTTGGAAGCCCGCGGTGGTAGAAGCGAAACCTGTGCTGTTCCCCTGGTTTCATAATAATGATGAAGGTCTTGCTTTTTAAATAATTCGTAATTTTCCTTAACACACAGGGCAAATTCCATCACATACAGACATGTCAAGGTGAGTATCTTTTTTTCTTTAAAAACTTCCCTGCAAGAATCGATTCTTCCCATTTTAAAAATGTTTCTAATACATGACTTCTGGAGAATGAAAATTCTGGACACATTTGCAGATGCTCCCAATAAACAATACCATAGCGTAGTCTGCATTCAATATTCGCATAATACGCAGAGATACTTGCCTGCTCATTTAGTGAAGTTGTTATCACTCTTAAGGCATAATTAAAGGACGATATCTTACCCGCCAAGTGCTCAATATGTCTCCTCCAGTTCAACCGCGAATTCACTTGCAGCCCCAGAAACTTCACATCATCTCCAGTTCTTATTTCTTGTTGCCTGTACTCCATAACCAAAGAATCCTCCTTTAAATACGTAAGATGTGAGATATTTGCTTTTTCTATATTCAGCTGCAGGTGATTTTGTTGAAACCAATTTTCAAATAAAGATAATGTTTCAGTTGTTTCTCTATTGATATCATTATTTTCACTTCGTATTACAACTGAGGTGTCATCAGCAAAAAGTGCAGTTGTATACGTTGTCACCGATGGCAAATCATTCACATAAATCAAAAATAAAAGAGGACCCAACACCGATCCTTGTGGTACTCTCCTCTCCACAGACACCCATGCAGACTTCATGCCAGTGCCACGATCAATCACACATTGCTGCCTACCGCACAAGTAAGATCGAATTAATTCCAGAGCCGCTCCTCTAATACCTATTAGTTCTAATTTTTGGTACATTACGTCGTAATTCACAGAATCAAAAGCCTTTTGTATATCTAAAAATAATCCCGCTGTGCACTGGTTGTTATTGATTCCGTCGATTATATCCGCTAGCACCTGATAAATTGCTCTTGAAGTAGATCTACCAGATATATACCAATTTTGCTGCGATGATAAGACATTGTATTTGTTTAAGAAAACTGTAAGACGCTTGAAGATAACTCTCTCTACAATTTTGGCAAAGTGCGAATACATAGACAGCGGTCTGTAGTTTTTGATATCAGCCCTATCTCCCCTCTTGTGAATTAGAATGATATTAGATTTTTTTAATTCATTAGGAAATATTCCATTTTTTAAGCTTTTGTTAAATATAGGCTCCGGAAGTACGACAAATTCAGGTGCACACCCCTTTAGTAATTGTATTGGTATTCCATGGTCACATACGCTATTAGTATCTTTCAATTCCATAATTATATTGCACAACTCCTCACTATTTGTTGGAAACATCATGAAAGTGTTGTGATTATACTCAATTCTGTTCATATCCGTTACAACACCTTTCGCCAAGCTATCACACATTCCTCTTAATTGCTCGTTAATAAGTGTTAATCGTTCTTTATCAGTGTTACCATCCGCTTGTATTTCATTCATAAATGAGTTTTCAGATTTCACATCCGATCGTGGTGGGAAGATAATGGTGTGACGGTGCGCATGTCGTTATCTCATGCTAGCTATGTCTCTCTCGGGTATGACGTCAAGTAAGTAACAGAGCGGTAGCCATACACGAGAAGTATACCATACTACAACCAATTTTTCTACGAATTTTGGAGTCAAGGGTAATTAGATAGTCAAATTACTTTAGGAATAACACTATTTATTAGAACTAATATTTTTTTTTGTCATAAATACATTATTAATTAATGGAAAATATATGCTAAATTACCGTTGCAATTCATTTGGTAAATAAATATACAACAGTACGTCTCTCTCTTTCGGTTTTATTTTATGATTATTGGCAAACTTTCTCATCTTCCGATTTAATCTCGTCTGGCAAATTTGGAAAATTAATTTTTTTTCTTTCAACTTTTCACATATCCTGTCGGTTAGAATATTAAAAATGATTTTTTCTTTCCATAATAAAGCGCCAGGCACTGTATTAAATTTAAAATTGTTGCCGCGTTCATTAATGAACTGTACGAATGCAAAAAGCAACCCCTTGTGATATATTGAATCCAATCAGGCATGCTATCTTTACTGGCCATATCACAAGGAGTTCTTAAACTATATTTATTTCTAAAACGACATGCCACGTATCCAGCAATATATTTCAAACCTTCTGAGTGCACAGTATCTTTAAAATTAAACAGTTCGAATTGAGTCAAAATGTCTTAATATTCACATGGAATTTCCTCAGAAACAGTATTGCTGTCGACACATTCATTTTATTCTGGTTGTATGAAAGAGTAGGGTATTTGAAGTTCGTCTGTAGGAACATTTTCATCTGGAATTAATTGAGCAACATTCCTTAACAAGCTGCCGGAAATGCAAGCTTCATTTTCTGAATCTAAATATTTCAGTAAATACTGCTCTTCGACACTTTCTTCAGTGTTTTTATTTAGGGTGAAAGCAGTTGCTGAATGTTTTGATTTAATCGGTAGGTAAGTATGTATTCGATTTGGTACATTTCTTATACCGTGCCTTTAAATACTTTCCGCATTAGAGTAGGCTGTTCTTAAAGTTTTTAAGTAATCAATGTTGGTGTACATGCTAATTTTTTAAAAACTTCAAATTCTGACAGTTGTCATACTTAAATTCAAGTTATAGACGCCTATTATTATTTACATGACATAACCAAACTATTAAAATTATGCACTGTCACCAACCATTAAAAAAAGCATGGCCGTCTCTAACGCGGAAAGTATTTGAAGGCACGGTAAGTATTTGTACAGGCTGACTAACGAAGCATTATTAAGTACGCTGGCATTGTAATTGTGAGGCGTTAATTAGAGGATTTATTCAATAATTGATTGAAGACGGAGATACGTGTTGAAACTCCATAATTTACAAGTAAAATTGAAATAAATTCAAATTGAGTTCAAAACAGTTTTATTCAATTTACTACAATTGTTTCACCCTACTAGGGCTTCATCAGGTAATGAATATTATAATACAAAATATTTGTAGACGTTTATATTTTGTATTATAATATTCATCACCTGATGAAGCCCTAGTAGGGTGAAACAAATGTAGTAAATTGAATAAAACTGTTTTGAACTCAATTTGAATTTATTTCAATTTTTACTTGATTTATTTAATGCTTGTTTATGCGTTTTTTTGAAATTAATTGCACCATTTAAAATACAAATTAGTGTATAACTATATGCGCTCGACCGCATTTGTACTAGCATGACGTAGCTGCGCAAACCGATCGAATTTGAACCTCGGGACCGTCACACCATTATCTTCCCACCACGCATCCGATGTTATTGTTCTAACCAGAAGCCATGTTGCATTAACTTTGTTATGGGAAGTATTAATGAATTCTGCATTAGCTTGTTTCTTTGCATTTCGTATATCTCGATTTAGTTCTCTACAATATGACCGATGATCATCCCTTGAAATTCGTCCATACATCTGACGTTTTATAGATGTTCTGTATTTGATTTCTTCCGTGATCCATTTTACTTGCTCTGCTTTCTGTGTCTCCGTTTTAACCCAGCATACTTAATCATACTTTGTCTTTATCATTTGAATGAACTCGTTGTAACACATGTCTATGCTTGTATTAGACAAAATCGGATTCCAGTTGTGTGTCTTTAGCCACTCCCTGAATATCGCTACATCATCCTTGAATAAAACTTTCTTCTTTCTGATTTTATTATTTTTTGTAACTGTATGATTAAAAGCAATAGAAATCTCTTGCGCCACATGATCTGCCAACGCAGTATATACCACACGGCTATCATACCTTTCCGCATTAGTAATGATATTGTTTATTGTAGATCTTGAATTTCCGTATATTCCAGTAGGTTCATGAATTGTAAGATGCAAATTAAATGTATTCAAAAAATCTCTCATTCTCTTAGAATGGGCGTCACTGACTGTTTCAAAATGTATGTTAAAATCTCGTCAATTTATGATATTGTAGCAGTTTTCGGATTACCTTAACGTAGATCATCCTCAAAACTTGTACAACCACATTTATTAAGAGCAGCCATTCATTCACTATGGAAAGTGAAGGCGATCCATCCTTATACCCTTCTAAGAATTGCGGATGTATTCCTGTTGCTTTTAAACCATCCGAAATAAAGAAATTAACGAAAAATCAATGAAACGTCTATATTAAACAGCTGTTACTATTCGAAGGAATCAACATAAGGTAATAAAATTATGCATGTACTTATAAAAAGTATAGAACTTTCCACTTCAATTTCAGTTTCACAGTTTCTAACGTCATCTATATGTTGGGCCGAGTCAATAGTTTGTACGTTGTATGTACATACCGTATGTGTCTATTTTCATTAGCTATAGGGATTCAATGTTTACATGCGATTTATACGTATACAAATAATACTTGGCAACGTGTGTCTCCCGGCAACAATCGACATCACAGCGACTTTCCCCGATCTTGCCACTTCTACATTAAATGTTGAGCAGCGAACACGTTCCGAGATATAGTCTGCAATAAAATCCGTCATCATCAAATGGCCGGCGCGATCTAGTTGTTTATTATTATTTTCAGAATCCTTTTTTATTTACCTTATTTTTAATTTTATTAGAATTACGCTTTTGTTTGTGTCATGCTTAATAATTCTCTGCATTTACTGAAAGGAAAAAGAAAAATCCTTGCAAGGCGTAAATATTATTTCTAAGCGCAGTACATACATCCAAGTCAATAGTCCAACAGCTACTGCTAACTTGAGCTTGTATCTTGTATCATCGGTCGCGCTCGCATTGAAGAGAAAAGTAGGGGGTGCCATGTTGTCACATATTGCATGAATTAATCGCCTATGGCTAATGAAAATTGACACGTGCTGTATATAAGTAATATTGTAAAAGCGACTATTAAATACCGGAGCACACCGGGTTCTTTAAATTTAAGCGTTTAGAACTTAATTTATGTTTAATTTCACAAGACGGTGTTTTCAATACATAAAGTTACTATAACAGTTATCAAGTGAATGAAAGTGAGTCAACCGCTTAAAAAAAGAATTCCTGCAATGCGCTGCTCTATTTATCTTGACCAATCGTTTAATAGTTTCGGACTCCATAATTCGAGTTTCGTTATGCCATCTCTGATTGTTGGAATTCTATACGGTTTTCGCACTCCCTGACGAATGAAGATAACAAACTTCAGTCGCATTACAGACGCTGATGTATTTATTCACTGACCGACGAGGTCGGTCCTCGGTAACTGATGCAAAAGTCTTAGTAGATTTTAGATAGTGAATATTTTAGTTTATACCACAGTATATTATTACTAACAATTACGTTGTGAATGAATGTGAACTATGAATCGCCATGTTTTCAATTTCTTCATGTTATTTATCGTACCACAATACAAAGTAAAACAAATTGAGTCAGTATATTTGGAATGATGAATTGATAAAGGTACCTACACATTCTGGATCAAACTGTAACTGTTTCAACTGTGAAGATAGATATACGTATTTAGTTTAATACAAACCAGAAAATAGTCAAAGATTTAGTAAAAGACACGTTATTTAATGACATAATTTAAATTTTACAATTTGGCAATATGTACTTATTTTTCCACGGTTGCACAACCCTGTATGTTTAAAACATTAAAAATATTTGAAAACAAAATACTTTTTCCTTCTTTTTTTTTTTAAATCTGTCAGTAAATTACAAGATCTTATGGATTTACATATAGGCAAACAACACTGACCTCTCTTTCGTTATTTCCATAGGAAATACCCAAGTTTGGCATCGCTCGCAGTATGGCCACAAGTGATTGTATTGTGTTACTGTAGACAACTGGTCGATACTGTTTGAAGTCTTCACTCGTAAACCCACTCTCGTGTATAATTCTGAAACGATAAAAAAAGACATGTACATATGAGACTTTGAAGCTCAATGTTACTAAAATGCTATTCAATAATCTTCCAACTTATCCATAACTTATATGTATTGAAGTGTTGGGATAGAGTTTTCTATTATTATGAGAACATGTAATGTTTTAATTTTACATTTATTATTTAATTTAATTCCTATTTAAGCAGAAAAATATGATGGGTCTGAATGCATCCGTGCCCCAACATAAAGAGAGTATCCATGGACGTTTTCCTTTTTTTTTTACTAAAATTAGACTTTTCCAGAAAGTTGAAAACATTTACAAAATTTCCATTTAATTTTACATTTATTTAATTCATATGAAGATCAGAATGCATCCGTGTTATAACATAAAGAGTAAGTAAAGTTCTTTTTCCTCTTTTTTTTTATAAAATTAAACTTTTCCAGAAAGTTGAAAACATTTACAAAATTTCCATGAAAATTTTAAGTTTTAATTTTACATTTATTAATTAATTCATATTTGAGTAGAAAAAATATAATGGATCAGAATGCATCCGTGCTATAACATAAAGAGTAATCATAAACTTTTTTCCTTTTTTTTATATAAAATTAGACTTTTTCAGAAAGTTGAAAATATTTACGAAATTTCCATAAAAATTTTAACTTTCAATTTTACATTTATTATTTGATTCATATATAAGCAGAAAAAATATAATGCATCAGAATGCATCCGTACTATAACATAAAGAGTAATCATAAATTTTTCCTTTTTTTTTATAAAATTAGACTTTTTCAGAAAGTTGAAAACATTTACGAAATTTCCATGAAAATCATAACTTATAATTTTAAATTTATTATTTAATTCATATTTAAGCAGAAAAAATAGAATGGATCAGAATGCATCCGTGCTATAACATAACGAGTAACCGTAAACTTTTTCTTTTTTTTATAAAATTAAGACTTTTCAGAAAGTTGAAAGCATTTACGAAATTTCCATGAAAATCTTAAGTTTTAATTTTACATTTATTATTTAATTCATATTTAAGCAGAAAAAATGTAATGGATCAGAATGCATCCGTGCTATAACATAACGAGTAACCATAAACTTTTTTTTTTTATAAAATTAAGACTTTTTCAGAATGTTGAAAACATTGACGAAATTTCCAGGAAAATTTTAAGTTTTAATTTTATTCTATTTATAGATATAGCTGTCAGTTCTTTGTGAAACATAATTTATATATACTTTAAGGTAGATAAAAACAACAGAACATACCGAAACAATATTGTTAGAGATATTCCAATAAATTAAGTGAAACAAAATCAAGCAATTTTAATTTTACATTTATTATTTATTAATTCATATTTAAGTAGAAAAAGTATAATAGATCAGAATGCAGCCATGCTATAACATACGGAGTAACCATAAACTCTTTCCTTTTTTTTATAAAATTAGATTTTTTCAGAAAGTTGAAAACATTTACGAAATTTTCATGGAAATTTTAAGTTTTTATTTTACATTTATTATTTACTTTATATTTAAGTAGAAAAAATATAGTGGATCAGAATGCATCAGTGCCATAACATAAAGAGTAACCATGAAGTTTTTCCTTTTACTTTCTTATACATAGTATAAGGAAGTATTGTGATGATGAAAATTTTCGACCTCGAGATTTTTGCAGATGTCCACGTTTTGAGGTCCCCTGATACCAAAAAAGTGGTTTTTAAAAAATGTCTCTGTGTCTGTGTATGTGTGTGTGTGTCTGTCTGTCTCTGTGTGTGTGACTACGATAGCAGTCAAACCGCTGTAGATATCAATTCCAAATTTTGTATTTACGTTTGTAATCTGCCTCTTGAGAACTGATTAGATTTTGAGCAAAATCGGCCGACCGGAAGTAGTAGTTTACTTCAGTGAAAAAATTGAAATTTGCAAATATTTCGTCAATTACTAAGTTTAAACAAATTTATAAAGAATTCATATGTACTTAGAATTAAGTTTGAAACAAATTGTCTTAAAAAAGTTTTTCGAAATTCCTACCGGAAGTAGGTCTTTTACTCTTATCGAAAATCAGTTTTTTGCGAATATCTCGCAAGTCATGCTTTTAAGACAAGTACGTTACGAGTATAAAAGTATTTAAAACATAATTTTCAATATCTTCTATATAAAAAAAATTTCAAAATTCAGACCGGAAGTACCACTTTTACTCCTATCGAATAGCGATTTTTTGCAAATATCTCGTAAGTTATGCATTCTATATATATTTATCAAGAGTACAAAAGTATTTAGAGTTGGATTTGCAATATTTTGTGTATAAATGAAATTTCAAAATTCGGACCGGAAGTAGCACTTTTACTCTTAGCGAGGAGCACTTTTTTGATAATATCTTGCATGTATTCTATAGAGATTCATTAAGAGAATAGAAGTACTTAGAATAGAATTTTGAATAATTTTTATAAAAAAAATTCTTAAAATTCTATAATTTGAAACGCTCATACGTATAAGAAAGTCGTGTGGTGGCCACACCTCATTTTTTATATAAAATTAGACTTTTTCAGAAAGTTGAAAACATTTATGAAATTTCCATGAAAATTCCCAACTAAAGTTATTGTTGGCTTCATCTGATAACAACTTCACGACCTTAACATCCTCAAGACAGAATTCCCTCGCTTGCGTTGAAAAGCAAAGAGGTTGTTTTTGTTATGTGTGTATATATAAAAAAAAGAACAGATTCTTCCTTTCTGACCAAAGAGATTCTTTCTGCATGCAAGTTTTTTTTATTTCCCTCGGGCATCGTCCTGTTATGGCAAGTTATCCTCGCTTGCACTCTATTCGTCTTCCCTGTTGAAAACGAATCCCTGCTAAAAACCTTATTTTTATGTCGACGTTCAGAGATTTTTATAATGCCAGATAAGGCAGGCGCCGAAGGAGAATGAGACCTCTTCGATTTTATATAAAACTGCGATGGACAGCGAGATGATTTCTTTTAGCATAACAATTTAAAATTTATGTTAGATTTTGCCAGCTTGTCTCCTATACAGACGCAACTGTTATATGATACAGACAATATTTAATACTAAAATAAATATGTAATATATAGGCTGAAGTCAAACACAATTTACAACTAATTTCCAGTATAATCTCAATTTATTCAAAAATATGACATGTTTCACCACGATGTAGCTTCTTCAGGTATTACATTACTACTGTAATAGTGATGTAATATACTGTAGTAGTAATGTAATATCTGAAGAAGCCACATCTTAGTGAAACATGTCATATTTTTGAATAAATTGTGATTATACTGGAAATTAGTTGTAAATTGTGTTTGACTTCAACCCTAATTATTACGGATTTCCAGCAAGTATCGGCCGTTTCAATTAATATTAATATTGCATCTTACAATGTTTACGTTACTTAACTACAGAATGAAGAATACATATCAGCAAAGTAAGTATAGTAAATAATATACGTTTTTAAGGCAGAAAATCTGTTTAGATTTGTTAAGAAATAAATATTCACAACTTTTTATGCCAATCAAGATATTCGTAATAAGATTTTACAATGGCAAAATCACATTCAAAGCAGTTTGCTTAAATTACTGATCATCAAATTTTAAGTCAAAAATTAAATTATAAATTACCTTACATCATCATCACTTAAATTCTAGCAAATAGTAAAACGCAACCAATGTTAGAGATTCTTCTGAAAGAAACTATATTTAAAATGAAGAATGAAATGATAAGCACAAGAATTCCAACTTTTTAAATTATAATCGCTTCTTGGATGTTACTAAAGAAATATGTGAAGTGGACTGCGAAAAGGTTATCGGCCCAAAATACAATGCCCAGAAAAATGCAATTTTGTCGTAGTATTTCGCGCAATACCAACCGTACGGATGCCGAAAAGGAAAGCGAACTGAATGCTGCTTTACAACATCAACACAAAGCAAAAAGCAAACGATCCTACTATCAAACTTATTGTTTGACTACGGACGATACATCATTGTTTTTATCTTTTAATTTTGCGCAAACAGTTCACTACCCTGCTAGTCCTCAGCAAGTAGGGTCAGTTTACTTTAAAACTGCCAGAAAGTGTTCAGTCTTTGGGACAAACAACGAAAAAACGAATTGCCAAACCAATTTTTTAATTGATGAGGAAGATGGTATAGGTAAAGGACCAAACTGTGTTGTAAGTTTCTTACATCACTATCTCGAACGGAACGGTTCTCACCGTTTACATCTTTGATTCTTTTTGCTAACAATAAAAATAACACCGTGCTTCAATACATGATGTAGAGAGTTTAAAAAAACCCAAGACAGTCTGTTTTGTATAATTTCTTGCTTACTGTGGTCACACCAAGTTTGCACCTGTTTGAATGTTTGGGCTATTCAAATCAAAGCATGAGAAGAGTGATACACCTATGAACACCTAATTCGGTGTGTGCATGCATCATCACCAGGAGGCCATAAAAAGGCTATTTCCGGGAAGCAAGTCACTCGGTACAAATGGGATCGGTATTTAAAACAATTTTTTAAAACTCTACCAGGACTGACCAAGTTCCACCATGTTACTGTTTGTTTTGGTGGTGTAGTAAAAGTAACATTTGTGGATATTGCAGACACAATGCTGACACCCATACATGTAGAGTAAATGCCAGACATAATAGAACCAGCTGGTTTATCTTTGGAACGACAGTGACATATACAGCACGCAATATCAGAGACCTTGTAGTGGACAGTACCAAATATTATATTGTTGCATTCCACTTATGGAAGCATCCAGTAAAATAATATAAATTTTGCAGAATTACAAAATTATAATGTAATAACTGCGACATCAATTCTCTTGAAATATTAAAATTTTTGCATGTTTCTACATTATATTCCAATTTTAAAACCAAATTGCAGTTTTTCTTATTGCCGTAAGGATGTGACAGTCGGCTCAATAGAAAGAGCGTATATTGTTTTATTAAAATCAATTCAAAACTGAAAATTGATATTTTCGGTCAATAACACCCTTTTCGTTGTCCACGTTACATATAATAGATTAGCTATGCATATTAATGAACCAAATTTTCTCCCTCTTTGTGTGTATTTTCTTTTAGACACTGCAAATCAGTACTTCATATAAATGAACAAGTGTAGTGACAATCAATGTGTGTGAGTTGTCTGAAAATAGGTGTAAGTGTTTTTATTATTAAAATGTAAAACTTTCTTAATAGAATATAGTTCTCCTCAAATTTCTAAATTTACAATACCGCATTATTCAATATACCAATTATAAAGCTTTTGCTTAACGAATTGTGAGGTAACTATTGTCTAACTACTTTAATTAAATTTCAGCTTTGTGTTGTCACTTCATCTTCATGAAATAACAAATGAAAAATCATTCATTGGATCAAAACATGCATGTAAAAAGTTGAAAATTTGATATGGAATTTCTGAAAACATAGAATAAATCATGACAACTAAATTTCAACAATTATAATTTTAAATACTCGCATAGTGACATTAATGTGATAAATACTTTGCGTTAATGGATCCTTGACGTAGAATGTTAAAATAACAAAAACCATTCATGAAAAATTTCTGGAAATATACGTCAAGTATATTGTATTAACCCTTTGTTTAAAACTACCGATATACATTTGTCATGTTTGCTTAAAATAAAATTTAAAATTGATGCCGACGTCAAGCAATAATTTACACCAACTTACAAAGCAGTAAATCTTCTATAATTTAACCAGTAATTTGTCCTATTCTTAATTGTATAGGAAGAGAATGTAAAATTAACTTTTTTAATGGAAAAAGAGTTCGCTAAATAGTAGAAACAATATACAGGATCTGCAACATGAATTACAGATTAAAGATTTTGAATTTTATTCTAAATATTAATAAAATATTTATACATTAATATGTATCCATTAATCTTGCGGGCATTGTCGCGTTCGGTAAATATTTACATTCCGAATACAAATCTCTTCATTTTGCTGTCTTTTTACTTGCGTTTTATTCTTGTTTTCTTGCATTTTTCGAAATCTAGCGTTATAAACAATAATATTGACAATTATATACTCAATTTTTGGGTAGGCATTTTAGAATTTTCAAGACATATTAAATTATTAAAACACTAAATTGGGTAAAGTATGCAGATGAGACATCTACGCCTGTGTGCGCTGATAATGGCGAGGGTATTATTGTATTGAATACTACGGACAACTAAATAACAGGTTGTTTTCAATGTTTACTGTAAAATTTATTTTTAAAAACAATGAGCATTTATTATTTGATCACACAGAATTTGAGACAAAGATCTTAAACAGGTGTTCCTGGGTTTAACTGTTGATAAACATTATAAATGGAGTACAAATAATACACTAAACTGCGTCATACTGCAATCAATAGATTTTTATTAAGAAGCTAAGACTACTTCTAGACTTATCAATATTAAATTTCTTAGTACCCAGGTATGCTGCAAGATCAGCTGATACATTCTACGTGCCCACAGCTCGTAGAAATATTCTATTGAAATCCCCTCTCTATCATGTGTACGAATGCCAACCGTTTGTATTCTGACCCCTTCTGGAGAAAGTAGTTTCTTCATTTTCTTCTTTGCATTGAGTACAATCTAGTGTTTTATTCATTTTATTTTTGCATAGTATATTTAAGTTTTCTATTTATCTTATTATTATTGTACCGCATTGTCAATTATTGTTAATTTTTGTGTCATAGGGCTGAAAAAATAAGCACGCTCCATCAATCGCAGCAGCAATTAACAATTTGTTGAGTATCTAAAATTTTCCACCAGAAAATTGTATATGGTTTGGTTTTCACGGCTGTTCTAGAATTGAACGAAACGAACTCCCCCAAGTTGTTAATGCACACTATCGAGCGAAACTGAGCACGATAAAGTCAGCGTATCACCTGAAGTTTGCGGTTTTCATACATGCATTCACTGTTACTCTAACTACAATTGCAAAATACTTGGCAGTATTGGAACCCGTGGTTAATGATTCGCAAGCAAAGAGCGAGAGAATTTGGTCAAAACCAAACCTTTTTCATTATTTTATAGTACAACTTGTGACGATTAAGGTTTGAATAACATATCAATGTCCACCTCAGCTCCGGTTGCAGCATCTAATTCGATGAACCCAATTTTCTGTGACTTTTGCAATAAGTCAGGTGTAATATCATTAATGCAGCGTTCTATGTTTAATTTCTAAGGGTCTATAGACAAAAGAAATTCATAGGTGTTATATCACAACTTCTTGGAGGCCAATTAACAGTTCCAATTCTGGAGATTACAGACTCCCAATAACAGCATAGTGGCATTGAAAAATTGTGGTGTTGCATCTTGTTGGAAAAACATGTCTTGCAAATCAGTGTCATTCAATTTTGACCATAAAAAATCTGTTAACATTGATCGATAACGCTCACCTTTCACTGTTACTGCGTCTCCATTTGTATCTTCAAAAAAATAAGGTCCGATGATGCCACCATGCCATAAACCACATCAAACAGTAACTTTTTCTGGATGTAAAGACTTGTCATAAATCTGGTGTGGATTCTTTTCACACAAAAAACGACAATTTTGTTTGTTAACAAACCCGTTTAACCAGAAATGAGCTTCCTCTGAAAAGATGATTTTTTTGAAAAAATCCGAAACAAATTCGAGTTGCTCTAGAGCCCAATCAGCAAATACACGACGCTTATGATGGTCGTGGCTGCAGTTCTTGTATCAACACAATCTTGTACGGATGTAAACCCAAATATTTTCTCAAAATACGCCAAGTTGTCATTCTTGAAAGACCAAGTTCTTGAGGACGTCGATTAATCAGCCGATTTTCATCTTCTGGAACATTGGCACTTACAGCGCTAATATTCTCTTGATTTCTTGCGTTTCGATGTTTTATTGGTGTTCTGGTATCGTGTAAAGTGAAATTTTTCAACGATTCCACGAACAGCAAGCACAAAAAGACGATTATGTGGACCATAATCTTCACGAAGATCATGCTGAGTTTGAATAAAAAACGATTGTTTTCAAAAATTTTTTAGATAATAACCAAACGCAGTTGAAGTGTGTATTTTGCCATGATATATTTCTACACAATACTAAACATAAATAACAGCTAGTAACATTTGTACCATTTTAAATATGGCTGCCACAACGCACACTGGGGATTTTTGTATGGAGGTGAGGAAAAAAATGTATTTTTCAAAAACTGTAGTGATTTCATTACAAATTTTGTTTTATTTATATAGCAAAACACAAAAGTAATCAAAATAAAGAGAATTAGGAAAATATATATCGTCACCTAAAACGTAAAAGGCCCTAACTAACAAAAAAAATTGGTAATAATTTTTTTTTATAATTTCGTGTTTTCCTTATGAAACATGCTCAAATTAATAAAAAATTGATATTGGATTTTTAGTTAGTCAGAGTGTTTTGCGTTTTAAGCAACGATATATGTTACAAATACTACTTAACTTAATCGAAAATATAAAATTGTATTATTAATATTATTATTCTAAAAGAGCCTTAACTTCGTCGCTTATTATCACTATGCTTTTTTTTAATAAAGGAAGGAGTCAAATTTAAGATCATTGGATCTGATGTTACCATCATTCGATGCATGATATCTTCGTTGGTGGCAATTCGACGGCATTTTCTGGAGTGTCTGAGGCGATATTTTTTATTGTCTTTGTTTCGACTTTCTTGAGCCTCTTCGGACAGTGACATAATCTACGCATCATTTAAAGTTAAATAGAAACCAATACACAGTATGTAAATTACTCATACAAAAAATGTTAAAAAAACAACTTTTTCAGACATATTTTTGACAGATTCTAATTTTTTTATCGACAATATTGATTAAATTATTGATAATTTGGTATTTATCTTACTATAGTTCAACTTTATGAACCTAGTCAATTTTCGTGTTCCGTTATATTTGCACTGTTCGCAAAAATCTGAGCAATGAAAGGTAGACTTAGTGTCATATGGGCTTTAATAGAGTTGTATTATAAATGAAACACATTGCGAGGTGGCACCTGAATTTGATTGAAAGTGTAAAAACAGATATTAGGTAATATATTAGTAAAGGTTTCCAATTGGAAATAAGTTGAGTTTAAATTGAAGGTCCAAATGTTTGTAGAAAACAGGGTTTTTTGTTCTATGTTCATAAAAATAAACAACAACAAAAAGACGAAAGTCTCTGCAGAGTTTATTTTTTCAATTTTAGTATATTGAAATATTCTATTTTAAATAAAAAATAAAAACAAAAACGTTAGCTCAAGCAATAAAGTCATATTCATCTTGAAATTATTAGGTTTATATTAGGTCAATTCGGTAAAACATACAAGTACTCTGACTGAAACGGCTACAAAAAAAAAACTAGCTGTCAGATCGAAGTAATTCTTTTTGATTTGATTGTAGCATTTAGTCCTAAATTTAAAAATACCACTGTATATTGCATGAAGAGTATGTTGACAATTGGACTTTTTTCCGCGAAATCCCCAATGTGCAACGTTTTAAAAACATATCGTCCCTGTTGGGGAACCCTTGTGCCTGTTCTATGGTTCTAAAATTATAGCAAATTTATTATAAATATTCTACATACAAATTAATTGAAAGGACGGTATTTAAAATAATATCGTTGTAATGGTAATATATTATTAGTTAGTATGTGTATCCAAGTACAAATAAATATAATTGGACTAGAATTCATTTCATGCTCAACTATGTTCAGAACTAAATATTTTAATTTCTTCATGGCAATGAAAAGTCATTTTCTATTTAATACTTTACGCAAATGATCAATAAAGTGATTCACAGGCAGCTGAAACGTTCTGAAAGAAAAATTCGCACGTGATTTAATTACAAGTGCCCAGCATTGTAAAATAAATAATGCATGGAAACGTGCTTATTAGTAAAAAAATGCGAAAATACATAACAGTTATTTTCTGATTTAAGCAATGTCATATACAAACGAACTGAACAAATGTTCGTGGAATACAATGAAAATAACTCGAAATACTGTTTAAATTTAGCTAGTTAACTGGTCAAATTAGCACTAACTGTTGTCCTGAAAAATGTTGAGAGAATGGGGTATAATAAAATGTATATTTTCTATTCTTTGTTGCCGTATTTATATATTATTTAAACTCTTGATGAGCATTGGGCATTTTCGGCATTAAATAAACATACATTAGTTTATAATGTTTGATTTATTTTTTAACGTTTCGACCTTTCTTTTGGTCTTCATCAGAAATGATAATAGGTAAGAAACAATTTTTCTGAAACAACATACACCATGTACATACAAAATGCGATAACACAAAAATAATTTGATATAGGTATACAAAAAATATAAGAATCATATTAAAAAATGAGAAAACTTACTCCAAAATATGTAACAACAGTGTCCTAATAACTTTTATAAAACATGTACAACAAATAAATACATTAAAAGGGTTTTAAAATTTAAAATACGTAACGTCAAACGATTAAGATCTAAAATGTCAATGAAATGTCTATAATGCTGGTTTAGTTTGACATGGAAACGGCCAAAAACAACAACAAAAACGGATAAAATGTATTTATATGAATGTATGCATGTTAATATTAATGGGTTTTGTAATTATAATAATTGTCGGTATACTGTTGATAAATTTGAGATTTCTCCTCTGTCATTAACTGAGTTTTGATTTTTGTGTATTTCAATCATCTCTAAAATGTTTCTCGACTTTGTATTATATTCTTTATGTAACACTGAAATGCGATCAAAATCAAATGTATGTGAGAACTGGTTAGAGTGTTTCTTTAACGCCGTGCTATTTTTTGCATATTTATGTGCTTTGACTCTTTCATCAAGATATTGTTTGGTCTGGCCAATATAGATACCTTCGCAGTCTTTACAAGGAATCTTATAAACAACATGTGTTTGTTTTTTTAATGGAATTTTGTCTTTTAATTTTGTGTAAAGATGCTGTAAATTGTTATAATTAGTGTGTGCGACTTTGATATTATGTGAAGCTAATATTTTACCAAGTTTCTGAGAAAGATGATTTATGTAAGGTAAAGGAACATATTTAGTTTCGATTTGTTTTTGGTTGTTATTATTATTTGTGGTACTGTTATATATTTTATAAAGTTGTTGTTTTATTATTTTGTTTACAAAGTTTGTTGGATAATTATTACGTGCTAAAGATATTTTAGCATGGTTTAACACTTCTTTTCTGTATTCAGGATTTGTAAGCTTGATGGCTCTACTAATAAGGTTTGCAACAACATTTTTTTTAAAATTAATTGGTTGAGCCGAATAAAAATTGAGATACCTACACGATGCTGTTTCCTTTACAAACCATTTTGTTTTAATAACCTCACCCTCACGGATCAATGTAGTGTCTAAAAAGTTTAATTTATTATTATTTTCGATTTCCACTGTAAATTGCAATCTTGGGTGGTAATTGTTGAAATAATCTAAAATGTATTGTATTTGTTGTAACGGTACTGCTGTAATACAGTCATCTACGTATCGTTTAAAAAATGGTGGCGGAGTCATCAATAAGGGGATAGTACTTTCTTCCAAGTCTTCAAGGACCAATTGCGCAATGATGCTTGAAATTGGTGCTCCCATAGCACAGCCATAATTTTGTTGGTAAAATTTATTTTTATATGAGAAATACGTAGTCGATAATGTTAACTCAATAGCATTTAAAAATTCATTTAGTGGTAAATCTGTAAAATTTTTTTTATCTTATTCCATTTTTTATTAATGATGTTTTTGGCTAGATCTAATGGAATATTTGTATATAGCGATTTTACGTCTAAAGAAATGAGTTTTTCATTATTTTTTAGTTTGATTGTGTTAATAAAGTTTTTGAAATCAAAGGAATTCTTAATATAATATTCGTTTTGGTTGATAACATGGGTAAGAATATTTGCTAAAAACTTTGATAACTTATAAAACGGGCTCTGGATACATGAAACAATTGGTCTCAGAGGTACATTTTGTATGTGTAGCTTTGGGAGGCCATAAATTTTGGGGCATTGAGCATTGTGTATTTTTAGGTTGTTAGCTAATGTTTTGGAAATAAGGTTTTTATCTTCCCAAGACTTTATTAGTTGATTGTTCTTTTTTTTGGATGATATTAGTAGGGTCTGATTTTATTTCTTTATATGTTGTTTTATCGTTCAATAATTCGCACATCTTTTGATCATATTCAGCTGTGTTCATAATTACAGTAGTATTACTTTTATCTGGTTTTAAAATGGTGATTTGAGGATTTTTTTTAATGAATTGTTTTGTTGTATTAATATTTTTGATTTCAATAAGAGATTTGTTTTTAATTGACTTGTTTTTTAAAATATTTGTTTGTTTAAGTTAAGAATGACATTACTAACCTTTGATCTTACATCTGCTTTTTCTTTATCTTTTAGGTGTTCAATTGAAGATTCAATATTTGCAATGATGTTACACGTAGGAATATGTTTATGGTTTGGCTGAATCATAAAATTTGGTCCAACACTTAAAACATTAAGAATATTTTCTGGTATTTTTGTATTTGACAGGTTTTTTACCCAGGAATTATCAACAGTAACCTTGTTATCCTTTACATTTTGAATTTTGTGGAGATTATCTACCTTTTTTTGTTGTTTAGTTTTTGTTTTTTGAAATAATTTGTTTAGTTTTTCACATTGTGAATTATAAAATGATCTTAATGGCTCGGTCTTTAACTTATCAGCCAAACAAATTTCAAGTTTTCTAATATCAGTGGTCAATTTTTTAATTACTTTAACTGTATCAGTCAATAATAAATTAATAATTGATAATTTAAAACTGCTTACCTTTTTGGAAAAGTTTTCCCTTACAATAACATCAGTAAAAAGAATGTGGGACATATTGAAGTTTAAAAATGTGGGAGTGAGACAATGTGTTTTACATTTTGTTAAAAAAACTTTTCTATTCTTTGCATTAACTAATTTTGTTTTTAAATTAAAAAGTAGCTTAGTTTTTGTATGATAATCTTGTCCGTATATATTCAACACATCCTTGAAAGTGGTTCTTCTGTGATCCATTTTTTCACCCATGGATTTTATATTTTTACCTTACATAAATCATCTTTCTCAGAAACTTGGTAAAATATTAGCTTCACATAATATCAAAGTCGCACACACTAATTATAACAATTTACAGCATCTTTACACAAAATTAAAAGACAAAATTCCATTAAAAAAACAAACACATGTTGTTTATAAGATTCCTTGTAAAGACTGCGAAGGTATCTATATTGGCCAGACCAAACAATATCTTGATGAAAGAGTCAAAGCACATAAATATGCAAAAAATAGCACGGCGTTAAAGAAACACTCTAACCAGTTCTCACATACATTTGATTTTGATCGCATTTCAGTGTTACATAAAGAATATAATACAAAGTCGAGAAACATTTTAGAGATGATTGAAATACACAAAAATCAAAACTCAGTTAATGACAGAGGAGAAATCTCAAATTTATCAACAGTATACCGACAATTATTATAATTACAAAACCCATTAATATTAACATGCATACATTCATATAAATACATTTTATCCGTTTTTGTTGTTGTTTTTGGCCGTTTCCATGTCAAACTAAACCAGCATTATAGACATTTCATTGACATTTTAGATCTTAATCGTTTGACGTTACGTATTTTAAATTTTAAAACCCTTTTAATGTATTTATTTGTTGTACATGTTTTATAAAAGTTATTAGGACACTGTTGTTACATATTTTGGAGTAAGTTTTCTCATTTTTTAATATGATTCTTATATTTTTTGTATACCTATATCAAATTATTTTTGTGTTATCGCATTTTGTATGTACATGGTGTATGTTGTTTCAGAAAAATTGTTTCTTACCTATTATCATTTCTGATGAAGACCAAAAGAAAGGTCGAAACGTTAAAAAATAAATCAAACATTATAAACTAATGTATGTTTATTTAATGCCGAAAATGCCCAATGCTCATCAAGAGTTTAAATAATATATAAATACGGCAACAAAGAATAGAAAATATACATTTTATTATACCCCATTCTCTCAACATTTTTCAGGACAACAGTTAGTGCTAATTTGACCAGTTAACTAGCTAAATTTAAACAGTATTTCGAGTTATTTTCATTGTATTCCACGAACATTTGTTCAGTTCGTTTGTATATGACATTGCTTAAATCAGAAAATAACTGTTATGTATTTTCGCATTTTTTACTAATAAGCACGTTTCCATGCATTATTTATTTTACAATGCTGGGCACTTGTAATTAAATCACGTGCGAATTTTTCTTTCAGAACGTTTCAGCTGCCTGTGAATCACTTTATTGATCATTTGCGTAAAGTATTAAATAGAAAATGACTTTTCATTGCCATGAAGAAATTAAAATATTTAGTTCTGAACATAGTTGAGCATGAAATGAATTCTAGTCCAATTATATTTATTTGTACTTGGATACACATACTAACTAATAATATATTACCATTACAACGATATTATTTTAAATACCGTCCTTTCAATTAATTTGTATGTAGAATATTTATAATAAATTTGCTATAATTTTAGAACCATAGAACAGGCACAAGGGTTCCCCAACAGGGACGATATGTTTTTAAAACGTTTTTTAGAAACTTGTATGTTTTGCGTTTGTCTAATAAATTGTGTTTAATTTGAGGATATGTTTAGCCGAAGATCTTATTTTAAATGTCCTATTTGAATTATATTTGTGCAATAGAATTGCTTTTGATAAACTAATTATTAGTTACTGAAACTCACAAATCATAAATGGGAAATGAAAGTATAAACCATGGGTGATGAAGGATATCTTTTTACGTCATGAGAACGGTTACTATAAGTATATAAACGATGTCTATAAAAATTGTGTGTAATTAACATTTATGTACCCTTTATATATGACATTCTTTACAGATATTTTTGGTATTTAAAATGTTCACCTGTTTTCATGAATTTTACGAGGCACTTTCTTATTGTTATGAGTTTAGGATTTTATTGCTTGCTATAAAAGGGTTGCTTAGTGGGCTAAAACCTGTTAATAAACAGTTCCGAATGCTATATTTAAACCTAAACTATTATGTTTGGAGGATATTTTGAGCTTTTCGAAATACTTATCTTGTACGCTTACCTAACTATGATGAGATGGAAAATTTTCTAAATATACTTTGGCCCTAACTTGTTAGTTTTTTTTGAGTTGCTCACATATTTTATTGTGAGTTTTAGAAACATTCTCTATCAACGGTTTTAGATATATGTACGTAATTTTTAAAGTGTTTTTTTTTATACGAATATATCCGATCCGAATATTGTCAAACAGAAAGAATTTTGAAGACTTCTCTGGACCATAATTGTTTGTCAACAGTATTGAATACTTTGCAAATTCTCTGCCGATAATTTTACCGATGACTGATCCTCGATAAGAGTAAAAGACAGTTAGATAAATCGTCAAGGCTGAGGAGATTCTAGCTGAAGCTTCGACTGGTAATCTGTCGCCTGTATAGTCTTCAATTATTGCTTTTTATTTCCATGTTTAACCCATCTTATCCATTTTACAATATGTTAACATTTAATAATAAATAAATATGATTTTTTAAAAAAATCCGATATTTTGGTTTGCTTTCTATGTTGTTTCACCTTTTGCGATACAGCAATTTCTCTCAGGTCTTTTAGTGATTGAACGTGGTTACAATCAACTCCACTTTCTTCTGCCCATTGAATTGAAATGTTCAAAGCATTTTTATTGCACTGTCTAGGGTAACCGTCTTTTTTGAGTTTTCTGCAGTTTCCTCAGTTAGATTTTCATTTTCATCTTCATTAGTACCTTCCACTTGTGTATCCACGTCATTCCAATTAATTATATCTGTGTTAGTAAATTCAACCTAGAAATAACTTTACATGTAGATACTAAAAGTTATGATATTCACGAATTACATACTTGCGGTAATAACATGTTTAACATATCACGTGATTCAGTTATTGCTCTTGCTTGGCTCTCTCTCCATTTTCGCAGTAATTCGGCAAGTGGCAAATCATCCTCTTCGTCTTGATCACTGAAATCTAAAAGTTTGTTCCAACATTTAGCAATTATTGCAGGATCTAATCGGTTCCATGCAGACATCAAATTAGTAACCGCATCTTTTAGAGTGAGATCCTTTAATGTTCCTATATCAGAACCATTTGCAATAATGTTTCGAAGAAGACTACTTCTGTAGTATAATTTGGTGAGCCTGATCACGTTCTGATCCATTGGTTGGATAAGGGCTGTTATATTTGGCGGAAGGTACATTGTTATGATTTGCTCATCTTCGCTCTGCAATTCATCCTCTGGGGGATGCGACGGAGCATTATCCAAGAGAAGTAATGCTTTTATTGGAAGACCTTTTGATTTTAGAAAACGTGTAACCTACCAGTAGAACTCACTGTTTAGTAAATTACATAAGTTTGCATGCGAAAATTACCTGAGGGACAAAAGAATGGTGGAACCAAGTCTTAAAAATTGACTCTGTCATCCAAGCCGATTTAGAATTGTTGTAGCCTACAGGAAGTGAAAAATTTCTAAATGCTCTTGGATTTTTGGCTTTGCCAATTACTAAAGGCTTGACTTTATGATTTCCACTAGCATTTGTACAAGCCAGAAATGTTAATCGCTGCTTTTCTAGTTTCCTGCCAGGAGCTGTCTTTTCTTGAAATGAAACAAATGCCTTCTCTGGTAGAAGCTTCCAGTACAATGCTGTTTCATCAGCATTATACAGCTGATCCAGTGTAATTCCCAGTTGTTGAATTTTATCTTTTAACTGCACTTTAAACGGCTCTACTAGTTCTGGTTGGGATGAAAGTTTCTCTCCCGTAATTTTTAAATATCGAATTCCAAACCTTTTCTTAAAGCGTTGTAGCCAGCCATCACTGGCACTAAATTCTTCATTTATATTATCACTGATTTCAAAATGTAACGCTTTCGCCTTTTCCTTTATCATATCCCCAGTGACCATAACATTTTTTTTTCGTTTATTCAAAAACCATTTGTATAACTTTTTCTCCATCTCTGGATGTTTAGATTCCTTTAAAGTTCTTCTTTTACCTGGTCCTGTATACGTATCGGTCACTGCACGTAAAATTGTTTCTTCTTTGTTTTTTATCTTACATACCGTGGATTTAGCTAAATTATATTTTTTTGATAAATTTGTCACACTTACACCTTTTTTTAACTCTTGAATTATAAGCGTCTTTTGATGGACAGTCAAGCACGTTGGTTTTTTCGGTGGCATCATGAAATTCAATTCGACTTCAAACTCTTCCTGGTACGGTCGGATAACAACTGTACTATGTATGCAATAAACGCAGTTATGTGTTCGAAAATTAGTGTCATAGAATACGGGAAAGTACAGCCGCATCACAGTATATAACTCGAACACAGCCCGGGGAAATACCGTCGCATGAAATAAGCGTTTACGTTACCGAATGTCGGTTTGTTCACTTTATACGGCCATCAGTGTTATGAAAATGATTGTTCACGTTATCCCGAATTTCCGTTACCCGATGTTCACACTATCGCGCGTCTACTGTATTTTTGTGCATGTTTTAAATCTATATGCCTTTGATTTCAGAGTTAATTATTTATTTTAGAAGTGTTACCCCACATTTTACTTTCGTATCACCCAAAACTGATAATTAAACACAAAATCATGTTATTTTCAAAAATTTTCTTATAATGTCTTTGTGCGTGTTTTGAATCTGTGTGCCTTTGATTTCAGGGTTAATTATTTTAGAAACGTCTTCTGGAAAGCCTGATTGCCGACCATAACGATAAAATTAATTTGATGCTGGAAAGGAATCTACATTTCTTTTCTTTTGTTAAAGATCGGCTTTTTGTCAATACAAATCACCACCTAATCTTACCCTCACATTTTATTTTCCTTTCATCCGCAAAACTGAAAACTAAAAGCAATAAGCGCGGTTCTTCCAAATTCCATTATACAAGAGTATCTATCCACTAACTAAAAGTCAAAATTATAAAAATAAGGGTACGTTCAAAAAATATACATACAATAATGTTGCACAGTCTTAACTGAAAGAAGCAAAATGTTAACATATTACGATAAACTAGTTATAACGTTATGATCATACGGTTTCTTGTGACAGTATTTTGAACACGACCTTTTTCGCCATATACAGATAAAACTGTTTCCACTATTTATTATTGTACGTGTTTTGAAAAATGTATTCGTAAATTCCACGGACTCAACGACCGTGCAGTCAGTATGTATGTTATGTTGTGCGTGTTCATAGACAGATATACAGAACATTATACATGAGCAACCGATTGTATATAAGTAAGCCACCGCAAAAGCGGAAGTTCAAATGTAAATATTTTATAAAGTTCAATTAAAAGTGACCCCGCCGCCGCTTCTGCTGCCACTCATCCCATTTAAAGAGAGAATCTGAATTGAAAAAGATGGAATGCATTCAGTTTAATTTACGCTCTGCACGATAAGTAAATCGTTACAGAGGCTTCCCTTGTTTCAATTTAACTTCCTCTCTCTCGGTTGCCGGCTTTTTTGTGCGGTACGCTACGCCTGGTTTGCATTACAGTTTTTCAGAGATGGAATATTTTAAATTGGCTGAAATGAAAGAAGCGAAGGGCGAAACAGTAGTTTTCTATGTTTAGTCTAAATTGGCTGTGCAAGTAAGTAAAACTTGAAAACATCTACTTATATACCGGGTCCTGCATCGCATATTAATGTACTCCCTGGTGTGTATGGAATAAATTCAGTAAAAGCGAATTAAATTTTATTGGAAGAATTCGTGGAACAGGCGATTTTATTCAAAAAATATACAGATTTTTGCATGAAAGTCGATTTTCAATCACTATTTGTTTTAGAGTAATGACATCATTATTTTTTCAATAATAATCCTCCATTTTTCTTCTTAATATTTACAGATATTTTTAATAATAATAATATAATAATAATAATAATATATTTACTCATCCATAATTAAAACATTACAAAATATCGTCACATTTGAATAATCTTGTGGTAATTATCACATTTGTCATAAAATATCAAATTAATTTAAATTAAAGTGTATATAACAAGAGCACTATATCAACAATAATTACAAACAAATCAACAAACAATGATAAAGGGATAGAATGTTATATCCAGGTCCACCGCAAGAAAATCCTCGATGCCGTAGTACTCCCCCTCCACCAGCAGCCCTTTGACCCTTCTTTTGAACTCGCCAGGTGGTAGGTCCTTTAGTTCTTCCTTCAAGTGGTTATATAGCTTGGGACCCCAATAATCGACACCCGACTGCGACAGTGAAAGCCGATGATAAGGGGTTCTTAAATGCTTTCTACCTCGTGTGTTGTACTCATGGATGTTTCCATTTGGATAAAATGTGTGTTTGTGGGTATGTACATACGTTTGAGCAGCAAGAATAAACACTGACGGCAATGTAAGTATTTTCTCTGTCTTGAAGTGGCCTCTGCATGATTCATTATATTTCAGTCCTTTCAGAGCTCTAATAGCCTTCTTTTGCAGTAGAAATATTCTTTTTGCGTCTGCCGCCTGTCCCCAGAAGAGAGTTCCATAACTCAGAAGAGAATGAAAATACAAAAAGTACGCCACCTTTGCAGATTCGTATGTGGCTACATGTCTCGATCTTCTTATGGTGAATATCGCAGACGTCAGTCTACCAGCTAGGCTATCTATATGCAGTCCCCACCTCAGATTGGAGTCCATTATCATACCCAAAAATTTGGCATTTTCCCGATCTTCAGTTGTTTTCGTGGAAAATTTCACGCTTTGTATTTTGTTCGGGTTCATTTTCAACTGATTTGCCGCAAACCAGCTCTCTGTTTTTTGGATGGCAGCTGCAGATTTTGCTTTTAGCTCTTCAGGTTCCTTCGCCCTTTCCAACAACGAGGTGTCATCTGCATATAGACACAATTCCGTGTCTGGGACACTACAGGGCAGGTCATTCATATATATAATGAATAGGATCGGACCAAGAATTGATCCCTGAGGTACTCCGTATTTGATTTCGGCTTGATCAGCAGTTATGCCATTCCATTCCGTCACCTGTTTTCTGTCCATGAAGTAGGATTGTATTTGTTTTAGTGGAGTGCCACGTATACCATAGTACGTAAGCTTTTCTAGTAATATGTTAGGGCTAACGGTGTCAAATGCCCTACATAAGTTTAATAAGCATATTTCCACCAACATACTGTCGTCTAATGCCCTAAAGACGTAGTCCAGTACCGTCACCATACCTGTTGTTACGGAGTGTCCTTTTCTGTAACCGTGCTGTTTGCCGGTTAAGAATTCTTTCTTTTCACGATAATGGATTAGTCTGCTTGCAATTATCTGCTCGAGAATTTTTGATATGGCTGGAAGAATACTTATGGGCCTATAGTTTTCGCACTTATTATTGTCCCCGCTTTTGTATACAGGAATCACCTTGGCGATCTTTAATTCTTCCGGGAAAACACCCTGATTGACACATTTATTGAATATATTTGCCAGTGGTGCGTCACTAATACGTTTTAACAGGTATGTTGACACATTATATACATCCACTGTATGTTTTGGTTTGAGGTTTTTTATAATGTTGTTTATCTCATCGCTGGTAATTGGATTGAAATATAGAGAACCAGTGTTGTCTATTGCTAGTCCTTTCAAGTATACAGTAGGACCAACATTACTTATGATATTACTCGCAGTTAGTTCTCCAATAGAGGAAAAGTACTCATTCATATCTGTGGCGGATATGGTAGAGGAGTTGTTGCCGTGGTCCCTTGCTCTGCCAGACTCCCTCCGTACGACTTCCCATATTGCTTTTACCTTATTTTCAGATTTCAGTATTGCACTTGAATTCGATTTCCGTTTTTGCTCAGCAATCCTATTTAGATATTCCTCCTTGAGCTCGCGATATATAGTGTAGCATTCTTAATTCTTGGTTGTCTGCGCCACAATTGCCCAAGCATCCAAAGTACTTCTCATTCTAGATATTTCCTCGTTGAACATTTGACTGTTGTTGAAATTTTCTAATGTCGAACTAACAGTATAAAATGTTGCCATTTTACATAAGACATTTTGCGATGAAATGACAACTGAATGTTAAAAATCATATTTACCAAATTTTACCATAAAATAGTTAATTTCAAAGTATGTTGGAACTTTTTCGCATATTAGCAAGTTCATGTTCAAACAAGCAGTTATAAAATAAAAATCTGCATCCTGAGAGATCGGTACCGCTTCAATTATTCTTAGCACTTAGCACTTGTTATTGTAATATCATTCGCTGTTAAAGAACCTGTGATGGTCAATCATTTTCCTACCTCATGCTTGACTTGCTCTTTGCTCCTTGGGTATGGCATTGTTGTTTCTGGTTTTGTAAAGAAAGGTTAGGTGGTTAGTTTCCTTGGCAAGTTTGATGACTATATTTTCATACTGCCTGAAAGACCTGTTCAATTCGGGCCCAAACTGAATTTCTAATAATAATAATGATAAAGCTATTTATTCAGTAATACATACAGTGTTGAACATGTCAAAATATACATATAAAACAGATTCACAAATTCACATTTATACGCGTCAAAATTTAAAATTAAAATACTCATCTATGCTATAGAAAGCTTCTTTGATGAGTATTTCAAACAATACGGTTTTTTGCCTTTTTTTGAGGTAAATATTTTATGTGTGAAGGTAAATGATTATATACTCTTATTATTTGGGTGATACAACTCTTTTCCACAATACTTTTTGTTGTTTGTAGAGGCACCAAATGTGAACAGACTATACCTCTGGTCTCGTAATTATGTTGTAATTCTTGCTCTTTGAAAAACTCATAATTCTCCCTTACAAACTTCACACACTCAAGAACATATAAACCCGTCAATGTATGTATTTTTTGTCCCTTAAAAATTTCCTGGATGCATGAACCGATGTTCCTCACAACATGATGCCATAACTAAGTCTCGACTGCACATAAGCATAATATGCCGATAGACCTGCTGACTGATTTACAGATCCCGCTATGATACACAATGCATAACTGAATGATGATATCTTTGTTGCCAAGTGGTCAATATGCTTCTTCCAGTTCAATTGAGGATCCATCCACAATCCCAGGAACTTAACTGCCATGTGTTCCATATTTAGCTGTTGATCTCCATAAATAACTTTTATTGGGTCCCTCTTGAAATAGCCAAAGTTCAACACATTGGTTTTTTCAATATTCAGCTTGAGCCTGTTTCTGTCAAACCACGAACCACAATCCTCAACAGTAGACAGTAGTTCATTGTTTGCTGCATCTTTTTTGGTTCTTACAATTACCGAAGTATCATCAGCGTACAGTATCGTTTTATGTTTTGTCTTGGAAGGGAGATCATTGACATATATTAAAAACAATAAAGGACCCAGGACGGAGCCCTGGGGCACTCCTCTTTTCAGCGTCCCCCAATCAGAAGCAACACCCGCATCACCACCGACCACGCACTGCTTTCTATTATCCAGATAGGACCGTATCAACTGCAAACTATGTCCCCTTATTCCAACTCTTTCCAATTTTTCAAATAACACACAGTACTCAACACAGTCGAAGGCCTTACTAAGGTCCATGAAGATACCAATTGTGCACTCATCATGATTCAGACTGTCAATAATCTCATGTGTGGCTTGATAAGCAGCTCTGATCGTAGATCTGTTTGTGATGTAGCCATTCTGGTATTCACAAAGTATATCATGTTCCAAAAGGAAATCCATTATACGTTTAAAAATAATTTTTTCGAATATTTTTGAGAAATGTGTCAATATAGATATCGGTCTGTAGTTTTCTAGTTTTGTAATTTCACCTTTCTTGTATATTAATCTAATAATAGATTTCTTCAATTCATTTGGGAATATTCCCGATTCTATACATTTATTGACTATTGGTTCTAGTATAACTGCAAGTTCAGGCGCACATTCTTTTATTATATTTACAGGTATTTCATCACAACCCACGCAAGAGCTATCTCTTAATTGTGCAATAATGCTACATATTTCTCCTACATCAGTAGGATGCAGCATCAATGAGTGGTTATTATAAGGAATATTGTCCAGATCTATATCTTTTATCTTGGTTATATTGTTACACATTTCTATCAGTTGTCTGTTGATTGTAGACAGCCTTTCTTCAATTGTTGTTCCTGCCACTTCAATGCCATCAACAGAGATTTCCACAGCTTTAACAGAACCCGTGATTTTTCTTACCAGCTGCCAAGTTGCCTTAGTCTTATTATGTAATTCATTGATGAAATCACTGTTAGCTTTGTCTTTCGCAATTTTTATCTCTTTGTTTAAATTATTGCGATAATTGTTATAATCTTCTATACTTATTCTTTCGTTTAGCATGTCCTCGTACATTTGTCTTTTAATAATTGTTTTCACCTTAATTTCATCAGTGATCCAGTTTTCTTTAATTGTTTTTTGTTTTATTGTTTTACTTTTACATAAGTCATTATATTTCGTTTTAATTTCATTAATAAAAGTTTCATACAAGACATTAACATCCAACGCATCACACAAAGCATTCCAGTTATGTTCCATGAGCCATTGTTTAAAAGCAACAATATTTTCTTCATATAATATTTTAATTTTAGTTGGTTTCTGTGGTGTAGCACTCCTGAACCTCGAACTAAATGTAAGCTGTTGCCCCAAGTGATCCGACAGTGCTGTTATCACTACTTTACTAATGTAGTTTGTTATATTCGTCATAATATTATCAATTGTCGTCCTTGCACCCCCAATACGTGTGGCATCATGTATTGTTATATGCAAATTGAACGCATTCAGCACATCATTCAGTCTTTTTACATGAATATTTGCCCTTATATGAAATGGGACATTAAAATCACCCGTTAAAATGTGTTTATGTTTTGGTTTCAATTTTATTACTGATGAGAGTATTTCATCGAGTATATCTAAAAATTCATTAAAATCTCCGTTCGGCGGTCTGTACACATTAACCACAATTGTTTTATGCTCAGTCAGTTCAACAGCACTACATTCTACTATGGATTCTTGACTCTTGTCTCTTAGATTTTTCATTTCCGCAACAAGAATTCCCTTCCTTACACAAATGCAAGAGCCACCATACCTGTTTGTAGTTCTACAGAAACAAGATGCCATAGCATAGTTCCTTAAATTTATATATTGTAAGTTCTTAGTATCAATCCAATGTTCTGTAATCGCCAGGACATGAACCACCTCCTCATAAGTTTCTAAAAACATGTCTATTGAATCAATTTTGTTATTAATACTCTGTATATTGTGATGTAAAATATTTATTTTTTCCTTTTCTTGCTCATTTATTTCGTCTCCAATGACGCAATGTTCGAGGCTCTTTTCCGAAAATTCCTATATATTCTGATAATCGCATTCTTTGGCCACAAATCAGCATTAAAAACTTTTTCAACGTCAGCGTGCAAAACAGCCACCCTGAACGCTGCAATATCATTATTTTTAATTTCTAAAGTCTCACATGCAAGCGGTATAATGTTATTATCTCGCAGATGTTGTTGTATGTCTATTTCTTTTGTATTTTTTACAAAATTAGAAACAAAAATCAATGTTCTATTTTGCATAGTTGTTAATCCAGTATTCGTATATCGTCCGCGTATATTTTTTCTGTTTTTAAAATTCCTGACTCTGACGAAGTCACTGTCCTCGGGTTTTTCTACTTCTTCGATGTTTACCTTTTTTAATTCACTTGTTTCTTTCTGTAAAATTTCTTCTTTGGTATGTTTATCCTTTTTTGGTATTTTTAGTTTTTCGGAGTAGATTTCTTTTCTTACAGTGTGTTGGTTTCTTGTATCAGGTGTTTTGCAGCAGGTGTTTTCTTTTTGTATGAGAGATTGATGCACTACGGTATCTTTACCTTTATCATCACTAGTGCCCTCTAATGATGGTTTTACATTTTGCTGTTGTGTAGAAACCTGTTTCTTCAATAACATTTTTAAGTCAGTAACCTCTGAGGATAGATTTCTATTTTCATTAATTAATTTATTCAATTCTAATTGAAAAGTCTCAATTATCTTGCTCGTAATATTGTTCACGGCAGCGTCAATTTTACATGATATAATAGTCTCTAAATCGTCACTTACTTTTTTATCCTCGTCTATCTCGCATACTGTATGTGAGGTTAAGTCAATGATACATCTTCCACAAGTCCAATTCTTTATATTTCCTTCTTCCTTTATTTTTATATATTCATCAACTGACATGTTAACACACGCGATGTGATAATGTTCACTACATTTTGACTTACAGCTGATATAATCATCATATCTACTGATACTTTTAGCACAAATCGCACACTCGAGCGCCATTTTCACTCACAATCTTGCATACCAACTCATTATTACATGTAATTATTAATGATGGAGTATAAAGTTGAAGCGACTAGGTGCCTGTATGATAGAGGGTAATATGCTCGAAAGAGAGAGATAGGAAAGAAGAAGTGAGAAAAATAGCTGACATCTTAAAATTGAATGAGTATCCCGAACACATATTGGCCAATAATTACCATTAGGAGAAGCAGCACTGTTAGATCGATCCTAACAAGAACTAAGCCAGGCAACATGGACTACATAACAAAAAAGTGTGTATTACACAAAGTACCGTGTGATCGTGCATGTCCATACATAGAAAGCAGGAGGCCCCTCGAAGTAAAAATCAAAAAACAAAAGAAGTTGGTTCCCATAGGAAAAACTAAAAAACCCGGCTTTCGACACAACACAGTTGGGAAGCAGACGATCATCAAATCAAACGGAATGATGCGACAATTCTAACGAAAGAAGAACGTGGCATCAGAAAGAAGAAAAAGAAGTGGCATGTATGGCTACAATATCTAATCTCATAAGTACACCAAGCCTGGAGATCAACGGGGAGTAGATCCCAATTATTCGTGGCAGTATGTACACGTCATCGAATACTACACCACACAGGTCAGATTGAGATCATACTTTGTCACACTAATATTTAAAAACGTTATAAGTGTTTCAAAAAGTTCACATCACAGTCACTAACTTAATTTCCTTTTTTGGCAAGAAACAGCCCTTCACAGGGTTATCCAGAAGACGACAGACAAAATATCCGCCGAAACGTCAGTTGTTCAGAATCCAAAGAATGGAAATAGCACAAATAACAAATCAAATTATACTCCGTCGTTAATTATTACACGTTATGAATTACCTGACAACTTATTTTTTGTAATAAATGACGTATCATTGTTACATTGTCAACAGTTTATGTATGCACTGAGTGACATAATACATAACTTAATTTTATTATTAAAGTGATAAATGCATATGTGCTGCTCGCAAGAAAATATCCAATTTAATCCATATTTTTTAGTTCAGCTATACGTTAATATATCCTTGATTAATTTTAATTATAAAAAATCTATAAAAATTATTACAATGTACTCTTATTCTGCATTGTTCAAAAGTATAATGATTAATTCTTAAGACAAATGGGCTTAGAAAAAGCATAGTACACTACAATTTTTCTGAAAAGAGATTAATTCAAAAATGTAAACTCTAATAATTATTTTCAAAACCTCTTAAATAAGTGTGATAGGTTTTGTCTGATTTATCAATTCATATACAAGGTGTCTAAAGTTAAGTGTTCACCATTGCTAACTTTGTTATTACTGAAACTACGAAGTCGGTTAAATTAGCAAACTAGTAGGACTTTTTTTGCTGATTAAGTTAGTCAAAACAGAGAAACAATTGAAGAGCTAGTTACTGAGATATTCACAAAAGCAACAAATTTTTAAATGGAACATCCTGTATATTTCGACATTTCTTGAAAGAGAGTTAAATTCTAAACAAAAATTAATTACTAAATAAACAACAAATGTTGGATTTTCACTATTTAATATTCTAAGTAAAATTTGACAATTGTTTCGCCAACACAGTGGCTTCTTCAGAAAAACAAAAAGTTAGTAAGACACTATCGTCCTAAATTTAAAATAAGCGACTAAATGCACTTAAATTCTTTGATTATCATTACTTTAATACTACTTACATATTAAAGTAATGATAATCAAAGAGTTTAAGTGTTGTGTCAGATACATCGAACTTATCTAAAACCACAGAACGTAAATATTTCATGTATTTGTTAACCTAAAACTTGTTTTCAAAGCACGCCATTGCTAGGTTTCTAATTTGAACTTGCTTTCATATTTGGTGACACACTCGCAAAATCACAGAACCGACCATGGCAATCAATTTCGATGACCCATTAATAACTCTTCGTGCTTCGAGGCTTTTCTAATGTAATCCAATTTTACACGAGTAAGGTCTGATGATTTCATGCAAGTGCACTATTTATTCTTTGTTGCAAGAGCTCTATTGCTGAAACAGTTGTCAAGGAACGAAAAAAATGTTTCTGGACGTAATATTCAATCTGTTGATTTTCAATGTCCGTTTGAATTTACCGCTAAATTACTTAACTTCTTTCTTCAAACTCCAGAGGCGCTCGAGTTTTTCGGTTTGAATCCTATGCATCAACAGAGTTACTGATTTGTGGTTGTTATGCTTGACAGGATTTACAACACCGCAGCCAGATATAAAGATAGCGTTATTGACAAACTAATAGAGATAATAAGATATGCAATATTGATTTTAAATATGTACTACATAGTAGGGCTAAAACTGACTATGGTGCAATAATAGTCATTTCAGAAAAATACTCTAATGGTTACGTAATTAGTTTTGCAATTGACTCCTCCTAAATTGAAATGAATTTATAACATACATTAATGGATTTGAGATTGATAGTTTACAGAGGGGAGTAACGTAAATTTGTAGATATCGTTTTTTGTACCTAAAAATCTCACTAGATGACTCTGTGTAGTACTCTATCCAAGGCCAACTGTATCTGATATCGCTGCGCGATATAACGCCGTCACATAATTCGGTTTTTCTGATTCTAATAACCTCAAAATATTGATCCTTATCTGGCGCCATCTATCCAAAGCATAATAAACTGCTTGGTAATCGCTGTGCATTTTTAAAATCACGTGATAAAAATATGCAATATGATTGGATTATATCAAATCTAGTGTTATTAACATTTGACATTTATTTCGTCTATTCCATAATCTTTTCTACTTTAATTATTCTAATACTACACATATTCAGTAGTTTCATTTGATTGACATATTTACTATATTTTAGAAATTACGTCCAGTACCAATAGAAAACTATATATCTAGTTATCTTACGGAAAAAACCTGGCTGTTCTAGACCATTTAGTTCTTACCAAAATAGTCTGCGCTAAAAGGCAAGTAATTCCCAAGGTACTTTGGAAAATAAGAATTGATTATTCGAAATGTAGTATAAGGAAAATTCTTGGTAAATAGCTATAATTTTTTTTTTTGCATTTTCAGGTTAATATATATCTTAATATTTGTAGATGTACAAAGTTCAAAAGGAAACATTATTGGGCTGAAGTGAAAGAGCTTTGCCAGACGTTATTAGGTCACTGATATTAACAATATGTCTAAATATGTGAACTCAAATTTTAAAAAGGATACAAGTGAGTTCATTATGAATACTTCAACATTGTCAATTTATGTCCTGTAATTAGATTTGTACCTGTTGGATAAATAAAGATGCTATGGTAATTTTTAAAATGCTCTAATTATTATCAATAATGCACCTTGTTATCATCGCCAGACTGGCTGAATATTTTATGAGGCAAATATTGCGATTTGGAATAATAAAGCTTCAAAATCTTCCAACACAGTTAAAAGCATTAATTAATTAGTACCGCAACATTGTTTAAAATCCAAGAATTAATATACAAAATCCAAACAAACATTTTACAACGTAATTGAATTAGTACTTTCTTTTGTATTTTTATAAAAACTTCGAAATGTAAGTAAAACTGTGATTCTTGACACTACCCAACGACATTATTTTTCGCAACACTTTTTTAATTTTATATGGTTCTATTACATTATTTTAAAATTATTAATATTAATTATTGTAAAGTTAATGTTTAAAGTGTTATTTTAAAGTTTATTTCAATAAAAATTCAGAAACTATTTCTCTTGGGTACTCCTAGATGGCGCCACATAAGGATCAATATTTTGAGGTTACTAGAATCAAAATCAGCAATGTAAATCGAAGTTATGTGATGGCCTTATATCGTGCTTGTTATGACATGATACAAATGTCAAATATTTTCATTAATCTACGTTGCTAGAAAAAATCCTCATGCGCATAGCAAAGAGGAATTATTTCGGATAGTACAAACGGCCTGGACATAAATACCTGAAAATCATGTCGCTACTTTTGTAAGATCAACGCCTGAAAGAATTAATGCTTTTGATAGAGGTAGATGTTGCTCTTACAAAATATTAATTTGGATAACACGTGTATGTTATTATAATTTTCAATAAATGGTTTTATTTTTAATTTCGTCATTTAAATAAATATGATTTAATTGTGGTTTTGTAATTTGTCTGTGTCAAACTGATAAATAAAATTTTTCATCCATTGCTAGTTTCTAATCATATCAATAGCTGTAATCCTGACTTACAATAATTAAAAAAAGTATCCCATTTTATTTGTAGAGAACTGTAGTTTATGATAACAGTTGTAGTTGTTTTTTATACTTAGAAGTTAGAAGTGAATATACTCTTACAATCTGTTCAGAATTTGTATTTAGGTTTAATACACTACTAATACCTACCTAATATAATACACTATTAAATAACATAATATTGCTTGGTCCAAAATATTCCATAAATACATACTTTAGACAGATAACAAATTTCTTAAATATATCCAAATTTATTGATATACTAATCTACTTTTATCTTGAATTTTTCAATACGTTTCAATGCAATGGATATGAATCACCAATTAGATGTATGATGATTCAACATTTTTAATTAAACAATTAAGTCAGTCTCTGTTTATTTAATTGAGTGTCTGTATCCTTAATAAATAATTTCTATCGTATACATTATCTTCCACCAATTAAACGAGTAAAATTATTATATCAGAATGTTAAATATTAAATCAATCAAGTAATTTGAATAAAAAAGTGAATTCGTCCATTTACGTGACATTGAAAATTTAATTAAACAAATGAAAGAGAATAACTGTTTTTTTTTTTTTTTTGTATAAACTCCATTAAAGTTTTCACAGGAATATTTTTATTCCAACTCACTAACGATAATAAACTCTCTTTCACTTATACACTTGCGAAAATATCGACAGAATTAAGTGGTAATTTATGGTAAACATGTGACGACATTATGATACCGATTAATGTTATTGAACTGGAATATATTTATATTAGAGCCTGTACTATGTAATTAGTTGTGAGAAAAACACGTTAATTAGTAATGATATCAGATAAAAAGTTCGTTTAGTATCATCCAATAATCTTAGGTAATCCAGAGAAACAGTAAATATGGCAAAATAATATGGATAAATTATCGGAATGGAGTATTAACTCGATGAGGATATATGCATGTTATTACGTCATTACTGCCTTAATTGGATTAAATTTAGTTGTTTATTTATTTATATCCACATATTTGTCCAACATTGTACACCATTTATAGGACAAAGGTTAACATGTGAATTTGCATACTTATTTGTACATATATGTGATACATAATTTTAATATCACACACCTTAAAAAATATTCCTATTTTATATATGAGAATATTTCAGTAATTAAATGAGTAAAATTAATAATAATAGAAAGCTCATCTATACTGATGCTATATGGTCATTGCTTTTTAACAGAATGGTTTTGTCTACTGATGAAAATTTGAAGGATATTGACTACTTTAGGAAATGGAGATCATGTCGTAACCTATCGAAGTTTTTGAAATTAAATACTTGTTCTCATAGAAAAAATGAAAAGCATAAGCAACTTAAGGTGCTAACATTAAACGGCACCCTATTAAGGGTGTAATTGCACCCGATATCCGTAACACTTGCGACTCCCGTAAGCTATTGTAAATAGCAATTAGATTGACGATTTTCAGACCTTTTTGGATGGAACTGTATAAATAAAGAATACATTCAAATTATTTTAATGAAGGAAAGTTATCCTCCATGGAGTAACAGTTTGAACTATACAATAGTTCTTTTACTGTCGTTTTAAAATGGTTAAAATTGGTTAATTGTTTTATATGCTGTGAAAGTGCATTGTATACTTTTGGACCAATACAATTTAGAGACTTTTCGCACACATTTAATCTTTAAAACTGCAGATGATAGTTATCATTACATCGTTTCTGGAACCTTAATACGCCCGGCAAAGAGACATAACTATTCTCTATCTAATCCGTGACTCAAAAATAGCATGGTATGACTCGACCAACCAATCCCTTGACAAAATACCAGAGTTGGGTAGTATTCGAATACTCGGTATTCTGAATCCTATCCAGAATACATTTGGTTGGTATTCGAATACTATTCAAATACATTTGTATATTTGGTATTTGATATTCGACTGAATACTTTTTTGCTCAGTACTCGGTATTCTGGATTCTGAATACGGTTTTTGAATCCCAGTATTCGATTACACACTCAATTAAACTTTAAATAACTTCACATTATTTTAATCACTATGTGACTGCAGTTTCGACATTATATGATCAGTTTGATAATGACATATAATGTCGAAACTGCAGTCACATAGTGATTAAAATAATGTGAAGTTATTCAAAGTTTAATTGAGTGTGTTATTTTACTTATATAAACATAAACTGATCAGTTTGATAATGACATATAATGTCGAAACTGCAGTCACATAGTGATTAAAATAATGTGAAGTTATTCAAAGTTTAATTGAGTGTGTTATTTTACTTATGTATATCCAGTATCATGAATCTTCACAAAGTAACAGCCGAAAGTGTTATATATTTATGTTTATATCTTCGTATAAGTGTCTACTAATAGTACTAATACGTCGTTATGACTTTATGAGATATATTATATTGGTTCCTATTTCTTATTTAAATTAGAAAAAAATATTTTAAGCTTTACTTATTATTTAAGATTTTTTTTCAAGGTTAGCTTCTTCTCCAATGTAACCAAAGTACTTTATTTTAAGTTTTCTTTATTATTTAAGTATGTAGGTAGGTCGTAGGTACGTAATAGGAATTGCTTTTTTTTATAACTTTCATAATCAAAAATCAAGATTTCTTTATTTTTTATTAAACAGTAAGTTTATGTTTTTGTTATCTCACGGCGTATCTACCAAAGAACTTTAAGTTTTATTTATAACTTTAATACCGTTGTTTATATATTTTTTTATTAAAACTTTAAGAAATAAAAATTAATAATGTTTTTTATTAAAGAATTATTTCATATAATCTCCCTGGTGACACTGTGTATCAAAAAATTATATTTTAAGCTCTATTTAATATATATTTTTTATTTTTTATATATTTTTATAAATTAACTAAATAGATAACAATCAAGCCTTATGTGCGCATATGTTCTTTTCAGTTGGAATATTCATGAAGTATTCACATGCAAATGAATCCAGGTATTCAAATACAGCAGTATTCAAATGCTTTTGTTTCTTTGTATTCGAATCTTGATTATTCGAATGCAATTTTGAATACAGTATTCAGGATTCGTATTCGAATACCGGATTACAGTATTCGACCCAAGTCTGCAAAATACACACACTTCAAATTACGGAACAAGTATGCCAATGAACCCGAGGCAACTCTTAGTTCGTCGTTACAATGGAACTTCCAACTTAAATGTTGATCTTAACGCAATCCCAAGAACTTAACAGAACCTACTTCTCCTTAAATCACGCATGATGATCAATATCAAGAACTTCATTGCATTTACACTCCGAGGAATGGAATATAAATGCAATGATGTTCTTATCTGACACTAGTGCAGAAGTATCATCTGTGTACAAAGTAAAATTTACACCATGTGGCTTGATAACTTGTTTAAGTCACTTATATATAAAAGAAACAATACAGAGCCCAATATCGATCCCTCTAGTACACCGATATTATTGGCCTATACGAAGAGTTTATATTTTTTATATGATTGCCCTCGTCTTGTTAAACTTTATGAAAGCGTATTGCTTCCGATTTTTTAAAAAGAAAGACACCTGCAAAGCGATACCTCTCACTCCATAGGTCGCCAATTTATCTAATATCAATTCAAGGTTGATGCAGCAAAATGCCTTCAATAAATCACAAAAAATCCCTACCCTAGTAGCAAAATCACTATAAGCACACTTGTCCCACATTAGCAAATATATATTTTACCCTTCCCTAAAATTGTGATTTTGTTGCTTGGGTACAGGACATTCGCCCGAATCGACGCAATTTAACACATGCTCATAAAATTAATGCGTTGCTGTAGATGTTGATTTACCTTTAATAAAACCATGTTGGTTACTATGCAAAACATTCCGAGAATTAAGGAAATCCAATAATCTAGATTAATATGCCTTTTTTATATACAGGAATTACTTTACTGGTTTTTAATTTCTCGGAAAAAAACTTTTTTTCATACATGATTGTACATGGAGATTTTTGTCTGCTAATAAATTATGTAGTACATCGTTTTGAACTCTCTGAATGGTAATAGTTTTTGTTGGAATTTGCCAAAGTGCATCCTGCTTTTTTGACATTAAAAAATGTCGAATACAGCTTCTTTGAATAATGCGTTAGGCGCCGATAGCTTGTATTTCAATTTTCTTCTAAACTGTACTGTGGAAGAGGTTATGTATATTTACACATATTAAGCGTATGGGTTATGCCCAAAAATTGTGAGCCGTCCCACCTTAAATGAGAAAATTAGTGTTTTTAAATATTCTTTCATTTAAAACACTTTGCAATGCAGGTACATTCGTATGTTATAAACACTTTTAGCGAAAGCCGATTGCTTCTAACTCAAAATAGACTATACGCACGTTACACGAGTGTATTTATTAGTAGTAAAAATCGATGATGTTATTAAACCGCCCACGGTAATATAAAAAACAATTTTCTACTGAAAATAACTAACTTGCGAACGACTCAATCAAACTATTGATAGATTAATGGTTTTCATCATGATAACGTATTGACAATGGCGAAGGTCGTTTATTGTTAGTTCCTCGCCCTTTCAAATAGAAGTTAGTACTACCGACAAAACGTATACTCAATAAACACGAATGATTTTCGACTACCACAACCGTCTTATAAACCTCCATATCGTATATAACATTGATAAAGATGGCAGTATGCTGTTAATTTGTAGACATGCAATTGTAAGAACAGATTTTGTTGTGAAGAAGTTGCACGATTAATAATTTTCTTTATTCATATACCAAGTAACTGATATAAGATACAATACGTTGAATGGTAGTGACTGCTTCATTTTGGTGCATGAATGGTTTCCATCTTATACATAAAATAGTTAAATATCGAATCAGCCAATCCCTTTAATGTTCAAGTTTAATTTAATAATACAACTTTTAAAACTTAAAAAGAAAGTGATAATTTATAAATTTAATTTGTTTGTATTTTCAAAAAATCTTTGAATATGCTTTTCTAAATAGATTACGAACACGTCAAGAGAAATAAACTAATATTCTGTACATGCAAATAGACAGAGAAACGATATTTTACATTCACTAACGCCAATACATAAATGATACTTCGAATGACAACAGTTTTTGATCCGACCTTTCTATAATGGAGAGCATCAACAACAAACACGCGTTAGGATTGTTGCCGAGTCCTCGCAAAACTAAGTATAGGTATAATGTATTGTAATCAAAACACGGCCAAAAAATACAAGTTTAGCTGACGCCATTTTTTGTACCTTGGAATATAGTTAAATTCGTCAACTGCCACGATTCTGTCAGGCTCTCAACCTGTACTCAACACATCACTTCAACCAGCACAAAGATTAAATAATATCATACAACAGATCAAATTTAAATTAGCCAAGTTCAATGAAAAAAAAATTCTATAATTTTGTGTGAGTCAAGGCTGATGTTGGTATCGAATATAATGTAGTAGTAGCAGTACGTATATGGATTAGACTAGTCTATTTAAAATTCCCCTATGGTAAAACACTCTCGCTCTAACAGTAACTTTTTTCCTTCTTTTTTAAATCTTCTGGGTGGTAATTTTCTTATGTCGCTCGGGATACGGTTATATAATTTAGCTCCCCAATAATCCATTGTTTTTTGCGTGCATGTTAATCTGTGATATGCTATTCGAACATCATCCCTGCTGCGTGTTTGATGTTCGTGGAGATGGCCATTATTTGGGAAAATATCTTTCTTGGTGTGCACGTATGTAACGACGGACAAGATGTAAACTGACGGCAGTGTAAGAATTTTTGCTGATGTAAAATGTTTCCTGCAACTTTGATTAATTTGTAGGTCAAGAAGGAACCTGATAGCGCGTTTTTGCAGGACAAATATTCTACTTGCCTCCGTCGCTATTCCCCAGAAGAGCACTCCATAACTCATAAGAGAGTGAAAGTAGGAGAAATATGCAGTTTTCGCAGCTTCGTAGGTTGCCACGTGTTTTACCCTCTTTATAGCATACAGTGCTGATGATAACTTGGTTGCTAGGCTGCCATTTCATATTAGTGTCCATAGTGATCTCCAAGAATTTGGCTTCAGATGGTATACCAGTTGTTGTGAATGTCAAAATTTGCGTCTTATTGAGGTTGACTTTTAGCTTGTTTGCTGCGAACCAGTTATTGGCTTCTCTTATAACATTTTCGGATGTTTAAGAGTCTTGCAACTATTCGCTTTTGTAAGTAGAGATGTATTATCTGCATATAGGCAAATTTCAGCTCTGTCAACGTTTGATGGTAGGTCGTTAATGTATAAAATAAACAATAGTGGGCCAAGAATTGAACCCTGGGTAACTCCACATGTTGTTTTCCTAAATTTTGATTGTGATTTGTTCCATTCAGTTAACTGGATTCTGTCACTGAGGTAGGACTTTAATAAGTTGAACGGTTCGCCTCTTATTCCGTAGTAGTTTAATTTACTCAGTAGGATGTCATGATTCACTGAGTCGAAGGCTTTTGTTAAGTCTAGTATATTCATTTCGGCCCACATACCAGAATCAAAAGCTTGGTATATGTGCTTGACCATATGTGCGATTCCACTACACGTTGAGCGTTCTTTTCTGTAGCCATGTTGTTCAGGTGACAGATATTTATTACTTTCTAAATAATTAATTAACCTTGTGAAAGTAGCCCGCTCAAATACTCTCGAGATCGTCGGTAAGACGCTGATGAGGCGATAATTGTTGCATACTCCTTTCATTGTTGAATCAACAATGTTTTTTTTATTGCATCATAGATGTTATAATTCTTTCAGAAGTATTTCAAAGTCAACATATTATCTTCGGTAGCCCTGACAGCTTGCGCAAATGAGCGTCGTAAATAATACGCTTTAAATGCTAAAATGACGCCTTGGTCCGTCGGCTGTAGTAAGGATGTCGTATTGGATGGTAAAAATACAACCATTACATTGGGGTGAAAGTCATCTAAAGTTGTTGGATGTCCAGGAGCATTGTCCAGCACTAGTAAAATATTGGATGTAGGGTTTTCAACTAAAACATACTACAAAAAATACTTCTTCCACTATACAGTTTAAAAATATTTTTAAAGAATTATTATTAGGGATAAACTGTTATTCCTTCACTGGCTACTTAATGGATAAACATCAATGTTAATGTATTTACTGTTTCTCTTTTTAACATATTTTATACATATTTGTAACTGTGTATTCATTTAATAATATAAGAGTACGAACACAACTAGGTACTATTTATTATTATTCTTTAAATATATAGATACTATGCAAATTGATACGTACACATACACTGTAAGTTGTGCTTTCTTTTACAAGAAAACAATAACTACTGACAAATTATATGTATATATGACATAAAAGAACAGCCATTAGTTTATAATATTTACTTTTATCAAGAGCTTTCGGGACTTTTAAGTAACACGAAACCTTTCACTAAAATAGAAAGTCGTCCACTTTTCCTATAATGTATTTCAAGTGGACAATCAAAAAATTCTCCTTAATATTAGCCGACGGCCGTTTCGTGTTAATTTCTTGGGAAAAGACGGCTTAACCGAATCACCATGGTTACGGCCCGAACCGTCAAAATCGACGAAAATTGGTTGCACGGGGCGCGCTTTGTCACCTTCGAGAGGGAATCGAGGGTGTCGTGCGCGTCGTTTAAGCTTAGAACGCACCTTCCTTTTACAAGTAGGCTATTTTTCGGCCCTCCGGGCGGACGGGTTCCCGAGAATCGAGGCCTTCAAGAGGAGCCCGCAAATATTTTGTAACATAAAAATGGCTTACGTACTTAAAAATGCAGTAGTGGTCATCAAAAAGAGACATTTCGCTAATCTGACAGCTCCAACGAAAAATTTTGCATGTTTGACTTTTAAGCCTTATATTCCGAATTTTGAAGGTTTTGACGGCCCAACAAGATACATAATCGAAAAGTCAGACATTTTTTAACCGATCGCATTCCTATTCCAACTTCATCGACATACGATATCGATAGGACGAGTGATTTAAATTCCTCATGCAGACGGACATCGTAGAAAAATGGCCGAAATACGCCAGAAATACATATACACAATAAATCAAGTGCAATGCTCATAACATGTAATGTACACACACATACATTCATGTGCACTTTCCGTGAATATATTATATATCGGTAGCTTGACTTAACATTTTTACATACAGGCTGATATCTTTTAATTACTATAAATTTGAATTTTAAAATACGATAATTCCAGAATGCGTATGCCCAGTTTCCTTAATGTAATTATTAACGTCAGAATAGGTTCATGGCATATAAACACACATAATATATTTAGTTTTAGGACACGGACAAGGCACTAAATTAATTATCTGGACACAATTAAAACGTTTTTTATAACCTTTTAAAGATTACACGTCTATTTTCTCTGAGATTTAAAAAAAAATTGCAGATTTCAACATAGAGTCAAGCCTACATATAAATAAGGCAGTTGAACAAACTATTTACATTAGGTCGATAGCCCAATGGCAAGATTGACGGCTTCTTAATACAATGACTTTGCCGGGTCGGGTTCGAACCCAGGCCGGGGCAAAACATTTTTTTTTCGAATGCGATATTGTGTATTTATTTCGTGTATTTTACCGGCAATTTATAAGAGTAGACGCCGGACTTCTCGACATAATTTTCCCGGTCGATGAAATAATCATTCACATATACAGCATGATTTTTTCTTATAATTGTTATAAATTCCATTTAAAATACAATAATTCTAAAACGGGTATGCCGTTTTCTTAAGGGAAAAAATAATGCTTTTAACATTTATGTGCCCCTACGAAATAATTATTTAAATAATTACGCACTGCGCAGTGGGTGGAGCCAAATCAACTTTTTCTTCTGATTAAGGTAAAACTCGGTACTCGGGGGCTCTTCGTGTCGGTGATCTCAAGCCCAATGTCAAAATTTCAAAAAAAAAAATGGTGCATCTAATACGGCGGAAGAGTTTTTTGAAAACTGACGTATGAATGTGAAATTTTATTTTTAGGTCGCCGATCACGAATCGAAAGTCAAAATGTCAAAAAAAAAACAAAATGGCCGAAGTTTTTTGAAAATTTACGTATGAATGTGAAATTTTAGATACGGGGGTGTCTTAGGTCGCCGATCACGAATCCAAAGTCAAAATGTCAAAAAAAAAACAAAATGGAGGAAAGTTTTTTGAAAATTGACGTATGAATGTGAAATTTTAGGTACGGGGGTGTCTTAGATCGCCGATCACAAATCGAAAGTCAAAATGTCAAAAAAAAACAAAATGGCGGAAGTTTTTTGAAAATTGACGTATGAATGTGAAATTTTAGGTACGGGGGTGTCTTAGGTCGCCGATCACGAATCGAAAGTCAAAATGTCAAAAAAAAACAAAATGGCGGAAGTTTTTTGAAAATTGACGTATGAATGTGAAATTTTAGATACAGGGGTGTCTTAGGTCGCCGATCACGAATCCAAAGTCAAAATGTCAAAAAAAAACAAAATGGCGGACGAGTTTTTTGAAAATTGACGTATGAATGTGAAATTTTAGATACGGGGGTTTTGGGGGTCGCCGATCATGATTCCAAAGTCAAAATGTCAAAAAAATCAAAATGGCGGACCAGTTTTTTGAAAACTGACGTATGAATGTGAAATTTTAGATGCGGGGGTGTCTTAGGTCGCCCATCACCAATCCATAGTCAAAATGTCAAAAAAAGAAAATGGCGGACGGGTTTTTTGAAAATTGACGTATGAATGTGAAATTTTAGATACGGGGGTATGTGCGGACGCCGATCACAAATCCAAAGTCAAAATGTCAAAAAAAAAACGGCGGAGGAATTTTTTGAAAATTGTCGTATGAATGTTAAATTTTAGATACGAGGGTGTGTGCGGACGCCGATTACAAATCCAAAGTCAAAATGTCAAAAACAACAAAATGTCGGAAAAGTTTTTTGAAAATTGACGTATAAATGCGAAATTTTAGATACGGGGGTGTGTGCGGACGCCGATAACAAATCCAAAGTCAAAATGTCAAAGAACAACATGGCGGACGGGTTTTTTGAAAATTGACGTATGAATGTGAAATTTTAGATACGGGGGTGTGTGCGGACGCCGATTATAAATCCAAAGTCAAAATGTCAAATAAAACAAAATGCCGCAAGAGTTTTTTGAAAATTGATGAATGTGAAATTCTGGATACGGGGGTGCTTGTAGTCGTTTATTACGTCTTCAATTTGGCGATTCTTCGAAACGTGATTGAACAAAGCTTAAATTTAATACTTCATTTTTTCTTAACGACAGTAGATTCGAAAACATCAGAATGGTATTGTACACTGTCTCAATGAAAATGTTGCGCTCTTTGAGCTCATTGTTTCTTTCGATACTTTAACATGACATGTTTAACAATAAATTACCTTTCTCGCTCTTGAGTGGGTACCAGTTTGTGTCAAAATAGTTTTTAATATACTATTGGCTTCACAAAATTTATGTATGTACGGGTGTTTCAAAAGTTTATAAAAGTGGACATTCTAAAAAGCGTCATGCCAGTGATCGCTTTTTACAGGAAAGGCGCTTCAATAGGGCTTCACTTTAAAACTTGGGCCTTTTCCTTTTATTATTATTTCGTGCTCCTTTATTAACGATAGTTGATTTTGAAAAGGTTAACAGGCTTTTACACTTTCACATCAAAGTAGTATTGTAAACTGTCTTAATCAACATGTTAGATTTTTTGATGTCATTGTGCTTTTGGATACCTTAACATGACATGTTAAACATTAATTTACCTTTCTCGCTCTTGAGTGTGTACCGCTTTGTGTAAAAAACCAATCGAGGAGAATTTTAAATAAAATATACTATTGGCTTCACGTAATATATGTATATACAGGGATGCGTCAAAAGTTAATAAAATCAGACATTCTAAAAGGCGTCATGACAGTGATTGCTTTTTACACGAAACTATGAAAAAGCTGTAAGCGGACGCGAAAAAGGCGATTCAAACTAAAAGAAATTGACGAACCCGCTGTAAGCGGACGGACTCGCTGTAAGCGGACGATCAGCTGTAAGCGGACGGACCCGCTGTAAGCGGACGTTATAGCTAGTTATATATACTAAAAGCCGAGTAGTCAATGGCAACCAAACCCGGTCAAAATCGACGAAAATTGGGCACGCGGGGGGAAGAACTCGTCTCTGGATACGCAAAATTGAAAGCTGTCCTTTGGCGTGAAGTTACCGACGACCTTGAATTGTTCCTCGACGGAGAGTTTTTCTTCCCAAGTGGAGCGTGTGCAGAGATATGGGCTTTTAAAGAGGACCCTGCACTCGATGTTTTAACAGAAAAATGGCTTACGTCATGACGATTCACGTGACAACCGATCAAAATCGTAAAAATGTCAGGTATGACAGGCACGCGCGAAAGAATTGTAAAAGTTTCACATTGACGAAGAAATTTCAGGCCGTCGAGGTTTAGAGTGCGGAAAGAGGGTTGGAAACCAAAAGAGTGGACTTTTCCGCGACGATTGAGTGCACTGTCCACGTGCCAAATCTGTCGCTGTGGAAGGTGCGATTCATTTAAAGCTTTTCTGCAGGGTAAAAAAATCTCGCGATGACGAGTTTGCGTGTCATTAATGACTATATATATATTCACGTTCATCCATCGGTTGTCAAGTTTAAATGTCAGAAGGCCGACAAATATTACGAAGAAGAAGTGTATTTTTAATTGAAACGTGGTACCTTTCAGATACGTATTAGTGTTATTATTATCAATCGTTACTATTTCTTTTCTATATGAATATATGAACAAAATGCCGACGGATATGATAAAATAAACTTAAAGTGTATTGTCGCACGTAAGTACAGTAATAAATATAACGATCTTTCTATATTTTATTAAGATATGTTAAATACAAAGACACTCTATTCATTATATATGTCATCGAAATGTCGTCACGAGAGAAGTACGGGATATTCTTTGCTTAAAACTGGACGCAAAAAAGTCAGGCCAATTTCATACAACGAACAACTTGAAGCAAGTCTAAATAAAGAACCATCTGAGTTTTGCCTGAATGTTGGAAATATATCAGTGTTCAAGATTGTAATATATAAATTTAAGCCATTTTACGAATGGGATCATTTAATAACATTTCTCATCGATCTCTCTACGCAGACAAATAATAAGGTGACTTTTCTTTATTTGTCAGATGTGTCCGAAACACTTCGAAATAAAATAAATACATCAAATAAGATTCCCATAAGCATTTATGTAATTTCGTTTACCAATTTTCAGTTATAAAAGCAAGCATTTAAAGTATGCGACTGCGGGCAGGCATCAACTAATCAGAAGTACATTTTCGGTTAAATGGTATTAGGCGCCAGCAAGATTTTCGATTGGGTTTTACAAAGTATACTATTAAAGCGTAATATTAAAATTAATTAATTCTCTCAATGACCTGTAAGTTTAAAACATGTTTTCTTAAGGTTCATCATGTTATATTGTTAATTACATTTGACAATTGGAAAGACAATTTGGTTAAGCACTGTCCGTCTGACATTTCGATCTCACAAGTTTATGTGTGAACGAATACACTACAACGAAGTATTGTCACGATGACAGGTGGAACGACAATTTGGTTAAACATCAACTTTTCATTGTCGTATAAGTGTCACGATGACAGTCTGTCAAAAAATTTGAAGTATACACTATTTTTATCGTAAACTTGACACAAGGCATGGTACTACCAATTTTATAGAACGAATAACATGAAACAACATTTAAATGCCGTACCGTCTTGGTTTTTTTTTTGTCTGTCGACGTTCACCTTGGCCTAGATGCACACAATTAGACAATTAGACTTAGCAATCAGTAAAAACATTAACAAAACCATAAAGATAGAAACTGAAAGTGTCATGAGCTCTGATCACAATCCAATTATAATAACTTGGAACGAAGACGTAACCGAAAGAAGATATCACACCTTCAAGACAGACTGGGCCGGCTACAAAACAGAACTAGAACAAACCATCACTGCAGTTCCTAAAATACAAAACACTGCAGAATTAGAACAGAACATAAAATCACTACAAGATAAAATAACAAACGCTGTTAAAAATAACACCATCAAAATAGAAAGGATATATAAATCAGGTAGTCTACCACATCATATTAAAGAACTAATAAAGGAAAAGAACAGAGCTAGGAGAAGACATAATCGTACACTCGCACCACAAGACAAAACTATACTAAACAACCTTCAACATGAAGTACATAAGGAATTACTGGAACTGAAAAATGTAGAATGGCAAAGAACACTCGAAGAAATAGGTGCAGACCCCTCTAAGACATGGAAAATAATCAAGGCAATCAAAAGAGAACAAATATAAATCCCACCACTTCAATTCAATAACTCCACACAAGTCACAGCAGAAGAAAAAGCAGAAGCTCTAGCGGAATCACTAGAAGAGCAATTCACTCCGAACTTGGATGAAGTAGACATGCAACACGTAGTGCAGATTCACAAAGTAGTAAGCAGAGAAATACGTGAACCCCACTCCCCTAGCAACGACCCAGTCACAGCCGAGAACCTAAAAGCAATCCTTAAAGCATTAAATCCCAAAAAAGCTCCAGGTATAGACAGCATCACCAACAGATCACTACAAAACCTCCCCCCAAAAGCAATAATGTCAATTCTAGCAATAGCAAACTCCGTTATCAGACTCCAAACATTCCCAAAGATATGGAAACATGCCAAAGTAATAGTTATACCTAAACCAGGAAAACCAAAAACAATACCAAGCAGCTACAGGCCCATAAGCCTGTTACCATCCATTAGCAAAGTGATAGAAAAAATAATCCTACAGAAGATAAAGTACCACTCTGACAATCAAGACATAATACCAGAAGATCAACATGGGTTTAGAGAAGAACATTCAACGATAACACAACTTTCAAGAGTCACTGAGATTATCCAAGAAGGATTCAACAAAAATCAAGTCACAGCGGCTGTATTTCTCGACATAGCAAAGGCATTTGATAAAGTCTGGAGGCAGGGACTCATATATAAAATGATAATACACAATTACCCAACACACATCATAAAAATCACGAACAGTTTTCTCCAAGGACGCTGCTTTCAAGTTAGCATCCAGAACACACTTTCCTCAATAAAACATCCAACAGCGGGAGTCCCCCAGGGCTCATGCCTGTCACCTCAACTATATACAATATTTACAGCCGACATACCAGTATCAAATCCTACAAGATATTTAAATACGGCCACCTTTGCAGATGATCGGCAAAAAAAAATAAAATGGCCGAAGAGTTTTTGAAAATTGACGTATGAATGCGAAATTTTAGATACGGCGGTGTGTGCGGACGCCGATCACAAATCCAAAGTCAAAATGTCAAAAAAAAAACAAAATGGCCGAAGGATTATTTGAAAATTGACGTATAAATGTGAAATTTTAGATACGAGGGTGCCTTAAGTCGCCGATCACAAATCCAAAATCAAAATTTCATAAAAAACAAAATGGCGGAAGCTTTTTGAAAATTGACGTATGAATGTAAAATTTTAGGTGCGGGGGTTTTGGGGGTCGCCGATCACGATTACAAAGTCAAAATGTCAAAAAAAAACAAAATGGCGGGTGAATTTTTTGAAAATTAACGTATGAGTGTGAAATTTTAGATACGGGGGTTTTGGAGGTCGCCGATCACGATTCCAAAGTCAAAATGTCAAAAAAAACAAAATGGCGGAAGATTTTTTGAAAATTGACTAATGAGTGTGAAATTTTAGATACGGGGGTGTCTTAGGTCGCCGATCACAAATTTAAAATCAAAATGTCATAAAAAAACAAAATGGCGTAAGAATTTTTTGAAAATTGACGTATGAATGTGAAATTTTTGATACATGGGTGTCTTAGGTCGCCGATCACAAATCCAAAATCAAAATGTCAACAAAAAAAAACATGGCGGAAGAATTTTTTGAAAATTGACGTATAAATGTGAAATTATAGATAGGGTGTCTTAAGTCCCCGATCACAAATCCAAAATCAAAATATCATAAAAAAACAAAATGGCGGATGATTTTTTTGAAAATTGACGTATGAATATAAAATTTTAGATACGGGGGTTTTGGGGGTCGCCGATCACGATTCCAAAGTCAAAATGTCAAAGAAAAACAAAATGGAGGAATATTTTTTGAAAATTGAAGTATGAATGTAAAATTTTAGATACAGGGGTTTTGGGGATCGCCGATCACGATTCCAAAGTCAAAATGTCAAAAAAAAAACAAAATGGCGGAAGATTTTTTGAAACTTGACGTATGAGTGTGAAATTTTAGATACGGGGGTGTCTTAGGTCGCCGATCACGAATGCAAAATTAAAATGTCATAAAAAACAAAATGGCGGAAGAATTTTTTGAAAATTGACGTATGAATGTGAAATTTTAGATACGGGGGTGTCTTAGGTCGCCGATCACAAATCCAAAATCAAAATGTCAAAAAAACAAAATGGCGGAAGAATTTTTTGAAAATTGACGTATGAATGTAAAATTTTAGATACGGGGGTTTTGGGGGTCGCCGATCACGATTCCAAAGTCAGAATGTCAAAAAAAAACAACATGACGGAAGATTTTTTTGAAAATTAACGTATGAATGTGAAATTTTAGATACGGGGGTTTTGGCGGTCGCCGATCATGATTCCAAAGTCAAAATGTCAAAAAAAGCAAAATGGCGGGCGAGTTTTTTGAAAATTGACGTATGGAAGTGAAATTTTAGATACGGGGGTTTTGGGGGTCGCCTATCACGAATCCAAAGTCAAAATATCAAAAAAAAACAAAATGACGGAAGATTTTTTTTGAAAATTGACGTATGAATGTGAAATTTTAGGTACGGGGGTTTTGGGGGTCGCCGATCACGATTCCAAATTCAAAATGTCAAAAAAACAAAATGGCGGAAGATTTTTGAAAATTGACGTATGAATGTGAAATTTTAGATAGGGGGGTTTTGGGGGTCGCCGATCACGATTCCCAAGTCAAAATGTCAAGAAAAACAAAATGGCGGAAGATTTTTTGAAAGTTGACGTATGAATGTGATATTTTAGATACGGTGGTTTTGGGGGTCGCCGATCACGATTCCAATGTGAAAAAAACAAAATGGCGGAAGACGTTTTTAAAAATTGACGTATGGGTGTGAACTTTTATATACGGGGGTGTCGTAGGTCGCCGATCACGAATCCAAAGTCAAAATGTCAAAAAAAAACAAAATGGCGGAAGAGCTTTTTGAAAATTGACGTATGAATGTGAAATTTTAGATACGGGAGTGTTTGTGGTCGCTTATTACGTCTTCAATTTGATGATTCTTCGAAACGTGATTGAACAGGGTTTAAATTTAATACATCATTTTTTCTTATCAATAGGAGATTCGAAAACATCAGAATCGTATTGTACACTGTCTCAATGAAAATGTTGCGCTCACTGAGATCATTGTTTCTTGCGATACTTTAACTTGACTTATGTTTAATTACCTTTCTCGCTCTTGAGTGTGAACTGGTTTGTGTAAAAAAAACAGTTCGAGTAGAATTCAAAAACAAAGAAAATATATGTAGGGGTGCTTCAAAAGTTTATAAAAGTGGACATTCTAAAAAGCGTCATGCCAGTGATCGCTTTTTACAGGAAAGCCGCTTCAATAGGGCTTCAATTTAAAACTTTTTGATGTCATTGTGTCTTTGCATACTTTAACACGACTTATGTTTAACATTAAATTACTTTTCTCGCTCTTGAGTGTGTACTGGTTTGTGTTAAAAACAGTTCGAGAAGAATTTTAAATAAAATATCCTATTGGCTTAACAAAACATACCGTAGTCGACATATTTTAATTTCTGATACGAAAGTAGAAAGAGGAAAAGAGCGCGACGAAATAAACTAAAGATAAACATAAGCGAGGCTGCCAAGACAGTACACTCGACAAACGTTTCGTATGAAATGTAAGGCGTGAGGGTCCCCAGCCACTGCGTTGCTCTCCCACCACTGTTAGCAAGCAGACATCGCTGCATACTATAAGGTCATCTTCTGCATGGGATAGAAGTGTAAACCAAAATTAAAATTTGACGACTACGCATATACATACTGCAGGGGTGCTTCAAAAGGTAATAATATCGAACATTCTAAAAAGCCATGACAGTGATTGCTTTTTACAGGACAGGCGCTTCAATAGGGCTTAAATTTAAAACTTGGGTTTTTACTTTTATTATTATTTTGTGCTCTTTTATTAACGATAGTGGATTTCGAAAAGGTTGACAGGCTTTTACAATTTCACATCAAAATAGTATTGTACACTGTCTTAATAAAAATGTTCCGCTTCTTGATCTCATTGTGTCTTTGCATACTTTAGCACGACTTATGTTTAACATTAAATTACCTTTATCGCTCTTGAGTGTGTATCGGTTTGTGTAAAAAACAATTCGAGAAAAATTTTAAATAAAAAATACTATTGGCTTCACAAAATATATATACCGGGATGCTTTAAAAGTTTATAAAACCGGACATTCTAAAAAGCGTCATGCCAGTGATCGCTTTTTACAGGAAAGACACTTCAATTTAAAACTTAGGGCTTTTTACTTTTACTTTTATTTTGTGCTCCTTTATTAACGATAGTGGATTTCAAAAAGGTCGCACTTTACATCAAAATAGTATTGCAAACTGTCTTAATGAAAATGTTGCGCTTTTTGAAAGCTCATTGTTTCTTTGGATATTTTAACATGACATGTTTAACATTAAATTACCTTTCTCGCTCTTGAGTGTGTACAGGTTTGTGTTAAAAACAGTTCGAGAAGAATTTTAAATAAAATATCATATTTGCCTATCAAAATATATGTAAATACAGGGGAGCTTCAAAAGTTTATAAAAGTGGACATTCTAAAAAGCGTTTTTTTACAGGAAAGACGCTTCAATAGGGCTTAAATTTAAAACTTGGGCTTTTGACTCTTATTAATATTTCGTGCACCTTTATTAACGATAGTGGATTTTGAAAACGTTGACAGGCTTTTACACTTTCACATCAAAATAGTATTGTAAACTGTCTTAATGAACATGTTGGGCTTTTTGATCTCATTGTGTCTTTGGATACCTTAACATGACTTATGTTTAACATTAAATTACCTTTTTCGCTCTTGAGTGTGTATCGGTTTTGTTAGAATCAGTTCGAGAAGAATTTTAAATAAAACGTCCTATTGGCTTAACAAAATATATGTATATACTTGGGTGATTCAAAGGTGTATAAATGTAGACATTCTAAAAAGCGTCATGCCAGTGATCGCTTTTTATAGGAAAGGCGCTTCAATTTAAAACTTGGGCATTTTACTTTTATTATTATTTCGTGCTCCTTTATTAACGATAGTGGATTTCAAAAAGGTTGACAGGCTTTTACACTTTTGACATCAAAATAGTATTGTACACTGTCTTAATAAAAATGTTGCGCTTTTTGATATCATTGTGCCTTTGCATACTTTAATACGGCTTATGTTTAAGATTAAATTACCTTTCTCGCTCTTGAGTGTGTACCGATTTATGTCAAAAACTGTTCGAGAAGAATTTTAAATAAAATATCCTATTGACTTAACAAAATATATGTATATACAGGGGCGCTTCAAAAGTTAATAAAATCGGACATTCTAAAAAGCCATGCCAGTTATCGCTTTTTACAAGAAAAGCGCTTCGATAGGGCTTAAATTTAAAACTTGAGCTTTTTACTTTATTATTATTTTGTACTTTTTCATTAACGATAGTGGATTTCGAAAAGATTGATAGGCTATTACACGTTCATATCAAAATAGCATTGTAAACTGTCTTAATGAAAATGTTACGTTTTTTTTGTCTTTGAATACTTTAACATGACTTATGTTTAATATTAAATTACCTTTCTCGCTCTTGAGTGTGTACCGGTTTGTATCAAAAACAGTTCGAGAAGAATTTTAAATAAAATATCCTATTGGCTTAACAAAATATATGTATATACTGGAGTGCTTCAAAAGTTTATAAAAGTGGACATTCTTAAAAGCGTTTTTACAGGAAAGGCGCTTCAATAGGGCTTCAATTTGAAACTTGGGCTTTTTACTGTTATTAATTATTTTGTGCTTTTTTCTTAACGAGAGTAGACTTCGAAAAGATTGACAGGCTTTCACACGTTCACATCAAAATAGTATTGTAAACTGTCTTAATGAAAATGTTGCGCTTTTTGAGAGCTCATTGTTTCTTTGGATATTTTAACATGACTTATGTTTAACATTAAATTACCTTTCTCGCTCTTAAGTGTGTACCGGTTTGTGTAAAAACAATTCGAGAAAAATTTTAAATAAAATATACTATTGGCTTCACAAAATATATGTATATACCGGGATGCTTTAAAAGTTTATAAAACCGGACATTCTAAAAAGCGGCATGCCAGTGATCGCTTTTTATAGGAAAGGCGCATCAATTTAAAACTTGGGCTTTTTACTTTTATTATTATTTTGTGCTCCTTTACCAAACGATATCTGATTTCGAAAAGGTTGTCAGGCTTTTACACTTTCACATCAAAATAGTATTGTAAACTGTCTTAATAAAAATGTTGCGCTTTTTGAACCCATTGTGCCTTTGGATACCTTAACATGACATGTTTAAAATTAAATTACCTTTCTCGGTCTTGAGTGTGTACCGGTTTGTGTTAAAAACTATTCCAGAAGAATTTTAAATAAAACGTCCTATTGGCTTAACAATATATATATACAGGGGTGCTTCAAAGGTATATAAAAGTGGACATTCTAAAAAGAGTCATGCCAGTGATCGCTTTTTACAGGAAAGGCGCTTCAATTTAAAACTTGGCCTTTTTACTTTTATTATATTTTGTGCTCCTTTATTAACGATAGTCGATTTCGAAAAGGTTGACAGGCTTTTACACTTTCACATCAAAATAGTATTGTACACTGTTTTAATAAAGATGTTGCGCTTTTTGATCTCATTGTGTCTGTGCATACTTTAACACGACTTATGTTTAACATTAAATTACCCTTCTCGCTCTTGAGTGTGTACCGGTTTGTGTAAAAAACAATTCGAGAAAATTTTTATATAAAATATACTATTGGCTTCACAAAATATATGTATATACCGGGATGCTTTAAAAGTTTATAAAACTGGACATTCTAAAAAGCGTTTTTTACAGGAAAGGCGCTTCAATGGGGCTTAAATTTAAAACTTGGGCTTCTTACTTTTACTATTATTTTGTGTTTTTTTCTTAACGAGAGTAGACTTCGAAAAGATTGACAGGCTTTTACACTTTCACATCAAAATAGTATTATAAACTGTCAACACAAACAAAATATACAAAATATATGTATATACAGGGGTGCTTCAAAAATTTATAAAAATGGACATTCTAGAAAGCTCTTGAGTGTGTACCGATTTGTGTTAAAAACAGATTGAGAATAATTTTAAATAAAATATACTCTGCTCTTTTATTAACGATAGTGGACTTCGAAAAGGTAGTAAGAAAGTAATATACTTTATAAATTAAATTTACTTTACCCATTCACATACATATGTTTGCGAGCTATATATTTGAAGTTCATCAGCATTCATTAGCATTCTATAAGAATGTTTGAAAGCGACGCCCATTTACCAAACAAAATTTGTTGTAAACATGTTAAACACTATGGTGATACTACGTATATTTGAGCATGTCAATTAAAATGACGAGCCCGCGATAGCGGGCGAGTAGTATATATATAATTCATTGAAAATTTAAAAGTCCTTCATTTTTAATTGACCTGCGAACTAATTTTGAGTATGTGACAGACGAATATTTCAATTATGCTGACCAAAATTTCATAATGAAAGCGCTGTTCCACTTCAAATAATTTGGATGAAAATATCTCAGTGTCAAACTGATTATTAGGTTCTTTTTTATTAATATCGTGCATGCCTATCTTAAATTGTTTCTGAGCAATTGACATACTTTTTGTTAATATACTAAATTTTTCCACTGTTATGTCAATAGCGTATTATCCCGATTGTCTCAATGAAAATGATGCACTTATTGAGCATATTGTTTCTTCGGATACTTTAACATCATTCTTATGTTTAACAATAAATTATCTTTCTCGCTCTTCATTGTGTAACAGTTTATGTAAAAAAAAATTATAGAAGAATTGTAAATGAAATATACAATTGGCTTTACAAAATATATGTATATACAGGCTGTGCTGAAAGTCTATAAAATGGAACATTCTAAAAACCACCACGAGAGTGATCGCGTTTTACAGGAAACTGTAAAAAGCTGTAAGCGGACGCGATAAAGACGAATTTAAGCTCGAAAAGATTGAAGCATTAGCTCACAAACATTCAACACAATAAATATTGCAATATATAATAATTGGCCCAATGATAATAGTGTATCGGTAAGAAATTTATAAATTCGCTTCCTTATTTGTTTATTAATACTTTCTACTCATTTTTAGCAATTATCATTACATGCCTGGAGTCATTTCGTCCATGAATTAAGTTGTAAAAATACTTCAATATTATAAGATATTGTAAATAGAAAAAAGAAACTAAAATATATTCCTACCAGATTAAACAAGCACTTAATCATGTTGTTACTGTGCCAGGCAAATTGAGAAGTAATATCATACTTATTCAAAAAAGATTGTGTAATTATCATGATGAAAATGAACTTCCCACGACATCGTCAATTACAATAATTCAAAATAGAAATTCTATAACGATGTTTTACAGTATTTTCGAATATAACAATAAGTAATCAATATTACCATAATACATATATTATATCTATATATTCCTTAAATTGTAGGTGTACAATGCAAAAGAAAATAATTATGTACAGTGTGAACAAGGCTTTACCAACATTATTAAGCATCATACATAACTGACAGTTGTAATACAATTTACCACAAAGAAACACTGCAAATTATAAAAGTATAGGAATGGAAATCATTATAAAAAATGCCAATGAAATAAATATTATTTGTTATAGAACAATTATTAAAGGAATTATTTAAAAGTATACATTCGCGTCAACAAAACATAATTCTAATAAAGCTGTGTTTTTATTGTTCTAATAAAGCTATCTACAAGTTTGTATAAAATAAAATGATTTTTTTAAATTCTAATGAATTTTCATTTAAACCAAAAATACCAATGGAATCGACATATGTATATTGACTGAAACACTATTAACAAAAAGTATCAAACTACATTTTCCAACTGATGCAAAAAACACAGATTTCGAGATTATTTTAATTTTATACCCACAAACAAAATTCAAACTATAGATAAATTAGGCAAACGTGAAATAAATCATCGGCAAGTCAAGGCACAAAAACCAATAATAGTAGAAAAATTATAAATAGAGTGAAAACTACCATATGTGAGGCACAGGAAAAGTATGTGAAAAATGTCAATATAACTTTAAACGATAAAATACATCTTATTTCATGGACAGCCCTTAAACATTTTCAATTTAAAAACTGCTATTATCACTAAATCTATTATTAATCATTTCATCCGATAAGCATTCTGAATAAAATATTGCATAGTTGTAGACTATATACAGGGGTGTATAAAAACAACTAAGCAATATTGAACATCTAAAACACAATTATATTTAGTTATTCGCTATATATCGGAATTATATGGTGTTTCAAAAACTGAAACGCAATAAAGACAAAATCCGCAATAAATTTAGAAGAATAACGGGGAGCGGTACCTCAACTGTAAGCGGAATAAGAGGCGATAGCGGGCCTTCAAGGCCTGCCGTATTAGCTAGTAATGTATAATGGCTGATATTCATGTGTACTTGAGATAGAATATTTTTCTGGAGTGGAATTGAATCATAAAGTATGTATTTACAAGTTAGAAATTTGAAAGGCTTTCTGATAAATTGTTAATAAATTGCTGTTTTATAGTAATTCATCTTTAAACACAAACAGACATGTTTCTAAATGAAATATGAGGATACGTATGCGCAAGGATTCCTTTTCTTAAACGAATGCAAGATGGAAAGTAATTACTCTTATAAAAAAATATTAGCTGTTTTATATAATATATTCTCCGTCTATCGAAAATTTAATAATTTCACGAAATTGGTTTGTAAAAATACGAACCCATGGAAAATTTATTAACACATTCCACATTTCATACAAAAAAATCGAGGTGTGGACACCGCAGGACTTTCTTATACGTATGTGCGTTCCGAATTTTTATATAAAAATTGTTGGGAATTAAATTTCAAATACTTTGATCGTCTTAATACACCTGTGAATAAAAATGTTACTCTCAGTCAAAACTTGGAAATTGTTATTATACAAAAATGTCTTCAAATGCAACTCTAAATACTTTCAATAAATCTGTAGTGAATGTATAATTTGCCAGATATTTGTAAAAGAAATGCTGTTCGATAAAAGTGTCACTTCCGCTCCGAATTTTGATTTTTTTTTATAAGAAAATTGTCTCAAATCTGCAAAGGCAAAAATACTTTTGTACTCTTGAGAAATCCCTGTGGAGCACATAATTTGCAAAAAAAATGCTATTAGATAGGAGTGAAAGTGCTACTTCCGGTCGGAATTTCGAAATTTTCTTATAGAAAAATTATTTCAAATCGGGCTATAAATACTTTGGTACTCTTGATAAAAATCTTTAAGACGCATAAATTGAGAGACATTCGCAAAAAACTATTATTCGGTAAGAGTAAAAGAACGGGTAGCTAAGACTTTCGACAAACCTTTTTTTATAAAAAAATGCTTCAAATTTACTTTTGATTTAAATTTGAGTATTTCCTAATCGTTAAAGTTTGTTTACACTTAACAGTCCCCGAAATATTAGTAATATTTTATTTTTTCACTGAATAAACTACTACACTCGATCAACCAATTTCCCTGAAAATCAAATTTTAAGAATTTTCTTGCATACTTTGGGAATATTCGAAAAAAAATAGCTACTGGATAAGAGTAAAAGTGTTATTTCTTGGTCCAAATTTTGATTTTTCTTATATAAAAGGTATTGAGAATCGAGCTTTAAATACATTTATATTCGTAATGTTGTACGAGATACTCGCAAAAAACTGATTTTCGATAAGAGTAAAAGACTTACGTCCGGTAGAAATTTCGAGAAACATAATAAAATTCTTCTCAAATTTGTTTAAAATTATCAGTTTACGAAATATTGGTAAAATTCAATTTTTTCACTGAAGTAAACTACTACTTTCGGTCTACCGATTTTACTGACAATCCAATCAGATCTCAAGAGGGAGATTATACCCACATATTAGTATTTTTTATTTCGGATACTTGATGTAATACAAAAACGAAATTGTTTTTCAGCCATTTCTACTATTCTATAAACATTATCTGAAGCATAAGTAAGTCCAACTCTAGTAAAACCAAGTATTGGCAGTATTGGTGAAACTTTTAGTTTCTTATACGTAGTATAAGGAAGTATTGTGATGATAAAAATGTTCCACGTTTTGATATCTCCTGATATGGAAGAAGATATTTTTGCAAACATCTCTCTCCCTCTCTCTATCTCTCTCAGTGTGTGCCAATCTGTCTGTCTCTCTGTGTGAACACGATAGTGGCGAATGGCTAAAGCTATCAGTACCAACTTTATATTTACTATTATACTCTTTCTCTTGAGATCTGATTAGATGATATCGGGAGATTGGAAGTAGTAGTTTTACCAATATCTCGTCAACCACCAAGCCTGAAGAAATGTTTAAAGAATGCAAAAGTACTCAAAAATTAATTTGAAAAACATTTTATAAATTTTTTTTTCGAAATTCCCACTGGAAGTAAGTTTTTTACTCTTATTGCAAAATATTTTGTTCGAATATCTCGCAAATCATACTTTCTAGACAGTTGTCTACAGAGTATAAAAGTATAAAAATACTATGATTTTTGTATTGAAAAAAAATTAAATCCGGCCCGGAAGTAACACTTAACACTAAGAAGATAAAAGCATTTAATTTAGGACTTCTGTTTACGAACATTTGGAGCGCACATATGTATGATATTAAAAAAAAGTCGTGTGATGTCCACACCTCATTCTTTTTATTGCTAGGTTATTAGCACTACTTCTAAACTTATGGATAATTTATGATATTTATATTTATGGCCAGGAAAACTAACTTATATGGACAATGGGACGTTATCATAAATCGTAATAGATTTTATAAACCGTAATCTTAAATCTCAACTCTTTACCTGTGGAAACTTTTGTTTCTTTTATCATTAAGTTGTTACATTCGTATGCATCACAGTTCATGGCCATTATTAAAACTGTAATACTATTATAGTATAAACTACTTGATTTAATAGGAAAAATAAATATTTTATAAGTCAAAACACGAATCTACACTGAACAGCTGTGAGAGCGAAGGAGAGGGTGATACCTCAGTACCTGCCTTCTTTGTTGACTTCAGTGCTCTTGCAATGTTTAAGCAAAGCGACCTTCGATCCAGATAATTTAGTATAGAGTTCAATGAAATTAATATATGTATTTCTATAAACATTTTTTTGAAGTGTAAACTTCTTTGGGCGCGTTGCGTTGATTGTGGGCACTAAACAAGACTGAGCCGTGTATACAACTTATCCAGCCATGTATTGGACGCAGCATCCCACAATGTTTTGGCTAAAGGATTTAACTACGCAATAGCTCCTGCCCGCATACCAGTAGAAGAAATAATTTGTGGAGTAGAAGCAACTATAGCTGGGATTGACAAGAATACGGCCGAGACTATCCGCCAAGATGTATCGCAAATATTAAGGACAGCCAAAGCACCAAAGAAGAACCTATCACACGAAGAATTCCTGGCATTGAAACGCAACTAAGGGAAAACGAAAACATTATTATTCTACCAGCCGATAAAGGAAATGCAACTGTGGTAATAAACACAACCGACTACGACGCCTAAATAAGAACCCTCTTGGAGGATCCAGCATACCAACCAATCTCCACGGATCCAACAACATAGAGGAGAAAACAACCAAAACTAAAATCAAGGAGAGTCCCATCGACAAGGAAATCCAGACAGCACTCATTCCAAGGGAGAAGTCATCAAGATGCCCCAAATTCTACGGCTTACCTAAAGTCCACAAGGAAGGTGCACCCCTAAGACCCATAGTCAGCTCCATTGGATCACCTGTTCAACAATTGGCTAGATACTTAGCCCAGCAACTACAACCTCATGTCGAAGAAGCCGAATCTTACGTCAAGAACGCAAGCCACTTCATCGATCTATTGAGACAAGAAAAAGTAGAACCAGAATGGTTATTAGTAAGCTTCGACGTAGTATCACTGTTTACCAATATATGTACCTGTTGCCGAAGCTCTAAAGACCATCGAACGAATATACCAACCCCCAGTGCAACCAACCGAAACGCTAACGGAGTATATAACCACCATCCGAATCCCGAAAACGTCAGTTTACGAATAACAAGAAGCAGAAGCAGACAGTTATCGCAGACCTGAAGATGGCAAGTGTGATTTTTCGGAAACGTCGTCAAGAAACCAGCATCGGTCTTTCCAAAGACTAAGCAGTGGAAACGCGGAAGAAAACCCGGAACCCAGTGACAAAATATATATATACGCGATTATATATCGCGGCCGCTGCCATAGCAACGGCCGCGAAATTGTATTTCGTGGACTGTGTTGCGTTCGCTAAATGGTAACTTCGCAGACGATTAACCAAAAAATTTGTTGTGTGCATGAGACATTATCTCTATAATAGTATAATATAATATTTCGCGCTCAGGTAAGTTTTAGCATGTTTATTAAAATGATATGGATGACTCGGAAACTGATCAGTATATTCCGGGTGTTAAATAACGTCCACACGCATTTACTATAATTTGTATACCAATGCAAAACAGAAACGTTGAGAATAGAGCATTGCTTTAATTGCTCATTATATACGAATTTATAAGCATTTAATTATTTTCTGTTATACAGGATGGATGAAGAAAATCAAATCGATGACAAATTAAAACAAAAAAGGAAATTGTCTAATGCGCGCGTGAAGAAATATCGTCAAAAGAAGCAAACTAAATCTCAGCAACTGAATTCGTCGATGCAGGATGACCCTAATGTAATATAGAACGAAAAAAAAAGTTGGATTTGGTATTATTAACCTCGCCTTGATGAAGTTTTCACTTCTGCCGTGTGGTTTTAAGCACAATAATATAATAATAAATAATAATATGTTTATAGACAATAATATAAATTTTACTATAAGGTATTAACATTGTTTTATCCGTTATTACAGATAAATAAATTGTATAATTTGTAGACTGTTGTGGCAACAAGTTTCCATCTGACTGCTCGATAGAAGTACAAGCCGTTCTACATGCGTTAGCCCTCGCTAAATTGATTCAGATTGATAACCTTTCTCTGACCTTATCTGTACATGTACGTTTATGATGCATGTATAATTTATAGGCACATTTGCACCTACTCGTAAATGAATAAAGCTTCTTCATTGTATCTTCCATTGTTCGTAGTCAGAGGCACTGGCAGTTGTTAATATGTCTGGACGAATGCCTAATTACCTGCGTGCCATTCGTGTGAATGTGATATTGTTCACATCCAATTATCAGACGACGATGTTCAATTCAAGCGCTGCTGCGTTGGCATATTAAAGAATTCCATTGACGTTTGATGTGGAATATTGAATAGCGAAAGCTGCCAACCGCCGACTAGCTAGCCGAGCTGTCTGGGCTTGTGAAATTGCCGGCGTAGGAAATTATGTGTCAGCGAAATTTAAAATCGATTTAAATTATGTACCTATATACGTTTGAATCGAAAATTTGACATTAATTAATGTGTTTTGTTTTAATAAGTCAATATTGCGCAGAGAAATGCGGCATATAACAGTGCTGTATCGGTGAATTTCGATGCACTGTAGGTATACATTATATAAAACTCAATTAGGAACTAGAAATTCATTTTCCTTATAAAGTACATTTTCTGCTCGGCGTCTAATTATCTATTTTAATTCAATTGGAATTCATTTTATGGTTAAAAATAGGAAGCAAACCCTTACAAAAGAATGATAATAAGTGATTTAAATAATCAGAAATCGAGAAATATGCCTTGTCGAATAGGTAATATTTTACAAATTTAAAGTTTAAGGTATTTTATTTTTAATTAATTTTAAGTAAACGGTGGTAATAGAGTGTAGATCGTGATACAAGGGTGCAAGAGTGAACTCTTTCTAAAAAAAAGGCTGTTTTATGCATTTGCATTTCACTTCATTTCATATTCAATTATTATTTTCAATATTATTCAATGCCGTATTGATCGGAAAAATTTCAGAACAAAGAAATACAGCTAATGTTGGTAAGAGTTTTTGATTGGATAGTAAAGTGTTGAATAATAGTATTCAATACTGCCTGGGATACATGAAAAAATAATCGGGCAACCAATTAAATTCAAATAGAAACTGGAAAGAGAAAGGATTTCATCTTCGTTGAGTAGGCACTGAACGACATCGAAGGATTTTGAATGTAGCGTGCTTATTATTATTATTATTCTAACCAAATTAAAATCTTAATACATTTTCACAAGTCGGTACAAAAAGTGCTACACTCTTTCTAATTATGATCCATTTTTCAAACACCACATGTTTTTTTAAATTTTGGATATATTTAGAAAGGCTTTATGGGAGATTTACTAATAAATTACAAATTTTATTGTAATATACTCATGGATGTACTATACACTAGACTCCAGTGACAGTAAGTACTCTAGTACATACAAATAACTAGCTAATGAAGAAACTACAGAAAAAAAGGTGAATATACTCAAGCAAAAACGCCCCAAGTATGAAAAAGAAGTGTACAAGCATGAAAAAAAAGTCCCATGATACCGAAAAATTGGTTTTTAAAAAATGTCTGTGTGTCTGCCTGTGACCACGATAGCGGTCAGACCGCTATAGCTATCAATTCCAAATTTTGTATTTAGGTGTATAATCTCCCTCTTGAGATCTGATTAGATTTTCAGTAAAATCGGTAGACCGAAAGTAGCAGTTTACTTCAGTGAAAAAATCGAATTTTGCCAATATTTCGTCAACTACTAAGTTTAAACAAATTTATAAAGAATTCATATGTAGGTACTTAAAATTAAGTTTGAGACAAATTGTCTTAAATTTATCAAGAGTACAAAAGTACTACAAGTAAGTATTTAGAACTGGATTTGCAATATTTTTTGTATATATGAAATTTCAAAATTCGGACCGGAATAGCACTTTTACTCTTAGCGAGTAGCACTTTTTTGATAATATCTTGCAAAGTATGCATTCTATAGAGATTTATTAAGAGAATAGAAGTATTTATAATAGGATTTTGAATAATTTTTATATAAAAAAATTCTTAAAATTCTATAATTTGAAACTTTCATACGTATAAGAAAGTCGTGTGGTGGCCACACTTCATTTTTTATTATTTCTTCTACTGACAGATGTATGTATGTAATAATACGAGCGATGACAATATTATTCGCTCTATTGATAATATGTATAAAGGCTAAACGTATCGGAGAAATATAAAATATGTTGATCCAATTTCTCTAAGACAGAATTTCTTTTTTTTACTTTCGATAAATATAAAAAACGAAAAATTTGCCAGTAGTTATTATATGTATGTATGTATACGTTTATCTGTCTTCAAAGTCTTGACAATTCTGATTAGCGATTACAAAAAGAAATTTAATGAAGGATATAAAATACCTCATAAAATGAATATTTTGTCTCTTCTATGAAGAACTATCTTCTAAATAATATTACTAATAAATACATCTATAAATAATTACATAAAATAATCAGATTGGCAAATCTCACAGGAAAGAAGTAAACGTTCTAATTTTGCTGATGAATATACGCACTCCATTTCAACCAAACACATTTTAAGCCCTATTTTTCATAATGCTTTTATCTTCAGAGGGGTCCACACAGATGCGATTTCTCGCGGTAATTCCAATTTAATGAAAAGTTGTTTGGAAAATTCGCGTTCACCCTGCGCAGTCTTCTTTAGCAATATATCGCAAGAGAAAAGTTGCATTTATTAGATAGTGCACATTCTATTTTCTTAAGGAATTGATTGCGATATTTTAATAACTTTTACGCTGCCAACCTGTATTACGTAATGTTTCTGAAGTATGTACATATATGCATAAAGAGTTATAAACTTTTTACAACCACAGTTATTATAAATTTTTCTCCGTTTAAGTGCGTACAAAATATATTCCAAAAATAAATTCCGTTGGAATAAAGAACTTAACTTACAATAGATTTAATTGAATTGTACCAAAATTATCCAATAAAGTAGTCAAACATAACCAACTTTTAAAGAAATAAACTGTGGCCACCAAACGACTTATAATTATTACATTTCGGTGTCGTCAACTTTCATCATCGCAATACTGTAAAGTATGGGAGATGCATCTCCATCTGGTGGTATCATAAAATTCCCTAATAGTAGTGTTTTCTTGTTAGACAGATATCTATTCTGAATTTTTCTTTTTTATTTTAATTCACGTTCTCCTATAACACTGTGTTGTAAATATTTTTCGTTGTTGTTGTATAAACGTTGAAAATAGTATTTGTTTCATTTTCTTTACTGATATAATTGATATAAATATACCATAAAACATATATCAAAATATATATGCACATTATTACATCTATTATAAACAAGTGTTTTCCAATACTATCAACTAGCTAATGCAGCTAATTTAAAAATGTTGGCTACCCAAGCTAGACGAATCACTATGTAATATGATGGACAGTCAGGGGTAAGTTGGAGTCTGAGGCTTGATACTAAACAAGAACACTAAAACACCTTTACCACACTAAAGCACAAAAAACTAAATTACATATTTCCACAACTATGTTGTCATCTTCAGTAGCACCGATTAAAAACCACGTTGTTTATACACCGTTGCTTATGGCTTATTTAGACTTATACCTAAGCTAATAACTACATCAGGTACAGTTAATGATGTAGCTATTAGCTTAGGTTATAAGAATAAATAAGACAACCCTGTAAATTTGAAATTAGTGTTGTTCTGTATACGCTACAAGTGTATATAGACAATGCGGTTTTTAGTCACTGCTACTGAAGATGACAACATAGTTGTCGAAATACGTATTATGTTTTTTGTGCTTCAGTGTGGTAAAGGTGTTTTCGTGTTCTTGTTTAGTACATCAAAAAAATAAATGAATTTTTGAAAAATTGCATGCACTCCCTGATCATTGTGAACTAACTGTGCAAATCTTTAAAAATATAAATCACTGGGAAAAATTGCATCAGTCTGAATAACACTTTATACTGAATGCAGTATAGTGATTACGCATGCGTTGTTTCCGATTTCTTTGTGGAATAGTGGACTTAAAGTATTTAGGGCTCTATAGTTACATATCCTTTTAAATACCGTAGTCGACATATTTTAATTTCTGATACGAAAGTAGAAAGAGGAAAAGAGCGCGACGAAAAAACTAAAGATAAACATAAGCGGGCTGCCAAGATAGTACACTCGACAAACCTTTCCTATGAAATGTAATGCGTGAGGGTCCCCGCGACACTGCGTTGCTCTCCCACCACTGTTAGCAACCAGGCATCGCTGCATATTATAAGGTCATCTTTTGCATGGTATAGAAGTATAAACCGAAATAAAAATTTGACGACTACGGTATATTCATAGCACACCTTTATCACATTTAAATACTACTTAATATAGTTGCTATTTTAAATACGCTGATAATGGAATTATTGAAGAATGTTCATTTTTGGTATGAAATTATTGTTAACTTTCTAAATACTGCATTACCGATAACCCTATGCGGAACCGTTAAGTCTAAACGATTTAACCTTAATATAAATATTTGTTTTAATAAAATAATTTTAATTCCACTTATATATATCTACGTATTTAGCTAAAAAAAAGTAGTTGAAGATTTAGTCATGGTGCGTGTTCGAGAATAATAATTATGACCTTTTGAAGCAAGCGGTATTAAAATATAAGCAGATCGAAATGTAGTCGAATCGAACTGACACTACACTTATTATATTCGATACAATGTTACACAATTCAGAAAAGTCGCGTATCATTTTTTTTCCACAAAATGTTATACCTATTTATATACATAAGCCTCCTATACTAACATTTGACTTTTCGACTAAAACAATTCTGTTTATGCTAGCGTCTGGGTCTATTTCATTTAGTTTCCAATTGCATTCTACTTAACTAGTCTTTCTAATTCACTTTCTAAAGATTCTTAGACAGCTGGTAGTATTTTACTTGGGGTGAGATGTATCCTACTGACTTCGCCATGGTTAAATATTCTTTTATACTCGATACTTGAAGAGATGATCACCACATATGATAACGTGCACATTTTTATTACTCTTGACATAGTTATTACATTTTATGTCAACTTGACTGTGTGTCTATTGATGAATGAGCGACATGCTGACTCACATAGACAGTATATTCGAGAATTCAGCATTTATCTGTGCTCGCTGACCTCTCTTAATAAGGTAATAGTTTAGTAACGCAACCGCACGAAAACATACAATCAATAACGAATCATACCGAAGACTTTAGAGATGTCTAAGGAGATGAGAACTATAACTTTATATAGCTATAACTATGTATAATTTTTTTTGTCCAATAGTGTCGACTATAATTGAGAGTAAAGCTGTTCCCAAAAAATATCCAAAGAACAATGAATTTTTATTACGTGTCTGTAGTGAGACTTACGTTGCTACCTCTAGGCATTCATCACGAAGTGAGGAAATCTAGAACAAAACCTACACTCAAAAAAAAAATTAAGTAAAACATTATGTAATTTTTCTTTTAGTCAACAGAATTTTGTGAAGCTTTGCCATTATACTCGAGCAAAAGTAATCCGTTCAAAATGAGGTTTCACTCGACCCTCTATTCCATTTAAAATTTCGATATTATATTGACCCCTGCCGGCAATTTTTGAAAATAAGTAGCAATTTTACCTTAATAGTGTAGTGCATAAAATTTCTTATTAATGGCCCGAAATTGGAAGCTCTCTATTAAAATGTTTAAATGTGAACAGGGGGAGGATAGTTTAAAACCGCACTGTATAGAATTCGAAATAAATACCAGTGTAAAAATGTTTCAAAATTTGACAACGTAATCGGCAACAACAGACGTACATATATTATGTGATGTTATATCGTACCTATTGTTAAAGCAAATATTAAAGTTTATTAAAGCGAGGAAATCCTGACTTTGGCTTGTGATTTTGTAGTTGAATTTATAGGTTAAAGTGAAATTATGAAACCAATATTCTTCAGGGCTCAAGTCAAGTTTAAAATTAAAAGTCCTTTAACTTGATTATGAAACCGACAGTTAAAAATATAGAGAATTCACATAAGTGTATTCTTTTATTATGAAACTGTTTTTGGATCTTCAAATGACGTCATGAATTTCTTGCTTTTAATAAGTAAACCATCTTTTTTTTCGAATTCGTAAACACATATTCCGTACAACATGTTAAGTAACGTAGTACCTACATGTCTCGCATAAACTACAGAAATACGGACACGTGCATTCGTGTAGTATAAATCGAGTAAATGTGAACCATGAAAGAAAGGCGACGGCAACCTGTGAATCCGGCATGGTTAGAGAAACGCTTTCCCTGGACGCCGCTCGCCCAGTTCTCTTATTGATCGTACTCGCGGAACGCGAACCGTTGCGCACGCCTAACAACACTTCTGTTTTAATAATAGACTTACGTTACGAAGTTACGCCCCATTCCGAATCCCGACGATTATTTTTTTCCCTACGCTTAGAATAAACCACTGTTTGGGCTTGTTTGGGACACCGCTAATGTTGCCGACACAAGGACCAGCATCGACAACAAAAAGAATTCGTTCGGCTTGGGGCTATGAGGTTTAAGTTTTAGATGAAGGTGCTCTCGCCTCATGTCGTTTGAATGAGATTTTAATATCAAAGCACATCGACTTTCTTTTGAATAATATATTTCTGGAAAAAGTATTTTATTATTTATTTAAACCACCAGAAAGGAGACTTAGGGATGATTTGAATGGTGTTTATGTACGGTCATGTGCAGTGAAAAGTAACCAGTTGATTAGTACAGTGTAAGTCGAGCGCACTATTGAAATGTTGTATTTTTAAAGAGGTTTTAATTTTATTTATATAATTGGATAACAAGTGGTTGGTGATCTATAAAATACAAAATACCTTATTATTTGTTCATTTTCTCTTGTGTAAGACTTGTTCTCTTTGAATTAAGTACATCCTTGTAGATAGAAAACGTCCTTTCTACATCGCAACTGGTTATATGTGCGTACTGGAAATATTCTTTTATTTCAGCGTATTTAGCATTGCCGCAATGTTATTAAATCTGGATTTATATTAAAAACTGCGTCTAACTTTTGCCGAAGGCCACATCCGAAGTCACTTGGAATACTTTTGAAATTATTAATAGCCACATCTAATGTGGTTAATCCATTTTTTAATGAGATTCGATTTTCAAAATATGTGATTAGTTTAGGCAAATTTCCAAAGTGTTCTGATTTTTTAAATTTGGGATTTGTGTTAACGAAATTTTGTAAACTATCGAAATTCTCTGCATAAAAACTATTTATGTGTATGTTTTAGCAAAGCTAAGTGACGAACGTGCGATATTTTGGCATTCTGTGTCGATATTTTACAGACTTTGTGATAAATTTCGGAATCACTGACAATTCATTTTCATATTAGAAAAAGTAACATAAACAACGTTCTAGATCTAAATAAATGATAATTATAAATGTACGTGTATGTTATTGAAACTAAATAACAGTAAGTATGTATATACATATTTACATTATTTCTCTTGCGAAATATAAGGTAAATATAATAAATTTTAAAAACCCCTCAGGCTATCTACGCCGATGTAGAAAGAATTTTACTCATAAATTCCTTATTTTATGGCCATTTTTTGCTCTCATTCTCGGACTCTTCTCGAGCGTAAACAGATGTTGCAGTTCACCATATGAATTAGTGCTATTCAGTAAATGTGTGTTATTTACATTATTTCTTTGCTCCATTGTAACTCCGTCGTAGTTTAACTCGGTCATGTCCGCGCCCTGATTATTATTATTACTGCCTACCCAGAAAATACAACAGTGTGTTACAACTTGATAATTTAGTTGTTTTTTTCCCCAATATTTCAACTATGCAGCTGATGACGCAAAGCACTTTTTTTGGAAATTCCATTTTAATTTACTTTTAAATTATTTAATGTTAAAATCTATGAGAAGTATGAGGTTGAAGTCAAAGAAAGAGCGGTATAACATTGTATATATATTTAACAATTTTCGCAAATTAAGTTTAGAATTGAATTTGTAATGTTTTTTTGTCATTTTTGAACATATTATTAGCCGCCACTGTCTGTAGTTTAGGGTGATAGTTAGTGCCGATGTGGACTTCAACATAACAATTTCGAACATTCAATTTCACGTGTTTTTGCGGTTTTGCACTTAAAACAATGCTATAAGTGAATATAATTATTCTAAAAATGTTTAACCTGTGGTGCATAAAGGCAAATATTACGCTTGCGACTAAAACTCCGCTTGTTGGTAACATGTTTAAACATGTCATTTTAAGACACGCGCGCTTATCAACAGGTCTTCATAATATCCATCGATATACCTCTTCAGCGTACGATAAGATTACTCGTCAAATTTTAGGCGCAAGAATGCCAGTAAATGGACAAGCTTTAAGTGTTATTTTATAATTCGCGTCAAGTTAAATGGACAATTAGTGAAAGCGTCAATTTAGTATTTCGGGAATGTTTAATTTTTTGGGAGAAACTTCGAATTCCCACTAGAGCTGTTCGGTATTGCGCAAAGAAATTGACATACAGAATAGACATATTGTTAAATCTTTTTGACATCGCGCCTGTAGACACAATGAAAATGATCAAGATCGAGGAAGATAAGACGTTTTTAATTAATCACACAAACCAGGTCGTGTTAGGTACTTAGCTGGAACAGATATGATATTGACCAGTTTTATCTTGCCTTTTGGTTGCAAATAGTAATAATTTATTTGTCTTACTCTTCTTCTAGATAAAACAATACACGATTTCGTGGGTCCAGAAGGTATCATTTTATTGAAGCTTTTGAGAATTGATACAGGGTCTCTTCTAATAGATCTCTCAAAATGGGATGAAAATCAAGAGTTCATCAAAAAGGTCAAAAAGATCGTGGGAACATTGGTTTGTGTTAACGACACTGCTGAGAGGGCAGTTAAATTGATGGAAGGGTATAATAGACTATTTAGTGAAAATGAAAAAAAATTTTTTTACAATGCGTAATGGAGCACAGGAAGCTCTTTCCCGATTGCACTAAAAATACACTGAGAAGAAAATACCCCGAATAATTTATTCATTGGTATAGCACATGTGTTAAGAGTTCGTACAAAAAAATGTGGTCTTAAATATATTGGCCATTACTTACGTTTTAAAACCAAGAGCGAAATATAATAAAAATAGGTGCATTTGCTTCACTCAACATGTAAGATTAGTAAAAAAAATAATTCGATAAAAATCGGCACGTAAATTTGTACGCCAAAACACGTTAAATTGGGTGTTATTTAAAATGGTAAATGTTTAAGTCCATATTGGCATGGGTTAACGTTCTCGAATTTGGATGAAATTCAGTGTAGGATGTTTTTAGGTTCTAATGAGAAAAATTAGGAGGTACTTTCCAATATTTTGGGCCACCCTAATGCAGATGTTCTTGTTTTACTTGTACCAGGTATAATTTTTATCTAGCTTAGACTGTTACTTCTTTTAGATGAACTTCACCGTTCTCGAGAACAGAACGGCTTTCAAGAAATCATAAAAAGTATATCCGTGTCCGGGCTGTTTACACAATGCAGTCCAAATAATTTTCTTACACGTCTTTTTCCTAAACGTCATATTAGCAAATGTATTCACATGCATCTCACTCTCGATTAATGCAACCAGGAGGTATATAGAAAACTCTTGAGGCAGATGGAATAGAGAGACAGAGACTCCGTGTTTTTATGAAGTCCGCACCAATCTAGCGAAAATATCGCAAAAGAGCTTCAGAACTAGTTTACTTTTTACTGCTCATAATTGTGCACAAGGTAAAAAAATGAGGTGTGCATTTAGTTTAAAGTTAGTAGGTTAGATTCAATTTTTGCTCTGAAGTAAATTACTCAAGTCTACAGATTTGACTCATTAACTAAACAGATCTTAGAAAGGAACATCATGATCTGAAATAAGAGATTTGGTACTGAAAACTTTAATCGTTCGGCCACTATAGTTTTTCATTAGGAACGAAAGTAATTCTTGTAAAAAAAATGCTTATCGAATTATTGCTATTAAAATAAATTACATTTGATATACAGGGTCTTAATAAACTATGAAAACATGAAAAAGTTAACAATAATTATTCTACATGGCCACCTCTAACGTCCACACATCTCTCCATCTTTTTAATGAATTCATCGTAGATTTCACATGTTGTTTGTGGTTGGTTTATTTCGTTTCTTCAATGGTTAACATTCTGTAAAACCAACATATGCGAATAGCAATGCTTGCTTTAGTTTATATATTAATAAAACACTGTATTGAAAAATCTACACTCTATAACACCAACGAACCTTATAGGCGTTTGATATAAATGCACCGTGACTGAATCAGGGTTTGCGATTTGGGTACTTTGCTCTTTCAAACAATAGATGGGGCCAGTGGCGTTTTGTTATGTCATGTAGATAAAAGCTTATTTATCTACTGGAAAGCACACGGCGTAATAACGTATCAGTAATTTGGGTTTTTTACCATCTTTTAGTTTAGATCTAGTTAGATCAAGGCAAAGGCAGTGATTAATAAATGTTATTATTGTTAAGTTAATGTCATCTACTCGCAAATTACATTAGTCGTGGGGCACATCCAGTGCTGTCTTGCGTACTATCCAATTGATAAAACAGTCCTGCCAATCCTTTCTTCACCCAAGTCCCAAGAAGGATTTCGGTAAAGATAATAGATAATGACAGTTTGTACGATTTGGATCTTTGATTAGTGTAGGTTGTATTACTTGACAGATAAAATTAAAGTAAAAATAAAAAAGACTCCACCATAGTTAATTGGACAAGCATAATGTTTTTAATTAATGCATTGGTTGTAAAATCGAAAATAAAGTTTTTTACACTATTGTTAACTCCACCTAGGAACACACTGTATAGTATTCTAGTACTATTTTGAATAATTGTCAAAATCATCTTATAAATTTAATTATAAGTGAAATACCTGGTGAAACATTTAAGAGTTTTATTTTTAAATTCAACTCTTTTCGCTGAATATATTGCCAGATAGATATATTTTGTTTAATTATAATAAAAGATACGAATATTTTACACATCCTTTAGAATGCTGTTATGTTCTATTGGCGTTCCTAAAATAAAAAAGAGATGTGGTCACCACACGACTTTTTTTACGTATTTGCGGTAAGGATTTTTTTATACAAAAGTAAATTAAATTTTAATTACTTTTTTTTACTCCTATCTTTAAAATTCCATTTATCTAGTATGTTTCTGTGATCCTAAGTGATCTTTTTAATACACCTTGACGAGCTGTGGCTTCCTGTTCTTTAGTCTTAGGGTGAATTTAGCAACGAGCTGAAGTTAGCGCTAGGTTTTCTAATTGCAAAAATTATTGGAAATTGAATTAAGTTGGTTCATGTTTACATCAATCTATCAAAATAGCCGATGTGGGGCGACAACAGACATGTATTTTTGTATTATTTTGATTATTTGCTGGTGTAGAAAAAGTATAGTATGAAATTTATTTTATAAACCCGTTAGTCATATGTTTGACTATACATCCGCTCCGCTATGCTTCGCTCGTGGTTAATAAAACTCGCGATTAAAATCAGTTTATAAAACCGCACAGAATGCATGATTTTCGATACATTTACAAAAAACTTTTTTTGAGTAAGAGTAAAATTACTCCTAGAAAGTTTGATTTTTTCACTTAAGTAATAAACTACTACTTCAGGTCTACCGATGTCACTGAAAATCTGATTTGATTTTGCGAGAAAAGTATATCCAAATGTAAATTTTAGTACTGTTATCGTTAGACCACTATCGTGGTACACAAAGCCAGACAGACACGTTTGCAAAAAACATTTTCCCGTTAAAAATATGGACATCTAGAAACATCTTTGCAATACTTCCTTATACCTACTACTTACAAGAAATTAAAAGGCTAAAACAACCGTCCAAAATGAAGAAACTGTTTCTAAACTAAACACAAAATAACCGTTGTCGTTTTATTTATAACTATGTCGTAATAATACTTTTAGAAACCTATTCATTATACGCGTGTTAGCTAAATGATGACTTCTGTATGACTATTTATGTAAGAAGACTGTGATGTCGTCTCATTTTCTATGCTTCTTTTATTCCGGATTTTTCCAGGGAATGCATTATTATGAGGCTTAGTGAACTGTTACCGGAGGCGGAAAAGAAAGAAAAACGTCTTGAATCTGAATTGATTAATACGATTCAAGAGATTCGAGTCAGACTAATAGTATGGCATTTGTAATTCGCATTCGTGCTTCTTCAATATCAAAGATTACTTTATTATCGACACTCGGCTTTAGGAATAGAATAGGTTATGTAGGAAATGATATATAATAGTATTTTTTATTATATATAAGCAATGATGTTTTATATTAAGAATATCACGACGCATACTAATAATTCGGAGACTATGGATAAATAAATAAAAGCGATAAATACCATAATCACAAAGTGTATTTAATTTCCAAATACTTCGACAACGAAATTATTATCATCAGCGATGAAAACAGTGTCGCACCTGGTCCACTATCTCAGCGCTGAAGCGAATAGCTTTGTATTTACAGTAAAGCAGATGGAATGTTTTTAAACATTGATGATAAGACCTTGTTTGTCTAAATATGTATGCGAAAAGTAGGTAGCTACATATTGTAGTATGGGTATTTGCTATTTAAGCAACGTACTTTAAATACTTGAGTAGTAGTTAAGTTATTTTCTTTGTCTTACATATTCCTAAATATTTTGCCATTGTTTCAAAAATGATTCTATTTCAGGTAAGAAACCTGTCTGTTGGTAAAAGGTTGAAAATTAATTGCAGTAAATTACGATTATTGATATAAGCACTTAGATTATGCGGATTACCAAAATTTATCGCTCTTAAGTATCAAAAATATATGCTATATAGATCTATAGGTAAAATGAAGAAAATCATTTTAATCAACAATATTTATTTAAAAAATTGCAATTAATCAATATATAATGTAATTACAATTACATATTAACTGTGTATTAAAATTTTCAGTGATGTTGCTGGAGTTATTAAAGTTAACTGTTGCAGCTCCAGGTGCTATATAAAAATTTATATTTTTGTCTGAATGTGTAACAGCAGAAATATTCATCTTATTAGAAGTAGTTGAATTTGATCGATTATTATAATTATTATTACTAAGAGTCGTATTTTTGTTTGTTTTGTTTAAAATTCTAGTTGAATTTTTTGTTTTATACATAAGGTAAGGAATCGACAACATAACCTTTAGCATAAGGAGCTGTACATCCAATCACCATGTCATATTAAGTCATCCATATTGGCATTGTTCGTACGTAAGCAATGGCCATTGTAGGTGTTCCAGGTTGCAATGTCCTTTCTTGTTTTGGCAATATTATTAATACCAATATTTTGAGTAATACACTTTCTATTCCTGTATTGTAAACAAAAAGGCTGTGAAGAAGAAGTTACATGTGGGGCGCAAATTAATATATTTTTTTACAATTTTTTTGTAAAAGTTCTCTCCTGTTACCATGAAAGTTTGTGACCTGTTACTTTTTGAAGCGTTTTTGAAATAGTAACTCTCAAAGAGTCATCTTCCACGTTGCTTCTTTGCGGAGATTGTAGTTAATTACCATGTAGACAACCCATTATCCATAATTAAAATAACCTAAAATATCAATTAAATTTTACAAATTTTCAGTAAAAATATTTAGTGGGTGGGAAATAGGAAAATGACGTGGCATTCTTTTTTCTCTTACGATTTAAAAAAATTAGGTAGGTTAATACATACTTATCGTTAGATTTTTTGGGTAACAGTTGGATGCATTAACTAACTTTGGCCGAGTACAGAAAATATTATACATTTTCATACGTAGACACAATGATATTTGATTATTCTTGGTACATTTGTCGCTTTGGTAAGTTGTAAGAAAATTAACCAAATATTTAAAGTAGTTACAATATATGCATGTAGCACGAATATATTAATTTTATTTCAATGTTCAATAATACATACAGGTAGGTTAATTTAATACAATCATGAGTTTTATTAATCACAAGCGAAGAATAGCAAAGCAAGTGTTTAGTAAAACGATTGAGTAATGAACCAGTTTCATACTATTTGTCGCGCCACGTGTAGTTATTTTGACCGATTGATAAAAACTGTCAACGAACATGAGTTTCATTGGATTTTTCTAATTAATAATCTTACAGCTAACTTCAGCCTGCGAACAGAATACCCGTTGCTAAGTTCACCTCGTGACTAAAGCACAAAAAGATTACTTAGCGTCATGGAAATATATCCCACATATACCATCTAAAGAGGGGAGCAGAAAAGAGTTTATTAATTATTGTATTTTCTTAGTTGTCTATTTTATTCCATCAATTGTAGTTTAATTTTATTTCATTAATTTTTACATATACTACATATTAATAATAGAGATGTCTAAAAAGTGAAGCAATTTATAAAGTTTGTGTTATTAAAAAAGTTACAAACAAAATAAATATGTGTTCCACCGAGTGAAATAGAAGCCATTTTATACGAACAAATACAAGTATAATAGCGAGTAGTAAATTCTTTCTTTTATTTGTATCCACCTGGAATATTTCCGAAAAAATCTGGAGGACAATGAAATTAAGATAAATCCAACTTTGGAATTAAACAATCTCGGATTCCCGCCAAACTAGTAATACCTTCAGTGCATGCCCGGGCCATTAAAATTTTAGGCTACGTTGCAAGTAATCAAAATAAATTCTACACAGAAAGTTTTCCAGAAAATCCGTCTTGCCCGTTAGGCACCAGTCATATTGTTCGAGAAGAACTTGATGAATTACGATACCAGGTTCTCCCCCATTATACCATTTATTCGATCTAGCCCCTTCTGGATTCCCACTTATTACCAGAACTCAAGGTGTTTCTCCCACCGCACCGTAAGAAAATTCAGGACAGACGAAGAAGTTATTGCACAAGGAGAGCAGTATTTTGACGACATGATGCCGATGGTATACCATAAGACCGCGTGCGTCTGCATTATCGCGATACCTGTAGAGTAAGCGAAACAGATAGAGAAGTCCGTGTATTAGAACGGTAAACAAGTGGACGCAGTGTTATACTGGATTACAACAGAGCTAGTATTTCGCATATGCCTATGATGCACTCGCATTTGTCCAAAAAATCCACATTTATACGGTGTAGTCGGGCAGTCGCATTCGCCGTCGCTTCCACATATGGGCGTCAGTTCGAGTTTTATTATTGCTTAAGAATAACATTTTTTAAGCTAATTACAGGTTAATTGCAATGTTGAATTACAATTCTGTTTTAAGAAGTAAATATTTTATGTTTCAGTATTTTATTATAGTTGAGTTTTTAGATTATAATATTTGTTGAAAAATATTATTTTAGTTAAGAAGTTTTTTTTTATTTTAAAGTCTAGGAGTTATTTATTATTTATTTTTGCCCTTTTATGTTGTTTATGAAGCTGTGATGAGTTACTTCACTGACATATTATCAGTGATTATCTGATGCTTCAAACAACTACAAATAATTACTTACAACGGGAACGCAATACCTATTACACTGCTTTTCACTTGATTTGCCTACGAATACATTTATACGTATAACTTATACGCCCGCTGTCGGTGTAGCAATTCAAGTTGGCACGCCCATTTATAGTCGACCAGTAGTTACTAATACATGCATCGCGCTATGAACGGCGGCCACACGGTATAAGGGCACTCCAACACAGCCGATCCAAGTGTATTGATGTTGCCGCATTTCATTTTAAGCCTCAGCCTCAAATATAACACCCATCATCGTCCTCGTATAATAACAAAAACTGAAATTGGATTTTTATTATTGACAACAATAATCTGTTAATTAAAATGTGTAAGAGGGCAAATTTCTAATATATGTTCAATCAGGAATAGTGTATTACTGTTCGTCCAGTATATATTTCCTTCGTTAATTATGAGTTTTCGTAAGTCAAAAAAAGTGCTAGTTTTTTCAACAGTCTGGCTCGTATATTTTGCTATTATATGGGAGTTAATTAACAATCTCCAGGGCGTTAAGATAATTTGATAAGGATATCGATGTCTTCGCAGCAAGTATAGATACTTTACTTAGAGTATTATGAAAATAATATAGTAATCAAGAAATAAGGCGTTCAAGTTTACACTTTTACGTCCAAATTTAATTAGAAAGAAAAACTATGTGCCTATATAACACGGTTAAGGTTACATGCAAAATAAGGACAACTAGACATAGAACACATTCTTGGGGCTATTGAGGTTCAATCTATAATTAATTGCAATAGTTACTAATGACTTATGTGAATTTTGTAAGGTATTTTGACACGTGCGATTATATATCATGCCATAAATATAAATTTCAACTTTACTAATTGCTATTTGTGTTATACGACTTTCTGTCTATGTATAGTAGTTGTTAATGTAAATGGTGTTGAGATATTTACAAGGGATATAGTTTACAACATTTGCCGCAAATCAGCTGGCATAAAACCAACAGAATAATTGAATAGTTTAAATGATAGATACCGATTTAATAATGAAACTATCTAACGTGATGCACAGCATTGTGAAAACAGGGCCCTTTGCGGGACAGGAACGGCTTTAGGCTTCCGACATGAGGACATTTCTGAACAAGTAGAACTATTTATCTAAAGCTACGGTTTCCTAAGAAAGCGGTGCCGCTATCTAACGGCCGAAATATGACATAAAGCGGCGGACGTAATAAAACGGCTGTCCAAAGATGTAAACTTAGAACGGTCAAGAGAGCCGATTGCGGTGGAAAATGGACGATCTAAGCATAGCATTATTACTATATTTGGAAGATGAGTCATCGGATGATGAAAAGTCTGGCTTGGAAGAGAGTGATGATATATTTAAAAATCGTGTCACAGAGGGTGCATTTGAAATTTTAGTGCGTCGACATCTGCACTACATTATGTGCGACTCGTTTGAATTAGGCATACTTGTCGCTGATGACTTATTTCGTTTGTTATTGGAGAAGTCATGTTAGTTGGACAGCTAGTGTTTCGTGTTGAGCTCGGCGTTGATAATTCACTGGTCTGCCTTGACGCATTTGAAATACTTCTTCATTCAGCCATACCAACCAACGATGAAATTTGCATCTTCAATTGAATTTGCTCATACCGAGGAAGTTGTTTTACAATTTTTGCCATAGACTTGAAGAACAAGTCTGTTTCATCAAATTCATTTGGGGCAACAGTTGCATGCATTTCGCTGGGCTATTCCTTTCAGTAGCTGCATTTGTTCTTGAGAGTTTGAAATTTTTTTCTTTTTCTTTTTCTTTTCTCTAACAAATTCATCTTTACTGACATCCCCTTTGTTATTATAATTTTCATCAAGATTGAATGTTGTCTTATTTTCTCTAAAATCAATGTGATATATGTATGTCTTTTTCAATGTCAGCACGTGTATGTTCCTTGATTTCACTTTCTTGAAGGTCATCTCGAACAACATTGGTAATTGAGCTTCTTTGTGATGAAGGTGTGCTATCCAAGAATGATAGCAGTTCAGACCTCTTCTTCACTGCTTCTCCCCCCCCCCCCCCCCCGAACCAGCACCAGGCTTTCCTCTACGCCGAATGTAATAATCCCTTACGTACCACCATCTTTTACAGCATTCAACAACTGAAAAATAAATAAATAGAATAACCTAATGATTTTATTTCTATTTAGGCATTTGGCCACGGGAGTCTTCTGTAATCTTTACTTTTAATATTATATAAGGACTCATTACTTTTTACAAAATCAATTAAAATCTCATTCTCATCGCTGGTCCAAACGGTAGCAGTTGTACTTTTATCACTCATTTTTGTTTGTAAATGTTCTTTTCTTAAAAAAGAATGTTCACCGTCTCAGAAGAAAACGTTCACCAACTGTTTGCCACCACTATGACGGCCGTAAATTCAAATGGCGGTACTGCTATTTTACGGCCTACGCCTCTAGAAAACCAACGCCATTTGGCTGTAATGGACAATGTTTTTTTGACGTCACACAGCGCTACATTACGGCCTCTAGATAGCGGCACCGCTTTCTTAGGAAATCGTAGCTTAACAGACTGACAGGCAATTCCAATGTGCACTAAGATCTGGATGGATTTAGCCTGATTTTCAATTAATTCCTTAAACCCATGGATATGGCGTATGATATTACCATCTTCGTGCAAGTATATGACATGTCAGGTATTTATATACTTATGTTTTGCACTTTTTATAGACAAATGTTTAGACCAACCTCTTCGATCTGTCTACTTTCGGTGCTATCGACGCTCTGCTATAAAAACTGATCTTATTTGTTCTCGTTGATAGCGTCGACTAAATAATGTTTAATATTGTAGCTCTTCTTTTGAGCTTCTAAAATCTTAATTTTCATTTTGAATTAACATTTTTAAATATATAATTTGTATATTGGTTTTTAGAATTGTTCTTGAATTGTGTTTAAGTACCTCAAAGCGTCTTTATGATTTCACATTGCGATTTTATAAGATGTCTCCCGTAGGAAATGGGGTTAAAAACAGGGTTCAGAAAATACACACATTATACACACAATGTTCTGTTCAAAATCAACCAACACATATTTTTATTTTCATTACAATTATGTGCGTCTTTAAAATTCGTACGGCACCGAACACAGACATGTACGTGTACATATTTTTAATTTCATTACAATTATGTGCGTCTTTAAAATTCGTACGGCACCGAACACAGACATGTACGTGTTTTATTTTTATATTTGGTTCCGTACACGGACATGTACTGTACACGTATTGTTCGATTCGAACACACTTAAAGCGTACATGTCGACGTGTACCTATACTTTAAGTTCGTGTACGCGTACGTGTACGCTAAAAAATAGATACATGAACGATAGACATGTTCGAGTGTGTTTCCATATTTATTAAGCATTCAAAGTTCAGAAAAATACGCACACTGTATAAAATACTCGTACATAAATGTAAACAAACACAGCTCGAAGCAACCAACAAATATTTTTATTTTCATTACAATTATGTGTGTCTTTAAAATTCGTACGGCACCGAACACAGCCATGTACAGTACTAACCAAGTTAAGATCCAAGCTCTCAAAGAAGTCTTTCTAATATTTTAATAACAAAATTAAACTTTGACTTGCTCGACTGTGCAGCTCTTAAAATAGAAAACACCTGAAAACAGTGAACAACAACAGATAAATTTTAGCCGCATAGAGAAATTCATATGTTTTTTTGTCAACTATTTTTGTTTTGTTTTGTTATTTTATTTTATTTTTTGGGTTATTTCTTATTTATTTAATTATGTATTTAAATTCTTTTAAATAAATTTGGTTGAAACAATTGCTGTAATTTTTTTTATGTATACATATCAAAAAATTCATTTCTTTTGCATTTTCACTAATACGTTGTCATATTGAAAAATTATTGCAATAATCTTGTTAATGTAAAGTGATGAATTGAAATTTCAAAGCCTCCGCTAAGAATTAGTGATAGTTATTGATTTAGGTAGAACCACCTGGAATTCCCGCAATTAGTATTAGCGGCAATTTAATGAGGGGAATTTCTGCATTTCACCCGAAAAACTTGACCTTTTTGTAGCACGCAGGTATTTTTTGTATTGAAATATCCAAATACAATTAAAGCAACAACAAAGGCATACACAGCAACTACACGTTGCAAACCATAAATTTTGCTAACTTCATGCCTGGTTTTCATTCTGCATAATGCTGTTAATAAATATGGAAACACACTCGAACATGTCTATCGTTCATGTATCTATTTTTTAGCGTACACGTACGCGTACACGAACTTAAAGTATAGGTACACGTCGACATGTACGCTTTAAGTGTGTTCGAATCGAACAATACGTGTACAGTACATGTCCGTGTACGGAACCAAATATAAAAATAAAACACGTACATGTCTGTGTTCGGTGCCGTACGAATTTTAAAGACGCACATAATTGTAATGAAAATAAAAATATGTGTTGCTTGCTTCGAGCTGTGTTTGTTTACATTTATGTACGAGTATTTTATACAGTGTGCGTATTTTTCTGAACCCTGGTTAAAAACGAATTTGAAAATGATCTTTATTTTACTGACTATTCGATTGCTTATTTCAGCATAGCAGTATTATAGGTATATTGATCATGACAACAAGAACACGAAAGTATGTAACAAATAAGTAGTTACTACCGTTAATATATCTGCGTTGTTTGATCGATTTTGCTTGAATATTGTAATGTTTGGTAACACGCGTTTACATTTACCATGTTATAGGACTTACACATAAATTCTGCTCTGTTCTTTAAGTTTAATTAAAATATTCAGGGTTCAGAAAATACACACATTATACACACAATGTTCTGTTCAAAATCAACCAACACATATTTTTATTTTCATTACAATTATGTGCGTCTTTAAAATTCGTACGGCACCGAACACAGACATGTACGTGTACATATTTTTATTTTCATTACAATTATGTGCGTCTTTAAAATTCGTACGGCACCGAACACAGACATGTACGTGTTTTATTTTTATATTTGGTTCCGTACACGGACATGTACTGTACACGTATTGTTCGATTCGAACACACTTGCAGGGTTCAGAAAATACACACATTATACACACAATGTTCTGTTCAAAATCAACCAACACATATTTTTATTTTCATTACAATTATGTGCGTATTTAAAATTCGTACGGCACCGAACACAGACATGTACGTGTACATATTTTTATTTTCATTACAATTATGTGCGTCTTTAAAATTCGTACGGCACCGAACACAGACATGTACGTGTTTTATTTTTATATTTGGTTCCGTACACGGACATGTACTGTACACGTATTGTTCGATTCGAACACACTTACAGCGTACATGTCGACGTGTACCTATACTTTAAGTTCGTGTACGCGTACGTGTACGCTAAAAAATAGATACATGAACGATAGACATGTTCGAGTGTGTTTCCATATTTATTAACAGCATTATTCAAAGTTCAGAAAAATACGCACACTGTCTAAAATACTCGTACATAAATGTAAACAAACACAGCTCGAAGCAACCAACACATATTTTTATTTTCATTACAATTATGTGTGTCTTTAAAATTTTTAAAGACACATATTTTTATTTTCATTACAATTATGTGTGTCTTTAAAAATTTTAAAGACACACATAATTGTAATGAAAATAAAAATATGTGTTGGTTGCTTCGAGCTGTGTTTGTTTACATTTATGTACGAGTATTTTATACAGTGTGCGTATTTTTCTGAACTTTGAATAATGCTGTTAATAAATATGGAAACACACTCGAACATGTCTATCGTTCATGTATCTATTTTTTAGCGTACACGTACGCGTACACGAACTTAAAGTATAGGTACACGTCGACATGTACGCTTTAAGTGTGTTCGAATCGAACAATACGTGTACAGTACATGTCCGTGTACGGAACCAAATATAAAAATAAAACACGTACATGTCTGTGTTCGGTGCCGTACGAATTTTAAAGACGCACATAATTGTAATGAAAATAAAAATATGTACACGTACATGTCTGTGTTCGGTGCCGTACGAATTTTAAAGACGCACATAATTGTAAGGAAAATAAAAATATGTGTTGCTTGCTTCGAGCTGTGTTTGTTTACATTTATGTACGAGTATTTTATACAGTGTGCGTATTTTTCTGAACCCTGACTTAAAGCGTACATGTCGACGTGTACCTATACTTTAAGTTCGTGTACGCGTACGTGTACGCTAAAAAATAGATACATGAACGATATACATGTTCGAGTGTGTTTCCATATTTATTAACAGCATTATTCAAAGTTCAGAAAAATACGCACACTGTATAAAATACTCGTACATAAATGTAAACAAACACAGCTCGAAGCAACCAACACATATTTTTATTTTCATTACAATTATGTGTGTCTTTAAAATTCGTACGGCACCGAACACAGCCATGTACGTGTTTTCTTTTAATATTTGGTTGCGTACACGCACATGTACAGTAGTACACGTATTGTTCGATTCGAACACACTTAAACCGCACATGTCGACGTGTACGCGTCGTGTACGCCAAGAAAAAAAAGTACATGTACACATCGCGCTGTGGTCTATGCATCAATCACAAATATATCTTTGACGAGTGAAAATATGGAGAGTAATAAGAGGAAGAAGTTTTGTTTTACAAAGTTTGCAAGTTTTAATGACGAGACAAAAAAATTTACATGTCTCGTTGAAACGTGCAAAAGAGAACTGAGTGCATCAAGTAATGCAAATCTTAAACGGCACTACAAACTGGTGCATAACATTGTTATCGATGGAGAGGATACACTTCCTAAGGGTGTTACCAAAAAAAAGAATACACTAACTAAATTAAACACCACTTTAAACAGGGAACAGTTCTTGAAATGCTGCATTGGACTAGTATCCCAAAAAAATTTGCCATTGCGCATTTTTGACGACAAAGATTTTTTCAAAAAAATTATTGAGCCGTACGAAGAAAAGTTTGAAATTACTTTAAACTCAAAAAACATTTCAAATATTCTTGGTGTTCTAGCCAAGAAATAAAGACAGCCATAGCCAAGATAGTAGAAAACAAAATGATTTGTTTAAAAATGGATGTCGCCAGCCGGCAGGATAAGCACATTTTGGGAGTAAACATACAGTATATACGCCATTTTAAAATTTGTATAAACACCATAGGTAAGTTTAAACTCATAAAATTTAATCTTACTACTTTTTTTAACCATACATAAATTTTACACACAGGCATGATTCAACTAAATCAGAAACACACAGCTCAATATTTAAAAGAAGAAATAATGAAATGCCTTGACGAATATAGCATCAACATAAAACAAATTTATTCCAATACCACCGATAATGGCGCTAACGTAGTCAAAGTTTCAAAGCTGCTACAAGAACTGCAGGATAATAATTTAGCGACGATGGAAGATTGCGAATATGACAACACGAAGGCATATGACGCAATTGAGACCCAGCTATCCTCAGTGTTTTCAGTGATTCGTTGTGCAGCACATACGATACAACTTGCCGCATATGATGTCATTAGGACTTTGGAGACAGAAATAAGTTATATACGAGATGTTTCAAAAAAGATCAGAATTATCTTGAAGAGTGGAAGTGAAGACATAAGCCTACCATGTCTAGATAATGTAACTAGATGGAATTCTACGTATGACATGGTTATTTCTATATTAGAACTGAAGGAATATATTAATGAACTCGATGACTCTACAAATATATCTGTTAATTGGGTATTTGTAGAAAGTTTTGCTACTGCATTTCAACCGTTGGCTGACTGCACAAAACATATGCAAAAAGAGCAATATATTATTGGAGATTTTTATCGCGACTGGTTGGAATGTGAGTTAGAATTACAAGACATGATGGAAACAAACTCAAATGCAGCGGCTTTACATAAAGCAATGATAACGAGGAAACGTAAGCTTCTTGAAAACGACGCCTTCGTCGCAGCATTGTATTTAGATCCTCGCTTTAATTTTCAAGGAACTCCCCTACTTACGGAAGACCAAAAACAAACTGCATTGGTATATTTAAATTTTAATTTTTAAACTTCAAAAGAAATTTACGTATAATTTTTTTTTTCAGGATCACTTAATAAAGACATATGAAATTATTGATCATATATCGCGAGACAAACATGACAATATCTCATTTTCCGAAAATTCAAGCTCACTTGATATTACTCCAAGTACGTCTAATGCCGCACACTCGAAATTAACACAACATATCAACCTACTCCTAAGTACATCTCATTTAACAGCATCAAATCAAAATTATCATATAAAAGCAGAACTTCTTGCTATGTGTGAAAAACAAATGGAGCCGTTAGAAACTAATGTATTGGAGTATTGGAAAAAATTTTCTCAACAAAATTTACAATTAGGTCAGCTTGCCGAAGTAGTACTTGCCGTACCTGCCACACAAGTTTCTGTAGAACGTGCATTTAGTGCACTTGCTACAGTACTAACCAAGTTAAGATCCAAGCTCTCAAAGAAGTCTCTTTCTAATATTTTAATAACAAAATTAAACTTTGACTTGCTCGACTGTGCAGCTCTTAAAATAGAAAACACCTGAAAACAGTGAACAACAACAGATAAATTTTAGCCGCATAGAGAAATTCATATGTTTTTTTGTCAACTATTTTTGTTTTGTTTTATTTTATTTTATTTTTTGGGTTATTTCTTATTTATTTAATTATGTATTTAAATTCTTTTAAATAAATTTGGTTGAAACAATTGCTGTAATTTTTTTTATGTATACATATCAAAAAATTCATTTCTTTTGCATTTTCACTAATACGTTGTCATATTGAAAAATTATTGCAATAATCTTGTTAATGTAAAGTGATGAATTGAAATTTCAAAGCCTCGCTAAGAATTAGTGATAGTTATTGATTTAGGTAGAACCACCTGGAATTCCCGCAATTAGTATTAGCGGCAATTTAATGAGGGGAATTTCTGCATTTCACCCGAAAAACTTGACCTTTTTGTAGCACGCAGGTATTTTTTGTATGGAAATATCCAATACAATTAAAGCAACAACAAAGGCATACACAGCAACTACACGTTGCAAACCATAAATTTTGCTAACTTCATGCCTGGTTTTCATTCTGCATAATGCTGTTAATAAATATGGAAACACACTCGAACATGTCTATCGTTCATGTATCTATTTTTTAGCGTACACGTACGCGTACACGAACTTAAAGTATAGGTACACGTCGACATGTACGCTTTAAGTGTGTTCGAATCGAACAATACGTGTACAGTACATGTCCGTGTACGGAACCAAATATAAAAATAAAACACGTACATGTCTGTGTTCGGTGCCGTACGAATTTTAAAGACGCACATAATTGTATTGAAAATAAAAATATGTACACGTACATGTCTGTGTTCGGTGCCGTACGAATTTTAAAGACGCACATAATTGTAAGGAAAATAAAAATATGTGTTGCTTGCTTCGAGCTGTGTTTGTTTACATTTATGTACGAGTATTTTATACAGTGTGCGTATTTTTCTGAACCCTGTAAAATATACATAAATTGACATGAAACTATAAAATACTCTTTCTTAATTAGTACGATAAAGAACTTCGCAGTTTAGGAACACGATAAATCCCGCACTAAACCAATTTTCTTCGAATGACTTTCCTTCGATTTACTACTTGTAGGTAACAGTATTGTCTGTAAGACTAGAAACTTACTCTTACTCCAATTAGTGAAAGAGAGCTAATGGAACTCGAAGAAAGTGTTGTTTTTTAATGAGTCGGCGCTTTTCTGTACTCAAGAGAATTAAATTAAATTAGAGATCAGATCCGCCTCTACTAAAAACAAATCAGTAATTTAGACGCTGTAAAATGCGTTGAAGTTAATTTATCGATATACGAGGTTTGTCCGGAAAATACGTTAAAAGTTGAATAATAACTTTATTTTACAATTATTCAGGTATTACAATATGGCCCCCTTCAAAGTACTCGCCCTGAGACGAGATACACTTCTGCCAACGCCGTTTCCACTGTTGATAACATTGCTGAAAGTCTTCAGTTGTGATGCTGTTCAGTTGCCGTGTCGTTTCTGCCTTGATGGCTTCCACATCTCCCAAGTGCCGCCCCCGAAGCACCATTTTGCATTTCGGGAACAAGAAGAAGTCACAAGGGGCTAAATCGGGTGAATAAGGCGGGTGGTCTGTCACAGTGATTGAGCTTCGGGCCAAAAAGTCACGCACAACGAGCGACGTGTGAGCGGGCGCATTGTCGTGATGAAGGATCCACCTGCCTCCTTGTGCCAAATCCGTTCGAACTCGGGCCACACGAGCTCTGAGACGTGTCAAAACTTCAACGTAAAAATTTCCGTTCACTCTCTGGCCGGGAGGGACAAATTCCTTGAGAACAATGCCCCTAGAATCAAAAAAAACAATCAACATTGTCTTCACATTGGACCTTGATTTTCGCGACTTTTTTGTTCTCGGTTCTCCTGCTAGCTTCCATTCCTTGCTTTGAGATTTGAGCTCCACATCGAATTCGTAAAACCAGGACTCGTCTCCAGTGATGACTCGGTTGAGAAAGTCCCCTCTTTCCTCTGCTTCCAACCAATCCTCACAGCACTCGACCCTCTTTGCTTTCTGTTCTGGCGTCAAGAGCTTTGGTACGATTTTCGCACACAATTTCTTCATTTTAAGTTTTTGTGTCAGAATTTCGTGGACGATTGTTTTGGGGATTGACAGCTCGTCAGCAATCATTCTGACTGTCAATATACGGTCTTTAAGAACACAAGCCCGAATTCGTTCAACATTTTCATCAGAACTCGATGTCGACGGGCGTCCTGGGCGAGGGTCATCTTTCACTTCTTCTCGGCCTTCCCGGAACCTTTTTAACCACTTGTTCACGGTTGGTTCCTTCAGAGAATTGTCTCCGTAAACTTGTTTCAGACACTCAAAAATCTCACGGCCATTCTTGCCTAGCTTTGTAAGAAACTTGATGTTGATGCGCTGTTCCTCAATCAGAGAGAGCTTCATGCCGACGGCAGGTGAAAAAGCGTAACTTTCAACAAGCAGCCGCACACTCCTACTTACACGCAGAGCGCTCTGACTCGAACTGAGCGTTGATGGGATTGGTTACAGCAGTGTTCCACCTGGCGGTGACTGCAAACTGTAAAATAAAGTTATTATTCAAGTTTTATACGTATTTTCCGGACAAACCTCGTATTTCCATTTGTCTTCTTCCATTAACAGTTAATTATCAGTCTCGTGTCAAACACGAGAAACGAGAATAATAATTTTTTTCTCAAAATTTAGTTTTACGCAATATATATATTAATTGATAACACTAAAAATATAAGTGCGTAAAATATTTTTTATTAGCAACTGTTTATAGAAAATGTGTTCATTTTTTGCCGATGGAAAATGTTAAATCTTCACAGACTAGCTGATATTTCATGATTTACTTAGAATCTTGGATGTGTTTTTATTATATGGGAGGTTCAAATAATGGTTGGTTGCGTTTAAATGTGATTTTAGAAACATTCAACATGAACATCATACATTTAGGCCAAGGAAACGATTTCAATTAGTTAAAATTGTATACAAATTGATTAAGAAGTCCCAATAAACTCACGTTTCGAAGTAAACCATTTAATAAAAACATATTAAAAATTAAATAATACTTCATGCTTAATTTAAATTTAGAATGTCCAAATTTCGCTTTTCATTTGGTTTAAAATATGCACATAATAATTTGAAATTATTAACATCGAAGTTGGATACTTTCGCATATAATATGAGCCTTCATATATCGTAACTTGAGAAAGGATTGATACAGTTCATACCAGCCAGTGGTATAAAGAGAGTCCGCCACACAGTGGTCCCAGTCTCTAGTCAAAAAATGCAAAATCGATTTTACGTTTTGATGTTTTTTTCTCACTTTACACCGCAGCCAATAAGGCATATTGCACTGAGCCTGTGTATGTAGTTTATGATATCCGCTTCAGTACTTTTGTGTCCTGTACAAAGCTGTACAGGTCCTACACTGGTGTATCTTCAGCATCTCTGAGTCTATGGTTGATTGCCCCCCCCCCCCCAAATTGCCTCCTGTGATTAATTGCGTCACAGTTGATTTTGATAACAAACATACATTTTATGCTGCCTCAAAGTGCTTGTCATTAGACTATGCGTATAAAATTAGATAGGAATTAAGTAATAAGTATTTCATTGAAATGTCACTCTCGTAAATGAATATGACGCGAGCTGAAAAAAGGGTTTGAAAGTTGACTGTACCAGCCTGCACCTGTGGTATCGGAGATTATTGTTTTCGCTGCCACCAAATGTAAACTATAGTTACATTAATTAAATATAATAATTATATTATTTTTTTTCCACTGAGGTGTCACGTGCTGTTGAGTAACGCGTCGAGCTGGTCAAGTAACTATGATCTCTTCAAGCGTGGGGTGTTACGAGATTGAGATAAAGAAAACATGTATTTTTTAATAAAACTAAATATTTAATAACACCAACAACAAAAAATTACATAACACAATTTTACAAAAGGAATTCAACTGGTTACACAATTATAGGCAGTTCATACTCTCTTAGACCGAATTCTTAACACACAACTTAAAACTGCGATTATTTTATAGGATGACTCAAGTCGAGGTTGAGATCCTTCGATGATTCAACTTTGCGGAATTGTGGAACTGTCGGGACTTCGGAACTCTCCTTATTTTTCTTCTGCACCTAGTTTTATCAGTTCTTGGTTTATTCTTTCACGCCCTGTATACATTTAACGTGCCCATTTTTAGTTCTTATTGGTCGAACTTATTTTTGATATGTTAGTTGAAAGTACGCCTTTTCCATGTACCTTCTTATTTTGGTCTTGTCATTAATACAATTTAGACACCACTGTGTGTGATCTAATATTTTTTCAGTAGACGTAAGAATGTCTAAAACACACTTGACTAAGGGTCTGTTCCTAACACATGTTGTTCTATACGGGTGGTCTATGCTCTGTTAGAACTCAGAATTCTACGTACTTTCCGCATTACCAATTACTATTGACATATTTATGCAACTTTAACAATAGAGTTTCCAAACCACCCCATAATAAATTACTTGAAACTCATGTAAAGGATATCTACTGACCGTCTGCACTAAAGTGCCTGGCGACAAGTGCTCTGTATATCACTTACACGTAACAGCTTTATTTCACACACTTATACTTTCCCTTAACGAATATTTATGCATTCTTTTAAACGTACTTGTATATTTCATTTTCCTTGACAGACTTAGAACTAATATATTTCTTTTTAGCAATATGTATACATTTCTCATTGGTCCATGTATATAGACGATAGGTGTGGTTTTAGTTTATAAGATTTCTTGTGCCGCCCTTTTTTATTTAAGGAGAGGGGTTTTACGAAATATTGACCGGAATGATTTGGGAAAAATACAAAATAATAACATAAATGCATGAAACAAAAATATAAAATGTTAACAAATAAATCGCGTAAGCCGATTTATTACATGACACTGCAAACCTCAACACGCCATGCAGATAAGACAGCAGATACATATATAAAAAATATATTTGTCAGCACCACCACGACTTTCTTATACGTATGCGCGGTCTGAATTTTCATAGATATTCAGGTTTTGAAATCCCCTGATAGCAAAAAATGGTTAATACAAACATATCTGTGTGTGACCACGATAGCGCACAAGCGGTTAAAGTCCTCAATATCTTTCAAAATATATGATGATGAAAATTGTCCGCATTAAGATTTTTGCTGATGACCACGTTTTGAAGTCCCATGATAAGGAAAAAGTTTTCCTTATCATGGGTGTGAGTATGTGATAACGGCCAAACTGCTGAAGCTATCAATACCAAACCTTATATTTAAGAGTATAATTATCCTCTTAAGATCTCGTTAGATTTTCAGTGAAATCGGTAATCCGGAAGTAGTAGTTTACTTCACTGTCAAATCAAATTTACCCAATATCTCGTCAACTATTAAATTTAGACAAATTTCTAAAGAATACAAAAATGTTCAAAAGTGAATTTAAGAACAACTTTATAAAAAACCTTTTTTAAAATTCTTGTCGATAGTAATCTTTGTCTCTTATAGCAAAACAGTTTTTTGGGAATATCTCCTAAGTTATTCATTTTCAACAGATTTACTATTTAAATTCGTATAAGCAAATCGCGTGGTGCCCACACCCAATTTTTATTAGTATTTTACATCACTACTTTCCGTTAGTTAAGATATTTGCTAATATGTAGTGTATTAGGTATCAAGTTTTATACATCGAGTTTCATACAGACCTTTTTCTATGACAGCAAATAATCAAAATAATACAAAATTACAGCTCACACATTGAGAGCTGACCTTCCCACAAGATGCGCAATGAATTCTTATAATATTAGGATAAGCAGCAAACGTTATCATTTCCTTTTTCCGAATACTTTATCTGTGTCACATTGACCTGTAAGACTCCGTCCAGCGGCCAGGACTCGATCTGTGTACTGTACTTATCTGTTGTCGCAACACGTCGTGCTATTTTGACAGATTTATGACAAGTATCAACCATCTTGATTGAAGTTCAATTGATTTTTGCTATTTAAAAAAAAACTAGAGCTGATTTCAGACTGTGAATAAAGAGACCGTTAAGTTCACCCCGTGACTAAAGCGCACGGAGTCACAACTAGTCAAGGTATATTTAAAAGATCACTTAGCGCCATGGTAACACATACGACAAATGGCATTTTACTAATGGGAATCGAAAAAATAAATTGTAGTACTAACGTGTCCCAGTTTTTTCTTTTTTGTCAAACTATTCACTGTTCAACACACTTGCGTTGAAGTATAAGTTACTGTATATTAGTGTTGAACTGTTTACATTTGTCATACACTTTACACACTTTATTTTTGATTAATAAAAAATAATTTTTAAAAAGGAAGCGTGGAGTATCCCCTCCTATTTATTTTTCTTAAAAATATTTGCCTATTCTTTGAGATTAAGCTTTATGCATTAAGCATGTAAACGGAAAAATATATGTTTCCGGTCAGAATGAAATACATACCATTTGCTTGCCGTCAAGCTGCGGATACAGTTTACTGTAAGATAAAACGACGACACCGAGAGTTTGTATGACTTAGTACGAGAAAGCAATATACAAACTACTTTTTGGTCGAGTGTATAAGTGTTGGAAAAAAGGGGATTCGAGTATATTTACGCTGAGGCTAGACAAGCTAGACTGACTCTCGTTTAATCAGGGCAACAAGGATATATAGCAGCTGTACTGCAGTTTGTATATTGCTTTCTCATACTAACTCATACAAACTCTCGGTGTCGTCGCTTTATCTTTCAGTAAACTATATCCGCAGCTTGACGGCAAGCACATGGTATAGATCTGCGCGATAAAGTTAAAAGCTAGTGTGGGTCGTAGTTTAATGTAACTACAGATCGGTTGTAGAGATAAAAAAAATATTTAGAAATTAATGTTGAATAAGTACATTTATAATGTATATAAACAAAAAGTACAGTAAAAAGAGTTGAAGTACTTGATACAATATACAGCATAAATCTATCAACGCAGAAAATGTAAAGTTATAACTGTCATAAATATATTTAATATGCTTACATGTTATATGAACGGGTTTAAAATGTAAAGTTAATATTCTGAAGCCAAAGATTCATTTGCTGTGTTGGTTCCGCAAATGAATCTGTGGCTTCAGAATATTAGCGTTACATGACGCGAATGAAAGTAAGAGCAGGGAAAAATTGAAGCAAATATTGCACTCTGTCTTCTGAAAGGTGGACCCCGATGAGAAACAGGCAAACAATGAAATCGCCGAAAAACAGCGACACTTACAGACCCCGATGGCGATGAAAAAAGAAAAAACACAAAAAGCAACAACAGGAGAAAATGCCAAATCCAAGAGGTCGCTCAAGAAATACGTAACCATCGATAAGCACGGGCGGAGGCCGGTAGTCGTCCCTAGAGAAAAACGTCGCAGGCCTAAATAGTGAAACATTAAATTATACATTCTATTCGTGCTTATTTTTAATAACAAAAGACTAGGTAGGAACCTTAAATAAAAGTTTCAAGTGAAAAATATAAATAAAAACATAACGCATCAATGATATTCAGGTGATATTATTCCAACATGTTTCCTTTTTCACAGATATTATCTTGCCAAACACATTAAAAATATTCGGGTTTTTATTAATTTTATTATTTCCATAATTCTAATACACTTGCATAGGTTATTTATAATAAAAAGTAGTACACGCATTTCCACTTATGCCTTGTTAATTTCACGAAGGCTATCCTGATGTGATGTTGTATTTTCATTACCGTTATCTTGCGACCGGATTATTTCGTAAAAAGGGTGACAAAACAACACCATCAGGACACTCAATCAATAACTTATCAATCCGGCGATGTGTCCGTGATGTTATTCTTCTATATATCTATGTATATATGTGTTGTGTGTATGTATATATGTACACATAAAGGTTTCTGTTTGAACAAGCTATCGTCCGTTTTCAACACACACAGTCGCCTATTGATGAAAGAGCTGAAGAGAGCGATAAAAGAATTCGCTTTACGCATTGACGTCAAAGCTGACGCGAATTCTATTACAGTACCTATAAAAATTAATCTAGATACCAACTTGAAGGAAAAACGCCCGCAGATTCATCTCTATTTTTAAAAAGAAAAGAAACGCCCGAGCAGATGTCTTGCTGTATAGCTGTCTAACGAAAGTTCGGTGGTTTCCTTAGTCTTTTTGCAACACTGTCGCAATATTATATTTAATAAAAACGAGTAAAATTGTACTAGTTATATCACATACCGGAGAAAATGCGTTGAACCAAATCGCAAGTTGCATAATATATTGATCCATAAAAATTAACATAAACTTGTAATTTTGTACAGGTACGTTGGTCGTTTTTTGTAAGGCGTCTCCTTTATTATTGCAGATAGAACAACAAAAAAGTGTACTTTTCCACTAGAATACTAAGAGCGACACATAAAACCTTTGTCCACACGTGTTAAGTCTGTATAACTCACAAAATGGCCGTGTAAACAAATTATAAATTATGAAGGAGCGTTTCTAAGTTCGCTGAATGGAGGGGCTGGATGGTAACGAGTGAGCTCTTTCATGTCGTAGCGTGTTCAATGACTCATTATTAGTGTAAATATGAAGTTTTAACACAATCAAGTCAATAGTCTTTAAACTATCTTCATAGTATAGTATAATCCTGTAAATCCACTCCCCTAAAAATCATGTTTCTACCCCCTCCGTAAAATACATGCCCGTCGCATACTGCTCTGTAGCACAACTGCAGCCCGGTTGGTCCAGTTCTCTGATATGTACATCTACACGAGTCTTTGTTTACTCTTGCATATTTACTCCCCTCTGTTCGTAGCTTACTGCGCAGTCGTCCTAAAAAAATTAAACTTGGTATACGAACGTCAAAGGGACCGTCGAGCAGTGAACTTACTGTTCAGTTACTATGATATCGTCGACCAAGCAACTTAATCGGGAAGAAACTGTTATTTATGGAGAAAATCGAGTATCAAAGTTCATTATGAAACAAGGGAAGTCTGTTCATACCATACTAGAAGATGTCATTGGTTTAGAAGGATGTTTGCCTGAGAAAAAATATGGTTTTTAAATGGCACAATCGCTTTAAGCAAGGAAATCACTTCAAGACGACTCGCGGCCGGGGCGACCTATTGAAGTGACCATTCTAGAACTATTAAAAAAGTCGAAAAATTAATAACGGAAGATGCTCGGCTAAAGAAGACACAACTCGCAGGAATGACAACAGCGCGTGCGTTTTTGGACCACTGTAATGAAGGCAGAGAAAGTGTTTTTCGTCGAACTGTCACTGGGGATAAAACTTGGGTTCGTCATTACGAACCTGAGTCCAAGCAAGTCTCCATGCAGTAACATAAAAAAGGCGCATCACCTCCCAAGAAGTTTTAGGCGTCACAGTCGGCTGGAGAAGACACGACTATTACCTTCTTGGTTTCTAGGTTGAAACCGCGTCGTCATCTCTCCTTCTACTGCCGACGTTTCGTCCACTATCTTAAGGGACATCTTCAGGGGGCTTCTATTGCTGCGATTACTTTGGGTATGTTTCAGGTAATCGCAGCAGTAAAAGGAGGTATCAACGACAACCGTGGAAGCCTACGACTAAGACATGACTACTGTTTTTTGTAACTCAGAAGGAATCCTGTTAAATGATTACAAATATACAGTATGTCCACGGATAGACATCCCAATAGGACAAATGGACCAAAAATTTCGTTTTTCGACAAAAAGTCATTCTTGATAAAAAGTTCTGCATCTCGAAAAACTGTAGTCTACGAGGAGAATTTTTGTTTTTTTTATACAGGGTACCCATAAAATATAAAAACATGAAATACCATCAAGAATAAACTACCTTTATTTATCGTTTTAAAGTAAAATGGTTAATAAAAAAAAGGTTTTAAATCCTATTCAGTGCGTACATAAGAAACGTATTAAACAAAAAGATTGCACAACAAAAAGAACTACATTGCACAACACAAAGAACAATTATTTATTCAAATACGCCTCCCCCGTGTTCGACGCATTTTTCAAATTGCCGTCTAATGTGATCATAACTTTTTCTTACCTCCTCGAGGGAAATCATTTGTATTGACTGTAAAATCCTCTGTTTCAAAATATCAACATTATTTTCAATGGGTTGTTGAAAAGTTAATTGCTTTAAACGGCCCCAAAGGTACGCGTCTGAAATCGTGAGGTCAGGACTCCTCGCAGGCCACATAACTGGACCGTACCGGCCAATCCATCGATCTCCAAATTTCATGTTAAGCCACTCTGTAACTTCGCGTGCACAATGCGCTGGGCACCCGTCTTGCTGATAGTACATTTGTCCCCTGTACTGTAATGGCAGCTCATCTAACTTATCCGAAAAAAAGGTTTGTAGCATTTCCATGTATGAATTCCTGTTGCACGTGTTCTCAAAGAAAAACGGTCCTATTATTCCAAAATACGATATTCCACACCATACATTAACTTTTTTAAAATATTGGCGATGGGCAGGAATTCTAAATTTGGGATTTTCTGTGCTCCAGTATCGTACGTGCTGGGAAGCCATTGTACCATTTGTTGAAAAAGTCGATTCATCAGAGAATAAAATAAGTTTGTGAAATTGGTTATTTTCATTTAAAATTTTGTCCCCTATCCATAAACAAAAATCCAGTCGTTTCGCATGGTCTCCATCTTCTAAAGCTTGATTAAAATGCGGTTTGAATGGGTAAAGCTTATTTTGTTTTAAAATTTTTTGAATTTGACTTTTTTGGACGATCTGCAAATTTCGGGCTCGTTTCCTTAGTGAGAGAAGTGGGTTCTCCGCAACAGATTGTAAGACAACAACGGTAGCTGCATCATCCTCATCAAACAGTTTCTTCTTCCTTTTTAAGTTTTCCACCGACCCCGTGTGTTTGAATTTCTTGATTAATTGCCGAATTGCATACGTCGAAACATAAACTCCAGGAAACTTTTCGATAAATCGTTCTTGTACATAATTGTAAGAGTTTCCACCGGTACCATAACACTGCACCAAAAATATTTTTTGTTCAACAGACAGCATATTTATTTTAATATTTTAAAACGAGATTTATGACAACTTCGTGACATTAAAATAATATCATGACGTTTTGACAGGTTATTTGTGATAAAGGATACCTGCATTAGGTGGGATAGGTGGAAAAGGTAAAACTAGAGACTGTTTAGTAAAAATGCAGCTTGGGCTCTTTATGTAAGCACTGAATAGGATTTAAAACCTTAAGAAAAAGTTATGATCACATTAGACGGCAATTTGAAAAATGCATCGAATACGGGGGAGGCGTATTTGAATAAATAATTGTTCTTTGTGTTGTGCAATGTAGTTCTTTTTGTTGTGCAATCTTTTTGTTTAATACGTTTCTTATGTAAGCACTGAATAGGATTTAAAACCTTTTTTTTATTAGCCATTTTACTTTAAAACGATAAATAAAGGTAGTTTATTCTTGATGGTATTTCATGTTTTTATATTTTATGGGTACCCTGTATAAAAAAAACAAAAATTCTCCTCGTAGACTACATTTTTTCGAGATGCAGAACTTTTTATCAAGAATGACTTTTTGTCGAAAAACGAAATTTTTGGTCCATTTGTCCTATTGGGATGTCTATCCGTGGACATACTGTATAGTCGTTTCCATAACTGGGGAATCCTACTCTTCAGTACTGTAGCGGTTAATAGGAATCATTAAAGAAAAAAGAAGGAGAATATTGGACTTTGGTATTGTAAATCACCCACCCTATAGTTCAGAACTGGTTTTTAGCGATTTTTACCTGTTGCCTAAAATAGAAAAGAGCTGCATGGAAAAAAAATTACATGCGATAAGGAAGTAAGCACGCAGTTTCAACGTATCACCACCATCAACAAATAGTGGAGAAGATGAGGTCCCAGTTGCACTGGTTCTGATTTTCTTTTCTATTTATAGTTGGGGTTCTTTGGCTAGCAGCAGTAGTACCATCGTTTTATTTGAAAAAGAGTACTGAAAATATCATCATCAAGGCAGTTGTTACAAAACAGTTCCAATGTAAGTGGTTCACACTGTACATTCGATTTTGTCAGAAAATAATATTTCTGTGTTCATTTTCGCCGCAAAAAGGTATAAATAATTTAATTTGTTTAAAGTATCACATCTATGATGCAATTTCTTTGTAACTATGACGATGACTAAAATTAAGTTTTTTTTTTAATGGTTGTTGAACTTTAAGAGACACTTGACTAAAATAGTCTTATTATTATTTCTTATTATTTCAATAAAATATTCAAACATGAAACAAAATATGTATTAATTATAATTTAAACTAAAATAATCAATATCAATTTATTTAAACTGGGTTTTCTTTTAAAATTTGTTAAATCTGAATTTCTTTTTGCCAGCGAAGGTGTAGTAAGTACATACATATTTTCAGAATTGTATTCATACATTCCAATTATTTAAGCGATGTTCCACAAATATTAATTGCCTTCTGTTTGTGATTTTGTAATGATGTACATATGAGAATTTATTAAGATAGTGCAACAAAAGTCAAATATATCAATATAATAAAGTTCAACAAGAAGCAGGTTATCATGTTACGATTAATTCGATAGAAAGCTCTGGAGAGATCTGTGTAAATAATATCTCTTTGGTTGTCTTTATCAAGGTTCGTGCAGATATTATCCGTCATTATTCTCAGATTTGTGATAGTGAAACGTTTAATCTAAATCCATATTGGTCAATAGAAATGAAATACTTAATCTGTAGATTAAATAGCTTTATATAGACAATGCACTTCAAATATGTATATGATAAAGTTATGTATGTTAGTAAATAAATTTGTAGTTTTCAAAAAACGGCCGTCATCTTTTCAAAAAAATTTCGTTAGTCTAGCATTTTTTATTCTACGTAAAGAATAAGCATATGTAGCAAGCGATAAATAGAAAAAAATACACAAAAGCCGCAAAGTATGAGGGCAGTCTTTGAAAATAAAGGGTGAAATTAACTTGGCGATACGCAAGTATCCTCGAAACAAGATATCCATTGTGAACATGGGAGATTAACCCTTGAAGAGAATAACAATGGAAAGTGGGTAATCAAGAATATCTCCATTAGAGTCGCAAATGAGCTAGTAATTAGGGATAATACAGTACAAAATAAGACATACAATCACGTAACATATAATATGATGGTCTCTAAGGAAATACAACAACAAAATGAAAGTGAAACTAATTACAAGCTACCAAGCCAAAAAATATATAATAAAACTAAAACCAATGCTAAAGTATTAAAATATAGAAAATATGTAATGCAATAGTGAATAAATGTACAAAATTTAGAAGCACAACATTAACATTATATTTACCAAGAAATTTCAGTAAGAGCTCTGTTATGTTTCTTGCATCACATACGTTAGATTTTTAATTCTAAACTAACTGCAATTAATATATTGACAGATTTGGCACGATACAAGCTGTGTACGAGGATATTAACTTCAATTGCGTTGTCTCTAAAGTATATAAACGTAGAAAATTTTAAAAAAATAATACACAAAATTCGAAAGATATGTTACACACAATTGCTTCTTTTTAGGAGAGTTACAAAATTATAATTTTCATGAACACCCAAGAAATATGATAATTAACAGTTCCAAATAGTATCGAATTGAATACACAGGGGTAAGAAAGGAACATGTTAAATTCATCAAATACAATGTGATATTCCACAAAAATCAATTAAAAGTGAATTTACATATATTTACTATATGAGAAAAAGAAAAATATTGGGTATAATCCGCTGTAGAGCAACCGTAAACACGTGTTTCTGACTAATTGGTCGTCATCAGTACGGTGTAGCCAAGGAATAAGGTGGGATAATCTTGGAGATGTAAGCTAAATGGAAGACCATCAGGTGACAGACCACCATTTGCAGCTTCAGCCAGAAGATCCTCGGTTCTGAGGACAACAACTAACGTCGCCACGAGGAAGACAATGTCAACCTTTTATGTATCCGCAATAATTTCTTATTCTTTCATTTACATTTCCTGGGTCTCGGATGGCACGCAGGTTGACATTGTCTTCCTCGTGGCGACGTTAGTTGTTGTCCTCAGAACCGAGGATCTTCTGGCTGAAGCTGCAAATGGTGGTCTGTCACCTGATGGTCTTCCGTTTAGCTTACATCTCCAAGGTTATCCCACCTTATTCCTTGGCTACACCGTACTGATGACGACCAATTAGTCAGAAACACGTGTCTACGGTTGCTCTACAGCGGATTATACCCAATATTTTTCTTTTTCTGATATTTTATGTATCCGCAATAATTTCTTATTCTTTTATTTACTATATGTATATTATATAGTTCTGACATTAGCAAAATATTGTTACGTCAGACTGCAGACAATATATCCATCCATCTGTCACATGATACGATGAATCTGTACGTTTCAAAAGTCTCGAACTCGCATTACCTGCGGTGGCGTGGAGAAAAGTGCACCTGACTGGAGATGGGAGGCGATGGGTTCGAATCTCACCAGTAGGTAAATTTTTAACACTAAATTTACTTAATTAACTAATGATCAGTACAAAAGCATAAAATATAATTAGTTTAAAAATAAAATACACAATAGAATATTAGGAAATTTACAGTATACTAATAAACTTAAATACACTACAGCTGTTTTGCTACACAGTAGCTTCTTCAGGTGATGTATATTCTACACAAAATTGGAAATTCTTAGAACTATAACTTATCTGCTATTTGTAATCAGTGATGTAAGTCGATAAATTACCCCGTATATTACCGAATTAATTACCGTCATTTACGGTAAATTACCACATAAAAATTTCGTAAATTACTAACAAAGTAAAACATCATCTATATACACGTATGACATTGCACACTCGGTGATTGGGGAAGTCCCTTTCTAGCAGATGTAAAAGCCCGTGAATCAGCCGTTTATATAACGAATGAAGTAGTCTTTCAAAAGATTTCGGTGTATCAGTTGAACTATATAAAGTTTGTGAATATACTACTCGTAGTACTGTGCGCTGGGATAGGGCGTAAAGATAAAATAAAAAAAGTTATTTTAACAGCATTTTCAAAATCCACAGAACATTCCAAATTATATTCGTGTAATTTCTGTTCGCAAAGTTATGTTTTAAATGTAACCAGAATGTCCAGTCACTTACAGAATAAGTGCATTCGTTGTCCTCGTAAAATAAAGAATAAAATACAATCAAAATCAACAGCATTAAGTGTTAAGAAAATTAAAGCAATAAATAAAGGTGAGTAATTTTGATTGATTTCTATTGGGTTTTATGGAAAAATATTTAACATTTTAGAGATTCCGGAAAGAGAAAGTTTACCGCAAACAGATTTAGAAGACGACGATGGAGAGACGATTTCAAGCAATTCTCGCCCACAATCTGCTGCAAGCACCACAAAATCTGCTTACAGTGAAAATTTGGATTTTTTTGTGGATGTAATGATTAAATTAGAAGAAGAGGAAATTTGAAATCTCTTAGCAACAGCATGCTTTGCTAGTAATACTCCTTTAAATTTTACGGAAAATGTTCATTGGCAATGCACTTTTAGATAAAAAAAAACACTCTCAAATGAATCAGTTAGTTAATGAAAAAATAGCAAAGTCTAAAACAATTGGAATTCAAGTCATAGTAAAAACTATTAAAAAATCGCATATTTTGAATGCCACGTTTAAAAATATACAAGATGAACAGCGAGCATTACAAAAATCAAACACACTAACATCTCTTAAACTACCTGGCCAAACTAGATGGAGCTCTAATATTTTCTGTTTATAAAGCTTAATAAATAAAAAAAAATTAAAAGAATTGGCTATGACAGAAACTATAGCTAATACTTTAAACAAAAGTATAAAAAATAATATTTTAGATGATCTGTTTTTGGGAAAGAGTTGATACATTACATAAAATTTTACACCCTGTCTCCGTAATTTTAAAGAACATACAAACCTCTCAACCTTGCATATCTCATGTTGTTGAATATTTTCAAGACCTGAATGATCAACTGATTTCTGCATGCCCAGTTTCAGAACTAAATGCTGTCTTATCACATTTAAAATCACGGAGAGAAATGGCTATTTGGCTGCCAATTTACTAGATCCAAAATTTATATGCAAAAAATCTCAATAACCAGGAATATATCACAACACTGACATATATTAACAAACTATCAACGCATCTAGTTAGTGGATCTGATATAGCAAAAATTATGACTGAGGTTGCTTATTACAAATCGAAAGAAGAATTGTTTTCAAAAGATTTGATATGGCAAGCATTGGACACAGGCAAATTGAATTCTGTATTATGGTAGAAATCACTTTGTTTTGAGTAAATTACCATGGTAATTTACTCAAAAAATGGTAAATTACGCGAGAATAAATCTTGGGAAAAAGAGCAGTAATTTACCACGGTAACTTACCAAAATCATAAATTACGGTAATTTTACATCTCTGTTTGTAATCCTTAGCTATATCTAATTTGTGAAAGTACAAGTTTAATAATTGAACATAAATATCATGGGAATATTCTTCTCAAAGATTGAACAACGGGGAAAAATTGAGGTGTAATTTATCATTTAATAGTACATATTTCTGAACTTTTGAGTTTGTTAATTTCTAATGACTCTACGTGATTTAGTTTATTACCTTTATTTTCAACATGCAGCACCTATATCAAATTGTTGTAGTAGTTTGTTTAAGTTTATTAATATAGTGTAAATTTCCTAACATTATATTGTGTTTTATTTTTAATCTGAATATGGATTTACATCAAGCAAAGGTCGAAACATTTCAAGAATATAATTAGTGCATATTATGTACTAATGTAATTTTCGGAATTATTCGGGGTTCATTTGATTTCAGAAGTTAATGTGCTAAGCCATTACTTTTTGTTTAAAATTATAATTATACTGGAAATGTGAAATAAACTGCGTGCAAATGATGAAATAAGATATAAAATGTTAACTGTTTATTATTCTGTGTAATTTATCAATGACATGATATCAACACGTTATAAATATCCACACAGTGATTCCAGAAATGAAAAATGTAATGATCTTAACATTCATAAATTACATTCATGCACATATATATACAAATATGTCTACACATATATGTGCATAATTGGACAAAACTATGTATGAGTAGCAAATGGAATCTGTGATTAATGAATTTCATTGATATCGATTTCAATAATTAGCATATTACGGACTCTATTTATGACACTAATATTTAATAAATGTGGTTTATATGAACTGCCGATGTCATTGTGTAAAATGTAAGTAATACAGAAAGTGTCAATAAAATACAATTAATTAATAAGCTATATAACGTCTGAAAGCAATAATAATGAAAAGAAGAAAGCAGAAACACTAACAGTTAAAAAAAAATATTACAGGTTTTATTCTTCTACTGTTTAAGATATATCTATTTTCTTTTCATACACTTTTCCTATCTTACGAGTAAACATGTATACAGGATATACAGGATAATTCAGAATGACCGGTCAACAGAAGTATTTAGGAAACTAGAAAAAATGAGAAAAGAAAATTTTGATCGAAAGGCTTTTCAATATATTTTAAATAAAACCATTATGTTTGAAAACGTTTTTGGTAGTGTAACTTTGCAGATTTACCACACTTTGTCGCAATGCCATGCAGTTTGTTAATAAATTATAAGCTAGGAATTATCTACAAAAATGGTTTAAAAAGATTATTTTAATAGAAAATGTATTGCCAGACTGAATTTACTTTTTATAAATCTGATAATGAGTGTTCAAATTTCCGCATCAAAGTTAGTAGAAAATCTGGGATTTGCAAGGATCTCACTTGAGACCGTTACTTTTCAATATACAACTTAGTTTTAAATAGCGTCATTAAAAAAAGGGGGTGAAAGAAAAATATGAGTACTGCCCGTACAAAAAAATTCGCGGTCCAATGTGCACGCGGTGACGAGAAATTGATTTTTGTTTCCTCGAGTCTGAACCTGTTGCAGTTAATATACAAACATTATAATTTATAGATAGAGGAATTTAAGTTTCAAAATAATATACTTCTATTTAACAGAAAACAAAAACATGGTAATGCACTGAGGTTGTCGACCTTTTCCACAAAAAGGAGTGCTATTCACACAAAAAAAAAACATCGCCATAAATCTTTTCAATTGCTATTGATTCTCAAAGGTTGTAACTATTTGCATTTTATCGTTTTTTTGGAAGAACTGGAATTACTCCTGGTATTTACCTAAATGCTTATAGGATAAACAAAGTTATGGACTGACTTTAACTACATTTTGGCCCTAAAAATGTAGAAATTTTTGATGAGTTACAAATAAATTTCTTTTTTGATTTTCAGTTAGACATTTATACGTATTCTTCAGATTCATATAGCCTGGTACCTATTTAGCGGTAACCCTGTATATGTATCGTACCATGAATATAATACTTAGGTAACTCGAAAACTCATTTTTTTACCTTAATAGTAAAATATTCGACGTTGGATAGAGGCTTGGGGAGCCAATAGGAATCGTCATAAGGCCAGTTTTTCTTTTGCTTTGTATATGCAAGTTGTCAGAATATGGGAACGCATCTGTAATCCATTTACTGATGATACAATCTGAACAGTAGATGACAATATGCAAACAATAGCAAATAAATTGGAAAATAAAACTAAAGCTAAAGAAACCTGTCTTCTTCACGCATATATTGTTCTTATGGCTTTCAGTTGATGTGGAGGCTCTGTTTTCCATCCATCGCTTCAACGGTCTTCTGGTATCTCTTCTTACTGCAGGCCATTGACCTCTTCCTATGTTTATTAATATTTCCTCATCTGCTCCTTGGACATGCTCAATCCATGCCCGTCTTCTCTCTCTAACGACTCTAGCGACATCTCAAGTCAATGTTTCTTTCTTGTAATTCTGTACCAGACTCTATTCCTCATTATCTTTCCTACTACTGTTCTAAGAACGTTCATGTCAGTTGTTTAACTCTGCTTGTTTCAGCTCTTGTTTCTGCTACATACGTCATTATTGGTATTACCATGCTCTCTGTTGTAAGATATTTCCCAAATCACATCTCTCAGGAATCCAGACACTCTTACTGCCTTCATAAACTGCTGTTCCGTACACTTCTGATTTCTACGCTCAAGTAGTGCATAAGAAACATCAGTTGTTCAATGATTTTATTGTTTGCTTCTAATTTACATTGTACATGCTCTTTTAAAACTATAATACTTTGGTAGAGAACCCTCTGTAGTCTGTGATTAGCACCAAATTGTGAGCATAACATAAAATAATCAGATTGTCTTCCCCTACATTATAGCCATCCATTTTATCCAAAGTATTGGGCTTAGAGAATCCCCCTCTCGAATACCAGTACTACTTTTAACGTCATTACTTAAGCGCTTTCCTGTTTATATCTACGTCTTCCTTTCTCTATTTAAGTCTTCAAATATATTATTAATTGTCTTGGTACGTTGTTTTCCTGTAGAATTGCTATCGCGTCGTGTAGTTTCACTAGATCAAATGCCTTTTGTAAGTCAATTCATATAAATATAACATATATTGAGACCTATCACTATAAATGGTAATACTGTCCCTTGTGAAAATTCAGCAAAATGTCTAGGTATGAGTAAATTGTGCTGGATGTTGGAATGCAAAAGGAAAAAATCCCTTACCACAAAAAATATATAAACAATCTATATACGTAACCTGTTGTCCTCGGTAGACCAGGAAGTCATGATGAACCAGTAATGGTTTTATTTTCCTTTTGCATTATATTTAGCCACAGTCTCCACCCATTACTGGTTCATCATGACTTCCCGATATACGGAGTACAACAAGTTACGTATATACAGGGTGTAACAAAATAAGTGTAAAACATTTCAGGGGGTGATTCCTTAGCGAAAAAGAGATAGGGTCTTTCATATAAAAAAAACTTCAATGGAGCATCCCTTGTTAAGATACAGCCCCATAAAGGGGGTACATAAAATTTGTTTTACAATTTTTCTCACAAACACTAAAAATGTAATTTATTTCCAATGTAACTTTTTGTCTGATTATTTGTTTACCATTTAAAAATTTATTCCCAATAGCTTGTTTCATTCGAAACAAAAAATGTCTCTTGAATTTTTTGCCCAAAAGTAATCAGTTCGCAGCAAAAAATTATTTTACGAACAACTACAGAGATACATCGTCATAAAACGAAAATGTAAAACTAATTTATTTAGTAGGCCGCTAGTAGTGGTATCACGCTGTCAGTTTGTAAATTTTTGAAATTGAATTAATACTTAATTGTGGGTCGTTGTTTTGTTCGTAATTTGTTAGTTTAATAATTCACTTGTTATTAAAATGGCATACACAAATGAGGAAATGGCTGATATGCATTACGTTTACGGTCTGTCGCAGGGGAATGGGTTAGAAGCTTCTAGAAGATATGCTGAAATGTATCCTCAACGGCAGCTTCCTTCGCATAGAATATTTGCCCGACTTCATCAACGATTACGAGAATATGGTTCATTCGACAAAAGAACGCAGGATTGTGGTCGCCATCGAGAAGTTAGAACAACACATCTTGAAGAAGCAGTACTTAATTTGGTTGAAGAACAACCTACTAGCAGTACTAGAAAGATTGCTTTCGAGTTAAATATTGATCATATGACGGTATTTCGAATTTTAAAGGAACAACCCTTATACCCTTACCATCTGCAATGAGTACAGGCACTGTTACAGCGTGATTTTCCGAACCGTCTTGAATTTTCCAATTGGATGCTGGAAATGATTAGAAGAAATCCTGACTTTCTGAAGACGATCGAATTCACAGACGAATGTACTTTTTCTCGGGACAAGATAATTAATTTTCATAATAACCACATATGGGCTGATGAAAACCCTCACGCTATTGTACAAGCTAACCATCAAGAACACTTTTCTCTTAACGTGTGGCTCGGAGTTATTGGGGATTATTTAATTGGCCCTCATTTTCTACCTCCTCGATTAAATGGTGAGGCATACACTCAATTTTTAAGAGAAGTGCATCCAGTACTGCTGGAGGAAGTTCCTTGGGCGTCAGAAGGAATATGTTTTTTATGCGTGATGGGGCTCCCGCCCATTTTAGTCAAGCAGCACGTCAGCATTTAACCCAAACATATCCAAATCATTGGATAGGTCGAGGAGGACCACAGAATTGGCCCGCTCGATCCCCGGATCTCAATCCTCTCGATTTCTCTATTTGGGGCCATTTACAGACTTTGGTTTATCCTACTCCTGTTCGCGATGTAGAGGACTTAAGAAACCGCATCATCGATGCGTGCAGGGTAATTAGAGAGAATCCAGGAATATTTGAGCGAATACGTGGCTCAATGCGCCGACGTCTAGACGCATGTGTAATGACTGAAGGTGGACATATTGAACATTTACTATGATTTCTACATGTTTTATGTTTTGTTATTAATAAATTAGTTTTGTTTATTCATCTTTAATCATATGTATTTTGATGCAGGTAGCAACTACAAAATAACAATACTAATCCAGTTCGTATTTATGACGATGTATCTCTGTAGTTGTTCGTAAAATAATTTTTTGCTGCGAACTGATTACTTTTGGGCAAAAAATTCAAGAGACATTTTTTGTTTCGAATGAAACAAGGTATTGGAAATAGATTTTTAAATGGTAAACAAATAATCAGACAAAAAGTTACATTAGAAATAAATTACATTTTTAGTGTTTGTGAGAAAAATTGTAAAACAAATTTTATGTACCGTCAACTGGGGTAACATTGGCCCACTTTTTACAAGTTTTTGTTATAATGAGCAAAGTTTTGAGAACACTTTAAGCAAAAATTGACCATGATATATCTCTTGAGCTTTGATTTAAATAAAACTTTAACATTGCATTCTGTACTTTGATTTTTTTAGTCCGCTATACCTCAAAAAAAAATCCAAAAAAAATGAGTCAAAGTTACCCACTATTGGGGTAACTTAGTCCCGACTGGTGAAACTCATAGAAAGAGAGGTATTTTATGACTTAGGCCAATGTTATCCCAAATTATAAAACCTAACAACTAATTACGTACAAAAATTTTCCTGGGAATTATCATTTAGGGCAAAAATATGACAAAACAGTCAAAAGTCAAACATTTATTACTTTTCTTTGCAAGTAGGGAACAATAATGAAAAGTAAGATTGAATAAACAGAACATAAGCTAAGGTAGGTAACCATGTAAAGGTAAAAAACATTGATTAAATAGATAAGTAGGTAACTAGTGAAATATATAGGTAACAATTTAAACAAAAGTATCCAGCTCTGGAACTGCAAACTGGTTTCGCTTGGAAATCATTTTGGGAGGTTTAATTTTACATAAGACGTCTTCCCAGTTATAAATCTCAACGTCCTTTCTTTCTGGCCACCGCCAACACTTTAATCGTCTTTCCATACAATCAACGGTGGGTCCTGCTTGAGAAATCTTAACAATTTTCCCAGGATATTTGTCCCCATTAAACAAAACAATCACAAAATCTTCAACTGCAACGTCTGCAGGTGTTAACTTTGGTAGGTTGGCGTAAGTGTTCAAGGTAGTTGATATTTCCTCTTCTAGGTCGGAAAATGTTTCGCTGACTGTATCTGATTCTAAGGGCACATCAGAGTCTTCATCAGAGGAACTTAAGTCATCAAGTTGTTGTTTCTGTAGATAGGTTTTTGTAGGTTTGGATTTTGAAGGCGCAGGAGTATTTCTTGCTGCTTCCAGATCAGCAGCAGAAATGCTTTTTCCTGCAGGAACCTGCAGTTTCTTCCTCCTTTTCTTCGGATTGCAAGTGCCAACATAATCTGCTCGTTTTTTGTCTAATTGTTCCAAAAAAGCCTCGCATACAGTATTTTTGTCAACGTCTGTTAGTTTTTCTGGTAGACGGTCAAGTAGCATTTGTTTGTTTAGAGGACAGATTCCACATTTTCTAAATCCAGAAATCAGATTTTGCGTCTTGTTTTCCGCTAAGCTGTTCATCAATTCCTTCAATAATGTTGGGAATAAATCTTTGGGAACGGTTGGGTACTTGGAGCCTGCTTTAGATTCTTTCCATTTAGTTAGAATTCCCCGCCATAATCGTTTCATAGGGGCAAAAAAGGCTACATCTAAAGGTTGCGATATGTGGGTTGTGTTGGGCGGTAAACATACAAATCTTATATTATGTTGTTCACATAGCTGAAGAACTCGACTGTTGATATGAGAAGAAAGGTTGTCACCAATTAACAGTACGGGCCCATCTTCATGTCTAACTTCTGACAGAAACTGCAACTCAAACCAATCTTCAAAACAAGTTCCATCAAACCATCCACTTTTCGAACGGTAGCACATAGCTGAAGAACTCGACTGTTGATATGAGAAGAAAGGTTGTCACCAATTAACAGTACGGGCCCATCTTCATGTCTAACTTCTGACAGAAACTGCAACTCAAACCAATCTTCAAAACAAGTTCCATCAAACCATCCACTTTTCGAACGGTTATACCGCGCATGTTCAGGGCCGTTTTCCATCCAAGTCGACCAAATGTGGTCGGCTTTGTAGACAACGTAAGGTGCAAGACATTTGTCACTGGCATTGCCACAAAACATCACCGACGTGGAACTCTTGCTGTAATTGCAAATTTTCTCAAGATACTTAGTCCCTCGTTTGCATATGACCTTTTTGTTGCCAGGATCATCGCTTAGGTTGGTCTCATCGTAATTCCAGATTCTAGAAGGTGGAATGTCTTGTATGGCAACCTTCAGGTTCTCCATGTAAGATTCAATATCAGTTGCACTAACATGTGCTCGAGCCTTTTTAATATTTGCACTCATTCGGACAGATAAATTGTGATGCCGTTGTAAAAAGGATCGTGTCCACTCATACCCAGGTAGGTTGTCTTTAAATAAAGGAACTCTTACGCCTTTTTTGTCCAAGTAGCTTTTGACCGCCATACGAAAATCGGAGTGATCTACAGGGAATCCATAATCTGCTAATTTGATCAAATGTTGTTCAAAAGCTGTTTCTTCAGCCTCTGTAAATACGCGGGAGCGACCGACCTTTTTTCCATGATTTCCTTTTAATTTATTTTTGATTGTCGATCTAGAAATACCAAAATTTTCTTCTGCTTCACGCTGAGTCATTTGATGGGAACGAACTGCTTGTAAGCATGCCTGTAACGTGTCAGGGGTGTAATTGCCATAGTGTCTTGAACCGGGGCGTCTCTTATAATTTCGAACCATTGTCATCTGAAATTAACAAGTTTCAGAGCGGTAAAAATATAGTTCTTAGTTTCCATTAAACACCAAACTGCAGGGTACAAATGAATTAATTAAAATATTAATATTAAAGACACAGCTAATGAGATGGTATAATAAAAAAAAAGTAGGTAAGTAGGTAGGTTACCTACTGCTGCACATCTAATTGGGGTAACTTTGCCCTGGGCTAAAGTAACCCCATAAACTGGGACAAAGTTACCTCACACTAAATAACAGTTGCCATGGAAACTAGTAAGAGAGAAATTATAATTCAATGTTTATAGTCTATTTGCATATTGATGTAAGTGTTAAAACAAATACTCACTGGTATAATGGAGCATTCCAAACTTGTAACACACACAGAAGTTGACAGTCTTGAAAAATGACGCGATCAGCTGACTTGCTATTTGAGTCGTACTGTGAAGTGGTCAAAAGATGAACCATCACAACAGCCGGCTGAAAGTAAAGCTGGTGCTGCCATCTATCGTTTCCATAAGTTATTAATGAAATTAGCTTCCTTTAATGAGGAGCTTTACCCTGATGAATATTTTTTTGCATGAGGGCCAAAGTTACCATCAAATGGACAATGTTACCCCAGTTGACGGTACCCCCTTTACGGGGCTGTATCTTAACAAGGGATGCTGCATTGAAGTTTTTTTATATGAAAGACCCTATCTCTTTTTCGCTAAGGAATCACCCCCTGAAATGTTTTACACTTATTTTGTTACACCCTGTAGATTGATTATATATTTTTTGTGGTAAGAGATTTTTTCCTTTTGCATTATTTTTAGCCACAGCCTCCACCCATTACTGGTGGATGTTAGAACGTTATTCACAACTTTCGATACATAAAGTCGTAATCTATCTGAAATCTGCCAGGTGCATTTGGAGTAGCGCGAAAGCGCTAAAGTACAGAAACACTTCAAACACTGTCTGATGGAATATTATCGATGCTCTTTGGCAAGATCGAAGTAATGACAGTCACACAGACCCAGAAATCAGGAATGCAGCCAGTGGCAAAGGCGAAACAAGACGCAATGAACACGCTAATGAAGAAGCAATCAGGCTCATCGATGTACAAAATCTAAATAACAAACTGAACCTGACGACTAAATCTCACAAACTAGTTTTGTTTAGTGTGAAACGTTACAGTGCTCAGTGTCGGAAAGCAGAGTACAAAGTACCTATTATTTGTTCCTCTACAAAATCTAAAGATCTAAAAGAAGTTGTTGGGTGATTTTTAGATAATAAATTGAAGCAAAGAATTTCATACTAGTTTCAATAATGTCACTGTCTTACAACACAAATTAAAAAAAAAACAGTAAACGTAAAGGCACAACATATTTTGGTTTATATTTTATTTTAGGATATTTTTATTAAAAAAACTTCAAAAGAGTTTTTTAGAATGACTTGTCCTGAAAAATAGCATACAGAAAAACTTTACCTTGTAAGGAAAATGTTCGGTTTTATTGTAGAATAAGTTCCTCTCTCACTGTTTAAATTTTTGGGAAGATCTGAATTCACTTTGCTTGCCAAAAAATTGCTCATATTAGTAAGATTTTGTAAAGAGGCAAAACAAATAAACTATCGCCAAATTAATATTCGTGCATTTCCTTTTTTTAATTTCCAAGTTTATTCTGAATGAGAAATTAATTTGATATTTTAAGAACCCAAGATCTAATCTCTAAATATACAGGGTGTAGATAAAGTCTGGAACAAAATTAATATTTCTGTTATCTTCGGTTTGATGGAAAAACCCTGAAACAGGTCGATTTTGTTTTTATCCCGTGCACTTTATAACATCGTGAATTTAATTCTGTCGTCATCTGGTTGCGCGCGGGCGTGACGTCATTAGTTTTTTCAAATGGTAACCCGCCACATTTATTACCCCTTGTCGTTAGGTATTCCATTGTGCATGCAACGGTATAAAAAGTTTGGTACCTTACATAACAATTTTTGGGAGAAAAATGCTTTCGAATTTCAAAAAATAAAATTTTATTTCTCATGAAAAACTAATCAAAAAATATTTTAAAAAATCAGATAAATTATAATCCGAGGTTTATCTTGGATTGTTGTCAAACAAGACACCAAAAAAATGTCAACGGAAGTGTTCAAATTGTCCGCCATTGGCCATTTGACACTGGCCGAGACGGACGTACACGCTTTCTACGACACGTCATATTGACAGTTCATTACTTGGTGTTTGAACTTATCCATTCACAATACTTGCTCCATTGGTAGTGTTGAACGTGCATTGCGAAAATGGCGAATTTGAGCGAAAAAGAGCGGATTCAAATTCTCATTATTGTTGGTTGTGGTGATAAAATACGTAGCCATGAAGAAGCCTGTCAGTTTTTCAATGCAGAAAATCCAAACCGCGCACCGATTTCGCGGTCAACGGTGAGCAAAATTGTCGCAAAATTTGCTGAAACTGGTAGTGTAAAAGACAGGGCTCGTCAAGGTCGACCAATAATTGAGGAAGATAGAAGGGTCCACTTCAACAAGGAACATTGCCAGGGATCATGCAGTCGATTTTACCACAGTAGCCAAATTGCTGAAGAAGGAAAAACTTCATCCGTACAAAATCAATCGGGTTCAGGAACTGAATGAAGATGACTTCGACCGCCGACTCTAGTTCTGTGAACAAATCATGCTACGGTGTGATGAGAATCCCGGATTTGTCGACAATGTGGTTTTTAGTGACGAAGCAACTTTTACCTTGAACGGTGAAGTGAATCGCCACAATTGTAGGTACTGGTCGGGCGAAAATCCTCGATGGGTTCGAGAGGAGCACACCCAGCACCGGCAAAAAGTTAATGTATGGGCGGGAATAGTGGGAGATCGCATTGTGGGGCCTTTCTTTCTGGACAGAAATTTAAACGCTGAAACATACTTACATTTCCTAATATTTACGCTAGTGCCAACATTGGTAGAATTATTTCCGGATGAAAACACCCCCGACAAGCCTCACCCCAGAATCTGGTTTCAACAAGATGGAGCACCTCCACATTTTGGCTGGCGTGTTCGGAGTTACCTCGACGAAATTTTCCCCGAGAGATGGATCGGACGAAGGGGAACAATTGAATGGCCTGCCCGTTCGCCAGATCTCACACCACTTGATTTTTTTCTATGGGGTCATGTGAAATCAAAGGTGTACACCAATAAGCCAAATAACTTGGATGATCTGAAACATCGTATCCGCGAGGAAATGCGAAATATTGGTGCAGAGACAATACGACGTGTCGTAGAAAGCGTGTACGTCCGTCTCGGCCAGTGTCAAATGGCCAATGGCGGACAATTTGAACACTTCCGTTGACAATTTTTTGGTGTCTTGTTTGACGACAATCCAAGATAAACCTCGGATTATAATTTATCTGATTTTTTAAAATAATTTTTGATTAGTTTTTCATTAGAAATAAAATTTTAATTTTATGAAATTCGAAAGCATTTTTCTCCCAAAAATTGTTATGTAAGGTACCAAACTTTTTATATCGTTGCATGCACAATGGAATACCTAACGACAAGGGGTAATAAATGTGGCGGGTTACCATTTGAAAAAACTAATGACGTCACGCCCGCGCGCAACCAGATGACGACAGAATTAAATTCACGATGTTATAAAGTGCACGGGATAAATACAAAATCGACCTGTTTCAGGGTTTTTCCATCAAACCGACGATAACAGAAATATTAATTTTGTTCCAGACTTTATCTACACCCTGTATCACCACTGAACTTTCATCTAGTTGTTCTATCATACAGCATTATTTCAATTCATTAGTCAAATATCACATAATCTTGAATCTGCTTAGGTTTGCATTGTTTATAAAACAATGAAAACGTTTTGATAACAACTTAGTTTCCAAACCAAAATGGCGTAAAAAGTGCCTCTATACTAGTTTGGGCTTTGGTTTTGAGAGGTCGTAAGCAGACCGTTGTCATCAACGACTGTTCTTGTAGCTTATGTTCGATTAGTAAACGAGTATCTCAGGAATCCGTTTTGGGCCCCACTTTATTTTTAATATTTATTAATAACTCGTGTTTGTTAATAGTCGGTATCAGTAATAAAACGCTGTTTCCAAATGCTATTAGTGCCGTATTTACATCTTAAAAATTAAGTTATTTCAAAATATTAACAACTCTTATTACGTGTTAAATTGATGATTTTGTGGAAATCATATAATCAGAAACAATATATTGGAACTAGCTGATATTGTACTTAACATACACTAAAACGGATTTACTAGGTATAGATACAGTCAAAAAATATCCTTATTTTCAATATTAAATAAAATGAATATCAAATTCGCAATCATAACACTTGGTTTTTGGAGTTTACAAGAAATCCAAAATTAATTTTAACTAGTTCGACCTGTATATATAAAGAACGTTGGTATGCGTTAACAGTTACTAAATATTATTACTTGGAAGTAAAAATTTACGTTAATTTTTGATACATATATTTAAAACTTGAACAAAATTAACCACAAATATAATTTGCACAATTTACCAAGAGCAACCGAACATTTAGCATATTCCATTAAAGATAACAAGCAACCGCAAATTATCAGTCTTACTCTTGTATGCATAAAAATTGGCTACTTTCTTCCCAGAAATTATTAACAAATACAAACTATAGAACATGCAAAACTGTACTATCGGTTCAATTAAACAAATATGTACACAGAAAAGATTAGGTATATATTTCTTTATGCATTTTTTTGATAAAAACAAATATAGAAATAAAATAATTACTTTCAATTTCAGCAGTTATTACGTAATTATAAAGATAGTAAACTAGTACTTACTTCATTTGTTTTACTATCGTACTTTTTCCAGACTCCCCAGCACCTGCAAACAAAAGTTGTATTGTTAAGTATATTAATGCAACAATTTTTTTAAAATAGTAATAGGGTCATTTAATTTTTTTAAAGACTTAGACTGTATTAATATGTTATCTTTACATGACAGATGTTATCAAAGCTTGCGGTGTATTTATCAACTATTATCTAGAAGGGAAATAAATATATATTTCTCTTTAACCGAAGACAATTAATTTAAAAATTGAATTAGTATTATATATCATATGTTTCTTAATAACATGCTAATATTTAAGGGGGTTATCTTGGGTCCATTTTGTGAAGAAAACTTCTTATGAATGTACATTTTTGAGGAATTTTGTACACGCCTTTTATGCATCAAGATGCATTTTCTGATGTACAATCAATTTTATAATTTTTACCAATGGTGCCTACGGTTTTTTTTTTTTGAAGAAACATATGTTACGCCATTGCTTTTTCTTAAAGTATTTTTTTTTAAATCCCCATTCGTTTCTGAGCATATGTGATCTTTTGTTTTTTTTTTGTTTGACGTATGGTTTTCGCTTAAGAAAATAAAATTAATTCATGTGCACGACTTTATGAAATTAGGTATTAACAAGAACAAAAAACAATCTAGTTGGTAAGAAACAGATTTTATTTTGTAATCATAAACAGTTTTGACATTTATCTACCTAGTACACTTGTCACGTATTTAAGTCTTTAAACATTATGTATTATAAGTGGTCTAGCGAGATGCACATAATTGATTTTTTTTTTAAACTTTAGCATCCTGCAGTTCAAAAGTTAAGACATTTAGGACATATGTCCATAAGAAGTTATTTTCATAAAATGGACCAAGAACAACCCCCTTAAATATTAGCATATTATTAAGAAACATCCTGTATATGTAGAGTCCCTGGGTAATTAAATTTGGAAATTCATACATATTGTATTGTGGTAGTGCTCACGCAACATGAGAACAAAACATTGCATCACAATTTACAGGGACATGAAACTGTTCGGTAGCAACAAAAACTCAGTCAACGTATTTGTATTGATTTTGATGTGTGCTTAACATTATTAACGTACCGTAGTAGAAAAATATAAGCAAATAATATGTAATATTTCGTCTATATGAGTATGCGGTGTTCAATAACATCGTGATTATCAGTGCTGTAATTTTAGTACTTAATATAAACCATGTCCAAAGTTAAGTATTCACCATTATTAATTTCCGTATTATTGGATCTATAAATATAAAGGTTAGTAAGTTGTTGGCATTTTTTGTTTAGTTTAAGATGATGAAAACAGAAAAAGCAATTGAACGTTTCATGGCCGATATATTCACAATACACTTTTTTTTAATGGAACAGCCTGTTAAAATTTAAAAAAATATATATTAATACACTTCTACTCTCAAATTATAAATAAATAAACCAGAAGCACTTGTACTCTCTGATAATTATTAAAATAATATGCAAATTATCACATACAGGTTTTTCTAATAGCTGTAAATAAATAGTTGTTTGTGATTAAGCAAGTTATAGTATATAAGCTTAAAATAATTTATTAGCGTTCATTATTTAAAACATTATTGCCTTTGGAAATAACATTTATCCATCTAGAAAAATGTGTTAACAGATATATCTAAATTGTAGAAAAAAATCAATAGCAGTATTACTGTATAATAATAATTATGATAATATTTATTGAATTGCCTCATACAATATACAAGATATGAATATATTGTCAGTACTACAAATCAACTTTAAGTCCTTGTTCACAATGGACATAAGACATAAGCTGTACGTAACATAAACGTAACGCGTAAAGTTAAACGTATGAGAAACTAATGCAGCTATCCACAGTGACCGTAGTGCTTATGTCACCTTATGTTATGTTTACGTGTGAACGTAAGAAATACATAAAGTTGAAATAAATTCAACTTTATGTTTTTCTTATGTATTTCTTACGTATACTTTTAGTAAAATCAGCTTTTTGAAGTTTCAAAACTTAAACCGATTGGTAACGATATTATAAAAAAAACGCGGGAAGCCTATATAATCACATGCTTTTGAATCGTGTCAATTTGAATTGTGACGGTTTTGTTCTGATAACGTGAAACATACAAAGGCTTTATCAATTTTAAATAATATAATTTAATATATGTATGTACTACAAATTACTACAATAAGTTGTAATTACTCCATATGAGTAAATATTTGTTGGTGTTATTTACATATCGAGTAAAAAAAGTAAATGAAATTATGATGATGGAAAAGGGGCAAGTAGATATAGAACTTCTTTTATTTCAGTTGGTCAAAGCTGAAGTGTATTTATATCTAACAAGGCACAATGGAGCTACAAAGATGTGATATACTAAGATGTCTGGAAAGGAGTAGCAGAAACACCAGACATCACAAGTATTTTAAACATTAGTTATAGCACTGATTTACATAGCCGTGTTAAATATTATAAGTATGTGATATATGCGAAAGAGCATGGAAAGATTGAAGGAACGCTACACATGAGAAAGCAAGAAATTGTTAATTCCAAAGTGCAGTTTTAAATATGTACCTATGTGAAATTGACTGGAATTTTGCTATGCCAAATACCTCCACATTCTACTTGTGAAGCTACTTAAGGCATACAGCAATACAAAAAAAAAAACCTACACTGAATATTTTTACTTTAGTACTAAAACCACCACCAATGCCGAGCACCATGGTGCAGCATATAATGCTTTTGCTGTCTTTATAACCTTTCCTAAATGTAACAGTGAACCAAATATCCTTGAAGTGTGATTATAACATTTTAAAGTGCTGTATCTAATGTATGAATGCGAATAAAAAGCTAATCAGCATATAACATCGTAATCTTTAACCATATTACGATGTTAATAATTTCATTATCTGAAGACATAATAGTACATTATAATGTAAAAAAATAAAGAATTAAAAACAAGTTACAAGCCTAACATAGAGCATTTAATATTTGTATATGTGTGGAAAAAAATTGTATGTATAAATAAAACACGATGGTAAAATAAAAAACAAAGGGTTTTATTTCAAATTGAACACTCTGTATATCAGATGAACTGATATACAGGGTGTTCCATTTAAAAAAATTGACTTTTATACAAAAACGTGTCATCTAATTTTAATTCAGTTTCCTGCACATGCAGTTAGTAACTGTAAAAAAATAAAACATGTTTCTATTAAAACCTCTTATTGTAAACAATACTGCAAAAAAAATTGTCCATCTAATACGTCGTTGTCGAGAAATATAATTTTATACAAACATTGAATTTTTCAGAAAAATGGGAATAAATCAAAAACTTTACACTTTAGGCCTATACTATCTTATAACTTTTTGACTAAAAATTATACGGGCAATTCAAAAATTCAATAATATATAGGGTGTTCCATTTAAAAAACTATAACTATGGTTAGCCAGCAAGTTATGGAAGACTCTGGATAATACAAAATATTTTTAAAATGTGTTCCAAATAAACAGCTATCACAAGGAAAAAACCGCTTCGAAATATCTTTAGTCATAAAGGCATAATCGGCGTTACCCGCTTAGATGACTCACCCTGTATTACAATTATAAGGTATAGTGTTATTTTTTGTATATGATTTACTAAATATATAATACTTATAGATAAAAATACATTTGTTTTAATCTGTTCCATCAGTAGCATTTAGATACAGAAAAGATTTTACGATACTACACTATCATCAAATTGTTTTTCATGTAAAATTAGCATCAAATATTTTGACGTTTAATATTGCAGACACATGTTAATGTTCAAGCAAATGAAACGCCAAAAAATATTGATGCTAATTTTCACATGAATTTTATACTTTAATAATTTGCAATCAAGAAATTTCAAACTTCCCGCTCATTAGAGAGTTATCATTCTCTACAGATTCCTACGATGAATTCTGCCAAAAGTAGCCGCGAGGGAATTACAGATGGTGCTGATGTTTGGTTTACTTTTAGTTTACTTTTTAGTGAGAGAGTAGGCCATCTATACCCTCTCTTTTATCTATGGTCTGGACATCGCACACAAACACTTCGTTCTATAAGTATGAATTTGTATTACAATAACATAAATGAATGTTTGCTTACACTTACGTTTATTAATTGCCAAAATTTTAGTTTCATGTCTTATATTAATATTCGGTATAAGCCTGTTTTTTAACTGGGATATATAGAATTATTGTAATGCGGAATTAAAACGAAATAAAGTAAAGTTGAAATAAGCAACCGATATCACCGGATTGACGCTAAAATCAATTCTGATAACTAATCCTGACAACCCGTAGTTATACCAAGTATGACAACATCGAACCGCCAACTAATTTTCTGATAAATTAGTGCAAAGAACTACTCAAAATAACAACACATTAAATTAAGAAATTCCAGATTAAAACTGAATAATAATTGGATAATATAGGTACTATTATTATTATTATTATTATTATATTCCATAGGATACTCTCGAAAATTCATGACACTTATTATTAGCACCTAGTTTCTTTGTGACGTATTAGAAAAGTTAATTATGGGACAAGTCCTTTTAGGAAAAATGAACACTATTACAACACATTAATATTCAAATCGGTTCTTAATTATTTTCGAGTCCTTCGAAACTATCTCTCTCGTATCAAGGAAATACTTATTAAGGAACCGTGGTTGGTTCCCTCCTTGTTGTTGATCGCTTGATAGAAACGCGCACGTAACATTTCCATCAGTGTTCGTCGAAGTTTCCACAAGTCCAAGGCGAACACCCAATTTTAGGAAAACTTACCGGGCAGCCTGCGTTCGACCATTGGTTGAGCTGCACGATAGATATCACGCAAACTTTTAATGATAATCATTCCATTGTAATTAACTATTAATAAATCATGAATGGCATAAAATAGATATTTTGCAATAACGTATGAAAAAAGTAACTTGCTTCTGATAAACGATAGAACCTTCGGAATTCCAGATTATGAAACGATAGAGAACATTAAAGTGAGCATGCAATTATATTTTACCAATACACAGTTCTATTAGAAGAAAATAAATCGGCTTTGTTTCTTTATAACAGCCATTTATGTTGCAGTACATAATTAGTAGGATACTGTTTAAAGAAACATTCAAACTGATTTTGATAAAAGGCAAGAAGTCAATGTTGGTTCGGATAACTTAGTAACTCATAAGATAATTGTTTTTATATGTCATGTAAATGTTATTAATATGCTTACAATTGACAAATCACAATGAGTATTGTATATATAGTATGATCAAAAAGTCTTTGGATCGCTATAGCCATGAAACGTAAAGCTATCTATAGAATTATTTACTTCTGTGGTCCTTGACTTTGAAATATACATAAGTCAACCTAAATAACCTAAATAATTATAACCTAAAATCTATTTTATTTGTGACTTATGTATACTTCAAAGTCAAGAACCACAGAAGTAAATAATTCTATAGATAGCTTTACGTTTCATGGCTATTGCAATTCAAAGACTTTTTGATCATACGTTAGTTATGCTCGGAAATATATACGAAGGTGGTCCCAGAAGTACCCGGCTTGACGGATAGATGTCGTTGATATTTGAATATATAAATTGAAGACACTGCGTTGTTTAGTATTCGTATGGTAGCCATCAATACTGAACTTTCATTTGAAATGTCTCTGAACGACCAATATCAAAGCCGGGATAGATTATACTGTGGGGAATCTATTTCTTCCTATACAACAGTAAAATATTGGGTGGCAGAGTTTAAACGAGGCCGTAAGAGATGCCAAGACGAACATCGCTTTGAACGAAGAAATGAGGTGATCACGTCAGGAATGGCAAAGGAAATCCACAAAATAGTATTGGATGACCGTCAACGGAAAGTGCGCGAAGTAATAGACACGCTCGACATTTAAAAAATTCTGTAAATCGCATATTGACACAATGGAACAAAAACAGCATCGTGAGGATGTTTCAATCGAGTATTCGGCGATGTTCACAGCAACAGAGCAGAGTTTCTGCGTCGATTCATAACCATGGATGAAACATGGGTCCATCACTTCACACCTGAGACGAAAGAACAGTCAAAGCAATGGACAAAACGGGAAAGTCGACTATGTAGAGAAATAAAGATATTTTCCCAAACCCAAATTTTTAGCCTTTTCCTTGTTAAAGTGGCTACACACATGTAACAAAACATCGTACAGAACTCCGTCGTGCAACATTCCTTGTTACGCGACGAAGTTGCGGTGTGATGAAATTTTAAGGTGCAACAGAACATCGTCGCGCAACATCAACGCGAACATAATGCCGTCCCATCCTCTCATACTCAGCCAGGCCCGCCCGGAAATGCCAACATGTAGAGCAACGTGAACGCGCAACATTTCTTTGATGCGACGGCAGAAAACCGACAACTGATGGGACGCTGTTATGTTGCGATGTTGCACTGTTGCGTGAATGCATCCACACTTGAGACGCGACGGAGTTCCCTTAAGTATACGACAAATTTACTACTGCAAATCTTGTGCTTGAAAAGGAAAAAAGAATGGTAATTTATCGGAAAGCGATTCCAATGATTTGACGAGTATTAGTAAGCAGATAAACAACATAGGCGTAATTCCGTCATACTGCCTAGATATATTATTTAAATACCTAGATAGCTTATATAGAAGTCAAACATCAACCATGATGACATACAGCACACGTAAGTAAATTCTAGATTCTTTATTACTCATCCACCTCCTCTATAAAAGAGCTGGTTTAATTCTCTGCTAATATTAATTGTGCTCAAAATATTGAGTAAATAGTTGATATATAAGGTTATTCTAAAGTAAGTGCCCAGTTTGAAAAGGCCATAACTCAATGAACGAGATAAGCTGATTCGCGTAACTTGCGCTCTACAAATATTAGCAGGCATTCAAAATAACAGTGAATGATTGGACAAAATCTTGTGGCCAGATAAGGCACATTTTGAGTTAAATGGAGGTGGTAATATACATATGGTCGAGTAATATTCCAAATACGATTGTTTAACAATGATTGCATGATGTCCAGAAAATGAAAACTGTAACGGTAAACAAACAACGATATTTTCAAATGTTGCAAGACTTCGATTATACCACAGAAGAACGACCAATACTTACTGAACAACACGGTGGTGGTCGTATTTAACTTTTCCATATGTCTTCTTGTTATAATAAAATCCCATATATTAACAAATCAGTGCTTTTATTTTTGTACATATTATTTGCCAACTTTAAAGTAATCCTATATTTGTTTTACGCATATGTATATTATTAATCCCTCCCTCACTTCTATTTTAAATCGCAAAATCTCTTGAGTATTGTTACAAAAAAAAAAAATTCTAAACAAAACGTCCAACAGAACGAAAAATAACCAACCAATTAAAACTAAGATAACTGGAACTTTCTGTTTAAACAAATTGCAAATTCGTGATCGATAAACGGTTGACTCGAAACGGTTCTTCGATTTGGCGGTCCTCCCATGTATAAATAAATCATTCCCTAATCGAATTACGCAACGAAGGAAACCGTGCTCTTTCATTTATTGAGGAAATTGCACAGTGGAAGTGTCAAGCGGTGGTCCTCTGTCAATAAACAGACACCAATGAGAAGCGTAGCGTTTGGAAAGGTGCCGGGAAATAAATTGTCCTTAATTTTATTTTCCAAGTTCCGATGTGCAACTCTGTAAAACGTAATTTGCGCACGACAAAAATTTGTAAATTATTGTCTGTTGAATTGCAACGAGCATTGTTTTGACGCTTGTAACAAAGTCTAACAATTTAAACCACTTTTCAAGCTCGATTTACAAAATAAGTATAATTTGTTCTTTTGAACATAAAATAAAAATATGGCCAGTGTGAATCTTTCCAAAAATTATTTCTATAATAGTTAAACTTATGTTTCGCTTGCATCTACTTTATTATGATGTGGACTAAAAAATTTGGTCTGCTTTATTTAATGAGAGCTTCTTTTAATTAGAAATTTGCAAAAGAAATTTTAACATATAATTATCAGTTATTTATTTCCATTTATTAGTTCTATTTATTATGTTAGCAGTATTTCCGAAAAAGAAATTTCTAACATCATTCTTATAATGAAAGGAACATGGCGCAGAATTTGTGTCTTCACTTTATGTGCGGAATCAGTAAATTTGACAGTATTTCACACAAGTTGAATAATGCTGGTTGGTTAAGTATAATTTTATACAATCGCACTGTCCGATCTATTTGACTAATGTGCATAATGTGAGAATCGAGTATGAGTATTGTGTGATTTACCGGGAAAAAAATCTTTTTTGATGTAACACATAGAGAAAATACAAATCACTGTGAAAAATAATAAGCAGCACGTCCTTAAATTTAATAATAATATGTAAGGAAAAGAATTAATATCTAATTTATCCTGGCACAAGTTTCTTTTATAACCCAGTTTATTTTGATTGATAAGCATAATAAATTAACCTTACGACTGTCATGTTATTCTTGCATAACTGACACTAAGATATCCGTTTGAGCCAAAACAAATAGCATTTTTTATTACACAGGAGAAGAACAAACACATTGTTCAATGTTAGTCAGTAAAACATAATATTTGCACTAAAACTGATTTGCTTAGGCAATCCATTTCAATAGGTTCTTTCTACGATGTTATAAAAACTTAATTTCCATACATTAAAATAAAATGACAATAAAAATAGCAGATATATCTGATGATCCCTGTGAGTGGCTAGGCTTTCTTGTAAGTCTGAAAATATAAGGTGCCCGCACTACACCACTCTCTTATACTTGTGTGTGTTCTGCCTCGTCTAATTACTTTTGCACTCTTAACAAATCTGTTTAGAATTACAAAAACAGAACAGAATTGTCAATAATTTCAATACAAATTTAGATACTATGTATTCAACATACCATTCATATGGTCTTGTGAGAATATGACATGTCCATTTTTATATAACAATGGTCAAACAACTGTATATATATATCAAGTTCAGTTTTTGTATTAATTTATTTTCTTAAAAAAGTTACGTGTTTTAAAAATAACCACAAAAAAGCATGCACTGGATTGATGCCTACTAAGGCTGGTTGGTACATCAAAGAAAAAAACGAACTCTACGCGCTAGGTACACATTGGATAAACGATATAAAAAAAATCAACCTTATGTAATTATATTGGAAGATACACTAAATAGTAAATAAATATTTACACCCACATTTGATCGAACCGTCTATCCCCCACTTCAATCCGATTGCTGATGAGACAGAAGGGAAGTGCTCTGATAGAACCGGAAAATCGTCTAACTAAACCTACTCCCACCCCCTTGCTACTGCCGTCCCGCTAGTAGTGCAAGTTGCATAAGTTTATAAGTTTCAATTCACAAAGATGCAGTTGGTAAGAAAAAATTTGTTTATTACTTGTACCAAGACATTCATAGACATACAGTACACAGAACGAGATGTGGCCGGTGGGGTAAATTGTCGCTGCGCATTGCCGGGTCAGTGTCAGACAGAGAAAGTACTCGGAAACAAGAAATGATAACATTTGTTCATCATCGCATACATTAGCTGGACGAAGAAGTAAATGCAGATAAAAAATTGTAGTATAGTAAAAAGAGATACATATATAGGAAACACACTGCACTTCGATGTGTAACGCTTGACAATTTTTCGAGACTGCTCGTGCTTATCGTACGCCAACTGCGCACCATGTGGAAGAGGCATCTCACCGGCCAAGTGTCGCTCTGTGAGCTGTACATGCATGAGCTGGTGGAGGGACTGAAGTGCGTCTATTGCGTAAGAAACCCCCGGGGTATCTATGAGTGTGGAGGAAATATTTGTTACCTCTAGTCCGAATTTTGAAATTTCAAATATGTACTTATGTTTTTTTATTATATTCATCTGTTGAGAAAGCATGATTTGTGTATGCTAAAAACATGTTTATATATTTTTTCAAATTCACTTTTTAATACATTTATATTATCTAGAAATTTTGTCTAAACTTGGTTGTCAACGTGAATGCGACAAAAGGAGTAAACTGCTACTTTCGGTCTGTTTATTTGTCTGAAAATCTATCAGATCTTAGCAGTTTGGCTCTATCGTGGTCACATATACAGGAAGAGAGGGGAGGTAGGGATAGATATGGGGCGAGATAAAAGGATAGATTTTTGCAGAAACTATTGGGATAACCTGAAACAATGAAACAGTCTGTTTTAGGTTATCGCAGCAGTAGTAGCCCTGAAGATGTGCCTCAAGATAGTGAACGAAACATCGGCAGTAGAAGCAGAGACGACGACGACGCAGTTTCAACCCAGAAACCAAGAAAATATAAAGTCTGGCCTTGCTTGATATGTCAATGTTATGTCCATTTACTATTAGATTAATATTTTTATTTATTATTATCTGCGACAAATAAGCCGTAATCCATTGTTGGGATAGAGGTCGATGCAAGATAGAAATATACATTTATCGGTGAATAAAAGAGTGCTGTTGGCGGGGTGAAAGAAATGAGAGCAGGGGCAAAAGAAAGCACACTAGATTTATACATACACCTGTACATAAATTTCAAAGACAATTCAATCAACGTAATGGATGTTGACATGGATACCTACAGGTGTCCTAACTTGCGTTAGTAAAACGTTCAACAAGTATCGATCTTTGCAGCCCACGAAAAGCAGTCAGAAAGAAACATATTCAGTTGTAAATAAGTTGATTAAGAGTGATCATTTTTGCAAAAATAGAATTGAATTAAGTAGTGAGTTTCTCAGAAATCAATATCCATTAATTATCTAGTGCGACTCGAAATAGATTTCCTGCAAATGAAAATACGTACATTTGATTATACTACGATTAATTTGCGTAGGCTTCTATTTAAATATTTTTATAGTTTCCTTTTGTCGCATTTACGAAGTAGAGGACGTTGGTATTGAAACGTCAAAATTGTAACTTGTATAGGTATTTTATTTCAGAAAAGTGTACACAAAATATTGCTGCATACAACAGAGGATCGTATGAATTATTGGCGGAGCTCTGTCAGTCACCGCAGATGCAGAAAAGTTTGTTTCCATAATCAAAAAACGATCTGTGGGCACCACACGAGTTTCCTATACGTATATGCGTTTCAAAATGTGTATAGAAAAGTAGTTCCAAATTAAGTTTTAAATTCTTAATAAAGTAATCCTATGTGTAAAAGTGAAACTTCCAGTTCGAATTTTGATCACTTTTTATAGAGAAATTATTTCAGCTCAAAATACTTTTATTTTCTTAATAAATCTCTATAGAATGCATAATTTGAGAAATATTTGCAAAAACCTGCTATTCGATAGGAGTAAAAGTGTTACTTCCGGTCCAAAAATTAAAATTTTTCAAAATCTAGCTCTAACTACTTTTGTATTCCAGATAAATCTGTGTAAAATGCATACTTTGCGAAATATTTGCAAAAAACTGTTTTTAACTCGGACAGAAAGATCAACGTAGGAATTCGAAGAAAGGACTACGTACACCACTCAAATGAGGATATTTTGATATCAATCGACGCGCATTGAAATGAGAATTATTTGATATTATTCCATTTACTTTATATCAGTGAGAAAGTGGATGCCTGACTTGCTCAAAAAATGCCATCTACCGCGTTGTTTCACACTAATATAAAGTCAATGGAACATTTTAATTTTCAATTACAAATTATCGCTTTATCTCTTAAGTTAGCGTTTTGGCGAAATAATATCAAATAATCCTCATTTGAGTGGTCTTTGGAAACGCACAAGCAATTACGTAGTCCTTTGTTTAAATTTAGTAGTCGACGAGATATTAGTAAATATTTATTAACGTAAACTTCTACTTCCGGTCTATCGATTTTACTGAAAATCTAATTAGATCTCATGAGGAACATTATAAATCGTAAATATAAAGTTTGAAATTGATAGCTGTAGCCGTTTGGCCGCTATCGTGGTCAGAGATAGAAAAAGAGAAAGAGCGAGAGAAAAGAGAGGGGGAGAGAGAAATAAATGTTTGCAAAAACCACTTTTTCGATACACTTTTACTCTCAGCGAGTAGCACTTTTTTCGAATATTTTGCAAAGTATGCATTCTATAAAAAATTATCAAGAGAATAGAAGTACTTATATAGAATAAGATTTTGAATAATTTTTAATTAAAAAAATTCTTAGAATTCTAAAATTTGAAACGCTCGAAAGAAAGTCGTGTGGTGGTCATACCTCATTATTTGATTATATTTTATACCTTTTTTTGAGATAATATTTGTTCAACCAATTAAATTCATTTTATTTGAACGAAACATCTCCAGCTTCATCTAGTAAATATTTATTAACGTAAACTTCTACTTCCGGTCTATCGATTTTACTGAAAATCTAATTAGATCTCATGAGGAACATTATAAATCGTAAATATAAAGTTTGAAATTGATAGCTGTAGCCGTTTGGCCGCTATCGTGGTCAGAGATAGAAAAAGAGAAAGAGCGAGAGAAAAGAGAGGGGGAGAGAGAAATAAATGTTTGCAAAAACCACTTTTTCGATACACTTTTACTCTCAGCGAGTAGCACTTTTTTCGAATATTTTGCAAAGTATGCATTCTATAAAAAATTATCAAGAGAATAGAAGTACTTATATAGAATAAGATTTTGAATAATTTTTAATTAAAAAAATTCTTAGAATTCTAAAATTTGAAACGCTCGAAAGAAAGTCGTGTGGTGGTCATACCTCATTATTTGATTATATTTTATACCTTTTTTTGAGATAATATTTGTTCAACCAATTAAATTCATTTTATTTGAACGAAACATCTCCAGCTTCATCTAAATTTAAGTGAGACCTGCTTTCAAGATTCAGTATTATATATTAGTGAATACTTTTAAAAAATAAACAATAAAACAAACACACAAACTGAACATTTAACCACACCAATACGACACAATCAGGAAATGGTCAAAGTTACTGACATTAATCACCAAGAACCCTCTGCTACACCGACTAACAAAAAATGAAATTATATTTATTGATTAGCTTCATTTATAATAATATGTACACATATTTTGACTTGAGTGTTTATAGATGTTTCTATTCTCTAGATATAAAATATTTATTAGTAGCAAAATTATATATTATAAACAAAAGTAACAAATGAAGTTATTGGTTTTAAAAATACAAAATTCGAAATATAAACCTCAATTTTAAGGTTATCTGATACATATTATTCGCTTGACTGTAAATATTATTTACAAAATCGACTATATAATCGTTATTTACAAAATCAGTGTGCAGAAAGTTTTGAAAATAATTCCTATGAATAACTTCTGACATAGGCTGAGTAATATCCAAAATAAAAATGCCTTGTTTTCATTGTTGCAGTTATTATATGCTATTGCCTACTGCATACTACAAATGCTTTTCCTTTTCTTTGAATTTCAATATTTAAAAGCTAAATCTTTTTTACGGGCTCTTAATAAAAACATTGAAATGGCTCTGAGTCAGTCAAATGCATTCTAAATACATCTAATTGAGTAAGAATAGAAGTATTCTTCTTTTAGCATAAATAACTAAGATGTAAACAGGAATAACAAAAAATAATCCCAATTCACAAACGACATTAACATCACAAAGACTCGACGCCAAATGCAAACATCTTCAGTCAAGCAAGGCAGTATAAAATCAATTACTGTTAGACGTATAAACACTTCTCTCGAAGGAAGATATAAATTTAACGATTTTCTATGATTGGTTGACTTTGCACTTCCAATAACGACCAAATTACAGTGCTAAAATTGTGGTTGTTATAATAAAGACTTCCAGTTTTTGTTAAACGCTATTTTACTCTAACGACTCGTGAGTAATAGTCTACGAACAATTAATATTTTACAGTACTGGCCTTTAAACTACATGCGAGTATTAATAGAACTAGACATGCATTATTGTCAAGCGACATGTGTGGTATGAACTGTCTTCCTGACAGCAAATTAACCAAACTATAACGTTCACAGTAAAGATCATTCAGAACTATTTTTACATCGAATTGCTGGAACTGATATCAACTCTTTATCATGCCGAACACATCTATTATATACTACTACTATTAATTGTACGAATCAATCAATTAATAATATCAGGTAATCGAAATCGACTGTCATGGCTGCCCATGTGATTTTGCGACAAGCGTTATGCTGTGCCATTCAATATAAATGGAGGTTCAAGCTACAAACTATCATTGGCGTGTTGTTTATACAGCGTTAGTAAAAAGTCCCGGAACGATCGAATAACTTTGTTATTTGAAAATTATGATTTCTGAAATTTGGTATGGGGGTATAGTTAATATAAATGCATTTTATGCAATACAGTTAATATTTTTTTCACTTCCGGTTTAATCGGCAATACGTCCAACTTTTTTTTTTAAAATGAGACGCCCAGATTTTTTTAACACTTTTGAATGCAAAATAAAAAACTACATTCAGGAAGTATTAAGATGTTTATTTTTATTCACAAGAAAACAGTTAAAAAATTAAAAAAGTGTCCTAATACAGAAAAATCAAGGTACCTTTGAAAAAAGTTGTTGTTTAGTGTTTGCATTCTTTTTGCCGTCACATTTGACAATTTTAAAAGCGTTTTAACTTTTGCATCGCTATAAATTTACTTATTTTAGACATTGACACATTTGAAAATGGCAGTAAAACTTACTGAATCAGAACGAATTGAGATATTAATGATGCGTGGGTACGGTGATCGTCAACGTTCTTTTGAAGAGGTTCGTATTTTGTTTAATACTGTTTATCCGGATCGTCACATTAGTCAAAGTACGGTATGCCGAACAATTCAAAAGTTTGAAGTCTTTCGTCAGGTGAAGGATTTACCTAGAAGGGGACGTCCATTAACAGCAACAGATGAAGAAACTAGTTTGAATGTGTTACTTACAGTGGAAGAAAATCATCACGTGTCCACAACAGAATTAGGTCAAATTCATGAGATCTCTCAAAAATCTGCTCATAATATTCTTAAATCAGCAAGAATGAAAGCCTATAAAATGTATCCCGTCCATGAGTTAACTGAAGATGATCCAGATCGTAGACTACAATTTTGCGAAACAATGACGGAATTGATCGAGCAGCAGCCTAATGTTTTAGATCATTTTTTCAGATGAGGCAACGTTTTGTCTCAACGGCACTGTGAACAGACATAATTGTCGCTACTGGTCAATTGAAAATCCGCATTGGATTGAAGAAGTCCATACACAGCGTCCTCAAAAGGTGAATGTCTGGGCTGGTCTTGTTGGAAACAACATCATAGGACCAGTTTTTATAAGAGGAAATTTAACTGGCAACGTCTACTTAAATTTATTGCGAAATGAGGTTGTTCCAGCACTTGCGGCCCTCTTTCCAAATGCAAACATAGGTGATCACCCTAATGCACATTTTTGGTTTCAACTAGATGGAGCTCCCCCCCATTTTGCCCATAATGTCCGCGATTATTTGAATGAAATTTTTCTAGGACGTTGGAGCGGACGTAGAGGAGCAATCGAATGGCCAGCACGTTCGCCAGATCTCTCGCCATCAGATTTTTTCTTTTGGGGTCACTTGAAATGTCAAGTGTACAAAAATCGTCCCCATAATCTTGAACAATTGTAAGAGAGAATAGTTCAAAAAGCCAATCGCATCACTCCAGAACAATTACAAAATTCAATAAGAAATTTTACTGACCGTTTACATTTTTGTCAAATTGTAAATGTAGAGCATTTTGAACAATTATTGTAATCGCAACCTGAATAGACAGGTATCTTGATTTTTCTGTATTAGGACACTTTTTTAATTTTTTAACTGTTTTCTTGTGAATAAAAATAAACATCTTAATACTTCCTGAACGTAGTTTTTTATTTTGCATTCAAAAGTGTTAAAAAAATCTGGGCGTTCCATTTAAAAAAAAAAGTTGGACGTATTGCCGATTAAACCGGAAGTGAAAAAAATATTAACTGTATTGCATAAAATGCATTTATATTAACTATACCCCCATACCAAATTTCCGAAATCATAATTTTCAAATAACAAAGTTATTCGACCGTTCCGGGACTTATTACTAACCCTGTATACATTTTTTAATTACCTTACGTACGAAATAATTATTGTTTACGTAAGTGCAATGTATCAGATCTATATGAATTGCTAACCCCTGATGTAATATACGAATTGATAATTCATGTTACAAGTAATAACGTTTGTTTAAAAGGTTTTGAAAATAATCTTTTTTCTTAGGAACATTAAGCATCTCTTTTTACAACTGCCGAAGTAGGATTACATTCTAATAATTGAATTGTTGAAGTTCTGAACGTTTTCTCGTTTTTTCAATTAACTAAAATCAAATAAATAGTTCTGGACAAAATTCATTAGACATTTTTTTCCACATTTTTTCTTGTAAAATGTAAAATGAAATTAGTTTGCCAAAACTGAATATGTAATATAAAATAAATGTCTTGTAGTACTGTATCATTGCATACAAAACTCTTAAAAATGCATTATTACTGACTCTTTCCTTCTTTTAAAGACATATTAAAATTCTGAGGTAATATTTAGACTTTTTTATTATCATGATATTAACATCATTTAGTAATTCTATTTTTCCTTTTATAATGCAATTACCTTTTGAGTATTTATATACCTATAGGTGAAGAAATTTTGTCAATTACCTGTTAATTTAAAAGGAAAAATATTAATAAATAATAAGTTTCTATATTTAAATGTAAATATTGAGACATGAGAAAAGTGATGGTATTACTTAATCTCTAGTGTTAAAATGCTGTCGATCATACAATTCAATATAAAAAAGGGAATTACGGGAATGCGGTCTCTATTAAAATAAAACTCAATTGTTAAACTCGATATTTCAACGTCATCCTCAGGAGTAAAAGTAGAGTTTGTCACTGGACACTAACAATCATAATAACAAAGAAAACGGTGACACATTACTATCAAATATGTACATAAAAAGAAACTTTACTAATTACATCTTTTCTTCCAACATAGCCTTACGAAACACTATTAAAATACTTATATCTACAATAAAGCAACGTTCGAAAAGGAATTTCCTTTTCGAACGTTAAAGATTTCTTTCGTTCTTGACTAGGCAAATTTACTGTGGCCAAATAAGTACGCGACAGAATATAAAGAAACAAGCGAACTTAAGATCTTCTAAGGAACGAAGGGCCTGGCATTCGAAATTACGAGAACCTATCAAAAATACTATAAAGCCAAATGATGTGCAGTTTCTTTTTTTAAAACAAATCTCTTCGAAAGAAAAAACAGTTGAATAAAATGGTAAAATGAATGCGAATATTTTTAAAGAATGATTTGAACAAGTATCATTACATAAATTGCTGGATAATGCTGTAATAATATTTGGGCTGTATTACTCGAACAATAACGTTATTAAACTTTACGTCAGTGATATTATCTTTTGCACGTTTACTATGCAGACGTTAATATAACCTAATATTTTTAAAAATATGTCTGCAACAGACGTTTCAATAACGAAAAGACTTTGAGGATAAAGCAAAACGATTCTTCATACTCAAACAACATTTTTAGAAGAAAACTATACTTTTAATAGTAACTTAGATATTTTGCATATTCTCAATAAAAGAACAAAATGAAATTTATTATAATCGTAATAAATAAATAAATGTAGAATTTATAACAAGTTACTATAATATTTTTTTTAATATAACGTTACTGTAAATTATGTAATCTTTAATAATTATTACTTCCACCATTACCTAACTTGTACCATTTTGTACATATATGTTATTATGTAGTCTCTCTTTCTAATGTTTAATTCACGTTGAATAATTGTCAAACTTTTATAATAACTGTTTAGTCGTTATGTTTATAATATTTTTTTTTTGATAATATATGTCGCTATTATTATGTTATTCCATATCAAAGAGTGAGTAAAGAAAGACTAGTAAACATTCAAACGCAAAAGCACTTTTAAAAGTAGGTACACAACTTAAGGATCAACTTTAATATCCAATAATAGTCGGAGTCTAGTCTACTGCATTCCAACATGATTGATAATCATAAGCACTTCGAATTCAATCAAGTATTTCCCAAATATTTATATCCTTGAAGTACATGTTTGTAGGATTAAGCCGAATGATTAAAAATGCCAAATTTATTTTCAATAATCTAACTGGCAAATTTCCATTAAAAATGTTGAAAGAAACAAAAACGTTTTAATGTTAGAATAAGCATCTTTTTTGTGACTGTATGAATAGGAATACATTATTTCATGTAAGAAAATCTACTTTCTTGTAATATCCTACAGAGTAACACAAAAATCAGTTTATGGATTTAAAAATAGCAGAAAAACGAATACATATGTGAAAAATATGTGTTATAAATGTAATTTTCAAAATGATGGCCATTACATTACCATTTAACCTTTATTTAACGTGTGGACTGGCACTCTGCAATTACTTTGTTGATCAATTTGCCGTGAACTCCTACATTTTTCGGCTTATAGGCCGTACAATATTATTTGAGGAGGCTATATGCAGTAGACGTAGAACGTAGAGTTTAGATTGTACTGGCGTGAATTAAAGTGTCCAGAATCCAACAAAATAAGCTATACATTCTAGAATTTTTAACCGTATTATATATTAAATTAATTTGTTAAACGTACTCCTATGAAAAAAAAAGTAACTTCATAATCTTATGCTGGAATATTTGAAGAAATTCAATGCATGAATGATTATGAAAAAGATGACAATGAGAAGGACAGACATAAAACGCAAAGGTTAGATACGGACACGGAATAGGAAATTAGTGATACTGAGATGGCTGAGGTGGCATGCATTACACCATATTTTGTTGCAAAAGACGGCTTAACGCAATAGTCAAAACATGTTCCTCCATTAACTAGAACCACAGCAGAGAACCTGATAATACGTTTGCTAAGTCCTAAAATGCGTAAAAATTACTTTTGAAGTCTGGATATATTTGTTCAAAATGGAATTGTTGCGAAAAATCTCGTCGGATAGACAATAATATCAAAACAGGAAAAAAAAAGTGATGCTCGGAGAATAGGTAGCAAGAGCAACTGAAATAGTAGAAATCGAACCTCTTTTGAGCTTTCTCTATTGCCAGGCGTAAACAACTAAGGTCGTCTAAATTTAGAAGAATTATATAACAACAATGGTAGGGATATTGTGCAATTCCGCCTTGTATTAACGAGTTGTTGTTTAAGAGAAAAAAAAATACTGCGTTCTTCTATGAAATAATAATAAACATTTGTATACTTATTTTTGTGTTCTTATTGACTTTTAAATAGAAAAATAACATAATAACAGCTTAATTATGACATGAAATGCCGAATCGCAAGTCCGCAGCCAGTAATCTTCCACACAAAATTGGCACAGGTGACGAAAGCTGTCTATATCAATAATATCTGAATTATTTAAGAATCTAAGTAGCAAATAGAAAATATCAATAATTGAAATATAGTAGAAAAATTGTAGTAATAAATTGGCTTGTGGTTCATTTCGTTCCTTTTTTCTCCAATACATCATTCCATACTTCTAAATTCTTTTTCAATTTCTTTTCGCTATTTGAAATAATTACCACATCATCAGCAAAAGCACAGTCTGTGATATCTACACTGTTCAATTCTCTATAGCCTAAAAACATTGATAATGAGACCAGACAACGGACCAATTGTCTGGTCTCATTGATGATGTCATCAATATAAGTTATGAACAGTAATGGGCTGAGTCCACCACCATGCCTAACTCATCCACTTGTTCCAAATAGATCTCACTTGAGATTATTCCTAATTATGTAATTATTAGTTTCCTCATACAGGCATTAATTTGCTTTTACTAATTCATTGTTGATGTTTCTTTCCTCCAGGCTTTTCCATATACTTTCCCTAGGTATGCTGTCAAACGCTTTTCCATATCCATAAAAGCCTTTTTTTTACCGCTGTATTTAAAATAGTTATCTATCTATAATAAGATGAAAACAAAGGTAATGATGGTAGCAAGATAAAGAGATAATATGAATATATGTATAGATGGGATAAAATTGGAACAGGTGGACACACTCACATATTTAGGCGTTGGAGTGGAAGACAATGTTAACAACGATGTTGAGATAAATCAAAGAATTCAAAAAGCTAATAACATGTATTACGTTATGAGCAGAGGATTTATCAATAAGAAAGAAATAACAGAACAAACAAAAATGAAAGTGTACAAAACAATATACAGGCCTATACTCACATATGGGTGTGAATCCTGGGTACTATCCACAAGAAGAGATAGATTTTGAAATGAAAGAGTTGGAAATCATTTCGGTGTTTGATTTTATTGTACAAAGGTAATTAAGTCGGTGGGGACACTTACCAAGAATGGAGAAAAGTGTTCCAGTCAAGGCAGTATGGGAATCAAGAAGTCCAGGTAGAAGAATTAGAGGCAGGCCGAGACAAACGAGGGGCAACGTAATTGGAAGAATGTTGACGAAAAGAGGCAATACATGGAGTGAAGCGAAAACATAGCCCAGGATAGAAGGAAAGGGCGTCAATTTGTGTATAAGTAATATAGAATGCAAACCCCGACACCCTAAATGGGTATAAAAGGATATGATTATATACAGGGTGAGTCATCTCCGCGGGTAAGGCCGATTATGTCTTTATGAGTAAAGATACCTCAAAGAGGTTTTTTTCTTGTGATAGCTGCTCATTAGAGGCATATTTTAAAAATATTTTGTATTATACAGAGTGTTCCATAATTTGGTGGCTAACCATAGTTATGGTTTTTTTAATGGAACACCCTATATATTATTGTATTTTTGTATTCCCCGTATAATTATTAGTGAAAAAGTAAAAAGATAGTATAGGCCTAAATTCTAAAGTTTTTGACTTATCCCCATTAAAATTTTTATTTTAAAAATATATTTCTCGAAAACGACGAATTAGATGGACAAAATTTTTTGCAGTATTGTTTACAATAAGAGGTCCTAATAGAAGCATGTTTCATTTTTTTACAGTTACTAACTGGATGTGCAGAAAACTGGATTAAAATTACATAACACGTTTTTGAATAAGTCAATTTTTTTTAAATGGAACGCCCTATATATCAGTTCACCTTTGAACTGTTTATTAAATTTCATGTCAGTAACATGTAAGACGTTAATACTTTAAAAGTGACTATTACTGAGGTACTGTCGTGTTTTGATATAATTTTGTTAGTTTTTGTATAAAAGTCAATTTTCTCAAATAGAACAGCCTGTATATCAGTCATTTTTGAATTTCTTATTAAATTACACATCAAAAACATGTAAGACGTTAATACTTTAAAAGTGACTATTACTGAGCTATTGTCGCTTTTTGATATAATTTTGTCAGTACTATACTATATTAATTAATACCATAAAACTGACAAAATTATATCAAAAGTGACAATAACTCAATAATAGTCACTTTTAAAGTATTAACGTCTCACATTTGTTTGATATGCAATTTAATAAGAAATTCAAATATGAAAAAATTTACTTTTATACAGAAATTAACAAAATTATATCAAAAAACGACACTAGCTCAGTAGACAGAAACATGAAAACGTTAATACTTTAAAAGTGACTATTTTAAAGTATTACCGTTTTCATGTTTCTGACATGAAATTTAATAAACAATTCAAAAATGAACTGAAATATAGGGTTTTCCATTTAAAAAAAATTACTTTTATACAAAAACGTGTCATGTAATTTTAATCCAGTTTTCTGCACATGCTGTTAGTAACTGTACAAAAATAAAATATACTTCTATTAGGACCTCCTATTGTAAACAATACTGCAAAAAATTTTGTCCATCTAATACGTCGTTTTCGAAAAATATAATTTTATAAAAAGATTGAATTTTTCAGAAAAATGGGAATAAGTCAAAAACTTTAGATTTTAGGCTTATACCATCTTATTACTTTTTGACTAAAAATTATACGGGGAATACAAAAATGCAATAATATATACGGTGTTCCATTTAAAAAACTATAACTATGGTTAGCCACCAAGTTATGGAACACGCTGTGTAATACAAAATATTTTTAAAATGTGCTCCTAATGAGCAGCTATCACAAGAAAAAAACCGCTTCGAAATATCTTTACTCATAAAGGCATAATCGACCTTACCCACGGAGATGACTCACTCTGTATATATTGGTTCATTTCGCATTAAAACTCGTTTATCTAGTTCACCCTCACCCTTTTTGTCTGGCTTGATAAATAAGAAAACTTTATTTACTTGAATTATATATAATTCGTTATCTTTTCATTTAACAAATACACATCTGACAGAATAAATCTTAGACCAAAAGCTAGAAAAAGTCCGGATGAAAGATTTAGTAATGAGTCAAATAAACAACAGTTGTTCTAAAATTACCAGGGTTTGCGTCAAATTTGATCTGCAAAATCCGAACATATTCGAAACGATTAATTAAAGTCAAGCGCCTTTAACATAAGCTAACCACAACCGAAACAGCCGAGACCAGCGATATTACGCTTTTATAAAACAATCTCATATGGAGTGGTCGTTAATTTACTACTATGAAATATAAATGGATGTTTTAAACATTTAACACTATTTCAATGTTAATGTAATCAGTTCCAGAATTGGTACTACTATTGCTAATAAATCATAGTCTACATGTTCTCTATCGAGTACAGAAGTTTACAAGCTTATATGAAACTGTAATAGAACGAATATGTAGTGTTGTTCAATGTTGGCTGACAATTTGAAATGCCGATGACTGTACATTATTAATACTTGTAATGCTTTATCAGTGCGTCACTATACACACAGAATTATCTCAGATGCAAAATAAACATTACAAATGAGTGAATATACGATACTAAAATCCGAGGTAATTTAAATGATGCATATTCTAGTATTATAGCTCAATGTGAACGCAAAATCGATAATGTTGCTATTGAAAAATCTATGTAAGGAACACAAAATAGTATATTAAAATACAAGTTTCATAAGACACGATTTTTGCGCACGCGTTCAAGTTTAGAAAACGAGCCGCTAGACGAGTTTTCTAAAGAACAAGTGCCCAAAATATCTTATGAAACGTGTATTTTATACTATTTTTTCTATTTCGGTTATTAAAAGTTCAGAAAAGCTTAAAATAAGAGACATGTTTTGTTCGAATATTTTAGAAATTTTGCTTTTTTGAAGTTGGTTGCTCTGATTTTTAAGTAGAACGTTTTAAATATTTGAATATCGGTGGTGCTATATGTAATTGTGTTTAAAATTCAGACTGATTTATACAATAAATTATTTCAAATTATCAACAAAAAGGACGAAATAAATAACTGTACGCCCCCAGAGATTCGCAAAATAGCAGAAGACAATTTACAAAATCTTTCATCCACAAACTCTCTACATATTTATCAAAACAAACTTTTATAACAGTTGTACTATTCAGCATGGTAAGTAAATGTCAATAGTAGCATCCGAAAACTTATCATCCAACTCTGCTTAACAATTTATATTGCTAAATAGTAAGTGAAATGTTAGCATGTGTGCTTTTTATTCTTTGTACAATTTTATTGCACATTTTTGTTACTTTAAAGGCTTATATTTTGACATTTAAATACGATTTGGTTCCATTTTTTTGTTACCAACTTCAAAAAAATAAAATTAGCGGGCGATAAAGTAATACTTTATGCAACCAAAACGGGTGTCGTAAAGTGAACTTTATTGCACCGGAATAGAAAAAATGTATTTCCTTTGAATTAAATTTATTCATTGTATTCGGTTGATCTTACTAGCGCTCTTATGCAGTAAAAAATTACGATTTGGATAATTTATATGTATGTATAAGACTATTGCATATAATGTATTTAATGTATTAACTATTAAATAGCATTCCACGTGTTCTATAATACTCTTAGAAGTGCGTTAATTTAATTTGAAGATACAATGAACCAACTATCAATATAAAAAATGAAGTGTGAGCTCCACATAACTTTCTTTTACGTTTCTGCGTTCCGAATTTTTGTACAAAACATTTTTATAAGAACATTGTTCCAAATCCAGCTATAAATATTTTTGGACTCTTGGTAAATCTCTGTAACACGAATAATTTGCGAAATATTCGCAAAAAAATGTTTTTCGATAAGAGTCAAATTTTGAAAAACTTTTTTATTAAAAAAAATATAGTGAATTTACTTTTTAGTACTTTCGTACTGTTGAGAAGTTTGCCTAAACATCGTGCTTCAGGAAATATTGATATTTTATTTTTTCACTGAGGTAAACTACTACTTTCGGTCTACCGATTTCGCTAAGAATCTAATCACTTCTCAAGAAAGAGACTATATTGGAAATATGAAGTTTGGTATTGAGTAATACAGCCGTTTGGCGGCAATCCTTGTCACAGACACACACGCACACGCACATACAAACAGACATTAAAAGAAACCTTTTTCTGAATCAGGCGACTTCAAAACGTGGACATCTGCAAAAATCTCAAAGTTAAAAATGTTCGTTATCACAATACTTCCTTATACTTCGTTTAAAAAAATAAAAAGAAGAAACTGGTCATAGCTGTGTTTTCTATTTTGTTAAAATTAGAAAACAGTTGTTACACTTCTTATTCGCATTTGTGCTACGGGATACTATTCTGGGGAACATCTGCGGAGGCTCGGAGGATCTTTGTGATACAAAAAAAAAGCCATCACAATGCTGTGTGGCTTGAAGGTGAATGAAACATGTAGAACACGATTTAGGGAGGAAGGAATATTGACATTAACATCTATCTACATACTTTCAGCAGTGGTGTATGTACACAACAATAAGGAGGCCTTTACCACGAATGGGTACAATCATGGGTATTCAACGCGTGAGAGGGACTGGCTGAGGATCCCACATCATAGGGTGTGTTCCGCGCAGTAATCCATCTTCTACTGGGGGTCGAAATTATACAATAACCTGACACCGAGCTTTAAGGGCCTCCCAATCAGCTTGTTTAAGAGAAAAGTGAAGAACCACTTGATTAATGGAGAATACTACACAATAAAAGAATTCCTTAGACACTAGTCATTCCTCTTCTATATACCAATGATCTTATTTGATTTATTATTTGATTTTATTATTTTGTGTTTTTTTTCTGTCTTCTTAGTTATTTGTTAAGAGTGTTGTTAGTATTAGTATACACTACACTATTTATTTATACTTATGATCTGACAATTGTAATGCATACAAGTTTGAGAATATTGACAATTTTATGTAACAGAGGTCTTACAAATATATAGTCTATTATTATTATTATTATTATGTAACAGCTTCATTCAATTCATAACCATGTAAGTGGTCTTTTGAATGTTTGAAATCTTCGGCAAACGTACATACTCGTATATTACATTAACTGATAAATATAGCAGACTCGACGACCACTCCCGCCAAAAAAATCAAGAATTATAACTTAAAAGTTGAATTTAAAAAGAAATGAATGTGGACATAATCTTATATATAAAATTGGTTGTATGTGTGTGGCGGTGTGTGTATGTTCCCCATAGATTCCAAAACCGCTGAACCGATTTTGATGAAATTTTCTCCTGGAGAGTGTTCCAGTGAAGTTTAGTGCTAATAAAAATTAGGTTCTTTTTTTGGCAACGCGCGCCGGTTATCGCTAGTGTAATGTATTCGTTTTTTGTAGATCTACTTTTCTAGGTAATGTGTAACCATATTTTATTTTCCTTCGATTTGTAACTTTTTAACATTCTACCTCTTCTTGTAACGGCAATGCTACTATAGCTAAATTACTGTCTGTAAAATTTGAAAACATTTCTATTTAGATGTACCAAATGAACATTCAGTGTAAACTACCGCGAGGGTCGTATATTACAAAAATACATAGGTGTATGAACATATATACCGGGTCGTCCAAAAGTCTGGATTCACGTGGATTTTGAGTAAACTATTCACTTTTTTGGAAAACTGAATTCTGTATCTTGAATGGGAATAAAATTGCAACTCAATAGTATTTTTTATTTCAAAAAAATTGTTTATAATTTTGAGATAAAGTTAATAACAATGTTTTTTTAAATGGAAACCTACCGTGATTTTTATTTCAGAGAGAGTACTTTCGATAAGAATTGCATTGGCATAGAAATTTTGGCTATAAACCTTACGATTATTGTTTAAATTAATATTAAATTTTCGATCCGAACACTCGTTCGCGCTTGTTCGGAAAATACACGAACGTGTCTTCTCTTACCACGTTTCCAACTGTAGGCATGGGTCCACCCCCTAATAAAGCATTCTATTGAAGGCGTTACGTTTATCTTGAATGAAAGCATTTTTTTTTTTATAAAATGGAGATCTACCGCTTTTTGTCGCCGTATCCCACCATAATTAGAATTTCTATCCGTTCTCTCTCTACCAGTTCCATATTTACGCAAATTGTTCAAAATCACAGATCACAAAAATAATAGATAAAGTCGATACCAAAACAACACAATTAACAACAAACAAAACGTTCAAGAAAACAGAAAATAAAAATTCAAATTCGCTCCGTAAACGTACACTAGTAATACCAAAAACAGAATGAGATAAGATTTGGACCTTCCAAGTGTCTAAAAACGGAAAAAGACCATAAAATTATTTTTTATTAAACTACGTTGTACTTTCTCATAACGTTTAAATATCGTAATCGCGGTAGATCTCCATTTTATAAAAAAAAATGCTTTCATTCAAGATAAACGTAACGCCTTCAATAGAATGCTTTATTAGGGGGTGGACCCATGCCTACAGTTGGAAACGTGGTAAGAGAAGACACGTTCGTGTATTTTCCGAACAAGCGCGAACGAGTGTTCGGATCGAAAATTTAATATTAATTTAAACAATAATCGTAAGGTTTATAGCCAAAATTTCTATGCCAATGCAATTCTTATCGAAAGTACTCTCTCTGAAATAAAAATCACGGTAGGTTTCCATTTAAAAAAACATTGTTATTAACTTTATCTCAAAATTATAAACAATTTTTTTGAAATAAAAAATACTATTGAGTTGCAATTTTATTCCCATTCAAGATACAGAATTCAGTTTTCCAAAAAAGTGAATAGTTTACTCAAAATCCACGTGAATCCAGACTTTTGGACGACCCGGTATATACAGCTGACAGATTGAGACCTGACCGGTGAGATGCCCCTCCCACAAGATGCACAGTGAATTCTTATAATATTAGGATAAGCACGAGTAGTCTGGAAAAATTGTCAAGCGTTACACATCGAAGTGCAATATGTTTCCTATATATGCATCTCTTTTCAGTACATTACAATTTCTTATCTGCATGTACTCCTTCGTCCGACTAATGTATGCGATGATGAACAAATGTTATCATTTCCTTTTTCCGAATACTTTCTCTGTCTCGCACTGACCTATAAGTCGCGCAGCGAGGACTCCGCCTGTTACATATTTATGCCGGTCCTGGGTGTGAAATAGAAACGTTGTTCCAGGTCTGTTTGAGCTAAATACCATTATTGTTGTTGTAATTAACATTTAATAAGTTTGAGCCGACGTAAAATTCATCTTCGATCCGTGAATGTGATTATTATAAACAATCTTAACAAACGGATCACATTTTTATATATCCCATATTTTTCACGGTATAATCAAATATTATTAATGTGGAATATGGATTTTTAACTAATGATATCGTGCACAGGCCACACCTATCAATTTTTCACCCAATGTACAAGTGAAAAATAAAATTGTTCGAGAACAAAAATTCTCTCCGACCAACCAAAAGAGTCGTTATTCGGACGAATAGAATGCGTCGTTTAAAAGAACACCTGCTACCGCGTCATTTGTTGACATCCCGAATAAAGTTATATAAACTAAGAAATTTTATATTGAGTCAGTCAGTCAGCTCTAGCTGCTGAATCCAGTCGACTCTAATGACTTAGAGCGACAAGAGCAATCTCCTCCGAAGATAACCGAAGCCGGGAAAAAGTTTCCCGAAGATCTCAGAAACGTACTCGAACGTTTCTGAAGATACCCGAAGACGTAGAAAGGCCTCTACGAGCGAACCGAACGTACCCGAACGCTTCCGAGGTAACCCGAAGACTTAGAAAGGCTTCTACGAGCGAACCGAAGCCAACCCGAACGCTTCCGAGGTAACCCGAAGACGTAGAAAGACTTCTACGAGCGAACCGAAGCCAACCCGAACGCTTCCGAGGTAACCCGAAGATACCCGAAGACGTAGAAAGACTTCTACGAGCGAACCGAAGCAAACCCGAACGCTTCCGAGGTAACCCGAAGATACCCGAAGACGTAGAAAGGCCTCTACGAGCGAACCGAAGCAAACCCGAACGCTGCCGAGGTAACCCGAAGATACCCGAAGACGTAGAAAGGTCTCTACGAGCGAACCGAAGCAAAGCCGAACGCTTCCGAGGTAACCCGAAGATACCCGAAGACGTAGAAAGGCCTCTACGAGTGAACCTGAACATTTACGAGGAGGACCAAGAGCCCGAAACCAACAGTAGTTGCGTGCTTCAACCAACATCCAAGGAGCATTCGTGACCTGTTAGTGAAGTGGTGAACAAAGTGTCCCAACCAAATAAAAGAGGTTGTTGAACGTTTCGCGAGTGCAGTTAGTGCTTCAACCAAAGATCCAGGCCACGGATCGTTATTCAAGTGCCAGACCTGTGCCGATACACCCTCCCAGTGACTTGTGACGTGTGGCTAAAGTGACCTCACATCATACCCATTTAGCGCAACCGTAAGTACTGAACTGATTCCTAAGCTTGCACGGTTGGCGATCTAAAGATAGCCCCGTCACGTCACTCAGAAGTAGTTAGTCGGTTTGGCGCCCTAAGGCAGCCTTACCTATTCTAGGCGTTAACTGACTAGGTACCCCAAAGGGAGCCTTATCCCCTAGAACCCCAACCGAGTGTCTCAAACACCCCTCTCTATTTCAATTGCCAGTATCTAAAGACCACCCCCTTTTATTAATCCCCCTGTATGGGATCATTAGCCTCTGGTCAAGGTGTCTCCGTAAACTGTGTGTGTATTTTAATCTGTATATATCTTAAGCTTAGTGTTTGCCCTCAGCCATTTCTTTATAGTCCTGCGTGGCTATTGTTTTTAGTGACCGAGTTGTGGTAATAAATTCATGTGGTTTAAACCAACTCTTTCATTAACCTCAGACACTAGCATAAGCCCTATCCCAAAACACCCAGTGCATAAGTGTAGTGCCATCCCGAAGGAAGGACGCCACGTCTCCCCGTATTATACCAAGGCTATAAGAACTCAGGTAATTAACATAACCCCGTTTTGAGTAATTCCTATAAGCCGAAAGGTAACACGCCCAGCGTTCAGCACTCGGTCTGTGTACTGTATGTATGTATTTCGTAAATGTCCACGAGCACGTCCCGTGCCCGCCCGTCTCGTCAATCCTTTAATCTGGTTCTGACAAGTTGTCAATTAAATGCCCAATATTTGCCTTCCAAATGTAGTCATTAAGAAGAAATATAATTTTATATATACAGGGTGTAACAAAAGTAAGGGGACAAACTGTGGCAGCAAGCTCTCCACATAAAAACATGAAAAAAAGTTCCTATCAACATATGTCCGAATACGCACATTTTATGAGATATAGGTAAAATAAGTGTTTAATAATATGTTTTTCTTTCAGGCAGAGTAATGGCGAATGTCTTAGATCGTGTTGCTGAAAATCCCAATATTAGCACTAGACAGTTGGCGGAAATGTTGAATGTTGAACACATGGCTGCTTGGAGGACACTTCGTGACCAACTTCTGTATCCCTATCATTTACAACGAGTGTAAGGTGTCACTCCAGCGAGAAGCTTTCTGTAGATGGTTTCTTCAGCAGACTGCTAATTCATTGTTCATCAGTTCAGTGTTATTCGCCGATAAGGCAATTTTCGGTAGAGACGGCATCACAAATTTACATAATCAGAATATGTGGGCAGATGAAAACACACATGCTACACTTCATGTTAGACATCAACAACGATTCCAAATCAATGTATGGGCTGGTATTGTTAGTGATGTTTTGATTGGTCCATATTTATTACCACTATATCTTACGGGCGATGTGTACAGACATTTTTTGGTACATTATCTTATAGACCTATTAGAATATGTTCCTCTACAAATAAGAATTAACATGTAGTACATGCACGATGAAGCTCCGGCACATTTCGCTCAACCAGTTCGTGCTATACTAAATGAGGCCTACCTAAATAAATGGATAGGCAGATCTGGACCAGTAACTATGTTTTTTATTGTATCTAATAAAATGTGCGTTTGCGGACATATGTTGATAGGAACTTTTTTTCATGTTTTTATATGGAGAGCTTGCTGCCACAGTTTATCCCCTTACTTTTGTTACACCCTGTATATTAAAAAACAATGAACAAATGCACCTAAGATATAATTATTTTAAAATTATAATTGCTTTTCACATAAGGAAAGATATTAATTCTATTTTTAAGTATTACTATAAAGTTCTCTTAGGAAAATAACTGCAAAATGAAAATCATCCTGTCCAGTGTGCTCCCATTAATGTTCAAACTAGATTAGATTTACTATTCTTTTACAAGACGTTATGAAGACGTTAAATCTTAAAAGTTCATTGTTATTTTAATAATTACTTTCAGCACAGTTTTCCCCTTGTTATTTTCTAAAATGTAACGACGCGTTTCATTTTACGATTATTACTAGATGTACAGTCTTAGATATACCTATCGAGTTAAATTTTCTATGACGAAGAAAGCTATATTTTTCTATTATGACTGTTTCAAATATGTTTATTTTTGAAATAAACGTATTTCAAAAACACATCGTGCTTGCTGTGTGTTTGTTTTGTTTGTCATTAAGTCAAAAAAAATAACTTGTTAACACTTTAAACTGGAAGGAAATTTTGAACAAGAATTTCTCAAATTTTCCAATTTAATGGAATGGAAGAAAACTTGTAAAAATAAGTATACTCCAAAGTCTTTAATAAAAGTGTATCGTAATAAATCAGCACTATCATAAACATACACATATTTTATAGTATCAGTTGGGCTAAATAATTATTGAACTATGTTATTCTTGAGTTGACTTTGTCGTTCTTCAGAGTCTTCGGTAAACACACAGCTTTCGTATTCAAACTTATCCAGTAGGTCATTATTAAATAAAAAAAAAAATAACATTGGCCCCAGATTGGATCTTTGATTATCTCATATGCCCTACAGTACATCATAACTGGAAGTTTTTTATTCAAACAATTTTAGGTTAAGGGGAGGGGGTTTACCTGAACGGCGTGTGCTACAGAATGGCCAATTTCCGCGTAAAAAATTGTAAAAATTAAGGCATTTGAAAAATTTGACTCTACATGAGTGAAATAACCAATATTTGTTCTAGGGACTTTGGGTTAAAATTTGTAATTTATAAAATTAATAGAATCTACGGTTGGTTCTTGGTGAAACATTATGAATATTAAACGAATAAAACACCAAGTGTTTTATTCGTTTAATATTTGTAATTTATATTAAAAAAATATGTAGTTAAAATACAGCACTTTTTTTTATTTTTTTAGTGACATAAGCTTACTTGACTGTAAAGTACTTTTTTGAACACTATATATTTTCACTCTGAACACGAAAATGTATTTACTTTATTTTCGAAGTAAGTCTTTAAAAACTTACTTTGAAACCAGCGAAATTAATCTCAAATTGCACACTGATAAATTCGACATATAGGCAACACACAATTCAATCCGTCTATTGGTAGTTTTGACGTGTCGTAAGACCAGCGATATAGAAGGCATGCCTGGTCAACTGTAGTAAGACACAAAGATAAATTATATACATATATTTCAACTTTTGTTTATTTCTGATTTAAAGCATGATAACATTGATTTATTAGAAAAAATATTTTTGCAGTTCTGATCCTTTTGGGTTTCAGAAAATATAATTTTTCAAGAGAACAATGTTTTATTGAACTATCCCCTTTATTTTGTAATTATTTTAATATATGCGAGAATTAATTAAATATTAATATTTCTTCTGGAATAAATTATCTTATTGTTATAATTATTACTAAATTTTACGACTTATTACTTATTACTTCACGCAGTGATTTGTATTTACTTTAGATAATGAAGCTTTTTAATTGTTCGAAAGTAATAATATAAACAATATTGTGTAGACAAATAAAATATGACAAAATCAATTCTGTGTTGTTACAGTGCGTATTTTTTTTATAAAATGCAAAAATATTTATATTCTCTAATAAGCAGATGTTTTGATTTATTGAATATTATATTCTTCCTAATCGACACTGATAGTATTAACTAGCAAAATTAGATTATAAAACTTTTGCCGCAGGTAAAATTTGAACATCTGCGTTTGAAAAGGTTTTGGAGCCAAAAAAATTACAAGAAAACCGCATATTTACTTAGGTTTTTCCGACGTACGAAAGTAAAACATATAAAATATATGCTTTGAATAAAAAGATAAAGGTTTCATGAAGTACGTATACACTACAACATAAGGTTATCGTTTTCCAAGTCGAGTTGGCAGCAGGTGTTGACTTATAAGATGTTCTATATTTTTCTTCTTAGTTTTTTCTTCTTTTTAACCTATTTTTTTAAGGGTGTTGTATAGGTACATTTTCAAATATTTACAGATTACAGGCTATCTTTAAACTTTATGCAAAAATGATTTAGATGAAATATTCTTATAATGTTTATCTACACGTCCCTAGGCATTTTGTTTTTTCAATTTTTTATTAATTGTTATAAAAAATTAAATATAAATAGATAATCGAAAAATAAAATGCGTACCGACGTATAACATATTATTGTGAACATTAATTTCTAGCAAAATTTTTTCGTATTTATTAAGATAAATGTGTAATTTGATAAGAACGAAATGCATTTTTGGCACTGCTTTAATACGCCACCTGCAGTCAAATATTTGATATATCCTTGCAATCCAAGACAGGGCGGAGTTACTTTGTTTAGGTGGGGATTCACTAGTTTACGAGCGATATTCCGAATACAGAAATCGTTGTTACGGTTTTGAGTAGGTATTTGATTAAACATTTTTTTATATTATTTTACATTTCATAAAATTGAAAACATTATCTAGTAACCTTGGTTTAACTTTATAAAATTAATGTATATTTTCTTTTTGTAAAATTTACTTATATTATTTTGTAATACATTTCATAAAATTGTACACATTCTCTAGCAGGCTTTTATAACTTTTACATAAATACAAACTTAAACAAAAACATTACATATGATTCATATATAATACTAGCTTTTTTAGGTCTTCCACTATTTTACATTTATCAAGATAAAATACTACTGACATTTATAAGTGAGTTAAAAATAATGTAAAACTAATATAGAAAATGAGATGGATATAGATGGTGCCTACTTCCTCTGTACAGATCGTCAGATATTGTACCAGACTGGTAGACGTTCAAAAGAGTAATTTACGACCTAGCAAAAAATTACTCTCAAACGATTCAGTGTTCGGACAGTTATAAAAAGATTTGAAGTAAACCAGAAATTGCTGGGAAAGGATATCTTTTATTTTAAAAATTTAACTACATTACTCTTCCTGTTATGGTAAATAAAGAACAGACATAAATAGGACTTATTATTCTACAGATGTAGTTACATAATAATAATGAATAAACATTAAACTTTAAATAATTTATATATAATAATAAAAGAATGAAATTTCATTCAATACATGATATTATAAGTACAGTCAATTCTGCATCTTTTTTGGAAAAAAATATGCCAGACTATTTTATTTGATAAATCGTTAGTTCGACGAACAAGTCTGTCGAACAAAACCGCAGTGTGTGGGGCCCCTTTAGTCATTGAATTCATGTACGAGGTTTCTCGGATACCTTGCCGGCCACCTTGTCTTATAATAGTACCTATAGATATAAATAATTATCCTGTTATTTTCAATACGGCCAATGGAAAAGATAATCAAGACGATGACATTAGTGCCTTTCAACAAAATATTATTATTATTATTATATAGTATTCATAGGCACTAAGTAATATTTCTTTTAATCAGAATTCCATCTTACATACATATTAACTTATTGAACACATGTCAGACTAAAAAAACTTACAATCTACATTCCTGTGGCGCCTAGACACCAGACTAAATAAATCATACAAAATATTACTAGCACCTACGTTACGTAGAGTATGTGTAGCCTGAAAAGAGAAAATTAGCACTTAACGCATTAGACGTATGTCATTTCGAATGCATCGCTCCATAAGGGCGGTACTTATAAACTGGGAACTATACAATTTAGATTTTTATTATAGCATTTAGCAAAACAGTACGTGGTAGTGGGGTATTGGCAAGCTCCACCCCTGAGTAGAACCCCCCTATACCCGCAGCGAAGACGTCGAAATTTTTAGTTTGCTATACAACACCCTTAATTAAATTAATAAACGGTAGTTCATGTATTATTATCTGGAATATTTTTTTGTTAACCCCTTTGATTAAATTTTTAAATTAATATTAATTACGTAATTGAGAAATGATTTGTATTAAATTTTCGGATATAGGATGGAATCCTCAGAAATCCGGACAAATCACGAGCAAACACTTTAGTCCCGCACACAATAGAGTTGTATAAATCCTGTTGTACAAGAAAGACCCAAACAAAGTCATCAATCAACCGTATGCACGCAGGAAATTACACACTTCATCTTAATTAATTCATAAATCATGTGAACGGACTTCGATTCTCGCGAACCGTCGCGCTTAATGGAAGGTCATTCCGTTTAAAGTCAATTCAGAAAAAGACTTCACACCTCTGCGTTTTTCAAATATACACGTTGACCTCTGTCAATTAAAAGTTCACGTTTCAGGAATTATGGCTCTTGAACGACGCAATGTAGGCACGCTATTTATGTGATGTGTTCGTCTGGTTAAAATGAAGACCACTTGAAAAATTAATTCGATTGCCGTGCTCGTTTTACTCGTCATTAAGGTTTATGGCGAATGAGATTTATTATTATTTTAAGAGTCATTATACAGATGTCAACTAATAAACTTTTAAATGTTTTGTATATTATTATAACGATAATGCTAAATCTCGTATCTACTCATTTACCTGTCTTTGTTCTTTATTTATTGATGCAATTTTTATATTTATTTTTTCCTAACATGAAACAAAAAACAGGACAAACCTAATAAATGTTGCCTATTTTCACAATATTAAACACATAATAAAACGTAATAATAAGAGGTTAGCATTGAGTCAAACTGGTTCACTGTCGATAAATAAGACTGAAGTTCACATAAACTCATAAGGAAATGGCCAAAAACAGGTATGTTGTCTATTAAAAACGTACTTCATATTTGTGAGGCCGTGTTCAAATCCACATAGACGACTAGTAGTCTCACGTCCGAGGAAGCTCAATCCTATTTGCTTTTCCCGCAATGTACGGTCAGGTAATTTTTGTATTTGTGTGTTGCAATTTCGATGATAATTTGTTGGTTTTGACTTGCCCATAACTTTGCAATATCCATTCTTTTGTCCACTTCCTCGCCTTGGCTGAGCGCTACACTCCTTTTTCCCGCGGGTAGACTGCGAATCTTGCCCGTAAAACCTCTTCCTTTGTCCGGACTTAGGACTGGCAGTGGCAGGTATAATAATAATAATAATAATTTATTCCTTCTAATTACATGAAAATCGATGAATTCGAAATACCCACTTACATGTATACAAACAAACAAAAAATCGTCTACTGAATAAAAACTGTGAGGACTTAAAATATCCTTAAGGTTTTTTTTTTAATGGAAAGCTTGTCACTCCAGATGTTTCCTAATTTTATTATTGTGGCTTTGACCCCCCAGTGGCCTATACACAGTGCCGTTCCTGGGTCTTCTGCCGCCCCGTGCAAAAAATGAATTGCCGCCCTACCTTTGAATCAAATTTTAAACTAAAAATATTCGTTAAGTAACGTCATATATCGGCACCGACACCCGTCAGCTTATGACATTTGTTAAGAAATCTAAGGAAACAAAATAAGAGAACCAAATAAAAATTTTTATTTATATAGTTATTTACACAAAAACACATTCAAAATAAATGCACAATTGAAAAAAAACAAAAATTTAAAATTTTGCCATCTTCCAACATAGGTTATAATATAATATACATACGTAGAACCAAAGACTATTATGTAGAACGTAGAAATGTATTAAAAATAGGACTAAAATATAATTCTTCGAGCTTTTTTAGATGCAAAATCCTCTATTATATTTGATATGTCGATGTTTTGACAAATATCTTGTTCAATTGAAATAGTGGCAAGATTCGTCAATCTCTCTTGGGACATAGTAGACCTTAAAATTTTTTTAATAAGTTTCAATTTACTAAAGCTTCTTTCCCCAGAAGCGACCGTCACAGGTAATGTAAGAAATATTTTTAGAGCTACGGCTAAATTAGGAAAACAAGAAGTAAGATCATTCGTAATTATATAATTTAATATATGGAAGGGCTCGGACTCTTCAGCTGCAATGGCTTTAAACGATAAAATTTCATTATAGAGTTTTCATTTCCATCAATATCTCGAAAGAATTCCCCATGACCTTGTTGTAAATAAGATTCTAAATTCAAACTTGATTTTTTAAAAACTCTGGTTTCATTTTGCGAAACTCGAATAAACATTTAAATAAATCATTACATTCCTGTATTAATGAAAATCTTTCTTGTAGTGAATTTTTCGTAGTATCTAATATACTAAAATAAAAATTCACTTTAAAATTTTGTTTTTGATCAACAATGGGCTCGTCCTTTGACTCGTATGAAAAATGACATGGGACTTTTCTTTGGTGACGCAAAGGAAATTCAGGCAATATATTAACTTCAGCAGCTATTGATTCAGCTTCTTTTATAATTGTATTGAAACATTCATCAGTTCTTTTTTCACCAAGATAGCAAATTAAATTTTTCGAGGCAGCTATACATTCGGAAATATTAATTTTAGGATTTTGAGACATTTTACTAACAACGTTAATTTTTGACAGAAGATCGGCCCAAATTATCAATGAGCAGATAACCTTAAATGAAATAAATTTCTCTACTAATGTTTGTGCTGTATTTCTAGTTTTTAAATTTCTTTTTTCGTTTTCGATTATTTCATTAAGAAGAGAAGAAGTTAAAACAGGTATATTTTTTTTCAAAGCATCCCCCCTTGCCGTTGACGCTGAAAAAAATACGTATAATTCCTGAATAATGTCGAAAAATGACACAATTTCATTGTTTATTTTTGCAGCGTCATTTATTTCTAAATTTAACGAATGAGCAAAACATGGCACAAACATAGCTCCTGGGTTTATATTTAATATTCGTTTTTGTAAACCCGAGTTTTTCCCTTCATATTAGCCCCGTTGTCGTAACCTTGTCCGCGCAAATCTTTAATATTTAGCTTATTTGATGGAAATAAATTGTTAAGAACAAAATCACATAAACCTGCACCAGTACCATCTTGGCATGGGTAGAAGGCCAAAAAATGTTCCCGAATTTCCACTTTGTCTTGAAAAACATCAACAAATCTTGCAATAAAACTAATTTGTTCCACGTGGCCTACATCGGGAGTGCAATCCAATATTATTGAAAAATATTTTGATATATTCAAACTCTCAATTATTTTGGATTTCACTTTTTCGCCAAGTAAAGTTAATTATTTCATTTTGGAAGTGCACCCCTAAATAATGAGGTAAGTGACTTTTAATATCTTTTGACTTTTGAATATTATTCAAATGGTCTGACATTACTGGATCAAACTTTGCCACCATTTGGACAGCTTTTAGAAAATTGCCGTTATTAGGAACAAATAATTCTGAACTACCCCCTCTAAAAGCTAGACACTGACTAGCCAAAAACTGCACAATTGCCACGAGTTGTTCCAAAATAGCTCTCCATCGTTTCTTTTTACGATCAAAAATCATTTGTTGGTCTTTATCTATAGTGCAGTTTTTGATTAGTCTAAGTTTTAGCTCGCACCACTTTTTAATACATTCAATATGATATAAACTCTGCTCGTGTTCTAAAAAGTATACAGAAGCATGGCGCCAATCTGAGTATCCACCTTGTATTAATTTAATGTTCCTATTTTGTGTGTTAAAAATTTTGCAACAAAAACAAAAAACTGAATTTAATTTGATAGAATAAACTAACCAATTTCTGTTTACTCGTTCACCATTAGGCAAAATTTTAGTAAATAAATTTGCACAGAATTTTCTTTTTGTTTCGTCTATAGGAAAATTGTAATCCTGTATTTGAGTTGGTCCCTTTTTAATCAAAATTTCAATTATACGATGTGTTAACGTACTTGGCCAAGTACCTGAATCAGATAGGTCAAAATCTTCAGTACGATTTGTGGATGGCTCAGAAGTCAACTCTTCCTCTTCTTCAGTTTCACTCTCACTTTTTTTCCCTGTCTCATTTATTTCGTTTCTCGTCTCGTTGATTTCTGTGACACTTTCATCGTTGCTGTCGTAACTAGGATCCACGCTTTCACCCGCGGTTGTCACTTCAATATTTTCCTCTACAGCCATAGTTGAAGATCCAGCTTTTATATGCGTAGGTCCGAAATCAGAAGAATTTTAAAATTTTTGTTTATATGATAATTTATAAAGTCTTTAGTGAACGAAATGCCGCCCCTCAATTCCCGCCGCCCCGTGCAATTGCACGTGCTGCACCCCCGCCAGGAACGGCGCTGCCTATACAGTACTGGACTGTTTTCATGCGGTGATATGGAGTCTACAACTTGCGGCGTGTTGCCTCCATTCAATATGTAATTCTTTTGGGTTTTCCTGACGTACTTTATACAAGTATAAATAGGCATGGCAATATACTCTCTCATGCTTAAAATATTCCTCACAATTATCCACTATTTCAAATTACATCTGATCGCTTTTTTCTATAGGTGACGTACCCCTAAACAGAATTCCGTAGCTTATTCTGCTATGGATGTTCGCAAAATTGGCAGATTTTAAAGCGGCGCGGCGTAAGTAGCAATGATCGTTAGACTCCGTATGCTATACATAGCCGTTGTTAACGAGTTAGCTAATTCCGATATATGCATGCCCTAGGTAAGTTTACTATCCATTGAAAGCCAGATATCGAATCGGATGAGATGACTATTCTTGTAGAACAACTAGAACGTTGAAATTTGTCATCATTTAATCTTAGTTCATTGTTTTGGAACAGTTTTTATTTTTTATTTTTATATTACTCGTCTGCTCTCTTTTTCAATTTCATCAATTATCTTTCCGGGTACTATGTAAGATGTATCATCAGCATAGAGATTACTTTGTTTAGGTGTCATATTTTTGGGGAGACCATTAATATATAGCACAAATAATTTTGGTTCCAGTATTGGTCCTTTGGTGCACCACTATGAGTCGGTTCTATATTGGACATTTTTCCATTTAAATCCACTCACTGGCATCCTTCTTTTAAATAAGATGCAAGTAGGTCATGTGCTATGTGTCTAATACTTTAATGGTAAAGTTCTTTTAGTAAATTTAGTGATTTACCATGTCTTACTCAAGTCACAACATGCCAACAAACATTTTTTCATTGTTTTTAAAAGTAAAAACATTAACTTTGGTGGTGCTTATAGCCAAGAAAATTCTGCATCATTTGGTATAAGTTGCACTCGACAATATCTCAAAAGACTTTGTTTTTTCAAAGCCTACTTCCTGAAATTTTCACATACCAAAAACTTATTTTTTTTAAATGGAACACTCGGTATTTTATTGTGACATTTTGTTCCTTTTTTTATTCTCCTTCATCTTTGTTAACAATATCCTATACCTATCTTTTGTAATTTCTGAGATAATCACTATGGGAGCAATTAGCGGTCAAATAAAGAACTACGAGCCCAGTTCTATGCACCCAAATATTCGTCCAATAAAGGCTGGAATGCGGCTGTCTGTCTGAGTCAACTGTTAAAGAAAGTCGGTAAACATTTACGTCAAATTTATAAAAGCATCGCCGCTATTACTTATCATCCAAATAAATTATTCTGATAAAGAGTTAATAGATATGATTGGCGTTTTAGGTGAATCTGAAAGAAATTCTTTGCTAGCATCCAGACTTTATGCACAGCGATTCCTGATATAAGTCAACCGAAGCTAGAAACCTTCGAAAGTATAAAGGAACGGTTTGAGTGAACAGAATGTACTGAATATGAAAAGAGGAGCGGAAAAATCAATAACTGGTGAGGATAAGACGTTTATTGTATTTGCGAGTGTAGTCGAAAATTAGTCGTCAGTTAGATTAATTCAAATTTGAGAATCCATAATAATTAGGAAATATGTAATTCATCCGTAGCATATTCATACACAGGGTTAGATGAAAGAAATTTTCAGAATCGCATACATTTTTGTCAATAGGCAGCAGATAAAGCCTGACTTTTCTCATTTTTTTGTTAATTACCGACAAAGCCACCTTCTATTAAAGTGAATACGTTTATCGCCACAATTTTCGTTATTATAACACATAAAAACCCTCACTTTATAACACCTACAAACTTTCAAAATCGTTGGCCATTAAATGTGGGGAGGAATAGTAGTGGGTAGTTACATAATTGAACCTTATTTCTTTGATGAAAATGTTAATGGGAGTATCTTCGTTTTCTACGGACGGATTTTCAAAACTTTTTGAAGACATCTTCAAATATGCCAGTAAACATAACCTTTATTTAATTTCGTTGTTAACCAACAGTGTAAAAAATGAAATACTGCAACTGGACATTGTCGGAATAAAAAAATTGAAATGCGATGCTCTTTTCATTCTGTAAAATTATTACTTTTGGGATAGTTGGATTTAACATTTACTTTGTTTGGCAGTTGACTAAGAAAGTCGGGCCCCATTCCTGTCTTCCATTGGTTGAACGAATATTTTGGTGCATAGAACAACAGCGCTCGTTCTTTAATTGGCTGCTAATGGCTCCTATAGTGATTATCCCAGAAATTAAAAAAGATAGGATATTGTTAACAAAAATGAAAGAAAATAACAAAAGAACAAAATGCCTTAATAAAATACTGGGTGTTCCATTTAAAAAAAAAAGTTTTTGGTATGTGAAAATTTCAGGAAGTAGGCTTTAAAAAAACAATGTGGTTTGAGGTATTGTCGAGTGCAACTTATACCAAATGATGCAAAATTTTCTTGGCTACAAGCACCACCAAAGTTAATGTTTTTACTTTTAAAAACAATGTGAAAATGATTTTTTTCTGAACAAGTGTTTTGGACAAATATTTTCAAAAAAAAAATTAATATCTGAAAAACTATTGGCTCAATTTTGAAAAAGAAAATAATAGTTGAACAAACAATTTAAAGCAGTACTAGAAAATCGAAAAATATATAGGGTGAGTCATTTAATAAAATTAAGTTCCATGCATTTCCGGTGGAAACCGAAATGCGTCAAAGCATAAAGTATTTTTAGAATATGCGCCACAAGCAACCATGGATCTTCCATTAATAGTTTTTTCTTTTATTTAAAACACAAGAGAGCAATCGAAGAATCGGCTACTAATGACTCACCCTGTATACCTGGAATATTAGTATTTATATGTTACTGAAACAGACTTTTTTATATTTGTTTATATTATTGTGAAACGTTTTTATAATATTATTCTTGTTTTAATAAAACGACTTCATTCCTTTCATAAATAGCGCTTTTTATTTCAATTTTTGGAAATCTACGGAAATTTCACGAGTGAATATACCGAATTCTATGTAGAGCAACGTGGCAGCACTGTTACAGCTTGTGTAATACTGCAAATGAAATTACAAGCATTCTCCGAAAAACAAAAATCACATAATTAATATTTAAAAAATACGTATGAGCGTTTCAAAGTATACAATTTTAAGAATTTTTTTATACAAAACTTATTCAAAATCCTATTCTAAGTACTTTTATTCTCTTAATAAATCGCTATAGAATGCATACTTTGCAAGTTATTCTAAAAAAAGTGCTACTTCCGGTCTGAATTTTGAAATTTTGTTTATACAAAAGATATTGAAAATTATGTTTTAAAACCTTTTATACTCGTAACGTACTTGTCTAAAAAGCATGACTTGCGAGATATTCGCAAAAAACTGATTTTCGATAAAAGACCTACTTCCGGTTGAAATTTCGAAACCATTTTTTAAGACAATTTGTCTGAAACTTAATTCTAAATATATATGAATTCTTTATAAATTTATTTAAATTTAGTAGTTGACGAAATATTGGCAAAATTCGATTTTTTCACTGAAGTAAAGTGCTACTTCCGGTCTACCGATTTTACTGAAAAACTAATCAGATCTCAAGAGGGAGATTATACTCGTAAATACAAAATTTTGAATTGATAGCTACAGCGGTTTGACCCTATCGTGGTTACAGATACACAGACATTTTTTAAAAACCACTTTTTCGGTATCAGGGGACTTCAAAACGTGGACATCTGTAAAAATCTCGAGGTCAAAAATTTTCATCATCGCAATACTTCCTTATACTACGTATAAGATAGTAAAAGTAATCATATTTTGCCACATACTTCTTTTCAGAAATATGTAGAATTGTCAAGTATTCAGAGTATAGCATTTTTTGAAATCTTTTCTATCCTATCGGGAAATAAAAAAATAAATGAGTGGACGAGCCAAATCAATCACATTGTTTACCTTGTTTTATCCCGGACAGTGCACCATCACATAAAGTCGTTAATTACATTAGCAAAAGCCTACGAATTAAATACGTCACCTGTGAGAAACGCATTCTAATAAATGTTCGTCACGAACAAGCATATCTGTTCAGCAAGGTGCACATAATTATCGCGGACAGGAATACTTAAATTGCTATTCATTGCATTATGTTCACTAGAAAAATAATAATCCTCTTATCTACCACATTTCCTCATGCGATAAAAGCACTGAATAAGGACTCCGCGGTGAGTAACAGAGGTCTGAATCATAGGAATAGAATTACTGCAGATTGAGATAATAATACCTACGTTATCGGCATTGCAAGCCTTGAATTCAAAATTTAAATTCATGGCAGATATATAACAACCATACGCTGAAGAGTTCTAGACATGAATTCATTATCTGTAGTAGTGTTTGGTTTTAAATATCAAGAAAAATGAATATTACAGATTACGAGAAATTCCAAATATCACTGATTCATTATCCAGAAAACATATTATGACTTTTTCTGCGAAGTAGTAACATATAAACTGTTACAAAAGTAAAATGTCTTCACTTTTGCGCGAAATGTTGTAACTTGTATAGGGGAATTCGAAATATCGTTAATTACACATTCACGTGCAAACCTAACATACTTTTTATAAATTCGTAGTTTCTAGTTGAAAACAAGTACATGTGATCGTATATGTATTTACATCGAACCCTAATATGCCAAGACCTTGCCTCCCCTGCCCGAAAACTTGGCTACGCCCTTGTTGACAGTACATTATAATTTCTGTTTTTCTTCAGCAGATTATGATATTCTCTTATTAATATTCCTAATATAACCTGTTTATTCAATTACATACTGAGATTAATCGAATGCAATGTTCAATGATGTTAATGCTAACAACCAATAAGCACAAATTATAAGTTGGGGATGAAATGCGAGAGAAGGCAAGACATTAGACAAGGATGAAAGTATAAAACCATAGAGGTCGCAATATATCAAGAGATTTAATGAAGGTGGACAAACAACAAATGATTCGCCATATTTACTCTTTTTACATGCTGTGCAATAGGAAATTTTAAGAGTAATTGGGAATAAGTGATATGAAAACGATATTATCTACCACTAGTGCATTGCTTTGCTTTATGAACGTATTTTTTTGGAGTTGATTAATGATTATTTTCATCAGTAATTGCTTCTTTTATAAGAAAAATGAGCAGTTTAATTAAAAATATAAATAACGTAATATTTATCTGCCACAGAAGAATGCATGTAATTCTTAGCTTAATACAGAAGTGTCATAAATTAGTCTTTTCTGATGAGGACAAAATCGTTTAGAAAACTTTTTAATTCCACTATAATCCTAAAAATGTGTACCAGTTTGTGAGAATCCAGACTATTCTATGGTAATTGATGTGTACATTTGATAATTTTCGCTTTGTAATTACATTTAAGGCTGTTCTTACGCTCGGATTGGCTACCACGTTGCAAGCGTTTGGAAGAAAACTAATTGTGCACTCAAATTTGTGAATTTTTGGTTCTAGTTGGTCTTAATATATTGTTTAAAGATCAATAGACGATTGTATAACGATAGATTTTAAATATTAATAACTGAATTAATGCGATATTCAACCGGAGATCAACGTTTTTCGTGTAATTAAAAAAGCCAGTTTTAAATATGTTTGAAAAAAAGTAAAATTATACAATCATGCTTTCATATTTGCTGTTCAAGAATCCAAAATAAAAATTGAAAAAATTGCAAAAGTAAGCCAGTAATCAATTTTCCCCGAACCCGTTGCAAGGCAGTATTTAGGCACTGGGAAGTGGCGCCCCCTGCATGCAAAGCAGAGTTCGCCAGAAATTACTTTTGCAAGTATTAAAAGAAATTGAAGGGGCCCAAAAGATAAACTTTCGTGTCGTTCATTATTTATGCTGCTATTTTTACATATTAAACTAGTAAATTTCAGGCAAACCGGAATACAAAATTCTTTTTATCTTACATTAACGGCTGTTGATGTATGCATGTACAGTTCTGTGCAATAAAGTGGTGTGCATGTCTTATTGCTAATTTTGACATTATTTTGTCAATGTGAAAATTGCTTATTTTATCCTGTATTTGAAAGGTTAAATAATGCCTTCATTATTGACATTGGTCATCAAAATGATTGGCTCTAATTATCTTTCATCTTGATTATTATTATATTTGAAATTATTGTTTGTAAAGATATTAACATTAAAAAAAACTTATTATATTATATAATTATTTAATAATCAACACGCAAAATAAAGACAAAAAAAATAAATACAAAAACAAAATAAGAAAACATTAATAAATTAATCATACTGCCGTTTTCTTCAACGACTTTATTTAAACGATAGGCATTGAATTAGTTAATTTTCATCTGCCACTAATTCTTCTCACGCCTTTTCTATATTATCCCAAAGAGATTCACATTTACAAAACATATACATTGAGTGTATATTTTCTTAGTTAATAAATCACATATACCGTGACTTCAAATACTTTCCTCATTAGAGTAGGCTGTTTTTAAAGTTTATTAGGTAATCAATTTTGGTGTACATGCTAAGCTTTTGAAAACTTCAAATTATGATAGTTGTCATACTTAAATTCAAATTATAGACGTCTATTATTATTTACGTGCCAACCAAACTATCAAAATTACCTACTACCAATCTATATTTGTAAATGGTCAACATTTACGTTGCCTTTCTCCTCCTTCTTCTTATCATCTATCGCCTGTTTTCTGCAATCGGGTTTTCTTATAGGCATATTTCTCGTTTTTCTTGGATTCACAGGTTCAGGTAAAACACATTTTTTATAAAACGAAACTACATTTCTGTTTTCAAAAAAAAAATCGTTTCGAAAAATAGTTTCTGTTTTTAAGGCCTGAGGCGTCCATACTGCGAAGATGCAATATGACCACTTGGTAACGTGTAACTGTCCCTGGATCTGATAGTACCATTTGTGACTGGTGTTCATCTAGTTGTTTGTCAAAAAAAATATTTTCTTTTTCGTAATTCCTTCTTCAGGAGTAACCTCTCTCGCACACCAGGGACACTTAATTTCCACAATCCCCCTCTCTTCTATGAGGCCTTCTGCAGATGTTCCCAAGAAAGGAAACTTTGAGTCATGAAAAAACCGCACGGCTGTATTTGCTTTCCAATAATTTCTTGTAGTTTTTTCTTGGCAACCTCCTTACTTTGTTTACCGTGTTCGCAAACACGGTAAACAAACTCGTAAGCTGTTTCTCGCCAAATCTCGATGCTGTTAGTCTTTTTGTCTTTCGAGGTACCACACTTCACACTGCTGCTGACCCCGAGTAGTAAATTCAATTTCTTTGATTTCACCTTCAGATTAGGGTAGCCCTTTTAGAAATGCCGTCTTTTCTAAATTAAACTCTCCTGGAAGCATATCAGGTTTTTCACAGTTGTCACCATAATACTTATCACAATTTTTTAGTTTTTCCCCACTTGTGTTATTTTTGAAGTACTTTCGAACGGCCGTGGATTTCCGTTTGGCGTTTTTTTCTTTATTTCGAATTTCTATTTCAGTTGCAAATTTTCCAGGACTGATTCCATACCCAAGATTCTTTTTCATTTTATATGTTGGTCTCTTTGTGTTGTGGCTTACCACGGCGGCGGCGCACCTATATACTTTTATTTGACCTTTTCTTGCAAAAATTAATTCTTTTACCACTACCAAACTTAGCAATGATTGAGTTGAATTGTTCAACAATGTTGTTGTTAACGTCATAAATTAGACTTGATGCATGTCTTATAAGATGATTTTTATAAGTCAGTAGTTTGGTATATAAATCTAAAAAAAGCATATTAAACATACACAAGCCTAAGCCTACAAATCATGTGAATTTCATACTTGTTCCTTTAATGGATGACATTACGCAGCCCGTAGGAACATAGAACTCTTCGCAGAAGTAACCAATCTGTCAACCAATGTCAATTGTCAATATCACCTTTCAAGCGACTTATTTTGTCGCTAAGTGAAACTTCTTCGTTTTTCCTGAATGCTATTGCTTTGCTTATTGCCCAACCTAATCTTAAGTGATTTTTCTAGAATGAAAACTATCTCTACTGTGCTTCTGTTGACGATTCTGTTTTGAACATTGCTAACATTTTTAATTTTTTTTGCTATGGCCTCAATATACAATGACCGTAACACAATTTTATATCATTCGCGTTTTGATTTACCCCTTCACAAGGAAGGCTCATAGCAATGTACAAGACAGACACGCGGAGAATTCACGTATGTACGTTTTGATAAAACAAGAATGAAACATTTTTTCCTGAATTTCTTGGCGAAGGTTTAATGGTCCTGCAGTAGTGTCTTTACATAATTCTCTGAGTTTCTTGTAGTAGTTGCGCATCAAATGAATTTTACACTCAATTTTCTTGACGACAACAGTATCGTATGGATTTGACTCCAATATTTTCTTACAGCAGTTGTTATCTCCGTCAGCAATTACTTGATGGTAGATCAGTTTATACATTTCCTTACTCTTAACGAAACCTTCTGCTAAAATATCGGCCTCCATACTTAAAGAAGATCCAATCCACTTTTTATAGCATTTGTGACCTTTGCAGAATTGTGAATCCGCCATTTCTGCCAACTTACAAATAGTGCAAAATTTATTTCGAACACCAAGAAAGAGAACTTTTTTCCTCGATATTCCATAATTGCAGCAGCTCCCGACAAAGAATCATATTTACTACGATGTGATCTTTTGGGCCAACAGCCGTCTGCCACGACAGTAATCATCGGAGTGCCATATTGACCCACATCTCCAACGGCAATGGCTAACTCCCTCTTTTCCTCAGCTGCTGGTCTCATACTTTCCAAACATTCTGCTCCTACGCATCAGAAATCTTATCATGAACAGCGTTTTACATACGGGCTGACATGCGAGGCAAGTCTAAGGAAGATGCAATTTGTTCCAAATGTGAAAAATCAGACTCTATTGTCATAATCCCAAGCACAGCGTCTTTGTTTACTTCGTCATTATTGTCGTCAGAGCTATGTATTTTTAATGTTCTATTGCACATATTGCAATGGAAAGTCGATATAAACCGGTCATTTCATCTTTTATCAATCGCAAATTATTTAATGAGCAGTTAGACTTGGGACAAGTGGTTGTGCAACTCAAAAAGAGACTTCATGATGTTTATTTTCAACTAAACAAACAAGCCATACATATATGTATAATGATAAGCTATATACCGGGTGTCAACGAGATCATGTATCAGCCCGGCATTTATTTAATACTTAAAAGAAAATTTTGAAACTTTGACCATTTATATGATTCATTCATTCTTTTTCAGTTCATATTTGGTTTCTACTGAAAATTTTGACATTTCTGTCAAAGGTGGCGGTATCTATCAAATTTATCTATTAAAGTGAAACCGCTTCCTAACAATTGCCGAACCAGAAAAACCACCAAATAACCTATTTCTCACATTTACACGCATTGGCGAAGGAAACATTTATTTCACAATAGAATTACTATACAACAAAAAATTTTATTGTTAAGTTGGTTTGAATTTAGACTACTTTTAGAAAATTTTAGATTTTCTACTATACCTATCTACCACTAAACCACAGCATATTTTATATCACTTGGAAGCTAAAAATTATTCCAATTATGGCAGTGCAATTAAAAATAGATGTTACAATTAAAATAAAACAAGTAAATTTAAAAAAATAAAAAAAAAATATAGTTTAGATTGTACTGGGGATGCATGAATTCGTCATTCGTTGCTAGGAAAGAACGCAAAACAGGTAGAGTAGAGGTACAGTCTAGTTATTTTAATTCTCCTATCCTCCCTTATAACAAAACGGAGTCCACATTTGTATAATATGTCTATATAAATTTTGCATTTTTAAATAAACTTTTATAGTCACAAATATTTTACCCATTTTATAAGTATGGTTTATATAACACTACAGTGGTCAAGATGTTTCGAAAAGTTTCACAGCACTACAACCTCAATCTCTTGTATGGTAATTTGATAAGCTTAATGTAAATATATTAAATACTTTATTTTTTAAAAATATTTGTTGAAAGGTCATCGTTGGCAAAGAGCGGTACAGTTCAGGGAGACTAAGTAGACAAATAAACTTCCTTTAAAAAAAGTAAGTAACTTCATTCTGCATTAGGCCGCAAATCTTTCTAATTGCTCTCGTACCTTAGCTAATACATATAGATCCATACCCAGGATAATTTCTACCATTAATCAAAAACCACAAATGCTTACCGTATGAGATTTTGATTCGAAAATGCGTGATTTTTCACCTCCATCCAACGACAACACCTGTTGTTCGATTTCGCCAATATCTTCGTCAACGTCCTAACCCAAAATTAGTTTAAAAACAGGAAAAGGTAATTCAGAACGAAAGCTTATAACAAACGTTTCTTTTTAATGGAAATGTTTTACGTTTTATTCTTGACGCATTTAGTCGCAGACGAGTTTTGTTACCCCTACGGTAGTTAGAATCGTTTTTTCCCATAATCTTACGAATTAAAACGCTCTCTCTGCTAAGAATAAGAAATAGCCCTCAGTCGGTCCGGATCTGTCAAGCACTCTCATAAACTACAGTGCGCAGGTATTGAGCGCATATTCACCCCACTCTCCTCCACATCGAACTATCTCTGTCTCAAGTTAAAAGGGGTTCAAACGTTAACGTAACGACACTTCGCATGAGACAACGATTGCTGTTCCCCGCACACTTGCCCCGCCAACCAATGCAAGTGATTGTGAGAGAACAGCCTTAACAATACCTTATTAAAAACGCCATTCTTCTCTAACTTATATTGGAACAGCTGTATTAGTCCAGTAGAGACTTTTTTCTGCAAAAGATGGGGTAGTAGCGATTTTGATATTTACCGTTTAGGCTGAATCCTAATAAAAATCCAAGTTATCCACTTTGTAGGGGCGAGCTCAAGGCACCATCTTGGATTAAAGGTGCCGATAACTCCTCAAGTTACAGCGTCGAAAATATAACCACTTTTCCAAAAAATCGTCAAAACCGACGTTTTTCTTATAATTTTCTAAATTATTATTTCTGGTGATTCGTTACTACGTAAATATAATAATAATTTTGTAAACTAATTTCAACAAAACAAGGTTAGGCCGCCAAATTATTATAATTATTATTTATTTTTTCTACACCAATAGAACATGTTATATACATACATTTTTGTTATTTCTCCAATATTTGTTTCTAATTTTTGACGATCCGAGAGCGCCAGGACTTCGTCGTCTTGGTCTAAGCCTGGACTGAAAATCTGGTCTTCCAGCAACAAAATCTCTTCTTCATGATAAGTGCAATATCCTTATCTGACAGAACATTCTAATCCTGCTTTTCTGCATCCACATGGTCCGCCAGATCCATTTTTTCCAATTCCAATAAGCTGTCGGATGCAGGTTTCTCTATCATCGTTACTCGAATTGATCACAAAGAAGTTAAACAATAATTGTTTTTTATTGCAGACATCGCAAATTGTTGGTAGACGACTTTTTAAAAACGTATCTTTCTCCAACTCGCCACCACACAAAGCGGCCTGAAAGCGAGCTTCATCATCTATCACGTCCTCAGGCTTGACAAAATGCTACTTAGAGATTCTGTTTTTTTCCGGCAAGTGAAATACAATTAGTTTGCCCTTAACCGGAGAGAGACAACGTGGTATCGCCACTGACATGGAATCAAATTCTGCGCTAATAATTGTTACCAGCATTGTAGAGTTCACTCCGGTTCCTTCAGAGCATAACATTATTTAAGTTGAAATCATGTAAACCAACTTCCTCAATTAACCATTTTGGTTGAAAGTCTTTGGAAATAAAATTATTTAGAATGAAATGGATTTTCTAGACGACTAATATACGATTCAGTAAAAGTACTTGGCGTTATGCATCTTACAAGAATTTTCTGTTAAATCGCCTTATATGTTATAGCGTTAGAATGTGATTGTAGTCCAAATTACAAACACCTTTTTCAAAAAACACTATAATAGCAAATATGTTTGTTGTTCACTTTGTACACTAAATTCTTAAACACTTTTAGTTAAGCGTTGATTAGTCTTGATTAATGCTTAATTAACCAAGTACTTTTATCGGGCGATAAAACAACCGGACGTAAATAAGAGGTTTTTACTATAGCGCTGTTATGATTCAAATATTATCAATACACTTTTGTAGGCAACAAGCATTAAACATCACTATACAGGTTTGGCCTACGAGCCTACTTTTATCGGGCGATAAAACAACCGGACGTAAATAAGAGGTTTTTACTATAGCGCTGTTATGATTCAAATATTATCAATACACTTTTGTAGGCAACAAGCATTAAACATCACTATACAGGTTTGGCCTACGATTTTCTTGCATGCGGGTTTCCGTACATAACACGAAAGGAGTTGTCAAACCGTACCTACCTAACAGATGTGGGGTTTCATGATAATGTTGTTTCCTTCTTTCACAACTATTTGTCCGACAGAGTACAAAGAACTGTATTAAATAATGACATTTCTGACTACACATATTTGAAATCCGGTATTCCTCAGGGATCTATCTTGGGTCCATTGTTATTTGCAGTTTATACCTCGCAGTTTTTTCTGTTTGATCACTTTAATTGCAAATTTCACATCTATGCTGACGACACGCAACTGTACACTTCTTTCAACACCGGGGATGTTGCTGTTGCAACGCAGACTATCAATAGTGACTTAGATAAATTTTATAAAACCACTCGTCGCCATGGTTTGCAAATTAATGGACAAAAGTCATGCTACATTATTTTCGGTAGTGCTTCCAACAGGTACAGGTGTGTGATACGTTGGATTTGCGTATTAATGGAGTTGGGTTGGTCCGGAAGAATTGTGTTAGAAATCTGGGTCTGCTTATGGACGAAAACTTAAGGTTCAAGGATAACACTACCAACTTTATTAGGCGGGCTTATTGTAATTTGAAAATGTTATATCCTTACAGATCCTCCTTGAATGCTCATGTTAAGACCATGTTGGCCGATACATTGGTCTTGTCCCATTTTAACTTTTGCGATTCCATTTATGGTCCCTGTCTTGACAGTTTGGATAGGAGGAGAATACAGGTAACCCAAAACTCATGCTTGCGCTTCATTTTCGGTGTTGGTAGGAGAGAGAATTTCTTTTAGGTTGTCGGTGGTTGGCTGGCTCAATATGGAAAAGCGCAGACTTTTTCATTTGGCCTGTTTCGCTTATAAAATGATTACTACCCGCACCCCACCGTATTTGCTAAACAAAATTAGATATCGCACTGATGTCCACAGCATTAACGTTCGGAGAAGGGATTTGATTGATATAGCTCGTCACCGTACCACTCACTTCAAGCGTTGTTTTCAATACAATTGTGCTATGATTATGAATGATTTGCCACCGTATTTCAAAGATTTGTCCCTCCGTGGTTTCAAGCGATGTTTGAGAGAGCCTTTACAAAGTGATCTTGTATTTTGAGTTGCTCGAGTTGTTCGGATAGGAGTAGTGTTATGTTGTAGTTTTTCTTTTTTTCTATTTTTTTAAAATAACACTTGCGCTTTTGAATAGTGTTCAAAATGGTGTTATGGATGTGTGTAGGGCTATTTATGTATATATGTGCACGCACACCTTCCTTTCTTCTTTGACTCATTTGGTACACCTGGTAGATCAGGGAGCCCCAGGCATAACTGAAGGTGTTACCATTTGATTTCATTATTGCCAATATGTAAAATTAATATGTAAAACTAATATGTTAATGTAATGGAATCAATAAAGGTGTTATTATTATTATATACATACGCGAGCCGACAAGTAGACCTTCAGGGAAACCATATTAAATTCAATCATAAAAATAATAAATCTGAAGAAATTCTTATAATATTTTAACTTAATATACTTTTTTAAGAATATTACGAATGGGGATAACACCTAAAAATGAAGATGACCACTCCTGCAACATGCACACATGCATTATATTGGAATCTTATGATCGTAATGATCGTATCGGCCTCTCGTCGATGGTCGAACAGTATGTGCCCACTGCCCACATGTGTATAAATACTGGCAACAACGTTCCTTTCAATACATGGACTTTAGCTCGCATGCAAGGTAAAAACAGACCGAAACTGTATGTAGATGTATGTAAATGTCTGTAATTTTCGTATTGTGTAGGTTGATAAAGTTCTTTTTAAATTTTCCTTTAGTCATATGGCTGCGTGAACTCTTTCTCTTATCTGAATCATTTAAATAATAATTTCCAAAACTCACTAAAGTGAAGATTCCTTAGTTTGAGCTATAATCCTCTGTGTAACACCTCGTCAAAACCATGAGATATATCTAGAAAGCCTGCAGAAAATATCTTTTGGCAATCTTGTTACTTTAGTTGACGAGTCTGTATTGCTTTCTCGATTGTTCCCTGCTTGTTAGGGAATCCAAATTAATTTATTATACAACTCGTGACGTACATGTATTTTCTCAAAATTTTAGAGAGCAGGTTTGGAATAATCAAAAAAAAATTTAATGTCCTAGCTCGAATCATCCTTTCTCTCAAATCATCCTCGTATATGTGTAGTTGAGCAATTTGAAGTACGTATTTATATATAAGTCTATGGATGCTGAAGGTTCTAAATACATCGGAGCACATAATTTACTCAGGCACGGTCATAGTCAAATACATACACACATGTGTACGTAATTGAAATTAATTAGGTAACTTATAATCCATTCAGAAATTCATCCAAACCGACTCATCCTTCGTCATTGTCACAATCCGTTCGGGAGCATAATAGCCGTTTTCCGATACATCCAGCAGCGAATGTTTACCACACCTAATACCCCGCCTACCTGTGCGCCAACAATTGTTTATGTAACTGTGTCAACACGAATATGGACATTGCGAGTATTTTTATTAGACCGTATAATAACGAATGTCGAGGCAACACCACGGAATAGCGTCGCGCCGCGTCAGAACTTATTAATGAGTCGGCGGCAAATAAACTGACGAAAACAACCCACATGAGACAATTAAAAACGATTGACATTGTTAGTGCAAACTAGAACTATTTTATCCTACACGACAACTGACCCGATTCATTTCGCTAATTCTCGCTAAAAAGGAGTGAAAGATAGAAGAAAGGAAAAGTCGTCAATTATATATTTACATCAATATCAAAAAGCAATTACCTAATTAAATAAAATTATGTTCCATAATAATTGCCAGCTTTTTATTACCAACCTTCATGGTCATGCAGTTTTATTTCTTTTTAAATATGTTCTTGGGATCCTTGCCAATAGTAAGAAACAAAGTTTGCAGTTTACAAAAATGTATGCGAGTTGCGCAATACCCAAACAAAAAATGCGAATCATTAAAGTATTCAACGTATAGAACTGATTTGCTACAATTTGAGCTTAAACCAAGTTCCGGACGTCCATAACATTTCGAGAAACATCTCTTCAAAAAAAAAGTTAGACTTTTTTCTTCTTCTTCACGAATATCATATTACGCCTTAGGGGGTCAGATTTGTACTTTCAGTTACTCAACTTATCCATTCCTTCAATTCCCCACATGCCTCACAGTCTCTTCATCTTTCTTAATATTTCCCTCAGTTCTAATACCTCCTCAATTCTCTACCGCCAAGTCTGCCTCGTTCTTTCCCTTTTTCTCGTATTTTTCCATGGGGTCCATCTTGATCATATGACCGAACCAGTTCAAATGTCTCCTTTCAAGCAGTGGCGGCTGCTGCAGGGAGGGCAACGGGGCACTGCCCCCCGTGATAAACTTCTTTTAACAGATAAATTTAAATACCTAATTTGTATGTAATTTTTCTGATTTGTTTGATAACAAATAATATCCCTAGCAGCAAAATCAGTATATACACACTTGTCCTACATTAGTAAATATATATATTTATCCTTCTCTAAAATTGTGATTTTGCTGCTTGGGTATTTTTTCGGAAGTAACAGTCCGTCTCTTCAGCGCGTTTAAAAATCACAGTCTGACGTAGGCTCCGGGCATCTTGCGCCACTGCCCAGTTTGTACTAGAAATCGTGCGTATAAAAAGTGGTGCGAGGCGAGAGCGGTATATGTCACGATAGGGCACTAGACTGTGATGCCGGATGACATCCAGTATGTAATATCACAAAATAACAGAAGTGACAAAAGCGTCACTTGCATAATTCCGATATTTGTGCGCAAAATCAAACAAAATGGCGTGTTTTGTTTTTGTTGTGTATGCACTTGTATAAATATAACCTGTCTTAATTTTATAACTTATAATTTACGAAAAAATAAAGGTGCCAGTTAAATTGTTGTTGATATAAATAATAGAAACTGTACGAAAGAAGAAATCCGGAGTACATAGATGTTGCATTTTTGCTTGTAAAAATGTTTAGCAACAAAGTATATTCAACAATTTCTTTTCGTTTCCTAAAGAAGAAAATCCGTAAGTTTTATAACAGATAGTTTGTAATAATTCATCTTTGTAGTAAACACTGAATGAAACTTTTTATATAGTGAAGGAACTTCCTTCGAAAATAAGAATTTTAGAGAACATCGTTATCTCTCACAGCCACAACCATAATGAAAAGAAACCAATTCAAACCTCACTGGTTAAGAAACTATCTAAAGGTAAATGTTAATTATAAAATGTCATTTTATAAGAACTAAGTATTATTTGAAATTTTAAAAGCATACTAATTTCAAAATGTATTTTAGTATGTGTGGAAACTATGAATGTTCATAGCACAAGTGAACGTGAACCCACCTATAGGTATGACAATTAATATTTACAATACAAAATTATTTTATGAGCAAAACATAAAATATGTTTAGTTGTTAACTGAAGAATTCGAAGTCATTTTTGAACAAAAATTCAACACATATGTATTTAATCTAGTATAAAGTAGAATAATTTATAACTTTTCAATTACAAACATACAATTAATTTGTTTTAACGAAATGTATAATTTTTTAATTTTATTTTACCAGTTATGGAAATTCCTACCCTATGTTGGGGTTCAAACAGAAAAAAAATCTCTGCCCAAACACCCACAAAGGAAAGACAGAAAATCTCTAAAACAGCATCGAGTTATAGCTACTAAATCTAAAATGAAATCCTATCCTAAGCAGGAGAATTTACAATATTTTCTAGGGCTTTGTGACAGATATTTATCAAATGAACTGGCAACTGTTGTTAAATTTAATGCAGTTAATAAAAATAAGAATATTGCAAGATACAGCATACAGTACAAACAATTTGCTTTAAATATCTATTTTTTGAGATCAAGAGTTTATAAATACTTAAGTAAAATACTTCAATTGGAAAGCATAAGAACATTACAAAGATTAACACAGAATTGGAATATAACTCCACGAGTGTTGATTTTGTGTATTCTGCAAGTGAAATAAAAACTGCTCATTTTACACCATAAGCACGTGAATGCATTCCACGCATTGATGAAATGTGACTAAAAGCTAATTTATTTTATAATATAACTAAAGACGAAATTGTAGGATTTCATAAAATAAATGGTCAAACAACATATAAACCAGCAAAATTTGCTATGGTTCTCTTTGCTAAGGGCATTCATATGAATTGGAAACAGCCAGTTGGTTATGTATTAGTCAGCAGCACATGTAGTGGTAAAGCTTTAGAGGAGACTGTAGATAATACAATACTAAAGTTATTTGCAGTTGGGCTTTTTGTCCGAGCACTAGTATCTGATGTCGGCTCAAATTTTTGTAAATATTCAAAAGAAAAAGGAGTTACTCCAGAATCACCATACTTTTACTTAGAACATAAAATATTTTATTCTTTTGATGTATCACATCTTGTTAAAGCAACTAGGAACACATGTTTTAAATATACAATACAATTTGACAATTTTACAGCAAACCAAAAATGTCTAGATGAATTTTATAATAAAGATAAACTCATGAACACCAAACTTCAATGAATTAGTTATTAATCATTTTGCTAATCGTAAGGAACGGCGAATGGATTTTATTTTCAAACAAATTAATTATATAACATATTGAGTTTATTTTTTTGTCTGTACTTAATTTTTGAAATTCAACACTCAGACCCCCCCCCCACCCGGTGCCCTCCCGTCCCAAAAAATCACGGGCCGCCACTGCTTTCAAGTTTCAATAATGTTGCTTCCGGCTTTATTTTCCTTATCTCCTCTTTTCTCATTTTATCATTCTTTGTCTTTCCTGTATTCTTTTCTTGCTTTGATGTCTATTTAGTGGTACCCACGACCATACAATAGACGTGGAGCTACTTTTGCGTAATAAACTCTTGTCTTCGTCATCATCTCTGTCTTCTGTTTTCCCAATATTACTGCAGTAGTAAATATTGATGCCCCAGTATTGTCTTCTGGTAATTTTTTTATCTAGAGTACCGTCGTTTATTATAATTTATTGCTACTATAAGCACTCATAAATTATTACGGAATGTTATTTGGTTTTCATTTTCTATATATTATTATCATCACCTTGCTATTCCTTATATTTATTTCCATTATTAGGGCTCTTAATTTCGTCTGTGCAAACGTCTACCATTCAGTGCATATTTCAATGTATCCTGGCAATTAGCACAATATCGTTTGCATATTATACAATTTCGGCTTAATTATGTACTAGATCTCAATATATAACAAATATCTTTTCCCTTTTACCTTTCGTGTTTTTTATTCATCTATTTATTACACTAAGAAGAGAGAGGCGCAGGATTTGTTTTATTTCTCTATTAAACTCAAATGTCGCTGATCTAAATCCATTTATTTTGTACTCTTGCTTTTGTATTCCTGTATATGTTTTTTGTAACATATGAAAGTTTGTTTCTTTGAATCCGATAGATCAGTAGTAGCTCGCGTTAAAATTTTAGGTAGATCGCGCACTGTAAAAAATTTGTGTATAAATTACACATACTATAATATAATAGGAAACTATTTCACATTGATTATCACGTAAAATTACATCACTATGTAAAATTGCACACGAGTGTGTAGTAATATTTTATGAAAAAATACAAAAAAATCAAAAAAATACATGTTCCGGCCCGAATGTGAACCCGGGGGCAATCCGAGTGTTTTTTTATTTTTTTTTGTGTGTATTTTTTCATAAAATACAACTGCACACTCGGGTGCAATTTTACATAGTGATGTAATTTTACGTGATAATCCATGTGAAATAGTTCCCTATTATAGTATGTGTAATTTTACACAAAAAAATTTTACAGTGCGCTGATGTTCAGGTTAACCTACTACATACTTAGCTCAACCCGATGACTCACAAAAACAAATGAACTTCCTGCGTAACTACTCATCGAGCAACTGTCACTCACTATCATACTAGTTTGATCGAGAGTCAGGTTATTTCTGTTATGTATTTAATGCGTACATCAGACTAAGGTTATGCGTTTGATAGTTTTGTGTGTACATCAGACATTTTGTTAATGTTTGTTCTAATGATTCAAGAAAAAACCAAAAACTTACTATTTTCATCTCTAATGGGAAGCCAATTATTTTTTCACTGAGGTAAAAGACAAATGTGTGTGCTTACTTTGTAAATGTATCAGTTGGGAAGAAAGAAAACGTTAAACGTCATTTCAAAACCGTTCACTCAGTGATTGAAAAGGATTTCCCACTGAATTCTGCGTTAAAAAACAAAACGCAATGCAGACAAAATCTCATCTATAGCTCAACAATCTACTTTTTTCGACATTAGACAAGAATAAGGCAGTAACTAAAACATCATTCCAAGTTTCCGAAGTGATTGCCTAAAATAAAAAACCCTACAAAGATGGTGAGTTACTCAAAGCTGCATTTGAGTAACTCACCATCCTATCGTATCCTAGCATAGCTATGAACCATCATCTCGACAAAAGAAATATATTTTGTAAATATGAGTTCAATCGGTCAAGTCGTTCAGAAATTACACGATCACTAACAGACGCACCAACGATTATATACAGGGTGGAACAGGGAAACATCCCTACTTTCAGATGGCCATTGTGACAAATGTTGAGTTCGTAGAAGGGTGGGAATAGGCTTCAGTGATGCAGTATTTCGGGAAGTTTCAATCTGTCACCTGTCAGTTGCCAAAATGGTGTGGTCTATTGAGCAACGCGCTTTTGCCGTTAAAATCTACTTTTCTCAAAAAAAAGTTCTATCGTCGAGGTGCAACGTGCGATGCGTACTCGCTACCAAATTCCTCCTCGAAATGCAGTGCCCGATCGGAAAAAGACAGTTGGCACGCAGAGAACCAGTCGAACAACGGAGAACATAGAGAGAGTAAGACAGCCCATTATACGGTCTCCTACGCGCTCTGCTCGAAAACATGCGATCGCCCTCAACCCATCTAGCCGTAATGTAAGTCGAATTCTTCACTCTGACCATCATTTGCATCCTTAGAAGATGGTCGTTACTCAACAACTATCACAACAGGATTGTAATAATCGAATACAGGCATGTGAAAATTTGATTGCTAATCTGTCTGACGACGTAGTGATTTTTTTCAGCGACGAGGCGGATCTCCAACTTTCCGGATGTGTTAATAAGCAGAATATGCGTTACTGGAGTGATGTCAACCCTAGACAGATTCAAGAAAGGCCTTAACATAGTGATAGAGTAACAGTATGGTATGCAGTCAGCAGTGAAGGCATCGTCGGACCCTACTTTTGATCAACATGATCGTGTGGTTACCATCACTTCTGAACGGTATATAGGCACGATCCAAGATTTTTTTGCACCATATCTCGAACAGTTGGATATGGGACGTGTCTGGATCCAACAGGATGGCGCCACGGCCCACACAGCCCATCACTCAATGGCTGTTTTGAGAAAAATTTTCCCCGGCCGTTTGTTTGATCTCCGGGTTCGGTAACATTACATGGTCCGCGCGCTCGCCGAATTTAACACCCGGCGACTATTTCCTCTGAGGCTACCTCAAAGCTAAGGCGTACAAACATCGTCCTAACAGCATACAAGCCTTAAAAGAAGCAATACGCCTAGAAATATCATCATTTGCAAGATTTTTTTAAAATAATAAAATAAATTTGTTCTACCTTTTCTAGTTCCGTTTTTATTCAACTTCAAAATTAGCGATGTTTCCCTGCCCCATCCTATATACAGGGTCAGTCAACTACGCGGGTAAGGCCGATTGTGCCTTTACGAGTAAAGATATTTCGAAGCGGTTTTTTTCTTGTGGTAGCTGTTCATTAGGGGCACATTTTAAAAATATTTTGTATTATACAGAGTGTTCCATAACTTGGTGGCTAACCATAGTTATAGTTTTTTAAATGGAACACCTATATATTATTGCATTTTTGAATTTCCCGTATAATTTTTAGTCAAAAAGTTATAAGATAGTATAGGCCTAAAGTGTAAAGTTTTTGACTTATTCCCATTTTTCTGAAAAATTCAATATTTGTATAAAATTATATTTCTCGAAAACGACGTATTAGATGGACAAATTCTTTTGCAATATTGTTTACAATAAGAGGTCCTAATAGAAGCATGTTTTATTTTTTTACAGTTACTAACTGCATGTGCAGAAAACTGGATTAAAATTAGATGACACGTTTTTGAATAATAGTAATTTTTTTTAAATGGAACACCCTGTATATCAGTTCATTTTTTAATTGTTTATTAAATTTCGTGTCAGAAACATGGAAGACGTTAATACAGTAACAGTGACTATTACAGAGTTGTTGTCGTTTTTAGATATGCTTTTGTTAGTTTTTGTAAAAACGTCAATTTTTTCAAATGGAACACCTGAACCACACACACACGTCGGTCCAGTAGCCAGTTTATGCTGTTTCTTAAACCATTAAAAAAAACGAGAGCTGTAGCGCTCTTTCCGTAGTGCTAAATAAACCATACCACGTCGGTCCAGTAGCTGGAACCTCTGAACATCTAGGTGGATAGGTTCCATCCATTTTATAAGATAAATATTTCAGAAAAACGCGTCTGTACATACTCAATCGCTAACTTCAACCATACAACTAATGTATACTCAAGTTGACTTCTAACAAGTGTTTTGTTTAGTGTCTTTAGAGCAAGCATATTCTGAAAGCCACGGCACGATCTAATCAAGAACCCCAGAGACCTGGATGATGCACGACATTATAGAATTGACGTGTTCTGTGTTTTGCAACGAAAGGGAAATAGAACAAAATACTACATTTCAATTTGCTTTTAATTTTGTTTTGTTTCCGCGCCAATACTTGTGTAGACACTCGTATTGTATAGAAAGTGTGTTTGTTTATTTACGTTATAGTTGTATAGCTACTGTACCTATAGAGTAGATAGATAGAATGTTTTTTCACGTCATTTTATATAAACATACAATTAAAAATATGTCCAAATGCATGTCGGAAACCTATTATTCCTTCAATTGACTTTACAATTTAATGATAAATTATTATTTCATTTTTGAATTTCTTATTAAATTTCACATCAAAAACATGTAAGACGTTAATACTTTAAAACTGAGTATTACTGAGCTATTGTCTCTTTTTGATACAATTTTGTCAGTACTATACTATATTCATTAAAACCTCAAAACTGACAAAATTATATTAAAAAGAGACAACAGCTCAGTAATAGTCACTTTTAAAGTATTAACGTTTTACATGTTTTTGATGTGAAATTTAATAAGAAATTCAAAAATGAAATAATATACAGGGTGTTCCATTTAAAAAAATTGACTTTTTTGCAAAAACTAACAAAAGCATATCAAAAAACGACAATAACTCTGTAATAGTCACTTTTAAAGTATTAACGTTTTACATGTTTCTGACATGAAATTCCAAAAAATTGACTTTTATACAAAAACGTGTCATCTAATTTTAATCCAGTTTCCTGCACATGCAGTTAGTAACTGTAAAAAAATAAGCATGGTTCTATTAGGACCTCTTATTGTAAACAATATTGCAAAAAATTTTGCCCATCTAATACGTCGTTTTCGAGAAATATAGTTTTATACAAACATTGAATTTTTCAGAAAAATGGGAATAAGTCAAAAACTTTACACTTTAGGCCTATACTATCTTATAGCTTTTTGACTAAAAATTATACGGGGAAATCAAAAATGCAATAATATATAGGGTGTTCCATTTAAAAAAACTATAACTATGGTTGGCCACCAAGTTATGGAACACTCTGTATAATACAAAATATTTTTAAAATGTGCCCCTAATGAACAGCTACCACAAGAAAAAACCCGCTTCGAAATATCTTTACTCGTAAAGGCACAATCGACCTTACCCGCATAGTTGACTCACCCTGTATATATACAATATATACAAAAAGATTTTTTCTCCAAATCTTCCATACTTTTTTCAATTGGATAATTTGTTCTAATTTGAAGTAATGACTGTATGCTTCCCTTAAATAATCATGTTAACAACAAGTACAAACAACAAAATACAATAAACCTGAAAGTAAATAAGGGAGTTTATGCTGTTTCTTAAACCATTAAAAAAAACGAGAGCTGTAGCGCTCTTTCCGTAGTGCTAAATAAACCATACCACGTCGGTCCAGTAGCTGGAACCTCTGAACATCTAGGTGGATAGGTTCCATCCATTTTATAAGATAAATATTTCAAAAAAACGCGTCTGTACATACTCAATCGCTAACTTCAACCATACAACTAATGTATACTCAAGTTGACTTCTAACAAGTGTTTTGTTTAGTGTCTTTAGAGCAAGCATATTCTGAAAGCCACGGCACGATCTAATCAAGAACCCCAGAGACCTGGATGATGCACGACATTATAGAATTGACGTGTTCTGTGTTTTGCAACGAAAGGGAAATAGAACAAAATACTACATTTCAATTTGCTTTTAATTTTGTTTTGTTTCCGCGCCAATACTTGTGTAGACACTCGTATTGTATAGAAAGTGTGTTTGTTTATTTACGTTATAGTTGTATAGCTACTGTACCTAGAGTAGATAGATAGAATGTTTTTTCACGTCATTTTATTTAAACATACAATTAAAAATATGTCCAAATGCATGTCGGAAACCTATTATTCCTTCAATTGACTTTACAATTTAATGATAAATTCGAATACGCATTGAACAAGATAGGATCACTCGGAGATTTTCAATATATTCAAGACCATTAATTCAATACAAAATATTACAAACTGACAAGCATGCGATAACAGTTAAAACAAACAGAATTGATGTAAACACAGATTCGACTAAAGAAATTTTACAACTGACAGAGAGATTAGATAAATTAAGTACATATTGATTCATGAGCATATACACACTGCTATAAATACAAGGCTATTAAGATTTTTTTTAATTATTTTTATCGCCCCTCTTCATGTTTAACGATGTAGATCGACAATATATCATGTAATATCCAGGGAAATTAATTCCCATTCTAAGTAACACTTGCGTATATTACAATCTTACGTCATTGAAAGCAGAACGAATATGTTCGTGTCTGAAACGTTTATTTTCTTAAATCATAACGCCGAACGTGTTATTTTCTCCAAATTTAAAAGGTTTTAAAGGATTTAAAACAATTTGTATGTAAGTAGATCTCCTTAAATAAATTATTCCAGGATATCTAAGTGCTTTCAAATATTTCCTCTTATTTTAAAAATAGTAAAAGATGTACTGTTTTTATATGTTATTTATTTCAAGCCCTGTTTATAAAATTGTTGCCCAAAATAATTTTAAAAAATATAAACAAGCCATAAAATATAATCTTAATAATAACATAAATCCAAAATAGTACAAGTTGTATGTTCATACAGAAAATTTTTTTTTTTTGAGTAGGTCATTGTAGCTGGAAACACGAGAATGCTTTGCACCTGGATTAAGCCATACGCAAGCGTCAAAGTATGATGTCCCATCAATACATAATAAAGAAGAATAATGTTTAAACTTTATAAATTAAAAGTACTATTCAACTTATACGTTCATTAAAACTTCAAATATATAAAATAATTAAGCGAAGTGATGGATTTTTCTTGGTGAGACATTTTAACAATAAATTGCAAATAATATAAATATAACACTTGGTACTGTTTCATAAATTCTTTATCAAAACTATGTACATTTCGCCTTGCGACGTCATCAGGAGTTCAACTGAAACTGTTTCAGTTTCAGTTGAACTCCTTATGAACATGTTTTATTTAAGATGATTTCAGTTAATATTAATTACAGTTAATACTCAAAGAATTATTCAAGAATAATGAGAACTTTAGATTCTAAAATCGTATTCCTTAATCCATACAATAATAAAGGTAATTTGAAAGTATTTCAACAAATAATAGTAAAAAATATCATGACTATTTAGAAGTAAATAATTTATCTAATGAGAATTAAAAATAAGCACATCTAATGTGCTTTAGATAGTTCATTCATCTGTATGTTGCATAATTTATTTTTTTCCATCAATTGTTTACAGTCTCTTTACATGTTTCGTACATGTCATTTATCTACATCCAAACGGATGACCAATAGACATAAATTATTGTTATTACACAGTTATTATTACTGCAGTCCTATACAACGGACATTCTGTATATGTTCTCTTACTAGACTGGAGCCATATAAACATATAATATGTATATGTACTAGGTATATTGCGTGTGCTGCACTTTAATAATGTATAATTTTTCATCGCAGCTATGAGAGATAGAAGTTCTGATATAGTTTGTGCTGCGCATGTGTTGAAACAAAATGTCTATTTTGTAAGATACTGAATAAATACAAAACAGAAGTATAACTCTGATTTAAATTAACAACTACACCGAAAAACCATTTGCATACTATGTATAAGAAAGTAAAAGTGCTATTCGATAAGAGCAAGTGTTACTTCGGGTTCGAATTTTGAAATTCTTTTTATACAAGCTTTAAATAATTTTATCGACGATTAACCAATATTGGTTAATAATTTATAATAGGACTCATAATATCCGGAGGCAATAATGAAATGCGACCGGGGAATGAGACATAAAGTTACCATTATTCCCTGCATTCCGCCAATAAAAACATAACGTTATCAACATTGTCATAGTAACGATAGATAAGCGCGGCCATTTTAGTAACTGTCAAACCGTCCAACGCCATATCGATATAGTAATCCACTGATATTTTCGTGTAATTATTTTGATTTTTTTTAGTAATCTTCCGTTAATCGTACTAACTCGCAATAATAACTATTATACTCTCGCGCCGAGTTACTCCCTCGCCGCTTCGCGGCTCGGTTAGTAAATTCGGCTCTCGGGAATAATAACTGTCATTACTGACTCGTTGTATAAACCACTATTATAGCCATAATGTATTTGCCTAAGATATTCGCAACAAACTGATTTCCGATAAGAGTAAAAGACCTACTTCAGGTCTACGCATTTTACTGAAAATCTAATCGGATCTCAAGAGTGAGATCATACTCCGAAATATAAAATCAGGTATTGATTTTGGCGTTTGACCGCTATCGTGGTCACACACTATGAGAGAGAGAGAGGCGGGGAGGGGGAGAGAGGGGGAGAGATACACCGACAGATACACAGAGTGACAGACAATTTTTAAAAACCAATTTTTCGTTATTAGATATATTTGTATATATTTGTAGCATATGCGCATTTTTGATTTGATCATGAAGAACAGTATGGCACTATGCTTTCCGTTTCAGTTTTCCTTGTCCACACGTGACCAGATTATTTATGCTGAGGCTGTACATTCCGTACATCGATTATCGCATGTGCACTATACATTAAAAATTAATATTATCAATAAAAAAAGAAATAAAAATAAAACTATAAATCTACTAGATAGATTATCTGTATGTATATAATTTAAAGTTGAGAAAGAAAATGTTTTTTAATCAACTATTGAACTATTAAACTAATACAAGGAATTCCTTATTACATGAACTGACATATTTCAGAAACATTGATAAGATAATTTAGTTTTTCTATGTAACAATTACAATTAGTCTTGTGATGCAATGTATGATAAACAAAATAATTTCACTGTTTGGTGTTTATTCATTATGTCTGTAATATATTACATTAATCATTATATGTAATTAATTTCTACACATTATTTGATAAAATTTCAACTGTTTATACATACAGAAAATATATAAATTAAAATATATAAACAAATTAATAATATTTAATAACAAGTACTTTTTAGTAAAAATACAGAGATAGTCCCGCATATACTCGAAGTCTGTTCATAACAATGAAATTTCTAAACTTTGGGAATATTTTACAATTCCCCATAGGGCCCCACTAAACAAGAATTATCACAACTATTTTTCCTTTCTTATACGTAGTATAAGGAAGTATTGTGATAAAAATGTTGGACCTCGAGATTTTTGCAGATATCCACCTTTTGGAGTCCCTTGATACCGAAAAAGTAGTTTTTGTAAACATCTCTGTGTGTGTGACCGCGATAGAGGCCAAACGGCTACAAGTACCAATATCAATCTTAACATTTATTAGTATAATCTCCCACTTGAGATCTGATTTGATATTCAATAAAATCAGAAAACCGGAAGTTGTAGTTTATATTAGTAAATCAAAATTTACCAATATCTCGTCAACTACTAAGTTTAGACAAATTAGGAGTACTAAAGAATACAAACGTAGTATTAAAAAGTTAATTTTAGAAAGATGTTATAAAAAAAAGTAGGTCTTTTTGTCTTATCGAAAAACCGTTTTTATCTCGCAAATTATAGTCTATATATATAGATTCATCTGAAATACAAAAGTATTTAGGATTCGAGTTGGAGCAATTTTGGTATATAAAAAAATTGAAAATTCTGTCTGGAAGTAACACTTTTATCGAATAGCAGTTTTGTTTTGCAAATATATCGCAAATTTTGCAAATATCTCGCAAATATTGCATTCTATACAGATTTATTAAGAACCCAAAAATATTTAGAGTTGGAACAATTTTCATGTATAACAAATTTCAAAATTAGCAGTTTTTTTCAAATATTTCTCAAATTATGTTTACTTTGAGCTGGATTTGGTATAATTTCTAACACGTTTTCAAAATTCAAACCTGAAGTTACACTCTTATTCAGAGGTTTATTTTATTAACGAATACAGAATTTAAAATTTAATATAGGCCAACTGTATACACATTTCGGAATGCAGATACGTATAAGAAAGTCGTGTGGTGCCCACACCTCATTTTTTCTTTCTATTACATGTTTAATTTCCTATTTGATTTGTGAAGATTTGGGAATTATTCATATCAATCTTTACTAATCGTAAATTTTCTAGTTACATTTATAATGCATTTCTGAATCAATATACAGTGTGATTTTATTTGTAGTTAATTAGCTGTCAGGTTAAAATTTTGTATGTCAATATTCCAGTGTCAACTCGTCAATAAGTGTTATTAAAGTTTGTTGTTTGGTTACTGTGCTCTTCCCTTATTTGCCTACTTTCATTTTCATTATTTGTTTGCTTTTATTGAAAATATAATTATTGATGATTTTTAAAATTAAAAATCAAATAAAATAAGAAGGTGTCGACGTTTTGTGATAATGAAATTCTTTAGAATCCAATAATACTGCGAGATCAAAAATTATAATGATAAAGGTTTGCCATGGAATGTAAAATGTCTGTCTTAAGTTATATCATTAAGTGTCATACTGTCATTAATATAATGACAAATATTAATGACAGTATGACACTTAATGATATAACTTAAGACAGACGTTTTACATTCCATGGCAAACCTTTTCAATATTTTTGATCTCGCGGTATAATCTATATATGAAAAAATGTCAAAAATAAGTATATTATATGAGTACAGATAAGATCTGTTTTGTTTTTGTTGCTGTGTATACATAAAAAGAATATTTCATTTAATTGTCGTAGGAATATGAATAATGATGTGGTGGGAAATGCTTAGTTCATAACCGAGATTTTAAATATAGTGGAAATATTGGATTGGTCTTTACTTGATGAATATCCATAGTATTAATTGCTAAATTCCAACAACTGTTGAATTTTCACTATTTAATATTTAAACACTGTAACTAATCAATTGGTTACTTCTCACTGCAAATGACCGTACTTGTAATATTTTATGCATTTCTGAAGAAGTCACTATGTTGGCGAAACAATTGTCAAATTTATGTTTTAAATATTAAATAGTGAAAATCCAACACTTGTTATTTAGTAATTAATATAGTGGAAATACTACGAATTTCAATTGGGTATCGTTATGCAAAAAAGCTACCAACCCATAATCTGACTAAAACTGAGTTGAACATACCACAAGATTTTATACACTAAATTCTTTAATCTGCAAATACACAAAACCATGACCGCATAATCCTGCTATCAACCAATACAGTGTGGTTTTGAACATACTTTATTTTTCAGAAACCATCCAACACACTTATCAGTCTTATGCAAAATGGCATGTGTAGTATGTCTGTGAACATAAGTTTAGTTTTAGATATTTATTAAGTAGCGTCATGAATGTGTAATACAATTTAATAAGAATTAAATTACCCAGTTCGGTTTCAGGGAACTTCACGAAGTGAATATTTACTAAAATCTCGAGGTCGAAAAGTGTCATCATCCTAAAACCTTCCTTATACATACTACGTATAAAAAAGTAAAAAGAAGTAAAATGGAGTTATCACCCACAAGAAGACTAAGATATGAACCTACCTATTACTAAGGTGGCTTTTATTCCGCAGGAATGTACGCATAAAAAAGTAATGACACAGAACGTCACAAAATACTCCAATAACAAAGATTTCAGGCTACAAAAGGTAGTCAGTTTGAAACAAAAAAGGCCAATGTTATTAAAAAAAAAAAATAGAATCCCAGGATTTTTCTCACAATGCCGCAATTGTGGGTTAAAAATAAAGGTGCATTATGCACTTTTCTACATATATACACAGACTTAATATCCGGTTGTTCAAGAAGCTTCTGTAAGATTGTTTACTAAATGTAAATACACACATAATTATATACTATATATCTTTTGATGTACATACATTCAACTTACATACACATACATCTATCTGTATACGTAATAATAAATAATTAATTCAGTTCAGCCACGTCGCCGGATATGAACCAAAATAACTACTACACCAGATAAGGTTTAATCAATGTGGTCTCTATACTCTCTTGTAAGATGACGACATAGTAAAGAAATATACTGGTCTATATCATGCAAACAACGCGTAAATACTGTCGAGGCGAGATCAGGACACACATGTGTTTCATATTGCAGAACTTCAACAATAAATAAATAATAACACTGTAATTGATATAACAAGTCCTTTCATTGGGGAAAGTATCCAAAAGGAAGCAGGGAGAGACACAGTTATAAACTTAATTGGTATTTTTCACACCACAAGAAAAAACCTCATTAAGCAAATATTTCTTACAAAATGGACCCATGTTTATACATATGCCGACGTGACCATTTTACGATTAGAGAATGAAAACATCAACAGCAATTATTATAAATTTACATTTAATATAGGCCTTACTAACTACCTATCATGTATTTATACGTGGGCACAGCTAAATATCGCGAAGTACAACTTGCAAATGCATTTTTTTCACCTTTCTGCTTTGAAAATGACCTTTCCTTTTTGGTTTACATACAACAGTTGTATTTAATTGATTTGCTAATCGGACATTGGTATACTTATTAGCAAATTTTAGATTTTGCCATTTTTTCTCCAGCTTCAATGCAACATGATCACCAAATTTAATGATTAGTGATTACATAAAGTATCAGCTTTAACGTAACATTAATTTAAAATACTTGTTATTATATTTCATCATACTGATTTATTTAAAACAATTTGTAATTATTTATTTAAAGGTGTTACAGCGTCATCTACATTACCCAAAACTCGCTTACTCGCTTAAGCAAACTTAGAAAGATTTATAAGTCAGATATGGGCATAGCAAAGTTTATAAAAGGTTATATAGTAATACAAATCTTCTACCTACGATAAACTAGATTAACAAAAATAATTTATAACAAAATTGTTATGCAAACTTTTGTGTTCGACTCTATCTTTTTTACAATTTTAATGCACGAATGTATAATATATAGTACATAGATAAAGCAGAACACTTGTTAAACGAATATTTTTAATTATATTTAAATTTTCTTTTAATGAATAATGAGACTAATAAATATTAATTAGTTTTATATGGATCGGTTGGAAGTCAGAATTCAGAAAAATTTACCTGGTTTGCTTATCGATCTTTACTACTGCTCTTGAGTGATTTTAATCCAAGGAATAATAAAATATTCAGAATGTATGTCTTTTTATTAATTACATCATTTTTTGTGCACATAGATTAACAGAAAAACAATAATAAACAAAATATATATTAAAAATGTGCCTGTTAACATAGCTTCACTTTTTAAATAATAATAATAATGTTAAAAATATTGATAGAACCGTGTGTGATTATAATATTCAGCAATTACATAAGTGAAACATCTTAATGATGGCTTTTTGAAATCTTAACAACATAAAAAAATTACACTTTTTGACTTTTATCTTTCCTCGCTAGTGGATCTGTCAACAATGGAAAAATAGCAGATTTTAGATGCCAGATATTTTGTTGATTTTAAAGATGGAAAAAAACCTTTCAAGGTCAACTTATGAAGAATTTAGTAATCTACCCCGCTGAAGAATCAAATTTAGAAAAAAATTAACGGATTAAAGAAACTTAATTAATATGTCAAAATATTAAAAACCAGTTTTCTCAAAAATCCTTCGGAGGAGATTTGTTTGCTTGGGTTCACGTTATAAATTCAATATAAAGCTACCCGGCTGTGCACTTATTTTTCGTTCAACTATTCTTTACTTTGTTTAAAATGAATATAAAGTAAATTAAAGTTAGGCAACCCACATTACAATGAATTGTTATTCTGCTATAAATCTTTCCCGCGATTACAAATGTGTAAATATTTGGCCATAAATGAATTTTTATTCGCTTAGATATTGAGTTACTATTTCAAATATTTATTATATATTCTCTACATAACAGAAAAAGCACAATATTGGGTATAATCCGCTGTAGAGCAACCGTAGACACGTGTTTCTGACTAATTGGTCGTCATCAGTACGGTGTAGCCAAGGAATAAGATGGGATAACCTTGGAGATCATATATATCTTATTCCTTGGCTGCACCGTACTGATGACGACCAATTAGTCAGAAACACGTGTCTACGGTTGCTCTACAGCGGATTATACCCAATATTGTTCTTTTTCTGATATTTTATGTATCCGCGATAATTTCTTATTCTTTCATTTCCCTACATAATATGTAATAAGTACTCGGACATCTTTGGCTTATTAAATTATGTGCTATGCAACCAATATTACATTTCCCATTCACTCGCGAAGACCCTTGATTGACAATTTTAAATATTAGTTTTGTTTTATACAGGCCATTTCTTTACATTGATATTTTAACACTACTTCGATAAATCGTCGTTTGAAAAATATAATTAATAATAATTGCTGTTTATTATACAGCAATAAGAAATTCTGTTTATAATTAATTAGAAATGAGTAATTTAGTTGTATTTATAAATTATTAAATGCTATGACTTTAAATGTAGACTGATTTTATCAAGATAAATTTACTACTTATATTTTAAAAAACAGGTCGATTTTTAATACAAGGGGGGCACCCTTCCATCAAATCCTCAACTGTGATACGTCATTCCCCTCCCCTCCATCAATCTAACCATAACAATTTAAATATGGAAAATACTAGTATGATACATCATTGAAAAGGTATTTTATGGAGAATTGAGCAACATGATTGCTGGTTGCGCTACTTTTGATTTTAGCGCCCTCTAGCGGAATAAAAAAGACAATTACGTATTCCAAGATGTGACACATCATTTGAAAGATAATTTTATTAGCAACTATATACGTAATATTTTTGACATTTAATTGTCTGTACGAAGAGTTACGCCAACGCATTGTTACCGAATGTCGTCTAATAACGCCAGAAATGCTCCAACGACGCTTCGAACAAAATTTATACTCATGTATCTATTGTAAACTAATTAAGCTCGTAGTTAATATTTTTTGCAATTGTGCATTAAATTGCTAATAAAATTAGCTTTCTATTGTAAACTAATTAAGTTTGTAGTTAATATTTTTTTCAATTGTGCATTAAATTGCTAATAAAATTAGCTTTCAAGTGATGTGTCACATTTTGAAATACGTAACCGTTTTTATCCCGCTAAAGGGCGCCACAAACAAAAGTAGCACAACCAGCAATCATGTTGCTGAGTTCTCCATAAAAATACCGTTTCAATGATCATACAAAGTACTTTCCCTACTTAAATTGTAATGGTTAGAGCGATGGAGGGGAGGGAGACGTATCATAATTAAGATATTTAATCTGTTTCGTTTTCGGTGGCGCGCCCTGTATACACAGAGAGAGACATTTTCCTAAAACCACTTCTTCGGAATCAGGAGACTTCAAAACATCTGCAAAAATCTCGGGGTCGAAAATATTCGCCATCACGATACTTATACTACGAATAAGAAAGTAAAAAAGCATATAAATCGAGAAATTATAAAAAATTATTATAAACAACAGCGTTTCCATATAAAGGCAGCATTATAAATGCACAAAGCTTCGAGATGCCTTGATTAACGTGAAAACGTATATTTTGAGTATCGCCATATTTCCGACTAACACCAAAAAAACATAACCAAAACGAAATATTTTATACGTATATAAAGCAAACCACGGACCTTATTTTCACATGCATGCACTCTTCTGACTGTGTTCAGATACCCGTTTTTCCCCTATATTCCCCAGGTAATACGGTTCATATAACCGCTGCAAAGGTTTGGAAATGTTTGACGGAAGTGTACTTAGGATCGCAATCACAGTACTTTCATATTAAAATGAGACTGCTTCGAGGGCTATTTTCGTCTTTGCGAATAGCACACGAAAGTCAACCGGAGGCGAATCCGGTGAGCACGGCTATATCCATAATCACGGTAAGTGTCCTTCGTGTCGTAAATCTTATATTAATCAACAATGACTGCACCAAAGCATTATCACGCACAAATACAGTGAAACTTTCCATAGGCGGACACTGTTCGTTTCTACAAAACTGCTCGGTCAAGAGAAGTGCCAGTTTATCAGAAGACAGAAAAAAATAAGTAAATACGCAAAGCTAAACTTTTATTTGAACACACAGTGTAAAATTATATAGCTCACTAAGCCTACCAAACGTTTGTACATCATCTTTTTCAAAACAAAATTGTTTTAGTTTTTTTTTTTATTTCCAGTCACCTTTATACGATACTATTCTCTTCATCATCACTGTTTTGACTTTCATTTTATAAATTATCTGGCAAAATATAATATGGATTATCCTCTTCTGAATACAAATTGGCGTCAATATTTATAAATTCCTGTACATCATTACTTCCTAATTTTCCCATTAGCGTACATATTTGAGCCACTTTAGACAAAGGAATTTAATCTTCAGAATCAAATTCTTCAGTTTCAAAATGCTAATTTACGGCTTGAAATCCTGTTTACATGAAACAATTTTTAATTGTATCAGATGAGTCACCATCCCATGCTTTTTTAATAAAATAAATCGCATATAATACGCTAATAGAATTGGTTAAATTATGTACCGAATCAGAATTGCGATAAATTGTGTTTTAGTATTAAATGTCGGTACCAAGTTTTGAACATTTTTATAATGCCTTGATATAGCGGTTGGTCCTTAGGATGGGCAGTTGCTTGTCCAAAAGTAATAAAACTTTTCTGTTTTGATCGATCAGTTTCCGATCAAATTTGCGCCACCACTCTATCATAATAGAATTAGTCATCCAAGCCTTGTAATTTGAATTCCATTTGGACTGGAAGAAGAGCAATGCTAAGATTTTTAAATGCGCGATGATTTTCCGATAACCAACAGTTTTTCTTTCTCCCCTGTCATTTTCACACAGTGCATCATTATATGTAGTTAATCTTTTTTTCGATAACTTGCCGCCCACACATTTTTCGCCTCTTAATGCCATCGCCTTGGTTGGTAGTACCCGAAAAAATAACCCTCTTTTATTCAAATTATAAATATCCCAGGGCCTTTAATTATTAACGGCAACCTGTTTATGAAAGCTTCGACATCTTCTTGATTTGTGCTAGCTGCTTCGCCATATCATGCGTTAATGAATGTCGCTTTTTATATTTATTTAGCCATCCAGTAGCAGCGGAAAAATTACAATTGTCTAATTTCTCAGCAATTTCTTTGGGTTTGTACTTAATTAGTACCCCTGATACAATCATGTTCTTATTTCTAACTTGCACAAACCATTCACATTCTGAGGCCTTCAGTTTTAAAAAATCGCCTTTTAATTCCACTATTGTCATTTGTTTGCCACTGCTCTAGATATTCATCTTCTTTTGTTATTATTTGCGCGGTTTGTGTTTTGCCAATATTCAATTTTTAGGCTAATTCACGTGAACTGAGCTAGTTTTTATTATTATATTCCATGATCGAAATCTTTTCTTTCAGCGTTAAAGTATTCCTTTTTTTATATTGTTGTCTACAATAATTAAAATACGTACATAGTTCATATGAATTATGCCATAAAAACAATTTAAAACTTCTACAAAGAATGTGACAAATATGTATTATAATGCATATTACACACAAGACATCCAGACGAAGTTGACTTGCGGACTAAACAAATATCTATACTGTTCAAATGAAATCATCGAGAGAAGGTAGATGATTTACCGGACAGAATTACCTACTCTTGATTTTCGCGTCCGTTTAATGGAAACTTTGGGGTTAAAAAGCAGATAAATAACTGTCCGCGCCCGTTCATGAGAGTGTCCGCATAAGAGAAAACAATCTCCGGTGGAGACCAACAACTGACAACTATCAGAAGCAGAAGGTGCTAAATATCTTGGGCATGCACTTAAAAATCTATGTTATGCCGCCACACATTGCCGAACAGCGATGTGTAGACAGTTTATTCGGAAAATATTTGATATTCGTCAATATTCGCGCCGAACACGAATGCCGATTCGTTCGAAGTCGGTTTTCGTTTCACACATCAAAGACACATCGTATACTGAAGTGAGATGAATACCTATATAAGTAAATAGATAAATTCGTAAACATAGCAAGTACTCATATAGTATAATGCAGCAGCAACTGTTTACCTTCCATCATTCTATCGAATATTGCGAATGATGTGTGGATAGGCAATTCGTTCATATTTGCGCACGAATTATTTGACGAAATATTCGTATACGAATCTTCGGCGAATACATTCGGCGATGTGTAGAGGCGGCATTATATAGAAAAAACATTTTCACCAAACGCAAGCAGTTGGGATTAAAACTAATGCAAAAGTACAGGATGACATCGGACGTAGATTCAAGGTAACCGTGGGTAACAAGGTGTGTTGCTATTCAAACGGTGCTAAAACTCGTATGAAAGTACAGTATTCAACTTTAATGAAGCACTAGTAATTTCAAACAATGTCATAATGCAGAAGCTGTAAATCATCGTCGACGCACCGTACTTTATCTCTAACTAAGTAATCCAACACGACATCCCTATGGATCCTGTCAAAGAAGTGATTCACCACTAAATACAGTGAATGGGTGACAGAACACCCTACTACTTAGCAAATGAGCTAAAAGTGCAGAATACCAGTGGTAGGCTAAAACGTCTGCTGCCATCTGATTTAACTACAGGGACAGGTACGTTTAGACTCTAGAGCATAGGTTCCCAAAGTGGGCGATAACGCCCCCTTGTGGGCGCTGCAGGTCTAAAGGGGGGCGGTAAGAGACCCAGAAAAAAAATGGGGGCGTTGTGTAAAGGCTTAGGGGGCGATTTGTAATTTCATCTAGAATCTAGGAGGACTCTTAGACACCGACTGAGCTCTCGACTCTCGACTAGGGATGGGCGATAAACTTAACATCGATGTTCATTGAACATCGATATTTTAGGATCGATGTTCGATGTTTTTGCATCGATGTTTGCAATTTAGATTTATCGATAAACTATCGATGTTAGAAGAAATATAGTGAACATCGAACTTTTAAGCTTGACAAAATGTATTTGCACTAATCACAAAATAAAACAGCGTCCTCTGTTGACAAATACAAAAATGTTTCCAAATTAACAGCTCACATACAGGCTACGAGGATGTAAAATTGTCTACGAATAAAAGAAGTATTTAAATTACACAGTGCTATATCATATAAATTCGAATATTTCATTTTAGGCTCTTTTAAATATTACTCAGTATAAATATTTAAATAATATATAATTAAATACATAAATTTATACTACTTTTAATGTGCAGAATAAAAGTTAAATTATGTATGCATGCAGAATAAGTGAAGGAGGTAAACGTATTTTCATAGAAAAAAAAGGGAGATAGACATTACCGATGTATACTTCTTCGGGAAATTCCCTAGTGCGTACAATCATACACGACGATACACGTATTAAATGCAAGATGACACATCAGAAATATAAAACCATATCCATATGTATCTCGGTATTTGCCAGCGTAGTCAAAAAAAATGCAAGACTATAAAATCCCAAATAAAAATCGTTCTCTTAAAAAGCTTTGATACACGTAAATGTATATATTTTTTAAGTATCAGACGATTTAAGTCATGTGGTTGTTTCATGCGTAATTGCATAATATTGTTTTTTTATATAGTTTTTTTTGAGTAGTTTCTAAAGTTAACTACATATTATAAATGTATATATTTCTTTTATTATTTTTTTTGAATAGTGATATCTTTTATATCATTTTGTTAAGGACGTAAATTAATTAAGTTATAATAAAGTTTTTGTTAAACTGCCAAAAAATAAATCTATAAATATAATTATCGATGTTTAAAAACATCGATGTTTGGTAGTCGATATTTTGCAACCATCGATGTTGATCAACGATGTTAACATCGATGTTTGATATCGATGTTTACCCACCGATGTCCCATCCCTACTCTCGACTACAGCTTGTGAACATCAACTAATATTAATTAAGAGATTGCTCAAACCAACTCGGTTCGATATTTCTCTCCGAGTAGTTCATATATCTGTCCTGTTTTATTGAATAAATAAAATAAAAAACATATCAATCGGTCGCTCCGTTTCGAAACGAAAAAAGACACAAACAAACAAATAAAAAGGCAACTGTATCAATCGGCTGGTTCATAGAATACTTGTTCTTACTTGTTGAGTACGATTGAGCGTCGAATGAGATAAACGAGTTTATGCATGTTTGTCTTATTCCTGTCGGTGCGTGCTGCTTATGCAATCCTATATAAACAACGTAATATTTATTTTATTTTCATTTGCGGTTTCGCGCGTAATAGATAAGCAGTACTTAAGTTCAACACTTATACTTACGTATTTCTCAAAACAAAACAATGTCGGAAGTAAAAAAGAAGAGACGGCAATACTGTGCGGAATATATTAAATTCGGATTCATTGAAAATCCTACAAACCCATCGTCGCCTTTGTGCCTTCTATGCCTAAAAACATTTTCGAATGAAGCAATGAAGCCTTCAAGACTTCAAGATCATTTGAATAAAATGCATCCAGATAAGAAAGACAAGAATGTAGCATATTTTCAAGACCTAGAGAAGAAGCATAATACTCGGCCAAGTGTAGCAAAACTCTTTTCGGCGGCTGCTAAGCAAGATGACGACGGACTTCGAGCTTCGTACAACATCTCTTTGTTAATTGCTCAAAAAGGCAAACCACACAACATCGGAGAAGTGTTAATTTTGCCAGCAATAAAGGAAGTAATAACTACTGTGCTTCATAAACCGGCCGCAGATATTATCGGAAAAATTCCTTTGAGTAATAATTCTGTGCAAAGACGAATTGATGAAATGGCCGGAAACATAGAAGAATCATTGTGCAATCATCTGAGGACTAGTCAATTCTCAATTCAGCTCGATGAGTCCACTTTACCAACTAATGAAGCATTGTTGCTGTCTTACGTGAGGTTTATTAAAGATGAGAAAATATGTGAAGAACTATTGTTTGCTAGAAATTTAGAGACCGATACAAAAGGCGAAACCATATTCAATACATTGGAAAAGTTTTGTGATGAGAAAGAGATTCCCTTGAAAAATATTATATCAGTTGCTACGGATGGCGCTCCGGCTATGACAGGGTGCCATAAAGGCTTCATAGCGTACGTAAAAAATAAAATTCCAGATGTCCTTGCTGTACATTGCGTTATTCATAGACAACATTTGGTTGCTAGAAATTTAAGTGAACGACTATTTCAATCACTGCAATATGTCATCAAAGCAGTCAATAAAATCCGTAACTGCTCTTTGAATGATAGATTATTTCATCAGCTTTGTGTTACTAATGACGAAGATTTCAACCGTTTGTTGTTTCATACCGAAGTTCGTTGGCTATCAAGAGGCAATTGTCTGACTCGATTTTACAACCTGTTTGACTCTGTGATAGAGTTTTTGGAAACTAAAGATACAGAATTGCGCAACAAGCTCATTACATCAAAAAATGATATAGCTTACATGACAGACCTGTATAAATTGTTCAACAACATGAATCTCCAACTGCAAGGCGATGAACTAAATTTAATTAAAACAAAAAATGTCGTTGCTGCTTTCGCAGCCAAACTGCTTCTACACAAAAAGAATATGGGCAGACGTGAGTTTCATAATTTTCCGAATTTATCAGTATCCTGCAGTAACGACGACTTGTTTGCCTACTGCCAACATTTGGAAAAGCTCCACATTGACTTCACCGAACGATACCAGGATATTTTGAACTTGGAAATACCCGTTTTCAAATGTCAACACAGCAATATCACCACATCTGGAAGAAGAACTTATAGAATTGACAACGAACGAGGAAATAAAAATCAAGTTCAAAAATGGCTACCAAGAATTTTGGCTACAAAAACCGATCCCGCAATTGTACCCTGGATTGTGGTCAATCATTCAACGATTCTTGATAGCATTCCCATCGTCATATTTGTGTGAACGTGGATTTAGTGCTGTAGCAACGCTGCTTACTAAAAAGAGAAATCGTTTGCATGTTACCGAACGTGGTGACTTGCGGCTGTTCTTGAGTAAATTGGAACCTGATATCAACAAACTTATTAAACAGCATCAGATTCATCCTTCACATTAGTTTTTATATTAGAATCGATTATGTTTGTTTTATTTTGAATTTTGAATAAAAGATACTTTGTCTGAATACTATAAAGTTGCGTTTCAATAATCATTCTCATTGGCAGGTGTAGCCTGCCAATGAGAATAGTAGTAGTTAACTTGAGACCTGAGCGCCGTTGTGTACTACCTACTACGCTCAGGTCTCAAGTTAACTCATTCATTCTAAACGAGACTTTTACTATAACCCATAGTAAAAGTCTCGTTTAGAATGAATGTTTAATCTCCGCTAATATAGCTCACAATAATTAATTTAATTTGAAGTTATAGTGGTTTTTGAGTAGGTGAAAAAATGGGGGCGCTAAAAAATAATTTATTCTCAAAGTGGGCAGTAGGCAAAATAAGTTTGGGAACCACTGCTCTAGAGGGATTAATACTTAACTTACAACCGAACTCTATATTTATATTTAGGTATATTTAAAAGAGATCACTCACTGGAGTGACACTTTAAATATCATTTTGCTATCTTTTTAATTTATACTACGCCACTGGACGTATCGAACAAAAAATACTTATCGAGTATTACTTCTCTTGTCAACACGTACTTACGTAAATAATATAAAAACATGATTAATTTCACTTTTAATAAGCAATGATTTCGTGTTGAATAACTGATCACATCACAAACTATAATAATTATTATATATAAGTACCAACATATTACCAATATCTAAATATCATTCCAAAACAGAAATAAGTGGTCTAATTATAGAGGATGGTATAGGTATGTTATTGTAAGCATATATAGCCATAGCTTTGAAAAATAATATATACCTAGGTACTATCTATAATAATGGAATTGTATTAATTTGGCAAGCACATTATTTAAATTTCAAATACATATAATATAAAATAATGGCACTTCTTATGCAGGTATCTAATAAAACTCTATATACTTACCTATTTATAAAAAAAACAAGAAGGAATCAGAAAAATACTATTTATTTCCAGTAATATTCAACGCACGCGCGAACAAATATGTGTTATCTCTTATTCCTTGCGTTCGCTGCATTCTTTTCCAATACGTGACAAGGCAGAATTTAAATGCTTTTAAAGCTGTCTTGGTAACGTTTACGTCATCGCATGAAAAGTTGTTGAATTGTAATAACCCTTGGATTATTTTTCGAATTTCGTGGGTATCTTCGCAGCCAACTTAAAACGCCCTCGAAATTCGAAACATTTTACAAGGGACAGGAAATGTTTTTGTATCCTATGTGGGCGATTTAGTCAATAGTATTCGTAATTTCATTACATTGGAGATTTAAAAAGCAGTTGTATATTTTATGTATTGTATTTCAAATATTCAATTTAAATGTAACTATGACATTAAACATATTTATAATTACACTAAAAGGACCACCAGTAATGTTGATTTAAAAATAATAAAATAACAGAATAAACCAGTAGCGGCTCTTTAATGAGAGCAAGTGAGCATTGCACCCCCTGGAATTTTGAAACAAAACAAACCAAGCGGCGACTAACTCTGAAAGTATTTATTTATTACGTATTCATAGTTATTGAATAGGAACGCGGCGTGTGCGGCTCGCGAAACAACCTACATGCATCGATCGTCGTCACAGATATAATGACGAGAAACTATTCGAATGTTTACCACTTCCACCGAGAGAAACATACCCATGAGCAAAGCCCTACCGTTGCTGCGTTAAGCCATTAAACATTACATTGAAGGTGGGGAGAACTGTATTTTGTTCTAGTTCCATATCGTATAATACATAGCATGTGAGCAAGATTCCCGTCTGCTCACCGCTATTGTAAGATGAATTTCGTGTCTGCGTTACAGAATAACACGTTTTCGCGGTTAACGTATGATGAAAAAATCGCAATAAAAAATCTTAAACGGCCGATGCCTCAATTATGTTTAGAAAATAAACAATCTGTTAAAGGTAAAGACGTTATAAGAAAATTCAAATTGAATATTTATCAGAAAAATGACTGGATTTGTGGGTGTGAAATTAAAAATAGTTTGTTTTGTTTTCCGTGTCTTTTGTTTGGTGGTGAACCTTCTTGGTCAAAGAACGGAATAAAAGACTTAATTCATCTTAGTGCTAAAATTACGAAACATGAAAATTCCGAAGGGCATTTGAAAAACATATTTAGTCTAAGAATGTTAGGAAAAAATAACATTCAGAATGTTTTAGATTCATCATATAGAAAAGCAGTTCAACAACATAATGAACAGGTAACAAAAAATAGGCATGTGTTAAATTTAATAATAAATTGCATTAGATTTTGTGGCGCGTTTGAACTGGCACTTCGGGGTCATGATGAACGGCAAACGTCGAATACCAAGGACATTTTTCGGGAATTGATAAATTTTACGGCAGAATTGGATAAATCGCTCAGAGATCACATCGAAGCAGCACTGGTTTTTAAGGGATTATCAAAAACGATACAGAATGAGCTGCTTGATGCAATGTTGAACGTGTATCATGAACAAGTTTCCAGTGAAATTAATGCAACCGACTTCATATCTGTGATAGCTGATGAAACCACAGATGTGTCCAATCAGTTTCAGTTGGTGGTTGTTTTAAGATATATTGTGAACGCGAGACCGGTCGAAAGATTTTGGAAATTTCTTCTGCCTAGTGGACATGATGCTAATTCTTTATCTGCCTCCATCCTTAACGAAATTAGTTTGCTTGTTGATGACCCAGAAAAACTGATTGCACAGAGCTATGATGGGGCAGCAGTCATGAGTGGTGCTATTAACGGCGTGCAAAGACATGTCCAAGACCAGTATCCAAGGGCCAATTTTGTACATTGTTACGCACATCAGACAAATCTTATTATGTCACATGCTACATCGAGCAGTAGTAATTGCAGAATTTTTTTGCCAATCTGACGGGATTATGTACTTTTTTCTCCACTTCACCACAACGAGCTGCAAGATTGGAAGAATTCCATCAGAGAAAAAGCTTACCTCGTTCTTCAAAAATAAGATGGAACTTCAATTCTAGGACAGTGAATACAATATATGAGCACCGAGAAGAAATAATTGAAGCTCTAGAACAAATCGAGGGAGAAGCTAGTTTACAAACTACCATTCATCAAGCTGGTGCCAATTTGCGAATTTTAGAGGAGGAAAATTTTATCCATTGGTTAACTTTCTTTCATAAAATTATGCCACATGTGGACATATTGTTTAATCAATTACAAAATGTCAATACAGATGCATTAAAAATCAAGAATAATTTAGATAATTTTGAACGCGCTATTGGAAAATTTCGAACCGAAATCGCTGACACAGATAATCAGTTGGTTAAACAAAATGACTCAGAACTGACTCCTCGACCATCAACGCGACGAAGAGTAACTGATGGTAGCCAAAGACGGAGGAAAACTATTGAAGTGTGCGATATTATTTTGCTTGAAATAAAAACTAGATTTCGGTATACAGGGCACTTAATATTAGCAAACTTAATTTCTTTTAAACAGTTCTCCTCTTTTCAAAAAAAATTTCCGGAAGATTGCCTTAAAGAAGCAGTAAAATTTTATGCATGCCTCAATGAAAGCAGACTACGAACTGAATTAAGTGTTCTATATTCTAGAGAAGAATTTAGGCAAAATATAGAAGTCGGTGCTGTAGGTCTGCTATGCCTTCTGCTGGATGGATTAAGCGACACCTTTAATGAAGTTGTTAAGCTTTTAAAAATTGTCATTACAATTCCAATGACAACGTCTGAAGCGGAACGCCAGTTTTCACGGCTGAAGAGAATAAAAACTTTCCTGAGAAATACAATGAAAGAAGACAGATTAAATGCCCTTACTATGTTATCTTGTGAAAAAGAATTTATAAATGATTTCCCAAATTTTAATGAAAAAGTGATAGAACTGTTCTGCAAGTCAAAGACACCCAAAATGGACTTCGTTTATCGTCAGATGTAATCAAACTGTAGTGTTATATTTACTATTCCCTCAAAACAAACTGTACAATGAACAGTACCTGTCTGGAACAATATGTCGGTGAAACTTATATAGATTGGGTAAGCGTTCTTGTATTATACTTTTTAATTTCGAAATTATTATTATTATGTGAACCACCCCGAGCCGCCACTGGAATAAACTTTTTATCATAATGAAGCCCGAAATACCTGCACGTCTTAAACCAATAGTGTAGCATTAAATGAAACTAAGCATAGGCAAGATAGATTCAGGTAAAACATAATTAGAAAGCTTTTCCAAATATAATTTAATGTTTAAGACCCATAAATATGTACTGTTACAGAAATTAGACTACCTCCAACCCGGATTTCAACCTTGAATTATATTCATTATAAATAACTTTATTATAATAATCTGGACTAGTGAACTATAGTTCCACCGTTAAAAAAAATTATCCGTTAACGTTTTGTTTACATTGATCACACATCAAAAATCGCATACTTGATTTATTTCTGTAATAAGATCTACTAACATTTACACAAAAAAGCAAAAGATCAAAATTAGGGCTGACATTATTTGTGCCAAGTAAATGAGGTTATTACCTTATTAAAATACTTGATAGTCGTCACAACATGCTGTTTTTGATTATTATTCATTATTACTTATTATTTATTACAGGGTATAGTAAAGTATTAAAAAAAAAAGATTGAAATGCAAGGCGGACTTAGTACCAATTTATTTTAAGTGAAATGTAGAAGGATCCTTTCTTCTGGTTATGAAATGACGAATTGTATTAGTAAGAATTGTGCTCTGAATTGGATGACTTACTGAAGATAGCGCCACGATAAATAACTAACACAAATTTATATGATACCCTTCCATGAAATGCTAAAGCGATTACAATTTTCAAATGCAAATGGAGTAATGGAATTACGGTTTGCCGTCTTCTTGGATTTATATGTGTGCTTTGTGCATTAGTAATATATAAAACGATTAACAAAAGTATCAACTAAACGCAGTAAGTGATTATTTCAAAAAGTTATGAAGATATGTTTTTGACATACGTTTTCTCTCTGTTCATACCTTCACTTATTTTGTTGCTATAGCAACCAAGCGTGTTTTTTTAACGGGCCCTATATTTTGTGTGATTTTAAAATCAGTATATTTGTCTCTATTCATTAATGATACTTTATCATTAGGTAAATATGAGAATAATGATTGAGAAAGAAACAAAACTAATAAAACTTAATCGTCAATGTACTAAGGAAAGAATGCCGTGGAAATGTCAACTTTAATTTTGACATACAATTAATTATTCCTTTATTATTAAATGTTATTAAAAAGTACTGAGAAGATACACTATGGCTAGAAATAGTGCATTGAAGTATTAATTATGTATGGTCATAGAGATAGAAGACGAACTCAAAATGAAGTATGCGATGTATTTAATGATATCTATTCGGATACCTCTGTTTCTTAACGAAATGCGTTATTTAAAAGAAATTGTAAAACTGGTAGTCTTAAGGATACCCAAAAATCTGGCAGACTCAAGTCAGCAAAAAACGCAGATAATGTTATGGATGTCCTACCAGCGATTGAAGAAACGTCAAAAGTGTCAATAAGGAAATTTAGCATAAATAATGGAAATTATGCTTATATCCATGCATCATCGCATTTTAAAAGGGGGGGGGGGAACTCCGACACAACAAACCTCAGTTACCTAATACACGAATTGAAAGAAGACAATATTGGCAGGACGATGGAATTTTATAAGCAGCTAAAGGACAGATGCAATTCAGATGATAATTTTCATTCTAATATTGCTTAAATACATTTATGCTATATGGAACTGTAATAAGACATATATCGGTATTGATTGGGAACAAACCCGCACTTGGTCGAAGGACATATACAGTATCCGCAAACGCTTAATGTAAGGATTATACAAAGGCATATCATACGACTTTTTTGAAGTGTAAACTTCTTTGAGCGCGTTGCGTTGATTGTGGACACTGAAGAAGACTGAGCCGTCACGCTCGGCTATGTAACGCTCGTTCGGGTAAAGTCGGCTAGAGTCGACTAAGGGAACGAGAGAAATATATCATATAGAGGTATTTAATTTCAATTAAATTGAAATTTAAATGAATAAATAAATTCATGTCCCCGAGCAGATTCGATACCGAGCCGCACGGGTGTGAAGCCGGCACGTTAGCATCAGGCCAGCGCGGGACTCGTAAGCGAGTATTCATATTGTCTATTTATATATATATATATATATATATATATATGTTCTCTTTCAGGTTTCCGCGGCTAGTAGTATGTGTTGTCACTGGATTCCGGGATTTCTTCCGCGTTTCCACTGCTTGGTCTTTGGAAAGACCATCGGTCTTTTGGAAACCAGCATCGGTCTTTCCAAAGACCAAGCAGTGGAAACGCGGAAGAAAACCCGGAATCCAGTGACAACATATATATATATATATATATACATACATGCGTCCGAACCGATCCAGAAGCGTATCGGAAAATCTCTCCGTCGAGGAACCCTTTAAAGTTGTCCGTACACCCACGCGATTATATATCGCGGCCGCTGCCATAGCAACGGCCGCGAAATTGTATTTCGCGGACTGTGTTGCGTTCGCTAATTGGTAACTTCGCGGGCGGTTAACCAAAAAATTTGTTGTGTGTGTATGAGACATTATCTCTATAATAATATAATATAATATTTCGCGCTCAGGTAAATTTTAGCATGTTTATTAAAATGATATGGATGACTCGGAAACTGATCAGTATATTCCGGGTGTTAAATAACGTCCACACGCATTTACTAATTTGTATACCAATGCAAAACAGAAACGTTGAGAATAGAGCATTGCTTTAATTGCTCATTATACATATACGAATTTATAAGCATTTAATTCTTTTCTGTTACACAGGATGAATGAAGAAAATCAAATCGATGACAAATTAGAACGAAAAAGGGAATTGTCTAATGCGCGCGTGAAGATATATCGTCAAAAGAAGCACACTAAATCTCAGCAACTGAATTCGTCGATGCTGGATGTCCCTAATGTAATATAGAACGAAAAAAATAGTTGGATTTCGTATTATTAACCTCGCCTTGATGAAGTTTTCACTTCTGCCGTGTGGTTTTAAGCACATCCATTTTCTTGTTTTTCAAGACCCCTAGAGGCTAACATTAGGATTTTAAATTGCAAATTTAAAGGTGGGGGTTTACCTCTAAGGCTTAAAGACTTTCTTTATTGGGAACTTTGAAGGGACACCTCTAACTGCTGCAAAATCAGGGCATACCTACGATTGCCGCATTATTGGTATTGATAAGAGAATTTGCTTCTATCAAGACGGGCGCGCGCGCCTCCATTTTGCAAGACATCTTAGGGAGTATATAAAACTGTTTTTCCAAACCTGGATCGGTAGAAACGGAACCAGTAAGTGGCCTGCTAGAGCCGAAGACTAGGGGCACGATATAATGAGCGTATACAAAGAAAGACCACGTAATTTGGAAGATTTAGAGGTGCGAATAATACCTGTAGAGATAGTACAGAAAACTAGATTACATTTTAAAGACCGATTAGATTACTACTTGGCAGTCAATGAAGGCTTAAGTAAATTTATTCTTGCTTTTAAAGTATTTATATGTTCTGTTCGGTTTTGTCACCTTTTTTCATATTCATTATGACAAAATCTCATTAATAAACCAGAGCAAAATAATACAGGGTGCCATTTAAAAAAACAAAGTTTATTGCCTTAGCAACAATACTAAAGAAGATATGGTCAGACAGAAATATGCACAATAATAAAGCAACCAACTTTTGTCTAACACTTTTATTCATAACTCTTTGAAAGTTTTAAAGTTACATTATTTGAAACTTTACACCCTGTATAAATAAATCAAGAGTTTTACTTAAACGAAACATTCCCTGAAACTGAGCATTTAATAGTTCAGACGGATTATTGTGATCTCTTATATGTATCCTAAATACACCCATATATAAACGAAATAAAATCAATATTGGTAATTCATTGATATTCACTTGATTATTTGTTTGTGAACATGTGTAGATATATGGTACAGATGTTAATGTATGTACAAGTGCAAAAAGTAATACATATATATTCTATATCAGAGGATATTAATAACTTTTGTTATTAGCAGAATGTTTCATAAACAATAAATACCAAAGCCATGCGGTGCACATACTAGAAACAATTGTAAAGGTCCTCTTACTGTTAAAAAGAAAAATAAGAAACCGCTGTTTTCTGTAAAGTATTTATTATAACAAAAATTCCAAACATACATCTGCAGATGAATATGAAATGTCTAAAAAAAATTGGTGCCAACACTGCTCAAGAATACGGTGGAGGTGCAAAGCGCTCCAAAATATTCCTCATCGAAAACAAGACAATTGAAGAATTTCCTCAGGAAAATAAATTCAACAATATTTATTATAAGTTTTATATCAAGGGTGAATTGCTGTGTTTACACGTTAAGCTGAAATGTATGTAGATAGAATTTTCCACTTTATCTATAGATACATGACTTTTTTAACGGGCATTACAAGTATGTATGTCGAATGCCTGGTATTTATGAATCACAATTGAAGCCAAACAGTATGATTATAGACGTTGAGAAAGTTATAAATGTTAAACAAATATGGTCTGAAACAAAATTGTAGTATGTCGGTTCCATCCTAGCTATAGTATTGAATTATCTGAGTAGACAGGATTGACAGCGGAACGTATTTGTTAAGGGGGTTCACACTAATGCAATTAGTTGCAGCGATTCTAGTTTTATGAAAAGTTGCACGAAAATTCGCGTTCACACTATGCAATCAGTTGCAGCAATTTATCGCATGTGAAAAGTTGCACGTATTAGAGCGTGTTCTATTTTCTGAAAAAGTTGCAGGCGATTTTTTAGTAACTTTTACGCTGCCAACCTGTCTTATGAAATGTACCGAATTATTTTTCATCACTATACATTGAAAGTAATGATGACATATAATTATTTCATGTTGATAGTACCACAAAAAAAATGCATTTGTGAAAAATTGCTTGTACTTCCAGATCAGTCTGAAGCAACCGTGCAACTCTTAAAAATTGCACCGTTCATGCAACTTTTCACATGCGATAAATCGCTGTAACTAATTGCGTCAGTGTGAATCCCTCTTTAGAGTATAAATTGCAGATTTTTGATAGACATAGATGCAGAATTTGGAACATTTTATAAGCCAGTAAAACACGGGCTTGATATTTAAGTCTACGTATAAAAAAGTAAAAAGCATTTTTAGCTCGCCTAAACACCTTCAATCCATAGTTTTCAGATTTTTTTTTAGTGTCTTAGTAATCTACTTCAGGCGTTTTTATTAACTCATTTTGTACATTAACAATGTTTCTTCTGAACGATATAATATGTACTGCTATACTTCTATTAAATGGGAAACCTCCTAAATATGTGTCAATGTAAAAATAAAACAGTAGACAACAAAATGCTCTCAAAGAATTAATTTGCTGCTGATAAAATAACATTAGTATCTTACTAAGGAACATTACTGTTTTTACCATTTACAACATAAAGCCGTTTGAAATAGTCCAGCAAAAAAAAATATACCTATTGATATGAAAAAAAAATGCATATTCTTGAAACAGACATCTTACAAAAACTTGGGCATAGGTACACTCAATAATTGTAATAGGTACATAGGTTTGTTCTAACATAACAAACTTGTTTTTGATTGATTTTACAACACTTGATTGGTTCTGACTTGTGATTTTATGTTGGAACAAAACGAATATAATATATCTTTGGACCTCAAACAGAGTAGAATTTATACAAAGGTCCTTCTTGAGAAGTCTTAACGTGGTTTTGTTCATTGAATTACATTTTAAAATTAAAAACGCCTACCTAACAACAACAATTTAACATCTTTTTCTTTCTTCCTTTCCTCTTCTTTTATCTCCTGATTGATTTTCTTCGTCCTGGCTATGGCAGCACGTTCCTCTGCAGAAACTGTGCACCCCATGGTGAAAACGTCCGTACACGACGTGATGGAAGCAATTTTTGCGAAGTTATAAATAAAAGAAGGTATGCAAAACACGCACAAAAGGCCCGGCACACCTAGGCGGTTTAATTCACACCGTCTAGAATTTCGGAATGTTACCTAGGTATCTGTGGCGAAATAAAGCAATTAAAAAAAAACTTTATCTCCTCAAACAGGAAAAAAACGTCACAACGGAACAGAAGCAACAGTACGCCATTGAAACATGTTAATGTTTTAAATATACAGCGATTTGATACTAAAATAACCTTCCACAGTTTGTAGGTAGGTGTGTTTATACCACGAGTGATGATATTAGAAATTTACTGGTTATATTTCATGGATTTCTAGGTAGCTTTTTAATAAATTGCTATATATTTGGGTTTATTTAACGGTTGGTTACGTTTATTATTGATTATGTTCAAGAAATAAATACAGTTTATGTTATGTTTTTTTTCCACTACACAAAATATACACCAGGCACAAAAAGAGAGGTTATATGTCGTTTTTATGTATTGCACTCCTACGGGAATTAACGTGCTTGTACGCAATGAAGATGTTATAAGTATTGAAATATAACACGAACACTAGATTTATTCGAACGGTACAAATTACTCTTATTGCCTAGAACACACACATTCAACTGATCGTATCGCATCCGGCGTCAACTGATAAAAAACAAAACTCTGTCGGTGGCTTTTTTTCAACGTGACGTTTGACGCAAGTAGGCGTTGACTCTGTTTAATAACAGCAATGGTAAAACAGAAATCGATCGATGTTTCGAGATCGGTGGTTCAAACTGCCTTCAATACTTAGCGATTATTGTGCTGCGTGCGTGTATGCATGTGTGTTTATGTTTGAATGGGAGAAGGTTCGGTTGCATCAGCAGATGCTTCGCGTTTTGTATGCGGCCGATGTTGCCAATGAATGTCACAAAAAGTATACGTACACCTCAAGCTGTGCACACTATATCGTATGCAATGTAGATTTAGCGATTCCCGTTCCTTGTAACATACGGATTATGTCATTATGCGTATAAATTACAGACGTATGTAAATGTAACGTGAAATGCGAGGAATAGACGATCTAAACTTGTGTAGCGTGTGCGAACTATGAACATACCCAACGAACGAAAGAGTATAACTGACCGACTAATAAGACAGAGCGTAACAACTAGAGAAGTAGTTTCTGTTTATCGCTTGAAATCGTGAATGCAGCTTCTTCCGTAAACGGAAACAATTGGTCACGTCCGGGTGATTTCCGGTTTAACCTGCTATACAGTGTGATAAAGAGCGCAATTATCGTAGGATTAGCATGCGTGCTAACCTTTAACCGATTATTACTAATCACTAAAAAAAATATTTACAAAAAATAAATTGGTATTTCCACCCCAGGAATGATATGATACTGAAAGGCGACCACGTCAGGCGGCACCGTAACCGGCGATATAAGTTCATGAATTAACAATAGGTAAAATATCATAGTCGCCGTGTGTCCAGAAATTGTTTATCGTCATACTTGGACTAAATTTTAAATTACTTTCAAATTAGAGATGTCATACTTAGATTTATAACGTCAGTTGAAAAGCAAACCGACGATAAAAGTATTTAAATTTACGTTATTGAAAACTTCTATAACATTCGCAATATCTTGAAAAACATGTAAGCTACTATTTTCAAGCATCACAATTATTACAAGTTATCAAAGTTTTTTAGTACCTACTTCAAATACATAAAATATGAAAATTGCGGATTTGACGTAAAAATGCATATTGAGTCTATTTAGAAGATCATTACTCTTAAAAGTAGCTTCATCATAAAATAAAATCTGAGATACAACATTGTGGTGTGATTTATTTTGTGCAACATCGCATTACACAAAGCAACTCTATATATAAAAATTTTCCTATGAAGATCTTGATGCAATACATCCTCACATCAAGGATTCTAGAAAGTTTACGCACGCTTCTATGAGGATTTTCTTGAACCCATTACAAAACAACCTTTTGTTCATCTACGTTTTCTACGGCAGCAATAACACGGCTCCTTTTTTCATAAGGAATACTGCCAGTTTCTTCATATTTTGTTAACAATTTTTGAAAAGCACTCATCGATGGCAGTCGCATATATGGATATTTTTGGTTGTATATCTTTATGCCAGCAAACAATCACTTTCCCCCATAACATAGATCATATCTACTAATTCCAGTTCAAAATATTTCATTTTGCGCTTGACGTAAATTCGTGTATTTACAGTACACAGACCGAGTGATGAACGCTGGGCGGAGTCCTGGTTGCGCGTTCTATAGGTCAGTGTGAGACAGAGAAAGTATTCGGAAAAAGGAAATGATAACAGTTGTTCATCATAGCATACATTAGTCGGACGAAGGAGTAAATGCAGTTAAGAAATTGTATATTACCGGGTCGTCCAAAAGTCTGGATTCACGTGGATTTTGAGTAAACTATTCACTTTTTTGGAAAACTGAATTCTGTATCTTGAATGGGAATAAAATTGCAACTCAATAGTATTTTTTATTTCAAAAAAATTGTTTATAATTTTGAGATAAAGTTAATAACAATGTTTTTTTAAATGGAAACCTACCGTGATTTTTATTTCAGAGAGAGTACTTTCGATAAGAATTGCATTGGCATAGAAATTTTGGCTATAAACCTTACGATTATTGTTTAAATTAATATTAAATTTTCGATCCGAACACTCGTTCGCGCTTGTTCGGAAAATACACGAACGTGTCTTCTCTTACCACGTTTCCAACTGTAGGCATGGGTCCACCCCCTAATAAAGCATTCTATTGAAGGCGTTACGTTTATCTTGAATGAAAGCATTTTTTTTTTATAAAATGGAGATCTACCGCGATTACGATATTTAAACGTTATGAGAAAGTACAACGTAGTTTAATAAAAATTAGATCCGAAACGTAATTGGCAAACGTAAGGAAAGAAGCGTAAAAATTAGTAAATATCTCAGAATAAAATATTAGATTAATGATTAAAAACGCAACGTCATAGTTTTCGGCGTCCTAATTAGACATCAATCCACGGAACTGCGGATGTGCAGTTTCTCTTTCATTATGTCAATTTAAATAACAGCAGTGTCAAGAAGACGAAAAATAAAAATACCAATTACCACAAAAATCCCTCAATCGATGAAATCAGTTTTTCTTTTAATTAAAAACGTTCAAGAAAACAGAAAATAAAAATTCAAATTCGCTCCGTAAACGTACACTAGTAATACCAAAAACAGAATGAGATAAGATTTGGACCTTCCAAGTGTCTAAAAACGGAAAAAGACCATAAAATTATTTTTTTATTAAACTACGTTGTACTTTCTCATAACGTTTAAATATCGTAATCGCGGTAGATCCCCATTTTATAAAAAAAAAATGCTTTCATTCAAGATAAACGTAACGCCTTCAATAGAATGCTTTATTAGGGGGTGGACCCATGCCTACAGTTGGAAACGTGGTAAGAGAAGACACGTTCGTGTATTTTCCGAACAAGCGCGAACGAGTGTTCGGATCGAAAATTTAATATTAATTTAAACAATAATCGTAAGGTTTATAGCCAAAATTTCTATGCCAATGCAATTCTTATCGAAAGTACTCTCTCTGAAATAAAAATCACGGTAGGTTTCCATTTAAAAAAACATTGTTATTAACTTTATCTCAAAATTATAAACAATTTTTTTGAAATAAAAAATACTATTGAGTTGCAATTTTATTCCCATTCAAGATACAGAATTCAGTTTTCCAAAAAAGTGAATAGTTTACTCAAAATCCACGTGAATCCAGACTTTTGGACGACCCTATATATACTGATAAGAAATGCATATATAGGAAACCTACTGCACTTCGATGTGTAACGCTTGACAATTTTTCCAGACTGCTCGTGCTTATCCTAATATTATAAGAATTCACTGCGCATCTTGTGGAAGGGGCATCTCACTGTGAGCTGTACTTATAATGACGAGTTCCCTTTACACTGAAGTTATAAATATAAGTTTGACGTTTAAACAAAATTTGACACACAGCGACTGCAATATTTTTCGCTAATTCATGAACTTCCAAACTTTTCATGAGTTATAACATTTTTATAAAAATTACAGAAAATATTAGAAGTAACTCTTTTCGATTAATGTTAGTTATAGTGCAAGTCATAGCAACTTATACATATGTTTAAGTCGTAATCGGGTTTATTCAGATATAATATTCCCACAGGCGGAAGAAAGTACTGATTTTTATATAGTAAATTTTAAGTACTTTTCAATTGCATATCAATATACAGGTGTTCCATTTATTTTTTTTAGCATTTCTAACTTTTGCAAATGTAATTCTAAAATACATGCATAGATAGGTACGTCGAAATAAACATTAATTTCACGTACTGAAAAAATATCTGTACTAATTGAGCACATAATAGGTATTTCATCTTCAATCGTTATTTCAAAGCAACTTTTCAAATGCTGTACAATTTTCAACGAAAAATCGCAATATCTCAAAAACAGTTGAAAATCGACAAATACAACTTGAAGTCATTTTAAACAGCTCTTCAAGGGCTATCATAAAATGTAAAGGAATATATAATATTCCATTTAAAAAAAAAGTTTGGGTTGGTTCGTCGGTGTCCAATAATGCACTTTGCCGCACCGCTGGGACACCCGGTAATTTGTCTATGTTATGTATTCCCATACCAAGATGTATACGATTTATGATTTATTGGGCGCCTCTGATCAGTACGAATATTTACGCCCCGAATAGTGCGAAGGAACCAAGGAATTTTAATAAAAAATCTTTTTTTATTTGTAATATATGTATCAACAAAACCCTAAAAGACGGGTAGTTGCGGCAAAAAGTTTTGTCGTGTCCTAAGACCAGCGAAACGCAAGTTATATGCCTGATCAACTACACTAAAGAATGTATTCACGTCTTTAATACATAGGTATGAGAGTATACCGTATGTGTCAATTTTCATTAGGCATAGGGATTCAATGTTTACGTGCGATTTATACGTATACAAGTAATACGTGGCAACGTGCCACCCCACACCGTCCGTCACCAATCCCGGCAACAATCGACATCACAACGACTTTCTCCGATCTTCCCACTTCTCCCGACCAGATTTTACATTCAATGTTTAGCTGCGAACACGTTGCGATCTAGTCTGCAATAAAAGCCGTCTTATTACTGGAACGGGAAACATTAAATGGCCGCAGCGATCTCCTGATCTAGTAATTTATTATTATTTTCAGAATCCTTTTTTATTTACCTTATTTTTAATTTTATTAGAATTACACTTTTGTTTGTGTCATGCAGCGTGAACGCAGCTTAATAATTCTCTGCATTTACTGAAAGGAAAAAGAAAAACAAATCCTTGCAACTCGTAAATATTATTTCTGAACGCATTACAAACACCCAAGCCGGTGGTCGAAGAGTTACTGCTAACCACGCTAATTGACGCTAACTTGTATTTACGAGCATGCATCGGTCGTGCTGGCATTGGAAAGGAAAGAAGGGGTACTATGTTGCCACGTACTGTATGGATTAATCACCTATGGCTAATGAAAATTGATACATGCTGTATATTGAACTGCTTTGCCAGAGAAACTACATCTGGCAGATGCAGAATATATTTCAAAAGCTTGACATTTTATCTTTCTTAACAGGTAACAAAATGAAACTTTTTAAGAAATTACTTTTTGGCTCGAGAAAAAATTCCCGGATATGTACACAGAAGTAAGAACACGAAGATATTTAATTTTAGAATATTTTATTATACAAAAAGTTGTTAAATGTGCATTGTATGAAGGAATGTTCCTTGAACGATACGGAATGTCTGGTACAGTGGAATTTTCTTGAGTTGAAATTATATTTTATGCCATGGACACCACTGCCGTTGACGTACCTGGTCGCAAATTGTGTCCTATTTCAGCTAATGCACTGGCACACATTCTAAACACTTTATTAGGTACTTTTGTCCTGTGCGCTACCGATTGATCAACATATGTACCTTTCAGCGACCGATGATGACTTCCAACCGCCATGTTTCTCACCCAAATTCAACTAAAAGTGTAGCAGACGATCTTCGAAATGCATAACCTTGTATATAACTTAACATTTTCAAGTTGAAGCAAATTGGGTACTGTTTCAGGTACCTTATAAAACTAATTTCTACTCACAACCTTATTGATACATTTTCCATTGCGATATATATAAAACCTTTGCTGGTACAGGACGAAGGGCTATATACATTCTGTAAAATTTGATATATTCTTCAGAAACTATAAATCTTCTGTTTACATCATTCTTTGTTTGCTTAAGTTTCACAATTAATAATGTTCCCGAATCTTGAATATCATCTAATGTTATCTGGGTAATTTCACAAATTCGACAGGCTCCTGCAATCCCAAATACAACAACAACTTTGGCCATTAAATAAAATTCATCAAGAGCATTATTTAAAAAATCCCTAATATGTGCACGCGTAAAAATCGCAGCTTTCTTGAGCATGTAACCTTTTCCCTTTTGCTTCAGAATTTAATAAATTTGCAATATTTTGAAATGTCTACATTATTATTAGATTGTAACGTACTTTTAATCATGGAATAATTCAACCACTCTGATGATGGTTTTTGTTGTTGCGCCAGATCCGAGAAATAAACCAGTAACATCGTCTCCGAGAAAGAACTGCATTTCTTTGTCACTTACCATTCCATAAATCTTGAACACGCTGTTTCGTAAATTTTCCGCGATTTAGCTGGCAATAATTTTAGCGATGTTACCTACTTTCGCAGCGTCTAATAATTCGGGTCGAGTAAGAGCAAACTTATTAGAAATTAAACTGATTAGAAATGTTCATTTTTCAACTTTGTATATTCAAATTAACTACAACAAACAACTTAAGTTCGCAAATTTTTAAAAACAACGACATTTGAGTCGAGTAAATCTGTTTCAAATCAAGACATTCTCTGTTTTGTATATAGGGAAGTAAATTTAGTTTTAGTTTGAGAAAAATATTTACTCATTGCATTCACTTCAGCCAAGACTACATTTACTCAATTTAAGTAAAGGTTTCAAAATACATATTTTTGAACGAATATTCTTTATTATTGGCACAAAAATGAAATAGTATTGTATTGATATAATTAGATTATTACTTTAATTCACTTTTTATTTCTAATGAAATATTTCGAGAATATGTATTTTCAAACTCATAATATATTATCTTGACTGAAATATAAGGTAGTATTCCCGCAAGTAAATTAGTCTATTATTAAGAGTATTTATTTATTTCAGATAATGTATTTTTGATTTTGTAATAATACTTACCGTGTCGGTTTCTGTAATCGCTATTCAATCATAATGAGCTTAGTTTTGTTTTGTTTATCTGTTCTTGTGATTTTGTGATGACGCTAACTCTTTCGAAGTTAAAGATATTTTTGAGCACAAATATTTAATATACATACTTTATTACTAGTGTTATATTTAACCAATAATAAACTTTCATTTGACGCAACAAGTAATATTACGGGTAAAAAGAGATAATCAATATAAAATTGTTTATGTAAAAGACGATTTGATCAAATTAAATACGTATAACCGAAATTTCTGCACTAGAATTCTAATACAAAGGCCGCTTATTCTCCCCCTCCGAGATCATTTATTCCTCCGCAATAAAATTGTGCACATGTGCACAATTGGCAGAGACTTTAAACATTCATTAAACATTGTTTAAAGTCTCTAACAATTGGACATATTCCTACATTGAAAAGTAGTACTTCCCTAAATTAGCTTTAATTAAGCAGATGTAAATGAAATTTTAAAGAGAATACTTTTTTCTCAATATTAAATGTATATGTAAAAGTGAAGTTTATCTATAATAACTATATAAATGTATTTTTAATAAAAGAATTTTGAGAATATTTTATACAAATTCGGTACCCAAATTCCAAGAAGGTAGTAAGTCAGACACCACCACGGTAATTAACCTTCTATTAAACTTTAGGAAGACGCCTGTCTATTAAATAATCACCAACTTATAACACTCAGTCTTACCTCTTACTTCCCCAAGGGTCGATGTTAAATATGGGAGTCAGCACTGCCTTCAGCTACAGTCAGAGAAGGGCGAGTTCGAACACCGTACTAAGTCGAAGGTTAAGTTGTCAGGGCGCCTATCCGTAAAAATATGCTAAGCCCAACAGATATTCAGACCCCGGACCAGATCCAATGTAAAACTCCCCAGGTGATAAGAAAATAAGACCAACACACGCTCATTCAAACTTAACAAACAGTTTATTGAAACTATAAATTCAGGCCTCAACAGTTCATTTCAATACCGTACATAACCGGCTATACCATCTAATCTCTGATTTTTCACGAGAATATTCAAGAACAAGAAAAAAAAACAATGAAAAGTAAATCACAAGCGCAAGTCAGTTGCCAATATTAAATTCCTGAAGGGTTAATTAAAACTAAATGGCCACCCAAGGTGATCCACAACTTAAAATTATCAATGACGTACACTTACAAAATTTAAGAAATTCAAAATGGTGAACACATGAAACAACCTTAAAGTTAAAATAATTAACCAACAATATTCTTACAAGCACACAGTTATAAGGCAACTTGCCGAAAGTCCCTCCAAAGTCGAACAGTTTGATCGTGAATTGCAACACGTCAACACTGAAATAAAACACTCTGTATACCAGAGGCAACCGACAATCTATTCGACATTAGAGTGCAGACTCTAAGTTGTAAAGTATCTAATTCTATAAAAAATTAGCGCTAGTTAACTATGCTTTACATAAGGAAATGTGATTAAGTTTAATTCAATAATTTCTTACGAGATTGTACAAAAATAAATTACAATGGTTGACTAAATGCACTAAATAACAACTAAGAAGTTGCACAAGACAGATGCAGGTTCAAATGACAGTGGAAAAATGGAAAATAATTATAAATAATTTGTTACATAACTCTAGGCCCAAAAGAAGCTCTAAAACTAAATTAGCAACAATTAAAAAAAAAGACCAAATCTATTAAATAAAACATTGTACGCCATCTACCCGTCAACGCATGTATACGTTACACCCACCTGCGATAAGGCAGATCTCGTGGCAATAGGGATCTTACGAAAGTCCACACCAGATGACAGTAGTAGTAGGAAGATGACATAAATTTAATCCAAAATAAATTACGTATTCAACGATAAACTAAAATAATCCATTAAGGGATAAAATACAACAAAATAATTGTAACACAATTTATATTTCGTCTGAATATATTTTTTTTGAGAATTCTTTTTTTCTTCATATGAAAATATACTTTTTAGCGTGAAGGTTTCCTTAGCAATGCAGGTCCAATGTCGCTGTAGTACAATAGTGTACCAATTTGACATAGATTGATTTTCATACGTTAATTTATTATAATGTTTTTCTTTCATTATTAAATCGTCATTTTTCCCATCACAGAAAAAAATAGTGTATTATACACAGGTAAAAACATATTTTAGCTCTAAAATCTAATACTTTTTCCCCTTGTATAATAAATAACTATCTTTCATAATTTATTGTCTGATCATATTGAGGCAACTTTATTAGAAAAAAATCTTTTAAAATGTTGTTACATTTAATTTTGGCACACCCTGTATTTTGCTTGTATTTTTGTTATTTTTCTAATTAATTTTATATTAATTTAATACGTTTTTGGGTCAGTGCTGCCATCTCTTTTTTAATTTATGTGTATTTAGTGTTATGTGCGGTTAACCATTCCCTAATTTGAGTCAACTGAATTTCTTCAAATATTTGATTTATTGTATTAATATTTTAAATGCCTTTTATTCACGTTGATTTTGCCTTTAGCAATTCATCTACGAATTATCACTTTTATTTTTCTTGGTTGATTAGTCAAGTTAAACCGCAGTATAGAATTTTTTACTTCGAATAAAAGTAAAGTCGAGAGACTGATTTTTTTGGTAATTGACAACGCACTTCGACTTGGTGAGTCTAATTTCATGCAAGGTATTTTATTTTAAATTAGTACTTAAATGTGCCATTTTCTTTCACTTCGTAGCTATTAATTTTTGGGGCCTAACTACCGTGTATCAGTTTAATTTTTCCACAAGCACGTGCTACCGTCATGTTATACGAGTATCCAACCCTTCCTTGTATATTTGGTATCGTAGATTGGCTGTTATATGTCGAAATTATTATGTGTTTGTGAAAAATCCAGGTAACTTTTGTCTATTTTATTTGAGAATCTGTGTGTAAATTAAATAGGACTTCCTGAAGCCAGAATTAACGTAATTATATCTTCCGTTTATGTGCGGTAGAAAATTAACGTTCAGTTTAAATTTTTGGAAATTGTAAATGACCCGTCAAAATTTATTAGCTAGTGGTTGTAATTTTAATTTTAGTTTTTGCGTGCTTAAAATGTTGAGGCACATTAGATAAAATTTCGTAAGATTTTCTAAGTATTTAATATAACGTGAGACCTATTGTAATTTTGCATGCTAATTTTAAAATCACAATTTCACTTTGTATTTGTTAATTAATTCTGTATATCAGGTCCAGTCGTGTAGTTGCAATTTTACTTACGAGTGGTCTATTAATTCATTAATTTTTAAATCGTGGACCACAATTACTTGGCCACATACAGTGTGATCATCTATAAATAGATGCTTTGATTCCTATATTCAAATAGTTTTACTTGATAGATCATTCTGAGGCCTTTAGCTTATATTTTAAATAAATTTTCATTTGACGATTGTAGTTTTACAAAATGCTCGTGACTCGATAGGTCACCTAGACTGTACGTAACTATAAGGCAATGAGATCTCTTCGCTAATTACGACATATTCAACGTAAATAATTGTGTATTAATTATCTCGCACCCTTTGTTTGTCAACTACATATACAGGGTGTCGTTACATTTAAGCTTCCAGTAGCACATAAGTTAATTTTGTTATAGCATGTGTTTATTAATGATTTTAGTTCACATTTATTGAAGCTTGCAGACAACCTATTTAGAATTTATTAAACGTAATTCAATTATCAGTTTTCAACCATTTGCATTGTCCTTTGACAACGTATTCAAATGGTTTAACTTATCCTTGTGTAATTTTATTTTCAGTTTAAAGATTATATCTTCTTTTTTTGTCTAATTTGATTAGATTTAGGAGTTCAGCCAAATTTTAAATTATTTCTGACTGAAGTTGTTTAAATAAATATTTGTTATTGTTTCCTGAATAGTGAATAGATACGGGCGTGGCGCCTTAATTTTAATTATATCCATCTGATTGTTATTGTAAAGAACCCACGCATCGCGACTGCAGTTAGAGGCATTCGCTATCTCCAATATTTGACAGCAGTATACGAGGGAAGTGGCGGTTAGAACATCTTGTGTAAGTAAGCTGAATTGAATTTTAAGGTTCTTATTTTACTTTAACGTTACATTGAATTTATATCTGTAACTCAGTTACTGTTAATTTAAGATGGATAGTTATGTGGTAACGCCATTTTTCTAGTAGCAATGTATTTTATTTTTCAAATTATTTCTGGTAGTCATTTGTATTTGCTTTAGATATTGAACTTTTTAATTCTAGTAACAGGAGCAATGTTGGTCTTTTTTGTCTCGGGTTATGTAAAAAGAAAGTGTACGCCAACAAGCGAGCAACAATCAATAACTTAAAAGAAAATATCCAACGTGTTATTCGAGAAGTAGGCACAGGTTTATGTGTCCGTGTTATAGACAATTTTGCTAAACCAAGGTCATGCCAGAACATGAGAGGCGGCCACATCAATGATATCCTTTTTCATTTGTAGCGGTATAGTCCAGAATTTATGTTGAAAAATAAAAAACATCGGTGTTAAAATATCAAACAATTTATAAAATCCTATAGTTCCAAATGAGACACCTTTATTATATGACCGGCAATATTTAACACCATTCTTCTTTAGCATATCTTAATTTACGTAGTCATTAATTATCATAAAATTAATTTTTTAAGCAAACATTTAACATTATATTTATCCCAAAATAAACTTAAACTCTGCACTGTACAAGTGTGTCTGTTTACAAATTTAAAAATAGTTTTTCAAACATTAATATTTACCCTTGAACATCTCTTTTTTTATTACAGGATGTTAGGCGATGATTTTAACTATGTGTATGTATGCTGCAGGTAGTGGCTGGCATTTTTGTACATTACAACCCATATGTTCAGCTGAAAAGAATGTTCCACACTGGACGATAAATGAAGGTTGAATAATGTCTAAATTTTTTGAATATGACCTTGCAATAATCCTATATAATTAGGTCATCAAGGTAAAAGGAGCAGAAAGACTATATTTAAATAGTAAAATGTAGAATTAATCACTACGGATCGGAAGTCAGGTTTACATTACGTCAATTCCAGAGACGCATCGAGGACATCATCAATCCCAATTTGATATTTTTCACACGCGAAATAAAATACGTAGAGAAAAACAAGTACATACCTACTTGCCCAGTAGTTCACGTCGAGAGTTCAAATAAAAATCACCATTCCATATGCTCAGGTGTTAATATTATAATTAATAATATAATTATTTATAATATAATATAATTGTCTGTCACTAGTATTTCTTCGATTACTCGACATCTCTGTGGTAGAGAGTCAAAGGGAATTAAGTGTATGCACATGTAATATTTTCCATGGATAAGTTTAACAATTGTGTTAATCAGTATTGATTTTGTAAAGAGAATACTTTTGTTTTTAATACAAATAAAATACTAAAGTGATGTACTCTATGTTTATTGTTCTTTTTCTAGTCTCTCAGATGCCATAAGGGTTAATTAAATGTCCACGCAATTAAGGGTGTTGTATACCAAACTAAAAATTTCCACATCTTCGCTGCGGGTATCGGGGGGTACTACTCATGGGTGGAGCTTGCCAATACCCCACTATCATGTATTGTTTTGCTAAATGCTATAGTAAAAATCTAAATAGTACAGTTCCCAGTTTATAAGTACCGTCCTTATGGAGCGATGCATTCGAAATGACATACGTATGATGGGTTTAAGTGCTAATTGTCTCTGTTCAGGCTACACATACTCTACGTAACGTAGGTGCTAGTAATATTCTGTATAATTTATTTAGTCTGGTGTCTGCCGAGTCAAGGCGCTACAGGAATGTAGATTGTAAGTTTTTTTTAGTCAAACATGTGTTCAATAAGTGAAAAGTTAATATGTAAGATGGAATTCTGATTAAAAGAAATATTACTTGATGCCTATTAATACTATATAATAATAATAATATTTTGTTGAACGGCACTAATGTCATCGTCTTGATTATCTTTTCCATTGGGCGTATTGAAAATCACAGGATAATTATTTATATTTATAGGTACCATTATTATACAGGGTGGCCGCCAAGGTATCCGAGAAACCTCGTACATGAATTCAATGACTAATTTTAAGCAAAAATGTTTCTGTTCACTTTTCCCGAATTCCTAACGGTTCTTGAAATATCGAAGTTCGAAGATGTAATAAATTACTAGAGGGTTTAGAAAAAAATGTGATTTATTTTATGGAAAGCCTAAGGAGCATTATTAAAGCTGCCCAATGTGTACAATGCATAACTAAATCTTCCGTCAGAGTCCTCGTTCCCAGTTGTAGTTCTCCATATTGTTTTTCACCTCATAAAATGTCATGAATCTTATGGATGATCCGGAATTATTAGGCTTTCCCCTTGAATATGTAAGTGTCTAGATTTTTTCATGTCCCATATGAGAAAATCTAGTGGGTAGAGATCCGGAAATCGCGGTGGCTAAGCTATGGGACCACCACGACCTATCCATCGATTTGGAGACTGTTCATTGAGAAAATTAGTGACAGCTCTTCCACAATGGGCCGGAGGACCATCATAAATAATAAAGTGTAGCCACCACACGACTTTCTTGTACGCATGAGCGTTTCAAATTATACAAAATTGGATTTCGAATAGTTTTTGTATAAAAAGATTCATAAAATTTATAGTTTGAAGCGCTCATACGTATAAGAAAGTTGTGTGGTGGCCACACTTTATTATTTTCGAATATCTTGCAAAGTATACATTCTATAGTGAATCATTAAGGGTGTTGCATACCAAGCTGAAAATTTCGACGTCTTCGCTGCGGGTGTCGGTGGGGTAATGCTCATGGGTGAAGCTCGCCAATACCCCACTACCATGTACTGCTTTGCTTAATGCTAGTAAATATCTAAATTGTACATTTTTCAGTTTATTAATACCGCCCTTATAGAGCGATTCATTCGAAATGACATACGTATGATGCGTTAAGTGCCAATTGTCTCTGTTCAAGCTACACATACTCTACGTAACGTAGGTGTTGGTAATATTTTCTATGATTTATTCAGTCTAGCCGAGTGTATCGCTACAGTAAGCGTACGTATATGCTTTAATATTTTCGATAGTTTTATAGAATTGTGGTGTTACATGAATGTAGAAGCTCTCGGAATTTTTTTTCCAAAAAAAGACCAGCTTCGTCCACTTTTAAACTCTGTTCCGGGCGGTAATTCCCTTCATCCATAACTTTATCAAATTGCTCAATAAATTTTTCCGCTGCTTCTACGTCAACACTTGCTGCCTCACCGCTAATACTCCTATTAAACTTCGAAGATCATTCGCGCCTTTGCCTGAATAATTAGTAGGCTCATCGGCATTCTGTTTTGTATCTGGTCATCAACCTAATCGCGAGGAGCTTTTCCATCTCATGAATCAAACTTTTCCGCTGCCTAGTTATTACGGCTTTAACACCTGTCGATGATTTTAATGCATCTTTTACTTTAGTCCTGTCCTTCAAGATTGTTGAAATTGTTGAATGGGCCGGATCCAAGTCACGTGGTATCTCTTTAACTTTACTGCCAGCTTCATAATCGTTAATAATCTTCATTTTTGTCTCAAAATAACTTTCCTTTTCCTAGCGCTTCCTTCAGGTGTCGTACAGCTCGTTTTCATCAACATTCTCTACATAAAATTATTATAATTAAAACAGATATTGCGTACACATATAGTTAACCCTGAGCGACTAAAACCGCATCAACAAAACGTATCCGAGTGCCGAGTATTGCCCACGTTAAACGGGGAATACCCGACGCAGAAGCTCGAGCGTCGAAGCATAGTTGCCAGATCTACCGAATTTTCGGTAGATCTACCGAATTTCGATTCAATCTACCGATCTACCGATTTGAACTTGTATTCTACCGAAAAGTTACAATCATGAATAAAAAATGAAATAAAAACAAAAAATGTTGTTTACATTATTTCAAACATTGATTCCTTTTCTTGAGTAATTAAATAGGGTCTTGTAATAATCGTTTCATAAGATTTGTCTCCTCTCTGAACAAAAAGCAAGGGCGCACAGCAAGTGGTTTTATTAAGCGGTGCCCTCTTATTAACAATAGTGGAACTAACTACATCCGTATATGCTGTAATAAGGCGAGGGACTTTTTTTTAAATTTCAATCACAAAAATTAGTGAATCTCCGAAAAAATACGTCATCCCAGGTTATAAATAGGAGTCGGGGTATTTTTGCGTCATATTCAGTTGTGATCACTGTGCATGTTAAAGTTACTTAAAAAAAATTAAAAAATGAGTGATAGTGATAGCGGTCGTGAAGGCAGTTGCACTGGCGCATGAAAGAAAAAAAGTATAGTCAACATTATAAGAAAAATTGGGAAGAATTGCCCAATTTCAAAGGTTGGCTAACCAAAAGTCGCAAAGGTAGAGACTACGCTAGATGTAAATCCTGTAACAAAGACATTAATATAACAAGTGGGAAGGATGCACTTCTCAAACACGCAATTGGAAAATTCCATCTCGAAAAAATAAAATTAATGTCTACTCAAACAACGCTACAACAATTTGCAACAGCGGGATTCTCTCAAATTCAATTAGAGAATAAAATTAAAGAAGGTAAGTTTAATACAATGATAGACGAAATAGATTTTTGTGTTTTCTTTTTTTAGGGGAAATACGATTAAGTGCATTTATCGTCGAATACAACATTCCCTTTGCCGCAATGGATCATTTACCAAAATTATTGGCCACCATTTGTGAAGACTCCAAAATCGCCAAATGGATGACTTGTGGGAGAACAAAGACCACATCTATCGTAAGAAATGTATTAGGACAAAACAGTTTTGAAGACTTATGTGCGCACCTTCGCCGAAACAAATTTTCATTAATAGTGGACGAGTCAACTGATAGAAGTACCACAAAACATCTATGTTTAGTCGAAAGACATTTAAAAAATAAGGGCATCAAAGATGATTTTTTTAGTCTGATACCACTTTCCGCTGCAGATGCTAATATACAGGGTCCGGCAGAAAAAATGCATGGATTTCGCATGGCTGTTGTTCTCGTATGGGTGGGGATACAAGAGTGTGGTGGGGCTGTGTAGGTACGCTATCTCAAAATGTTTCAGTATACCACGATGCCTTGGTCAGTTGAACAGCGTGCGTTCGTTGTTGAAACTTATTTCAATAACAACGGGTCTGTCATTTTGACACAACTAGCTTTCAGATTGCGTTTCAATCTACGCCCATTGGATTTAGTGTCAGATCGCAATGCGATTATTCGTTGGGTAGCTTCTTTTCGCACAACAGGTTCAACACTAAAGAAAAAACCTCCTGGTAGGCCAAGAACCGTTCGTACACCTCAAAATGTTGAAAGGATAAGGAAGGTCGTTCCGCGATCACCGCGTCGTTCTGTAGTAAAACAAGTGACTGCTTTGCAGTTGTCAGAGCGAAGTGTGAGGCGAATGTTACATCTGGATCTTAAATTCCATCCGTACAAAATGGCTGTTGTTCATGCGATATACGAAGGTGACTTTCAAAAGCGTGTATGGATGCGTGTCAGGCTATCCTTCAAAACGTACCGAGAAATGCAGTTTTACTGACCAGTGATGAAGCGCATTTCCATTTAACTGGCTTTGTTAATAAACAAAATTATCGTTATTGGGCAGCAGAAAACCCTCGTGAACGTCATGAAACCCCTCTGCACAGTCAGCGAGTGACAGTTTGGGCGACGGTGTCTGCATTTGGAGTGTGGGAGCCGTATTTCTTTGAAGAGAATGGAGCAGCTGTTACAGTGACATCCGCTCGTTATATCCACATGTTACAAACCTTTGTGCAACCGAAATTGCAACAGCTCGATGGCAAAATATGGTTTCAACAGGACGGGGCTACTGCGCACACATCGCGTGCCTCCATGCAAGTTTTAAATCAGATGTTCCTCGGTCGCATTATTTCCCATCGCGCCGACTTACTATGGCCGCCGCGCTCACCCGATCTCGCGCCAGCTGATTTCTTTCTCTGGGGCTACCTCAAAGAAAAAGTGTATAGTCACCATTATCGAACCATAAATGCCGTGAAAGAAGCAATTCGTGCGGAAATGGCAAACATAGCGCCTGAAATGACAGAGCGCCTTATGCAAAACTTTAGATATCGCCTAACCAGCTGTATCGCCAACGAGGGACGCCGTTTAGATGACATAATTTTTCATAAATGAACTTTAAAATTGTATAAACATTTTTCAAAATATTTTTTTTTTATTAATTAAACCATTTTTCATTTACACTCCTTGGAAATCCATGCATTTTTTCTGCCGGACCCTGTATTATACAGTCACATTGTGAATATTTTCGAAAAATTTGGCATATCATTAAAAAATAGTTTAGTAGGATTTGCGGCGGATGGTGCGAACGTTATGATGGGGGAGCACCATTCTGTTATGAGTCTTCTAAAAAGAGACATTTCCCATTTATTTGTAATGAAGTGTATATGCCACTCACTTCATTTGTGTGCTTCCTATGCATGTTTGAAATTACCGCGATTCATAGAAGACTTGACTCGGAACATTTATAATTATTTTGGATCTAGTCCAAAAAGGATAACTGAATTTAAAAAATTCCAACTGTTCTGTGACGTTAAATTAAGATTTAGCAACCCTCTCAAACGAAATGGTTGTCTGTAGGCTTTGTGGAATCTAGAATTTTAGAACAATTTGGGGCATTGCATTTACTTTTCACGGACGCGGTAAACAACAGAGAGTTGTTGGCCGCTGAAAATATATTAAATAGATTAAATGATCTGACTACCAAATTGTTTTTACAATTTTTAGATTTTATAATGCCCATTTTCAATAATTTGAACCGCGAGATGCAAGCTACACCTCTTGAAAATGTAGAATATAATTATCCAAGAAACTATTTGCCACTTCAAGAAGCCTACTTCGGGGGGACTGTCTTGAAAACTATTTCAGAAACAAATTTACGTCAGGAGCAATTACATTTCTTTAGATTACGTTGCTTAGATTTTTACAGTGAGGGCTGTGCACAAATAATCCCAAGATTTTCTTAAAAAACAATCCTTTGCAAAAATTTAATTTTCTTGAACCCTCGAAGTAAAGTCTGGATCAATTGCATCTATATCAAATGTAGCTATTTTTCTTCCAAATCTAATTGATGAAATTAAGTTACAAATTTTGGATAACGAATAGCGTCTTCTGCGTAATATTGCGGAAATTGCAACATTTCCGGATGATGTTTTCTTATTTTGGGATAAAGTTAATAAAATTGAGAGCGGTGATGGAACTTTGATGTTTCAGACTTTAACAAATTTGGTTTTTAATGTTTTTATTTTTCCTCACTCATCCGCAAATGTCGAGAGAATGTACTCTCAAATAAATTTTATGAAAACTAAACAGAGGAACAAATGAGACACTGATACTACATATATCGGCATTACTGTATACTAAAAGTTATATCGGTGATAATAATTGTTATGATTTTGTTGTAGAGAAAAAACTGGTATAAATAAGACTTCCCTTAATTTATATAAAAGTAAAGAGTAGATAGGCTATGTCTAGTATTATACTTTGTACCTATAGTGTGTTTATTCGTTTTGTTTAATAAACGTTATAATATAGCTTAGTTTTGTTTGTAAATATTTTTGGCCCCTCAAAAATTTGATTTTTTGTGGAAATGGAATAAAATTTTAAATCTACCGAATTTTGACGGAATCTACCGAAAAGTCACGAGCTGATCTACCGAAAACCATTCCGGCGCATCTGGCAACACTGCGTCGAAGTTGTATGCCCGAGCGGTCGTTAAACGGTTAGGTCGTTAAGTGAGAAGCACCTGTATATGTACTCATATGTTTACCTTACATATTAAAATTATTATTCATTATTTTTATATATTGCATTGTGGTTTGTAATAAAAACTCATATGATGCTTTTTTGTTGTTTATTTTTTATGTCAAAACCATGTCTCTTGTAGATCAAAAGATATCGACAAAAAATCGAAATCTTGTTGTTCTAAACAAAGTTACAAAATTACACCCATATCCACTTATAGATTTCTGTAGCGTGAAGCTTTCGAAAATAAAGATTCTGACGAATTTTCTATATTAGTTTTACATTATAACTCACTTATAAATGTCAGTAGTATTTTATCATGATAAATGTAAAATAGTGGAAGAACTAAAAAAGCTAGTATTATTTATGAATCATATGTAATTTTTTGTTTAAGTTTGTATTTATGTAAAAGTTATCAAAGCATACCAGAGAATGTGTACAATTTTATGAAATGTCATACAAAATAATATAAGTAAATTTTGCAAAAAGAAAATATACATTAATTTTATAAAGTTAAATCAAGGTTACTAGATAATGCTTTCAATTTTATGAAATGTAAAATAATATAAATAATGTTTAATCAAATATCTACTCAAAACCGTAACAACAATTTCTGTATTCCGAATATCGCTCGTAAAGTGAATCCCCACCTAAACAAAGTAACTCCGCCCTGTCTTGGATTGCATGGATATATCAAATATTTGACTGCAGATGGCGTACTAAAACAGTGCCAAAAATGCATTTCGTACTTATCAAATTACACATTTATCTTAATAAATACAAAAAAAATTTACTAGAAATTAATGTTCACAATAATAATTTATACGTCGGTACGCCTTTTATTTTTCGATTGTCTACTTATATTTAATTTTTTATAACAATTAATAAAAAATTGAAAAAACATAATGCCTAGGGACGTGTAGATTAACATTATAAGAATATTTCATCTAAATCATTTGTGCATAAAGTTTACACCCTTAAAACACAATAACAATATGAATTATATCAAAAATTAGTTGCCTACAGGATAAAAAGATCCCATCGGTCAATAATTTCTTTAAATGATGGTAAATTCATGTCGTACGCCTTGAAGGTTGTCGTTGAATCATGTTTGGTGTAAAATAAATTACACTGCCATTATACAGGGTTAGTCAAAAGTATGGAATTTATTTCCGTAAATGTAAACTTTATAACAAATGGTCTGTAACATAAGTTTTTTTTACTAATTATTCTCCATTTCTTAGCATACTCCTTGTTTTTGTATGTAAATGCATTTCCATGGTAATGTACTTTTTTTTAATGGCAAGCAACCAGTTTTTTTGCTGATTTTTATTCCTCTTCTTTTTCTTCAACGGACTTGACATTTCTTTCATACACTTGAATAAAAAATAGTTTAATTTTCATTTGTAAACATGGTGAAAGTCAGTGAAACTGAGAGAATAGAAATACTAATGATGGTTGATTATGGAAATCGGCAACGTTCACAAGAAGATGTTTGTCATTTGTTCAATAACGTTCATCCGGAGAGAAATCCTATTGTACAATCCACAGTGTCTAAATTGGTTGGAAGATTTAGATAAACTGAAAATGTAAGAGATATCCCAAGGTTTGGACGTCCAAAATCAGCCACAAATGAAGATCGAGCTCTCCATGTTGTACTTAATGTGATGGATAATCCAATTACATCAACCACGCAACTGGCTTTGGATAATGATATTAGTCAATTGTCGGTTGTTCGAATATTAAAAATGAGCAAACCCAAATCCTACAAAATACACCTTCACCATGAGCAAACGAAGACGACGCTGACAGAAGAATGCAGTTTTGCGCAATAATGATGGAAATGACCAATACTAATCCTAATTGTATAACCAACATTTTATTTTCTGATGAAGACACTCTTTGTCTAAATGGGTTTGTAAACAGGTACAACTGTCGTTACTGGTCCAGTGAAAATCCTCATTGGATGATGGAACACCATACACAGCATCCACAAAAACTCAATGTCTGGGCTGGTATTATTGGGCACCACCTAATAGGTCCATACTTTATAGATGGAAATTTAACAGCAGATAAATACCTAAACCTATTGCGTGATAACATTGTACCTGACATTGTGAATTTACTTCTAGATGAAGATCGACAAGGAATGCTAAACCGCAGTGATTGGTTTCAGCAAGACGGCGCTCTACCACATTATGGAGTTGTTGTTCGCGTATTTCTAAATAACATCTTTCCCGCTCGTTGGATAGGACGTCGAGGATCTATTGAATGGCGTGCTAGGTCGCCTGATTTGAGTCCCCTAGATTTTTTCCTCTGGGGACATTTAAAAAATAAAATTTACAAACAGAAACTACAAAATTTGCAAGTGCTGGATGTCAGAATTAGGCATGAATTTGAAAATATAAATCCAAACTCTGCAAAATTCGTTACGTAATTTCTGTGATAGATTAGGATATTGTCAAGCTGCAGAAGGTCTTCAGTTTGAACATTTAATTTGATTTTATTATTAGTATTGTAAATAAAGTATTATGAACATTTTATCTCAAATTTTCTTATTCAAGTGTATGAAAGAAATATCAATTCATTTCAAGGAAAAGAGGAGGAATAAAAATCAGCAAAAAAACTGCTTGTTTGCCATTAAAAAAAAAATTCGTTACCATGGAAATGCGTTTACATACAAAAACCAGGAGTGCTAAGAAATTTTGTTATAAAGTTTATATTTACTTAAATAAACCGCCCATTCCATACTTTTGACTAACCTTGTATATTCTCATTTATTTCTTTTTGTTTGCAATTTTAGGTTGTTTTATTGGTCTAATCATGGTACAAATATGTATGTTCTAACTTTTTGTCAATGGGCCATAAAGTAATGTTAAAACTAAATACACTTTTCTGTTTCGTAGTAAAGAAAACCGCAAAGCGGGTGTATATAAGTGATAATTGATAAAATATAAACAAGTTGAGTAATCTCCAAATTTCTTGAAAATGACATTAGCAATGGTCCTACTGTTATTTCGAGAGTAAATTTTTACTCGGTGTTGCCTATGATTTTGTTATAAAATTCGCGATATTGAATGATGTGGTAGAATATGTGAAATCAATCACAATTTTAAGTTCAGAAAACTGTTTAATACAAGTATATTACGCGAACTATAACAAATATCAAAACACTTAAAAATTTATCGGACAAATTATATAAATTAATAAAATTACATCTAAGTTATTCACTGTGTTTATATTTATTTGAAGTATGTAAATTAATTACATCTTCTAATAATCGTCTTGTAACATTATAGGATTGTTATTGTCGAATGTTATGTAATATTATTCATAACAGACATTTGATACCAGTCTTGCGCAAGTTTCCAAGTAGAGCTTGATAGATATTTTCGTGACTGTTGTGTCATACTTGGTAAATTAAACTACATATATAGATTTCTTCACAAAAAGGTCGACAATCTGCATATGTCTTGCATATTAGGAGGATCTTTTGATTTACATAAAATATACACGTATCATCATCGTTCAGTCATAAACTGGTAATTGAAATGTAGTCCAACACATTTTTAAAGGGAGATCCAGTCACACAGAATAAACATTTATTAAACTACATCATGCAGGAAAAAGGTCCTCTTAATATACGCTAGAAAAAAAGAATAATGAACAAAATTTTATATATTGCAGGTAGTATTAAATAAAATGAGGTGTGTTTCAAACTATACAATTTTTAGAATTTTTTTATACAAAACTTATTCAAAATCCTATTCTAAGTACTTTCATTCTCTTAATAAATCTCTACATAATGCATACTTTGCAAAAAAATATTGCAAATCCAGTTCTAAGTACTTTTGTACTCTTGATAAATATATATAAAATGCATAACTTACGACATATTTGCAAAAAAGTAAGATAAGAGTAAAAGTGGTACTTCCGGTCTGAATTTTGAAATTTTTTTTATATAAAAGATATTGAAAATTATGTTTTAAATACTTTTATACTCGTAACGTACTTGTCTAAAAAGCATGACTTGCGAGATCCCAAAAAACTGATTTTCGATAAGAGTAAAAGACCTACTTCCGGTTGGAAAAGCAATCTCTATTTTTATGAAAGTAAAAGTAGCAACATGTAAATTAAAGGCAGAGGAAGTCTATTATGTTTAACAAAGTATGATTTACGTAGCTCAGTAGATTTTATCCCAACTTATAACCTGGTTTTGCGCCAAGAGCATGTGCATTTAATGGTTTTAAATTTCATAATTGAAAATAGTTTTTTTTTTAGTTCCTGAAACTTGTTATTAATTTGTTAGATAAGACAAATTTTGTAATTTTCTATACTTAAGTTCATACACAATAACTGATCTATTTCGTCTAATGCAGAAACAAAGAGAATGTAACAAACTGGACATTGTCAATTATAAATAACAAGAATGGTATCGGACCTAAGATCGAGGCCCTGTGGGATGGCGATTTGCAGTGGTAAGTAAAGGAGCCAATACTGTGTATAGAATAGTATTTTTGTAAATTATACTCTATTTGATAGGTAAAAGCTAAACCAATCGTATACCACGCCACGAATATCCTACATCTCCAACTTCCTCAACAAAATACAGTTGTCAGCACAATCAAAAGCCCTGCTGATCAGTGGTGGCTGCTGCAGGGAGGGCAACGTGGCACTGCCCCCCCCCCCGTGACAAATTCCTTTTAACAGATAAATTAATTATAAATACCTAATTTGTATGTAATTTTTCTGATTTGTGTGATAACAAATAATATCCCTAGCAGCAAAATCACTATATGCACACTTGTCCTACATTAGCAAATATATATTTTTATCCTTCTCTGAAATTGTGATTTTGCTGCTTGTGATTTTTTCGGAAGTAACAGTCCGTCTCTTCAGCGCGTTAAAAATCACAGTCTGACGTAGGCTCCGGGGCATCTCACGCGAGTGCACCGTTTGTATTAGAAATCGTGTGGATAAAAAGTGGCGTGGGGCGAGAGCGGTATATGTCAGCGAGCGGGCACTACACTGTGATGCCGGATGACATCCATTATGTAATATCACAGAATAACAGAAGTGACAAAAGCCTCACTTGCATAATTCGGATATTTGTGCGCAAAATCAAACAAAATGGCGTGTTTTGTTTTTGTTGTGTACTTGTATAAATATAACCTGTCTTAATTTTATAACTTATAATAAAGGTAAAAGAAAGTTCACACTTGGTTATTTGTTTCACTAAAATTTAATTTTAGTGAAACAAATAACCAAGTGTGAACTTTGGCCGCCACTGTTGCTGATGTCATAAAAAACGCCAGCAGCCAATAATATATACACCTTAATGCTAAAGCATATTAATAATTGTAATGTATCGAAAGACTAAATACAATTATTGCAATTTTAGATGATTGAAGAATTCCAATAAAGTTATTTCTGTCAATGCTGCATGCCACTGGCTAAAGACGGTAAGTGGCGTGCTCCCATCCCCACGGTTGAATCAACCCTACGACGTCTGCTTTAATAAATCAATGTTTTCTAACCTATAATACTAATTTGGTAACTTTTGTTAATAAGAGTTACCTGCCATGTGTAATAAACCTAGACGTATGTTGTCTGATCGGTGTGTACGTAAATTAAAAGAATCACAATAAAATATAGGAAAGTCGATTATCGTTCTACATACTTGTAAAAATGTACAAAAGTAGTAGTTTAATTAAATATATGAAATATATTGGATTTTCCGTTCGTTTGATTAAATGAAAAACTTAAAGACACCTAAATGTAATAATATGAATTCTTTCAAAATCACTAATATTTCTGTACCTACCTGAAAGACATAGGTATACAATTGCTTAATTTTTTTTTGCCGCGCTCTTTTCACTAACTTTTCGTAATAACCCGACTAGTCAATAATGTGCCTCATTATGTATCTACTTAATACATCAACAGCTATTAATTAAAAAATAATTGGACTTTTCAATTTGAGCTAAAGTTGGAAAGATACTACATGGATTAGAAGATTCACTGCCGTTTATCATATATAAAAGAATTACAAGCGTTTGAAAGAATTTAAACACTGCTGTCGTGCATTTGTCGTAATTAAAACATTTGTAATTATAGTAATTTTACCAAGGTCATAACTAGCTATATTATTTAATTACTGAGATATTTATAAGAACTGTATCCGTTAATATTCTTGGAAAATGTTACCGCGTCAAATGCCATCACTATATTAAAATACACGTATGTTACCTTTGCTTGATTGAGGTATTCGAAAAAATATGTTCGTTGTACAGCTATAAAGACTAAACATTTATTCTCTGTTTTAGTGTAACTATTATCACATTTGGTATTACAATGGAATGTGAAATTTTGTCTGATTTATGTTCTCTTAAAAGCCTATAGGTATCAAATTCCAACGTCATATCCGTCCAGGTTAGTACTTAATAATAATAATATTTTTGTACTCCCATACTTTAATTGTATTATTAGATATGCCGAACCTGTACTTTAATGATGTCCATTACGATACAGATTTTCATTATGATACAAGTTTATATCCAATAGGAATACAGATTTTTCATTACGATACAAGTTTATATCCAATAAGAATGCGATATTCCAATATTCAAACAATATTCAATATGGCGACTGCATATCTGACAGATATACAAATTGAATAAATGTGACAGTTCTCTGCAATTTAGAAGTAAGTACTTAATGTTTGTGCTTTTTTGAAAATATAAACGGTAAAAATGAGGGATAATGACAGTGAAATGTAAAATTTGAGTCCACCAGAAATTATGGAACAAGCCTTAGTAACCACGAACAATTTATTACCAGCTAAATTCGCAAAGGTGTATGGAAAATTTTAACCTCAATTTATGAAATGGAATGTTCAAAAAATAATGTTTTATTATGGGGTCGTAGAAAAAATAGTGTATGCAACTCGCATTTAATGGCTATTAAGACACTCGTATTCATTACAATACTCGGCTTCGCCTCGTAATGTAATTTTCTTACTCCGTATAATAGCTAACATATTAAGATTGTAATTTTTAATCATGTTCTTAAATAATAATAATTTGACATACTATATACACGGTTCATAGGTTAAAAAAATTTGTATAATTGCAAAGTTGCAATCTGTTCATGTGACAATATGTCAACTCTTCCTGTCCAATTAATTTCCAAATTGGACAGAAAATGTTGACGTATTCTTATGTAAACGAATTTCAAGTAAATATTCTAGATTTTTAAGAAAAATTTCACATATTTCTTATTTTATTATAAAATACAACGAAAGGCTGAATGAAGAATCTTATAGATTGATTTTTAATTGTGATGCATTTGTGATAGGACTGTATATCAGATATTAAGCTGAGAGCACTCCCTAAGAGATCGGTCTGAAGGCCTGTTTGTTATATTTGTTAAAGCTGTTTATTTGTTTACTAAAGATTCTAGTATGCAGAAATGCCTCACCGATAGTTCCGTGGTGATATAGTCGAGTTCACACAGCGATTTAACAGTGATGTCTACAAATGCGATCAAATGCATAATAACTAAACCTTTTGAAATTAAACAATATTGAGCAGCCGCTACCATTCATGTAGCTTCTAGCAAAATATCGTTGATCTATAGGGACGATATCACCACATAAAAAGTAATATTGACTTATGTGTGAGAAAATTGACAAAACAAAGAAAAGTGATAACAGGGAATTGTGTAAATGTGTAGTAATAGGTGAAAGGCAGCTATAGACACGTGTGTTTCAAACTTAATGGTATTTTTCAGTACGGTACTGGCGAGAAAGTGTATGTTGATCAATTAACATAAGTCTTACCTTATGATCTCAATTTCAAAAACCCGTATATGCGCCCACAGTGTTCAGCAACACAATACGTAATACATAACTGATTACAGTTCTGCCCTGCTAAGCAAAAGTACAGTATGTGCAAAAATGGCCAAAATGAGAGACTGGAATAATTGTTATACTATGAGCATTCTGCGCTCTTTTTACCAAACAAAAACACCTAATATATCATATAAACACCCATTATATGACACAAAATTATATCAAGATAAAATTCAACCTATCCATGAAATTAGTCCTGTAGATTATAATAAAAGCACTGAGTGGTTCTTGGGAAACTTATACCGGGTGTCTGTTTAAGCTCGGCCACCGGCCATATCTCGGCAACCGTTTATCGTACAACCTGGCGGAAAAAATCTTGACAGTAAAATGGACCACACGAATTTCAACAAAAAATTTTTAAGTTTTCAAAATAATCGCAAGGGGGCACAATTCTCAAGATGAATTAAAAATTCGATAACTTTTTATTAAATTTTAGATTAAGGTACATTATTAGCAACATTTTCAGACGTTTTTATACAATTTTCATTCAAAACTTTTTGATGTAACTGTTATACGAAGGGGAGGGTAGAGGGGGGTATGTCTGCGTATAAAAGTAGGTATAATTTCGGTTTGACTCAACGGATTTTAATCTTTCTAGACTCATTAGATAGAGACTTTACAAGGAATTGAAGGATATGTTGTACGTAATTACGTGGTTGTCAAAAAAAGTAACAGAGGGCGCTGTTCTCATTTTATGTATATTACCTGTTTTTTCTTTGAAATTTTGAATGGAACGGTATATTTTTAATATCGTAATACTGAAGCACATAAAAAACTGAAGAGAGTGATGAAAACCGGAAGTTGCTACCTCTTTTCTTGACGAAGATATAGTCATACGAAGACAATCCAGAAAAATAAAAATTGTTAAATATAAATTTATTTATTTATTGGGAGTAATAATTTTATTTTAATTTCAAGAGAGTCTTCTTTTATCACAAAACCAAATGCTTCGAAATATTTAAACAAAGAAAACATGAGAACGGTCGACAAAAAACCCTTCTAAACTGACGGAGATGCCATGATGTACATGAAAAAAAGGTGTCTAGTCTAGGAAGCGAATTATTGGTCTCATATTTTTAACAGAACAATATACACTAATATATACCAAAACAAAAAATTTGGAAACTAATTAATAATCTAGATGATAATGAACCTGCAAAAGAATTTTTGCAACAGGACCATGCTTCAGCATTTGCCATATATGGCACAACAAACTCTTTACACATTTGGAACAGTTTTTCGATAATCGACTCGTGAATTTTTCCGAAAGGTTTCCTACATCTCACAATTACAAATTACCTAATTTTTCCGCACACGAAAAACGCGAAGAACCACATATCACAGAATTAGAGAAATTTATGAGAAGTATGTCCCTTTAGAAACAAAATCCAAACTTGTTAAAGCCATGCAACAAAATCAAGAGAATATGAACACTTCTGACAATACAAATCATGTTATAATTCAAGAAAAAGATATAACTACTTTCTCATCAATCATCATCATTTTTCGACGTGAAAACTTATTGCAGGTTCTTAAAACGTAAGATTATTATTTGCTATTATCTCGCATGTGTTAAAAATAGTTTGTTGATTGTTCAAAACATCAAAATTTACAGTTAACTAGGAAGTAGGATCAAAATAGTTCCAGAAAAGATCAAATGCATTTTCTTATTAACATTTTTTAAGTCAAGAATTGTTTATATTCTTTCTCTGTGATGATATATTTACTCTTTAAAGGAATCAAGGTTTTCTATTTTTCTATTAGGACGACTTTTAATTTTAATACTGTGATATCTATAACGTGCCTGTAATTGTTTTACGCATCCGCAATTTGTATTTTAATAGTTATTTATGTACAGTCAGGAAAGTGATCTTTTATGGAACGAGTATATTTATGAGCCAAGCGAGTGAAGCGAGCGAGGCGAGTAACAGAATTCGATCAAGCACTTTACTGACGTGGTGCATCCAAATTTTATCGCCAACATTTGTAATTTAAAAAATGAAGATATAATGACATATGACATTTTATGACACCGACAAACGATTTGTGTTTAATGTCATACAATCATGACTACGTTGACATATATTAGCGGCAGGTAAAGTATTTTATTTTACAGTAGGTTAAAGTGTTTGTTTACTTCCGTAAAACGCTATGGTAATGCATTGACGGTTGACAATAAAGAATATTGCTCTCTTCAAAAAAAATATTAATATTATTAATTAAATCAACTGTTGTATATTTATAGGTACATATATATGGCTCTCTATGTCATTACCAGTGAGACGAGTCGCAATAGCTATTATAGTATGTAAATTGACATATAATGTATACTCGCCGCAAAAAGTTTTGTCGGGTCGTAAGACCAGTTATATGGAAGGTATCAGTGGTCAACTAGTAAATTCTAACACGAAACAAAGAGGGATTATATTTAATTTTTATAATACCTAAGTTTGAGTAAATATCTTTAACTGCTTCCTAAAAGAAAATACATTGGCCTATGGAAGTAAATATATTTGAAATATTCTTTATTTATGATATACGGCACGATAACATTGATGTGTCAACATTACAAAGAAATCTTTTTGCTTTCTAGAAATGTTTGGGGTTTTCCGAATTTATTTTATTTTTCAAGGGCGAGAATGAATGCTTTATTAAGATCTCGGTTTTCTAGAATTAGTAATTATTGATATTGATATTTACGAGTATGTATCTGTCGTTAATTTTTTTCTGTAATATACATTCTATTTATTTTAAAATAGATAGAAAAAAAAATAGGGGTTTTTCATTATAATTTAATTCAAAATTCTTGATTATATTACCATATCTGCATCCTAAGACTTTTACCTGGGGTATGTTTGCCTAATATGTATTTACCTTGGTATTTACAGCGCAATTGCTAGGGGTGTTTAAATTTTGGAATATTATTTAAATCAAGATTTTTTGTAGCCCATATATCAAATACTTTTTTTAATAGTTCAGCCACCTCTCTAAAGATCAATTATTTCACCATTCCTTGTTTTATTAGTATGGTAATTTCTCGGCATTTTTAAAACTTCATATGTTAAAACGTGGGGGGAAATTGTGATATTGTTCTTATTTTACATTTTAAAATATTTTCGTTTCAATATATTGTCCTCAAAAGATTCTTTGCGTAATTTATTGTTTGCTTATTTATTGCTTTATTATGCTAGATGTATTTTATTTTTGAGGAAATTTAATATATCTCAAGCGTAAACAAAAATATTACAATCTCCCTTTATGGTTTATTAAAATTTAGTGGGAAATATTATCGGATTACTAGAGTTGACTAGTGATACCTTCCATATAGCTGGTCTTAAGACCCGACAAAACTTTTTGCCGCTAGTATACATGTTTATACATAAATAAAGTGATCTATCTATCAATAAAGACTTCGAAAGCATGATCGTATGATTCTAATATATTTAGGCATGACTGTGGCCACATAATAAAAGAAAGAAGATATTTCCAAGTTGTCAATTTAATAGCATGAAAGTCGCAATGCGTAAGTCGTTTAGAGACAACCGTTATACTATAATTGTAATTCCACAACATACGAATCTAACATAACTAAGTTTAAGCAAGCATATTATTTTTTAATTATTTATATTAAATAAACGAAATGAATAATAAACGAAATGAATAAAGAGTTTATTTACGATTATATTTACTAAAAATACTAAAACAAAATTTTGGTTAAAATGTAGATTTCAGACTAACATATTAACATCTACAGAATAAAACATAATTAGAACAAACTTTTGTTTTATTATTTTTATATGTTCATTACACATCTTCGCTTAGGAAACAATAGTAGTACCACACCCACATACATATTTCATGCTTCTTAGGAATGCGATATTTCATAAATATTCTATTATTAAAAATATGAAGTAGGTGTTATGGTCTTTTCCATATATACCTATATATTATAGTTTTTCACTTAATTAATTAAATATTATTTATAAACAAAATTTATATAATATAAATATCAAATTATGACACCGCTATTGTATAAGATAATCATTAAATAAACATTAATCAAATCAAATCAAATAAATATTCGCAAATCAAATTACACTTTTGTTATTACATATTTATATAAAATCAATACTGTCAGAAACGTGCAATTGTTAAATATGTGTGATATGTGGATTTCTCTTTGCAAAATCCTGTGACTTTTAATCAATACAATCCAGTATTTCGTAAATTTAAGTTCTTTATTCTATATTATATTATTATACATAATATATGTATGTGGAATTATGTATACCATTAATCATTTATATATCTGCAATGAGGTATACTTAAGTACATAAAGTGCAGAAGTTAATAGTAATCAACTCTCGCTTTATATTATGTTAAATACCTTAAATAAATGATTGTTTATCTTACAAATAAACCACACCTTGCGTAGTGTCTAATATGAAATACTGTTGCAAATAAAAGGTATTCTTTATTTCTTTAAGCACGTTTCCCCTAGAATATTGATTAAAATATTTTTAGGTGAATTAAAAATATATATTAGCTTTTAGAATTTCAATGTATGCATATTTTTTTTATTAAAAAAAAATAATTCTGGGACAAATATTTTAGAAAGTATAAATATTTAAGTAAATACCATAAAACTTATTACAATTTAAATATAGACATGTACGAATACATAAATTAAGCTGTTTTTTTTAATAAAATACTGAAATCATCCTGCTACAAGCAGGACGTCGCGCGAAGGGTTGCGTAGATGGCAGCTCAGTCGTCGGTCCGCACCCAGCTTATCGACAACCCCCTCTCAACCCCCCCGTTTTCGACAAACAAAAACTCACCCAACAGCAGCAACTTGATATCTTTGGCTGCCTGGATGCCATCCTCTTTCAGGTTCTTCTCAATCTGCTTACTCCTGGCCAAGGCTGCCCTTTCTTCGGCTGAAGAGGTGCAACCCATCTTGCACGCCTTGCACGTACCCTCCGTACAAAACGTCGCGTCGGCTTTAAATTAAACAATCCACACGGAAAAATCTGGGCCGATCGGGCTCTCTCAACTAAACAATAACCCCTGATAACGGCGACACAGCAATGCACACAGCCTCTTACACATCCGAAAGGAGAAAACACTGCATCACTACCGAACTATGTTGGTAATAATAATAAAATATTGTACGAGTCTGTCTTGACAAGAAGACGCGTTCAGAATCGGTCCGTATAACGAAGAGATTATTCGGACGTGTGTCGTGCGAAAGATTCTGTGACAAAAACAATATACTTTTTTAAATAAATGTATTCAATCTGTTCCGCTTTTCTCTGCTAGAGAACTATGTATTTGACAGACCGATATGCGTTTAGCCTGTTCTAAGCGCATATTCGCTCGATGTTGAGCGCCGGTGCGAAGGCGCAAGCGCTGACTCCTACACTACGCATGTTCCCTAACGAGGGAGTCCGATAATATTAAAATACAAAAGGGGGAACTGGGAGTACACGATGCGATAGAGCACGTTACTGAGCTATCAAGGACGTACAGTTTCCGTTTCCTACACTACTATTGCTTTTTTAGAAGTAGGGACTCTCGGTTTTAGGTGTCTATCGCGGCTGTCGATGCCGTCTCGCTAGCCGATGATGATGATGACCCCGCTGCCGTCGCAGCGGCTAGGACGGGGTGTCGTTGTTAATGGGCCGCGGATGTTGTTCCGAAATGTGTTATGGGATAGCGTCAAGTTGAAATCCGGACAGTCGGGCGGTTGAATTGATGATACGCTCACGGTTTGGAGATGGATGGGTCCATAACGTGGTTTCTCCGTCGACTCAGAAATTATTATTGATCCGTTGTTCTATCAGTCATTGGTTGTTATGACGCTTTGATATTTTCAGATATGAAACCGATTTTACGACTTAAAAAGGAAATTACAACTTTATAATTTTATGTCTTTGAGAATATATCTCAGACATTAAAAAGTTATTTGATTTCTTTCAAAATTATAATTCCGAATTATATTGGATTGTATCCACTGTTCAATGTTGGACATCCATTATATACACATACCTATGCAAAGAAAGAACACGAACTAATACTGGTCTACAATGATTTTGTTGCATAACCAATATTTGCTTATTTTGCTGTATCTATTTTTGGGCGTTCATTATGAAAATCAAGTCAAATTTCTCTATCGGCCTTAATTTTTTTCTAGTATCTCTTCCTATTTTCCAGCAAGTATAAGTATACATTTGCTGTGCATTACAGGACAAAGAAAAACGAAATCAACAAAATCAATTCTCAAACCAAAACAACAAATAACAAACAATCACGATGCACATTAATGGCGAACCTATAACAGAACCTAAATATACTGCAAATATGAATTTTTAGTAATTATTTTAGTATTATAGCAAATGTATCAGTTTGAATTATGATCTGTAACAGATTATTTTTAAGTCCGACGCTGTAACCAGTTACGTATTAGACGTACAAAAATTCGTCAGAAATTACCTCCTCTTCTAGTTTGAAAATAGATTTAGTTATAAGATCAACCATTGAGGAGCTATCGTGAAAAAAAACATATTTTGGCACTTTTAATTCAAAATAGCGCATGGCGTTCCACCCCCTTCCCTCCTCTAAATACTTGTATTTTTCAGTAGTACCCAGATTTAGACTACATATATCAAAGTCGCTTCTATCCCACCTTCTGCAGGGCAAAGGCATTTTTTCATACCTTACTTACTGGACTATAACACGAAAAAAAAACAAAGATGACATTATACAGTTATTTCATCAATAAACATTATTTCATTATTTCTGCATAGGGCTCGTTAATATTATAATAAGTTTTATCTGATAGATATTCTTTTTGATCACTTATGCTAATCTAAACTTCTCGCGAATAATTGATTATATATCTTAATGCCAGTGGCGGCTCTTTAATGAGAGCAAGTGAGCAATTGCACCTCCTGGAATTTTGAAACAAAACAAACCAAGCGGCGACTAACTGTGAAAGTATTTATTTATTACGTATTCATCGTTATTTAACAGGAACGTGGCGTGTGCGGCTCGCGAAACAACCTACATGCACCGATCGTCGTCACAGATATAATGACGAGAAACTATTCGAATGTTTACCCCTTCCACCGAGAGAAACATACCCATGAGCAATGCCCTACCGTTGCTGCGTTAAGCCATTAAACATTACATTGAAGGTGGGGAGAACTGTATTTTGTTCTAGTTCCATATCGTTAATACATGCATGTGAGCAGATTCCCAGTCGGCTCACCGCTGTTGTAAGATGAATTTTGTGTCTGCGTTACAGAATAACACGTTTTCGCGGTTAACGTATGATAAAAAAATCGCAATAAAAAATCTTAAACGGCCGATGCCTCAATTATGTTTAGAAAATAAACAATCTGTTAAAGGTAAAGACGTTATAAGAAAATTTAAAATGAATATTTATCAGAAAAATGACAGGATTTGTGGGTGTGAAATTAAAAATAGTTTGTTTTGTTTTCCGTGTCTTTTGTTTGGTGGTGAACCTTCTTGGTCAAAGAACGGAATAAAAGACTTAATTCATCTTAGTGCTAAAATTACGAAACATAAAAATTCCGAAGGGCATTTGAAAAATATATTTAGTCTAGGAATGTTAGGAAAAAGTAACATTCAGAATGTTTTAGATTCATCATATAGAAAAGCAGTTCAACAACACAATGAACAGGTAATAAAAAATAGGCATGTGTTAAATTTAATAATAAATTGCATTAGATTTTGTGGCGCGTTTGAACTGGCACTTCGGGGTCATGATGAACGGCAAACGTCGAATACCAAGGGCATTTTTCGGGAATTGATAAATTTTACGGCAGAATTTGATAAATCGCTCAGAGATCACATCGAAACAGCACCGGTTTTTAAGGGATTATCAAAAACGATACAGAATGAGCTGCTTGATGCAATGTTGAACGTGTATCATGAACAAGTTTCCAGTGAAAGTATGAAAGTAAAGCAACCGACTTCATATCTGTGATAGCTGATGAAACCACAGATGTGTCCAATCAGTTTCAGTTGGTGGTTGTTTTAAGATATATTGTGAACGCGAGACCGGTCGAAAGATTTTGGAAATTTCTTCTGCCTAGTGGACATGATGCTAATTCTTTATCTGCCTCCATCCTTAACGAAATTAGTTTGCTTGTTGATGACCCAGAAAAACTGATTGCACAGAGCTATGATGGGGCAGCAGTCATGAGTGGTGCTATTAACGGCGTGCAAAGACATGTCCAAGACCAGTATCCAAGGGCCAATTTTGTACATTGTTACGCACATCAGACAAATCTTATTATGTCACATGCTACATCGAAGTAGTATTTGCAGAATTTTTTTTGCCAATCTGACGGGATTATGTACTTTTTTCTCCACTTCACCACAACGAGCTGCAAGATTGGAAGAATTCCTTCAGAGAAAAAGCTTACCTCGTTCTTCAAAAATAAGATGGAACTTCAATTCTAGGACAGTAAATACAATACATATATGAGCCCCGAGAAGAAATAATTGAAGCTCTAGAACAAATCGAGGGAGAAGCTAGTTTACAAACTACCATTCATCAAGCTGGTGCCAATTTGCGAATTTTAGAGGAGGAAAATTTTATCTATTGGTTAACTTTCTTTCATAAAATTATGCCACTGTGGACATATTGTTTAATCAATTACAAAATGTCAATACAGATGCATTAAAAATCAAGAATAATTTAGATAATTTTGAACGCGCTATTGGAAAAATTCGAACCGAAATCGCTGACACAGATAATCAGTTGGTTAAACAAAATGACTTAGAACTGACTCCTCCACCATCAACGCGACGAAGAGTAACTGATGGTAGCCAAAGACGGAGGGAAACTATTGAAGTGTGCGATATTATTTTGCTTGAAATAAAAACTAGATTTCGGTATACAGGGCACTTAATATTAGCAAACTTAATTTCTTTTAAACAGTTCTCCTCTTTTCAAAAAAAAATTCCGGAAGATTGCCTTAAAGAAGCAGTAAAATTTTATCCATGTCTCAATGAAAGCAGACTACGAACTGAATTAAGTGTTCTATATTCTAGAGAAGAATTTAGGCAAAATATAGAAGTCGGTGCTGTAGGTCTGCTAGGCCTTCTGCTGGATGGATTAAGAGGCACCTTTAATGAAGTTGTTAAGCTTTTAAAAATTTTCATTACAATTCCAATGACAACGTCTGAAGCGGAACGCCAGTTTTCACGGCTGAAGAGAATAAAAACTTTCCTGAGAAATACAATGAAAGAAGACAGATTAAATGCCCTTACTATGTTATCTTGTGAAAAAGAATTTATAAATGATTTCCCAAATTTTAATGAAAAAGTGATAGAACTGTTCTGCAAGTCAAAGACACGCAAAATGGACTTCGTTTATCGTCAGATTTAATCAAACTGTAGTGTTATATTTACTATTCCCTCAAAACAAACTGTACAATGAACAGTACCTGTCTGGAACAGTATGTCGGTGAAACTTATAAAGATTGGGTAAGCGTTCTTGTATTATACTTTTTAATTTTGAAATTATGCACTCCCTATGTGAACCACCCCGAGCCGCCACTGCTTAATGCATTGAAATTAACTTTTTGAATTTTTTCAATTCTAGACACGAGGAGATAAGATTACTCAATACCCTATAAGCCTACGAGTAAAGAATAGAACAGGAGTGATAATAACGTGGTGGTATAAGTAATAGGTATTTTTTAGACGGAAGTTGCCACTTTAAGGGAGTTCAGTTATATCTTGTTATGTTAAAAATGACGTTTTAGTGTTTCTATAGTGGTGAATTGTGTGGCTTGTGGTCGTTCTAAAACGGCAGGAACATAGAATATCACTTTTTATCTTCATCGGTAGTTATTTCATTGGCATTCAACATAGGCAATAATAATTTAAAAAAAGTTATTTGAAATAACTTGTCATATATCTGACATGTCTGATTATGTGTTCAGTGGCGTAACATACATATCCAAGTCATTTAATACTTGTTATATTTTTGACGCAGATTTCCTTTAAACCCGTTTATAATATATTAAAAAGAAGAAAAGAATTGAAAACATAATACACTCACGATATTTCTTTAATTATTTTTGGACTAACAACCTATTTTAAATGATTATCGAGAACACAGGAAGTGTACATATACCCTATACAAAATATTTATGCACGCCTATGCATTACGGCGGCCATATTGAGTTACCACTTTGGACAAATATTATTTTTAAGGAGACTCTCTCCTGTTCTATTCTTTACTCGTATCCTATAAGCACAATAAGCAGTAGCTATGGTCAATTTCATGTCCTATTGCACGGGTCTCCAAACTATTTACACTAACATACTATAGTTTTGAATTACGTGCATAAATTCATTTTGGAATTAGCAGGCGATAGAGATATGTACTGCGAGGGGCGTGGGAGTGACCTCCCCTCCGCTACTCCGTTCTGCTGCATGGCTGCGTGATCGTTTATCTGAAAGATTCCAGTACTTTCGAGGGTGTCTGAATATTTTTTACGCAGCGAGGAGACGTGGTATAAATACGGAAGACAGCCGAGAGTTGGACAGCTCCACATTTTAATTTAAAAGCAGCAAGTGCATTATTTTGATTTGAAGTTACGTATATTTTGTGTATAAATATGGGAGGGGGGGGCAGATAGATTGTGACCACAGAGCATTGAAAGAACAGTGGTGATATCAATATTTCATGACTGAATCAAGAAATAAAGTAAAAAAAATGTATAATTTTCAATTAAGTAATATCAGTCCTTAGAGATTACATTATAAAACGTCGTATGAGAATAAACACTCCCCGAATTACTCCAAATTTACTGGATGATTAGAAAAACATGAATTTTTGAAATGCGTGTTAAAATCTCAGTAATTATTATTATTTAAGAGAGCACATGCGGAAGAAGAAGCTGCAGGTTGCGTTACTTTCCGTGTGGCTCATTCATTAATGACATGGGAACCCATTTACTGACGGCAAATTAATCAAGAATTGCTTGATTGCAGCAAAAGAAAAATGTGACTATAGAAAGCTAATTTCTTTAAAAACATCAGTTTGTCACTAAAATCTGTGGTTCAAAGAGTGGATAATATCATCACGTATTAGTCATTCGTCTGACAAAAATCGACACTTATAGTGGTTATCTTTGGTTCTGGATAAATCAACAGATGTTTCAGAAACTGCTGAGGTATTACTTGTTATTCCGGCGATACATAAGTATATGAAAAGCTTCTTGACGTTCATAGCACTCACTGCTCGGCCATTTGTGAAAACATTTTTTAAGGAATTAAAAATGCTGATAGTGGCAAAAACATGTGTGCCAAAAATAAAGCTGTTGTTGCCCTCGCATCAAAAGCCATAGAAAATGATGGTGGTTCAAAACGATTAATCGTTGCGTCATTCATCAACAGAAATCCATCATTTGTAAGGAAAATACTTGAATATGTCATAATTTTTAAAGCCAATCCTGTTCGCTGTTGATTGTATGAGATTACATGAACTCATTCATCGAAATTTTTTTTTGCTCCGAGCAATAATCGAAATTTTACTGAATGAAAGGAATCCTCCTGAAAATGAGTTACGAAACAATGAGTGGTTATGGAAGTTATCGTTTTAATATGTAAATAAATATCTGAGCAGCCTTAATTTAATTGCAAACAAAATTAAAGTTAGAAACTTCAAATGCAGTGTAGCGATCGATATACAGGGTGTAGCAACTAAGATGCCTCGGACCGTAGCTCCTCTATCATACAATATTTCGAAAAAAGTCTAAGAGAAAAATTGTCCATAATTACAATCAGCATTTCCCTAAAATAGTCAGTCACTGCCGTGCCGTATTCCAGTGGCGTATCAAACCTATGTTTTTTTTTAAATAGAACAATATATATTTTGTGGCTGATTCGGAAAGCCCTCGAAGAGTACTTTTTTCTTCTTATGTAACGTCATACCCGATACAAAAGCGGTTTCGCTGTTGAACGGTTTTTCTTCGCAGTAAGACCGTACTTCGACATTTTTTTTGGCAGGAACTAAATTGTACCGGCGTTTCGGTTTTGAATTTAGGGATAAACTAAGACCTCTTGCACTTACTCTTAATTTTGTTTCAAGTGATTTAAGGAAAGATGATAATTTTTGATTGGGCTTTGAAAATCGTCATTTTTTTCTAAAATATCAAATGGGAACCATATAAAATAAGTCACGGACGTACTCTTTCTGGAGATAGAGGCTCGGCGCACCGCCTCACTGTTAATATCTTACATACATACAATATTTATGGAACCGTTTCGGTTAACCCGGGTTTCGGTTAACCCGAGTTCGGTTAACCGGGGTTCTACTGTATTAATATTTTTCCTGAATCCTGATGATGGTGATTGTGATTACCGTCTGCAGTTCCTGTCGGTGCATTGCATGTGTGCCGAATTTTGTTTCTGCTGATGGCAACTATCATGTTGGTGCGAAGGAGGTATTGAGGCAAAAAAAAATTAATATACATAAATATTTATTAAAAGAGGTATAAAACATTTCCAAATAACACAAGTTGAAAATGTAATATTCTCTAAACTAATTCTTTCTTCGTATTTTTGTATATATTTGAAGTACTTTTTTTCCACTATTTGGCGCTAATTTAATATGCTAATTATGTTGCTTGCAGTGATACACTCGTTGGTGCTGCCTATGTCAAATCTACTGAATTTCTATGCAAACATCTAGAGACAGAACAATATTTGCTTTAATTCTATTCACTTTCTTTTTAGCACTTTTCTACTTGATGATGATAACAAGGTGCATTTTTGATAATATATCCAGAATTCTAATAATAATTTTATGGTTGACTGAGTTGACTCGCTTTGGCAACCGACATCATGATCCAATGAATTAAAATGGTGTTAACTTTGTTATGTTGCAAAATTTTGTCTGTCAAGTAATATAACTCACAAAAGCCATTTAGGACTGTCATATATAGAGGAGACGCGTTATATTCAATTGCAAGTCATTGACGACATTTACATGTTGCCATAACTGTATTAGTGAAACTTATTTTGTGAAATTATATTTGAGGGCTTTTATTTCATTAGTTTACATAGAAAATGCATACATTGATCGTAATATATGCATTCATATTTTCCGTTTCAATATTAAACTTCTTTCTTACATATTTTTAATAGACTAATAGTTCAATTCGGTGTTGTCAGATAAATCATATCTGTCAAAAAGGGGTGTATTGTGTATATTTTACATGTCAAATTTGCGTGTTTATTTTTGCTTTGATATAAGTTGTATAAAAACAGTTCTTCTTTGAATTGTACACCTGTTTATTATCTATTTGCGTCCTTTGAATATAATGCCGAAAGCTTTCTATAAATAGTCGAAGCTTTATACAAACTTTTCTATGATCATCTGATTAACGAGAATAGCGTAAGTATTGTTTATTTTAATTTTTATTATGGATACGTTATAAAATACTTAAGGTTTTTCGACAATCTAAATCAATGTAATACATAAGTTGAGAAAGGCTGAAGTCTTAGAGCATTTCAGTTACGTTATAATTATTGTATTGTGAATAAATTTTTTCTTTGGTTATACCAAATGTCACTGACAGAAAATAGATCCGGCAACATAAAAAAGACGAGACGTCATGGATCTAGCATACTAGATCCATGACGTCTCGTCTTTTTTTGTTGTTATTGTACGTCATAACGTACAATTAAATGTAACGCGTTTCCACCATATAGTAATATGTATTCATATACCTTTTGGCATTTATCATAATTATCTTTTGACGTTTGTTATAATTGTCGTCCAAAGTATATAAATGTGTCAACAATGCTTACTACACAGTATAGCCAAGTATTAAGTTAAATAGCAAGTATAAAAAAACAATATTTAATAACTTTACTTATAGTACTCAATTTGTAACTATACCGGGTGTGAGTGGCGGCTGCTGCAGGGAGGGCAACGGGGCACTGCCCCCCCCCCCCCGTGACAAATTTCCCCGTGACAAATTTCTTTTAACAGATAAATTAATTATAAATACCTAATTTGTATGTAATTTTTCTGATTTGTATGATGACAAATAATATGTTTTCGAAAGTAACAGTCCGTCTTTTCAGCGCGTTTAAAAATCGCAGTCTGACGTAGGCTCGACGGTATCTCGCGCGACTGCCCCGTCTGTATTAGAAATCGAGCGATAAAACTGGCGCGGGTAGCGCGCGTATATATGTAGGCGGCGGGGCACTATTCTATGGTGCCGGGTCCGGGTGGCGGTCCAGTATGTAATATACAACGGTGAGTGTATGTTGTAATTTCTATCGGTGCAAATGCAACTATGAATTGCGTTAGTAACATTAAGACAGAATTAAAAAGTCTAGGTCTCCCTAGACCAGATTTATTGATTAAACTGGAAGATCACAGTTTGAAAACTAATAAAACCGTGACGAGAAAATTCAACAGAAGCTCTTACAGTTTATCAGACTGGTTGTGTGGGTGTAATGTGCAAAATGCTTTTTTCTATTTCGGTGCTATAAAGTTCACTTTACGACATCCGTTTTGGTTGCAAAAGTATTTCTTTATCGCACGCTAATTTTGTTGTTTTGACGTTGGTAACAAAAAAAAATGGAACCAAATTATATTTAAATGTCAAAATGTAAGCCTTTAATGTAACAAACATGTGCAATAGAAGTTGTACAAAGAATAAAAAGCACACATGCTAACATTTTATTTACTAATTAACAATATAAATTGTTAAGCAGAGTTGGATGATCAGTTTTCTGATGCTACTATTGTAATTTACTTCCAAGGTTGAATGGTACAACTGTTATAAAAGTTTGTTATTGATAATATGTCGAGACTATGTTGGCGAAAGATTTTGTAAATTGTCTTCTGCTATTTTGCGAATATCTGGGGGCGTGCAAAATAAAAAAAATCAAGTGAACGGTGTTTTTCTACTTTGAAGAGAATAAAAACATTTTCTAGAAATACCATGCGGGAAAGCAGACTACTGTGCCCTAGCAATGTGTTCCCTTGAAAAACAATTACTGACATCAACACCAAACTTCAATGAATGAGTTATTAATCATTCTGCTGATCGTAAGGAACAGCGGATGGATTTTATTTTCAAACAAGTTAATTAAATAGCATATTGAGTTTATTTTTTGTCTGTGCTTAATTTTTGCTATTAAACACTCAGACCCCCGGTGCCCTCCCGTCCCAAAAAAAAATCACGGGCCGTCACAGTAGTATCTACTCCTAACACATTTGATATACCACCTCGTTTTCAGCTTACCTGATACTAGGGACGAAATTTCACCTGTTAAATGCTAAGATATCATACCAGGTGGTTATAGTAACTTTAAAATATTTTTATTTTTATTACAATTATACATATATTGTTAAAGTATTAACTGAGAGTATTTTTGTAAATTACACTCTCTTAAAAGAATTAAATTAAAAAAAAAAAATTCTCTGCATTTAAGGTAATTTTAATTATAAACGGAATCGGAGCGGCTGATAATGTCTAAATTTTGTCTAGACAGACTTTTTTTAGTCTGTCAAGAAAGAATATTTCAAGTAACTGAAGCCGAAACACTGCACATTCATTTGAAATTTCGTCCGTAGTATCAGGGCAGCAGAAAAGCGAGGAGGTATATCAAATGTATTAGGAGTAAAACAAAATAAATGTGGCGACATCTTTAAAGTAGTAGCCACACTATATCGTGAATATAGAATTCTATATTCACATGTATTAGGAGTAAAAGAATATAGAATTCTATATTCACAATGGTAGCTATATTTACGATATAGTCCAGCTACTATTGTGCAGATGGCGCCAATATATTTAATTTTACTCCTGATATATTTTATATACCTCCTCGTTTTTCTGCTGCCCTGATAGTACGGACGAAATTTCAAATGTAGATTAATTACCGAGATAAATTTCGTAAATTGTTTCGTAAAAGAATTTAAATTTGAGAAATAATTATTCTCTGCACTTAAGGTAATTTTTAATTATGAACGAAATCGCGGCTGATAATGCCTACCTTAATTATGTTTAGACAGACTTTATTTAGCAAGAAAAAGAGCGAGGAGATAATATATTTTATTTTACCCCTGATACATTTGATATACCACCTCGTTTTTCAGCTTACCTGATACTAGGCGCGTAACTGTTAAATGCTGATATCATACCAGGTGGTTATAGTAATTTTAAAATATTTTTATTTTTATTACAATTATACATATATTCTTAAAGTATTAACTGAGAGTATTTTCGTAAATTACACTCTCTTAAAAGAATTAAATTTAAAAAAAATATTCTCTGCATTTAAGGTAATTTTAATTATAAACGGAATCGGGGCGGCAAATAATGTCTAAATTTTGTCTAGACAGACTTTTTTTTAGTCTGTCAAGAAAGAATATTTCAAGTAACTGAAGCCGAAACACTGCACATTCATTTGAAATTTCGTTCGTAGTATCAGGGTAGCAGAAAAGCGAGGAGGTATATCAAATGTATTAGGAGTAGAACAAAATAAATGTGGCGTCATCTTCAAAGTAGTAGCCACACTATATCGTGAATATAGAATTCTATATTCACATGTATTAGGAGTAAAACAATATAGAATTCTATATTCACAATAGTAGCTATATTTAGGATATAGTCCAGCTACTATTGTGCAGATGGCGCCAATATATTTAATTTTACTCCTGATATATTTGATATACCTCCTCGCTTTTCTGCTGCCCTGATGCTACGGACGAAATTTCAAATGTAGACTAATTTTTCGTAAAAGAATTTAAATTTGAAAAATAATTATTCTCTGCATTTAAAGTCATTTTTAATTATGAACGGAATCGCTGTTGATAATGCCTTCCTTAAGTATGCTTAGACAGATTTTATTTAGCAAGAAAAAGAGCGAGGAGATAATATATTTTATTTTACCCCTGATACATTTGATATACAACCTCGTTTTTCAGCTTACCTGATACTAGGGGCGTAATTTCAACTGTTAAATGCTGATATCATACCAGGTGGTTATAGTAACTTTAAAATATTTTTATTTTTATTACAATTATACATATATTCTTAAAGTATTATCTGAGAGTATTTTCGTAAATTACACTCTCTTAAAAGAATTAAATTTTAAAAAAATATTCTCTGCATTTAAGGTAATTTTAATTATAAACGGAATCGGGGCGGCAGATAATGACTAAATTTTGTCTAGACAGACTTTTTTTAGTCTGTCAAGAAAGAATATTTCAAGTAACTGAAGCCGAAACACTGCACATTCATTTGAAATTTCGTCCGTAGTATCAGGGTAGCAGAAAAGCGAGGAGGTATATCAAATGTATTAGGAGTAAAACAAAATAAATGTGGCGACATCTTTAAAGCAGTAGCCACACTATATCGTGAATATAGAATTCTATATTCACATGTATTAGGAGTAAAACAATATAGAATTCTATATTCACAATGGTAGCTATATTTAGGATATAGTCCAGCTACTATTGTGCAGATGGCGCCAATATATTTAATTTTACTCCTGATATATTTGATATACCTCCTCGCTTTTCTGCTGCCCTGATACTACGGACGAAATTTCAAATGTAGACTAATTACGGAGATAAATTTCGTAAATTAGAGTTTCGTAGAAGAATTTAAATTTGAAAAATAATTATTCTCTGCATTTAAGGTCATTTTTAATTATGAACGGAATGGCGGTTGATAATGCCTTCCTTAAGTATGTTCAGACAGATTTTATTTAGCAAGAAAAAGAGCGAGGAGATAATATATTTTATTTTACCCCTGATACATTTGATATACCACCTCGTTTTTTAGCTTACCTGATTACTAGGGGCGTAATTTCAACTGTTAAATGCTGATATCATACCAGGTGGTTATAGTAACTTTAAAATATTTTTATTTTTATTACAATTATACATATATTGTTAAAGTATTAACTGAGAGTATTTTCGTAAATTACAGTCTCTTAAAAGAATTAAATTTAAAGAAAAATATTCTCTGCATTTAAGGTAATTTTAATTATAAACGGAATCGGGGCGGCAGATAATGTCTAAATTTTATCTAGACAGACTTTTTTAGTCTGTCAAGAAAGAATATTTCAAGTAACTGAAGCCGAAACACTGCACATTCATTTGAAATTTTGTCCGTAGTATCAGGGTAGCAGAAAAGCGAGGAGGTATATCAAATGTACTAGGAATAAAACAAAATAGATGTGGCGACATCCTCAAAGTAGTAGCCACACTATATCGTGAATATAGAATTCAATAGTCACATGTATTAGGAGTAAAACAATATAGAATTCAATATTCACAATAGTAGCTATAGGTATTTAGGATATAGTCCAGCTACTCTTGTGCAGATGGCGCCAATATATTTAATTTTACTCCTGATATATTTGATAAACCTCCTCGCTTTTCTGCTGCCCTGGTACTACGGACGAAATTTCAAATACAACGGATGTCAGCTTGCATTTTTATCTTGACAGATTAAAAAATGTCTGTCTACACAGAATTAAGACATATTATCACTGGCGATTCAGTTTATAATTTAAAATTACTTTAAATATCGAGCATAATTATTTTTCAAATTCACATTCCTTTAAGAAAGCGTAATTTGCTGAAAATAGTCATAGTAACTTATAATTATATTAGGATTAAATGAAGCACTGATAAAACGTATATATAATTAACTCTTTATTATTATAATAATGGTTTTAAGCATAACCAATTAGCAAAACTGCACATATGAAATTTCGTCCGTATTATCAAGGAAAGCAGAGGAGCCAACAGATAATATATTTTATTTTACTCCTGATACATTTGATATACTTCCTCGCTTTTCTGCTTCCCTGATACTACGGAAGAAATTTCAAATATATAGACCTACCCAGATAAATTTAAAAGAATTAAATTAAAAAAAAAATATTCTCTGCATTTAAGGTAATGTTAAGTTATAAACGGAATCGGGGTGGCAGATAATGTCTTAAATTCTGTCTAGACAGACAGACTTTTTTACTCTGTCAAGAAAGAATATTTCAAGTAACTGAAACCGAAACACTCACTGCACATTCATTGGAAATTTCGTCGTAGTATCAGGGTAGCAGAAAAGCGAGAAGGTATATCAAATGTATTAGGAGTAAAACACAATAAATGTGGCTCCATCTTCAAAGTAGTAGCCACACTATATCGTGAATATAGAATTCTATATTCACAGTAGTATCTACTCCTAATACATTTGATATACCTCCTCGCTTTTCTGCTTTCCTGATACTACGGACATGTGTAACATTAATTGTTTTTCAATGTGTTCCATTGAAAAACAATTACTGACATCAACACTAAACATCAATAACATAAGTAGATATTAATCATTTTGCTGATCGTAAGGAACGGCGGATGGATTTTACTTTCAAACAAGTTAAGTAAATAACATATTGAGTTTATTTTTTTGTCTGTACTTAATTTTTGATATCAAATACTCAGACCCCCCCCCCCCCGTGCCCTCCCTTCCCACAAAATCACGGGCCGCCACTGCCGGGTGTCCAGTTTAAAATGCAGTACATGGGGATATTGGAAACCGTTGGAGATACAACGTCGGTTAAATGGGAGAAAAGTTGCGTATTCATTTGTCCATGAATAATCCGACATCAGATTTTGAAAGTTTTGTTTCATTGGGCAGATACAGGGTGAAAAAGAAAAAAGTGCATTTTTGAAAATCTTCCATATTTTGTTTCCTAGAAGAGATAAATTTACAAAAGTTGTGAGCTAGTCATGAGGACTTCAAAAATGATTTAAAAAAATCTAGGTCTACTAGATTTTGCGTGACAATAATCAACTTTTGTTTTTCTTATGGCAGCCATATTGGATTTTGACATTTTTAATATCTTCAAAAAAAAGCTATTCAATGATGTATAACATGTTTATGTTCAAGATAGTAAAAACATGAAAAGTAGAGAAAGTAAGATTTTAACATAGTAGGCCATGGAACTGTGGATATCTTAAGTGTATACTGATAAAAAAACAAAAAATAACGAGTCTCTAAGTTCTGTTAAAATATCTTTAACATTTTATTTATTAGTATTCATTAAATAAAGGTGGTTAGGTAGCTGAATCATTAATATAACAACTGTTCAAATAAGCCACCGTTCATTCGTCTGCACAATCTACATCGCGGTTAGTACTGCCTCACAAGATTGTCTAACCGTGTTTGGACCTCACACCTCTTGATTTTTTTTGTATGGGGCTATCTGAAAAACAAGGTGTATTCGAGATCTTATGAAAATGTGGAAGAATTACGTCAAGCAGTTGATGAAGCAGTGAATGGAATGACACCGAATTCCATTCACTGCTTCTTCAACTGGAGGAAATAATATTACAATCTTTATAAATAGCTGTTTTAAAATAATGGTGCACACATACACAGACTTATAGCGTGGGTCGAAAAACGTACAAATAGTTCTACATAAATTTCCGTATCGCGGATATGATCTATATGAATTTAAAGAAAGTGTCCTTTTTTGAGAAATTTTTCAATATACGGAGCTGCGCTTTTATAGAAATAGTTTATAATGCTTTGGACAATGGATGGCGCCAGGTAGATGACAGAATTTTTAGGTTTGCAGAGTCAGTCAAAAGCCATTATGTTACGGCTTTGATAGCGCGCAGCGATAGTTACGAAGTAGATTCATAAGGAAAGCGTCCACAAAAGACATGTCAGCAAAATTAATACAAATTCGAAAGTAGTAGCCATTTTTGTACCTTTTTTTTTTTTTTAAATAAGATTTAATGATTGTAAAGATAGAAAGTCTGGTGGCAAGGAGTTAAGTATACAAGGTGTCTCTAAAAGGTCTTTAAACAACTCTACCACGTATTTTTCGGACCAAAATAAACCGATTTAGCAAAACTTGGCTTAGTCAAAGTTGCTTAGTTTGTCCGCAATACGGTCCTGAAGTTGCAGTTGGAAAATTGTTTTTTTGTTATAAATTTGAAACGGCTGGAGCGATTGCGCTAAATTTTGTCACGTTTACATAGTTTTATGAGTCAAGAAATTCTGTATCAAAATTGTGATAGTAATCAATCCATAGGCGGAGAACCTGCGTTTATAAATATTAAAACATTTCCATTTTCTACGCCAATGGATAAAAAAGAGTTTGTCTATAAAATTTAGATTAAGTGCCTTAAGTACATGAGAAAAGGTACTCTTGGTAAGACTCGAAAAATTGCATCGTTTTCTCAAAAATCGCTTTTTAAGATTTGAGAACATTAACTAGAGGGCGGCAGCGCATACTGTGTGCTCCATGTACATGTATCTTTAAGCCGTGTACACGTGTCTTAGGCCGTTTAGACGTCTCTTTAAACTATGTACACGTCTTTTGACGTCGTTTTTGAATTGATAACTAGTAGTAAACGTGATAAAATTTAGCGCAATCGCTCCAGCCGTTTCAAATGTATAACAAAAAAACAATTTTCCAACTGCAACTTCAGGACCGTATTGCGCACAAACTAAGCAACTTTCACTAAGCCAAGTTTTGCTAAATCGGTTTATTTTGGTCCGAAAAATACGTGGTAGAGTTGTTTAAAGACCTTTTAGAGACACCTTGTATAAGGGATGATCAAACACAATTTCATCATATTTGTTGTTTCGTCTTGGACCAGTTGCTTGAATACCTCTCGAAAGTTATGCTTTCTAAACAGACATATTATTGTAAAAATATGTAGAACTCGCCTTGGCACAATTTTTGGTAAAGAAAATCAAAATTCAGATCAGAAGTCATTATTTCCTCTTATCAAAAAGTATTTCTTTTTTTAAATCTTAATTTGAACAAACTTTTCTATAAAAAAATTCGGCTCACACATAAGTCGTATGGTGACCATATCAATTTATTTTTTATCAATAACAGTGAGAGTCTGGAAAATAGTGCCTTGTAAAATTTATTACAAAATATTACGGACAATCATGCATTCAATATTTCGTTAAAGTTCATAGTTTTTATTGAATATATCATCTTACGATTAGTAAGAACACATTAAATTGCGTTATTGCACAACTGGAACGTTTATACTAATGTGACACATTTGATAATAGCGTTGCACTCTAATAAATAATTATCAAATTAGGACTCCAATTATATGCATTGCTTAATAGATTTTTGTATGTACTTTCATACACATGTTGCGTTTCATTTCCTATTTCTACTTTATCGTTTACTTAAGAAAAACACAGATTGTAATAAATATATACCGGGTGTATTATGAAAAACCTTTGGTGCTGTAACTTCCTTATATTTTATCTGATTTTAATGAATGATATGTCAAATTAAATCGTTTTTAAAACACTGTAACCAGTTATTAAAAAACATTTTTTTTGACATTTCGTTTTTGACAGACAGTAGTTAACTTTTTTTTTTTAAATTGTACTACATAGTTTTTTTTACTTATTCTAATAAAGATTTATTTCCTGAAGATACCTCCATTAAATTGAGTGACAAATTTATTGTTATTAAAAAAAAAACTACGAAATTGCAGAAATCAAGCTATCATAGCTTTTAATGAATCAAATGTTCGAAATTGACCCCATTTTGTTCCAGACACATTTGACACCTTCTATTAACTCCAACTGCTGCGTTTAATATAAGATTTGGTGGTATTTCATGACATACTTGTACTATCCTTCTTACTAAATCATCTCTGGTACCAGGTGGAGTCAAATAGACATGATCTTCAATGTAAGACCACAGAAAAAAATCCAGTGGATTCAGATCTGGCGATCGAGCAGGCCATCTAATAGGTCCGTAAGTGCCCATCCATCTGATGCCAAAATAATTATTTAGAAAATCAGTATTCATTCGTGCATTATGGGGTGTGGCACCGTTCTGTTGGAACACTGCCCTGTTTAACTCAGCAAGTGGCAACTCATCCAAGTAATCGCCTATTTCATTGCGTAACAAATTAATATATTTTTCTTGGTTTAGATTACCCTCAACAAAAAAAGGCCCTACTAGTCTATCGCCTAAAATGCCACACCATGCACTGAACCAATTTTGAAAATTGTGTTGCACCACAACATGGTTATTTTCACTGCTCAATGGCGATTATTATTTCTGTTGAATACACCATTTTTCCCAAAAGTGCATTCTTCTGACCACAACACACGACGGAGTGTTTTCACAATTTTATTTATTTTAATAAAAACACTTACAAAGTAAATCTCACAATTGTTATTTAACGAGAGATGTTGATTATCTTACTGTCTGTAACGAAGTCTGTAAAGAAACTGATGAACGTGCTGATGAAACACTGAAAACATTGATTTATAATACTTTATGGGCTATATAGTATTGAATGTAAGTGATTTTAAATGGTACACACACTTGCTGGTAATAAAATAAAATAGAGTATTTAAAATGCATTTAAGAAATCTCTGTGTTCGGAAAAACCAGAATAAATTGAACTAAAGAAAAAAAACAAACCTGCAATTTCTCGTTTTTTTTTTCATACAAGGGTACCGTTGTTTACAGTTTCATATTCAGAAAAAAAAATATATTTGAATAAGTAAAAAAAAATAATATAGTACAATTTAAAAAAACACAGTTTGCTGCTGTCTGTCAAAAACAAAATGTAAAAAAAAAATTCAAAGCGGATTACGTTACAGTGTTTTTAAAACGATTTAGTTCGACGTATAATTTATTACATTCCGATAAAAAATAAAAAAGTTACAGCACGAAAGGTTTTTCATAATGCACCCGGTATATCTGATATAATTTAGTAATAAAACTGATTGCACATGTCATATATCCTATGCTGTAAGAGCATTTACTATCAAGGAAGGGGAAGTAAAGGGGTTTATATAAACACAAGCTAATGAACTCTAAGAAATTTTCTTTGAGCTGAAGATATAAATCGTCTCAAATATACGTATTAGGATAGTGTAATCGACTAAGTGTTCGCTAAACTTTTTAAGCTTCTTTAGAACAATTCAATGAATTTTTAATGTTATTTTTAATTTTTGAAGAGAACTGCTTGTTATTCTTCTTTATTACATTTATTTATTACTTTTCTTCTTGAAGGAATGTCTCTTGTCTTTTTACTTTAAAAACTCACTCAGTAAGATTCTTGACGAGAGTTGTAATTTTCTGTTTTGTGGAACAAATACAAAAAAAAGTAATTTATTCGTGTGTTTTAAGTTAAGTATATCTTATGATTGACTAATTATGAGAGGAACAATGAAAATTTAGGATATCTGTAGTCAGAAATAGGGCAAAACTTACTTTTGTAATTCAAGTTTTTCTCAATAACTACAGTAGACGCTCGCTTATGTGAATACCCGGTAATGGAAACATCGCGGTCATGTGAACAGAAAATTCTTACTATAGGATGAAATGGAACACCCGGTAATGTGAAAAGCATGTACAACGTACAATTCGATAATGTAAACAGTTTAGGGTATCGGTTATTTCCCAATTTATCTGCGCGTTTGAATCGGTCGAAAGAACGTTTACGTAAACGTTTTTGCCGCTGGCACCGGTTGTTCTCCAGTAGGTAGGGGATTCCCGTAAACACTAGTTCTCTTATCTCTTGTAAAATAAAGTACAGTGCAGTTAGAATCACGCCACGATTGACATGGCATCCACGTCCAAAAGAACATTTTTAAAATTAAGTGACAAAGTGAAAATCATCGACGAAATTAAAAAAGGTACGGGAGGAACACAATTGGCGAAAAAATATGGAGTATCTAAAGCCACAATCTGTAAAATTAAGAAACTCAAGTCACAAATTTTACAACGTGTGTCTGATACAGGCCCGGGAAATAGAAAAACTTTAAAAAATGCTCAAGCACCTAGAATGGAAAATCATCTGTATAAATGGTTTTTAAAACAAAGGGATAACCATGTTCCAATTAGCGGTGAATTAATTAAAGAGAGGGCTAAATTATTAAATGAAAAACTAAAAGAGACCGAAAATTTTGTAGCTAGTGATGGCTGGCTAACAAGATTTAAAAGGAGGTATGGAATTCGACTGCTGTCGATATCCGGTGAAATATTATCGGCACCATCACAACTAGTGCAACCGTTTAAGGAAAAGTTAATGAACAAAATCAAAGAGCTACATTTAAATCAGGAGCAAATATACAACGCCGGCGAGACGAGCCTTTATTGGAAATTATTACCTGCAAAAACTTATGTTGCATCACATGAAAAATCTGCTCCGGGTAGGAAGCCGGAAAAACAACGCATAACTTTTCTAGCATGCACTAATGCTAGTGGTACACACAAAATAAGGCCACTAGTAATAGGGAAAGCAAAAAATACACGTTCATTTAAAAATTTTCAGAACCCCCGTTGATTATAATTGTTCAAAATCCGCTTGGATGGCCCAATGCATATTTCTGGAATGGTTCCATAAGCACTTTGTCCCTCAGGTATGGCAATAAAACTGTAATAAGTAATAACTAATGTAATTTAATGATACATATCCAATTTGTAGGTGAAAGATTTCTTGAAAAAGCAAAATCTTCCAATAAAGGCGGTGTTAATCTTGGATAACGCACCAAGTCATCCTCCAGAGGAACAATTAAGAAGCAATGAAGGTTCAATTTTTGTTATGTTCATGCCGCCCAACGTAACTCAACTGATCTAACCGATGGATCAAAATGTAATAAAAATTACTAAACTGTATTATCGAAAATTTCTACTGTCGTCTGTGTTATCAAAAAATCCTAAAGACATTTCTGAATCCTTAAAGCAAGTAACTTTACGTGAAGCGATTTTAAATTTACATAAGGCGTGGGATGCTCTTAACCAGCAAACAATCAAAAATTGTTGGAAAAATTTGTTCTCCTCTAGTGACGACTCTGACGATGAAGACAATGTACCGCTAAGTATCATTAGTGAACAGTTACTATCTGATACTGAAGTTATTAACGGTGCATCATCGGACGTTGTCAATTTATTAAAAGTAATTAATCCCGATATTGTTTGTACCATAACCGATGTTAATTTATGGAATGACGATAAAGAGATGGATGAGATACATGAAGAGGAAGATAGGGTGAGTGATGATGACCCTCCGATTGAAGTAAAAAATACAGTGAGCGACGCGCAAGCTGTAGGAATTTTTAATCAAGCGTTGGATTGGGCTGAAGATAAAGACATATTATATTCCGATATTTTAGTACTCCGTAAACTACGGGCAAAGGCATTAGAAAATGCTGCCAAGCGTAAATTTACTCAAACCAAAATAGGACATTATTTCTCATAATAATGTAAAATGTACTTTTTATTTCATATTATGTATTGTGTTATTTTTATTATTTATCTTTTAATAAACATACATATGCATATATGTACATTGCAATTTCTTTATAAATAAATCAAGTTGGCTAATGTAAACTTTCAATTATGCACGGAAAAAAAAATGTGTGAAAATGTTCTACAATTGTGGCTCTTCGTCATACAATTTGTCCCGTGATTTGGAACAACGATAAATTGTATTAAAAAGTTACAAAAAATTGTGTGAAGATTCGTAAAACAACATGTGTTAACATATGCTACATAATGTAGTACTTCTTAGTATAATGAACTGTAACCATGTCATATAATTTGTATTTTTTTTTTACACAAACAGTGTTATATTTTGAAGATTTTGTATCCGATATAGTAATACTTTGTATAAAAATTTTATAAAGGAAATAGTGATTTTTCGTATTTTTTGTGTATAAATTTTATAGCAATTGTTTAGCATATTTCGAAAAATTGTAATTATCTATAGAGAAGAATATTATATATTCCCTAGCACAAAATGTTTGACAATTTTGCTATTCTTGTGCTGTTGAGTTCTATGTTGTTTGTATAGGGATGTTCCAAAATCTTGTCGCTATTTGCTGTATAATTAGTGTTTCAAAGATAATGACAAATTATATCTAAAACTTGTACGATATGCATTAATTCGTACTATTTGCATATCCAATCCACTAGCATTATATGTTGTATTTGTAGCATTCTTTTCAAAACAATAATGAATAATTTTGTTATTCATTATCTTTGTTTTGACAATATACTTTCATGAAGTAGCGATTCTTAGCACTATTTAATTTAGATATTATGTTGTATGTAGTAGGTATTTCATACAAAACCATTTCAAGAACAATTTTCATATTGTTAAACAATTCGCAAATTTCTGTAACCCATATATACATATACCTATACTTTCACACAATTGAATGTTTACTTTGAGAAATGCGGTATTACTTTGATTTATATTATGTTTAAGAAGTTTGATAATGAAAATTCTGTTAAAGAAAAATTATTTTAAATAATGATGTGATTAGGGATGTGTATAGAAATAAAACAGGTATAACTTGATACTTATTTATTAATATACTTATATAAACATAATAATATAAAATAAAATATAGGTAAGTTTCTGTGTAGCAGCAACGTTTTCTAAATAAAAGTGTGAACAACGAGCTAATGGGTTTAAAGAGCATGTCGCACAGAGACAAAAAGATTTTTACTATTTTTTGACATTAAACATGGATGAACAGCATGCAGTTTGATCTGCTTTACAACAAAATGGTTTGATAGTATATTAGCTGGTATTGACACCTCAAATGCGAAATTATGTTTATTAAATTTGATAGTATCAAAAACTAAACATATAAAATTAACATCCGTTTCTTTAAGTAAACAAATATGTTTGATTATGCCAAATTTAGGAAAGTCTAATGAATTTAACACTATAATAGATTCTAGCCTTGACGCATTTCTAATTTTGATGGTCTCCAGTGTAATCCTGGTTTCTTGTTCACATTCATGCATGGAAAGAATAAAGGAAAAATCGTTAATGTAAATTCTTCCCTAACACCTGAAATGATTGCAATGGGAATATTTTATATAAGATAAATGTGTGGCAAAAATACTTACAGCTAGTAATTTCTGGGTCAGCATATATATTTTTATATTGCCCAAGAACTTCTCTTAAATAGGAATCCTTTTTTGCGGTAGCACTGTTTAAAATTGAGTCACACATTAGGGGCCATTTTGCAAACAATCAATTTTCCTTTACAGGATAAATAGTATTGAAGTCTGCTTCAATCTAAAATAAAGTTTCAATAAAAAGAATTAATTTATTTATGTGAAATGAAATACCTGTGTAAAACCCAACTGTTCGCTTAAACAAGGAAATTTTTTAAAATAATTGTGAACAGCGCCACTATTTTTTAACAATTCAAATCTAGTTTTTCTTGTATTTTCCCAGTATTCTTGCACAGTAGTGAACGGTTCTGTATTTTTGTTCAACCATTGCATGTACACCTCTTCATCAACACAATTAACGTATGTGGTTTCAGTTTAGCATACCTTAAATAATTTATTTACATAAATAACAATAATGACATCAGAAAAGTCATTATAAGGGTCGTCCAAAAGTCTGGATTCACGTGGATTTTGAGTAAACTATTCACTTTTTTGGAAAACTGAATTCTGTATCTTGAATGGGAATAAAATTGCAACTCAATAGTATTTTTTATTTCAAAAAAATTGTTTATAATTTTGAGATAAAGTTAATAACAATGTTTTTTTAAATGGAAACCTACCGTGATTTTTATTTCAGAGAGAGTACTTTCGATAAGAATTGCATTGGCATAGAAATTTTGGCTATAAACCTTACGATTATTGTTTAAATTAATATTAAATTTTCGATCCGAACACTCGTTCGCGCTTGTTCGGAAAATACACGTTCAAGAAAACAGAAAATAAAAATTCAAATTCGCTCCGTAAACGTACACTAGTAATACCAAAAACAGAATGAGATAAGATTTGGACCTTCCAAGTGTCTAAAAACGGAAAAAGACCATAAAATTATTTTTTATTAAACTACGTTGTACTTTCTCATAACGTTTAAATATCGTAATCGCGGTAGATCCCCATTTTATAAAAAAAAAATGCTTTCATTCAAGATAAATGTAACGCCTTCAATAGAATGCTTTATTAGGGGGTGGACCCATGCCTACAGTTGGAAACGTGGTAAGAGAAGACACGTTCGTGTATTTTCCGAACAAGCGCGAACGAGTGTTCGGATCGAAAATTTAATATTAATTTAAACAATAATCGTAAGATTTATAGCCAAAATTTCTATGCCAATGCAATTCTTATCGAAAGTACTCTCTCTGAAATAAAAATCCCGGTAGGTTTCCATTTAAAAAAACATTGTTATTAACTTTATCTCAAAATTATAAACAATTTTTTTGAAATAAAAAATACTATTGAGTTGCAATTTTATTCCCATTCAAGATACAGAATTCAGTTTTCCAAAAAAGTGAATAGTTTACTCAAAATCCACGTGAATCCAGACTTTTGGACGACCCTGTATATTACCTGTAATTGTACCTATTAGTCCCAGTTTTCTATAGTTATTCCTCAAATGAGTATAACAGCTCCATACCTTTCCCCTTGCAGCCCTTGGTTTTCCTTTGTTATTTACGTATGGAACATAATATATGTCTGGAATTTCGTGTGGAAAGACGTTAGTGATTTCGTTTACTAACTGTATAAATCTTCCAGCTGTATGCAATGAACTTCGTTTACATGCTGAAAATAAGATGGGAATAAAAGTTGCACAACAGCGGATTAACCGGATATTCTTTTTCCTAATAAAAGTATATACCATATATATTCGTATTTGCAGCCTATAATATCGACTTAGTCAAGCAACGCTTACCTCTAAGTCCTTTAACTCGTTACATTTTTTCAGAAACTTGCGTCTGATACCAATTATTGGAAGAAGATCACGTATGTCGGCTGCGTTTAATAACATAAACGCTTCTTCGTCTATACACTGTTCTAAAATCAAATTATTTAATACGTCATTCAAAGATAATAAGATAATAGTTATTTATGTAACAAGTCAGTAAAGTGATACTTTATCGAACGAGTCTGATTTACGAGCCAAGCGAGTGAAGCGAGCGCGGCGAGTAACAGACGAGTTCGGTAAAGGTCCTTTACTGACGTGGTGCATACAAAGTTTTATCGCCAACCGTGAAAATTGTTAATTTAAGAAATAAAGATATAATAACTTATGACAGTTTATGACAGTGACAAACGATTTATTTTTAAAGTCATCAGTCATGGCTACGCTGACAGATATTAGCGGCAGGTAAAGTACTTTATTGTACAGTACGATAAAGTGTTTCTTTACCTCCGTAAAACGCTATGGTAACGCATCACTTTACTGACGGTTGGCGATAAATATCTTTTTCGACTAATAATTAAAAGTAGCAAAAATAATCACTATGTTTGAAGTGTTTATTTTTTTACATTAATTTGTTAATTTGTTGATAAATAAGCAAGGAGTAATAATTGTTTATATGTAGTTTTATAATATGTACTCCTTCCAATTATTTCTTATATTTTGTAACCCCACAAATAGGTACAGTCGCCCTTTCTCACATATTGTTCCTTCATTACTTACCAAACACCATCAGGACAGAGTTACCTTCGCATTGCAATATAAAATCGTTAACTTCCATTTCTATTACCTCATGCAAGTACTGCAAAAAAAAGAAGATACATATTTCAAAAATCCAGACAGTGTATCTATTTCCCACAGCTGTCGTGAACATTTTAGGATGTTTTTTTGTACTGCTCGTCGAAACTAGAAAAAACCAAGGACATTACTGTTATTTAGGAGCATCTTACAAGTTTTCTGATTTATTATTATACAAATGTATATCCACATACGATAGTAAATTATTGTATTTAGGTGTCTAACAATTAACAGAGTCGCCTGTAACTCATACATACACAGTACGCATAAATTGTCCCGTTTAAAAAATAGTCTTTCATGTAACAAATAATGCATAGTACCTACGCCATTACGCCTTAATCTATGATGTTAAGTTCTTATTCATTGCTATATATGTACCTACATAATAATGCTAACATGAACAACAACCTATAGTTATCACAAAAGATTATTTATCTTGAAAAATTGGTATTAGGTTATGCGTTATGCATATTCCAGTCTGTTAATTTATTCTTGACGAATTCGTCCATGACTGGCATTGTAAAACAAAAAGAACGCTTGCATACAGGAATGGTAATATGTAGAAGTACTTACCAATATGTTCAGTATGTGTGTGTGTGTGTGTGTGATAATAAACAAAGGGCACTAAACAATCACCAAACTTACGTACACTAATCAAGGCAAAATGACACTGCAAAATATGTTACGTATTAACGTATTTAACGCTTCTGCTAACACTATACAATCCCACCCATACCACGCCGCAATGTCTGGAGACATTTTTTGTTAAAATAAATATTCAACATTTCGTAATTTTATGACCGAAAATGCACAGCAGGCTAAAACAAATTACCTAAATTTGTAACACAGTTATATTTATTATTACTTCACACATCTTTTAGTACCAATGTGGACAATATTTCTGACTGAGAGGATAAAATATTTTGCACAATTTTATATCGTATTTTAATAGGAAGACTATCAACGAGTTTAACAATTTATGTAAACCGTTTCTACAATTACCATTGATACAACATTGTGTGAAATTTTCACATACCATTTTTTTCCGTGTGTGAACTGGTGCTTGGCTGATATCGTTCACATGAGCGAGCGTCTACTGTATTTTGTAAATTAAGTTGAATTAAGGCTGTACGTTTACAGTAAGATTTATTGAAGGTACCTAAAGGACGTTTTTTTTCCATTTGTGGAAAAATAATATAGAAAACATATGGTAAACTTGAGTCACCTTCTAGACTCCATCTATAAATATTTTAATAAGTTTTATAAAATTTAATTCTTTAGGTACCTCAGAAAAACCTTAAAACATTTGTTGGTTTTTGTTTAAATAAAATCGCTGCAAAAATAACGGAGAAAAACTTGAATTTCTAACTCTCTTGATTTCGGTAGTCGGCAGTTCCCCCTTAACATCATTACATTCTTGTCATTCACAATTTGTAATTCAAACAATATACACTGATTAAATATTTTCTTTTGTTAAATTATAATTCTCATCATATTCATGACGACAACCCAGAATGAATCAATTAATGATATTAATGTTAGCAAAACATACTGATTCCTTTTACTTCAATTAAATCATAAAAAAAGTTTAAAATTTGCATAAAAATAAATGCTTGAAATTTCGATAGAGACATTCTCATGTGCCAATTTTATCAACAACAATAACTTCAAATTAGTTGATATCATATTTTTTTCACTCAATCAATTTATCATGAACACCTGGTATATTTAGGAGCTATTTGTTAGTTGGTGTCACTTAGTGCGTAGTTCTTCGATGTTTTCTAAACTTGAACCCAAAATATAGAAACAATGACGTACATTTTAAAATTTTTGTATGGATCACGTATTATTTTATTGCGTTTGGTATATTTTTAATCAAGTTTCTATTAAAAGAAGACAGGACCACATGGTAAAGCAATATAGCATACCGTAAAGAATCGAACCAGACTGGTACACATACGAACCAAAAACGGTAGTTGGTATTGAGGCAGGAATCTACTAGCTAGGCAGTTTACGGGCATTGGAAAACAGATCCTAATAAGCACGGAATCACATACACAAATACAGAAGTACCTAGAAAATATGAGACTAGATAATAGATGTTCTTTCTATTTTAAAACTATTACAGAAATAGAAGTATCGGAGGTAATAAGAAATGTGAAAAACAAACAAACCAGGGATGTGTATGACGTTACAACAAATATCATTAAAGAGGTAGAAACTGAAATAACACCTATTCTGACAACAGTTTTCAATAAGTGTGTCCGCGAAGGTATCTTTCCAGAACAACTGAAAGAAGAAAGAGCGGCTGCAATTCATAAAAAGGGAGATCTGAATGATTGCAGCAATTACAGGCCCATCATTATTCTGCCTGCAATTTCCAAAATTTTAGAGCGGTTGATAGTAGACCGTCTACTAGAATACTTAGAAAGAAAAAACTATATATCTAATAAACAGCATGGATACAGGAAAAACAAATCCACAGTGACTGGAATACTGGAGGTGATGGAGACTGTAATTGACGCCTACGACAATAAAGAACGATGTGAACTGACATGTTGTGACCTCAGTAAGGCTTTCGATATGGTAAATCACCAAATTCTACTACAGAAACTATACTATTATGGTATTAGAGGTACGGAACATGATCTACTTGCCTCTTATTTGAGGGGAAGATGCCAGAGAGTGGGCTTAAATGGAGAAATATCAAATACCAGACCAATTCATAATGGGGTACCACAAGGATCGATATTGGGACCAATTTTATTTGTGATGTACGTTAATGATCTCCCAAAAAATATAACACCTAAACAAAGCTGTCTCTATGCTGATGATACATCCTACGTAGTAACTGGAAAGTCAATTGACGAAATTAGAAAGGAGAGCAAACAGGTAATGGAAGAAATCACAAAATGGTTCCAAGATAATGAACTAAAATTAAATGAAGAGAAAACACAGCATCTCTGTTTCTCAGCAAGAAATGAACAGTCATCCCACGCCATTCGATATCTGGGGCTCACGATTGACAATAAACTCACTTGGGACATGCACATATCAGAATTAGCTAACTCGCTAACGATAGCTATATATACTATAAGAAGACTGAAGACTATTGCTACCCATGCCGCTGCAAAATCTGCCTATTTTGCGAACTTCCACAGTAGGATAAGCTACGGAATTTTGTTTTGGGGCACACCTGCAGCAACAAGAATCTTCTGCTTGCAAAAAAAAGCGATTAGAGCACTTTGTAATCTGAAATACACGGATGGTTGTAAGGAACATTTCAAGCAAGAAAGAATACTGACCTTGCCTTGCCTATTTATACTTACATGTATAAAATACGTTAGAAAAAACCAAGAAAAGTATATATTGAATGGAGGGCATCATAACTACGAAACCCGACACACAAAAGAGTTCCAAATCCCATATCACCGCCTGCAAACGACACAACGCTACGTAGACTATTGGGGGCCCAAACTGTATAATAAAATCAAGAACCATATTGAAGAGAGGGACAAATTATACATAAAAAAAGTGGAGGATATTTTAAGCTATCACAGTTTTTATTCAATAGAAGAGTTCTTAAAGTGTGACTTAAAACATTAATGACTTTTAAATACATTAATGCATTATATACACCTTATTGTTTTGTTGTTATTGTTTGTTTTATTGACATATACAGCTAACTGTGCATTTTTAATTAACTTATTGACTTTCTTGTAATGGTAATTACAACGAATAAAATATTATTATTATTATTATTATTATTCCATACTCTAATTATGGTATAGTAAACAATAGGAGGGCCTCATCAATCGGCGAATGAAAATAATGTTTGACAGTCAAACGGCAGCAAATAACTAACCATGAAGTGTCGTCAAGACTAGTATGCAAGTGTCTCGAACAATTAAAAACACTGGTGAACCATAGGGGAAAACTAATTTGGATACCAGAACATAGGGGGCCGAGGGCAGTGAAAAAACTGATGAACCGACTCTGGGTGTACCAATAAGTATGACTGGTATGCACATCAAGGACATGGTTCAAAAAGAATATTGGCATTACTGGACAACAATTCCCAGGCAAAACTAATCACATAAGAAAAGGATTGTAGAACTACTATACATAAGCAGGGATCGATTGCGAACTATAACTGGTATTCTATATGGAATATCAGACATATCTTAGCAAACCCTTAGGCACTGAATGACAGAAGGCCGAGCATGTTTACACAACAAAACATAAATTTAGAGATACTAGTAAATGACTTGCAGTCTTGCACATGTCACAAAAATACTACAGTGGCTATCATAAACAACTTCGGCTCAGTACCTACTCCAGACAATGAAGACATAAAAAATGGGCTATCAATACAAAAGGTCATGGAGAGTTCTTCTTTGGTAAATTTTTACAGTTCGATGTCCTAATTAATATTCTGATTTTGCGACCTTAGGCGACCGCCGTTCGCGCCGCCATATTGGAAAAATTGTACCAAAAACCAGTTTATCGAGAATATCTTCTCTCTAGTACCACTTAGGTTAAAAATATCTATTACAAAAATTATAGAGCATTAAATTTCTTGCAGCTTCTGTAATAAACATTTTCCAATCAGATGAACAGTTCACGAGTTAAAGCGGAGTCAACTTCAGCAAATTTTTACAATTCGCAAAATCACTGATTTTTACGTTCTTATACGTAGTATAAGGAAGTATTGTGATGATGAAAATTTTCGACCTCGAGATTTTTGCAGATGTCCACGTTTTGATGTCCCCTGATACCGAAAAAGTGGTTTTTAAAAAATGTCTGTGTGTGTGTATGTCTGTGTGTGTGTGTGTCTCTGTGTGTGTGTGTCTGTGTGTGTGTGTGTGTGTGACCACGATAGCGCTCAAACCGCTATAGGTATCAATTCCAAATTTTATATTTACAAAGATAATCTCCCTCTTGAGATCTGATTAGATTTTCAGTAAAATCGGCAGACCGGAAGTAGTAGTTTACTTCAGTGAAAAAATCGAATTTCGCCAATTATTCGTCAACTACTAAGTTTAAACAAATTTATAAAGAATTCATATGTACTTAAAATTAAGTTTGAGACAAATTGTCTTAAAAAAGTTTTTCGAAATTCCAACCGGAAGTAGGTCTTTTACTCTTATCGAAAATCAGTTTTTTGCGAATATCTCGCAAGTCATGCTTTTTAAAGAAGTATGTTCCGAGTATAAAAGTATTTAGAACATAATTTTCAATATCTTTTGTATAAAAAAAATTTCAAAATTCAGACCGGAAATACCACTTTTACTCTTATCGAATAGCGATTTTTTGCAAATATATCGTAAATTATGCATTCTATATATATTTATCAAGAGTACAAAAGTATTTAGAACTGGATTTTCAATATTTTTTGTATATGTGAAATTACAAAATTCGGACCGGAAGTAGCACTTTTACTCTTAGCGAGTAGCACTTTCTTGATAATATCTTGTAAAGTATGCATTCTATAGCGATTTATTAAGAGAATGAAAGTACTTAGAATAGGATTTTGAATAAGTTTTGTATAAAAAAAATCTTAAAATTGTATAGTTTCAAACGCTCATACGTATAAGAAAGTCGTGTGGTGGCCACACCTCATTTTTTTCTTAGAAGTAAACGAATATTAGCGAAGAGGACTTCTCCCAGTCTGACTCAAATATTTAAAAACATCTGCCGCCTAAGCTCGGAGAAAAAACATTAGTGTTAGCACTCCCTCCTTTCCAGAGAAATGGTGAATTAATATCCATAAGCATTGGCGTCGTCGAAGATGAAAAAATCAGTTGTCACATTTCTCGTGAAATTGGTATACTGGCGATTTCAAAAATAACTTCGGCGCCGTAAAGTACAAACGTTCAAATAAAGTGATTCCTCCTGCAGTTATGAACAGCAATAACAAAATTAAAGACGTTGTCATTCCCATGGATCCGCTATTGTTATATCAATGTAAATGTGTGTTGCTAAGCAATGTGAAGAAGAGCTGCAGGAATATCTTCATTTCGAATTTCGAACTAACCCCATTTCCTTTAGCTCTGTTTAGCGAAGAGGGAACGCGTAAGGGGACAAAATCTTCACTCTACAAAGCTTTTACGCCTTTGCCACTCGATACTGAATTCGGAAATAGCATTATGGTTCTAACACCGTCGTTGTTTTTGACGAGTATTACATGAAATTAGTATTAGAGCACTGTCAAGATGCTAAAGTTGGTGATAAAGAAGAAATGCCACTAGATCTCAAAAAATTAAGAATGTTAGAGCTATTTTCCGATTTGGAAAGGGGCAACATTCTAACCCAAGAGAGAAATAATGGATAACGACTTTCTCGGTCAGTTTTTCTGAAGAAGATTAGAATAATATTTAATTTAATTGGGTAATAAAAAAAACATTTTTAAATGTTAAATCTTACACGAAAACCTTTGCCATCGGACAAATCTTCTGAAAACATCGTATATAACTATGAACTACTGCCTATCTGCCTAAATATACTAGACTTGTGATTATTAAAAATTGATCTTGACCGAGATGTAAATTAATTTGCGCCAATGGGATTAAAAATAAACGCGATATCTATTTTGGTAGCTATATTTCGAAACTCATTCCGCTTTAATTGTTTTTTCGCTCTTTAAAAACACTAAAGCCGGGTACATGATCCAAATGAAAAGTTTAAAGCAAAATGAACACGACCAGTATTGGTGAAATTTAATCATATCTATTTTTAGGACTCATATAGCGTTTAAATTTCAATTCGGACATCCTCGAAATCCTCTCATAAGAACATAAAATTCATTTTCAATTCATTATTATCGGTAGAAGAATATATAGATATGATGAAAGAAATACATTGACGTTAAAAAATAACAGAATACGCGTCAGTAATATGTCTCTAATAAATGAAATAGAAGTATCATTAATAATGAATACAATTACAAAAGAGACATGTTCGTAAATTATACAATTTTATTTATTTGGATAATAATATTATTTTAGATCAAATATTTGCTTCCAATGTAAAATTTAATTAAAGGATATAAATCGATTTCTATTTTTACAAACTCTATTACGAGTCGGTGGTGAACATCAAGTGTCTTCAGGTATCATTAGTGTAGCATAAAAATCCGTACCATTTTAATATTAAATATGTAAAATAAACATCAACATTTATACAATAATGAAGAAGTATTAATTATGACATTCATAACAAACTACATTATTGTGAGACACATGCTGTAAACTGGAGTAACTTGGTCAGTTTTTCATGACTTTAATAAAACAAATATATAATTACTCTAATTGAAAAACTCTTGGTATTGGGTTAATTCTTTTTTAATTATCATTCATGTCAAGAAAATTAAAAGTGTTGTTAGTATTATTGTAAATAAAATACGAACAAACTCATAAGCCTTTACTTATTAGAATAAAAATACAAAAAAAAGGTCTTTGGTGTAGGTACATTACTATAACACAAATAAAGAAGATAAATTCATATCCCTATATTGGGACGAAGCTTATTTTTAAAAAAAGTCACTTGGGAAGAGGAACAATAAAGAGTTTCTATTGATTATTTGAAGAACTAATTTTGCCACATCTATCCTCCCACTCATATTGCATACAACGGCTAATGTCATAATTTTAACACTGAACTGTTCTTCAGTTTTCGATATGCTTACTATTCTTTCTAGATTAATATCACTTAGTTAACAATATATTAAATGTAAAGAGACATCATGTTAAGTTTAAAAAACAAGCCGCTTGGGGCGAGATTTCTAAAGAACAAGCTCGTAAAATGTCTATAATAGGTACTATTTTTCTATTTCGAGGATAAAATGTTCAAAAAGATTTGAAATAATAAACGTATTTAGTTCGGAAATATTAGAAATTTAATTTCTTTGACGTTGGTTACACTAATTTTTAACTTATTTTAAATATTTGAAAATTTTATTATAATCATCATATCATTTTGAGGTTAAAATTTGAAATGTTTCTTTTATCTTTTCTACAATCAGATTTTGGTTTCAATCTCTCGTTTATATTTGGCATGAAAACCCCGTTCCATTTAAAATTTTAACGTTCACAGTGTTTTGTTAAATGGAACGGCTTTTATATACTTGTCAATACTGTAAAGAGACTAACAATTGATCGGCTAGATGCATAATACGAATTTTGTATTCAATTTTGCAGATTTCACATATGAACTAACCAAATTCTGACTCAAACATACATTCAACTATGAGGAATACAAATTAGTGCATATAACAATATCCGAGAAATATTCTACAGAAAGTATTACTTGGTGGAAAAATTAATATATACACAGTTGTCCATCAGTTACTTTATATATTTCAAAATTTAAAAATTGTTACATCACTAAATTTGTGATTTATTTTAGGTATTTAAAATAATTGAGATTAAATGTAGATAAATTAAAGCGTTTTAGTATATTTTTTTTTAGAATAAATTTTACAAAATACAAAAAAACTAATTATTGATTATTGATGTTAATGCATTAAAGAATTAGATGCTAATACAACCGTATTAGCATCTAAATATGAATTTTAAAATCACGTTATATCTGAAGTATTTTGGGAATGCCATTTTTAAATCGTTTCAAGTTTTCAAAGAGACGCTTTCAAAGCCCCATATTATGTTACAGAAATTGTTCTACTTTTGAAATTTATACAACATAATAGACATAAGAAAATTTGCATTGCTTTCATTCAGCAGACACAACAGTTGCGCAACTGTTCAGTGATCATGTCTAGTAGATGAGCGCTCACTCTGAACATGCTCAGGAGCGGCCGCCATTTTTGTGAGCGGAAAAATTCTACGCTCACTTAGTGAGCGTATTCTGTACGCATGCGCCATTGATGCATTCCAAGACCAACCTAATACATAATTTTGAAGAAAGTTACTAGAAAAGTAAGATACAACAAATTAAAGGTATTGTGCAGAAATATTGGAGTGCACTCAGTATTTTAGTCATTCTAAAATTACTTTTGAATTATTGACATATGTTTTTGACATATTTCTTTTTGTCAAAGAAAGCAGACTTTGGAGAGAATGCCAAATGATTTAGATTTATCGTTAAATTATCCTTTTTTCACTTCTAAATAAAATATTCGCCTTACATACAAGGATACGTCAAAAGTTTAGAAAATAGGACATTATAAAAGTGTTCGCGTTTTACAGGAAATTGTTAAGTAAATGTGAGCAGATGCAAAGAGGCGATTCAAGTTCGAAGAGATTGTCAGACGGCTTTACTAATATACACACTACAATCACAACGATCGTTATCTAGAACGTGGCCTTTTTACATTTATTACCAAATTTGAAAAAATTAAATTACAGGATTATAAAGTACCTAAGACATTTTTTCTACTCTGATAAAATGCCATTTATCTTAAATGTTCCATGACGTGAAGAGATCTTTAAATTAACACACCTTGACAATCTGTGATTTCGTGCGCTTTAGTCAAGGGGTGAACATAGTAACGGGCTTTTTAGTCACGGGCTGAAGTTAGTTCTAAGGGTTTACTAAATACTCGCTCCGCTACGCTTTGCTCGTGATTAAAATGAGGATTATAAAACTTGATACATAATATACTATTATAATCAAAACGGGCTTCATTAAGTGAACTTTATAATACCGAAATAGAAAAAAGGATTTAATGGGTAGAAACATTTGACTGGGAGAAGTTTCAATTTAAATTAAAATATTAGTTTAAAGAAATAATAAATGCCATGCTAACGTTTTACAAATAATATAAAACATTTTTTTCTATAAGTACAGAGTGTTAACGGACACACACCAAATATTTTATAAATTACCTTCAACAAAACTGATCTGCACAAGTCAATTCCATACATTCTTTTTGCTTGGAAATTAAAATGACCCTCAAAAACGTTTAATAACATCAATAATCTGTGATTATATTGAGGAAGCACCATTTCCTTTTGCAGTGCAAACGTTTTGTCATAGAGTAAACAGTTTCATAGTGCAGTACCTTGATTAATTTAATACATTCAGGTATCTAAAACATAGTGATGAGTAGGAATCGTCACTCAGCGATACATTGCGGGACTGTAATTCAAAATTGGGCACAGTAATAGTGATTTCGAACTGCATTAATCATGTAAGTCCAGTCCTGCAATGTATATCTGACTCTGAGAATTCTTACCGATGAGCGTTAGTAAGTTTAAAATACTAATCACCAAGAAGAAATCATTGACCTGTATATATACATAAGTACAGTAATTTTATCTATTTATTACATATGTTTTATAGAGAAATGTACAATTTTTTATACATTTTTTATTAATACGATGCCTTTGTTGATAATAATCTTTTTGTTCTAAATTGATATTTCGTGCTATACAAGTTAATCATTTACAAATACAAAATTTAAATAGATGAACAAATTTGTTGTAGTGAATTATCAAATGCATTGTTAAAATTATCATTATTCATTGCCTAAATTAAAATGAATATTTCTGACAAAGAGAATTTTATATTTTTTAAGAAAATGTATTGTTATACTTATCCTTATCAACATTGCCGCTATTGCGGAAGTACAACAAATGCGTACTTGGTATAATTTTTAAATTTTTGTTTTTATTTTTATTTTATATTTTACTAAATGTATTTCCTAATGTTTTATGTACACAGCTAGTAGAGGTATACATAACAAAGGCAAAATGAAACTCTTCAAGGACAAACAAAAGAAAACATGTATTCTATTGTTTCAAGTATGTTAAAAGTATAAATAAAAATTAAGCTTACAAGCTTATTCAAATAAATAATCATTTAAATTGTACGGTTCTAATTCTATAAGATATTTTTTTACAGTGTTTTTTTGGAAATCTGTTCAAATTTTGATATTACTTTCCCGCTAAAGAAACCCTCTGAATTGCACAGTTGGCATTCAGATTTCTTGTTTTACCTGACTAGAAGTATCCTCTATTAAGAAAGAAGAAAACTGATCATTCATAAATATAAAACTTGGCGACAGTTAGCAACCCCTTTAGTGTTTTTCTGTACAACAAAAGTTTTGTATAAGTGTACTAGCACTCCAGAAATAATGCCATATCTTATAATACGGAGGCGTATTTTTATGTTATCTACCTAGCCATGAAACAAAAGAGTGACGATGTCAAACAAATTATTGAAAATTGCTATCACTGTTAGAAGTACATGTGCTAAGTTGTGTTTAGTTTATGCTGTGTATAGAGATTTGAGACGGTCTATTTCTCGATAAAATGAGTGAAACTAAAGTTGAACATCCCAGCGTAATAAAGTTCCTGACAAAGGAAGGCAATGGTCCAAAAGCAATTCATGAAAGTATATGTAGTTGCTGTATATGGGGAAGATACACCATATTATTCCCAAGTAAAATATTGGTCTAAACTTTTTCGATGGGGCCGAGAGTCAATCAATGATGACCCAAAGTCCAGACGACCCGTTGAAGCTCGAACTGAAAACATTGTGCGAAAAGTCGAAAATTTAGTACTGAAAAATCGGCGTGTAAAGATCTCTGTCATTGCCAATGAAGTCTGTATATCCGAAACAAGTGTTCTCAAAATTTTGCATGAGGATTTGGGTATGAAGAAGGTGTCTGCACGGTGGATACCCAGGTTGCTTACAGCTGAACAAAAACTGTGCAGAAAAGAAGTTTCTCAAGAAAATTTGGTCAAGTTGGAGAGGGACAGAACATTTTTATCTCGAATTATTACCGGGGATGAGATTTGGGTATATTACTGGGACCCTCCTACCAAACAAGAATCCATGCAGTGGGTTCATAAGGGCTCTCCACCACCAAAAAAGGCCAAGACACAATTTTCTGGAAAAAAAACTGATGGCAACTGTCTTCTGGGATGCTGAAGGAGTTTTGCTTATTGAATATATGCCGAGAAGGTCTACCATAAATGGAGAGGCCTACGGAAACACAATTAAAAATTTAAAAACTGCTCTGGAGGAAAAACGCCCGCATTCTTATCCACAAAAAAACTTGTTGCTGCACGACAATTGTCGGGTTCATAAGGCAAACAAAGTTCAGCAGATAAGGGCTGTGGGTTTATAGAGTTAAGGCATCCACCTTATAGCCCCGACCTAGCTCCGTCAGACTTCTTCTTATTCAAAAATTTAAAAAAGCATCTCAGACGAAAGCGTTTTGCTTCTGATGAAGAACTCAAAGAAGCTGTTGAAGAATATTTTGCGGGGTTACCGAAGCAATTTTTTTCTGAGGGTATGGGGCAACTGGAAAAAAGATGGAATAAGTGTATTAGTGTTGAAGGGAGATATGTAGAAAAATAATTTTTTTTGTTCTCTTATGTGCTTTTTTTCATGGCTAGGTAGATAACATAAAAATACGCTCTCGTAGATTCAAAATTAGAAAAATAAATAGTTATCATTGCTTTCTTGTTCATGTAATTATTAATAATTCATATCCCATAACAAACTGACTTATGTATCTGTTATAGTAAAAGAGATATGTGCTGTCCATTTCAGGAGTTCAACAATGTACGCACCCAAAAATTTAACTTCTCCAGTTAAGCGTATGCAAGTATTCTCAAGTTCTTATGGTATCTATTTTTAAGAAATCACGCATCAGTCAGTCTCTTTGTACATATATCGAATATTTGTTTGGATTACTACAAAAGTTTTAGCTCCCACTAAGGTTTATGTCATCCGCATAGCAGCATATATTTGAACTTGAAGCTGGGATATCCAACACAACATCGTTCGAAAACTAAAACGGTCCGATTGTACTGCCCTGTGGAATCCCAGTTTGGCTAACCAAAGTTTCTGAGACATAGGTAATACCTCCAGAAGTTATTATTACTCTTTGTTGTGTATTGAGGAGACAGCATGCAAATAAATTCCACGCATTGCCTCTTATTCCATAAGTCTCGAACTTATAAAGCAGTAATTTTATATTTAATATCTTCTTTCTTATGTATCAGTTTAATAATTGCAATTTTTAACCCACTGGAAAATATACCCTCATTCATACAACTGCTAATAATTATACACAGAACATCTTTATTATGGGTATAGGCATTTTCACAATTCCTACGGGTATAATACCATCGTTGCCACTAGTATATTTATATTTTAGCTAATTTTGCATATTGATTTATTGTCAGTTTTCTGAATTCTATGATCATACGTATCCGATCTTCTTGTTTTTAATGAAAGGTCATCATTCCTTTTGGTAGTTTGGTGTAGCTCTTTGTAGATAGGAATACATTTGGACAGCGATGAAAGCAAATCTAATCTATAAGGCTTATTAATTTAAGAAGATAGCAATATTTAAAGATATAAGTGTTAATAAAGATATTGTATTGATCATTAGCACTACTTTTGCATTTTCTCTTTATATTGTGAATGTCAATAACCAATTTCTGAGCTGTGTGATCAGATATAAAAGTTTGTAAAACTAAAGCCTCAACATTATCGTAGTGAATAAAAATATTATATACTTATGCAACTAGCTGTATTATACGTTATTCTAGTGTTTTCATGTAATAGAATGAAATTAAAGAACTGCTTAAGTGATAATAAATTGAGGGTTCGAGTCCTAGGTTGGGTTGGATTGGATTGGATAGATAGACGAACATCTTCAGGTAGATGTTCGTCGATTCGTTGTAGCTGCAAGAATCATTTTGAAGACGCCCATGCAATAGTGGACGAAACGTCAGCACTGAAGCCAAACTTGACACGGTTCCAACCCGGAAACCAAGATCTACACTTAGAAAACGATCGCGCAAGTCTAGACCTTCGTTTATATCTATGCAGTAATATGAAAAAGCACGTTGAGAATGTAGTGCTTAATTGCTTCATTGTTTTAAGATTTTCTTAATATATAACAAATAAAGAAATATTTTTGTTAAAATTACTTGGTGCTTTCGTACTACTATCAGATTGTTTATTTTTATAATAGACTGCAAAAATGCGTAAAAAAATGGCCACGCAGGGCTCTACTCCAGTTCAAACTCAAACTCTTTCTTGGTGAAAATACTTTTCGTAGAATCAAAAACTTTTGGGATTTTAGACAATTTCAAAACCCGGATGATACCGCTTTAGCATCAATGATAAATAATAATAAAAACAAAATTTAATGGCCCAGGTCATATGATTCGTTTCGAAAAACTTATATTAACATTAATTTAAATACAATATTATAATAAATGGTATCAATATGAGAAAAGCACATCAGCTAGCTAACTGTTTAAGTAGTGTAATTAGATCTCTTTTGTACAGTTCTTAAAAATAGTTTACTGACTAGTGGATATTACGTACAAATCAATGATCCTATTAATAAAATAAATATCAAAAGCAAATTAAACAAGTCATAAAGAGCCAATAACCGCGTAAGTTTAGTAACTTATGCTAATGCATTGACCTATAGACTCCGTAAATATATTTGTACATAAGTATTAATAGATTTACTTCCAGATAGTATAATAATAACAATTTTATAGCCACGGTTAATAAAAGCTAGACATTATCATAAAAATACATAAAATACATATTGTGTTTACTTATTGTACACTGCACAATATGACACAACAGACGCCACGGAGTTTTACATATGTACAGCTAAACGACATAATTATATTCTCCAACTAACGTTGCAGGTCTATATTTTAATAATATATCCAAATATAAGTGCTCCAAAAAGAAGTGACATATCAATTTTTTTTGTTCTTATGAAACACACATCACCTTTTAAATTTTCGACTTTCTTATAGGAACGAGCGTTTCAAATTGTACAAAATTCTTCTAAATCGTTTTATCTTCTTAGAAAATAAGCCAAATTTTAAGAATTTTTTCATATTCAAAATCTTATTATAAGTACTTCTATTCTATTAATAAATCAATGTATACTTGGCGAGATATTCGAAAGAAAGTGCCACTCGCCAAGAGTAAAAGTGTTACTTTGTGAGAGAGAGAGAGAGAGAGAGAGAGAGAGAGAGAGGGAGAGAGAGAGGGGGGGGAGGGGGGGGGAGGGGGGGGGCATTTTTGAAAAACCACTTTCTCGGTATCAAGGGACTTCAAAACGTGGACATCTGTAATAATCTCGAGGTCGAAAGTTTTCATCATCACAATATTTCCTTATACTACGGATAAGAAGGTAATACCGTAAACTTTCAAAAGGATTTCCTATATTCGAGTACAATGTGTTTTGGATTTATCTTGATTTTTGTAATGTCACAATTTCTAGTTCCTTTACTTAACCTAAATGTGTGCAGTATCTGTCAATTCAAAGAATCATGAGAATATAGAAGGATATGGTCTACGACTGACACTTCCTGTGTATTTGCACAAATGTATTTAAATACCAGTGTTTTCATTATATATGTATATTAAACTTTGTGATCGTGTTATTAAAATACGAACCCAACGCGCTTGCCATATCTTAAGGCTGTATTAAACTTGTCAAGTCGACTTGATCAATTTCTTGACCAAGAACTTATTGAATTAGAACATGTTCTATTTTTCTTCTTAACTTAATCAAGTTTTTAGTGATTTCTAGTAAAATTCATGTTATAAAGTTTTTGGTCAACTGTGTAAAATGTAAAAACAAATTCCGTTTTGGAGTATTGTTAAAAATGACATGTTAATTAGATACTTCTTGAAAGAATTGTGTGCCGAAATTATTTATTTTCTTTTGCACCTCTTGTGCAGTTATTTTTAATATTATTTATATTTATAATAACTTTGTCAGCTGACTATACGCAAACGTACAGTACACAGACAGAGAAAGTATTCGGAAAAAATAAATGATAACATTTGTTCATCATGGCATACATTAGCCGGACGAAGGAGAAAATGCAGATAAGAAATTGTAATATACTGAAAAGAGATAAATATATAGGAAACATATTGCACTTCGATGTGTAACGCTTGTCAATGTTCCCAGACTGTTCGTGCTTATCCTAATATTATAAGAATTCAGTGCGCATCTTGTGGGAGGGGTATCTCACCGGTCAGCTCTCAATCTGTGAGCTGTAAGTCTATCTCTCCTTCATCTAGTCACCACTATCTCTCTGTCTGAACTCCATCCATTGACGAAGTATATAACCTTATATACCATTTTGTATGAATTGTGTTGAATTCTATTTCTTCGACTTCACATTCAATAAATATTGGTGTGTGAGAAAAAAATTCAAAACATCAAGATAATTTCTGTCTTTGTTCAATTTCCGCATGATAAAAGTATACAAATACATTTACAAATGCATTCAGAGAAAATCAACTTACTTTATCACTTTGCAATTCTATTTGTGTATGTATGTATGCACGTACCGATGTTCTAGTGAATTTAGCCACAGTTTAATGCTTCTTGAAGGATGACTTCGAGGTATGCAGTAAAGCATTCTTCAGGGTGGAAATTTGATTACTTACTTACTTTTGTGTGCAGATGGGCTATCTGGCAGTGTTTCTTCACAATCTCTTCTTGCGTCGCTCGTCTTTCGAGTAACAGTATAGGCGAGCAATACTTTTCGGCAAGGAAAATTTCACCTATATTAACACTTTTCTTCACATTATATTAATACTATTCACGCAATATCTAATATATAAAATTCTCGTGTCACAGTGTTTGTCACAAAACTCCTCCGAAACGCCTTGACCGATTCTTATGAAATTTTATGTGTATATTCAGCAGGTCTGAGAATAGGACGTAAACTATTTTTCATACCCCTAAGTGATAAGGGTGGTTCACCCCAAATTTTTTTTTTTAAATTTTCACCCATCCACCCCCAACCCCTATTTTTGAATAGCGATATTAGTACTTTAATAATGTTCTACTCTCGGCGGTCGATAATTGATCAGTTACCACTCGATCAGCTATTCCCGCCAGGTGTCTACCGGTGTCATTTCTCACCCCGTAAACAGCACAGAGTAGGGATGAGAACGAAGCCGGTCTCTTTCTCACACAATAAGCTTTTTCTCAGTCACTAAAGTTTAGGGCCTAAACCGTTTTCGGCAATTATTATTGATTGTGCGTCGATCGTAGCAGTGACGCTTATACTTATCATTTTACTTTCTCAGGGCAACTCTCATATTAAGTATATTCTCATCAAGGCCAAACGATGTCTGTTTGTGGCTTAGATTTGGGCACACCGTGTTTTTCACACGGACAATTATACATGGCATGTTCTCGCGTGGGTAAACCATGCAGTTTGTTTGTGTTGGCTAAAGATGGACTCACTAAAAATATCTCCATTGCACTAAGAGACTGATAAAGTTTTTTTTTTTAATTGTCATTATTTGTGATAGAGATGTAATTAGTAATTTATTAGTTAAGATAATAAAAGTACCTACAATGAATTCAAAAAATTAATGTTTGGTGTTTTGTTATTTTTATTGGCCGTCATCGTTCACAGCGCTCCATTCCTCTTTCAGTCATATACCACATCCCCACACACTTACAATAAGTTACTAATTTTTTATTAGACTACCAAAATTTCTCTAGAAATAATTTACTCGTATATGGCAAAACAACGTTTGCCGGGTCAGCTAGTTTTATTTATAAAATACTCCTTGCTGAGCTTATTTAGTAGCATTAGTGATTACATGTTCTCTTATAGAGTAATGTGAATAGGTAATAAAACACAATCATTGTCATTCTTTAAAGAAAATTCCTTTCAAACGTAAATTTTGATTATAATTCTTGACCTTATTTACGTATTACTTGTGAAAGCGTAAATATCTTTTAATAATAATAATTTCTCTCTGTAAAGTACAGTAGCAACCTAGATGTAATCCTATAGAAATACGCCAAGAATTCTTAGCTTAACTTAGATAATAAATTACAGAAAAATTAAGTGGCTATTAAATGCAATTTCTTAATTAATTTTTAATAGTATTATCTCACTCGTATTGCTACATTTTATAAAGTGTATATGGAAGTCGTCGTACGTATATTTTATGCATGTCTTTCTTTAATAAAGTTGCCTAAAGTTTGCTCATAATGCAAAAAAAGACAGTCTTAGTTATATGTATCATTTCCTCCTGGAATCAACAATGCACCAATCCGAGGTATTATGAATATTATATTAAATTTATAGTAACTACGAATTTACATAAACGTAGCTAGTTTTTAAAATCACGATAATTTACATCAAATGTATCACATTCCAATCTACGTATATTTGGAAATACATGTGTAAGGCATACAAAATCAATTAATATAATCGATAACAATAGTAAACCCGGAAAACAAGATGTAATTTTAATCAACCAATATAAAGTTTAACGTTTTATCGATAAAATTTTTGTATAAATACGGTATGTTCGGTACCCACTTTGTATTGTGTTGCGATCCTTTTTACCGAGATCAACAAGTCCTAAAGCAATTAAAACAATGGCTAAAACAATGACCAAACTTTCTCCAAGGTAAGATAATACTTATTTAATTCTATCTATTAAATTATTATGCATAAATTAATAAATAATGACTTGAGATGTCTTTTGCATAGCGGAAGATTATCGATGGGTCAAGGTACCCTCGAAGTTCCTTTGGAACTGTTTGCCTTGAATAGAAGACGCTTGGTTGATAGATTAGCCGACAAGAACTTGGGAAATTCCATTATATTACTTCAAGGAGGAAGCGAAATCCGAAAGTATGACCAAAACAATCACTTTCTGTTTCAACAAGTTCGTATTTTTCCAAATACTTTTCCTGTATTTACAATCGTTTCTTTTAGGAGTCGAATTTTATATGGTGCTTTGGAGTTGTGGAGGCAGATTTCTACGGTGCTATTGAAGTTGAAACGGGAAGGGCAATCTTGTTCATGCCTAGATATGACGTAGATCATGCTATATGGGAAGGACCAGTGTGGAGTAATGAAGACTTTAGGCAAAAATATCAAGTGGATGAAGTCCATTACGTAGATGAGGTATGCTAAAAGGTATATCAGTGAAAAAGTTATACTTTTGATGCTTAAAACATTTCAGATGGTGCAATTTTTAACTGCTAAAGCCCCGAATTCATTGATAACATTGGTAATATATTATTTCTTATGTTTTTTAATTTAAATAAATATATTATTATATATTCTTGCAGAATGGTAATCATGAAATGAGTGGACACCCAACGTTTGAGGCAACATTTGCAGGCATAGAAAAGTAAGGAATTTTGTGAAGATCCACGTGATACAGTACTTAAATGTTCTTTGAAATTTCCTTTTTAGCTTTAACATTAATCGGGATGTTTTATATCCAGAGATTATTGATTTGTAAGTATTCTAAAGGTTTCGAAAATTTTAGAACGGGCTAGTTAGTTTTGCAATAAACTTGAATTGGTTTAAATTTTCAATAAAATGTACGAAATACCGTCTCAGATTTACAGTAGAATAATAATAATTAAACAAAAATTATCTAGAATGTTTAATATAAATTTCCTATCATACAATTTTTTCAAACTGGGGAATACAAAGACGCGTTTGTACTGGCATTAGATAATGAAAAACCTTAAAAAGAAAAAACTGCTTTAAACTTTGAGCTATCCAGGCATTTTTTATAAATTAAAATTTCAATATATGTACCTATTCAACCGTTTTTTTTATTATTATAACAACGCAATATAATAATATATTCTTCAACGAGCGTATCGATATAATGATAGCTAGCGAGGAATTTTGATCCTCGCGAGTAATAGCTATTATGCTATTATGAACATAGGCATAACTAGATCACAGCCATGGGGGGGAGGGGGGGGGTCACTTCAAAGATATGCCATGATCGTCCATTTTCCGAACCCGTTTTTCTTTCGCATTTGTCAGTACTGGTAGTGTTTCTATTTCTTTCCATTTGAGTTTGTTAAAATAATACATTTGTCAAGACTTCTAAATTAACAAGTACTTAATGACCCAATTTTCCTTTTCTTTTTTACGATGTGGAGGGGGGGTCCAAGCCCCCCCCCCCCTGATTACGCCACTGATTATGAAGTATACTATACTTTCTCCACGACTATAGATACAAAAAAAAATTAAGAAAGCAAGATTTTAAATGCAAAATGTCAGTAACAAATATTTCACGTTTTAAAATATAAGGACTTTTTACGGTTACTATACAACCCCGGTTAATGTTTTTGTAAGAAAATCTGATTCGATGGTCTGCCCGTGGATTCCGTAAATATGAGAGCGGGATTGGTCGAAAGGCTGAGGATTCCAATATGGAATACACGGGGTCTCGAATTGATGTCATTCATCAATTTAATATTCAGTAGTAGTGGAGAAAAAGTATTCTAGGTTAATGGAAAAAATAATTTTCGGCGAAATATGTGTAGGTATATTTTAAAAATCAAAATAGGTAGTAGGATTTTCTGGATTTTGCAAATTTTAAGGAAAATCGCATCTAACGGAATAGAAAAAGGTTAGGTACATACCTACATTTATGTTTTCTGAAATGTTAAGTATACACTATATTGCGATTTTTCTATTAAGCATGACGGTCAAAAAATGGTCAACTTTCCTTTAAATCTTGACCTTTTGGATGTATTTTTCTTTAATTTGAAAAGGTTACTAAGTACCGCATAAGCTATGCGTCTAGTTTCTTGTGTCTATATCACCCTTTACGTATTTTTCGTGAGACAGTATTTTTAAACTCGTTGCTTGATTTCTTTTATTATCTGAAGAGTTTGTATGAGAATCATTTAATTATGAAAGTGGCATTTTATTTTCGAAACAAAACTATATTTCTCTTTGTTTCTATTTACATAGAATTTAAAATATTAGGTATAACTTTCTTTTTAATTCATTTGAGAAAACCATCAATTGAAACAAAAATCGGTATCGGTTTATCGAAATTATGCATAAGTAAACTTGTATAAGGAGTGTAGACAATGCTACCAACCTAAAACTTATTAGTTGTTTGTTTTACCTTGATATTTTCCGATCTTTTCCATACTTGGGAAGCGACAAGCTGAGTATGATTTGATTTTCTTTTTTCTTCGAAGTTTTGTTACTTACCTGCCTTGCACTATTTGTATTGATTTCAATTGAATTTTAATACTTTTCATAACCTTCAACATATTTCATATATGAATTCAGTTCTTTAATTATTCCATTGCAAGCCTCATTACTATTATTCGTTGCTCATGATGATGTATCAAACGTAAACTTTACTCAAAACGTTTTAAGGCAATTAAATTTTCTAGGCTCGAAATTCAGTAGTAGCTCTCTAAAATCTAAATATTTTCACTGTTTGAATGCTAAAAGCATGTAGAAGCATATATTTAATGATTAGGTATAGCGTACAACACCTATACAGCATGTGTCAATTTTCATTAGCCATAGGCGATTAATCCATACAGTACGTGGCAACACAGTACCCCTTCTTTCCTTTCCAATGCCAGCACGACCGATGCATGTTCGTAAATACAAGTTAGCGACAGTTAGCGTGGTTAGCAGTAACTATTCGACCACCGGCTTGGGTGTTTGTAATGCGTTCAGAAATAATATTTACGAGTTGCAAGGATTTGTTTTTTTTTTCCTTTCAGTAAATGCAGAGAATTATTAAACTGCGTTCACGCTGCATGACACAAACAAAAGCGTAATTCTAATAAAATTAAAAATAAGGTAAATAAAAAAGGATTCTGAAAACAATAATAAACTACTAGATCAGGAGATCGCGGCGGCCATTTGATGTTTCCCGTTCCAGTAATAAGACGGCTTTTATTGCAGACTAGATCGTAACGTGTTCGCAGCTAAACATTCAATGTAGAAGTGGGAAGATCGGAGAAAATCGTTGTGATGTCGATTGTTGCCGGGATTGGTGACGGACAGTAGGGGTGCCATGTTGCCACGCATTACTTGTATACGTATAAATCGCACGTAAACATTGAATCCCTATACCTAATGAAAATTGACACATACGGTATGTGTATAATCCTACAGTACAGAAAACGAGACGTGGCCGGTGGAAGAAATCGTCGCTGCGCGAGTATGGGTCAGTGAAAGTAGTGCCTTGCACTATTTGTACTGATTTCAATTAAATTTTAATACTTTTCATAACCTTCAACATATTTCAAATATGAATTCAGTTCTTTAATTATCCCATTACAAATCTCATTACTATTATCCGTCGCTCATGATGATGTATCAAAAGTAAACTTTACTCAAAACGTTTTAAGGCAATTCAATTTTCTAGGCTCGAAATTCAGTAGCAGCTCTCTAAAATCTAAAATATTTTCTCTGCTTGAATGCTAAAAGCATATAGAAACATATATTTAATGATTAGATATAGCGTACAACACCTATATGCGTATATACCTACAGTAAACAGAACAAGACGTGGGCGGTGGGAGAAATCGTCGCTGCGCGAGTATGGGTCAGTGTCAGACCGTCATACCGTGCCTTCAAATACTTTTCGCATTAGAGTAGGCCGTTTTTGAAGTTTTTAAGTAATCAATGTTGGTGTACATGCTAAATTTTCTGAATACTTCAAATTCTGACAGCTGTCATACTTAAATTCATATTACAGACGCATACATGACATAACCAAGCTATCAAAATTATGCACTGCCACCAACCATTAAAAAAAAGCATGGCCGTCTCTAACGCGGAAAGTATTTGAAGGCACGGTATATGAATATATTGCAATTGTGATGAAGGAATTTGTTTATTTTCGTTATGGCTCTTATGATATTTACATTACATTGTAATTGTACTTATTTATTATGTTTTGCCCTTAATTATATAGTAGCAAGAATTATTTAAAAGATCTCTTCTGTGAAGATTAAAAGCACCAGCCATTTACAAACCCAGAATAATGCAAATTAAATTATGGACTCAATAAATTAGACGCATTCAAACAGAAAAAAATGTATTATTTTATACAAACTTCAGAAATAATATTAGCCCTTACTAAAATCTTCTGCACATAGTTGTATATGTTTACTTACTACTACAAACCTCTAAACTTTAAATTTAAGGAGAGCCTTCAAAACGGACTACGAATTATCTGTTATGCGTTACGTCCTAACAGTTTCAGCAGAAGCTCATAAAAAAGCAATGAGAGTTACCAAACCCGGAAGATACGAATATCAAAGTGAAGCGGAGTTTCTTTATTACATATATACTGAAGGTGGTTGCAGACATGAAGCGTATACAAGTATCTGTGGAACTGGCCCTAATTCAGCAATCCTTCACTATGGCCATGCTGGATCTCCAAACGATCGCTTAATCGTAGATGGAGATATGTGCTGTTTCGATATGGGTGGTCAATACTTTGGATACGCAGCCGACATCACTTGCAGTTTTCCGGCTAATGGCGTTTTCACTGAGGATCAAAAAATCGTTTACAATGCCGTGCTGAACGCTAATAGAAATGTCCAAGCTGCATGTAGACCTGGAGTTCTTCTTTACGATATGTATTTGCTGTCTCTTCGAACGATATTGGAAGGATTGAAGTCGGGAGGCTTACTCGTTGGCGAAGTTGATGATATGCTAGCGGCTGGAGTGGGTAGTTATTTCATGCCGCATGGCTTAAGTCATTTTCTAGGTCTTGACGTACACGATGTTGGTGGTAGAGCTCCATCGTTTTATAAACCTGTCGAAAGGTTTAGCAGGCCTATGTTAAAAGGAATGGTATTTACCATCGAACCAGGTTGTTACTTTATCGATCAAGTAAGTATTCATCACATAAGTATTTTATCTGTATTGTATTGCATGAATAGTTACGCCAATGTTAGATTTCAAACACGAATTATTATTTCAGTTATTAGACCAAGCTCTGGACAATCCCAATACCTCCAGATTCTTTGTGACCGATGTACTTAATAGATTCCGTGGCTTTGGAGGTGTAAGAATTGAGGATGTGGTTGTCGTAACCGATGATGCTATTGAAAATCTAACTGTGAATTTGCCGAGAACGTAATAATTCATTTATTATATGTTAATTTTCTATGATTAATGTACGATTTTTATTTTAGTGTTGAAGAGATTGAGGAATTCATTGCAGAAAATGGTGTTTAACGAAAGATTATGTAAAATGCTTCATGTTTTTTCTATACTTATTGGATATATGGTTATGGAAATCAATTATTACTTACATTATTATTATATTTTAATCAAATATAGTTATTTCTGATGAATCATTCTTTTGCTTTTATTTATTGCACCTCCACTTGTTGAAAATCCCAAGTCAAATTTGAAGCCATGGCTGAGAAAGATATGACAATTATTAACTGACAACATTTATTATTTAACAACGTATTGTGGCTGTAATTGATTGAACGCAACGGCCATTTGCATTTTAGCGATTTTTGCGGTTTATAATATTCAGCCCTACGTGACTAATTGTCAAATTTGCCAATATGATGAAATAGCATTAATAACCTGTTATTTCGAATTCATATTATGTTAAAATGATTGGTATGTCATTGCTAAAAAACCTTTTCTGCGGGATTCTAATGTCAAATTTGACGATTAATTTGAATTCACGCAAGGGTGGAAATTGCAAAATGTAAAAATCGCTAAAATGCAAATGGCGGCGACGTAGATCAATTACAGACACATTATATATGCATTACATTTCATATAAATCATAATTTTACAACAATTACGATAATCACTTTCTGTCCAGATCCGGATTTTTCTGAACATCTGACATTAGCATTCTATTTTAATAATTGACATTTTTGTCAACAGGATCAACATGTCCGACTAATTAAATTTAGATTCTAGAAATGCTCCGCATGTTTAAAATGTGTCATTATACCGATAGGTCCAGCCCGCGACGGGCTATACATAGGCAACAATATACGTATGGAACGTAATGCTATGTGGCAACGTGTGTACGATACCACTCCGCGTGCGCAACCTAATTCCGATGGTCGAGCGCAACAGAATAACAGATGTCCCGTCATTCGTATTTAGCTGTGCATACGTAAAGGTAGTTATCATGTCAGTGTATACAACCGCAGAGAAGGTACAAATAGTTTCGTGGTATCTTGCAGGCAATTCCTGTCGAACAACCGCTGATTTATTTGCTGTAGAGTACGTAAATCGGACTATTCCTTCGCATTCGACGATTGAAAGGATCGTAAATGCGTTTAGGAAATATGGCTGTGTAGTCGGAAATTGCCGCAAATGCCAACAAATTGACGAACAGCCTCATATCCCTCTAATACCTGCCGATCGGGAGGAGAGAGACGTGAGGGTTTGTTCGTTAGTTGAAATGGGCGACCTTAAGTGTACACGGCAAATTGCAGACGAAATCGGTGTTAGTAGAAGTACAGTAAAGCGGATTCTAAAACGCAACAAATATAAAAGTTACAAAGTTCGAAAGTGCCAGGAGATTTTTCCAGAGGACAATTTTGCAAGAATGGAGTTTTGTGAGTCCGTGATGGAAAAGGCTAGAATATTTTATAAAAAATATTCTGTTTACCGACGAGTCTTCTTTTCCACGTCATGGGAAGCATAACCCCTCAGTCGTGCAATATTGGTCTCGAGAAAATAAACATCTAACTCGTAATGTTAAAACTCAATACCCCGAAAAACTTAACGTTTGGGCGAGTATCTTGGGTGATAACATTATTTGTTATCGACGGCAATTTGAATGCAGTAAAATATTTAGATTTGCTGCGAACACGAATTATTCCTGCTGTCCGTCAACTAAACATCGATTTTGATGCAATTTGGTTTATGCAAGACGGTTGTCCCGCGCATAACAGCAGATTAGTAAGAGAGTTTTTAGAAAACACTTTTCCTAATCGTGTTATTTCCGGGAGGGGTACGATAATATGGCCACCTCGATCACCCGACCTCAATCCCTGCGATTTTTTTCTGTGCGGCTATGTCAAAGAAAATCTTTACGGGCTTCTAACAATCCCGAACTTGCAACAGTTACAAGTTAAACTGTTTCGCCTTTTCGAGACAATAATCCCTAGAAATCTCGAGGGAGTGAGGCGGGAGTTTTACAATAGGCTCGGCTATTGTTTGGCAAGAGAGGGCGGTATTTTCGAATCCTATTTTGAGTGACTTTCTTAAAATTTGAATTTATTTTGCAGAATTATTGATTTTTTTACATTTATCTTTTAGAAAACGTTATTGTTTTTTTATTACTTAAAATTACTTTTCCGTAGCAGCTAAGAATACAATAATAATAATAAATTGGACCTTATTATGTCTGAAACAAATGGGCAAATTACGTATACAGAACGAATATACAAACGACTATATCCTTGCGCGGTTTAAGTCATACTAAATTCTTAACTGCAATGTGCTGCAATTGAAGCTGCTGCGGGTAGAGGGGTTTCGGTGTTGCCACTCATTGCTGACTATGGCCCGTTCCGAGCTGGACCTATCGGTATGTATAATTGTTGATTTACGCGTCCGCTATTCGCATTTTAGCGAGTTTTACGTACATAAGAGCAGTTTAAAGTTTCTTTTAGCAGTGATTTTGAAAATTATTGCCATAAACTAATCGGATTCAGATGATGTACACTCACTCCGAACATGTGGAGCGGTCGCCATTTTCGCCAGGAAAAATTCTAGGCACACGTATTCTGCCCGCATGCGTCATTAACGCATTCCAACACCAACGTAACACACAATTTTGAAGAAAGTTACTAGAAAAGTATATGAGATGAAAAAAGCTATTGTGCAGAAATAAATGTATTATAATATAGTAGTTAACAGAGTATTTTAATCGGGGTTGGAAAAACCGGCCCTTACACTAAAAACAAGTTATTATTATTGTTTATTCAGTTTAATCTGTATAATTCTAACATATGGCAACAGTGAAAAGTACCAAATGGAAGGTGATTACATAAATGAGAACGGTCCTGGCCAGACAACACTCAACTGATCTCAAGTGAACAGTTGGAGCGGGAACAATTACTAATCAGTCTGCTGAATGTGACCAATATTATGCAGAGATCTCAAGTGACGTGTGGTGATATCTTACAATTTTCTAAATACGTCACAACGCCAAATTGTTAAGCGCGGTGATAAGATAAGTCAGTGAAGTGGATAAACAACCCTCATTTAGTAAATACGTCACAATAGATAGGTCTGTTGAAGTGGATGCAAACAGAATTTGATGACGCGCACTAAATGAGCGTATTAGGGATTTTCTTGTTAGACATTGCAGATATCTATTTAGCCTTTTCTATTTATTTCAAACACTCACGTTCTCTATCATTGTGATCCAAGTAATTTGTTGTTAAATTATTAAAAATCTTGTTTCATTTTTCTAACTGATATAAATATATATAACACTAAACATATGTACAGTGGTGGGAAGTTTAAATGAAACGTCTCACGATGCGTTTCCTTTTCTAGGGCCAGTTCGGCGACGTGCGCTAGACAAGGAGACGCATCATTAGGTGTGTCAGTTAAACTTCCCACGATAGTACATACACATACACTACACTTATACATAATTACTATGTTCGGTAATACCATCTAGATTTAGAGCGGAGAGAGTAGATATTTTGTTACGTCACTAGAAAATCTCTAGTTGCAGGTTGACATAAAAGGACACGCTCATGAATTTTCTGGCGTCAATTTTGAAAAGACGGGAGCGGAATTTTAAACAGTTTAATTAACTTTGTCAATCATCGTTTACTAGCACACTCTGGTAACATATCTATCGTAATATATAGTATTACCATAATTAGATATCAGCTTTTTTATATCAGTCGTGATTTACAATAATATGGAAGCAGTAATAGAAGCTGTAAGAACTTTGTAATAATGAGGATGAGGATGACACAATGGAAATAAGAACTGTGGAAAACATAACGGTCTATATGCAGAATATACTATTCCCAACTTTAATGATGATCAATTCAAACATCATTTTCGAATGCTACCTACCACATTTGAAGTGTTACTTCATGGACTACATAATTCATCTGCAGAGTTGCATGTTGTAAAATCGGGTAGACCAGAAATTACAATAGAAAAGCAGACTTTAATAACTCTATGGTGTTTAGCAAATATTGAATGTTTCAGGTAGCTATGTGATGTAGCACCATACCATCAAATTAATAACTGAAACATGTTTCTAGATCAGTTGCTGATAGGTTTGGCATTAGCAAAAGCAGTTGCTGGCAAGTTCTATACCGAACATGTTCAAGAATTTTAAAATTAGATCAGAATGAGAAAATAATTGCTTTTCAAATTAGGGAAAGAGCTACAGATATAATAAATGGCTTTGCACATGTAAATGGGTTTCCAGGTACAAAATTTTACAAGTTTTATATTCTATTCAGATATATATTTTCAGGAATTGTTGGAGCAATCGATGGAACCCATATCCGTATTGAAAAGCCGATGGATTACCCTGATTCATATATAAATAGGAAATCTTTTCCATCAGTTCTTTTACAAGGAATATGTGATAATAATAAATTATTTATTGATGTTTATGCTAGAGAAGCAGGTAGCTTACATGATTCACGCCGCGGTTATTCATAAAATCCGATATTTATGATAGAATTAGAAATGGGGAAATTGAATTTACAAATGACTGTCATTTGATAGATTTGGCATATCCCTTATCAACCAAGTTAAGAGTGGGATTTAAGGATAATGGTCGTTTAACAGAACCACAAAAGCAATTTAATCAAAAACTGTCGCAAGTACGAGTTGTAATTGAAAATGCTTTTGGATTACTGAAAAGACGATTTCGTCGTCTAAAAATGAATGAAACTAGTAGACTTGACTTAATTTCTCTTCTAATCGTTTCTGCTTGCATTTTACATAATATATGTATGATCAATAATGATATTTTTGATGAAGTTGTGGATGAAGAAATATTTGATAATATTCCTAATGATGTAGCAGGAGATGCTGCTGCTATAGCCAAAAGATATAATATTGTAAATTATTTATACAATCTTAATTAATAACACATATTTCAGAAAAAATAAATTTTATTATAAAATAAAAATAAATACAAATTCTTTAACACTTAAAAAATACGTAATAAAATTTACAAGCTGTAATTCACTCTTTCTTTGCTGCAAAAATATCGACCATTCAGTCTAATGTTGATTGTAATTTATCCATTCTTTCCATCCTTTCCCTATGTCTTCTATCGATCCCAGTTTCCTTTAGCTTTCTCTTTCTGGAAAATGATGAGCAATATTCAACAGAAGAAACTTCAGAATTATTACTGGATGAAGAATTTTTTGAACTATCAGATTCATCATGCTCATTGTTGTTATTATTATTTTTAACTAATAGACCATTATGGCTACTGCATGTAGCAATTGGGTTAATTTCAGGTTTTTTAAATAAAATTTCATTCATTAGGTCAAAGTATTCCCAATATTTTCGATTTTTTCCTGATGTATTATTGTGCACTTTGATATCTTTATATGTCTTTACTAAACCCTTCCACTTGGTATCAACTTGTGTGGATGTATATTTGTAATTTGTTATTTCAGACATTTTAGTTGCAATTTTCTGCCAAGTAAATTTCTTCACCGATGTTTCGAATTGTTTTTCATATTTTTTAACTAAATTTATTAAAGCAATTATTGTTTTATTGGTCCATAATTTAATATCTTGTTTAGCTGTAAGCCAGTAAATAGTTAAATATAGTTTGTGTTTTGTTGACCTACTGTCATTTACCATTGTGTGAATCATATTCTCCTGGTAATTCTTCTGAAGATGGTATTTTTAAGTTCTTCCGCAGCTCACGTTAAGGTAATATAGTGATAGTTGCCATCTGAAATAATTAAAACAATTAAGAACATACAAACAATCTACATTCGAATATTACTTGCCCAAACTTTGTGTTAATAATTGGTTATTTTCAATTATGTAACTGCCATCATCCGCTTTAACTATATGGCTTACAACAGAATCATCCATTTTAAGCGTATACAGGTATACAATATTCTAAAATGTGATATAAATATGACTGATGTGACTGACAACATGAAAAGAAAGAGCCTAATCTAAAAATTACTTTTGAAATATTAGGTTTGTTTTTGTTTCGCTAAGAACGATTCTAGAACAGTTCACGTCATGCGCAGAATTATGTTAAGTGTTCGGGTTTCCAGAACTGTTCTGGAACAAAAAATATCGTGTTTTGGTTTGTGATTGGCAGTTCTGGAACCGTTCTAGAACTGTAGAACTAATTCGGGCTAAAGGCATCGAATCGTTACAGAATCGTTCGGAACCGTTCCGAACGTTGTACTATGACGCATCAGTTCTGCGCAGTAACAGAACTGTGTTAGAACCGTTCGTAATATTAAACACAAACAAACCTATTACTATCCCCGCCACTTATCTACAGAGCTCCCTCTGAATAATCCGAGCAAATCGAGGTACCTCCGTTTACTCCGCAGGCAATAAAAAAACTTACAAAGAGTTAGCTCCGTATGCTCGCACTGCTATAAAAGAACGCAATAGATGAGACAGAGCTCTCAAATGTAATTACCGAACGTAGTAAATGTTCTTTCCAATATTACCTGCTAGTCAACGTTTTCAGTATCAAAATTTAGGCTACCCAACAACCTTCAGTTGACATGGAGCAGTTTGTGATTGTTGCACATATAAAGGAAGACGTTTCTAAGTTGCCGATTTAGTAACATGAAAATTTCTAATTTGCAGCAATTACTGACATCAGTTATATCTTTTTGCATTTTCTTTTTTTACATTGCCATCGCATCGTTTATGGATGATATTAATCTAAATGAAATAGTTACATATATGAAAACGTGTTTTACGCGTCACAAAATTAAAAATATTTTATATACCTACCTGTATGCATATTGTAATCCTCTTAGAATGTTGAATATTAACATCATCTGTCACTGGTAAGTTAGCTTTGCTTGGTGTTTAAACTTAATTTGGACAGTGAAAAACCACTACAGCCCTCTACCAGTAATAATTATAATACACACGTCAAGATCTCCAACAACTATATGTCAATTACAGGGGTTTAGTAGCCGTGAGTCTTAATTCATTGATGGAGTAATTAAAAAAAAACTATAGAACCATACTTTTGATAACTTAATACATTCTTTCAATTTGATTATGTTTAATAACTATGGAGTTGTTCCTCTCAATTTTATTTGCAGAACCTATTTATAATCAAATGTTCCTTCTTTTTTTTTGTTACAGAAGGAAAGCTTTATTCTTTTCTACATGTTTGAAGTTGTAGAAGGGTGTGCAGGACAGTTGTTAACAATTATATTAATAGACAAATGTTTCTATGTGGCATAATCACATCCAAATATTAGTCTCTTAATGATAGTGCCACTCGTAATCCTAACATTTACTATAGAAAATAAGTTCTTACTATTACTATATTAAGTATTTTTATTTATTAATAAAAAAAATATATATACAAACGCCAACAAACACGAATGACAAACAAAATATGTAAAAACTATCAGATATATAATTAAAAATTATATATATATATATTGGTGAGTGTATCATAGTGATCACGAAAGTAGATATATGTAACACGTTGTCACTTCATATATAACATCAATTACTTTAATCACAATAATAGTTAATTTTTTGCAATTTTATTTTAAAATTATTGCACTCTCTTATTGCATATAATGTTAAAAATATAAAAAAAATCTACTTAATTTTCTTTATTTTGTAATTCCAAAAATTCGCCTCGTATACTCCTAAAATTTAAGAAATATTTCTCGAAGTGGAGATGTATATTGTCAACTTAAGTAACCGCAATCACGTTTACATTGTAGGTCTCTAGCTAAATGAATAATGTAATTTGAAAATTAGTAATATCATAACTATTACTGTGTTATTTCGAATTATATTATTCATTTCAGTCCAGACCTGACTGCCGATCTCTATTGAGTGATATAATCTCATTTGAAATTGTGCTCAGTTAAACTATTATTGTGCCTAATTTTGATCATTTCCATTCTTGCAATGTAAGCCTGACTGCTGATCCCTAATTATTATATCAAAAATCCAATCTCAAAGCATCCATTATAAAGTAAATGTTTTTCAGTATAGTTATTTGACTAAATTCACATTTTTTTGCAATAGATAACGGATGTAGAAACCTCCAAAGGACGCCGCACAATGGTTCGAACTCACATATTCGCGGCAAAAATGCACTACGCATCACATAAACGAATTGCAGAATTTTTATGCACGCATGCAAAAAACGTTGATGAATACAACTAAAGTTTGTAGGGTTAGTGATAAAGATCATAAGGATTCTGTATACAAACTATGAACTTATAACTAGGGCGCGAACACGAACGGTTGATGACTCATCGCCCATGGGCGCACTATTGAAAAGTTGTATTTTTAAAGAGGTTTTAATTTTATTTATATAATTGGATAACAAGTGGCTGGTGATCTATAAAATGCAAAATACCTTATTATTTGTTCATTTTCTCTTCTGTAAGACTTGTTCTCTTTGAATTAAGTACATCCTTGTAGATAGAAAACGTCCTTTCTACATCGTAACTGGTTATAGGTGCGTACTGGAAATATTCTTTTATTTCAGCGTATTTAGCATACACAATTGCCGCAATGTTATTAAATCTGAGTTTCTTTTAAAAACTGCGTCTAACTTTTGCCGAAGGCCACATCCGAAGTCACTTGGAATACTTTTGAAATTATTAATAGCCCACATCTATGGTTAATCCATCTTTTAATTTGAGATTTCGATTTTCAAAATATGTGATTAGTTTAGGCAAATTTCCAAAGTGTTCCTGAAGGAATAACAACTGATTTTTTAAATTTGGGATTTGTGTTAGTTCCTTGCATTCAGAAATACTTCGAGCATCGTCATTTAAACATGTAACGAAATTTTGTAAACTATCGAAATTCTCTGCATAAAAACTATTTCTGTGTATGTTTTAGCAAAGCTAAGTGACGAACGTGCGATATTTTGGCATTCTGTAACGATATTTTACAGACTTAGTAATAAATTTCGGAATCACTGACAATTCATATTCATATCAGAAAAAGGAACATAAACAATGTTCTAGATCTAAATAAATGATTAGTAAAAATGTACGCGTATGTTATTGAAACTAAACGAAATTCAGTGCACACTTACGTCTAGATAATTGGGAGAAGTCGATTCAATAAACCGGTATTAAACAGACTATTACAAAAATTACGAAGTACGTAATTAACAGTCAAAACAATAAAAAACCGAAACTAAGTATGAATGAAAATGTTATTTCTCTTGCGAGATTATAATAAATTTTAAAAACTCCTGACGCTCCTATCTACGCCGATGAAAAAAGGATTTTACTCATAAATTCCTTATTTTATTGACATTTTATGCTCTCATTCTCGGGCACTTCTCGGGCGTAAACAGATGTTGCAGTTCACCATATGAATTAGTGCTGTTCAATAAGCGTGTGTTGTTTACATTATTTCTTTGCTCCGTTGTAACTTCGTCGTAGTTTAAACCCGTCATGTCCGCGCCCTACTTATAACTACTTGTTTGTGGATACTGAAACTATACTAATTAATACTTTCAGCAGCAACTTTCCCAAGAATGTATTATAATTGTTTTCTTATAAAATACTATCTTTTTATAAAGCTTGATTTGTTTAATTAATTATTCGCTACAAATACATAGTGAAAATACCTTCTTAAAATCGACGTTTTGCCGGCCCTGAACCACAGTGTGCCGTCCCAATACCTAAGCAATTGAAACAAGAAACATATCTTTGTTAGTTTTATTTCACTTATTTTGAAAATTAAATCTTTTTAACATATGTATATAATATTGTTCATATGTACAAGTCAAATACTAAACTATTCTTGGTATACTTAAATAACACTTCAAATAAAATTAAATTATATAAAATTTGTTATTACAAAGCCCAAAGAAAAACAAAGAAATAAACTAAGATCAAAAAAATTATTACTAACTATACAGATTAGGTGACTTGCCTGTCTTCTTTTTTCCTCTAAGGATGTGTTTGATGAGAATGTTCCTTTCTCAAAAAGATAATTTTTTGTCTCCATTTAGTCGATTACACACTTTGATCAAACAATCGATCATATAAAAAACAAGATTAAACGAACGTCTAGATCTAAAAAATATATACTATGTATCGATATATTACACAAGACGTGTGTGATTGTAATTTCTTGTCGGTAGTTTATAGTTTATATTAGGTATTTGGCATTAAAAAAAAGATCAAACACGACAAATCAAAAATCTGACAGAACACGACTTCCTCTCATATTTTTAATGTTTATTCCATTTATTACCTATTTAATTAATGTCACATGTCCAAGTTCTTTTATCTCTTCGTATTTAATCTTTCGCTAACATGGATATCTTTTTTTTTTACAAAATCGTAAAATATATTAAAATATGTATATGTAGGAAATACAATATTCAAACACAGAGTACAAAAATAAAAATATCGCAAGCGTTAGGAAGAGACTTTTTTTAGAACATAAAAATACATACATTGATATTACAACAACAAAAATGTTATAATAATTATAATAATAAAACGAAAAAACAAAGACAATGCGACACGTATGTCGATTGTTTTAATAATTTAAATCTTTAAAAATAGTGGTTAAAAGTTCGCCTATACGTTAAAAAATAATTTATGGTTAATGAAATATTAAAGGTATATCTTTGGTTTACCCCCGACGATAAGAACTGCATCATTCGGTAAAGAAAACATATACTATTGAATACAAATATGTAGGTTGTTGTTTATTCCTTTGTTTGCATACATTTCTTCCATCTTAGGTCCCCCATTACGCTCCTTTTGCGTTCCATACTCTTATCTTGCTCCAGATGTAGTAGTAAGTTCAACCGCGAAAATTCTTAACGATACAATTTAATCGGCAGACATATGACAAGTGTTTTAAATATTTTTTTTTCATTTTTACAACATTACGATGGCAGTCAGTGCGTCAGTACTGGTAATGAGAGAGGTCAGTGTTCTAAGAGATCAGAAACCGAGGCAAAGGCACATGAGCCGAGCCCTGACGTAGACATTAAACGCACTAGTTCGTGAGCGTGTGCCATGGCCACTTCTAGAGGTGGTTTTCTGGGCTTATTACTTGATTCTGAAAATAATTAGAAACGAATTTTTAATTAGCTGTTCACAATATGCAACATTACTAGCATACGGATTTTTGTTATTATATTATTATTGGTGTCGAATAAAGTCGATAGTCGCTATCGTCTTTTGTTTTTGTAAGATTATATACAGGCTGTACCACTTAAAACTCTCAGGTCCACTATCACTTTAAAGTTTCTTACTTTTTTTAAACACGAATATCTATGAAACCGTTAAATTTTGGAAACTAACACAAATAATAAAATTTACATTAATTTTAATACTCTTTCAAATAAAAAACAAGTGAAGATTATGACGATCAAAACAATTCTTTTCATCGCAGCGCCATCTATATCTTTACACAATAAAACACAATTGTGAAAGCAAACTAGAGTCAATCACATTCTTTAGTAACTACTTTTTACAAAATTCAAATAACTTTATCCGTTTCCAAGATATTTGACCTGGGAGTGTTAAGTGGTACACCCTGTATATTATTATATATTTAATATAAAATATAAATATTATATTAAAAATACATATACATAACCTTAAATAACACTAAAATACAGAACAATTTTTATATAGAAAGCCATGTGTGTTTAATTTATTTTCCTTGAATATCTTACATCTGCTGTTGGTTAAGGCGGTCTTAGAAAAAATAAATGATGAATGTGTACTCTGTATATTAAAGATTTGAATTATTTTCACTATATTTACAACCACGTTTGCAAAACTTGCATTTCACACTATTTAATCACGACTTTCTGTAAAAATTTGTAACAATTATGCCAAAACAGCTAATAATGCTTAACTTCTGCTTAAGACGAAAACTTGCCAGTCGAAAAACAATTTATCAGTCGAAAAAACGAAACAATTTTGCAAAAAAAGAAACGATAAAAAAAAACAATGTTTATTTCAAAGCCAATCAAACTTGCCTTGTCATACAAAATCATAGAGTTGTCATATAGGTCCACTTGCGGTAATGCCACATTTCTTTTTACACGTTTAATACATTTAACGACGGCTACTTATATACCTATTTATGATATTTTTTAAATTTATACTTTAATTCATAAAGAAGCAGAAACAAAATTTTATTACCATTGAGTGTAAACCGATATCGTGTTAGTTTTTAGACAAAATTTAAAAATTTAAAATATCAGATGTATTGCACCAAACTTAATTCACAGCAATAATAATAATTTACCATGAAACAAATATGCACTTTTTCACTTACCTAATATAGCGGAATTAAGGGAAGCACATACGGACTCCCGCTGTGAGGGATCCAGTTGCCATCCGACAGGACTAGCCCAAGGATTTGAATAAGCTAATAAACTAAATGCATTCTGAAACAGGGGTTTTCCACATTTATTTCGATGTTAAAATACAAAATATAAAAGACTTACCTCCAACATCTTTTGATTTTTATCATAATCACTATCAAGACGTTGACTCATGCTGTATAATTCCTTGCCAAATTCTAAAATTCGCTCTACAGCCGGTTTACAGCATTTTCTCGTTATTGGGATGTCAACATCTGTAACAAAACAGCGATAATATTCTGTACACAAGTAACATTTATTTTTTGGCACAAAAAATTAACTTGAGCCTATCAAATCAAGATGCAATCAACCTGTATTTAGATGTTATACATACAAAGAATATCACATTGGAATTCAGTATTCGAATGTACAGGGTGTCCCAGAAATAAAAAGACGGAGTAGCAGAAATCGGAAGCTAGATTGTGTAAAAACGTATCCTCAAAATATCAAGTCTTTATTCGTGCGCAGACGGCAGAAAAAAATAATAAAGAATTCAATTGGCCTTACGCCGACCCTGGACTAAACATCCAACCTGCTTCACTTTCACAATCGATCCTTTTCAGGACCACCACATTACTTGTGTTAAAAAAAAAGGTGGAGGAATAGATACTTCATAATAAATATCAAACCATTAATTACTTTAATTTTACACATGCTAGAAAAAAATAATTACATTCTTGATATTTACTACGATTTATTGAATATTCTAAAATAATAATAATCAGCTACACATTAAAGAGCAACAACCTTCCTATTTTAAAAATAAAAACAATCTTTTATTGTCTGCAATAAAGTGCGTCGCCCATCTGGATCAACAACCGATTACATAGCTGACGCATCGGGCAAAAAATGTTTTATATGAATGAGTACGATTTCAGTTTTTTTCCCCGTTTTATACAAATAAAAGCGTATTTTTCTATGAATGCGTTTTCGTTTCTATTTACAAATGAGCATTCTTACGTGTATTTATAAACATACATTCTGTGCCAGGTCCGTAATGTAATTTTTTTTATCTAAAAAACAACATAGAAAATTAAATTTTTAATTTCTTCGTTATTGCGGTATATTTGGGCCTGTTTCTGATAGGACTTTACATACCTGCTACTCCATCTTTTTATTTCTGGGACACCTGTATATCACTTGCCAAACGTGCGGAATTAGTACAGACAACAACGAACATAGCGAGTGTGAGTATATTTGAATTTGTCAATGATGGGGAGAAGAGTTCTGCAATCCGTTGATTTGAAAGACAACTTATACACAATGGAAAATGTACTTCTTTTTGTCAGGTAACGAAAGGAAATTATTTCGTTTATTAATTTTCCACTATTTTTATACTATTTTCTAATAAAAAATAACATTAATTAACTAGTAATAATATAATTGTAAAAAAATTAAACAACAAAAATAAAAATTCATTTTAAAAATATTTATTAAAGCAGGTTTTTAAATTGCTAAATTAAATATTTTATATTTAATTTTGTGTAATGTGAATTTGATAACAATTAATTTATTGTAATAACATAAAAGGGAAAAATCGATAAACATAACCTCAAAATACAATAGTTGGGTATAATTTTAAATACTTTCTTTTCAATTCCCACAAAAAAAAAGCATATTTTTGAAAGCAGAGTGAATATTTGAAAAGCTACTTTTCTTATCTATTTTCAAGTTGGATAATAATTGGAAATGTTTGAGTATACATATTCATTATAGAGAGTAACAAACAACTAACCTATAACATCATTATGCAACCTATTCCATTAATAGACGTAAATTTAAGTAACCGCATATTATCACTATCATAGTTGTGGTTCATAATTGGCATTCATGGTTCATACTTAACATTGTTACTAAAGCTCACTTGAACTATCAATTTTAATGTATACCGGTAGGTCCAGCTCGGAACGGGCCATAGTCAGCAATGAGTGGCAACACCGAAACCCCTCTACCCGCAGCAGCTTCAATTGCAGCACATTGCAGCTAATAATTTAGTAAGACTTAAACCGCGCAAGGATATAGTCGTTTGCATATTCGTTCTGTATACGTAATTTGCCCATTTGTTTCAGACATAATAAGGTCCAATTTATTATTATTATTGTATTCTTAGCTGCTACGGAAAAGTAATTTTAAGTAATAAAAAAACAATAACGTTTTCTAAAAGATAAAAGTAAAAAAATCAATAATTCTGCAAAATAAATTCAAATTTTAAGAAAGTCACTCAAAATAGGATTCGAAAATACCGCCCTCTCTTGCCAAACAATAGCCGAGCCTATTGTAAAACTCCCGTCTCACTCCCTCGAGATTTCTAGGGGTTATTGTCTCGAAAAGGCGAAACAGTTTAACTTGTAACTGTTGCAAGTTCGGGAATGTTAGAAGACCGTAAAGATTTTCTTTGACATAACCCCACAGAAAAAAATCGCAGGGATTGAGGTCGGATGATCGAGGTGGCCATATTATCGTACCCCTCCCGGAAATAACACGATTAGGAAAAGTGTTTTCTAAAAACTCTCTTACTAATCTGCTGTTATGCGCGGGACAGCCGTCTTACATAAACCAAATTGCATCAAAATCGATGTTTTGTTGACGGACAGCAGGAATAATTCGTGTTCGCAGCAAATCTAAATATTTTACTGCATTCAAATTGCCGTCGATAACAAATGGCCCTATAATGTTATCACCCAAGATACCCGCCCAAACGTTAAGTTTTTCGGGGTATTGAGTTTTAACATTACGAGTTAGATGTTTATTTTCTCGAGACCAATATTGCACGACTGAGGGGTTATGCTTCCCATGACGTGGAAAAGAAGACTCGTCGGTAAACAGAATATTTTTTATAAAATATTCGACCCTGTTAGCCTTTTCCATCACGGACACACAAAACTCCATTCTTGCAAAATTGTCCTCGGGAAAAATCTCGTGGCACTTTCGAACTTTGTAACTTTTATATTTGTTGCGTTTTAGAATCCGCTTTACTGTACTTCTACTAACACCGATTTCGTCTGCAATTTGCCGCGTACACTTAAGGTCGCCCATTTCAACTAACGAACAAACCCTCACGTCTCTCTCCTCCCGATCGGCAGGTATTAGAGGGATATGAGCCTGTTCGTCAATTTGTTGGCATTTGCGGCAATTTCCGACTACACAGCCATATTTCCTAAACGCATTTACGATCCTTTCAATCGTCGAATGCGAAGGAATAGGCCGATTTACGTACTCTACAGCAAATAAATCAGCGGTTGTTCGACAGGAATTGCCTGCAAGATACCACGAAACTACTTGTACCTTCTCTGCGGTTGTATACACTGACATGATAACTACCTTTACGTATGCACAGCTAAATACGAATGACGGGACATCTGTTGCGCTCGACCATCGGAATTAGGTTGCGCACGCGGAGTGGTATCGTACACACGTTGCCACATAGCATTACGTTCCATACGTATATTGTTGCCTATGTATGGCCCGTCGCGGGCTGGACCTATCGGTATATTCATATAAATAAATTTCACGTACATAAAAATGTATGTAAAGTGGGTTGCAAGCATAGATTTTGAAATGAAAATATATACTGTTGTTAAATATTTAAATTCCTAGACCAAGATTTCTACAAAAATCATATACGAATGACAATTTATTAATTTTTGCTAGACTGCAAATATGTTTGAAAATATTTCCAAAGAGAGAGCGACACCGTTTCAACCCAGAAACAAACAAGTGCTTATTTATAATATTCTGCTTAGATATAGATTATGCTTTCTATTAGTGACAAAGTGATAAGCTCTATTATTAAGTATTACAAAAGTTAATTGTTGAATAAATTAAATCTCTTTCTATCATATACAATCTCCTGATGAAGTTATTGAACGAAATATTGAGAATATTTAATTCTGTTCCATAGAAACGTCAGACCAGTTTTCAGAGTTATTTCCAAAATTTGTGTAAATACATTATTTTGTATTCTTCAACAAACCTTGATTTTATAGACGCTTTGGTACTCACCCATATCTTCATCTTCATCATCGAAATTAGTTTCAAGACATCCACTATTACTGGTGTGAGTATCGCCGTTCTGATAACCATTAGCGGAATTGATATTATTACTACTAGGCACGGCCATTTTGCCATTACACGTGTCTCCATGTCCATTCTGAACATCTTCTGCCGTTTCCATTTCTACGTCACTGTTATCATCTGGCCTGATCAAAGGTGGTGCTGTATCACTGTTTCCGTTCATCGCCACCGGGGCGCTGTTCTGTGTGTTCAGTTCTTCGACGGTCGCGCCACTTTTAGTAACTTTATTATTGCTATAGCTTTTCGTCGATTGAATCACAGACGTTTGTATGGGACTATTTGGCCTAGGCGAGGTGTTGTACGATGGTGAGTAGACCAGATTCTTTCTAGGACAAACTTCGACATCAGAACCGTTCACCATTTCGACAAATTGACGGCACTTGAGCATGAATAAGAGATTTTGATTATGTTCCAGGAGGCCTGGATAAAGTCTACTAGTTCTATCGATTGCTTCGCCCATTCGTCCCGCTAAAACTAATTTTAAAATTCCTACAAAAGAAAAAATAATTTAGCAATGTATAGAAATATATATAATGTCAATAGTGCATTTATTAGCTCATCACAACATGGTTCATATATACAAAAAATATGAAAAACAACAAACTATCTTCAGCAATATTAACTAAGAGATGAAGAAAAACAAAAGACCTGTACAAATTCAGAAGAGCATTTAAGGCGAGCGAATACAACTAAATAACGCATGTCAAACGTTGTCATAAAACTTCAAACAAATATCTTTTTAACGGTAAGAACTGCGTTTGGAAATGACCTTTTTTTTCTATAAAGATTAAAGTGAATGGTGAAACAAATAAAAATTTAAAAACGACAAATAAGTTAGATTTATTTAGAAACGTTTTACAAGTATATGTTCGATAGTACTGCGGCATTTTTGGCACACGGATGGGTTATACATATAATAAAAATTTATCGCCACATTTCTGGCTGTTTCAACTAAAGTCCGTTTTAGACTATCATATGAAACTGTTTTCAAAAATTGTTCTACAATTGTTTGTATAAGTTTATGGCATGAAATTACAACCTGTTGTATTTCGGTACTAATAACTTGAATTCTTTGTTTACAATGTCATGTCAACCTCGGCATTCTTTGTTGTGTCCTGCCAACAAATACCTTTAGTAAACTTCATTAATAAATACAAAGTATAAAAACGATTTTCATAAGTAATTCAAAAATGTATTATTTTACGTTTGTTGCCATGGTTTTAACCACCACCATCGCCTTCTTTTATGTTTTTGCTATATTATAATCAAGATAATAGTAGCACATACAATAGCACTCGGCATATGCCATAGACCAGCATTATACATTTTTTTAGAATCTCTTTATTACGCTTTGCACACCTAATTACTTTCCTATTTAGATCTGTTAAAGATTATGAATAAACACAGATAAATATTTGCGTTTTGTAACATATATGGGCCACAATCACAGACTAATTTTTGGTACAAGTTTATAGTATATAAGTAATAGCCATGATGAAGAACCTTGTTCAAATTCATAAAATAATCTTGTACAAGAAAACGGTAGAACGTTTTACATTATACTAATAAAATATTCAAATGTTGACATAATTTTATAGGATTGTCTAAAACGGGCATAATAAAAGCATTGCAAGCATATAAATAATTGCAACAAACTAGACCATATATCAGGAAGAGGAGGGAAAAAGTCGTCAAAAAATGTACGTTTCAATTTATTTATTTTCCTTTCATTAGGCAAATAACCTGTAGATTAATGTAATAAATACCTACTAAAAGCTGAAGGATTTTTGAATGTTTTGTTTTTAATATTGTTTTTGTTATATTGTTAATCAAAGTAAGGCGATTTATAAAATACACAAAAGAAGATATCTATTTAATGTGATTCTATTTCTATCTTTATATACAGGCTGAGTCAATAGTAGCCGCGTCTTCGATTCCTCTTTTGTGTTTTACATAATAGAAAAAACAATTAGTGGAAGATTCACGGTTGCTTGTGGCGCATATTCTAAAAATACTTTAGGCTCTGACGTACTTCCGGTTTCACCGGAAATGCACGGAACTAATTTATTATTAAATGACACCCTATATATTTTTGGATTTTCTAGCACCGATTTAAATTGTCTATTCAACTGTTTTTTCTTTTTCAAAATTGAGCCAATAGTTTGAGATATTAATTTTTTTTAAAAATATTTGACCAAAACACGTGTTTAGAAAAAAATCATTTTCACATTGTTTTTAAAAGTAAAAACATTAACTTTGGTGGTGCTTGTAGCCAAGAAAATTGTGCATCATTTGGTGTAAGTTGCACTCGACAATACCTCAACAAACTTTGTTTTTTCGAAGCCTACTTCCCGAAATTTTCACATACCAAAAACTTATTTTATTTAATGGAACACCCAGTATTTTATTGTGGCATTTTGTTCCTTTTTTTTATTCTCTTTCATTTTTGATAACAATGTCCTATACCTATCTTTTGTAATTTCTGAGATAATTACTATAGGAGCAACTCGCGGTCAAATAAAGAACTACGAACGCTGTTGTTCTATGCACCCAAATTATCGTTCAACCAATGGAAGGCTGGGATGGGGCCCGATGTCCTTGGTCAACTGTCAAACAAACTAAAGGGTTAAATCCAACTATCCCGCAAGTAATAATTTTACAGAATTTCTCTTTTTTAAATTTCGGCAATGTCCAGTTGCAGTATTTCATTTTTTATACTATTGGTCAATAACGACATAAAATGAAGGTTATGTCTACTGACATATTTGAAGATGCCGCCCCACCAAAAGGTGCATGAAACAATGCTGCTATCTTCAATTAATTTGCCTAATTGTTCGTATTCTTTCATTGTTGAACCTCTTCTTAAGAGAATGGCAGTAGTTTTTCAACATTAGAAAAGTCCTAAAACTTTGTAAGAAAAAAATTTAGCACAAGTAAGAAAAACGTAATCACAACTTTGTGCAATACACGTGAGTATTCTGTTTTCCAAAGAAATACTAACGTTGCGTAAAACGTGTCGACATATTCTTGACACTTCTCTGATTTTAATGTTCATGTCTTCAAAAAGTTTTGAAAATCCGTCCGTAGAAAACGAAGATACCCTTCTCCATTAACATTTTGGTCAAAGAAATAAGGTCCAATTATGAAAATACCCACTATTCCTCCCCACACATTTAATGACCAACGATTTTGAAAGTTTACAGCTGTGATAAAGGGGGGGGGGGGGCTTTATGTGTTACAAAAACGGAAATTGTGATTGTGAACGTATTCACTTTAATAGAAGATGGCTTCGTTGGTAAACAACAAAAAATTGAGAAAGCCAGGATAATTTATCTACTGCCAATTGACAACAATGTAAGCAATTCTGAAAATTTCTTTCATCTAACCCTATGTATGAATATGCTACGGGTGAATTTCATGTTTCCCAATTATGATGCAGAATTTTGTTGGCTAGAATAGAAAATCCAAAAATATATAGAGGGAGTCATTTAAAAAAATTAAGTTCCACCGGAAGTGCGTTAGAGTTTGAAGTATTTTTAAAATATGCGCCCCAAGCAACTATGAATCTTTCACTAATTGTTTTAGCTTTTATTTAAAACACAAAAGAACAATCGAAGAAGCGGCTACTAATGACTCACTCTGTATAATCCTTGATGCGTCTGTTAGTGATCGTGTTACTTCTGAACGACTTGACCGTATGAGGTATATTCACAATATATTTGTTTTGTTGAGATGATGGTTCCTAGCTGTGCTAGGATGCAATAGGAGGCGCTGTAGTCAAGTTATTAACAAATTCTATATTTATGGACCAAAATGTCTCATATTTAGTAAATTTTATATTTATAAACCGAATTGATTTATATGTTCACAATATGTTCACGGGGTGAACAAAATCGTATATGCTGGTGTTATTTTTTGGTAGAATTGAATTTTGACATCAACATAATTTCTGTTTGAATTTCGACATACAAGCATCATTAGTCTGTGTTACTGTTTTCATCAACATTTTCATTATTTATTCTTATAAAAATGTAATTTAATAAAATAACTCATCGCGCCATCTACCGGAAAGGGCAGAACACCGTCTGTCAGGCAAGCAAGTTCCTTTATATAAAAATATTGATAGAATAAAATTTAGGAGTATCTTGTTTCTTTTTGAGTAAAATTTAAATATCCATTGGAATATGAAATATCTTGAAAATAGTTAGGTTTAGACCGAAAAGATGCCTTTTTAAAATCACCTAAAAATCACATTAAGTCCACATAGTCATAGTGACCGATCCACTAAATTGTAAACTTTTCAAATAATACTACAGAAGGAAGCAAACAATTTAGAATCCCATTTATAGATTCTAGATAGAGGGATATTTACTCCATTACATTTTACTATTAAATGACACCTATCCAAAAAAAACACTATTGATAGCTTGTCTTTCAATAAATGTACAAGAGATTTTCATAATATATTTTTAATGAAACAAAATGCATATAGTGAGTATGCCTTAGTATATTCTAGAATTACTTCTGTAATACTTACTTTGTCTATTTTTTATTGATGCCATATCTTCAGTGAAAGGCTGATCTGTGATATGAGCAAATGCTTCTGCCGTGTTACAGTAGCCATGGTGTATTAAGTATGTAGATACCATTCTGAAAAAAATATACAGAATGAAGAGATGTGTATAATTTCCCGTCATATCTTAATTTGATCAGAAATCTGCAACCACCACAATTCAAAAAATGAACTATTAAGATAGTGATATAGTGAAAATAATTAGTGAAATTATAAAAATATTTCTATTGCTAGAAGATTACCTATTTAACAGAGCTTGCCATTCGCCTTGACTTTCAGGAACTGGAAAGTCAAATATTGAGAGACGAGTTCGAGATCGTAATTCCTTTATCATGTCTTCGATGTCGAAGACGAACGGTTCTTGTCCGAAATTCGCGTCAACCACTTCGCCAGGTGTCTGCAGACCAACCGTCGGATACAAATTGGGCTGCGAAACATATACGAAATTTGATAAAAACGATTTAACTACCTTTTACATGGCAATAATGATGTGTTAATGATTGAATATCATATAGGACAATCCATGTGTATAATAAATTCTTTTCTAGTGAAACCTCGTTGTGGTAATTTTTCCTCGTTTTCCCCTACGTTATTTCTTAGAAATCAAACAAATAAAACGTATTTACAAGACTCAGTAAACGAACCCCTGTCTAAGAAACAACTTATGTATAAAAAAACATGCAAATCATGCGGGGGGACCTACAGCATGGTGATAAACAGAAGAACAAGGCGCATTTGTAGCTTAATTAATATGCAAGTAACTACATGTGAACGTACATTATTAGTTGAATGTACAATATTTCAAAGAATACATATGTATTTTTAAGTCATAGTGTAAAACTATTAAAATTTAACTATAATAATACAGGCCACATAGATTACACATTCAGGAAGTCCACACAAGAGTAGCAATTTATGAAATAATTGATTGAAGACGGAGATACGTGTTGAAACTCCATAATTTACAAGTAAAAATTGAAATAAATTCAAATTGAGTTCAAAACAGTTTTATTTAATTCACAACAATTGTTTCACCCTACTAGGGCTTCATCAGGTGATGAATATTATAATACAAAATATTTGTAGACGTTCTTATTTATGTCTTTTCCTAAATGAAGAGGGGGGAGTTTGTGACATTAGGTTAAGAGCGGGAGTAACTTATATCTTTAATGTAATATTTAATATATATATATACATAACAATATGATCAATAATATTAAAAATTTTTGAAAACTGATTGTTTACTGTTATTATAAAATTAAACAATTTATAAATATATATATAACTATAAGAATCATTAAGTTGATTTTAAATATTTAAATTTAACAACGGTGAATTATTCACATCTAGTTGGTCATGTAAATTAAGGTTTAATTTGTTTAATTTATTTATTTCTAGGTTTTCTAATAAATTTAATTTTTTACTCTTGTCTTGTATATGTAGTATGTCAAACTTGTTATTGAATTTATGTTTTTGTTCAATACAGTGGTTTGCATATGTGGAATCGGTTTTTTGTAATTTATAACTTCTTTCATGTTCTTTTATGCGCGTGGAAAAGGATCTACCAGTTTGTCCGATATAAGCTTTTCCACACTCGCAATTTAACTTATAGACCCCAGATTTTAAATTTCTGTCAGTTTTATCTTTATTATTTTTAATGTGATTCTGTAGTTTGTTGTTTGTACGAAATGAAATTAATGTGTTTGTTGTTTTTTGTAAATATGTTTTTAATTTTATGGAAGGTGTACCTATGTAAGTCACAGAGGCAAATTTTGATAAGTAAGTTTGGGGAACTATAGGATAAATTTCGGATATGATTTTTGATTTTTGTTTTTTATGAAGGAGATTATTTATTAATTCTTTTGAATAACCATTATTCTGAGCTATGGTGTAAATTCTATCTAATTCTTTATCAAAATTAATCTTATTCATAGGAACATGGATTAATTTATATAACATTGAGTGAAAAGCAGCAAGTTTATGACTAATCGGGTGGAAAGAGTTAGAATGTATCGTAATATCTGTGTGGGTGGGTTTATGGTAAATAGCGAATTCGTGTGTATCAGTAATGTGTGATATTTGAAGGTCTAGAAAATTAATTGTTTTATTTTCTTCTAATTCTATGGTGAATTTAATATTATCATGCAAAGTGTTAATATGATTATGAAGTGTATTTAACTGTCTCTCCGTTCCTTTAAAACACACCAAAATATCATCTACATATCTCACCCAGTATATACAATTTTTAAATAACGAATGTTGAAGATATTATTAGTAAACATTCGTTATTTAAAAATTGTATATACTGGGTGAGATATGTAGATGATATTTTGGTGTGTTTTAAAGGAACGGAGAGACAGTTAAATACACTTCATAATCATATTAACACTTTGCATGATAATATTAAATTCACCATAGAATTAGAAGAAAATAAAACAATTAATTTTCTAGACCTTCAAATATCACATATTACTGATACACACGAATTCGCTATTTACCATAAACCCACCCACACAGATATTACGATACATTCTAACTCTTTCCACCCGATTAGTCATAAACTTGCTGCTTTTCACTCAATGTTATATAAATTAATCCATGTTCCTATGAATAAGATTAATTTTGATAAAGAATTAGATAGAATTTACACCATAGCTCAGAATAATGGTCATTCAAAAGAATTAATAAATAATCTCCTTCATAAAAAACAAAAATCAAAAATCATATCCGAAATTTATCCTATAGTTCCCCAGACTTACATATCAAAATTTGCCTCTGTGACTTATATAGGTACACCTTCCATAAAATTAAAAACATATTTACAAAAAACAACAAACACATTAATTTCATTTCGTACAAACAACAAACTACAGAATCACATTAAAAATAATAAAGATAAAACTGACAGAAATTTAAAATCTGGGGTCTATAAGTTAAATTGCGAGTGTGGAAAAGCTTATATCGGACAAACTGGTAGATCCTTTTCCACGCGCATAAAAGAACATGAAAGAAGTTATAAATTACAAAAAACCGATTCCACATATGCAAACGACTGTATTGAACAAAAACATAAATTCAATAACAAGTTTGACATACTACATATACAAGACAAGAGTAAAAAATTAAATTTATTAGAAAAATCAACTTAATGATTCTTATAGTTATATATATATTTATAAATTGTTTAATTTTATAATAACAGTAAACAATCAGTTTTCAAAAATTTTTAATATTATTAATCATATTGTTATGTATATATATATTAAATATTACATTAAAGATATAAGTCACTCCCGCTCTTAACCTAATGTCACAAACTCCCCCCTCTTCATTTAGGAAAAGACATAAATAAGAACGTCTACAAATATTTTGTATTATAATATTCATCACCTGATGAAGCCCTAGTAGGGTGAAACAATTGTTGTGAATTAAATAAAACTGTTTTGAACTCAATTTGAATTTATTTCAATTTTTACTTGTAGCAATTTATTGTTAATAATTCCTAAACTGTGGCTTTAAACTTTTTTAAACCTAAATGATGTATATCATATGGAAGTTTATTATATAATTTGCATCCTGTGTAAAGCAGATTTTTTGAAAACATGTTCTGTGCTGAAATGGCATCAATTAAATATTATCCAGTACATACCATAGTTATGGTATATACTGGAGGTGGAAGATTACCCATTTTCGTGTGCAAATGACATTACTTCTATTATATATTTTTCAAAAAAGGTTGGCAGTCTTTTCTTTCGGATTATTTACGCACCTTACAGCCTTTTTTACATTAAGAATACTCGATCAGTATCGCTACAATGGCCCCGACCGTACCAAATTCAGACAAATATATTCGAGTAATAGTATGTTTTCGAAACTTCCGTACTGCACTAAATAACACTACTTACATCATTGTACAAAGCATGGATATGGGTGGACCAAGTCAAGGACTCATCAAACGTAACTCCTACAATCTTGGATGAACTAAGGTGTAGGTCAATTTTTGTTTCCTTGGAATGTTAATTGATTTTTAAATGAAATACATTTGGTTTTTGTATCACTAACTAGTAATTTGTAGATTGACAATAAGAATAATGCAACCCCCATTACTCCATAACACGTAACTCGCTGCTTTCTGTCCCGGATATAAACTCAAACCAGCTGTTTACCATACCGCGAATACCATAGCGATGCAATTTATATAGGAGAATTGTATGATTTATAAAGTTAAATGCCTTTGACAAGTCAATGCACACTGCTGCTAAACATGGCAAATTAGAGTCTACATTGGTAATGGCTTTCATGAGGCATTGAAATAAAGTAGCTTTCGTAAAATAGTTTAGGCAAAATCCGCGCAAATCATCAGAAAATAAATGAAAGTGTTGAAAATAACTGGCTATTTTAGTGTTAAAAATTATTTCAAAAATCTTTGAAAAGACTGATGCGACATTTATTCGTCTATAATTTGACAAATCGTTGCAGTCTCCCTTCTCCTACGAGGGTGGTCTGATAAATATGCGTATTAACGCGGTCCAAGACCAACCAAGGATCACAAAACTAGAAAACGCTCGCAATCCAACTTCCTGCGTGATTCTTTCTTCCCGGTTGCGAACTTGAAGCTTTTCTTGATTTTTAATTTTGTGTTCAAATAATAACTTACGATATACTGATTTATTGTTTCATTATCATAATAATTCGAAAATGCGTATTAAATCGATTCTTAAAACGTACATAAATATTATTCATCAATCCCTGCCGCATTTTAATATCACAAGTATCTGAATTTTTGAAACAATAAATTTTGTTACATGTTCGGTATTAATTTATTGTAATGTTTACTTACACTGCAAACAACGCAGGAAAATGATGTTGAGTGCTGCTGCATTGATTTGCCTTAGTGACTTGTGACAGATGACATAAAGGGGAACAAAGCTTGTCAGCCTATTTCTCCACAGTTACAAAGTGAAGTTGGAGCGAGAATGGTTCCCGATTCGTCTGCTGAATGCAGCCATTTTTACTATAGTTGAATCGTTTTAGCTACCGACATTGCTAAAGTAAGGAATAAATACGACAATCAATGTCACTACTAATTCCCATCGAATGAAACAATTTTAAAACAATAAGATTAAACTAATTAATCAATATTTGCCGATATCAAGCTTCCTCTAGTAAAATACTGTTATACCTTATTCCAAATAGAGAGAGACGAAATTCTGAACAAACCCCGAGTCCAAGTTACAACCAGTAACTGGTAAAATCAATTTCAGGCGGTAAAATTAAATTTAAATATCTGTCTGAAATAAGAAATGTTTACCAAATTAAATTGTATATAAATTCTTCAAAGATAAATCCACAGTTAAGGCAACAGAATGGTAAATGTAGTAATCACAACACATGGAAGTAAATAAATTTGTCTAGAAAACAAACAATGTCAAAGATGTCAAAATATTTAACAATTGATAGCAAAAAGCGAATGTAGTATGGCGTTATTTCGCCTTGCTATAAACCAATAAGAAATAACTCTCACTTGGGTCTGTTCAGAATTTCGTCTCTCTCTTTTTGGGATAAGGTATACATGAAAGTGCTTAGGAGTCAAGCATTGTTGACAAATTTCAAACGTCAAAAGATAATTACGACAAATGTAAGAAGGTGCATATTATTTGACGGGTGTTAAAGTGACTTGACCATAGCCTTGATTATTAATATTATAGTTATACAACCTATAGAAATCAGTAAATATTCCGTAATATTTCTATATAGTAAAGTGTCGTCCTCTGATATCTTTCAAATGAATTAATATGTATGAATGAAAAGTGGTAAGCCAATAAAATTATTCCAAAGATTCTCATCCCCACTCTCACAATTTAATCCGGAAGTTTATAAAAAAATGTAATACAACATATTTTCTATTAAATTTTACATAAGAGTATACTTTGTTCGTTTTGCTTTAACATCGTTTGCCCTTGAATTATATATCAACATAACCTATACAGCATGTGTCAATTTTCATTAGCCATAGGCGATTAATCCATACAGTACGTGGCAAGATAGTATCCCTTCTTTCCTTTCCAATGCCAGCACGACCGATGCATGCTCCTAAATACAAGTTAGCGTGGTTAGCAGTAACTATTCGACCACCGGCTTGAGTGTTTGTAATTCGTTCAGAAATAATATTTACGAGTTGCAAGGATTTGTTTTTCTTTTTCCTTTCATTAAATGCAGAGAATTATTAAGCTGCGTTCACGCTGCATGACACAAACAAAAGCGTAATTCTAATAAAATTAAAAATAAGGTAAATAAAAAAGGATTCTGAAAATAATAATAAACTACTAGATCAGGAGATCGCGGCGGCCATTTGATGTTTCCCGTTCCAGTAATAAGACGGCTTTTATTGCAGACTAGATCGCAACGTGTTGGCAGCTAAACATTGAATGTAAAATCTGGTGGAGAGAAGTGGGAAGATCGGAGAAAATCGTTGTGATGTCGATTGTTGCCGGGATTGGTGACGGACAGTAGGGGTGCCATGTTGCCACGCATTACTTGTATACGTATAAATCGCACGTAAACATTGAATCCCTATACCTAATGAAAATTGACACATACGGTATAGCTATTACTATGATAAAGTAGCTTTAAGTAGTTTTTGTATTGAAGAATCGTAGGATTACTAATTTTTTTTTTAAAGAATATAATGTAAACAAGAAAATGGTATTAATAAACCAGCATTTTTATGAAATACCTACATGAAATGTCAGTCTGTTTTGGGTTCGGAGTTTGGGTTATTCTCATTGTCTACTACGTGTTCAACAGGTATGTCTAAAACAGTCTTCTATATATGTCGTATGACTAAATATGTTATGTAAAACAAGAAAAGTAATTTATTAAGCTGCTTTGCCTGGTTTTATCAACTTGATTGGTTTATGTGAAGCAATAAACCCAGTAATGTAGTACGCTTTCCAAAGAAAATACACTATAAACACCACGTTATTTTAAGGTTTTGGTATCTTCAGAATTTAGACATTTAAGTGGTTCACAGCCGATCGTTTAGCACTTAACCGGGATAAATGTGAAACAATTTACTTTACTAGTAAACATAGCTCAAACATATATTCTACGAATAGAAATTTGCTTGATATTAGACTAGATACAAGATTATCATGAAAGCTGCACAGATGAATTAGTCAAACACTCGTCTTCTGCTAATTATGCAATTAGACGTATCAGATTTATAACTGATAGTCTACTGAAATAACGACATACCTATGGACTATCAAATCCCATATCAACTATGTTTAACCAATATGGGGTAAGTAGGCACACGCAGAAAAGGTGTTTATTCTGCAGAAGAAGGCTGTTCGAGCAATTGTCTGTGTTTCACAAACTATCCACTGCAAACCTCTTTTCAGAGAGCTTATGATAATTCCATTAGCCTCGACACATATTCTGCAACAATTAACGAGGGCTTTGAAAAAACTGACACACCTGACCACTAGGGGTGAGATTACAGAAGTCTCCACCTCTCATAACCATTTGCTGCACATCGCACATTTCATAGAACAAAAACCACTTTAGTGCAACATTGTCACTGCTCATTATTTAGCAAAATCCAAATTATATGAAGACATTTTCCTACTTTCGTATCCAACGAGAAAATAAAGGACATCTTCTTTCAAGAAGCATTTTACAGTCACATAAATTGGTCCTGTGAATACCTATTGACGTTATCATCACGTTTTTGCTTGAATGTGCTATTGTGTAAATAGGATGTAAATCTTATTATTGATACAATAAATTTATTATTGTAATAGAAACACTATCCTTCTTACTGCAGAAGTGTTATAATTATCTTTCATTGCAATAATCCTGCTTTTACACCCAAAATACCTCATCTCATCAGGGAAGTCGCAGCAACTTTCATTATACATTTACATTCGTGATAATTATCAATATAGTAATACGTGGTGTGTATATGGACATTTATTCAATTTGTATTTACCTGTGATTTTAGAAATTGCTTTTAATAACAATAATTCATAATAATTTAAGTTATTCTGGGGTTATCAGACGAAACAAGTTTACTTGTATTTCTACTACTTCATTTCTTATTTACCTACGTGTAATTTCAATTGTTTGAAATCTTTATGGATTTTATTGTCTTATATATGTAGAATTTTAGCCTTCATACTCATTAAAGTAAGGTATAAAATAATCTTTCACTTCGTAAAAAGTAATTAGATACACACATGAATGTACTCAGCTTTAACATTACATATTTTATTATGGTTCTAGTTAATTTTATTTTATCCAGGCCTGAATCATAACAACAACTATTACGCAAGCCTGGATGAATACTTATCAATTATTGTTGAGGATAGTACATACCCAACAAGTTATAGAAACAAACTAATTTCCAACGAAGCAAAGAATTTATTAAACGTTAGTACTTTGAACCTTTTTCAGCTTCTACTGCAATATCATTGTCAATTATAAGATAAAATATATAGGAAAAATGACATTTCTTCATTACATCGTCTTGCAGTATGTATTTCAGAATAACATTTAAAATCCACAATCACACCTTTACTTATTTTTGGCCTTTAAAAAAATACAGTCAGAAGGCTTATTACATCCCTCAACTGAAAATATTTTAAGATATTAAAATTTGAAGCAAACCGCCTATAAAATTGTAACAAACAAGATTGGTGAAATTGGATTATTGAGTCACTTGCTTTAAAATCCCATTGGCTTCTTTTTATTACTACAAGAAGACTGCTTTTACTATAACAAACTTAGCGGGAGAAATTCATGAATGGGCACATCCTACTGGCGAGCCCCTCTGGTGGCTGTTGCCGCGAACTAACCTTCCTTAGGTTGTATATCTATAGTATACATAATCAAAGACCATAGTCTCTTCTCAACAAGGCATGATTATACTATTACCCAAAGATTTAAAATTGAATATTTAGCTTTTCCCCTTTTCAGTAATTTATATTATTGATAGATACAGAAAACCCATTCCTGAATATTACAAAAAGGGTATTTCAGTTTAGATTATTTTTTTTGGAAATTGTCCCATCCCAAGTTAATTTAAAAAAACTTTTAATTTATTTCTATTTCTCGTAATAAACTTGAATTGGGAATGTTTTAAGACATACAATGATTTTATGATAAAATAAGTACTTATTGAAATAATTGCATCATCCAAATTTAAATCAGGTTTGAACAAGTAGTAAGATGGGCCGAGGCGCTTCATTTCAAATTTTTATGTATTCACTAAACATACATATTTTATTATTCTAATAATTAAAATAACATTATCAATTTACTTTTTAGCCGGAGTTTTTAAAGCAGAAAACTATATCAAAACAAAAAAACATAACGGGAATGCAGATGAACTGTGTCAATAACACATAACGAATCATGGTAAAAAGTAACGAATTCAGGTCTTGTAAAAAAATATTTACAAACGGTACATGTTATTTAGCGCCTGGTACTATTAATTTAATATAATTTTTACAAACAACAAAAGAAGGCTAGAAATCGCGTAATGAAAATCATATGCAGTGTAATTAATGGTAACAATTGGAACTCTAAATTTCAATTTATTATTACACAATGAATTAATACGTACAATAATACTGTTATTGATGAATCATCTAGTTATTAATTCAATGGTAAACCTCTCAAAGATATCCTGGTTTTTAGGTGTATATATTTGGATTTTAAAAGAAATTTAGTTTATCGGTAATACCTATAAAATAAATATTATAAACATATAATTTATGGCTTCAGACTAAGCGAATTCTGCAAAAAATTGTGCTTGGAATGTTTACCTATTTGGTGAACAGGTTACAGATAAGATAAACCAGATTAACTATGTAAATTATAATTTCCCAAGTATTTTAAGAGGGGCGTTTACCTATCGAAAATTAAGGCATCGCCGTTTCGCGTTTTTAAACTCATTTTGTAATTTTAGAATCTCAAATTTGGGTTAGTGATGCAAATGGTATAAATTTATAATGTCAGTTTTGGTACTAATTTATTTTCTTAAGAAAGTTATGTGTTTTAGAAATAACCACAAAAATGCATGAATTTGATTAATGTCTACTAACTAAGGCTGGTACACAAAAGAAAAAAAACGACCTCTACGCGCCAGCTGCACATTTGATGTACGATATAAAGAAAAAATCAAATTTATGTAATTTTTAAAGATAAAAAACATTAAACAATAAACATTGTCACACACATTTTACACGAGGTTTTTCCAAGCTAATCGCGTCGTCTATCCCCACTTTACGGTATCTCTACCGGTCCTAGCGAAGACGAAAATCTATCGGAATCGGTCGGCTATTGCAGACTTAAATGCGAGTGACAGTTTAATTACAAACTGTCACTCGCATTTAAATGTCATATATACCTATAATATATAACAGTTATGGGGAAGCGAAAATTTGCTTATTATAAAACATCAACAGTTCCGTAAGTACTCATTCTTTATATATTATGTTTCCCATCTATAGTATTCCTTTATCTATGACAGAATCTGTGAATAAAACCGGCGCGCTGTGACAGAACCAAATATCGTCTTCCTCCACCTACTCACACTCCCTTGCGTCTACCCGTCCCGCGAGTAATATAAGTTGCATAAGTTTCTATTTGTTGGTAAACGCCCCTCTTAAGCGTGTCCTACAAGGTGGTAGAATCATCCAACTTCCAACCTTTATGAAGTCATACTAAAAAAAAAATGAAGTGAATTTTTTAAACGAAAGTTCTTCCAAATTAAGTTTTGTATTCCTTTATCTTCGTAATAAAATAGATCTGTCAATAAATCAGCTACTTTCTTGATTTTTTTTGATACAAAAATTATTCGAACTCCTGTTCTAAATACTTTTGCACTTGTCACAAATCTGTATAGAATGCATAATTTGCGAGATATCTGCAAAAATACTGCACACACGTAGATAAGTGTTTAAAGTGCTGCTTCCGGTACAAATTTGATTTTTTACACAAAGATTATTCAAAATCAAGCTTTAAATACATTTATACGGATAGATATTTTTAAAAAACTGTTTTTCGATCAGATTAAAAGAACTACTCTGGTAGGTATTTTGGAAAAAAATATGAATGAAATTTTTCTCAAATTACTTCCGGACCAAATAATGAATTTCTGTACTTAAAAATTATTCAATATCCAGCTTTAAATACTGTTATGTTTTCAATCTAACTGTTCTAGAAACCATGACATTTGAGATATTTGTTAAAAACTGTTTTTCAATAAGACCTGTCTCAGGTAGAAATTTCTAGAAACTTCTTTTCTAAAATTTTTCTCAAATTAACTTTTGAATATTTTTGTATTCTTTAGAAATTCGTCTAAACTTAGTTGTTGACGAGATATTGGCAAAAAAAGTTTCGCTGATAATTAACTTCATAGTGTTGTAGGCCAATGAGACATTAAAAACAGTGTCACATGCACCAATCACAAGTTAGAAATGATTTCTTTAACTGAAAAGAATGTATGCTATTTTTCTTGCCGATACCTCATTGTTTTAGCATTATTTTAGCAACCATTAATATTTAAAAAATCAAATGTCATTTTGACAAAAGTAAAAATGTCGCGCTTCGGCAACATTCCTGACGCTTCAATTAATGAAAACATTCAAAATTCGATTCCGAGAAAGACAACTCAGTGTAGAGAAAGTGTGTGGAATCAATTTGCAGAATTTTTCCAACAACGCAAATATGAATTAAGCGAATCTTTGTCCACTGATATGATTGCAAGTATTTTGCTACGTTCACTAATTGTACTTTTAATTATAATTATAATTGTTCTCATAAATAAAGTTGTTAAAAATTTGACGTATTTAACGCTTCATTCAGTTAATTCTCCAACCGAAGATCATTCGTTCTCAACTCTTGTCAGGCAAGATTTTTATTTTGTATGAGCATTGGTTGCTTGGCAATTAAACTCGATCAAATTCTTGGGAAAAGAACCCTCGCGCTCCGCGCTCGGGTTCTTTTCGTCAATTTGATCTAGTTTAATTGCCAAGCAACCAATGCTCATACAAAATAAAAATCTTGCCGACAAGAGTTGAGCACTTATGATCTTAGGCTGGAAATAGACGGACCGCAATATGCGGTCGCTGTCGGCCTCATAACTGCTGCTCAAGTCGACTTCAAGCGACGTCAGGTTGGGCACCTCGGAGCAGTCCGTATCGACTCCATCTGCAGTCGATACGGACTGCATTGTGCTGCCGTATGGGACTGCATGTTCGAAACGAAATGGTGTAATGTAGTGATGGACCTTGAAGAGGAAGCACTATTGCTTGTCCTTTTACTACGTAAAACAAGACGTGGAAGAAGTCGAAGATTTCACAGATATCAGCCCAGGCCTTATTCTTTTCAATTTTGTCACTATATGTCTCAACTTTATAGTTCCAAAGACATTCCTTATTTTTTATATCATCAATGAAAGCATCAATGTCAAAATCGCCTTCCATTTAATTTAATTTACACGCACAATATTCAAGAATCAAGAGTGAACTGACTGAAATCTGACAAAACCGTCCAATGAGTGGCGACTGCAATTTGCAGTTCGTGTATGTACGTTCTCTTTTCGACTGCACTTGGACTGCGCGGCGGGTTGGGCAGCAAGTTGGCTGCAGCTGCCAATCTTGACTGCTCGTTGACGCTCGTCAATTTTGCTCTATAAACAACTGTTGATTGCCAAGATGCGACTACAAAGTGCTGTCGACAGCGACCGCATATTGCGGTCCGTCTATTTCCAGCCTTACTGTTGATAATTTAATGCACATGTAAAAAAAAAAAGGTCAGGGGATTGTTTTGTCACTTTGACAGCCAAAAAAGTTTACTTTTACTTTTAAATCGGCAAAAAAGTTGTTTACCTTTGGTTGACCCGACAACAATTTCTGTTTTCTTGTTATGTCTTAAAATCAACAAACTCATTGTCAAAATAAAATGTCAAAGTCGACGCAACTGTAACCTTTGCTTGCTGTTTCAATTTCATTTGAGGTAGTACTTTACTGATTTTACTACTGATTTCAATGAAAACCTAATCACATCTCAACAGGACGATTACATTCGTAACTATAAAGTTTAGTATTGGTAGCTGCAGCCGTTTGGGAGTTATCGTGATCACAAAGACACAGAGAAGCATTTTTCGAAAACTCTTTTTCCGGTGTTAAAAAACTTAAAACGTGGTAATCTGCAAGAATTTAAAGGTCGAATATTTTCTAGACAATTCTTTCTTTTACGAAAGTAATGATCTATCTCACTTGACACAGACAATCATTTTTCGAAAACAATTTTTTCGATTTTAAGGGACTTCGAACGTAGTCATTTCGAATTTAAAGGTCGAACATTTTCTTAACAATTCTTCCTTATACAAAAGTAATGAATGATCTATCTCACTTGAAAGTGTACAAGAACAGTTTATTCAATATTACACCATTCCATTTTACATATTTATGCAAGACAAATTATTCAAATCCAAAGAATCAACTGCAAACTTTATCAAAAACATACTCTTCAACCTTAAATAAAATTACACAGTTCATATTGGTTGTCTTCGTAAGGGCATACTAATGAAGTTGTTCTCTTATTTTAAAACCCATTTTGCTCACAATTTTAACTGCATTTCTAGGATGAAGCTTTGGTTGAAATACAAAGGACAGAACACGTTTAAGGATTATTATAACACGTAGTTCTTGAATACCATTAGTATTATTATATTATACAGATGTCCACCAAGGTAGTGAATATTCGACTACTAAATAAAGAAATAATAATGCTCCAGAAACATGCTATTGAAATATGACTTCAGTAGTCTTTGAAAATAGTCACAAACGTATTAAATTAAGAGTTTACGAGAAACTTGTATTAAATAATAATATTCATTATAAGAGAAACAGAAAGCCGCGTACATTTCATCAATATACAAAAACGGAGGTCCAGCTGTTCTAATTATAGAGGCATATCCGTAGTTAGAATATATGGAAAAATGTTAAAAGATTGTACTGAAGAAGAATACTACTACAGAGAGCGACCAGGTAGATACCGTACCGACAACATATTTTGCTTGAAACAAATTAGGTACTAACCAAACTAAGTACCAACTAAAAATCCACTTAATGAAGTTTATCGACTTAAAGAAGGCGTATGACAACATTCCAATTAAAAAAGTAAGTAAAGTACTACAGGAAATGAACATCCATTAGACCATAATAACAGAAATAAAAAAATTTGTCGCGCGGTTTTGCCAATGATATAAATGACTCGGAATATGTGATAAGAAAGGTACAACAAGAATATGAGATGTGGGGACTTAAAATTGAGAAAGGAAAATGTCTCATAACAGTAGTAGCGATTTGAAATATTAAATTAGAAAACAACAACGGAATACATGCGTGCATGAAATATACGTATCTCCAAGAGTAATACTGGCACAAAAGGAAAACACCAAGAAAATTAGAACAATAACAAAAAAAAAGAATTGGTTGTTTAAATCGAGTACTGACAACTCACTAATAAATGGCAGTTTATTATATGAAGCCGAACTGTGGAGAGGAAAACAAAAGAGGATTTCAAACAAAGCAGAGCTAGTTGTCTTTAGAAGATCGTTAGGAATATCACGTCTACAAAAAGTTATGAATGAATGGGTACGTAGGCAATCGATAATAGAAGGACCATTATATAGTGAGTGACTTTGAAGGAAACCAACTAACATGGTATGGATACAATGTACAAAGAATAAACAATAGAAGACTACCAAAAAAGTAATGAAACGGGCACCCAAACATAGAAAGTGAAAGACAAAAAGGATTTGAAAGACCATTAAAGCGTAGAACGATTAAAGAAAATGGTGTTCAGGCAACGTCCAAAGACCTTTTGAATCTACATATTTAGTTCGACATTCAAAGAAGCCCCAATTTTGCTCATAACAAAGGTGAACTAGAGAGCTTGAAAAAGTTGATGCACCCAAGCATGATCTCAAGTGAATGTAAACTTGAACAAAAAACATTTTTATTTTAAATTTTAGCACGTTAGGATTGCTAACTACTTTTTTTCAATATGACAAATAGTGAAATTAATAAAACTACAAAATCTTCCATTCCATATTCATACTACTCAAAGAAGTTTCTAATGAATAAACAACTACTCTACAGACAGAATAACTCAGACATATTTTAAGAGTTTAGCTTGCTTCCTCAGTAAGCAAGTGATGAAACATGAAATTGTTAGTTTAGCATATTAAATGTAGTACAGGAATATTAGATAACCTAGTAACAGTTGTATACATTTCAAATAGTCTTTTAATGAGGAAGAGCTATCAATGATTTCCTAGGAATGGGCTGGAGGAATTTTTAGTATTTATGAATATTACAAGTCATCAACACAGTAGGGTTTTTGCTATTGCTACTTAATTCAAGCATATGGTAAATAGAGTCGGGAAAATGGTTCAGCTTCCAAGATCACCTATTCTCATTGTTGTATTATTGAAGCAAATCAACAATTCACAGGCGTTACACAAAACCTTCCATGCGTCATTTTGCTCAATCTTTAGTCTGTAGGAATCCGAGTGTTTGGTTTCCGTCTGTGGGTCAGTTCAATGATGATGATGCTTGCTCGTGTACATCTAACAAACGACATGGCAAAATGAGTGGTTCAACGTTCGACTGTAAACGAAACAAGAGGCTAGGGAGTTCCAAGTAACCTTCGAAACCTACGTTCTATTCAGGAAGTTTGAGAAATGTTTAGTAGAAACATGAGTTCCCTTGGTGCTAAAGAAAGTGGAAATAACCTAGTCCACTAAAGTTCACTAAAAGCTCAAGATAGGGACAAGAAACGAAGTTCCGCTTTCAATGTTATGTGCACCATATAGTGCGCACACCCTATCTAGCATATCTAATCACAAGCCTTAAATTATAGAGGTAACAGATACAAGTATCTTTGATGTAACACTAATAATACTGCATACCAATTACTTGCCTGCAAGTGGAGGATGTATTGACTATAGTTATAAAAGGACGACACAGAGTTTGTATGAGTTAGTACAAGAAAGCAATATACAAAGTGTTCTTTTGGTCGAGTGTATTAGAGGTAACTATCCTTGTCTAATACACTAGATGCAACAAGAAATAATGTTTTCCTCTAATACAACAAACATGTTATCTGCAGGTCAATGTGTGTAGGATTGAAAGCAAGTTAATCAGTGCAACAAGGATAGCAGTTACACTTGCACATTTCATTTGAATTTTGTCTGCTAGAAACGGCCGATCTCCAGTCGACTAGCACATTTGTTAATCGCGTTTCGGGTAGGTGGGTGACGGTTGTTATTTAAAGATGGATTACTGGACGCTTTGAAACGACTTTTACGTTAGTAATAACAAAAACAAAAATGTTCCTGATAGGAATGTCAGTGATTTGGAAGTGTAAATATGCCCCTTGGTTGAATTAAATCCTAGTATGTCATCCCGACAAATTGCTGACGAATTTAACATTGGTGCTGTAACGGTCCAAAAACTATTACGTAAAAATAAGGACCTTTTCTATTTTATAATACTACGGAATTACATATTTACTTTTTATCTTAAGAGGAGCGTTTACCTATCGAAAACTAAGGCATTGCCGTTTTGCGTTTTTTGAATTTATTTTGTAATTTTAGAATCTCAAATTTCGGTTAGTGATGCAAAAGGCATCAATTTATAATGTCAAGGCCAGTTTTTGTTCTAATTTATTTTCTTAAAGAAGTTATGTGTTTTAGAAATAACCACAAAAATGCATGAATTTGATTAATGTCTACTAACTAAGGCTCGTACACAAAATAAAAAACAACCTCTACGCGCCAGTTGCATATTTGATGAACGATATAAAAAAGAAAAAACTTTATGTAATTATTTTTAAAGATAAAAACATTAAATGGTAAACATTGTCACACACATTTCACCGAGTGTTTTTCAAAGCTATTGCGTCGTCTATCTCCACTTTACGGTATCTCTACCGGTTCTAGTGGAGACGCAAATCTATCGGAATCGGTCGGCTATTCCAGACTTAAATCCGAGTGACGGTTTGTCATTAAAAAGAAATGTCACATATACCTATAATATTCGAGTGTATAATAATATAGCAGTTATGGGCAAGCGAAAATTGGCTTATTATAAAACATCAACAACATCAACAGTTCCGTAAGTACTCATTCGTTATACATTATGTTTCCCATCTATAGTATTCCTTTATCTATGACAGAATCTGTGAATAAAACAGAAGCGCTGTGACAGAACCGAATATCGTCTACCTCCACCTACTCAAACCCGTCCCGCGGGTAATATAAGTTGCATAAGTTTCTATTTGTTAGTAAACGCCCCTCTTAATACGAGTCTTACTATTGTTACGTTTTCGAATTTTATATCAGTTATGTTTCTTATATTTGAATTTTAAGGGGGAAAAATTGTTTTTAAGTTTTCAGATCATTTCTTTTATTTACTCATACAATTTGGAAAGCTGTCATGAAATCCGTTACTAAAATTATTTAGTGGAATACTAACATTATACAGGGTGTAACAAAATAAGTGTAAAACATTTCAGGGGTGATTCCTTAGCGAAAAAGTGATAGGGTCTTTCATATAAAGAAACTTCAATGGAGCATCCCTAAATAGAAATACAGCCCCATAAAGAGGGTACATAAAACTTGTTTTACAATTCTTCTCACAAACACTAAAAATGTAATTTATTTCCAATGTAACTTTTTGTCTGATTATTTGTTTACCATTTAACAAAATAAGTGTAAAACATTTCAGGGGGTGATTCCTTAGCGAAAAAGAGATAGGGTCTTTCATATAAAAAAAAACCCATAAAGGGGATACATAAAATTTGTTACAATTTTTCTCACAAACACTAAAAATGTAATTTATTTCCAATGTAACTTTTTGTCTGATTATTTGTTTACCATTTAAAAATTTATTCCCAATAGCTTGTTTCATTCGAAACAAAAAATGTCTCTTGAATTTTTTGCCCAAAAGTAATCAGTTCGCAGCAAAAAATTATTTTACGAACAACTACAGAGATACATCGTCATAAAACGAAAATGTAAAACTAATTTATTTAGTAGGCCGCTAGTAGTGGTATCACGCTGTCAGTTTGTATATTTTTGAAATTGAATTAATACTTAATTGTGTGTCGTTGTTTTGTTCGTAATTTGTTAGTTTAATAATTCACTTGTTATTAAAATGGCATACACAAATGAGGAAATGGCTGATATGCATTACGTTTACGGTCTGTCGCAGGGGAATGGGTTAGAAGCTTCTAGAAGATATGCTGAAATGTATCCTCAACGGCAGCTTCCTTCGCATAGAATATTTGCCCGACTCCATCAACGATTACGAGAATATGGTTCATTCGACAAAAGAACGCAGGATTGTGGTCGCCATCGAGAAGTTAGAACAACACATCTTGAAGAAGCAGTACTTAATTTGGTTGAAGAACAACCTACTAGCAGTACTAGAAAGATTGCTTTCGAGTTAAATGTTGATCATATGACGGTATTTCGAATTTTAAAGGAACAACTCTTATACCCTTACCATCTGCAACGAGTACAGGCACTGTTACAGCGAGATTTTCCGAACCGTCTTGAATTTTCCAATTGGATGCTGGAAATGATTAGAAGAAATCCTGACTTTCTGAAGACGATCGAATTCACAGACGAATGTACTTTTTCTCGGGACAAGATAATTAATTTTCATAATAACCACATATGGGCTGATGAAAACCCTCACGCTATTGTACAAGCTAACCATCAAGAACACTTTTTTCTTAACATGTGGCTCGGAGTTATTGGGGATTATTTAATTGGCCCTCATTTTCTACCTCCTCGATAAATGGTGAGGCATACACACTCAATTTTTAAGAGAAGTGCATACAGTGCTGCTGGAGGAAGTTCCTTTGGGCGTCAGAAGGGATATGTTTTTTATGCATGATGGGGCTCCCGCCCATTTTAGTCAAGCAGCACGTCAGCATTTAACCCAAACATATCCAAATCATTGGATAGGTCAAGGAGGACCACAGAATTGGCCCGCTCGATCCCCGGATCTCAATCCTCTCGATTTCTCTACTTGGGGCCATTTACAGACTTTGGTTTATCCTACTCCTGTTCGCGATGTAGAGGACTTAAGAAACCGCATCATCGATGCGTGCAGGGTAATTAGAGAGAATCCAGGAATATTTGAGCGAATACGTGGCTCAATGCGCCGACGTCTAGACGCATGTGTAATGACTGAAGGTGGACATATTGAACATTTACTATGATTTCTACATGTTTTATGTTTTGTTATTAATAAATTAGTTTTGTTTATTCATCTTTAATCATATGTATTTTGATGCAGGTAGTAACTACAAAATAACAATACTAATCCAGTTCGCATTTATGACGATGTATCTCTGTAGTTGTTCGTAAAATAATTTTTTGCTGCGAACTGATTACTTTTGGGCAAAAAATTCAAGACATTTTTTGTTTCTAATGAAACAAGGTATTGGAAATAGATTTTTAGTATAGTATAGTATAGTATAGTATAGTTTATTAATCCAAGTTATACATTGGTACGTTGGACAAGTCATGTAACAAAAAGAAACTAAAAAGTAAAAAATACAAATATACAGACTACTCAATACAAAGGATTTAGCCTTATTATTGCTGTTAGTGTAGAACTTAGAACTAGGTACATGTATTTAAGATTATACTCTAAAATTACAATCCAAAAACTCCTGTAGGGAGTAATAAGCTTTCACCGACAAAACCTGATGCAATCGGTTCTTAAACTGTTTGGGTCGCAGATGCCTAATAACTGATGGTAACTTATTATATACTCTTAATGCGAGTACCTGGGGAGAATACTGATGTAATTTTAGTCTTGATTTAGGTATTACGAAATTATCCCCAGATCTCGTACTGAGACCATGCAAATCACGATTTAATGTATAATCATGTTTATTATTATGTACGTGGTTTGCCAGGTCTTCTATTAATATACATGGCAGAGTCAAGATGTTCAGGTCAATAAAAGAGGGTTTGGCAGAGTGAGAGGGCCCAACACCAGCTATAATTCGCACAATCTTCTTTTGACATATAAAAATATCCGCAGCCAATGTCGAAGTACCCCAAAACCCAATACCATACCTCAATCTGCTTGCAATGTATGCATGATACAAGCTCATCAGCTGATGCTCAGTCAAAACCGCCCGTAAGGATCTGAACAAGAAACAAAATGAGTTCAGTTTTGCTAATAGTGTCTCACAGTGATGTTTCCAACTTAACAATTCATCCATCCACACCCCCAAAAACTTGTAATTTTCACTTCTCACCATCCTATTACCGTTAAGATTGAGGTTCAAATAAAACTCCTTATCCGCCTGAAATTGATAAGGATGGAATCTTATATAGGTGGTTTTGGAATTGTTAAGAATGAGCTTGTTTTTCATAAACCATTCAGAAACAGTGTTCAATATACTGTTGCATTTTTTAAAAAGAATTTGGTCATCTGAAGCAGCAGTAACCAGCGCAATATCGTCAGCATAAATTGTGATGAAGGTGTCTGAAACAATTTGCGGTAGGTCATTAATATAGAGCAGAAATAGCACTGGTCCCAGTACTGAACCCTGGGGCACACCTCTGCCACTCGTCATCATCTCAGAGTTATGGCTACTAATTCTGTTTGAACTGCGATAGGTAATATTAACATATTGCCTCCTACCCATGAGGAAAGATTTTATCCAATCAAGAGCAACACCTCTGATCCCCAAGATTTCTAACTTGTTTATCAAAAGACTGTGGTCCACACAGTCGAAAGCCTTACTTAAATCAAGAAACATTGCAACAGGGTAAGTACCATCATCAATGGCAGTGACAATAAAATTATAAAAAGCATTAAGGGCGGTAGTAGTTGACCGGCCTTTCCTGAAGCCATGTTGGTAATTGCTCAGTATATTATTTTTAACCAAAAAGTTATTTAATCTATCTAAGAAGCAATATTCAAATATTTTTGAAAAACAGGATGTAAGTGCAATCGGCCTGTAGTTTCCCATAGATGATTTATCTCCACCCTTATGTATAGGAACTACTTTAGTAGTTTTCAGAATATGTGGGAATTTCCCTTGCTGGAGAGACATATTAATGAGGTATGATAGAACAGGTATAATAGAGGTATAAATCGCCCTGATTACAAATGATGGAATTTCGTCAGGACCAGATGAATGAGAATTTTTTAATTTATTTAATATGATATAGGAAAGTTCGTAGAAAGATATTGGCTCTAAGAAAATGGTTTTGTTTACTCTTTGGGGAGTAGAATTATTGTTAGTAGTGTTGCTCGTTGACTGGAATAAGACATTATTTAATGGGGCACATAAGAAGAATTCATTGAAATGCTGAGCTATTATGTTGGGGTTGAAAAGTAATTTGTGGTTTATTTTTATTTCATAGTTGGATCCATCTGGTACAGCATTTGATAATTCTTTAATAACAGACCAGGCTGTTTTGTGTGGGTTTTCTGAGCTAAATATTTTGTTTTGATAATATGTCCGCTTTGTATGATCTACTAAATATTGGTGTTCAATCTTAGCTTTTTTATAGTAATCATCTAGAACCGGATATTTTAACCGAAGGTAATATAAAGACTTTAGTTCGCTTGATGATGTAATCACTTCACTATTGACCCAGCGCTTATTTGCGTGTACGGCCCGCGATCTTTGTATTGGGAAGTGCAGATTAAAATAATACAGAAAAATTCTAGTGAATCTATCAAAACATTCTTGAAAATTGGAATGATCATACACTCCGCTCCAGTCTTCACACATCAAGTCAGATGCAAAGCGATCCACATTTTCCTTGTTAAATTTTCTTTTGTAAACTATGGGACACCCATTAAGAGCACTAAATAGTTGAGGAACGTTTACTAGCACTGTTCTGTGATCTGATATATGATTGTCTACAACTAATATTTTTGCATGATCCCTATTATGATTGATGAAAAAATGATCAAGGATGTAATTCCCACGAGTTGGTGTACTTACAATATTGTAAAGGTTATAGGTCTGCAAAATGTTTCTCAATATCTGATATTGAGTATGATCTCTGACAGGATCTATATTAAAGTCACCGAGAACAACAATTGGGATATCAACCATAAATAAGTTGTCTAATAAATTTGTAATACTTTCAAAAAATACAGAAAAATCCTCAACAGAATTATTCGGTGGTCTATAACATAGAACAACTAATATAGAGGAAAGTCTCACCTTCCAATACACACCGCAAAACTCAGTTACACCCTCCACCGAAAAATCATTTGTATTAACCTCTGTCACCTCTACTCCTTTCCTAGCCCAAATAGCAACTCCCCCACCCTTTCGATTAGTACGAGAATAGCTGGCCCTCAAAGCAAAATCCTGGATATGCATGTAACTCACAGAGTTTGAAGTTAACCAGGTCTCTGTGAAACATAAAAAATTAATATTATAATAATTTAAATAATCTGTAGTAATTGCATCAGCCTTATCGTGAGTAAGTGATCGACAATTAAGTAGTAAGAAATTATAGTCAATGTCATTATTTAAATTACAATGAACTCCTACGTTCGGTTTTATTCCCGCGACGTGGGTGAAAAAACCTCGAAACATATGCCCCTGACGGCCACATGGTCGGATCCAGAGCCTTTTCGAAGTTAGACTGGTTAATGGTTACTTTAAAAGATTTGTATACTTCTGGATGAGATGATGTGAGATCTTCCACTACCGCTTCTGGAAAAAAGTCAGCCAAATGTGTCTTGATATCAGATGCTTCTGTGGTGGGTTGTATTCTTGATACGAACATGTATGATTGTTTTGGAATTGCCCTTATCTTAGTTGTGGTGGAACTACCAGTAACAGATAATTTATTCCTTTTCTGCGTTTTCTTTGTTTGCACCTCAATCCATTCTTTCTCTTCGGAGGGCATTCTTCTGCGATTCATAACAACCTGAGAACCAGCCTGTTCAGTGTCGGTAACCTCTGCGTCGCATTTCTGCAGTTCATAAGTTTTGAGAATCTCTGTATACGACTTTTTATTTGGTATTTTGTCATCATTATTTACATTTATTTCCGTATTCCGGTTTTCTAGTGAGTGCATATCAACTTTTTTTGTAAGATTTGTGTTTTTTTAATTCTGTTTTTGTAACGCGTTAGAATCAATTGCAGGTGTAGGATTATAATCTTTGGCGGAAGATGCGGAATACGTTTTAAAATTAATAAGTTCTCTTTTTAAATTGGAATTCTCTCTTTTTAATGTAGTTATTTCCGCACGCAATTTATCTAATTCATCCGAAAAGTTTCCATTATACATGTGTAGTTTATTTATTTCAACTTTTAGTAAGTTTATAACTTCCTCTGTAACGCTATTGATTGCTTGTTTTATCTTAGTAGCCATAATATTCTCGATATTAATACCGCTCATGACATTGGAGTCGTTAACTAGAGGTACTTGCAAATTCGCTGTAGGTTTTTCTAGCGGGAAGGGAGCCTGTTTCTCTTCACACACACTGCACCGCCAGCTTTTTATATTTCCAGATGTTTTTAAATCACATAGTTCTTCAGTCGTAATGTTTGTACATTTTATATGTAAAGTTTTAGCACATAGAGGTGCCGCACACATTATAGAATCATCATAACGTGAGACACTCAAGAAACAAATATCGCACTTGGGCATAGCGACCGTTCATCTACAGACACAGATACTCACTTAAATGGTAAACAAATAATCAGACAAAAAGTTACATTGGAAATAAATTACATTTTTAGTGTTTGTGAGAAAAATTGTAAAACAAATTTTATGTACCCCCTTTATGGGGCTGTATCTTAACAAGGGATGCTCCATTGAAGTTTTTTTATATGAAAGACCCTATCTCTTTTTCGCTAAGGAATCACCCCCTGAAATGTTTTACACTTATTTTGTTACACCCTGTATAGTCCGATTATCTGATACTTCAACAAGTCTACTTATAAATTATGTAGGTAGTGTTTTTTATTGTTTAATATTATTTCCATCTTCTCTAAAGCAGTACTGTAAATGACAATTGAGAATTTGTTATTAATACACTTAATTCGCAGTAACGGTAGCAATTTTCACAGACTAACGCAGTAAGGATTTCTGCGGTGTCGACTTTAAAGTAGCTCTAATGTTAGTAACACAGGCTACCTCCTTCTTCTCCCACTTATAGTCGACCAGCTATTTCTAGTATATTCATCTGCAAGAAGATCGCGTGCACACTGTATACTAAAGACTAAATTGTGTATACTAACATCAAATTGCTTAGTATTAAAGACTATACATTTGAGGTTTCTTTCGTTAGTAATTTATTAATTATAAAAGTGTCCTAATTCAAAATCAACCATTTTTTTCTAAATCTCAAAAGATTTATTCCAGTAAACTTACAGGTAGATCTGTGAAGGCAGTGCCGAGGTGGTGGCCGTTTTTGGTATAAAAACAGGTATTATCGATAAGATTAACTCCACATCCGATGACGTCGCCAGTAGTGAATGTCGGTCCATAGGGCTGTCCTGTGCCAGAGGAACAAAAAGTATGTCCGTCGTCACCGTGATAACCATAAGAGTGTTTGTCCCAACCTTCAAAAACAAACTTCAGTATTAGTTTTACTTTTCCACTGCGATTTCCTTTTAAACAGTGATTAAATCTTTTGTGGATTTTACATTTTCCATCATTGGGCACATCGGCATCCCTTTAAACTGAGACAGACGGGTGGATAGTGTGTCGAAGAGGGAACGAGTAGCGCGCTATATGAGGATTAAAGTTAATTGTTAACCGAAGATTACGCATCCTGAGGATGGGACCAAACCCCCTTTAAAGAGTAACGTACCTGGTAACCTGTTCATGTTAACTCCATGAGCAGACAATCCAATACCCATGTAACCATCTCGGCCCTTACTGACTATCTTCACTTCGAAGTAATATAGGCCGCACGATGGTGGTATTGGATGTGTGGCTTGGACACTAGCCGCATCTCTATGAGTTTTTCCATGACCTGCAACAAAAATATTATTCTAAAAACTCAACGTACGCCAGAGATTATAAACAATGAAATCATAAATTGGTGAGAATATAAGGTCAATGTTTAAATTAAATTTGTCTAGATAATCTGACAGTTTTAGCCAAACCAAGTCTAAACCTGACTTTGACTATTTTTGAAGCATTGCTCTGTATTTGCGACCGTATACGTGCAGGCAATTAAGACGAAGATTATATGCATTGGTTTTATACATATCGTTTCTATTAAAAAATGTATAATACGCAGAATCATGGATAATAAAAATTATTTGCATATAGCGTTTAATGCCGGTACTCTCTGTAGACTACAGACACTTACTGATATTCACAAAGTCAATCAAAATGGGTCGCAAACCAATACGTAACCAGAGGGGGGGGGGGAGTAAAAAATTTTTGCGGAAAGAGCATATCATCAACCGTTCGCTAATTTCTTCATCTAAGCTTTTGGTAAGATAAAAATGTTCACCTAATTCGTCCCTGGTTAACTGAAGTCCTCAATGAGTGTCTAATTGAAGTCACCACGGGGGTTGGGCGATATATCAACTATCGATACTGGCAATGTATCGGTAATTCGAACATCGATATTTATCCAAATAACATGTACTGTAGCAGAAGATATAAATTACAGGAGGAAACAAGTCTGCATGTAATTGGCATCCATGAGCAACTGACAGCTATTAAATATAAGCACTATGGGGAAAGATTTATTCGAATTCTAGCGAGTACTCGATCTTCCTCTGGGCAATATATAATTTCGACGACACTTGGTCGAATAGAAGTAAATTTCATTTAGGTTTGGACAAAAAGCATAACTATCAATCAGTTCAATTTTTTGGTCCAAACGCTAAACAAGACAGTACTCGAATTTGAATTGTTTCCACTACCAGGAGAATAGGATGTCTCCTGAGTTACCTCTTTGGCTTAAAAATTTAGATCGATGGAAAGAAATTCAGATTGAATAATAATGACATCGTTGCCAATGCATATTTTGCTCGCCAAACTAAGTGTGAAAAGTAAATTTTTACCGTAAAACACGTGTTTTACCATACTTATTCTACTATCCTATACTATGACGACATTTCGAAGTTAACAACACTTCTTACTACTTGTTTCCTTTTTTTTTATTAATGCAAAATATTTGATACTGAAATTATTACAAGATGTGCAATAAAATTAAAGTTACATGAGTAATACAATTTAAATTATTTTACCAGTAATATCCTGAACGACCCTTTAAGAGATTTATTGTCAGCCGCGCCAAAGCCAAGCAAAATAAATAATTAGACAAAAGGGAGAGTAAAAATTTAGAGCGCTGGTAAATATGTAGGTGGTTCAAAGCTTGAAATAAATGAAGAACAATGTAATTCTTGGGAATTCTCGTTCTATTTTTTCATTCCTCATGTGACCCAGTTCAAGTTCAGTTGAAATGAAGGCACAAACGGAGTTCTGCGACACTTATAAAGGTTATGCGGCAACATTTCAACGTCATACGAAAGAACCGGGTTATTAATAGAAAGACGAAAAAACTAGTAACAACGGAAAACCTATGTTAATTTCGTGATGCTCTTCGCAGATTTCAGACGAAATGAAACGCCAAAAGAGAGGGACGTTATCATAATATATGTTGGTATATATGTACATTTGTAAAAAATCTATGTACCTATGCACGTGTTCAAACTCCAAAAGGTTGTGTAATTAGAACAATGCAATGTAAGTGACTATAATAAAGTAACGGAAATTCATATAGTAATCTGGAAAAAGTGTAATAAAGCATACTTGAAAGTATTCATTTTTATATCATCATAAAAATAAATAATACAGTGCGAGTGTGAAGTAAGGAATAAAATTCGTTAAATTTTTATCCCTACTTTTTGGCAATTTTTCTTGGACAGATGAATTTTCATTTTAAAATCCATATCTTTCGGTATAAATTACACCCTGCTATCGCAATCAGTGGTGGCGTAACGGGTGGTAGCCTGCAAATTTTAAATGGCAATGGGAGTCTACGGTTACCCGAAAATGTAAGATCGTTTCATTCTCTATCCAGCAGTGAAAGAATTTTTTAAATCGGTCCATTAAAACAAGACAAAAGAGTTTGACATTGAAAACTCTTTTGTCTTGTTTTAATAATTTTTAATAAACACAAAGAACAGCTTAAAAACTATATACAATCCTACAAATATAAAACGCAAAAAAAATAAATAAAAGTTAGTCTCTATACTTAAAATTATTTTTTGTACCAGTAGTAAAAAATCATAGCATTTTTACACGTAACAAAGCGCCACGAAATGACATTTCACGACCTGGAACTAATAAGAGGTAAATAATGAGGCCATTATTGACCTAGGGAAATAATGAAAACAAATAAAACGAATGCCGCAACCATGCACTTATGCTTGTAGTAGTAGTAGTATGTCAAGTTGTGAACCGTCAAAATAAATAACTCTATTTTAGGCACAATTTTAGGTTAACAATACCAGAATTATAATATACGTTTATTTAGCAATTGCTATTAATTTTATATTTTCTAACAATACTTTGTTGTTTACATGAAAAAAAAAAGCATTTGTCTATTAATACATAAAATATGTATGATAGTATAATATGGAATCAATATATCACCTAACTATTACAGATGCAAATAATTATTTAATTCATATTGAAAATTCCTGTATATATTGCAGGTGTGGTTGCGTAAGTAGATGTAGGTAGATCTTGTAACATACATTCTATATTTTTTTTATTTACTAGGGAATCTTCGATATAACCTTTAGCTACAAAGTGGTTCCATTATTACAAACTTTTGAGACGTACCATTTTTGCTATTGTGGATGTGAATAACAATTAAATTATCTCTCATGATGACATCAGAAATTAATAAATTACACAAATCATCCTTCGGCATGCACCAGCAACACCAATTACAAGACCAGTCTACAGAGATATAAATTATCAATAATTTCAAAGTATTAATATATAAACATACTATCTTAGTTGCAATGTAACATATGTCGGGTACCTCAGTAAAGAATTTTATAATTTCCTCGAGTAAATACTAATGATTTTTTGGGCTTATAATTTTAAGTTTTTCTTTTTAAAAAGGTAACTAATTTAAAATATTTTGATATGTTAATATTCTCTTTTAGGCCAAGTGTAGCTTTCAACATTGAATATTGCGCCCATAAAGTCGAGGCTTTTTTATTTTTTGAATATTCATGAAAATAAGCCAGAAGTACGTTTTCAGAAGTTACTACTGTATATTTGGAATTATACCATTTTTTAAATTCTGTAAATGTTTTCATGTATAAGTGATTGTGATTAGATTTATGCGGAAGCAAGTTCTCAGCTGCCTGTTCTGCAATCTCGCGCATTTCAGGTGGTGTACATCTAAACTCTTTAGACATTATAAATGGAATGAAAAATAATCTAAAAAATACTTGACTTTTAGTTTCAGCATTTACGTCAAAACTTATTTGTAAACATCAAAATATAGCCTACTTATTTGTTTACATGAAGTTTTATTACAAGGGCATTCTTACATATATGAGTAAATTTATTCATAATTATTAAGGTTTTAAGGTCCAATTAGACTACTGGTACAAAAAATAGTATACATACTACGGTTGAGAAGACTATTATTGCCCTTGTGGCTTAAATTCCTCGGCGCTCGGGCAATAATAGTCATCTTCTCAACCTTGGTATGTAATATACTATTTTTCTATTTCGATGCTATAAAGTTCACTTTACGACACCCGTTTTGGTTGCAACTATTACTTTATCGCACGCTAATTTAATTTTTTTGCGGTTGGTAACAAAAAAGAATGGAACCAAATCATATGTCAAATATAAGTCTTTAATGTAACAAACATGTGCAATAGAAGTTGGACAAAGAATAAAAAACACACATGCTAATATTTTATTTACTAATTAACAATATAAATTGTTAAGCAGAGTTGAATGATAAGTTTTCTGGTGCTACTATTGAAATTTACTTCCCATGATGAATAGTACACCTGTTATAAAAGTGTACTATAACATTAGAAGATTCGTGTGCATTAATGGATATTCCAGGCAGATTTTGGGAACACACTACGTTTTGTCTGAATTCCTGTTGCTTCGCATTGACTGACACGTGCGGTAATATTCGCTATATTATTTTCTTTAGGCTAACTTAAAAGTGCTGGTATTGCTTTTGATAAATATGTTGAGACTTTGTTGTCGAAAGATTTGTAAATTGTCTCTTCTGCTATTTTGCGAATCTCTGGGGGCGTGCAATGATTTATTTCGTCCTTTTTGTTGATAAATTGAAATAATTTATTGCATAAATCCGTCTAAATTTTAAACAAAATTACATATAACACCGCCGATATTCAAATATTTAAAATTTTCTACTTAAAAATCAGAGTAATCAACAAAATTTCTAAAATGTTCTCATTTTAAGCTTTTTTGGATTTTTAATAACCAAAATAGAAAAAATAGTATAAATTACACGTTTCATAAAACATTTTGCGCACTTGTTTCTTAACCTGAACGCGTGCGTAAAAATCATGTCTTATGAAACTTGTATTTTAATATACTATTATGGAAATAATTACAAAGTCTTCCTTAAAATAATAAACTTTGCATCTATTATTGTAGCCTCCACTTATACATTATATATACATTTTCTTCCAATCTTTTCTTTTTAGTTTCTAAAATGACGATATCAGTTTTTGCCTGTCTCTTTATTATATTGTTTCATCACTAGACGTGTTTGTACTTGCTGTATGACAATTTCATGTATCGCCGTAATCATTGGTGATGGTTAGCGCTATTCACGGTTCTTTGGGCAACAAGTGTTTCTTCCTTTAGATTTTCAATAAGTGTTCGTTTATTGAATACCCAGACTCAACGATGACGTTTCCATTAATTATAATATTATTTTATAGATGCCGAACAATTATTCAACATTTTTATTTTCACCAATGAGGAAGGTTATAAAAAAACATCCAACCCCTCCTTCACAAAAATTTTTGAGGTCTCTGCCAAATTCTACGAGAAAATACAATATTCACTTTTGCACTTTTTTGCCAAGTGAGAAGAGATTATGTATGTTACTCTTATGAAGTAACGTTTTTCAGATCTATGTTCAGATTAGAACTTCCCTCAATATTCAGGGCGTATGTACATATCAATCCTCTTGAGTTTCTTAATTATTAACGATTAATAATAACCTGTCAGTCGATCACGCGATCACGGAGTGGTCATATGACTAATTAAACACGTAATGAACAGCGACAGGGATGCAGACGTTGGCGCGATATTAGAAACATGCAACTGCAACGTAACGATAATATGCATGCAAGTCATGCACCCAAATTTGTATTTGCATAGGCACACACATAAGGATGACATGGCAATTTCTAATTTATAAATATTTGTACGTAGGTACTGCACAAGGTGAATAAAAATTATCAATATGGATCTGTTTATTAATTTATACAGATTCTCTGACTTTTCCGTAGCTATTCCAAAATAGTCCCTGACTATTCTAGATATTCCAGGTCCATAGGTATCCCGCATAATAGGTACCCCGGAAAAAAAAAGACAAGCTGGAGTGGAGAATTCACAAAATAATAAGTAAAATGAAGGATCACAAGAGTCTGGAAGGAAATAATATTCTGTATTGTCTAGAATATTACCACTTCAACTACAGTTGAATATATAAACTAACCACAACATATAAAAGGTGTGCGCACTACCCGACTTTCAATTTAACCCGCATATACGTATAAATATGCGGGTTAAATTGTTTACATGAAAATTGTTCCAAATTAAGTTGCAATATTTTAATCCTCTGTGTAAAATACATGATTTAGGAATAAAAACGGCTTTTCGAGAAGAAGAATAAAGGTTCGAATTTTAAAATACTTTTTATATAAACATTGTTCCCAATTTAGCTATAAATACTTTTGTACTAATAAGAAATGTATTTTGTAATGCATAATTTGCGAGACATTTGCAAAGATGGCTTTCCGTTAAGAAAAAGTCTCTTACTTCTTTTTATGCGAAAATTTTTCCAAATCAGACTCCAAATTCTTTTATATCCTTAACATATCTCTCTGAGGTTCATAACTTGCGAGATATTCGCGGGTTTTCAATAAAAAAAGGCTTACTTCTTCGAAGCTTTAATCGTACAGCCGCTATCATGGTCACATAGACAGACAGATTTACACACAGAGATGTTTAAAAAAATATCTATGTCGTTATGATAAGAACTCAAAACGTCGATATTTGCAAAAATCTTCAAGTGAAAACTAAGCCCAATATTTCCTTATATCTACAACATATAAGAGAGCAATTATGTTATAGTATATATGTGTACGAAAATCCTCTCATTTGTTTATTATGGAGTAATTAAAAAGCCATTAACTTGTCGACCTAAACAAAATTCTTTAATATCTCTCTGGAATTTTACAATATTTGCGATTCATTAGTATGTCATGAAACCCTGACCCCATGAGGCGCCATAAAACTATGCCTGTTATTTAGTCATTATTATATATCTGGATTCTAACCGACTCATGTAGTTAGTATTGTCAATATTTGCGATCAAAATTTAAAATCTGGAGTGACTTTCTGTTGTTAAACATCTAAATCTGGATCTAACTCAAGATTAAGAGCCTTCTAATAAACGAATAAAAAGTGCATAAATGGTTTCAATCCTGTCAACTACAGTAAAGGTTCGCTAATCCGGATCAATTAAAACTGGCTCGATTCGGACTATGAGAACGTCCGGATTAGTGGAGGTAATATTAAAACTAGAGTAAAAAGCAAAATAAATGGTGACACGTCTTTTATAGAAAATATCTGAGTACATAACATACAAATATACGTAAAAAGTTAACTACATATATCGGAAGAGAAGCTATCATCGCTATCTAATGGCAAACGCTCTTCATCTCCAACGATCCATTCATCAATTTCAGTTTCTTCAGGTAGATAATTGTCATCGTTAATTCGCTGTAACATATTTCCGAGTTCAACAAATTCTTGACGTTCGAAATTCCATCTCTCTTTAAGAGTAAGCAGCGGAATTTCCTCATCTGAATCCCATTCACTTTCTGAATTTGTTGTGATCTTATTAGCTGAATAACAAAGTATTTTCCTCCAACATTTTTTTATAACATCTGGCGAAAGCTTCTCCCAAGCATCAGCAAGCAAAAATACGGCATCCTTTAAAGTAATGCTCTTAAGAGTCTTTGTAATATCACTTGCTTCCAAAGACAGAACATGGACCAAAAGGCTCTTTCGATAATACAGTTTGGTTAAACGTATCGCATTTTGGTCCATGGGCTGAATAAGTGGGGTGCAATTGGGTGGTAGGAACATAGTGACAATTTGGTCATCATCACTTGTAAGCTGGGTTTCTGATGCGTGGCTAGGAGCATTATCAATTAATAAAATAGCTTTTCCATTAAGATTATTGTGTGCCTGAAATTTTCTCACTTGCAAAACGAAAGACTCATGAAACCATTTCACAAAAAGTCCAGATGTCATCCAAGCATTTTTTGTTGAGTAGTACTCAACGGGGAGGCTCCCGCAATACTTAAATGCTCTGGGATTTTTTGCTTTTCCAATGACCATCATTTTGACTTTATGAGTACCATCACCGTTTGAGCAGGTAAGAAAAGTCAACCTTTCTTTTGAAGTTTTTCGTCCTGGAGCAGTTTTTTCTTCGGCGTGTACCAATGTTCGATCGGGCAGCAATTTCCAAAACAATGCAGATTCATCTGCATTGTATATTTGGTTTGGGAGTAGGTTCAACTCATTCATTTTTTCAGTAAATTTTCGTAAAAAAGGTTCTACCGCAGACGAATCGCTCGATAGTTTCTCTCCAACCACTTTAAGATGCCGAATGCCATGCCTCTTTTTAAATTTATGTATCCATCCTTTGCTAGCAATAAATTTATTGTCGTTATAATATTTAGAATAAATTTGGACGGCTTTTTCGCATAAAATATTTGCTGAGATGGTTGCATGTCTTTCTCGCTGCAACAGAAACCATTTGTATAATTCATTTTCCATTTCTGGATATTCTGGTTTTCGGATAATTTTTCTACGTGTTGGTAATGAGACACAGCTTGCGATATAACTGTGTAAATACAAAAATACAATAATGAATGAATTAGCAGTTAATGAATAAAAGTCCATACCTAGTAATTTTTTCCTTATTCTTTTTAATGTCAGAAATTGTGGATGTTCCGACACCATATTTTTCTGTTAACACTTTTCCACTAACACCACTATTCAGCTTTTGTAATATTTCTTGTTTTTCGCCGATGGTCAACGTTTTGTGCGCTCTTTTCGCGGCCATGTTGATTCAAACTGATTCTTAACGAAAACACACGACGCGCGATCCGGAGTAGTGGATCTATGGCCGATCCGGATTACAAGGTACATAATGTTAAACTTACAATTTTTAATTTTGTCCGGATTACAGGGAAGTCCGGATTAATGGAGGTCCGGATTAGCGAACCTTTACTGTAATCTTACGCAATGGATTCAATAAAATCAGTTTCACACTAAACTGCAAAATCCGCAAATATTTAGTTATTAGTTTCAATTGGAATGTCAAGTGATAGCAATAGAATTGTTCTTTGGTAGTGGTTCCAAAATAATAAAAACAAAAGGAAACGCATTCGTCTTATATAGCAGAAACAAAACCAGAGCAGACATATCTACTCATTTCACTCTCTGAAAACCATTTACTTTCACTCGTAATTCAAAAATTTCTATCAGTACAGACGAAACAAGGGTGTCATGCAAAACTTCTAATGAAACTGCAGTTGCTATGAAGCCACTGTTGGACAATTCCTTGAAACACTTTGTGCACATTATTCTGTCTTTAAGTTTAAAATTAATGTTTGATCATATGCAGTCCTTTTTTCACAGTCCATGAAATTAGTTGCTTGTCATATTATTCAAGATTGAGTAGCAAAATACAAAATATATATGCAAAACTAAACAGTAGTAAAATAAAACAACATTTTAAGAAAACAAAGGAATCTTATGACATTTTTAAAATATAAAAAGAGGAATATAATTATTAATTATAGCTGGCTAAAAAAAAATAACAAATAAATAAAAATCAGCATGGAATAATAAGAAAACCGAAACCACAAAACAGAAAGAATTGACTTCATAGAAATAATGTCTGTGTCCCATATAATAACACAGAATCTAGAGCTAGCTCATTTAGAGACACATGACGTTCTCTGTTAATATATTCTACAATCGGTAAGTGCTAAATTTGTAGATTGGACAGTAATGTCATTGTTTTTCTCAATCTCAACGAGTTCTACCCAATGTTCACATGTTTGAATTATTATGAATTTAAAAATAATCCCAGTAAGATGTATGCATATGGAATGACGTTGCAAGCCAATAAATGCATATACAAGAACCTGTTAATAATGGACTTAAAAATACCGAAGGTCATTCCGTTATTTAACCAGGGTGGACATAATTTCTCGGAGTGTGTAGACCTATTTCTATTTTACCAATCATTTCTGTTTTGAAAAATAATTAATGGAATATTAATTATTATGGATATAAGAAAAGACGAGTGCGTTATACCATGCTTTTAATCAACAGCGCTAGATCTTTGCGACATGATCCGATTTGTCAATTGTTTAACAGAGTCTGCTATAAAATTCTATTAGAAAAAATCGGAGTTTGATGGAATAAGGGGAAAGGCCCCATTTATTTAGCTCATATCATGCCAAGAGAAAACAAAGAGTGCAATTATGAGATAGAAAGTCGAAGGAATAGTGGTTAAACTACGGTGTGCCACAATGGTCAAAATGAAAACCTATTTTATTCTCCATTTATGTTAATGGCTTGACCAATAATCTAAATCTCTGTCAAACGATAATAAATACAGATACCACAGTATTTTCATCGAATATATTGGATAAATCCCATCAGCAGAAAAATACAGGACTTTAAAAGCAAAAAATTGGTTAAGCGCTACTAGCTGAAAACTTAAATGCTTAAAACTACAGACAATAACCAAGTTCAGACTAATTTACATAGTTACTCTCACCGAAGTAACCCTGCAATAATAATTTCAATACATACATTTTCAACATATGATATCTATAAAATGCCAAGTTATAGAATATTTTAATAATCTAAATGAAGAAAAGAGACCACTACCATTGGCCAAAGTTAACACAACAAGAAAAACATATTTAATTGATGAAATATTTCATACTCCATAAATGAATTTCTTCGGAATTATATTTTATTTTTAAATTGTTAATACCAGCCATTAAGTCCTTCTCGTATTTAGCTCGAAGTAGCTGCATTTTAAAAGATAATTTGTTAGCTCTCTTCTTTGTAGTACATAATATAATAAACAAGATAACTACAATTGTAATATTGCAGTAAGAATACATAATACATTAGTGTAAATATCACATTAACATAAACAATACAGTGTCCAAAATAGGTGACTTCAATATAAATATTCATTAGAGATAAGCTCACAATGTAAACAAATATTCCGCATCAATATTTGTAATTCAATGTAGACGATTGGTAAATAAATCAAAAGTTAATTTAATATAATTCATTTCCTATACTGGAATAGCTTTCTGAAACATTCTGCATAAAAGGGGAAAGCGTACCATAATATGAAACACGCATAACTAACTGTATAGAGCAAATAGATTATACTTTTATAATATCCGATATAAATAAAGCTAGCACAATTTCCGTTAAATATAATAATTGCTCCGTTCCTTTAATGACAATGAAAAAAGTATCTAGTGGTAAGTAAATGTACAACCATTCCATACAAAAGCCTCGGGGTAAAGACACTTAGATTTGTACGTTCCCAAAAATAAACTTTCTCTTGTATGCTTTGCGATTTCATTTAAACACTTTTGTATAAACCGCAAAGATATTGTATAGACAGATATAAATTGAAATGATCCGCACATACATATTACTCATAAAAGGTGTTAGTAGTTAGGCGGCTGTCATTATGTGAACAAACAGGAATAAAAACACGCCGTTGTTTTCCGTTTGCAAGTAACAAGTTTAGGTTGTTTTCTCCGAGACCGATTTCTTATCTGCAATTCCGTAGAAATAACTACTATATATAAGATTAATAAACAACAATACTGTATGTAAGTATGTATGTATGTATTGTATATACATACTATGAACACAAGCCCAACAGAATGATTAATAGGATATAGTAATGTGTACAGGAAACATCGACAATTTTAGCATTATCACTGAATAACTAAATAATAATCCAGATTAAACAATGGCAGTGGATATTCGTCCGACTGTCGGAGGAATAAATTATTGTCTTAAAATTCCGATGATCGGACAAATAGTAATTGTGATTATTGTTCCGAAGGTAATTACTAACGATGACTTAAAAAACTGATGTATTCATATCATTTTTTAGATTTTCTGGTAAATTATAAAGACATTATTATAACTGCATTTATTTTAAAAATGGATTACATTTCTTTTTTTTTCTTAAACCCACCACTGTAACATCAATACCTTTGGGCCGCCCCCTTCTCTTCATTTTCAAGGGCATTTTAATATTTTCTAGCAAAAGTAATTCTTCCGAATCTTTATTAATTCCTATCTTTCCAACTGTGCTACGAGTATTTGGGTTTTCCATAAGCGATGTCCTTTCAGCTGTTATGTCTGTCTCTTCGTTAACAATTGCACTTTTAAATGTTATATTTGGCTTTTCAATAACCGATGTCTTTTCCACTGTGATATTTGGCTCTTCCGTAATCGTTGTCTTTTCAACTGTGGTATTTAGCTCTTCCGTAATCGATGTCCTTTCAACTGTGATGCCTGGCTCTCCCGTAATGGATGTCTTTTCAACTGTGATATTTAGCTCTTCCGTAATTAGTGTCTTTTCAACTGTGATATTTGGCTGTTCCGTAATCGATGTCTCTTCAACTCTGATATTTGGCTCAATATTAATTAATGTATTTTCAGGTGCCATCTCTGTCTCTTCATCAATGACCGTCTCTTCAACTATAATAGTTTGTTTGTGTTCATTCCACATGTTTACTAAAGTTTCCAACTGAGAATAATGTTTATTAAACTCACTCATACTCATTTCCGACACTATAGTTGCTATCTGCTGACATTTGGCCAACACTCTAGTATATTTTTGTTGCTGTGTTAAAATAGACCTTTCGCATTTCGACTGAATTTTGATATATTCTGAATCGCTATCATAATGTACGTTTGATTCATCTAACGTCACATTATTACTCATCGATGTGCCTTCCAAATGCAATCCATAATTTCGGAAATACAAGTGTTTTCTAAATCTTTTAGGTATAAGATCTTCGCTGTACAAATCCAGCCCTTTTAATTGTCTAAATTTAAACATGTGTTTGCATGGTAACTGCATATCCATAAAATAATTACATTCACAATAGTTTTGTGATACTTTAATGGCGGTTCTTTTTAAAATGCAATAATCTTCTTGTTCTTCATCGAATGTAACTCTCTCTGATTTTGATAGATTATTTTCTATAAACTTAAAAGCGAAAGGCGTAACAATTTTGAAATATTTTTCTTTCAGTGAATCTTTCGTTAAAGAGCTGAATTTCTTCGACATCATGTGCAAGCATGTCTGCTTCCTTTCTGAATTTACAGAGTTCGAAAGAATTCTAAATTCTCTATAAAAATCTTGCAATGTGCTATATTTTGTACAGACTGCTTTAATTTTCTGGTTAAATGATTCCAGGTGATTGGTAGTTGCAACTCCGTAAGTACAACATTTCTTTTTAAAACATTGCACCCACTCTTCTTTGCAGTTGTGCCAGTTATTGTTGAAATAATTCAAAACTCGCAAAAAAATTAGTTCCACTAGTGATCTGTAATTGATTTCATAAATATCTTTAGTCTTTGAGTAGGCCATTTTCTGTAATAAACTTAGTACAACTTGTCTCTCTTCACCATTTATACCCATTGACTGAGTTGTTATAGTATAGTACGAAATGCTTTCAATGTGTGGAACAAGCATAACAAGAGATTAGCGTTAGGAAATTCAGTAGATAAAGTTTTTCTTTCGCTAAAATCTTTGTCGGTTAATATTGTTTTAGTTTTATTCCACGACGGGTTATGTTCTTTAAATATCTTCAACATATATCCAATCGATTCCGAATCTTCATTTTGTAGTAAAAAAGTGCATACTACAATTCCTGCATTATTTCCATCTATCGACATTAGTATATAAAATGGCATTCTTAAATTATTTAATTTATAAGTTGCATCAAGTAAGAGTAGCTCAGGGTATAAAGAGAAACTATTTTTCATTGCCGACTCTTAAAAATAAATCCCTTGAAGAATATTATCTTCACCAATTAACAGTTCTGTCACAGAATCTCTGTCTTCATCTTCTTGTAAGATCCTGGCTACTTCTAGCAAGTCACTATTTGAAGACGTTGTTGCCCTGATGTTTGTAAGATCTCGAAGTAATACATTTTTTCCGGTTTTATGCTGCATGTAGTCTTTAAGTAAGGTTTTATTACATTTTAGTCTTTTTAATTTTAGTATTTCTTCTTTTTCTTCATTGTCTAAATGTCGTTTTCTTGGGAATAAGCTAAATGTTTCTTTGTTAACATTGTGGTTGTGAGTCGTAAAAGCGTTACTCAATATTAAACTTTGACCATCTTCCGCCAAAGTAAACACAATTTTCATGGGACAGTCTTCTCGGAAAGTGCTAAATTTAAAACAATAGTTTTTAGACAAAATGAATAAAAGTAAGTGGCAAACTACCTCACTTTTCGTGCTCCTTTGCTGACACTTTTAAATCTTTTCCCTCCTTTAATGCATGTATACTCCAGTCGATAATAAATCAAGTCATTTTTCGCTTTCTTACACTTCTGAGCAAGCTCAAGCTTTTAAATGAAGATATTTTAAGAGCTGAATTGGAAAACAGAAAGAGCAAGCCATTAGCGAAATGCCTTTCGAAACTAATTTAGAAAAAAACTCCATAAATTATATTAGTTTTCTTTGCATATCTACTAAGAACTTTTGGAAAACCGTGTAACTGTATGCGAAAACTCTGTCCCAGCTAAAAATGCATTTGCATTTCATGTTTAAAAATAATTAATTCTTCCCAAAGATATTGTTCAATACATCAATATTATATACATCAATACAATGTAAGACAAGTCGACAAAAATCTCAAAATACAACTTATTACACCCAGACTTAATTTGAAATACGCATGCAATTGATCAGAAAAATCGATATAAAGTTTTAGTTTCAGAAAATAAAGTCGCCTTTTTAAAAAATAAAAACCGCCCGGAACAATAAATTTCAATCAACAAAATGTTATTAGTAGCTATTATTTGTAGTGATAGAACGAAAGCGAGATATTGCACTGTCCCGGAACAACGGAACTTATCCAGGACGATGACTCAAGGGTTTCGGGAGTTGAAGCCATAAATAGGCAGTGAGCAATATAAGAAAATTCAAGATAACCGATAGAGTTAATGGCCTGACATGCTGAAATAACCTGATATTATCGATTGCAAAATAAAAACAAAACCATTATTACAACGTAATTATCGTTCTTATTAAATTATATCGTAAATAAAGGTATAATAATATTATAATTAATCCAGAAAGAGAACAAACAATACATTATTTGCAATATTTCTTCCATGCATTAATGTGACAGTGATTAAACAGATAATAATGTTTGAAATATCCGTCTGTATTAAATAAAATTTAAAACAATATTACTGCTGACATAGTTTAATGTTAATACCAATCATTTACGTAATTTACTTACAAAACTATTAGGTACAGTAGGAGCTATTTATTTGAGTGTTTTGTGATTACAGAAATAGATTATACATTTTATACCATTTTGCATTATATTTGCTTTTAATATAAAACCAACTCAATGGTTTCTACAGAATTTAAATAGCGCGCCAATTTTTGTTCTATAAACATTACATTTGTTATCTACAAACCATACGAAATAAACATGGGAGCATTTTAAGATAAGCAACGAGTTATAGTTTGTGGATAAACATATTATGGAAATTGGCCAGTATTTACAGCTGCACAAAGAAAAATTCGTATAAAATTAATCATTTGCAAAATAGAACACTTGTCAATAAGGTATTGAAAAATCACAAGTTGATTGATGCTGAGCATCATTTTAAGAATTGAACATGATTTTTATTCTAACTAATACGTCAATAAGCAAAATTTGCATATTGGAGATGATTAAGGACCACATGGTATTCAGGAAAATGAAATGCATCTACAGCGATGTACATACATATTGTTTGATGATGTGATGTTAACACCATTTTTCGCCAAGAGACCATCAACAATTAATGATCTCAAAGCAAACATTTAATGTGGTGTACAGAAATAGATCCATCTTTATGCGTCAATATATTGGATAATTAATTTGCCAAAGGTGATGTCATTTGTTTGGTCACATTGATGAGTTTCTGGATAATGCCTTATATCTTATCAATATGTAGTAGGGTATGTCCTACTTTGTACTACGTGATCATTTTGAACTGTCCTGAGTTTACCATACTGATTTTAATATGGGAACACGCTGTAATTGGCAAGCCTTTTTTATTTATTGTTGTGGTTAGGTTTACTATTTAAAATTTTCCTGTGATAAATGTCAATGAAATGGGGTTAGTTTTAGGTTGAATTATATGAAAGAATTTTTTAGAAATACAGTAATTATATTTTATTTTCTATCATAAACAATAATAAATGCGTTACAACTTTATTACTGTAAAACATAATATGTACTATAATTATGTCACCAACTGAATACATTTTATAAAAGTCTTCTCATGTTATTGAACACTTTGTGGAGTGTTTCCGGTGTAATATTTTGCAATTCTATTGTAACTGCCTCTTCAAGTTCATCGAGATTATGCAGTTTATTCTGAATTATTTTTTACTTGGCCAAAGAGAAAAAACTCCAGTGGGGTTAAATCAGGAGAATTGGCTGGCCATCGATTTCGACTAATCAATCGGTTACCATAGTATCCTTGCAAATAATTAATAGTTTGTTGCCCCATCTTGTTGGAAATACCCCAGGTTAAATTCATCTTCGTGAAGGCTTTTAATGAAGAGTTCCAATATTTGTTCTCGGTATCGTATTGCATTAGTTGTATCATGAAAACAAATTGGTCCATCTTTTCGACATTGCAACCCAAACACCAACTTTGATAGGATGGAGACTATTTTCAACAAAAACATGTGTATTCTCTGTTGACCAGGTACGATAATTTTGAGAGTTGATATACCCCGACAAATGGATCCAAGCTCCATCCGAAAAGAAAATGCGATTCAAGTCTTCTTCATGTAATATTTCATTAAACCTGTTGCAATAATTCATTCTCTGCTCAAAGTGATTGCCTGTCAATGTTGTAGTACAGAAACTTTATATGGGCGCGTATTTAATTTTTTTTCAGTGCCTTATGAGTACTTCCGTAGGAAATACCTACAATTTAAATACATAATGCTGTATAACAAATCACGTTTAAGTTAATTAAATTAGATCTCTTTACCAGTTTGAGCAGACAACTTTCATACAGATTTTGTGGGACTAACTTCCATTCGCTGCCTAATGTCTGTGACATCTTGAGTTAAAACTGTTGGTACTTTTTCAGGTTTACATTCACAAACACTCCCCGTTTCCTTAAACCTTTCAATCACCCTATTTCGATGACAAGTGAATGTGTTCAAGTTTATTTCCAGATTTCTATTTTCTGTTACAAATTGTTGAAAGCACAATCCTAATGAATTACGATAAACGTATCCTGTTGCATCGTAAAAGCATGGTATACCAGGTATATTCTCTTGAAACAGACAGAAAAGCGACAATAAAACAATGAAAATACGAAAGTACAAGACACATCAATACATTATAGTTTTGACATTTGACATGTAAATTTTGAATGGACAATTCACGGAAGTAAATATTTCCTAGTTTTTGATAATACTGGGACTTTTTTGTTGCCAACCCAGGACAGTTCAAAATGATCTCTTTGTATATTGAAATATAAGAAGACAATTCTTATATTGGCCTTGGAATTCGAATAGTTCAAGTGAGAAGCATTTTATTTAAATACAAACCGCCGTATACAAAAGCAGAAGAGTGACGTTTCAATAAGAAGTTATTTTACTGTACAAAAATATATTATATTTTTCTACATATTTCTCTTGCAGGTCGACAACCCTTAGCCCAGCGAGTTTCCAATTTTTTCAAATCACCCAATAAGTAATCTTTAGGAAATTCTGCAAAATGTCATTTGTCTCATTTATCATCAGCTCTTCATTTGTATGAAATCTCTTTCCACCAACCCACTTCTCTGAATCTGGTGAATATGGCGGATGGAACAGTAATCTGTAACGGAATTCGACTTATTTTGTTGTAGCAGCAGCGGACGAATAAGACGTAGTATAATTATGAAACAATCCTCTTTTCTTTGAAAAATGCGGTCGTTTTCTTTCGGCATCAAAATGTGCAGCAAAACAGTATAATATTTGACAGTTATCATATTTCCTTTTCTTTCAAAATTATCAATAAAGATTACACTTTGAAGTTTAAGAAAACTGTGTCCATGACCTTCGAAAGAACGGATTTAGCTTTCTTGGGGCACGTTCCTTAGGAGATCTCCATTGTTTCGACTGTATTTTTGTTTCTTGGGGTATAATCATGTATCCAAATTAGATTACGTTTGAAGATTGGTGCAATAGCGCATTTTCCGCATTAAGCAAATGCGGAAACTATCACGCGGATAGCTTTTTCATATTTAAACGTTCATGTAATATACTGTATACCCGTTCGATTAATGTTTTACTGCATAAGCTATCTTACGTACTTTCAATCGACGACTGCTACTTACAAGGACATGCTTTATTAACCATTTGTGGAGTAGTTACAGTACGTGACAGTCCGAGCCGTTCTGAGCGATGCTTCTTCCGACTTCGTTTCGGGATTTTCAAGTTAGGCCTAGGCCTTTTACTTTTAGTCTGAATATGATTCATCTGATTATTGAGGGTTTGTGCTTTGTGCTACAAGTTTTTACTGCATCTTATTGTAACGCGAGCCTAGGGCGTTTGTGTTTAAAATAATTATGTTTCAGCTTCGTAGTTTAGTTCGTCTGTGATGGATCTGTTCGGGTGATTTTCCATCTTATTGTAGATCTGAGTGATGCGTGCTCATATGGCCACTTTTAAAAGCAGAAAACCGCTTACAAATACACGATAATATTTACGTAATTCTTCTTCCGTTTCTTGACTTGTTTTAGTGTGTAAAATATAATATGTAATTAACACTCAGAATTCCTTTTGTTCTATTTTTACACAACGAAAACAGTTTCCTTTTTAAATGAGCATAAAACATAACCTATCTATCAGATTTGTTTAAAATTTTGACAGTAGACAGAAAGTGTTGCCAACCTTTAAAAAGTCACTCTTCCGTCAAACCGCCGTTGTATTTTCGTTAGCAGTGATTTATATGCTCTTAATCATTTTCTGAAACAGTCCCATTAGTTGCAGATATTAACGAATCAAACTAATTGAAGGATACATTGTCAAATCACAATTTACAAAAGTAAACACACAATATGATAATACATATAAATTTGCAAAATGCATCAAAATCGAAACGTTCGTCCACTTATGTACAGTTTTGTGCAATAAATTGGCGTACACGTCTTATTGCTAATTTTGACATTATTTTGCCATTGTGAAAATGGCTTAAGTTAAGTTGACAAATGGAATTATAGCGTCAATTCAATTTGTCATACATGACAGGTATTCAAACAAAAGTCATATTTACATAAGCGTATATTAAGTGTACGCCAATTTATTGCACAGAACTGTACAATACTTTACGCCTGCCAAAAATTCAATATACGTTTACAAGGTATTTATTACGAGAATGGTGTAATCTGCCCAGCCAAACTCAAGAGATTTCACAAATAACCTGAAACGACCAAATAATTTACACCCCTTGAGTAATAGGAGTGCTTTTTCACATTTATCAAGTACACATTATTTTGAAAGATATGAATGCCGCCCTTATATGGTAGGGAATATTGAGTATAAAATATATAGTAAGCTTACATTAAAATTAACATTTAAAAAAGCCCTTTTTCAATTGTACTGTTATTATGATCCTGATATTCTACCGCTAACGTGATCTCTCTATAGAAACTCTGTTCCAAAACTTGTAACTGAGATTAAAGCCGGTTTAAACTAATTAAATGAATGTGCTGGATTTCAGAGTGGAATTAAGTCAAATACTAAACGCTGCAAAGTTTTTACATTACCATTACACATCTAAAGGTTAAATTTCAATTTTAAGCAAGTGTTAACACATCTCAATAAAACTAATATCAAACTTTTAACAAACACTTGAATATAAATACAGAAATACGTATAGTTAACAATGTTGTAAAATAAATTATGCAAGACAAGAATTAAATATAAATTCAAATTTGAGTGGAAAACTAATTGAACTTCAGATTTAAATGCATCTGAATCGTTCGAACGTGGTAACGGAACAAGTTGATTATGTTATTTAAAAATTACATTAATAACTGAATATTAGAAATGTTATACATGGCATCCTTTCCTTAGGAAATTACAGGTATTATAAAATTAGGAAATGTGTCTTTTAAAGTAAGAAATATTTTTCATATACCTATACGGCGGTAGACAAAAAATAGAAATTAATGTAGTTTGTATTATGTGTTCTTAAAAACACTTCTGAATTATTTTTCTTTGATATATTTTACAGGCTTTCTCTTGTGCACAGTGAGCCAAATTGTCATGAGTAATTGCATTTTAAACAGAAATATTTTCCGTCAGCTGTTTTGACCAGATACTTTAAAAAGTGTCTATTTTAAATACAATACAATTATCCTTGCACTGTTGTATATGTTGTATTAGTACGAGGGACAAGCTATAATTATTGAGAATAGAAAGGTTGATACAAGTTTTTAGAATTTTTATTTTAAATATGTTCAAAGTAATTGCCATTTAAATAATGCACTTAACCATTCTCTCCGTCCCTACTTAGTTCAGCTGTAAAATAATAATGAACTAAAAGTTATGAAATAAATAACATTCTTATTAACCAGAAAAACTAAATTACAATAATTGTTGGAAATGTTCCCCGTTTTGTTCAATGCACAAGTTTACGCACCTCCTCATGCTGTAAAAAGCGTTTTGCAGCATCTCTGGCGTTATGGTTGCACATTGCTGAACAATTCTTTGTTGCAGTTCTTGCAAATTATGTATCGGACTTGCGAAAATCTTATTTTTTAAATAAGGAAAGATAAAATAGTCCATAATTGTCAAACAAGGTGATCTCGGAGGAAACTCAACTTCCGTATGCAAACTTATCAGCCGGTCATCAAAAAACTCGCGGAAAAAAGCAAGATTTTCTCGTGTAGTATGTGCTGTTGCACCGCCTTGCTGGAACAAATCGTATTGAAGTTCATCATCGTCTAACTGTTGCATAAATTCAGTCAAAATAATATTTCTGTACCTTTCTGCGTTGACGGTGAAATTGAAAAAAATTGGCCCAATTATTCTTCTGCGAAAAACTGATATCCAAACACCAATTTTCTGAGCATGTAGTCGCGCTTCAATAAAAATATGCGGGTTATCAGTGCTCCACATTCGCATATTCTGAGAATTGATGTATCCCGAAAGGTGGAACCAAGCTTCGTCAGAAAAAAAAGTTAAATTCAGCAGATCGTCATTCACTAAATTATTAACGAACCAATGGCAGTACGCAAGGCGTCTGGGGTGGTCTGCAGGCAGAAGAGCTTGATATGATTGCATCTTATATGGATGCATGTTCAGGTCCTTCTTTACAATCGTTTGGCATGTTCCATAAGAAAGCCGAATTTTTTGAGAGAGACGTTTTAAAGGTTTTGTAGGCTCTTCTTCCATACGTTGACGAACGTCATTAATAACTTCTTCTGTACGAACTCTTGGTCTACCAGCACCTTTTTTATGCGTCACAGAACCAGTTTCGCGAAACACTTCAACACAATTTGTAAGGCATGCATAAAAATTGTCCGGTAATACTGCTACGGATGGGAAATGCTCTCGAAAATTGTCCAAACACAAACGTTGACTGTATTCCCAAATTCCATTAACTAGTACACCCGTTCGAAAATAGGCTTCAATCATGTAAATTTTGTGCTCTGTGGTGAGAACCATGATTCAAAAACCGTGCAGGATTAGAAAACTTCAACACAATAACTTGACAGATTTTGACATTCAAAAAATTATGACATACCTAAATGTACGATGCACGCTACGACAATAATTTTAAAATCCATGACCACCATTGACCAATTTAATTGTTGATATCCCGGTATCTATGTAATGTTAGTAGCATTATATTTATTTGCGTAAATAAATTTAACTTATTTTATTTATTTCCTGAAATACCTACTTCGAAAATAGAAGTAAAATACAATATTCTGTTTGTCCGAAACTTTGAGGAAAGAGGAACGTAATTTCTATTAACTTTTGAAAAGTTGAAATGAGTTATATTGTACTTCTTTGGAAAAGAAATTAATTAGGAATGGAGTTCCGAAAGTTTTCTGACGGTATTGACCTATTTTGTACATGTTCGAAGTTCGTAACATACAGAAGTAAGATGTAAATATGATCGTTAGACAGCAATCCGTAACCATATCTATTTGTTTCTTTTTTTATTTAATGTGAATAAGTACAGTGAATCACGTAGGTATTTATATATATATATATATATATATATATATATATATATATATATATATATATATATATATATATATATAGTACAGGTTGGAATCCGCCCATGTAAAATTAGCGGTAAAAATGGCATCCGCGACAAAGTGGTATCCGATATACGGATGTCAATTTGTAACTCGGCAAAAAAAATTTCAATGTAATGTTTATCATGATACCTACCTATAAAACTAAAAAATAGCTGGAGTCCAATTTTGTCCCTATACGTATAAATTATACATCTTAGTTGGTGCATATATATACCAGGTGGCGTATAGTCGTATTCGTGTATATACTGGAAAAAATACTATACATCTACAGCACAAACTGGTGCCATGCGTAACTTAACAATAACTGTAAACGGGTAAATCCCCTAAATCGAAGTTTAAATCGACTGGTATGCATTTACGTTATTATTTCCACTGAAGTCAACGAACAATAATGTTGTCTAGAAGTGCTAAGATAGTGCAGCTAGCATTAAATATAACTAAGGGAGGTATGTATATAAAATCATTTCATTTTAATATAAAACTAAACTAGTATTGTTATAACTATTTAATATCTTTAAAATAATTGTCACACAATAAAAGTAAATTTCCCCAATTCTTTTTTGAAAATTTATTAATTCTTGATTTTATAAAAGAAAATATTGCCATTATTCTCTTGTTTGTGCTAAAATTAATACTTGTTAAAACGCTTATAATTTATGTACATGTGGAGTCATTATCAAGAATGACTGAGCAAACGAATTTCACACGAAATGACGGAGTTATTATGATGCTCCACTTAAAGTGATGAGTCTCCATTATATGCTTTAAAGATTGATTTACTACTTTCCCAAAAATGTTTTCATTTTTTCGAACTGGGGCTATACTGCTTTGTTCGCTTTAGACAACAATTAATATATAAAAATATCTACTTTATAGTAATGTACTTAAAATAAGAAGTTTTTATTTAGATTAAAAAAGATTATTTATTCTTCAAATATTACAATTAATTAAGTTTGACAGAAGATACAAATATTTATATCATTTCCCAGCAATTTGAGTTCATCACTTTAAATGAATATCTCAAATACATATAGATATATAAATAAGACATAGAAGTTATGAATTTTGGATTATATTTTGCTGTTATTTCATGATAAATATAACTTAGAACAAGTTAAAAAAGAAAATTTTTACGTTTCCTCTTCATAAATGTTAGTTTAAATAAGTTTTGAAAAATAAATATTTAGTTGCTTTTGTAACTTTCTGAGATAATTATACCCTGGAAAATTTCCATCGAATATGTATAGTTGCGAAAAAGTTTTGACGGCGCCTCAGACCAGCGATAGGGAAAGAATACCCCGATTATTCTACATAAGCATTCTCACTAAACTTTAACGAAAATAAAGAAAGGTTGTTTTCATTCTTCCATACATAAGTTTGAGTAAATATTAAACTGCTTTATAAAAAATTTAATATCTCACAAATACATATATAATTCCAATTATATGGATTAAATTTGAGGACCTATTAACTATATTTTTTGAAGTCATGTGTAGTTACTTTAGATGTTGTAGCTTTTTAATTAAAATATGACAAAAACAATTTTTATTCGTGTTGTAAAAAAATAGGGAATGTTTTTCCTTGGAAATATAAATATTGTTATATTCTTTAATGAGCAGGTGTTCTCATTGTTTTTGAATGTATTGCAATATATATCGGTGTCCCAGCGGAGTGGCAAAGTCCATTATTGGTATCTAATATTGTAAATAGCGAATAATTTTAAATACAAAAGTTGTAGGCAATCATCAGCTATAATTTAAAAATATTTTCATTTATACAGAGTGTTCGACAACGACGAACCAACACAAACCTATGTTTTTTTAATTAGAATGGTATGCATTTTTGTACATTTTGTAATAGCTCTTCAAGAGCTGATTAAACTGACATCAATTTTTATTTATCGATTTTCATCTGTTTCTTTTGAAAAGTTGCTATGAAATAACGCTTAACGTTGGAAGACCGATTATGGGCTTAACTAGTAGAGATATCTTTTCTTACATGAAATTAATGTTTATTTAGACATATTCTATAACTTTTGCAATATCGCCCCTGTGTTTATCTGAATAAACCCGATTCCGACTGAAAAATTTGAGTTGCCATAACTTGCACTATACATAGCATAACTAAAATTAATTCACGAGTTACTTCTAGTAGTTTCCTTTCTAAAATAAGTAACTTTTATTAAAATTTTAAAACGTATGAAAAGTTATGAACTAGCAATAGTATAAAAAGGCGATGTGTGTCAAAAATTGTTTAAACTGTTAAACTCAGATTTATAACTTCAGTTTAAAGGGAAATCGTTATTATAAGTAAATGCATTTACGTTTAGTGCAAAATGAAATATTTAAAATTGGAATTAATAGATATTGTCTGTTTTGGCGGAAAGTGATCGAAATTGTTTGCTGGCAAAATGAATAAGCAACCAAAAATATCCAAATATGCGACAACCATCGATGAGTGCTTTTCAAAAATTGTTAACAAGATTTGTAAAAAGAGAATATTCCGTATAAAAATGGAGTAGTTTTACTGCTGCCATACGCAGACGTTTTGTTATGTATTTAAGAAAATCCTCATACAAGCGCGAAACTTTCTCATATTTTTAAGTGGTAATCGGGTTTGTATTCTATAACTTTTGTAATATCGCCCAGAGGTGGAAGAAAGTAGATATTTTTAATTAGTAAATTTTAAGTACTTTTCAATGGCATATAAATATACATGGTGCTCTATTTAATTTTTTTTTAGAATTTTTGACTTTTGCAAATGGTATGTAATTTTAAAGAACATGCGTGGATATGTCGAAATAAACATTAATTTCACATACTGAAAAGATATCTCTACTAATTGACCGCATAATTTTCATTATTAATCGTTATTTCACAGCAACTTTTTAAAAGTTGTCTAATTTTTGAAGAAAAATCGCCAAATCTCTGAAACAGTTGAAAGTCGACAAATATAAGTTGATGCCAGTTTAAGGGCAATCATAAAATGTAAAAGAATGCTTGGCATTCTATTTAAAAATACATAAGTTTGTATTGGTTCGCCGTTGTCGAACACTCTGTATAAATGAAAATATTTTTAAATTGTAACGCTCTTGGTTATCTACGACTTTTGTATTTAAAATTATTCACTATATACAATATTAGATACCATTAATGGACTTTGCCGCTCCGCTGGGACACCGGGTATAAGCAGAATTAGAAAAAGAATGGAACATAATTGTGTATATTTTTTTTAAATTCATTATCAACCTCTTTTTATAATTATTACAAAGCGAAACCAGTTGCAATAAAACTTAAGGACAACTGTAAGATGGACTATACGTGATTAACATGAAAAAGACTAAACATTCTATTATTTTAAAACCGATACAACTAATTTAAGTAGTTTTATGATAATTTCATTTAAAATTCATGATATATTTGGATCTTAAGATTTTTTACCGATGGCTACAGGATTTTTCCTAGTGTTTACAAGGGAATTGTTAGGGCTTTTTTTTACATGTTATTTATATCATCAATTAAATGTTAATACGATTTTATTTTGTTGTAGCACTGCGTAATAGTATATTAAAGGACAAGTTTCATTTTGACGTTTCAAAGTACGAATTCAGAGTTTAAGAAACGAGTGGCGTAGCCACGAGTTTCTTAACTGAATGAGTGCTTTAATGTCAAATGAAACGTGTCTTTTATGCTATTTTTGCAATTAGTTTTAAAATTTCTCTTTTTGTAAAAGCAAAACGAGAAAAATTTGATAATCAAGGGAAATTTTGTGGCGGTTGTCACCTTGGTTTGGCACAAGATTTAAATTGACAAGTTAATTTAAAATTGACACATTTTTGATAATTTTCAACAGAATGTTTCTACTGCACACGGTATCACTATCACTTCGAAAGATAATTCAAACGTTAATATAAATGTTTATAATAGTTGTACTATTTCAAAGATTAATTAAAAATATCAAATCTTACAATGAATTTCAATATAAAAACCTCAAACTTGCTTACAAAATGTCATATTGACATCTCCATTTCTGTTGCAATGTGACCAACTTAAAATAAATCTGTTTAAATGTTCCATTTTACGCAACTAGTGCTGTAATAGACCCTATTACAGCACTAGTGAAATAAATGGTATGAGGCGCTTTCCTTTTGACATAAATCTCAGATAATATCACCTCACTTTAGCTGAGATTATATTTTGACGCGTTCCTTTTGTAATCAGCTGACTGAGACAAAGTGAGGTTGGTCAGAACCTTCCTCACTTCAAGTGAGCAGAGACACTCACATCACTTTAGCTCAGCTCAGATCTCTAGTAAAAGGAAAGCGCCTATGATTACGGTACTAATTGCAAAAATGTTTTTTTTGCAGCTGTCATGTCAAATAAGTTTTTGATTATGACTTTTATAGCTTGACATTATATATTGACAAAATTTATTGCAAACAAGTATTTCACTTATTTAAAAATATATAACAAAATTATATGTGTGTTTGTTAATAACCTAATAAGAACAAGATATATATATATATATTATTGAAGAACATTATTTAGAAAAACAAGCCTATTACTTGTTAATTTATAAACCACACAACACAGTTGTGGAACTAAGCAAAATTGAGGCATAGAAATGTAAAATTAAAAAAAAAACAAAAATTATTTGTTTGACAGGAACTTAAACCGATCACTGCAAAATTATCGGTCTAGCCGCTCCATAAAATGCGTTTTTAAATTAGTTTCTTTCGTGGAAATGCTAGGTTATGTTATTATATTGCTTGTATTAAATATTTGAGAAGATTCTCTTTTAAATACATTTCTATCGTAAAGATTCTTAAAATCCAGATTAATGTTTACCCACCCAAGCTTATGTATAAAAAATTGAATGCAATCTTTCTTTATTGCTTACATTTGCCATTGCATTGGAATTAATACGGTTGACTGGTTATAAGTTATACATTCACTATAGATGTTTCAACGATCCCTCAAAACTGTGTGCAAAAAAGATTGACGTCATTTTTTGTTAAATTAAGTTTTATAAAATCAAGAATCATTGTTACATTTATTGCTATTTGTTTAAACACTATGATTTGGAACTTCTGCTTTCTTCTATATTGCAATTCTAACGTAAGTCTATTGTTGCTGCAGAAAATTCTGAAGATGAAATAATCTCTGAAACGTCAGAATCAGAATATCAACCATCTAGTGGTGCTACTGATTCTTCTTACATTACTAATAATGAAGACGTTAGTTCGTTAGTTCACTCGCCGGAAATCCCTTACGTAGACCCAATATTTTATTCGGAAGGCAAAACTGCACCTACTGGTAATTCATCAAAAGTAAAAAGGAAACGTTCCCGCAGAAAACACTCTTGCAATTTCTGTGACCAGATAGTAGGGAATTTCTCTCGACATTTAGAACGACACCATAACGATGAAATAGAGGTACAAGAGTTTCTATCGTTACCGAAAAACTCTTTTAGACGAAAGAAATTAATTGATAAATTACGTAAAGAAGGTGATTTTTGCACATCTGAAGTTGTGCCGGTAATGAATAACAAAAAAACTGAAAATGCTGACTACATTGTATGCAAATTTTGCCGAGGCTACTACTCAAAAAATAGTTTGCGTAGACATGCAAAAAAATGTTTTTTTAATTCTGACCCAACTAAACGTTTCAATGCTCAAATAGAAGGTCAGACAGTTATGTCTGGTCATTTTGGCCCTAATGATATATTGAGAAGTAGTGGACTTCTGAATATGATGCGAGCAGACGATGTGTCATTAACAGCAAAAAAAGATCCAATTATATGTGAAGTTGCTAGAAGGTATATAAGAAGCCACAAACAAAAACATTTACTCAATGTGGCTAAAAGATACATGCGCCGATTAGCTAGACTCTTACTTACAGTAAGAAAAACAACAAATACTAATTCATTACAGATGATTGATATTTTAAAACCAACACAATTTAAAGTACTCATTGCAGCGACACATGATATCGCAAAGTACGATGCACGAAACAGAACATTTAAGTCTCCATCCTTGGCACTCCAAATGGGAACTTTAATAAAGAACTCAATAAACACAGCATATTCATTGGAAATTCAAAAATCAGGTCCTAGTTCGAAAAATTTGGACGATTTGAATGCAGTAAAACAACTAATTGAAAGTGATTGGGCGTTTGAAATTTCTAGTGAAGCTGCACAAAATTTAGCCATTAATAAATTTAACAAACCAACTGCCATACCATTAGCCGAGGATGTAGCGGTAAGTAATTATGATACTTTATTCTGCTTGTTTTATGCTAATGCATCGCAATTTCAAGAAGTTGTAAAATAAGTATGAATTGACATATAATAAAATTTTAATTCGTGAATAAAATTCATTAGCTTGTTGAACGCTATAAACAGTCTTATGATATATAGGTACTAGTTATGTGTCTATTAAATTTATCTTAATTTCAGAAAATTGTTAGTTACTATTCAAAAAGTACTTCTTTTACGAGCTTTTTAAAGCAAATATATTTGTTTCACAAAACCTCCAGTACTATATATATTCTAATATAGTTTTATTTATTTCAGAAATTCGAAAAATATCTAAAGAATCTTATACAAGAAAACAAAACTAAATTAACTCTAAATTCAAGAGACATTAAAAGCTTTAGGAAATTGCAAGAAGCAATTTTTTGTTCCATTTTAATATTTAATAAACGCCGAGTGGGAGAACTCCAACGTATGACTTTATCTGCATTCGTGGAAAATATCCAAATCCCAAATGCGTCTTCTGAATTTGAAAAAACTCTGACAGAAGCCGAGAAGATATTATTTAGATCTCTGAAACGCATAGTAATTAGAGGTAAAAGAGGCCGAGGAGTTCCAGTACTCTTTGAACAAAAAATTGTTGATGCAATTCATTTTACAATTGGCTTACGAGACAATTTTGATTTGGTTGAAAACGTATATTTATTTGGAATCCCAAAAACCGAAAATCCTCTTAGTGGCAACTTAGTAATGCGAAAGCATGCAAAAATTGCTTTAAAGGATAGTAACAAAGCAGCTTTACTAACGTCCACAAAACTACGGAAACAATTAGCTACTTTGGTGCAAATTTTGAATATGAATAAAAGCGAGCTGGAACAACTAGCTACTTTCATGGGACATACCGAGAAGACGCATTCAGAGTTTTATAGGTTGCCCGATGATATATATCAAACGGCCAAGGTCAGCAAAATTTTGTTGTTAGCGAAGCATAAATCTATAGAACAGTTTAAAGGACAAAGCTTAAATGACATTGAAATTAATGCCGACATATCAGATGTCTCCGAAAAATCGGATAATGACGATACGGAGGACACAAATTTCCCAACAGTATCTGCGGTTAATGACCAACAGATAGCAAAAAATGAGACAAGCCGAAGCATAATAGCAAATAAAATTAAAAAGGGTCCAAAGCGAACTTTAGTCGCTTGGACAAATGAACAAAAAAAATACACGGAGTTATTCTTTAAAAACCACATAAATAATAAAAAGGCGCCGAAAAAAGAAGAAGTTATGGCACTAATTTCAAAATATCCCACGGTTTTTCAAAACAAAACCTGGCCTGTTATTAAAGTATATGTTCATAATAAATATATGAAAATGAAATAAATGTACATTTAAATTTTGATTTAATTAAAAGTAATGTTGGTTTTAATAATTGTCTTTTACTTTTCACGCGAAGACTTCCTTTAAGTGAGAGTTTCATTTAAACATTACACATTATAAATATATTCACCATAATAATATATAGATAACATTTTAGTAATTAACATATTGTAATATATCTCGTATTATTTATGAATCAGCTACGTGTTCATATCTAGTGGAAAACTTAGGAATATAGTGAATTTAATTTAATTAAAGTATTATCCTTTAACTAACAATACTCATTTATTATATTACCACTTTCCACTTTAGTTTCATAATTAAAATGTGTTTATTTTGAATATGATTTTTTTTTTATATGGTACATGAAATATTTTCTTCTTATTGTTGGTTGTTACAAAAGAATGAAATGGATATACATAAAAAATCTTGATTTGGTTAAGGGATAAATTAGCAAACACAAAAACAAAAAACACTTAAATTCAAATACAAATTGCATACAAAATTTATTTGCAATTTCTTATTGTCATAGCTTACACTATACACTATTTTACTACTACTGTTTCTACTTTGACCGTAATTGAATGTAATGTAACCGTTATTTATAAGGATTATATACACAACACAAATGATATGTGAGACGTGCACATTAGAAAAATCTGTATATCGCAAGCAGGGGAATACCCTAACAAAACGGATGCCACCTTTAGCACGTAACGTTTGGATGTCAAATTGTCCTCAAACTATAATAATTATATATTCCAATGTATACCAGGCGGATGCCAGTTTCCCGTAACTTTGAACGGTTGCCAATGTGTACGCCAACTATATATATATATATATATATATATAATCTAATAATCCCCTCTACCATATTAATGGTGTGGGGCGTTTATCCTCTTCTAACTTTTTATGAATCTTTTCCATTCATTTCTATTCCTCGCCATGCTCTTCGCCTCTGTCCAAGTTTTGCCCTTCCTCCTCAAAATCTCTGCTATGACATCATTCCATGTCGTCCTTGGCCTTCCTCTTCTTTTATTTTTCATTATTCTTGCTTCCCACATCCTTCTTGTCTGTCTCGTATTTTCCATTCTATATAGATGTCCCCACCATACCAACTGTCTTTGCTCAATATGTTCCAACACTGACTGTATATTTAGCTCTTTTCTTATTTCCGCATTTATATACGAAGTAGAATTAGTCGCACGCTGTACGGTAATTACTAGATTTTTTCTTAGTCAATCTTAAAGGAATGATAAATAATAAAACTAATTGGTAGTCAGGGGTACATTGCAGGACTTGTTTGTAATAGTGATATTACTGCGCCCAATTTCGAATTCTATCACTCATTTCGAGTGATTTCTGAAAATAAATTAACTTTATACGGAAAGTATTTATTTTCTTCTAGAATCCTACGGCAAGAGGTTACAGATATACCATGTTGTTCTTTTAATTGCCGTAATGATGTATGTGGATTATTATTAATTGTTTGTAGTACCGCTGCCGTAATTTCATCATCTCTTACTCCATTCTGCCTTAATTGTTTTTGTTTTTTTGAAACTACCGTAATTTCTGAGATTTGCACACAGACTTATAAATGTTTTGTGATCTGGTAAAGGCCTGTTTGGAAAGCGTAGAGCATATAATGCATTGCTTCAGATACATTTCTACGGCATTCTCCATAAATTAAAACCATATTTAGTTTGTCTTCATTTGTGTGTAAAACCATATTTTTAATACAATCTCAACGCAAAGTGAGTAAATGTTTGAATGAAGCTAATTATAAAGACAATTAATAATCAAGCAAATGTCACTAATGTGTGGCTAATGTCAAAATATTTCCTAAATAATCTTAGCAAGCATACATACATATAACACAGCCATGAATGCTTTTCTGCCTACATGCCTATGGGTGCCTATAAAGTGGAATTTATAAAAAGGAACTAACTATAAAATTTAAATTGTGAAGTAACTATAATAGCAAGAATTGTGAATATGTTTACTGCGCTATTCTTCCCTACAAATTAACTATTTAAACAAAATAAAGACAAAACTTTAAAATTACTCTTACTTTCTTTAAACACGAATATCTATGAAACCGTTAAATTTTGTAAACTAACACAAATAATAAATTTTACATTAATTTTAATACTCTTTCAAATAAAAAACAAATGAAGATTGTGGCGATCAAAAAAATTCTTTTCATCGCAGCGCCATCTATATTTTCACATAATAAAACACAATTGTGATAGCAAACTAGAGTCGATCACATTCTTTAGTAACTACTTTTTACAAAATTCAAATATCTTTATCCGTTTCCGAGATATTTGACCTGGGAGTTTTGAGTAGTACAGCCTGTATATACCGGGTGATTCAACGATCTGTCAACGTAAATTATTCTTTAATGCATAATAAAATAAAAAAATCACGCAATGTAGTTAATAAAGTTGCTGTAGCTTCACATACGACGATTGTTTTTAATCCTTTATGAAAAGTTCGACGGATTTTCAATATTCTATTCGATTCTTTCTGCATCATGAATACGACTTTAAAATAAGTTTGAATATCTTCTAAAATATCGAAAATAGGTAAAAGTACTTAACAGAAAAAAGTAGCAGTCAAAAGGCTTAACATAATTCTGTACAAAAATATTGCGTGTTACGTTTAACATAAAAAAAATATTCTTTTTGACAAAACTTCCATACTTCGCCAACAATTAGTATATATTAGAACAACTTCTGTACATAGATATTACTTGGCATACCTTGTACCCCATACCAAATTATTTCGTGTTCTGTTATGAAACTCTGAATTATATATAGGCAATTCAAAATATATACTTTTGTAAATGACACTTTCTGATATAATCGAAAACTATCTTTAACCATTAATTATCCTTATTAAAAAAATTTCTCATTTTCACACGAAATTTAATTTGTGCTTTATATACAGGGTTACTTTTAAATAGCGTCATTAAAAAAGGGGGTTGAAAGAAAAATATAAGTAATGCCCGTACAAAAACAAAATCGTGGTCCAATGTGCACACAGTGACGAGAAATTGATTTTTCTTTCCTCGAGTCCGAGCATGTCGCAGTTAATATACAAACGTAATAATTTTCATATAGAGGAATTTAAGTTACAAAATAATATACTTCTATTTACCGAAAAAAAAAACATGGTAATGCATCGATGTTATCGACCATTTCCACATAAAGGCGTGCTATTCAAAAAAAAAACATCGCCACAGAAAATCTTTTCAACTGCCAATCATTTCTAACAAAGGTTATAACTATTTGCATTTCATCGGTTTTTTGGAAAAACCTTAAAACTGGAATTACTAGTGGTAATAACGTAAATGCGTATAGGATAAACAAAGTTATGGACCGACTTTAACTACATTTTGGCCTTAAAAATTTAGAAATTTTTGATGGGTTACAAATAAATTTCTCTTTTGATTTCCAGTTAGACATTTATACGTATTCTTCAGATTCGCATAGCCTGCTTCCTATTTAGCGGTAACCCTGTATATGAGGTGTACAATTTAGAATAATATATCAGTTTTGTGCCAATCCTAGAGAAATTTATTATTATTTTAACATTGTTGTAACGATTTTCCAGTAAAAAGAAATCAAGTTACACTTGAAATGTAAGTCGTTCTTGGCCAAGTGTCAATTTTAAGTAAAGCCAATAAATACAGCAGGAATAATTATTAATTTCAAAGCTAATATTTCCAATATATCACATTACTTTCGTTGTCATTATCTATTTTTAGCAATACATACAAAAATGGTTTAAAAATTATTCTGGAGAAAAAACTTCAAGCTTTATTAATAGGTGTTATGTGACCGTATACCGGATACCTCTAACACTGGATAATAATTCAGGTATGTTGCAGCAATAAGTGACGCTCACATTCGTTTCTAAAGGCTAATATGCAATTGTAATAAAGGTCACAGGTATCGACCGCATTAAGTTTGAATCTTCTATAAACTAGAATCGAACGTACACAATTATGTAGGTATTTATTTACTTCTAGTTGCGAAAGTCGGACACTAGAATTGTTGAAAAGGTATATATTTATGATCATAGTATGCTTCTGAAATGAATGTTTCTGTATGGCAATAATGTTGACGTATTACAGAATTCATCAAGTAATCCGAAGTAATTAAAAAGTAATGTTATAATTTAAAATTTACTACATGTAACTAATAATTAGTTTTAACATTAATTAAATTAAGTTAAGCATTCCCATGTTTTCTTTTAAATTAATTCTGAGGATAAATTTAAAATATCATCTATTCCGCCTTTTTAATAGACAACATATTTTAGATATTTGCTGTATTCTAAAATAATGTTCTAAATCTATCAATAAATAAGATGACTTGAAATTTATCACGTAACATAGCCATAGGTTATATATATCGTGTTTCTTCTTGTATTGTTCTATATAAATGTGGTGTACAATTTAGAAAAATATATCAGTTTTGTGCCAGTGTTTTATAGATCAGCCTGCATAAGTGTATATATTTCTTAATTGTGAAACAATGAATTATTTTTGATATATTAAGCATTAAAAACTAAACTTACTTTGCCAGGTGGGTAAATCAGGATTAACTTTATTTATTTCAAACCTCTTTTACCATAATATTGTTATATGTATAAATGTATCCCAGAGAACGTTATTATTATTTTATCATTGTTGTACGATTTTCCAGCAAAAAAAAAATCAAGTTACACTTGAAATGTAAATAGTTCTTGGCTAAGTGTCAATTTTAAGTAAAGCCAATACAGCAGGAAGAATTATTAATCCTAACATTCGTCTATGTAAAAATATCAATTATTTAGAAGAAATTGCTCTCATATAAAGTACTTACTTATTCGACATTTCTGCAAATGCCATGTGTAAAAGGCGGCAAATATCTAATACGAATCATGTATCGCTGAAGCAGCTTGGACAACCATTTTGTAGTTCTCTGTATTTTGAAATTATGTACTTTGTATTTCTATATACGCTTTTATTGAACTTGTAAAATTGTGACATTTTTATCGGCTCTTTTTATATGCCTAAGCTATTGAATGATTTGCTTTTTCTTAACCAGCTATGTCTAAAGTCTAAACCTATTTTAAAACAGAAATTATTCAGAACACGTTTTGACACCATTACAAAACCCATGAGGCCTTCAAGCTGGATTTCGAGTCAGAAACATTTTAATATTTTCTGTGCATTTGCTAACAGGCTTTTCAAAGAGTACATGAAAAATATCTAGTTTTGTTATATTCGAGTTCAATTGTTCGTTACCAGTGCAACTTTGTGCTCCACCTTGGTAATTTTTAAAGAGAAGACGATTAGCTATTAATTTCTTTGTTGAAATACTGTACAACACATCTTACTGTCACTTCATAAGAAGCGAAATGGAAACATTTTCTTATTACCTTTTCATGTTAATAGTTGAAAATCTCCAATATTTGAAAGCGTCACAAAGCAGATTTTCAGAATGTTTTTGTAGATTTTTCTTTTCGTAAGTCAGTTTAAAAATGTCTTTAAATAAATCAAATAACCTGTTAGGTATATTATTAGCGTAGAATTCTTGAAGTAATGTTGGTTATTATTCAACACATGGTTCTAAAAACTGCTTTCTTGTAATTTTCTGTTTTATCATATACTCCATCTTTGGCAATCCTTTCATTGAAGTTGTATTTTCAGGCCACAAAAGAATAACATACAGATTAAACTTACCACATAAATAAAACTGAATTCATAATAAAGGTATGGTATGTCCAAATGCATACGTGACAAAAATAAAACCTTTCCTTGGTTTAAAAAAAAAATTCATAAACAATCAGAATAACAACTCCGACCCAAATACAACATTGTTTCAACCCCTAATGATGACAATTAGTCATCGAAATAATGATGCATATTGTGGTAAGGGTATTCTTTTCTATTTTAATTGATACTATTAATTATTATTATTACTATTGATTATGTCAAGGTTCACTACCTTAAAAAATGAAAACCAACAATTACAAACGATAATACAAGACAGAATGATAAGGTCTCATCTAAATAAAAACAAATCATTCACATACTTATTATAAACAATAAAAATTTGATAAAATCTAGGGAGAATGATTTATTTGAAAATGTATTTATTTGATTTTATTCCATGAAATTGAATGCTTTAATGTACGTACTCTAAAATTATAATTTATTTTTATTAGAGTTACTCTTTGAAAGTTTATTTTTATATAATGAAACAGAAACGCAATGAATGAATAACACCGGAATAAAAAAAATCAATATTTCTTCATACATAAAATTTTGCTGAAAAAAGGGGGGAAATAATGTACTCCATTGATATGAAGGGCTAAAATGAGAATATGTAGTTGAATTTCCTAATGTCCCAGCGGAAAGCATATCCACCACGCGTCCTTGACTAATCAAACCGAAAGGATTGCATTGCGTGACTATTACCAAGCACACTCGTGCATACACAGCACCACATACAAATAAGAACAATAGGCTTAGACGATGATATGGAATAGGTGTAAGTTACAGTAAAATCCTTATCCAGGTCATCTAATAAATTATTTTTATCGATCGAACATGCATTGAGTATACTGTTTCTATTTTTACTATCTGTCAGCCACGTGCATCAGATGAAATATATGAACAGACAAAAATATGTATCATTCAACAACAAAAAAAAACAAATTTATTACTTGAACACAGTCAATTAATGGTAAATTTTAATTCCACTTTTATGAAGGGTGCTTTTCCAATTAAGCTACGTTGGACGTTCGTTCCGAAAATAAATTTATATTTGTTATAGCTTTGAATTATATCAAAGATACATTTTTTGTGACATGTGAAAATATCTTGCAGGGTCTGTATACAGGGTGAGTCAATAGTAGCCGCTTCTTCGATTGCTCTTTTGTGTTTTAAATACAAGAAAAAAAAATGAGGTGTGGCCACCACACGACTTTCTTATACGTATGAAAGTGTTACTTCCGGTCCGAATTTTGAAATTTCATTTATACAAAAAATATTCCAAATCCAACTCTAAATACTTTTGTACTCTTTATAAATATATATAGAATGCATAATTTACGACATATTTGCAAAAAATCGCTATTCGATAAGAGTAAAAGTGGTACTTCCGGTCCGAATTTTGAAATTTCATTTATACAAAAAATATTCCAAATCCAACTCTAAATACTTTTGTACTCTTCATAAATATATATAGAATGCATAATTTACGACATATTTGCAAAAAATCGCTATTCGATAAGAGTAAAAGTGGTACTTCCGGTCTGAATTTTGAAATTTTTTTTATACAAAAGATATTTAAAAGTATGTTCTAAATACTTTTATACTCTTAATGTACTTGCCTAGAAAGCATGACTTGCGAGATATTCGCAAAAAACTGATTTTCGATAAGAGTAAAAGACCTACTTCCGGTAGGAATTTCGAAAAACTTTATTAAAACAATTTTTCTCAAATTTAATTTTGAGTACATTTGAATTCTTTACAAATTTGTTTAAACTTAGTAATTGACGAAATATTTGCAAAATTCGATTTTTTCACTGAAGTAAACTACTACTTCCGGTCTGCCGATTTTGCTCAAAATCTAATCAGTTCTCAAGAGGGAGATTATATTGGTAAATACAAAATTTGGAATTGATATGTGCAGCGGTTTGACCGCTATCGTGGTCACACACACACACAGAGACACACACACACACAGACACACACACACACAGACACACAGACATTTTTTAAAAACCACTTTTTTGGTGTCAGGGGACCTCAAAACGTGGACATCTGCAAAAATCTCGAGGTCGAAAATTTTCATCATCACAATACTTCCTTATACTACGTATAAGAAAGTAACAATCAGTGGAAGATTCGTGGTTGCTTGGAGCGCATACGCTAAAAATACTTTAAGCTCTGATGCACTTCCGGTTTCACCGGAAATGCATGGAACTTATTTTTTTTTAATAACGCTATATATTTTTGTTTTTTTCTAGTACTGTATTAAATTGTCTATTCAACTGTTTTCTCTTTTTTAAAATTGAGCCAATAGTTTTTGATATTAATTATTTTTGGAAGTTTGTGACCAAAACACGTGTTCAAAAAAATTTTTCTTTCATTGTTTTTAAAAGAAAAAACATTAAAGTTGGTGGTGCTTCTGGCCAAGAAAATTCTGCATCATTTGTTATAAGTTGCACTCGACAATACCTCAAAAAACTACTTCCTGAAAGTTTCACATACCAAAAACTTATTTTTATTAAATGGAACACCCGGTATTTTATTGCGGCGTTTTGTTCCCTTTTTTATTCTCTTTCATTTTTGTTAACAATGTCCTATAACTATCTTTTGTAATTTCTGAGATAATCACTATAGGTGCAATCAGCGGCCAATTAAAGAACTACGAGAGCTTTTCTATACCAAATATAAATAAATAAAGCATCGTTATTAATTATCATCAAAATCAATTATTCTTATGATGAGTTAATAGATATAATTGACGTTTTGGGTGAATCTGAAAGAAACTCTTTGCTAGCATCCAGACTTTATGCATAGCCATCCCTGGTAGAAGTCAACCGAAGCCAGAAACCTTCGAAAGTATAAAGGAACGGTTCGAGTGAACAGAAAGTATTGATTATGAAAAAAAAAGAGCGGACAAAATCAATAACTCGTTAGGATAAAAAGTTTATGGTATTTGCGAGTGTAGTTGCCCCCATATACTATAGTATAACGAAAATTAGTCGTCAATTAGATGTAAGTCAAATTTGAGAATCTGGAATAATAAGGAAATATGTAATTCATCCGTAGTATATTCATACACAGGGTTAGATGAAAGAATTTTCAGAATCGTTTTCATTTTTGTCAACGGGCAGCAGATAAATTAGCCTGACTTTCTCAAATTTTTGTTGTTTACCGACTAAGGCATATTCTATTAAAATGAATACGTTAATCGTCAAAATTTTCGTTATTATAACACATAAAAACCGTCACTTTATCACACCTGCAAACTTTCAAAATCGTTGATCATTAAATATGTGCGGAGGAATAGTGGAAGTTACAAATTGGAGTTGGTTTCTTTGATGGAAATGTTAATGGAGTATCTTCGATTTCTAAGACGAATTTTCAAAACTTTTTTGTAAGACGTGAAAATTAAAATCAGAAAAGCGTTTACAAGAATATATCGAAACGTTTCATGCAACGTTAGTACTTCTTTGGAAAACAGAATAATCAAGTGCATTGCACAAAGTTGTGGTTATGTTGAACATATTATTTAATGAAATTTGTTTTTTCTACTTTCGATTGTTGTTGCGTTGCTCAACAGTTTTAGGTTATTTAAATTTCGTTTTTATATTTGTTTATTGCTAAATCATTTATAATTTTGAAAAACTACAGCCATCCCTTATGAAGAAACACTTGTATAGAAAATTTAGAACAGTACTAGAAAATCCAAAAATATATAGGCTATTAATTTGTCAGTATTCAAATAGAAAATAAAATCACGCCATTATAACGAGCAAGGCAGCGTAAATACACTTTTTATTGAAAAATGTCTTTTTGTAATAGAGGCTCGGAAATACTCGATTTCTAACCACACACCAATAGGAAATATGTCTTTAAATTTCCAAAAATGTCTATGAGCTGCTACCGTGCTTCGAAGGGCACGTAAAATTGTGGCCCCGGATATTTCGGCAGTATAGTGATCAACAAAATAGTCGGCCATATTAGGGACGCACCTGACCTTACCTAGAAGGTATACGATATAAATATTTATTTTAAGTGAATCAAAGACTATTCAATTAAACGACAAAATATTATTCAAGCAAATTAATAGTTATTTGCTTTAAAGAAACAATTGGTATATTGGTTTCAATGCTACTATTATTTAAGCAAATATACAGAAGAAAACAAGGTTCCTAATATTAAAGTAATAAACGACAAGGAAATTGCTTTCATTAGGAATCTCTATTGCTTTGAGCATAATAATATTGCTATCAACTAAATAAATTTGTTTAAAAAGATTAAATGTTTGTCATATATATCCTGACAAAACAAAAAAAGATAGAAGTAAAAATGGCAACACAGGCTTTTTTCACAAATAATTTCATAAATTATGAGACCTTTAGTAAGACTTCGTAAGCTACTTACAATGTAAATAGTTTTTAAATGATATGTGAATTTTAATGGTTTTTCATCCACCGAGTTTATAGTTACTTCTGATGTTCCCCAGGGTTCAAATTTGGGTTCCCTGTTGTTCATATTGTTTATGAATGATCTTCTCCTACAGATCGATTGCCCTGTTCTTGGATATGCAGATGATATTAAAATTTATTCTGTAATAAATGGTCTTGCTGATGTGACTAACCTTCAGAGAAATTGATGTGTATTGTCTTCATGGTGTGAACGTTCTGGACTCAAGTTGAATGTGGATAAATGTTGTGCAGTAACCTTCACACGGTCTTCAACTTCGTACAATTCTTCTTACTTCATTGGTGACAACAAGTTAATGAGTAAAACTGAATTTAAAGATCTTGGAGTTACCTTCGATTCCAGCTTGAGCTTCAAATCTCACATAGAGAACATTTGTACATCTGCGTTCAGATCGTTGGGTTTTGTTATGCGTGTGTCTAGGCATTTCACTGATTCAGCATTGTTGAAATCTCTATACTCTGCCTATGTATTGAGTAGGCTTGAATATGCCTCCTTAATATGGTTTCCTATTTATGCAAGTGATTGTTTGGCATTGGATCGTGTGCACCGTAGGTTCTTGAAGTTTCTCACGTATCGGGCAGATGGTGTTTATCCGGACAGGGACGTGGCGATGGGTGATCTGTTGCGGAGTCATGATATGGTATCCTTGAGTGAGAGCAGATACGCTACATGTGAGATATTTCTGCTTAGACTGTTGAATGACAGCATTGACTGCCCTGATATCCTGACCCGGATGCCATTTCTGATACCGCGGTATGTCTCCAGACATAATTGCACTTTTGCAACACCTTTTGCGTGAACCAACATCATGAGACGAGCTCCAACTTACACGCTTTGTCGCTTGGCGAACAAAAATGTGGACCTATTTGTGTGAAGACTGACTGTGGATAGTGGATCATCATGGAATTTGTTGTTACTTACTGTTTTTCTTTCTTTTTTTTTATTATGTATACACCTGTAATATAGTTTGTAACCCTGTTTTGGGCTTTGCCTGTTGGGAAATAAAGATGATTATTATTATTATTATTATTATTATTATTAATTTTACTGTTTGTTGACAACATGTTGATAGGGTCAATGGATTAATAATAAACCCTATGAAAGGAAAAGAACTACGATGTGGCGTTAAGTCCAAAACCCAACATGTACAGCATTGGTATGAATATATAAAAGTATTAGAAATTGTAGAATTTATTCCCAAAAAATCTACAAAGGTTATATTATGTTTCATCTACGATTAAAAATGGATATTATACACTCTTAAAGGTTTTATTTATATACGAACACATTTACAAAGTAAGGGTATACATTTTTATAACTTGGAAATATAAATCAGGATCATTTAAAAAATATTTGGGTGTGTAAGGCTTCATGGCATTCGCAATATAAATCCATGTTCTTTCTTCTGTAATTCATATAAGAGCTTCAATATTTATCTTTTATTATTAGTTGCTTAGTAATAAAGATGTATTCAAAATTCAAAAAGTTACGGTGATTTTACAAACAAAATTTGTGGAGAATCATATTTATTTTTAAAACAAACACATTTGGAGGCCGGATCGTAAAAAATCGACAAGTATTTATAAAAGTTGCTCCCCTCACATTTGCATTGATATACGAATGTATCTTAGAGTAGGACGAATTTGTCCATTGATGAAAAACCTGTTTCAGTAATCTCGTCAGTTAATGAATTTAAATTGAAAAGATTGAAGTCGGAAGAGTTTCAGATTGCCAAATTTGGAAGACAATTATTAATTTTATTAGTGTATCAGTCAAGTGATTAATTAAATGATGAGGACATAAACGTAACAAATTAGAATTTGGTATTCTTCGAATAGCTGTAATTTAAAAAATATGTATATATTCTTTAATTAAAACAGAGTCTAACGTTCTAAAAACATATTACATATTTTCAATTCATATAAATAACAATGGCATAATTTATTTCAAATTAATTTATGTAAGTGTCTATAAAATTATGTAATTTTAAAAGTCTCAAGATAATCAAAATGTGTCTTCTCTTCTTTCATACAAGTAGCGCGACTGACTATACCAACAAGCAAACTATACAACTAACTTAAATAAAGAATCAATTTATCTAGGCATATAAATATATGTATTTCTAGATTCTTGTTTTGCTGTTCTATGACAAACGGTGATTCACCGATTCTTTTAACCAAATACTGAATAGTTGTTCAATATTTTACTAAACTAAAGTGTGTTTAGATAAGTTAAACTTAAAAGTATCACATATACTGTATGACATGGAAACTGCAACACCAAGAAGGGGTGCGGATTTTTTGACCAAACTTGGTAGAAACGTATAACTAGTCAAAGGCAATAATTGATTAAAATTTCAAAGAAAAAAAACAAAAGACTAACACAATTTAACATAATTTTTATTAATAATGTGTTGAACCGCCCCTATTAGTGTCACACTCCCTCACTCTTCGTGGCATTGATTCGACTAGGTGGTCGATATCCTCTTGGGGTATGGTGTCCCAAGCAACCTGTAATTCATGCCGGAGAGCTATTAGTGTCTGCGGGGGATTGGCTAAATTCATAAGTTTTCGTCCCATAATGTCCCACACATGTTCTATTGGCGAGAGGTCGGGGGATTTGGGTGGCCATGGCAAGATATTGACATGAGCCTCTTCCAAGCGATTTATAGAAATTCTCGCTACGTGGGGAGGGGCATTATCCTGCTGGAAAAGTGGGTCTTCGAGCGTTTGAAGATATGGTAGAATATGGGGTTCTACCACCTCATCAATTTAACGCTGGGCGTTCATGGTGGTTTGGATGAACACCAATTGAGACCTACTCCCATATGCTATAGCACCCCATACCATAACACCCACTGCTCGATGCACATGCCTTTCAACGGAAAACTGAATATCACGACGTTCCCCACGTCTTCGTCTGACCCTCATACGGCCATCATGCATCCCTAGACAAAATCGAGATTCATCACTGAATACCACCCTGTGCCACTCCACGTTCCAGTGCAGTCGCAATCTACACCACTCCAAACGTTGCTGTCGGTGTTGAGCCGTAAGTGGTAACACAAGATGTGGACGATAAGATTGTAAGCCGAAACCCCTAATTCGACGATAAACGGTTCGAAGGGTTACAGGACGACCAATATTACCTAACCACACGTCAGCAATTGATCTGGTACTGGAAAACCTGTCTCTTAGTGCCATTAAGCGAAGGCGGCGGTCCTGTATCTCATTAGTTCTTCTTCGGCCTCCGGTTCCTCTTTGGCGTCTTTCCTGACCTTCCCTAGTCCATGATTGATAACAGCGCATAATGGTGGATTGGTTCCGGTTAAGGCGATTTGCAATTTCCCTGTATGAAAAACCACCTTCTCGCAAACCAACAATTCGACCTCTGTCGAATTCGCTTAATTGGCGATAATTTCCACGTTGCCGCACTCTAGGCATAATAAAACTCTTTAAACACGTTAAACAAAGGCATAATAAGACAAAACCGTTGAAATTAATTTCAAACAAACAATTAATACACCACACATTAATGTCAGCGAAAACTGAATGAAGTGTCAGATGTGTCATGACCACTTGATCTATCGCAACAAAATTTTAATCAATTATTGCTTTTGACTAGTTATACGTTTCTACCAAGTTTGGTCAAAAAATTCGCACCCATTCTTGGTGTTGCACTTTCTTAAAAGGCACAGAAAAGAATTAGAGCAATTACACATATACGTATCGATATTATGCAAGTATATACAATGATGATAAGCCTTTTTGCATGTGAGTAGGCAGAACTAAGTGACGTTTTACTTTCTTATCCGTAGAATAAGAAAGTATTGTTATAAAAATGTTCAAGATCTTTGCAGATGTCCACATTTTAAAATCCCCTAATAATGAAGAAGTCGTTTTGCAAAGATGTATGCTTCTCCTTCCCGGTGTGTATGACCACGACCGGCCAAACACAAACTACACATTTTGGTTTATTGAAAATAGTGGTAAACCCATATTAAGATATTCATAAATGTGCAATCTGTCCTCTGTATTCTTGCCAATTTGAGACATAGATGTTTCAAAGGATCTTTCTAAAAATTTGTCCTTATTTAGCAAAATAGCACAGTACACAACTTGCAAATGAAGCCTAAGGCGAACGGATGATTCCAAAAAAATCTAGTAATGTAGTGCCCTGTTTTCTTAATCATTCTGAAAGTTCTGAAAAATAAAAAACAAGGAGCTTGCACTTTTTCATCATAGATAGCGCAAAGAACAAACACGTTTTCTACTTTGAATTTAATTTCGTGTGCTGTTTCACTTTCTACAAATAAAATTGGGTATGGTGAAAAAAACGGCCGCGAACAAATGTCTTGCCGAAAGAGGATCACATTTTAAAAAAGTTTGGGAAACACTGTTCTATAGTAAGTAGAACAGTGTAAGTAGTACTCTTATCGAAAACAGTTTTTTTGCAAATATCTCAAAAAGTATATCTTCTTAAATTTGTAACACGTTTCGTGTACCAACAATTTCCAAAATGAAGAAGATCGGAAGTAACACTTTCATTCTTATCAAAAAGTAGCTTTTTGCATCGATCTTGTAAATAAAAATCGTGTGGTGAGCACAGAAGTTTTTTTTTTCAATAACAGAAAAACATTAATGATTGGAAGAAAGTTCACCTTCTGAAGACAGGTAAGCTGAAAAAGTAAAATAAAAACCATTTGAAACAAACTTTTTAAAAGTTTTTTCGTATGAGTTTATATGCATATACAATACTTTAGATTCAAAAAGATTCTCTATCGACACATTTGAGATATGTGCCGTATTTTTAAAATATTCTGAATTTATTGGTAAATAAAATAGATATGTTAGAAAATGAGCGTAAGTTACTATGTTTTTTTCCATGTATTTAATAATAATAAAATTAATTTATATTACCGGATATAAGATAATCATAATAAAGCAAATAATTAATTATAAAGAGATGGCGTAGTAAGTGCTCATGTCAAAATCTCAAGTAATAAAAATACGTTGTTTTTTCCCTTAAACAAAGATTGTGATTTGATCATTGTTCTATGTTCGTGTTCAGTACAACAAAGGGTTTTATTCCATATAACTTTTAATGTAATCATTGTGAATAGTGATTATTAACTTTTAGCATAAATATGAAAATAGCAACATGGAAGCTAAAACTAAAAAAGAAATTAGTTATATTATCCTCAATAATTTTGAATTTTCCTGGTTCATAGACATACACGTTGTTACGGTAAGCACATTATACAATACATATAGGAACTAAAGCACTATGACAACACAACCAATGTCAAGCCGTTTTGAAACACGTGTGCTATATTTAAATAAATACGTTTTTAATTAACTATTTAAGAACATAGAATAAAACCAAATCAAAGCCTGCTTGAAATTATCAAATATGACAATATTCATACTCTCATTTTTAGAGTTGACAAACCTGTAAAAATCTGTACAAAAATATAGTTACTTATTTAAAAGAAATCGTAAAGTTGACGTAAAACACTCTGTATACAAAACTGTCCTATCAAAATACATATAAATATAAATAAATAAATAAATTAAATATAAAACTCGATATGTTTCTGAAACATTCTATTCAAAATTCAGTAGTTTATATTTTATCGAATTCATGCATTAATAATTATCTCTCTCTCGCACTCGTTTGTTAATTACCTTTCAACTAAAATAATACATTCAGCACACATAATGTGTAGAACTCAAAAATTCATATGTAGGACTCAAAAGTTTCACTTAAAATTTCTTTTTAGTAATTTTACGCTCGACCTTCATAATTAAAAGAAGTAGACCTATAATAATTGTCGAGTCATTTTATACATTAAAATAATAAAGTAGAACTGGAAAAAAAAGGCATCGCAGATAGTGCAAGAATTATATTAACGTAAAATTACAATCTCAGGAAAAACACAATAAACAAGGTTCATAGATTATCCTGAAATGGGGCATTGACTTCCAGTTTGCCTCGCAGCAGCCGCAACCGCAACAACGGCTGACCGGCTAAAAACAAACTACGCACGACGTCGTCGTTTACACGGTCGTCACCCGTTCAAGACAACCTCCACGAGAAGCGGCGGCTGTAGGTTCTGGTGTGAGGCAGTCTGGTTGTACGCTGCAATGTCCCTACAAATGATTTCGCCCAATGTCAATGACTGTCTGTACATTTCCCACAAATTCAACGAGAAAACGAAACAGGTACGCGTTATTTTTCACGTTTACATCCGGCTGCTGAAACACCAAACTAATAAGAGCATCACGAAACTAATAGTAATATGTTTTCTATTTATGGAACAAAGAAACATACTCTATGTGTACATTTTAACAAATAAAATAAACTTTACTGAAAGTCTAGACAATTTTCGCCGAAGTAATTAGGAAAATTAGTCTATAAATCTCTGGAAGCATTTAGCAAAGGTGTAGCCTTGCTAAATATCGAGAAATGTAAATGCAATTGTAATTGTTAACAAAGTAAGAGTATAGAGAATATGATGAAATACTTATTAAAAGGAACAAACGATGGAATTATGGCATCATACGCAACAACTATTATTATTTTTTTCTACTCCCATACTGTAATTGTATTATTAGATATGCCGAACCTGTACTATAAAGATGTTCATTACGATACAGATTTTCATTATGTTACAAGTTTATATCCAATAGGAACACAGATTTTTCATTACGATACAAGTTTATATCCAATAGGAATGCGACATTTCAATATTCAAACAATATTCAATATGGCGACTGCATATCTGACAGATATACAAATTAAATAAATGTGACAGTTCTCTGCAATTTACAAGTAAGTACTTAAAATTTGTGCTTTTTTGAAAATATAAACGGTAAAAATGAGGGATAATGACAGTGAAATGTAATAATTGACTCCACCAGAACTTATGGAACAAGCCTTAGTAGCCACGAACAATTTATTACCAGCCAAATTCACAAAAACGTACGGAAAATTTTAACCTCAATTTATGAAATGGATTATTCAAAAAATATGTTTTATTATGGGGTCGTAGAAAAAATAGTGTATGCAACTCGCATTTAATGGCTATTACGACACTCGTACTCATTACAATACTCGCCTTACGGCTCGTATTGTAATTTTCTTACTCGTGTCGTAATAGCTATCATTAAATGCTTGTTGCATAATATACTATTTTCTACTCCCATACTTTAATTGTATTATTAGATATGCCGAACCTGTACTTTAATGATGTCCATTACGATACAGATTTTCATTATGATACAAGTTTATATCCAATAGGAATACAGATTTTTCATTACGATACAAGTTTATATCCAATAGAAATGCGACATTCCAATATTCAAATAATATTCAATATGGCGACTGCATATCTGACAGATATACAAATTAAATAAATGTGACAGTTCTCTGCAATTTACAATAAGTACTTAAAATTTGTGCTTTTTTGAAAATATAAAGAGTAAAAATGAGGGATAATGACAGTGAAATGTAAAATTTGAGTCCACCAGAAATTATGGAACAAGCCTTAGTAACCACGAACAATTTATTACCAGCTAAATTCGCAAAGGTGCATGGAAAATTTTAACCTCAAATTATGAAATGGAATGTTCAAAAAATAATGTTTCATTATGGGGTCGTAGAAAAACTAGTGTATGCAACGTATTCATTACAATACTCGGCTTCGCCTCGTATTGTAATTTTCTTGCTCGTGTCTTAATAGGTATCATTAAATGCTCATTGCATAATATACTATAATGAAACACTAGGTTGATGTATGTACAGTCATCTCAACAAAAAGGTTGCCAATCTACACGAGCCGAGCGCATTTAGGACGGACTTTAACTTGAACGCATACGCATCATATTCATTCATAAATTGACCTTGCAAATAAAACCTTACAAAGGCACAAATAACCGGTTTGTTAAATACTATAAAATAAATAAAGGACAAAAAATCTGTGTTCTCCAATATCAAGGATGAAATGTATAAAAAAAATTTACGATAGACAATTTTCTCTGTATTTACAAATTCCTCTTGAAATGCAGCGTTGGAATAAAACACTCATTCATAGAATTATAGTGGTATGAAAAGTATAAAAAGTTGTTTTCTTTATTTGTAGTAGGGAATATTACAAAGTAAAGGCTTCCAGTATTAATTTTTATATACAATACAGGGTCAGTTTTTTCCGATGTTTAGTACCAGGATCTCGGAAACTACAACAGATAGAGATTTGGTAAAATGGGAAAAGAATTGCAGTTTTAATAGCTCTATTTAATTAGGTTTTTTTTTGTTGGAAAAAGTGGCTCACTAGATATTTTGCAAAAGAAAAGTTTTGTTATTATTATTATTTTATTATATGGTAAATAATACAGTTTAACCTAGGTATACATATTTCTTTATTCCAACTTTATTTTTAGAGTTATGACACAAACTTGTTTTTTTTTTAAATGCTAACCATAGTAGGCCATGACTTTATAAAAAAAGATGTTTTCTTAGCGATTCAGATGATGTGCTACTTGATATAGTTATTTTGATAAAATAAATAAATTATGGCCATTTTTATATTTGCATGAATCGATTAAACTGTATTATTTACCATATAATTTCCTAAAACTTTTTCCTTTACACATTTCATCTAAATCGAACGAAATAACAAAATCACGCAAGTATACATATACGAAAAAAAAAAAATTTCGTGCAAAATAATAAAAAAAATATCTAGGTAGGCTATGCACTTTTTCCAAAAAACAAAACGCTAATTAAATAGAGCTATTAAATTCTTTTCCCATTTAATCCAATCTGTATCTGTTGTAGTTTCCGTGAAACCCATACTAAACGTCAGCAAAAACTCACCCTGTATATACAGGGTGAGTCATTAGTAGCCGCTTCTTCGATTGTTCTTTTGTGTTTTAAATAAAAGAAAAAACAATTTGTGGAAGTTTCATGGTTGCTTGAGGCGCATATTCTAAAGATACTTTAAACTCCGACGCACTTCCGGTTTCACCGGAAATGCACGGATCTTATTTTTTTAAATGACTCACTCTATACATTTTTTGATTTTCTAGTACTGGTTTAAACTGTCTATTTAACAGTTTTTTCTTTTTAAAATTGAGCCAATAGTGAAATTTTTGACAAAAACACGTTTTCAGAATAAAAAACATTTTTTATTGTTTTTAAAAGTAAAAACATTAACTCTGCTAGTGCTTGTAGCAAAGAAAATTCTGCATTATTTGGTATAAGTTGCACTCGAAAATGCCTCAAAGAACTTTGTTTTTTCAAAGCCTAATTTTATTGTCGCATTTTGTTCCCTTTTTTATTGTTTTTTGTTTTTGTTAACAATGTCCTATACCCATCTTTTGTAATTTCTGACATAACCACCATAGGAGCAATCAGCGGTCAAATAAAGAACTACGAGCACTGTTCTATGCACCCAAATATTCGTCCAATAAAGGCCGGAATGCGGCCGACTACTTGCGTCAACTGTTAAAGAAAGTCGGTAAACATTTACGTCAAATTTATAAAAGCATCGCTGTTATCATCCAAATGAATTATTTTTATGAAGAGTTAATAGATATGATTGACGTTTTGGATGAATCTGAAAGAAACTCAGTGCTAGCATCCAAATTTTATGCATAGCGATCCCCGGTAGAAATCAACCGAAGCCAGAAACCTTCGAAAGGATAGAGGAACGGTTCGAGTGAACAGAAAGTATTGAATATGAATAAAAGAGCAGACAGAATCAATAACTGGTGAGACTAAGACGTTTATGGTACTTGCGAGTGTAGTCGAACATCTCCATACTAGTACTACGAAAATTAGTCGTCAGTTAGATGTAAGTCAAATTTGAGAATCCAGAATAATTAGGAAATATGTAATCCGTAGCATATTCATACACAGGGTTAGATGAAAGACATTTTCGGAGTCGCTTACATTTTTGTCAATTGGCAGCAGATAAATTAGCCTGACTATCTCTATTTTTTGTTGTTTATCGACGAAGCCGCCTTCTATTAAAATGGATACGTTAATCGTCACAATTCTCATTATTATAACACATAAAAACTCCCACTTTATCACACCTGCAAACTTTCAAAACCGTCACAATTTTCGTTATTATAACACATAAAAACCCTCACTTTCCAAATCGTTGGACATTAAGTGTGTGGGAGGAATAGTTGGTAGTTAAATAATTGGACCTTATCTTTTTGATGAAAATGTTAATGGATGAGAGTATCTTTGTTTTCTACGGACGGATTTTCAAAAATCTTTGAAGACATGAACATTAAAACCAGAAAAGCGTTACAAGAATATGTCGAAACGTCTTACGCAACGTTAGTACTTCTTTGGAAAACAGAATGCTCACGTGCACTGCACAAAGTTGTGGTTATGTTGAACATATTCTTTAATGAAATTTGTGTTTCTTACTTGATTTCTGACTTGATTGTTGTTACGTTGCTCAATAGTTTTAGGTTATTTAATTTTTTTTCTATGAAAGTTTTAGGACATCAATTTATAATTTTGTAAAACTACAGTCAACTCCTATGAAGAGCTTCAACAATGAGAGAATAAGAGCAATTAGGCAAATTAAATTGAGTCACAGCATTGTTTCATGCACCTTTTAGTGGGGCGGCATCTTCAAATACGTCAGTAGACATAACCTTTGTTTTATTTCGTTGTTAACCAACAGTGTAAAAATGAAATACTGCAACTAGACATTGCCGGAATTAAAAAATTGAAATGCGATGCTCTTCATTCTGTAAAGTTATTACTTTTGGGATAGTTGGATTTAACCTTTACTTTGTTTGACAGTTGACTAAGGAAGTCGGGCCCCATTCCTGCCTTCCATTGGTTGAATGAATATTTGGGTGCATAGAACAACAGCGCTCGTAGTTCTTTAATTGACCGCTGATTGCTCCTATAGTGATTATCTCAGAAATTGCAAAAGATAGCCATAGAACACTGTTATTAAAAATGAAAGAGAATAAAAAAAGGAGCTAAATGCCTCAATAAAATACCCGGTGTTCCATTTTAAAAAAAATAAGTTTTTGGTATGTGAAAATTTCGGGAAGTTGGGTTTGAAAAAACAAAGTTTTCTGAAGTATTGTCGAGTGCAACTTATACCAAATGGTGCAGAATTTTCTTGGCTACACGCACAACCAAAGTTAATGGTTTTATTTTTAAAAACAACGTAAAAATATTTTTTTCTGAACACGTGTTTTGGCCAAATATTTTCAAAAAAAAATTAATAACTCAAAAAGTATTGGCTCAATTTTGAAAAAGAAAAAACAGTTAAATAGACAATTTAAAGCAGTACTAGAAAATACAAAAATATATAGAGTGAGTCATTTAAAAAAATTAAATTCCGTGCATTTGCGGTGAAACCGGAAGTGCGTCAGACCTTAAAGTATTTTTACAATATGTGCCACAAGCAACCATGAATCTTCCACTAATTGTTTTTTCCTTTATTTAGAAAAGAGCAATCAAAGAAGCGGCTACTAATGACTCACCCTGTATATGTATATGTAATTTCTAAATAACTACAGCGGTAATTAACTTTTGCAAACAAAATATTTATTCAAAAATAATACGGTACTTTACATAAAAAGTATGAAGTCGAAATTATAAAATTATATAAAAATGTAAGAGATTCCAAGAAAAAACAAATGGGTGCATACTTAAATATATACATGTGTAAATAAATAGATATCTAAATTTGTTCAATATATTTTCACACAAAGTAATAAAGATTTACAATTACAGCCAAACTTCAAGAAATCCCTGAAAATGTTTTCATGGGAACACAGATAATCTTCAGTAGCGAGTCCAAGCTCCATCATTTTCAATGACTTCTTGAAGTCTAGAGGGTATAGAGGCAATAAGTTTGCTGCAGTATTGCACAGAAATATCCCCCCCAGACTCCATAGTTCGTCGGAAGTACGCGGAACAAATTCTTTCAACATATCTTTCTTCATGATTCCCAAAATATTCTCAATGGGATTTAAGTCGGGACTGTTTGAGGGCCATGGAAAAACTGCTGCTGGAACACAAAATTATTTTCATACTTGACATTAACTGATGGTAGCACAATATTGGACAATATGTCTCGATACTGCACACTATCCAACATATTTTCTATTTTCCATATGGGTCCCGTTCCAAGACTCTATATCCATCCCCATAAATTGACCGCAAATCTACCACTACTGCTTCGTTCCAGTATATTATTTAAATGATAACGAGTATTTTGTTGTCGGTACACTTTCCGATTTGCATTCGAATATGACTGCAAACTTTATTCGTCAGAAAAAAAGACTCTATTCCAGAAATCCATGTTTTTGTCGAGGTGGGTTTCTGCAAATCTGAGTCTTTCTTCTTTTTGTTCCTCATTTAGTTTCGGTTTTACAGCGGCAATATAATTTCCAATATTTACTTCTACAAATCTGTTGCAAGCTGTGCTTAGACTTTCACCAAATCCTGTTGCCTGAATGGCTCTGCGACAGGTTTCAAAAGGATGTTCTTCAATATAATGCGTCAGAGCATTAACTTCTTCTGGACGTGTTACCCTTTTTCTTCCTGAACCAGGACGTCTTGCTTCATGGTGACAAAATTTTCACTACTTGATATTCCTTTTTTCCTCACAGTGAGAAGGTATAAGTAATAAAGCAATGAATCGGTTTTCCATGCCCATATGTGCAGAGCAATGGATTTATTGTGTTCTAAAATATTTATTAGCCAGAAAGATTTATATTAATATCCACTATTTTTCACAGAATAAGCAATAAATGAAATTGCTATAAGTATTGTGTGCTGGCATTTAATAAATATACATTTCATTTTATTAATAATAATATCTGACCACACTGGTCGAATTCTCTGTCTCCTCATATGCCGGTGCTTAAATATAAGAACCGAGTCTCAATGATCTCTCACATTAGAGATTATTCTTCTGTTTATTCCCAATAGTTTCCAGAGGTTTCTAGAAGTTTGACCGAACGCCGGCGGTGCCTCCCAGAAGAAATTTTTTTAAATTCGAGGTGGACAAAAATCACAAAATTTATGATGAAAACCATATTTTCAATGACGTTTTGAAAGAGACAGTTCCTTGTGCTAGAAGTGTTATACTTTATCGCACGTCGCTAGACAATAAACAAAAAAATATCATATTTAATTTGGCCGATTTAGTGCCATCCCAGAGATAGAAAATTGGCATCTTGTATATTAAATATATTTACAATTTGAATGTGAATAGCAAATTGTATGATGCACAGTTTTTCATATGCCTTATTTACTTCCGCCTATAATTTAAAAAAATTACCTCTATGCCCTCTGTGCGCCGGGTTCTCGGAAAGCAAATTAGATGTTATTCATAAAAAAATAATTTTTCGTATTCATATTAATACATTAGACTTTAAAGTGTATATATGTATAAGAAACATAAAATATATTTTGGTTTATGATAAAATAATTTTTATTATTGTATCTCCCTATTAGTTAAGAAAGCAAACTCTAAAATTGTGAGAGTGTATTTTACATAAAACTTGGAATGCGAGTAAAAAAGGGACATAAAATTGCAAAACATCCCAAATAAAAACCCGGTGATTTATTATGTTTACATTAAGCGTATCTTCATGAATGTATTTATTCACCCTATATTTTAGGTCGAAACTGGATCCTTGGAAAGATTGACTATTTCATTCATTTTATAGTTATAGCTCGACCTACATATATTAGACCGAATTTCTGCTTCAGATTGGCAACCTTATTGTTGAGAGGACTGTACTTCCTCCTACCACGTTTATACATTTTTATCAATGCTGACTATTTTTGTCCATGTAGAATCTGCAGATGATATTGTTTAAATTTGCATAAACGTAATAAAATTATTATCTACTGATTAAAGTCAAACGTTGTAATTGTATGATCATCGAAGATTTAAAATAATAAAAACAATTGAAAAGTGTTACTACAACTTGCTATGACCAACTTTACTCTGGTCTTGTCAGTGCAACAACCTAGACAACTAAACAAATTCGGACATCTATTAATAAAGTGCGCTTACAGTGACATAAAGGAATTTGTGTATTATATCTGTAACCAGTCCTAAGAGCTATCGGGTTATACTACTAAATAAAAATGATATTAACATAATACACATACATAATTGCCGTTATATGGGGTACCAAAGTTGACTGGGTTACATAAACGTGGGCGAAAATGTACAAAGTTGTTGCTAAATAGTTACTAATCGAAATAAAAGATGAGAGTAATAATAAGGTGGACTAAAATGTACTGAGGCGGTAACTTTTTTCATAGGACAGTAAACATTTTTATATAGAGTTTTAATGAAAGATTTTGAAAGCCAGATTTTGAACTTTACTGACAGTGATTAGAAGACATGAGATTGTGCTGTAGCAAATATGAAATAGAAGTTTGATTAAAATGCTAAAACTTGCATTAATACGTTACAACATTTTTATTTTTAATTAAAGTGTAATATTAACAATATAAAGATTATGCCCATGGTACTCCTGATTAATAAATCGATCACGAAAATAGGGTTAATAAATAGTCAATCGACGGCCGGCAAAAAATATTGGTCGTACTGGTGTGTCCCAAGTATAGATCGGACGTACGAGGCCGAAATTACGACGGACAAAAGAAATAATGTATAACATCACGCAGTATTCATATGGATCTGTTTTCGTCCAGAAAACGCACAGCAAAAAAAGTCGATTTTACTATTAATTTTCTTTCCTCATCGGCGTAGGTAGAAGGGTCCGGAGTTTTTAAAATTTATCCTATTTCCCTTATATTCCGTAAGATAAATAAAGTACGGAGAGTTAGTTTCGACTTTTCATTGGTTTGACTGTTAATTACATACTTCGTAATGTTTGTAATAGTTCCTGTTTAATAATGTTTCACTGAATCTACTTCTCCCAATTATCTTGACGTAAGTGTGCATTCGATTTCGTTAAGTTTCAATAACATACGCACACATTTTTAGTTATCATTTATTTTGATCTAGAACACTGTTTATGTTACTTTTTCAGATATGATATGGAAGAACGTCGAAAATGGCATCGTGAAACAATGGCGAATTGGATTAAGGGTCATACTGATTGTATGTCCATTGTCAGTGATTCCAAAATTTATTACAAAGTCTGTAAAATATCGTTTCAGAATGCCAAAAAATGGAACGTACAACGTCACTTAACATCGCTAGAACATACACAGAAATTGGATCTCTTGGAAGCTGACAATTTTAACGAAGAACTCTGTGAAACTTTAATGACGGCTAGTATCCCATTAAATAAACTTGACAGTCCCACTTTGAAAACACTTCTCCAAAAATATACTGGTCGAAATGTTCCTGATGAAACCACCTTATGCAAATATTATTTTTCTGAGTGTTTCACGAAAACAGTAGAATGCATTAGAAGACATATTTCAAATCAGTACCTATGGATAAGTGCCGACAAAACTGTCAATATATTAAGACGCTGGTGTACTACATCCAACTATTCCATATAACGCATATGTAATAGCATCTAGAGTTATAAATTTGCACAAAATACTTCATTCGGACGACGGGTACAAGGAAAAAATACTTTTATTTTTTAGTCACATCCTCATGTGTTGCATATTACTTATGTTAGCACATGCTCTCCACAAAATCCGTGAATATATCAGAAGCACCTATTCGGAAGTTGATAGACTTATATCCGCTTTCAAAAAAGTTTTCAGAAAAGCACCACTGAGAGTAGCTCTTTACAGGGAAAAACTTCCATCTTTGTCACTGCCTCCCTCGACAGTAATAACTAGATGGGGAACATGGTTGGAAGCTACTAGTTTTTATGCAGAGAATTTCGACAGTTTACAAAATTTCGTTACATGTTTAAATGACGATGCTCGAAGTATTTCTGAGTGCAAGGAACTAACACAAATCCCAAATTTAAAAAATCAGTTGTATTTCCTTCAGGAAGACTTTGGAAATTTGAAAATCGAAATCTCAAATTAAAAGATGAATTAACCACATTAGATGTGGCTATTAATAATTTCAAAAGTATTCTAAGTGACTTCGGATGTAGGCTGCGGCAAAAGTTAGACGCAGTTTTTAATAGAAATCCAGATTTAATAACATTGCGACAATCGTGTATGAGGACAATGACACAAAATATAACTGCTAAATACGCTGAAATAAAAGAATATTTCCAGTATGCACCTATAACCAGTTGCGTTGTAGAAAGGACGTATTCTGTCTACAAGGATGTAGTTCATTCAAAGAGAACAAATCTAAGAGAACGTTGCGAAAGTATTGTTAGTAATACTCCTTTACTCAACTTGAACTACAAAATGAACAAATAATAACGTATTTTGTATTTTCTAGATCACCACCCACTTGTTATCCAATTATATAAAGAAAATCTTTAAAAATATACGTTCTATTTAAAATGTCAAATTTATTTGCTCTACCTGAATTATTTGATGTAATTGTTCTTCTGATTTTGACACATTTTTAAAAATAAATTAATAACTTTCTTATATACCGTCTTTTAATCATTCGTATTATAGCCGAGCTACTTGCTTTGACATATAAAATTGAAGACTGTATGCCGTTAATGTGATTAATACAGTGCGTGTCCAAAGTTTAGAGACATTCGACAATATAAAAACATCTACGATGTAACACAATAAATGCAGTGTGCGCATATATTATGATTCCACTCTATCCTTTGAATAGCCTGCGGTTAACGAGTACTTTGGGGCTGCTTTTGGTATCATTGTTAATAATGTATTCCCCTCATTACTTGAAATATTTGAATTTATGGGTTTTAACGTCGTACTGTTCTATACGCGCACAGTGGTTCGGGACCGGCAAATAGTCGTGAGAAAAAGTATTATTATGTACAATTAAATAATCAAATTTTATAAAAATATATTATTTTGTACGAAAGCAATTATAATACACTGTATCACTACTTTTTGATTACTGTGATCAAACGCATATCAAATTCGCATAGGCTTTTAGTATCCATCAGCAAGTAGCTATAAGTTCTTATTTTGCATATATGATTCTTATAATACCTGTTATTAACCCTACAAATTTCAGCTGCTCCTTTTTGCTCGTTTCCGAGAAAATGACATTTGAAGAAGTTCGTAATATACGTCTTTTGCAGGGTTATATGAACTTATTGCAATTCATTTTAAGCAACGCGCAGAGCATTTTTGCCGGAAATATGTGTGTTTGAACCACTGTGTGACGCGCCACCTCTTATTTATAATTTCATTCTTGTCACTGATAAAACAATTTTGTTACGAAGTATCGTTCAATTTAAAAAAGAAACTTTGATCAGCCGATTTTAGTCTAAATAAAGTACAGTAGAATCTCGAAACCATGAACACAAAAAATCCGAGACTGTTCACGTTATGGAATTTGTTCACGTTAGCGAGTAGATAGTAAACATACACAGTTTTACTTATATATACCGTAGTCGACATATTTTAATTTCTGATACGAAAGTAGAAAGAGGAACAGAGCGCGACGAAATAAACTAAAGATAAACATAAGCGAGGCTGCCAAGACCGTACACTCGACAAACGTTTCCTATGAAATGTATGGCGTGAGGGTTCCTCGACACTGCGTTGCTGTCCCACCACTATTAGCAAGCATGCATCGCTGCATATTATAAGGTCATCTTCATAGAAGTATAAACCGAAATTAAAATTTAACGACTACGGTATATCGTTTATTTAATAATATACAACATTACATAAAATAGCTAGTGATTTTTGATTGAATTTGTTTGCTAGAAATGCTTGGCAAAATTGTTTTCTCTTGCAATCGTTTTAAGTTTATAATGTCTTCAGCACCCAAATTGTTTGTACGCGCCCAATCTAACGCCATATTTAATGTTTTCACGCCATCCGAATGCGGTACTTTCAAGTTCTTGATTTTTTAATAATTGATCGTCTGCTTCGTCAGATTTAGTATTGTCACTGTCTGATAATATGTTATGCCAACATTTAGCGATAACAGATTGCTCCAATTTATCCCATGCAGCGGCTAGATTCAAAACAGAATCCTTTAACGACAGATTTTTAAGAGCTTCCTGAATATTTTTTGTACTGGAAATTATAGAGACCAGTAAACTTTTTCTATAAGAAAGCTTAGTGAACCGTAAGACGTTCTGATCCATTGGCTGTATCAATGGTGTTACGTTAGGAGGCATAAACATTGCAAATATTTTGCCATCAGTTGCTTTTAATTCTGCTTCCGAGGGATGAGAAGGAGCGTTATCAAGAAGAAGGATTGCATATGCTCTGATGTTTTTACTGCGTAAAAAGGCTCTAACCTAAAATTATGAAAACCAACTACGGTATCGAAAATTTTCGACTTCGAGAGTTTTGCAGATGTCCACGTTCTGAAGTCCCCTGATACCAAAAAAGTGGTTTTTAAAAAATGTCTGTGTGTCTGTCTCTGTGTGTGTGACCACGATAGCGGTCAAACCGCTGTAGATATCAATTCCAAATTTTGTATTTACGTGTATAATCTGCCTCTTGAGATCCGATTAGTTTTTCAGTAAAATCGGTAGACCGGAAGTAGTACTTTACTTCAGTGAAAAAGTGAAGTTTTGCAAATATTTCGTCAAATACTAAGATTAAACAAATTTATAGAGAATTCATATGTACTTAAATTTAAAATTGAGAACCATTTTATTTAAAAAGTTTTTCGAAATTACTACCAGAAGTAGGTCTTTTACACTTATCGAAAATCAGTTTTTTGCCAATATTTTGCAAGTCATGCTTTTTAGACAGGTACGCTACGAATATAAAAGTAATTAGAACTTAATTTCCAATATCTTTTGTATAAAAAAATTTCAAAATTCGGACCGAAAGTATCACTTTTACTCTAACCGAATAACGATTTTTTGCAAATATGTCGTAAATTATGCATTCTATATATATTTATTAAGAGTACAAAAGTATTTAGAATTAGATTTGCAATATTTTTTGTATACATGAAATTTCAAAATTCGGACCGGAAGTAGCACTTTTATTCTTAGCGAGTAGCACTTTTTTTCGAATATCTTGCAAAGTATGCATTCTATAGCGATTTATTAAGAGAATGAAAGTACTTAGAATAGGATTTTGAATAAGTTTTGTATAAAAAAATTCTTAAAATTGTATAGTTTGAAACGCTCATACGTATAAGAAAGTCGTGTGGTGGCCACACCTCATTTTTTTGTTTGAACTTACCTCAGGAACAAACTGGTTAAAAAACCAGTCTTTAAAGATATCTTTCATCATCCATGCATTATCGTTGTTCTTGTAGACAACTGGATTGCAGAAATTCTTAAAGCATATAGGCCGATTTGCTTTTCCAATTATGAGCGGCTTTAACTTGTGCGAACCAGCTGCATTTGTACAACCGAGGAATGTAATTCTTTGTTTCGCAATTTTCATTCCCGGAGCGTTTTTTTCAGCAAGTGAAACATAGGTCTTATCAGGCAAAAGTTTCCAGAATAACCCAGTCTTGTCAGCATTATAGAGTTGATGTTCATTTAAATCAAATTCCGCAATTTCTTGTTTCAATTGTTGTTTAAAAGGATCCACTTGATGTGGCTGAGATGATAATTTTCCCCCGGTAATTTTCAAATGACGAATTCCGAAACGCTTTTTAAAACTTTGGAGCCACCCATAACTGGCATTAAATTTATGTGTACGTTGATGCACCTTATCATAAAAAAATAAAACCCTTTGCCGAATTATTTCTGCAGTAACCGGAATGTTTCTCTGGCGTTGTTTAAGAAACCATCTGTATAGAATTTTCTCCATTTTTGGATATTCCGCTTCTCTTAATGTACATTTTTTGCTAGATGTTGACGTACTAGCCAAAACATCTACGATTTTTTTCTTTTTATTTTTAATTGAGCAAACTATTGATTTTGCTACGCCATACTTTTTTGAAATGGCCGTTACACTCAAACCTTTTTCGTAATCTTCTATTAGTTTACCCTTTTCACGTAAAGACAAACACTTTGCATTCACTTTTGTCATCTTACGGCAGTTAACGTACCGCACATGAGCACTCACTGAACACTGTGGCCCTGTGGCCTGCTTTTACATATTGTAGCATATCATACAGACAGGGAAACCCCCGACGACTTAAAAATTAAAACTATTCATTATTCACATTTACGAGTGTGTTCGTTGTTCACACTACAGAGTATGCAATAGAAAATATTTTGTGTTCACGTTACTGAGATATTCACATAAACGAATTTTCACATTAACGAGATCTTACTGTAGTATGTTCAGGTCGAACATATTATTTTTTATTTTCCTGTCTAATAAGTATCCTCCGATTTATTAAAAAAATGAGGTGTGGCCACCACAAGACTTTCTTATACGTATGAAAGTGTTACTTCCGGTCCGAATTTTGAAATTTAATTTATACAAAAAATATTCCAAATCCAACTCTAAATACTTTTGTACTCTTCATAAATATACATAGAATGCGTAATTTACGACATATTTGCAAAAAATCGTTATTCGGTAAGAGTAAAAGTGATACTTCCGGTTCGAATTTTGAATTTTTTTTTTATACAAAAGATATTGCAAATTAAGTTCTAAATACTTTTATATTCGTAGCGTACCTGTCTAAAAAGCATGACTTGTAAAATATTTGCAAGAAACTGATTTTCGATAAGAGTAAAAGACCTACTTCCGGTAGGAATTTCGAAAAACCTTTTTAATAAAATTGTTCACAATTTCAGTTTTAAATACATATGAATTCTTTAAAAATTTGTTTAAACTTAGTAATTCACGAAATATTTGCAAAATTCGATTTTTTCACTGAAGTAAACTACTACTTCCGGTCTGCTGATTTTGCTCAAAATCTAATCAGTTCTCAAGAGGGAGATTATATTCGTAAATACAAAATTTGGAATTGATATCTGTAGCGGTTAGACCGCTATCGTGGTCACACACACAGACAGACACACAGACATTTTTTAAAAACCACTTTTTTGGTATCAGGGGACTTCAAAACGTGGCCATCTGCAAAAATCTCGAGGTCGAAAATTTTCATCATCATAATACTTCCTTATACTACGTATAAGAAAGTAAAAGACTTGACTTATCAATTTGTATTCTTAATCCTTATTTCAGATCGAACTCTCGGATGGCTACCTGTACTGCACCAATACACGATGAATCCTCATGTTAAATGTTGATTATTTTACTTTTTTTATAGTGTGAGCTCTTAAAGCACTACAGGTATGATATTCCATATAAAATTCCATTGAACAAAAACAAGTATTAATTTGATATAACCATTTTGCAACTTCAACGACATCTTCTATACGCTAACGTTTCAGATCTATATCTATGGGTGCTATTATAAGCCCACATGTTATAAATTGCTTTCATTAATTGATAAATGTTTGTTAAAGAAAACATACTCAATACAACAGCGAAAGCCAGATGTTTTGAGAATTTATTTAACAAGTGTTAAACTCTCCATTTATTGATGCACCTACATACCTTCATGCAACAAACCCACAACTCAAGATATGTCCAACGAAAAGAAAATACCAGTTCCGCATTACTTGTGAGTATAGAATATTATTCTCAAGATGAAAACACAAGAAAAGAAAAGTTTTCCTATAAATCATGTACGTAATGTATTGCCGCTTTATTGATGAATAAAAAAAAACATCCTCAGTTCAAGTGGAGAAAGTCGTTTTATGGTAGGCAGAGAGGGTAACAACTATCGGGCAGAATAATGATAGCCGTGTTACTTAGGAATGGCAAAAACGCTGTCTGAAGAAAAACAAAAAATGCTTGAGTATATACTCTGTGGACTTATTATGAAACTAATTTAAAACATACCGTAGCTATAAACGCCCATATGAAGTAATATTACTATAAAATATATGTACTATACTGTAATAATATAATTTCTGGATGGTTGATTAATATAAAGGCTCTATGGAATATCAGAACGCAGTATGTTGTGTTCAGAGTGGTCTTTTGATGTTCAGTATACACGCATAGAATATATGTTTACTTCTTCTTTAGTTAAATATTCTTGTTTTGTACAGTATAAAATAAATGATATTATTATTATGACAGGTATTGTCTCTGAAGGCAAAGTACATTTTTATCATTTTAATTGCTATTACTCTCGTAATTAAATTACGACTGCAACATTTAGTTCCATGATACCTTTATTACAAATCTGATACTTATTTTTATAATTACTTTATTCTGTATCATCCCTGTTATTATTGAAATTATCGGGTTGGTGGTCTGGTGGGTAAGGGCCGGATACTAAAGTGAATTTTCGAACTCACTCAGGTGTCAGTTATACATGGGCGAGATAGGGGGATACGGTTCAGATTCACTCAGACTAGCCACACTCGTGTTTTGTCGGCTCTCGGGGAAAATACGGTGTCTGAGAGCCGACAAAACAAGAATCGGTCTAGTATGAGTGAAACGGAACCGTATTCCCCTATCTCGCCCATGTATAGAAATACTTTTATACTATACCCTGTTCACTCAACGTATAGAGTAATCACGAGCTGTCCACGACCGTAACACGTGCACAGCCCAATTTACAACAGAGTGCTTATATTAACAATGAAGTTTATTATAAAATCTTTTAATTACATGTTCAAATTTTGGAAAACAACAATTTATTAGTTTATATAAAATACTAAACCGATTTTAATTTACAGAAAATGCATGTTTTGTCTTTTTAGATAACTAAAATACGTAAATCTCAAACATAACCTATATCAACAAAACATTCGTAAATTGCTTAAAATCCATCACTTAATAAGTGGATAAATATTAATTGACTTAACAAAAAATACACGAATGCGGATTTTGTAAACAATTTAAGATAAATTTAATATGCATTTGTCAAAATCAATATCAGGCATTTTAACAAATAATACAAAAGCAATATAGGTATTTAAAAATGAAGCAAATATATTAAAGACTTTATTCACATGTGTATATAATATAAATTACAAGTTAAAATAGGGCATATGTAGTTCCTTTATTATGAATTTATAAGGTATTTTATACGTGTATAAATAGAGTACATGCATAGTAAACATATATAAATAAAATGCATACACAATATACTTTATTTTTAAAAAATATATAGAAGAAAGAGCGAAAGAAACTATGAATGTAAACATATATTTTAAATTTTTCTGTGTTGACAATTAAAATTATTCCTGAATGTCACTGTCACATTCACTACTTCCAGAACTTTCCAAATTAATTATGAAACTCTCTTGTAAATTTTCAACAATTACGTCTAACTCCCACATATTCTTCTCTACTTCTTTAACATGTTTGATGGCATTCAACCAGTTCTCTTTTGTAACATTGTTCAATGATGTGTGTAACAGCTGTTTTACTTCCTTTAATTTAAATGTAGTGTTTTTCCTTGCAATTTCTCCTTTAACTTGGGCCCATATTAATTCTATCGCCCATATTAATTCTATCGGGTTCAATTCACAATGATAGGGTGGCAGTCTTAGTACTGTTCTATTGTAAGTTTTTGCAAGTTCATCAATCGCATATATATTGAAATGTTCTTTGTGCACCTTAACTAAATGTAATAGTTCATCTTTAACCATATCTTTTTGAAAGGATATATTTTTTTCTTGCAACCAAGACTGAATATCACCTTTCCGTGTGGCTGTAGTTGGCACTTTTTCAATTTTTCTACTGTGATAGGAAGCATTATCTAATACCACAACACATTTTTCTTCCAACGTTGGCAATACCTTTTCAAACCACTCCTCAAAGATATTAGCATTCATTTCTTCGTGATAATCATTGGTCCTTTTTGACTCGAACAACAATAAGCCATTTTCTACAAATCCATCTTCTGAACCAATATGAAGAACAATCAATCGTCTTCCCTTTCCAGTTGGATTTTTAAGACCCGTCGAGAGCCTTTGTAATAAAGCTTGTCTTGGACTTATTACCGTTTCATCTACCCATATTTTTTGTACAGTATGGCCTTCATTGACCCATGTTTCATCTAGGTAGTAAATTTTTCTATTTTGTTCCCTGAATTCTTTTATTTGACGAAGGTAGCGCCGTCTCCATGTAACAATTTCACATTTTTCCTTTAAAAAACTATTACGAGCTCTTTTTTTGAAAGAGAAATTCATTTCTTTCAACAACTTCCACACTGTTGTACGTTTGAGGTTTGGCAAGTTCTCATCTTCATTTACTTTAAATAAAATCTTATTCACTGTTGGCACCTCATTTTTATAGAAAAGTGAGTGTACTATTCGTCTAATAATATTGCGCATATCATCATCAATATTATCCAGGATAGATCGTGCTCTTGTATACGTCTTTGGAGGTTTCACATCTTGTGCATTGTGTTCTCGCAAAATATTAAAAACACTTGCAGAGCAGATACCTGCAGCTTCGGCTGTAAAGTCAACAATTCGTGTCTTAGAGTCAGCTGGGCATTCTTGTTGACGTTTGGTAAATATATTCAGTACAGTCTCTTTTTCTAGCACTCTAAAATGTCTCTTTGCTCGTTTCTTCAGTTCTGGCTGCATTTTGCACAGTACTGTACAAACAGGTAAAAACTGACTTAAATTCAACACGTCTAGAAAGCTGAAACATAATTAACCTATAAACAATTTGCTTTGTTTACGATTTATAGATCTTAACTTCAATAAACCTTTAATCGTTAATAGAGTCTTTAAAAAGACTGAGAATAATAATAATAACAACTTAAACAAATACAAAGAGCGCAAATACAAGGAACAATACAATTAATACACAATACTATATAGCAAAGGCAAAAAGCAAAAAGTATACATATATAACATATATTTCAAAATAACAGTATATGCTCAATTGTTCTACATTAGCAAATACATGTTTTCATCCTTCACTAAAATTGTGATTTTTCTGCGTGGTATAGTCACAATCATGTGACAAAATCACAGAAAGCAGATGATTTATATCGTGTGTTTTAGGATTTGTATGTAGCTCTCAGAGCCAATAGAAAGGCAGTATTAAAAATCATGCATTAATCACGCGTTTTTTGCTACTCTATACGTTCAGTGAATATGGTATAGTAAGGTACTGTCTAAAAAGCATAACTTGCGAAATATTCGCAAAAACTGATTTTCGATAAGAGTAAAAGGCCTATTGCCGGTAGGAATTTTGAAAAACTTTTTTAATAAAATTCTTTTCAAATTTAATTTTGAGTACATTTGAATTCTTTATAAATTTGTTTACACTTAGTAATTGACGAAATATTGGCAAAATTCAATTTTTTTACTGAAGTAAACTACTACTTCCGATCTACCGATTTTACTGAAAAACTAATCAGATCTCAAGAAGGAGATTTTAGACGTAAATACAAAATTTGGAATTGAGATACCGCTATCATGGTCACACAGACACACGCTCAGAAATTTTTTAAAAATCACTTTTTCGGTATCAGGGCACTTTAAAACGTGGCAAAAATCTCGATGTCGAAAATTTTCGTCATCACAATACTTCCTTATACTACTGATCTTATACTACTTTCCTTATACTACGTATAAGAAAGTAAAGCAGCTGTTCCTATACTTTATTATTAAGAAGAAATATTCTATTTATATTGTTTAAAGTTAATAATCGATTATAAATGATAAATAAAAGAGTAGTTTTTTTAATTACAATCAACGATCCCAATACAACAAATTCCTGCATTCCTATTCCTGTTAACCCCTCTACCTCTATATATATATAGTAGAACCATATATGCGACGTCACGTTATCCGCATCCTCGGTATTTCCGACCGTTTGCTGCCTGACTCGTTATTGTATTGCAATTATGTAATGCTTATGTATGTTGTCACTAGATATGTTGTCAAAGATATTTCTTATCATATGCATGTATTTCGCATTTCAATTACATTAAGTACTGAGTCCCTTTTATGTTTCTTTGCCCCTTTTATTATACGACCTTTTCTGTTCTCCGACGCGGACCAGAACCTGAAGGTGACGGATAAACGGGGTTCAATTGTAGCACGTTTTTAAGAAAAATGTCAAGTTTTAACGCTGAATGTAAGAAAGGCAAATCCTAAATATAATAGTTGCTTTTCAAAACTTCAAACTATGGATATAGAGATTTTTAATCTATAAAGGAATGCTTCTAATAATAACGAAACAGACCGGTTTTATTGGTTGTACATTTAGAAAAAAAAAATATCCAAGAGGTTTGAATTATATACACGAAGATCAGTCGCACCCTTTAAATGTTTGCTTTCATAAGAGAATTATTAAATGAAATGACATAAATATTAATGGGAATTCTATTTAATATTTCTCTTCATTTCGGATTGTTTCGGACACATCTAAAGGTAGCTACACACATGTAACAAAACATCGTTCCGAACTTCGTCGCGTCTCAAGTGTGGACACAACCACGCAACAGTGTAACATCGCAACATAACAGCGTCCCATCAGTTGTCGGTTTTCTGCCGTCGCATCAAAGAAATGTTGCGCGTTCACGTTGCGCTACATGTTCGCATGTCTGGACGGGCCTGGCGAACAAATAATGAATGCCCGCGATTATTTTTAATTTCACTTAAATTTACTGAGGAAAAGTTTTTATGGCTTGGGAACGTTCCTTTCAAATAATTCAAAACAACTGTGTTCATTTTTTTTCTCAAAATAATTCTAAACATCTGTGTCATATTTTGTGGAAGAAAACGCATTTTCTTACTTTTTCCAGTAATAAAATTTGTCGGATATAAGTTTAAATCGTTCTTTTTGGAATTTACGTCCGATTGCGTTTAATCAGACTGAATTAGATATCGGTTCGGTATGGAGTGAACGAAGGATGTGATTCTTGCTTAGATCGACATTTATCGAGGAAAAGTAATTTTGTGGAATACCATAGCATTCCAGATAAAGTTAAAAAAAATTGTGTCTGCCACCAACGTCTTGGCCTACGTTTTTTCTTTTCCACTAAATAGTGCATAACTATATACGCTGCAGCCGCAATGTCCATCTTGCTTGGAAAACATTCATGAACTGATCAAGAAGGATGGGACGGCATTATGTTTGCGTTGATGTTACGCGACGATGTTCTGTTGCACCACAAAACTTCATCACATCGCAACTCCGTCGCGCAACAAGGAATGTTGCGCGACGGAGTTCGGTACGATGTTTTGTTCATGTGTGTAGCCACCTTAACGTGTAGAAAACTCGCCTTTATTATATATGTATGTATATGTATATAATAATACATTTCAATTTTACTGACAATTTATTTATAAAAATATAGAAAAAAAGATGATAAGATAATTTATTCATGTGCCGACGGCATTGAAAAATTACATAAATAAATGACCCATACAATAGTAATAATCGATAATAACAATAATACATCTCTAGAAGTATCACATTTCAATCAAAAATCCACTTTTCATTCGTAAACTCTTCAACATTTGTCGGCTTTCAAACTTGATAACTGCGAATTGAAATTGAATAAGGACTGCCAAAAATAACACAAAACATTAAATAAAAATTTATAGACTACATTTTAAAATTTGGGCTTCGAGGTGCATTGCGTCATCATTACCACTACCTGTTTGCCAAATTTCACGGCTCTAAGTGCGATAGATTCATCTGTACATCGCACACACGCAAATATTAAGTACTACAATATTGCGTGTACTGTATGTTGATAATATATAATTTTTCGTCCCAACTTGTGACAACCTCTCATTGAACTGACAACTATAACCATGATCTTACCGAAAGCATACCCACAGTTGTTGCTTTTATTGAATCAGCATGTGTGCAAGTTTAGATAAAATGAGTACATCAGTAGATTTGTAGAGTTACACAGAAATACGACGTAGAAGCCCATCAAGAAAGAAAGACAGAAACAAACAAACAAACAATATGAAGTCTGATTGCAGTCGCAATGGATTTTCAACAGGAAAAACTTGCAGGTGTTTATTATTGGAATTGTGTGAAATTATATTATTGAATATAAATACCGATAGCTCCATTTCACCCAAGAGGAAACATGTAAATTAATGCCTTTATAGGCACAATCAAATATAAAGTTCATATTTCAGATTGTATTATATTTCACATTTTTAACTTCGAAAAATCGTGCCTTCAAATATTTTCCTCGTTAGAGACGGACATGCTTTTTTTTATGGATGGTGACAGTGTACGTAATCAGACACAAAGGCATAATTTTGATAGTATGGTTATGCCATGTAAATAATAATAAGCGTCTATAATTTGAATTTAAGTATGTTAACTATCAGAATTTGAAGTTTTCAAAAGCTTAGCATGTACACTAACACTGTTTACTTAATTACTTAAAAAAACAGCCTACTTTAATGAGGTAAGATTTGAATAGTTGTAAAAAGCACATTTTTGATGCAAGATATTTTTGTTGATTTTAAATTTGGAGAAGACCTTTCATCGTCAACTTATGAAGAATTTAGTATCTACCCCGCTGAATAATCAAACTTAGGAGAAAATTATCTGATTAAAGAAAATTAATTAATATGTCAAAATATTTAAAACAAGTTTTCTCAAATATCCTTTGCAGTAGATTTGTTTGCTTTAGTTCACGTTAAAAAATGAATAAAAAGCTACCCCGCTTTGCACTTATTTTTCGTTCAACTATCCTTTACTTTGTTTTAAATGTATATAAAATAAATTAAAATTAGGCAGCCCACATTACAGTGAATGCTATTCTGGTAAAAATCATTCCCTCGGTTACAAATGTGTAAATATTTGATCAGAAATTAATTTTTATTCGCTTAGATATTGAGTTATTATTTCAAATATTTATTATATATTCCCTGTGTAATAGGTACTCGGATATCCATGGCTTGCTTATTAAATTATGTGCTATGCAACCAATATTACATTTCCGATTCACTAGCGAGGACCCTTAATATATTGAACTCTGTAAGAATAAAATAGGATTTATTTTATATTTGTATTATTCAATATATTGTGTATGCATCGATGTAGAAAACTTTAAAAAAAACCTTACATGTTTTTGGTGCGAAATTTAGTAAGCAATCCAAAAATGAACCGATCATTTGTATCATTTGAAAAAATTCACTTTTAGGCAGAAATATGCCAAATAACTGTAATCCAGTTTTCTGTAACTTCAATTATACCCTGTCTCAGAATAAGAAGGAGTGATTCAAATATCGCGCCAAAATGGTACATTTTTTCTGAGATTTCATTGGTTTTTGCCCAGGCAAGTTTAATATGCAAAAATTGGTACGCTCATTTCGCCATTTTATGTTTATAACCAACGATTTTGTTTTCTTACATTTTTGCTTTGATATTTCAAATTTAACTGTTATTAAATAAAATCTGTACTTTTGAACATGAGTGATCTGCCATATTCCAGCAAAGCGTTAGTATCGCCGCCCAAACAGCGTGATCGATAAGGACATCTAAGACATAACGAAAAAGAAACTGTTTTAAATATGTATAAAAAAATGTTAACGGTACAAATTCCCAGAATGGGAACAACAGAAATGGTAATAAACATCTCCAGAACACTAAGTAAGGTATAAGTATTACTTCAATAACAATATATTATAAATATGTATTTTAGGGTTGGCAAAGTCAACTGTAATCGGATAATGAAGGAATACAGGCAAATTAATGGTGGAATTCTGTAACTTCTCGGAAGCTCCGGCTATCGTAGGCCCTGGCAACGAAGTGACGTTGCGATGACGATTTCAGAATTTTTAGAGTTAGTGACGTAGAAGTGTCAATTTACGATTTTTTGCACATAACCTTTATGTTTAACATGTAAACAAACATCATCTCGTAAACATATACCAAAATCTTTCAATTTAAAATTTTAACTAATAAGAAAATTGTTTGAAATATAATATAGCGATTGCTTTTTTGCATTGCATTTTTTTTTAAAGAAAATGCACGGAACATTTTGTAATGCCAAGACATAGTATAACCATATGTTTATACTGCTAGCAAGATAGCACGAAACACTTTGGAAAATTTCAACAAGAACTGCTATCATTAGGAGAGTTTCAAAGGACGTAGTATCGCACTAGTGTATAGTGAATTTGCAGATAAATGTCTTTTCAGGCACATTTATGGATGATGAAATGTGATTTTTACTTTCTTATACGTAGTATAAGGAAGTATTGTGATGATGAAAATTTTCGACCTCGAGATTTTTGCAGATGTCCACGTTTTGAGGTCCCCTGATACCAAAAAAGTGGTTTTTAAAAAATGTCTGTGTGTCCGTGTGTGTGTGTGTCTGTGTGTGACCACGATAGCGGTCAAACCGCTGTAGATATCAATTCCAAATTTTGTATTTACGTGTATAATCTGCCTCTTGAGAACTGATTAGATTTTGAGCAAAATCGGCAGACCGGAAGTAGTAGTTTACTTCAGTGAAAAAATCGAAATTTGCAAATATTTCGTCAATTACTAAGTTTAAACAAATTTATAAAGAATTCATATGTACTTAGAATTAAGTTTGAAACAAATTGTCTTAAAAAAGTTTTTCGAAATTCCAACCGGAAGTAGGTCTTTTACTCTTATCGAAAATCAGTTTTTTGCGAATATCTCGCAAGTCATGCTTTTAAGACAAATACGTTACGAATATAAAAGTATTTAAAACATCATTTTCAATATCTTTTATATAAAAAAAATTTCAAAATTCAGACCGGAAGTACCACTTTTACTCTTATCGAATAGCGATTTTTTGCAAATATGTCGTAAATTATGCATTCTATATATATTTATCAAGAGTACAAAAGTATTTAGAGTTAGATATGGAATATTTTTCGTATAAATGAAATTTCAAAATTCGGACCGGAAGTAACACTTTCATACGTATAAGAAAGTCGTGTGGTGGCCACACCTCATTTTTTTATAAAGCCAACAAGAACAGATATCCCTATCAAGTGGACATTGTTTTTCTTACAAGAGTACCTAAACACAAAAAAATACATAAACCTAGCAGACAATATCCACAGAACATAAAGCATGTGAAATGTGCACAAACTAATTGTTTGAAAAAGTCTATTATGGTATCGTGTTCACAATAACTTCACAATTTAAAGTTGACTTTTTCATAAGATTTTCTAATAATAAAACTACATCAAATTGAGAGGATGTTTAACTTTATATTATGTTGAAGAAGATAAGAGGAAATTTACCTGTTTAGTCAATGAATTTCTTTATTTGTAAGTCAAACCGCAAAGATTTTATCAATATGTAACTATATTGAACGATTAATGTTTTAGGCTCCAAAAAGGTAACATTAAGTTTTAATAGCATAGGCCAAAGTACATAAATGGTTGAAGGATATAGATGATTTTGTATTTAGAAAATCGACCAATCCTGTGCTGTATTGTTGTACTTGGTACACCAAATCATTCGATATTATTGCAGGATTTTGTTGTCGAGCCTCTGAAATTATAGTAATTGAAAGTTCTCTTTATTTGCAGTTTTTACAGAAGAGTAATATTCATTAGGCTGAAATTTGCACTTCGTCAACTCAAAAGAATGTAAAAAATTATTGTTTAATAAATTTACCAGCAAGTATTATAAAACAATAGAAGACATTTGACTCGTATAATTATACTAATATTGGATATGAATTATATGTTTACTATAAAATCTTATCAATAAAGATCAAAAAGAAAAATAATAATACTGAACTAGAAATGTGAACTTTGAATAATAGGTACTCAAATAGAAATTGTTTGTATAAATATTGAAAAATAAAACACATTTTATTGTCAAATATATTTTTTTTTATTAACCTTACCATAAAAGTAGTGCTGAAATTTAAAAAAATTACAGTATGTGAATATAAAAAATATATATACAAAAGGAGGGTGTTCTTCATCGGCTAAAGGTGGAGCAAGTATATCAACATGTGTGCCATCAATTACACCTACATCTCGTGCACCCCATTTTTCATAAAAACTATACAGAAGGATAATTTTTAGAACGTTTAGAAAAGATATGATTGCCCTTGGTAAATATATGAACTGGGTGCTATCAATTAAACAAAATACATCTCCGGTCTCCCATTTTTTATCATAAAAACAAAATAAGGAATTATTTTTAGAATATTTTGATACAACATAATTACCCTTACTTAACACGATTCTTCGATTCACAATCACTGGGAAATTTTATCCATTCAGGGAATAAATTGTTTGATATTACAAGACAGGCCTGATGAACTATTCGACTTACTGAATTCTGACTGAGAGAAACAAGGCTATTAATACCAACACTATTCTGATAGCTGCCTGATGCTATGAAATTTAATGTTGTTAAGACCTGTAACAAATATATAATGTGCACTATAAAGTTAATATGCATTTCAAGTGATGTTTATGATAATAACCTTCAAATGTAATGGTATATTTGTTTGTTATATGTCCATCCAATAACTGGATCAGGTTTTGAACAGTGCCCTTATTCAGTCTAAACATTTGTTTAAAATGCCTGTTTGGTATTTCAAAAGGATATCCGTGATTTCTTAAACGTTTTCGGAATATACGCATATAATTTCTAAAATAAAGAAAATAGAGAATATTATGTATACTCTATATATTTTATATTATCGATTACCTACCTGTTGTGATCTTCATCTAATAATAATGCTATAAAGCCATTCATATTTGCAAATATAAAACAATAATAATTATAACAAATAAACTAACAGAAACTATAAATATAACAACAGGAACAGTATATTAACAATAGTTATATAATAATAATATAACCACAATATAACCAACAAAATCTTTACTCACGAACGTTTTGACAGTTCTACGTCACTAACTCTCAATATTCTGAAATCGTCATCGCAACGTCACTTCGTTGCCAGGGCCTACGATAATCGGAGCTTCCGAGAAAGTTACAGAATTCCACCATAAGGTCTCCTAAAGAAGGAGTAGGCAGGCATTCAAAACTTTATAAAATTGATAAATCTGTAAAAAATTCTGTAAGGCGCACAGTTTCTTTTTTAAAAACGTACTTCTGACCCTTGAGAAATTTATGGCAGATATACAGTCGAAAGCAAAAAAAAGTAGACAAAAATACAGGTTTCTGTTATAGACTTTCTCAAAATGATTAGTGTGATAGCGACTTCAAAGTTACTTGTCAAAATTTGGTTATCTATCAAAATTGACAACCTTACAGTTGATATTAAACTATTATCAAAATGCCTTCCATAAATGAAGATAATAAAGTCAGTGTTATTGCAGATTTGAGTAACGGTTTCAAAGTACGTGAAATTGTGGAAAGGAAATAATATGTTATGGGAAATAGAAGGAAACTTAAATTCAGAGACTTATATCAACATTCTAAGTATGTAATATGATGTTGCCTTCAGTGGAGCTATTTTTTCCAAATCGCAATTTTATAATTCAACAGGATAACTGCCCCATCCACCGGACAGAGTAAAAACATGGTTCAGAGAAAATAACATCAACGTGTTGGATTTTCCGCAAGAAGTCCTGATTTAAATATTATCGAAAACGTGTCTGATGATCAAAGAAATAAAGAAATTAAATCGAAGACCTTAAAATAGACAAGATCTGGTAGAAATAGTTCACACAGCATGGGAGAATGTAAATCAAAATATTTGTACCAACCTTTATAACTCTATTCCAAATAGATTGCAAGAAGTTTTAAACAAAAACTGGTCTATAACCAGATATTAAAGCATAGGTATATTTCTTCATGATGTTTTTTAATTATTATTTTGATTTGTATTAATCAGGTAGAAGACGTTTTGATAATTATTTGATTTGCCATAGAATAATGACTTGACACTAATGACAAGTAAATAAAGCCAGGTTTACAAAGTACAAGATTTCTTGTCTACTTTTTTTTGCTTTCGACTGTAACTATGGATGAGTTCATACCAAAAATGAGCCGAGCAACTCTACACAGATTTTTGAAACTCATCAACGTTATATTTCAGATATATTAAACGTAACAAGAAAAATTTACTAATAGAAAAAGATGAAATTATCAGGTGGAGAAGAAAATTCCTGAGAACAATAAAACAGTGTAGAGATGATGGTCACCGTTGACATTGACATTGACACAGGAATAATCAGTGCACGGCAAGCTTTCGTTGAAGGTTTATCCACCTCATTAAGAAACCCTACTGATAAAGACAGGCGATTAATAATACATATCTGTATTGGAATTTGTGGAGGATGGACTATTGCTTTTTGAAGGAAGGAAAATTGCTGTTACCATGATGAAATGAACAGCAACATTTTCGAAACATATATAACATAAATATTGCCAAAGTTGCCAGATAATGCTGTAATAGTCATGGACAATGCATCTTATCGTTCATATAGACTGAAAAAGCTGCCTACTTCATCATGGAGAAAAACTGCAATACAAGACAATAAGTGCTAAATTAGTGAGTGCATCTAGTTTGTCTTCATAAAGATCAATATAATACTTATAAAATTGATGAAATGTCAGCTGCTGCACATAGAACTGTATGGCAGTTACCACCATATCATTGTGAGCTCAATCCGATTGAGATGATTTGGGCCCAAATAAAAGGTGAAGTTGCTGCAAAAAATACAACTTTCAAAATGTCACATGTGCGAGAACTTTTAATCGAAGCAATTAGAAATGTTACAATAAATAATTGAAGAAATTGTAATATGGACCATGTAATTGAAGTAGAAGAGAGAATGTGAAACTTAAGATGGATTAGTGGATGATATTATGGAACCATTTATTGTTTGTGTCGGAAACCGTGATAGCGAAACTGATTCGTACTTGTTTAGCACAAGTGATTCAGGCTAGTTTAAGTGGCCATTTTGTTTAATATTTATAATCACTATTGTTTTATTTAAATGTTTATAAAATGTCATTCGTCTTTACAAACACTTTACTTTGAATGTTAAAATTCAAAATAGATTTTAATATATGTATATTTGTGTGTATATGTATCACGAACGGATTCAATTCAAAAATAATAGTGCTCTCTTTAAAATGAACTTTTGAACTTTATAGTGTATAAAGTGCAGTGTGATAAGCATATCACACTACATCAATTATTATTATAAAATTTTGGTTAATATACTTTTTTCTACAGCAAAATTTACGAGGAAATGTATTACTTGGCTGGTTTTGCTGTAGCTTTTCCTAATTCTGTAGCGAATGCTGAGGAGATTACCATTGAAGTCGACCTTCAGATACATAATAACTCATAGCTGATGGTGATCCGGGTAATTCGTGGGGATATTCAGTCATGGGTTATTGAAATTTATTACTCTTATATCTACTATTTATATGTATATTCCATACCAATCGCAAATGAATAAATACCTTTTATTTCATATTATAAATTAAAAGTAGTTTAATTTTATCTTAGAGTAAGTAAGATATATAGAGAGCATAGTGATAGTTTGAAGACAAATAAATTGAAGCCCGGTGCGGTGCTGAAGTGGTAAAAATATTGCACACTTGATGGGTTATTGTATATATAAACTAATAAAATTTATTAAATTATATAAATTCCTTTTTTTAAAATTAAACTTGCCTTTTCATTAATAACGTTTTAGAAAAACCATTTTTGATGTCTTTTCAAAAGAAATGCATTACATATTCTAGTGGCTTAAAATTATTAAATATGTAATAATCTTTTTAACATGATGAAAACACTATTGTTAATTTCCTACACATAATTAAAACAAAAGTTCTAAGATAGTATATATTATTCAACGAAAACATTTTATCAATATTTACAGAATACATCAATAGCAATGTAAATTATTATTTTTATTACTGTTGCATGTAGATTCATATTTCTAAAAGTAATTGCTTGAATTTACACTGATTTATTTGTATAACTTCTTTATTGATACTATTTACGATATAAAATAATATGCAAAAGCTTCTCGAAGACCTCTTGATGAAAGGTTTGATACACTCTCCCTCCCTGGTACAAATATACATATGATAACAGACTTAATTCATACTTTTCGTATTTCTATAGCACTTTCGCAATGAAGTATAATACTTATATATTTATAATAGTAATCCTTAAGACGCTCAGAACAAAGTCTACTATTTTCATTTGGCTTATGTATTGTCTTTATCCATAGATACCTTCTAATAGCCTGTTTTTGGAAACCTAGTCAACAAATTTAAATGTTAAGATTAACATTCATCAAATTATAGATGTATGTACTTGCTTGTGGTTATAACTTTTCTCTGTATCCCATTGCTTTGTACTCTTATTGCTACTTTGATTGGTTCAATGTAAAGTGGCACATCCAGCCATTTCAATCCATAATAGAAAATGAATCCCAAAGAGCTAAATCCTTAGTCAAAAATAATACGGTTCTACAATTCTTATCTAATGCACTATTTCTAACCTCAATCTCATATAACATGTCTAACATCTAGTTTTAATAAATTTTTAAGCTATGTGTTCCGGATTTTGGCGCGGTACTTGAATCACTCCTTATTCTGAGACAGGGTATAGTAATTGCAAAAAATAACATATTTGTATTAAGACCTTTTATTATGAACAACTCTACTAAAAATTGTGTCCATCTATTACGTCGTTTCCGAGAAATATAATTTTATAAAATCATTGAATTTTTCAGAAAAATGGTTAATAAGTCTAAAACCTTAAATTTTAGGCCTATACCATCTTATAACTTTAGTTATAAGATAGTTAGAATTATACGGGGAATACAAAATGTAATAATATATAGAGAACTCCGCCTGGGGCAGCTGTGGGGTGGATTGAGTAGCTCCACAGTTGTCACTGCCGGTCCCAAGCCCGGGTAAAGGAGGAGGGTTGTAGCGGTAGGCCAGCTCCCTGCCATACGGAAAAAAAACATACTTGCTAAAAAACCTAATCAATTGCCTCGGAATAGGACGGATAACACACAAGGACGAACCAAGCTAAGAAAACGGACAACGATATGCGGTACATGGAATATACAGGGCCTCTCCAATAAAATAAACGAAGTTGCCAACGAATTGAAAAATCTCCAAGTAGACATCGCGGTTTTAACAGAGACGAAAAAGAAAGGAAAGGGATCGAAAAATTGGGGGAGCTACGACCACTTCTACAGCGGAGTACCCAAGGAAAGCAGAGCTAAGCAAGGAGTATCCATAATAATCCACAGGAAAATGAGAAAGTACATCTCCACATGGGAACCGATTAATGAAAGGATGATAAAGATGAATCTAAAAATATTAGGATATAATGTGACTATACTGGGAATATATTCCATTAATGATGACGAACAATTCTACAATAAAGACTAATTTTATGAAAAACTAAATGAGGAAATAGGAAAAATAGGAACATCAAGAGAAATAATACTTCTAGATCTGAACGGCAGAACAGTAAGAAAGCAAAAGGACCTGGTTGTGGGAAAGTATGGAGAAGAAGTCGTCAACGATAATGGAAGACGGTTAATAGAAATATGTGAACAAAATCAGTTGACCATTCTTAATGGTCATTTTCAACACCGCGAGATCCATAAATACACATGGACACAGCCAACAAGGAATCTAAAAATCGTTATTGACTACATAATAATTAAACAAAAATCCAGACTGAAGTTCCTAGATGTAAGAGTTCAGAGACGTGCCTCATGTGGAAGTGACCACTACCTTCTAAAAGGAAAAATAGTGTCACCAATAAGAACAAATGAAGAACCTGACAATTCCAAAAAAAAAGTTGAAATAACAAACGAAGAAACTCCAAAAAGATTTAAAGTCAACAGCCTCGAACACGAAAGTACAAAAATACTATACAACTCTAGACTTGACAGCAAAATTCAGAATGCAGAATTCACAAACATAGAAGAAGAATACGAATATATAAAGAGGGGCATACACTCAGCGGCAGAGGAAGCATTGGGTTACGAAGAAAAACGAGGAAAACAGAAAAAACCATACTGGTGGGACGAAGAAATTGAATACGAAATAGAAGAAAAGAGGAAAAGGTACCACGTATATTTAAGTTCGAAAGCTATGGACAAGGAAAAATACAAAGAATCACAAAAGAGAGTACGGAAGAAAATATGTGAAAAGAAGAATAATCAATGGGAAAGGACGTGTTCAAGACTCAATACATACATTGGAGGAAGGAAGAGTACAGAAAGTTGGAGGCTCCTCAAAAGTATGAGAGGAGGACGAACGAAGGACATAATCTCACCTATAACACTTGAAACATGGAACAAGTACTTTGAAGAGATGTTGACAGAAGACAGACCTCAATTTAAAGACATCCAAAACGAAAACCAGGGCATATTTATACAAGGATCCCCAATTAGAATAACTGTGGCGGAGGTTAAAGAAGTCTGTAAAACCTTAAAAAACGGAAGAGCTCTCCAGGACCAGGTAATATTACTAATGAACTGTTAAAATACGGCACAGATAAGCTATACGGGCTATTAAGAAATTTATTCCAAAGATGCCTTAACAGGCACGAGGTACCCATGGAATGGAAGATATCATACCTATCGACGATATTCAAAAAAGGCGACAAGAGTAACTGCGACAACTATCGAGGAATAGCCGTTACAAGTGCTATAAGTAGAGTTTACGGGAAAATCTTAAAGAACAGGATAGAGAAAGAATATGCCGATATGGAGGCAGAAGAACAAGCAGGCTTCAGAGCAGGAAAATCCACAGTCGACCACCTGTTTACGCTAACTCAAATTTTAGAAAAGAAAGCAGCACGAAATCAAGAGGTACATCTCCTGTACGTAGACCTGAAAAAGGCCTACGACAGTGTGCCTTTAGTAAAACTATGGGAGGCTCTTCAACATAGCAACATAAACATGGAAATAATAAAAGCTGTGAGGTCTTCATACGCGGGCTCCACATCCAGAGTCAAAACCAACGAAGGATTAACATCTGGATTCACAATAACCAAGGGTCTTAAACAAGGTTGCTGTATATCTCCGACACTATTCAAAATATACTTGGAATATGCACTAAAGACATGGAAACGGAAATGCAATAGCATGGGAATGCCAGTGGATGCCGACACGACAGTATATACCCTCTCTTTCGCGGATGACCAAGTAGTTATTACACAAGATATAGATGACATGGAATATATGAGCCGAAAGCTCATCGAGGAATACGGAAAATGGGGCCTGGATGTCAACATTACAAAAACGGAGTATATGTGCATAGGAGGACAGCAAGAAGACCTACATCTAGCAACGGGACAGATCATCAAACATTGCAATATATACAAATACCTCGGAATGAAAATAACTAAGGATGGGACACTAGATGAGGCAATATCGGACAGAAACGTACAGGGAAGAAGAGCTACTTCCATGCTGAACAGTATTCTATGGGACAAGACCATTACAAAAGAAAATAAAAAAAGGATTTACAACTCCATCGTGAAAGGCATAATAACATATAGCTCGAAGGTGTGGCCGATAAAAGAATAAACAAAAAGAAAGATAAAAGCCACAGAAATGGACTTCTGGAGAAGAGCGGCAGGAAAATCCAGAAGAGATAGAGTCCCAAATGAAACCATTAGACAAGAAATGGGAATACAACACCACATTATTGATGACATTATAACTAAACAGCTAACATGGTATGGGCACGTCCAAAGAATGCCAGAACACAGAATCCCAAAGAAAGTACTAAACTGGAACCCCCAAGGAAACCGAAAACGAGGAAGACCGCGCAGAAGCTGGAGAGACGGAGTGGATAAGGAAATTCGAGAGACGGATCTGGAGGAGGGCATGTGGATGAACAGAGGGGAATGGCGATTAGGAATCGGAAGACGTAAAACGTTGTAACCCGATATATATATATATAATAATATATAGAGTGTTTCGCTTAAAAAACACACCAAGTTACGGAACACGTATAATACCAAATAATTTTAAAACGTGCTCCTAATCAGTGGCTATCATTGGAAGAAAACCGCTTCGAAATATCTTTTCTCATAAAGTCACAATCTACCTTCCCTGCGGAGATGACTCACCCTGTATATAAGAAAGTCGTGTGATGCCCACCACACCTCTTTCTTGCTATCTAGGATTGATATTAAATTTCGTACTTAATTAATTAATCAATATAATATTTTATGGTAACAGAATATTGGAAGGATTCTTTGTAATTACCATATTATTTTTAAGATTATGATTAGGAAATTGTTAATTTAATTCAAAAGTTGAAGTGCAATATAACATGTTCTTTAATTAGTTACATATCTTTCATAAAAGTAATTGCTTCGTTGTAAAAATGTGTACATTATATATTGCACTATGGAATTAACTTCTTATTCATGAGCTGTGACGAAACCGAGCATCTGCAATACTAAAGTAACAGAATGGCTTTTTCATCACTGACATCGTAATCGTCGTCATAGTAATCCTATGCACTGATATTTAATTACTCTGTAAGCAGAATTATTCTACGTACTAGTGAATAGAAACGAGCCGTTGACCTATTAATTGGCGCAAACGAATTTGCTGCCGTATCATCGGTTCATTGATTCGACGAGATAAATAACAAAAAAAAGTCTGAAGCAGATTATTATCCATTTCGTGCTCATCATCGCTGTTCTAAGCATTGGTATGGAAAGGGAAGATGTGAAAGGAAACAGAACGGTATCCTGATTGACTTTATTATACTATTTAGTGTTTTTTTAAATCAAAACACGGTCAAGGCTGGGGAAGTACATCTCGCAAAACACCATTCCGTCAATACAATTTGTGCATGTAGTAGGTATACAGTGTGCACGCGATCTACCTGCGGATGAATATACTAGACAAGCTGGTCGACTATAAGTGGGAGAATAAGGGGGGTAGCCTCTGTTACTAACATTAGAGCTACGTTAAGGTGGCCATCTAATAGAAAGAGAATCGCCACATTGCTCTGTCCTCTTCTAACCATTAGGCGTGTATTATGTGTTGCATACGTGACTGCATTTATATTAGCCATCTGGTTGAAAGTAGCAGCGATATAATTTGTAAAATAAATTTATTGGATAAAAGATGACACTACTAACGCAACGTCTGTCTTACATTGAACCAAATTATATAGAGACTGATAGACCAGACCGTTTTTTTTGTATGAGACAAAAAAGAGAGTACATACACGATTTAATAGAATATGTGTCTATTTTGAAATCCTTGATATTTACCCTAAATTGTAAAAATGCAAATAACGTCCTTACAAGAATAATAGGAACATACTTACATATAATGTTTGTTTTGTAAATACCTATGTAGTTCTATGTCCTTTACCTATTTGATTTAGATAATAAACAGGTATTTTTAGTGATTATTGCATTTCTGATAAAGGAATATATAGGCTGATTCAATTTAGACGGTCACCATGTATTTATTCAAATTCGTTTTTGACCATTAATAATAAAAAGAACAGAACTCTGCTCAAGAAAACCCGTAAGTAGTGAACCTGTCAGTGTAAGAAACACAAGGCCTATAATGTGTGTAAAAGTAAGAAAAAGAGAAACAATCAATATATATCACATACCTACAACAGTCTAATTAAATAAGTTAAATATACATGTGTGCTCAGACAGTTGTCTTGGATATTATAAAATGCCTTCCTTGTCATCAAGTGTTTTATTAAGTTCTGATACCGTATCAACTATTAGAATGACCAATTCAATTGGAAAAAAATTTCAAAGACCGCCATGAAATTTATCCGACAGTGTGCATTTCGCATGTTATTAATAAATTACTAAATATAATTAAAAAGAAGATCTGAAGAATATTAAAAAAATTAAATTTCTTACATGCCTATGTAAGTAATTTTTATTACAGAATTAAAGAAAATAGTTTAAAAATTTTGTATAAGTACCTAAATAACTTGCCTAATAATTAATACCAGTGGTCGATCAGTGGCCAAAATTCGACTTTGATTCATTAATTTTTTAAGTTTGAGTTATTCAGGTTCTTTTCTCAAAAAGTATACTTCTATAACCGTTGCACATAATTTTTTTTGAATTTTCTATTACGTTAGCTGCGAACGTGTAGAAATACGTCGTTATCCATTAATTTTCGAGTTAATTAATTAATGTATTTATTTGTAACACATATTATACATAAATTTTATCTTTCTGCACTCCTTATTCATATGAACTTTAACTATCTATGCCAGAGTACAAAGCTTTTTCGTCATGTATTAATATATACCTAGACAGTTGTATTATTTATTCATTTCAATTTTATTAGGGTTTCACAAAAATGAAATAGTATGCTAGTTTTCATATACAAACTAAAGAATATATTTTGTCATATTAAGATGGCTACCTCACCAATTTCAATTACATTGCAAACATGCTGCTAACATATCGCACCACAATCCGTTGATAACCAAAAAAATTCCGGCTTATCCGCACACTTGTCTCCAACTGAAGTTTGTCCGAATAATATGGGAAAAATTGTTAAAAAACAGGAAGTTTTTGTACTAAAAATGTGCTTACTTCGAATATATAAATACTTGTAAGATATTAGTAGCTTAGCCTATAGAGAAATAAATTCTCTTTCTTTTGATGCTTGATCCAAAGCAATTAAGAGTATTCCTTCGCTGCCTTTTACATCTAAGTGTCTCCACCCAGCATTCTGATTTAACAAGGAATGGTTTTAGCAGAAAATCAGATTCTGCCCCTCACATTCTGGATAATTCCGCTAGTGTACGATATAATATAAAAAATAACCCCTGTGATCTCACTATTTCCTCTAATTTAATTCTACAGGAAAAGGTAATCAAAGAATTTCCAAATTTTTCCAATTTTTATTAAGGAAACGCTAAGAAAGAAATAATGAAAAATTATCATTACACCTCTGTCAGAACATTCTGTAAAACACAACAATATACAGATCAGGGCATAAATTTACAAAATACATATATACATGCACAACAAATATTAAAAAAAATTGTAAATGAGATACACTTTAACATGTATTCGCAAATTTAACCCAAAATTGTCTAGACTTATTTTAGGTAATTTTTATTTCATAAATAAAATTCCTTTTTGACTTTCTTATACCTACGTAGTAAAAGGAAGTATTTTGATGACAAAAATTCTTGACCTCGAGATTTTGCAGATTTCCACGTTTACAAAAAGTCTCTCTCTCTCTCTCTCTCTCTCTCTCTCTCTCTCTCTCTCTCTCTCTCTCTCTCTCTCTCTCTCTCTCTCTCTGTCCCTCTCTTTGTGACCACGATAGCGGCCAACCGGTAAAGTCCATCAATACCGAAATGTATATTTAGGAATATAATCTCTCTCGGAAATCTAATTAGATTTTCAGTGAAATCGATAAATCGGGAGTAGTACTTTATTTCAGTGAAGAAATCAAATAATAGCAATATCTCGTCAACTACTAATTTTAGAATGTAAAGTATACCAAAGCGATCAAGACTAAATTAGAAAACAATTTAAAAAAAAAAAATTTTGAAATTCCTACTGGTACATACTCTTATCGTAAAACATGTTTTTGCGAATATATCGCAAGTCATGCATTTTAAATAGATATATCACGGGTATGGACATATTTAAAGCTCGATTTTGAATAATTTTTGTATAAAAAAATTTCCAATATTCGGACTGAGATAAATAATAAAATTCCTTTTACCTCTTTATACGTAGTATAAGGAAGTATAGTGATGATGAAAATTTTCGTCCTCGAGATTTTTGTAGATGTCCACGTTTTGAAGTCCCCTGATACTGAAAAAGTGGTTTTTAAAAAATGTCTGTGTGTGTCAGTGTGAGTCTGGCTGTGTGTGATCACGATAGCGGTCAAACCGCTACAACGATCAATTCCAAATTTTGTATTTACGTGTATAATCTGCCTCTTGAGATCTGATTAGATTTTCAGTAAAATCGGCAGACCGAAAGTAATAGTTTACTTCAGTAAAAAGATTTAGGCAATTTAGGCAATATTTCGTCAACTACTAAGTTTAAACAATTTTAAAAAGAATTCATATGTACTCAAAATAAAATTTGAAAAGAATTTTATTAAAAAAGTTCCACCGCAAATGCGTGAAACTTAATTTTTTTAAGTAACTGATCCTATATATTTTTGGATTTTCTAGTACTGCTTTAAATTATCTGTTCAACTGTTTTTTCTTTTTCAAAATTGAGCCAATAGTTTTTGTGTTATTTATTTTTTTTGAAAATATTTGACCAAAACACTTGTTTAGAAGTAGAACTTGTACAGTATGCGAATCTGGAAATACTTTCTCATTTAGTTTCCATAGATTTGCATTTAATTTGAAATATAAGTCGAAAATCTGTTGCAATATATGTACATTAGGGTGACCATTATGTGTTAGGAAAAATTGTTTTTTCAGCATTCTCTTTGGCTACTAATGTTTTGTCGAAAGACGAATGACAAAAGCAATATATTCTACAAGTAGTTAGTCAATACCGTAAAGAATTTCCGGGCGCATACAAATCGACTGTTGTTAGGACAACTACTGAGCCATAGCTAAACCTAAGGCTGGGAATTTGTCAAACGTTTTACTCATTAGCTATTGCTATTCTAGAAAAAATCAAGGTATGTACTTTTTTACATTGAATTTCAAATCTATCTATTCATGTATAATAAGTTGCACTTTAATTCAACAGAAGAAAAAGCGAAAAAGTTGATTTTTTCCAGAATGGGGGAGGGAACATTAACCCCTCTGCGGTACCCCTTAATATGAATCAAATAAGTAGACATTTTATGTGGTATATTTTTACATTTAACGAAAAAAAAATAGGGGGGTACCCGAAAGAAATCTCAAATTTGAAAAATAACGACCACCCTAATGTAGACTATGTTGCAAATTATTTGCCAATTAAATGAGAACATATTTTCAGATTTGCATTTAATTTGAAACATAGTGTTACACTGTGTTTCAAAGTAAATGCGAATCTGAAAATGTTTTCTCATTTCATTTTTATTTAATTTACACATAATTTGCAACATAGTGTAGATATGTTACAAATTAAATGGAAATTAAATCCAAAAGTATTTTCAGATTCGCTTTAATTTGTAAGACTCTGTGTATGATCACTTTGATCACCAAAACATAAATACTTTTTGTAAAATACTCTGTGGGCTAGATATTTTCGGTAGATATATTACTAAATAAGAATACGAGATGCATCAGTTCTATTTTCGGCTTTTTGTACGAATAGTATTATATCAGTTCAATTTAATGTTATTTGTATATATGCGATTGCGATTTCTTTCTTTAAACGTTACTCTTTTGGTGTCTGACAGAAAGACATATATAACGTCATTGTATGACTGAGTAAGATATACAATAAGTTTGTCTGCTCTTCGTGCGGACACTATATTTCCAGAATAATTTTAAAAACTAATATTATTGTCGACAGCGCCCTCTGTTTAAGAATTACTGCACCCATCACTCTGATTATGATATATGGAATCTACTTTTCTTAATAAAGAATGTCCAGATATGTTCGAATCAATCCGAATGCCGTGTAAAAACAATTAAAAGCACAAGACAGCTATAAAATACGCTTAATTGCTTTGTATCAAGCATCAAAAGAAAGAGAATTTATTTCTCTAGGGGGTAAGCTACCTAATATCTGGCAATTATCTATATATTCCAAGTAAATACGAAACAAACTAGCAGATTTTTGGTATAAAAACTTCCTGTTCTTTAACATTTTTTTCCACATTAATCGAACAAACTTCCGTTATTAAAATTACCCAGTCCCCTGGAGATAAGTTTGTAGATTATGCTCGTATTTTTTAATTTTTAATTTATTGCGTAGTAACGGTTTCTGGTGCGATATGTTCGCAACATGTTTGCAATGTAATTGAGATGGGCGAGATGGCCACCTTAAAGTTGACACCGCAGAAATCGTTACTACGTTAGTCCGTGAAAATTGCTACTGTTACTGTTAATAACAAATTCTTTAACCAAGAATAAAGTCATTTACTGTACTGCTTCAGAGAAGATGGAAATAATATTAAACAATAAAAAGCACTACCTAGATAATTTATAAGTAGAGACTTGTTGAAACATCAGATAAACGCACTAAATAAATAATTTTAGTAACGGATTTCATCACAGCTTCCCAAATTGTATGTGGAAATAAAAGAAATGATCATCAATTCTAAAAATTTAAAAATAATATTTTTTTCTTAAAATATCAATGATAATAAATATAGCTGATATAAAAAACGAAAACGTACCAATAGCAAAACTTTTATTTAGATAAAGAGTAAATAATTCCGTAGTATTATAAAATAGCAAAGGACACAAAACTAAACAATAAATTTGTTCTTGAGCTGAGCAGTAACCCAGCCGATTATAAAAATTTCGACGGATATTTGTTAACATTTCCGGGGTAACATGATTCGAAAATTCAATAATCATCGCGCATAATTGTTCTAAATTAGATGGACGAAACGCGATTTCAAAATGTACTAGTCGACTAGAGATCGAGCGTGAACAAAATTCAAATGAAATGCGCAAGTACAGCTGCTATCCTTGTTGCACTGATTAAAGGAGAGTCAGTCTAGCCTCAGCGTAAATGTACTCGAATCCCCTCTTTTCCAACACTACACTCGACCAAAAAGCAGTTTATATATTGCTTTCTCGTACTAACTCATACAAACTTTCGGTGTCGTCGTTTTATCACACAGTAAAATGCATCCGCAACTTGCAGGCAAGCACTTGGTATGTTTGAATTCGAGTTCGTAGCGTTCATTAGTTCGTTTGCAATATATTTCCTCGCACGAATGAGTAAAATAAACTTTTTTAATAGAGAAGAACGGTGTTGAAAATGGAGTAGGTGTAATTGATTTCGTTATAACCACGCAATTCATTCTGATCTGACGTATTATTTTGAAATACACTGGAAAATTGTACGGAATAACTGCTAAAGCGTTTTTCCACCTCGGTTCGACATAGGACAAAATCACTCTGTAAATCACATAGGTATGTAAGACGATTTTGTAATAATTAGAAAGCTCGCCAACAGTCGCATCACTTGAAAGCCGTGTTTTGTGGAAGTACCTATGCAATTAATAAGAGAACGTATTCATATATATTACATCAAAATATGTGGCTAAACTGTTGGAAAGTATAGTTTGTATGGGGCAAATATGAATAGTACCATAGTACGCTAACTCCTACCGAGTGACACAGAAAACTGATGCTGAAAAAAAGACTCCGAACGCATATTAATTCCTATTTATAATAGTATATTTCATACCGGGGTGGAACTTGTGCACATAATGGATACCTTTAAAGAGAGGCAGACTCTAACTGAGGTGTCAATTTATATACACTGCTCAACAATTGAAGTGGATATTGTAATAATTTCTAAAATTTGAATATTTAAATGATGCTACAGATATAGTTTGCATAGTTTGTTTATTGTGACACAATGATATCAAGTTTACAACCGTCTTAAAAGCATTGTAGTAATGCTCTCACGTGATGTTTCCCTAACAACTACTGCAATGAAACTAACACGGGCACGTTTATTTGTTTCAGACAATCGCTTATTGATACCCCATTTATCAAAATCCTACTCATACAGACAGACATACGTTGACAAGCATGGGAGTAAACAAAAAATTGCCACTAAGCATTATAGCAGTTCATATGTTCAAGAACATATGCAGTAAAATTATTTTCACATGTACATTTTCGAAATTATTATTATATCCACTTCAATTGTTGAGCAGTGCACATAAAATATTAACATATATACACAGTAATTGTAGAGACATGTCGATTTCTGGAGCAGTACACACCTATGATATTAAGGATAATATGCATATTCGTACTGATTTTCCACAGGCTGAGGCTTTCAAAAAATCAGTGTTATACTGGTTCTAATTTTTTAAATATGTTAATGCCGATCACCAGCCATGTTTAATGTAAAAATAATATGAGTAAACTTAAATTTATTCATATTTAAATCAAATGTAAAGGAAATTCAATAGACAAGCCAATAATTATAAATCCTGTCTAAAACTACTATAACAATCACCAGCTGCAGGTAATCACTGATAATTACAATATACAAACTACCTTTCCAATGCACTATTTGGTTTTAAATTTTTATTTAAAATAAAAAATTAAGGTAATTGTTCCTACTGGTATAGCACAAAAAATCTAGATCGTTGTTTTATCTTACACTGTCAAGTGTCAAATTGGCTACCAAAGTAACTGCTGCACACCGTATTTATATTTTCATATATTAGTTTATTTGACACATATAAACATAACATGCTTACATAAATAATACCTATAGCGAAACATAAAAATATGATTACTATTGTTTATAAAACGTTTTAAAAGTAACATCGTCTACATATAAGTTTGCATTGAAATGAAATTAGATTCTGTTATTGTAAAATATATGACCAATATTGGTAGCAACGAAGGAGATAGAGCTGATTTAGAATGGTTGTCGTTAAAGATATCAAAAGCTAGTAAATACATACAACAGTCACTGCTGCCCAGTGGCGGCCCGTGATTTTTGGGACGGGAGGGCACCGGGTGGGGGGGGGGGTCTGAGTGTTTAATTTCAAAAATTAAGTACAGATAAAAAAATAAACTCAATATGTTATATAATTAATTTTTTTAAAAATAAAATCCATTCGCCGTTCCTTACGATTAGCAAAATGATTAATAACTAATTCATTGAAGTATGGTGTTCATGAGTTTATCTTTATTATAAAATTCATCTAGATATTTTTGGTTTGCTGTGAAATTGTCAAATTGTATTGTATTTTAAAATATGTGTTCCTAGTTGCTTTAACAAGATGTGATACATCAAAAGAATAAAATATTTTATGTTCTAAGTAAAAGTATGGTGATTCTGGAGTAACTCCTTTTTCTTTTGAATATTTACAAAAATTTGAGCCGACATCAGATACTAGTGCTCGGACAGAAAGCCCAACTGCAAATAACTTTAGTATTGTATTATCTACAGTCTCCTCTAAAGCTTTACCACTACATGTGCTGCTGACTAATACATAACCAACTGGCTGTTTCCAATTCATATGAATGCCCTTAGCAAAGAGAACCATAGCAAATTTTGCTGGTTTATATGTTGTTTGACCATTTATTTTATGAAATCCTACAATTTCGTCTTTAGTTATAATATAAAATAAATTAGCTTTTAGTCACATTTCATCAATGCGTGGAATGCATTCACGTGCTTATGGTGTAAAATGAGCAGTTTTTATTTCACTTGCAGAATACACAAAATCAACACTCGTGGAGTTATATTCCAATTCTGTGTTAATCTTTGTAATGTTCTTACGCTTCCCAATTGAAGTATTTTACTTAAGTATTTATAAACTCTTGATCTCAAAAAATAGATATTTAAAGCAAATTATTTGTACTGTATGCTGTATCTTGTAATATTCTTATTTTTATTAACTGCATTAAATTTAACAACAGTTGCCAGTTCATTTGATAAATATCTGTCACAAAGCCCTAGAAAATATTGTAAATTCTCCTGTTTAGGATAGGATTTCATTTTAGATTTAGTAGCTATAACTCGATGCTGTTTTAGAGATTTTCTGTCTTTCCTTTGTGGGTGTTTGGGCAGAGATTTTTTTTCTGTTTGAACCCCAACATAGGGTAGGAATTTCCATAACTGGTAAAATAAAATTAAAAAATTATACATTTCGTTAAAACAAATTAATTGTATGTTTGTAATTGAAAAGTTCTAAATTATTCTACTTTATACTAGATTAAATACATATGTGTTGAATTTTTGTTCAAAAATGACTTCGAATTCTTCAGTTAACAACTAAACGTATTTTATGTTTGCTCATAAAATAATTTTGTATTGTAAATATTAATTGTCATACCTATAGGTGGGTTCACGTTCACTTGTGCTATGAACATTCATAGTTTCCACACATACTAAAATACATTTTGAAATTAGTATGCTTTTAAAATTTCAAATAATACTTAGTTCTTATAAAATAACATTTTATAATAAACATTTACCTTTAGATAGTTTCTTAACCAGTGAGGTTTGAATTGGTTTCTTTTCATTATGGTTATGGCTGTGAGAGATAACGATGTTCTCTAAAATTCTTATTTTCGAAGGAAGTTCCTTCACTATATAAAAAGTTTCATTCAAAGTGTTTACTACAAAGATGAATTATTACAAACTATCTGTTATAAAACTTACGGATTTTCTTCTTTAGGAAACGAAAAGAAATTGTAGAATATACTTTGTTGCTAAACATTTTTACAAGCAAAAATGCATCTATGTACTCCGGATTTCTTCTTTCGTGCAGTTTCTATTATTTATATCAACAACAATTTAACTGGCACCTTTATTTTTTCGTAAATTATAAGTTATAAAATTAAGACAGGTTATATTTATACAAGTGCATACACAACAAAAACAAAACACGCCATTTTGTTTTATTTTGCGCACAAATATCGGAATTATGCAAGTGACGCTTTTGTCACTTCTGTTATTTTGTGATATTACATACTGGATGTCATCCGGCATCACAGTCTAGTGCCCTATCGTGATATATACCGCTCTCGCCCCGCACCACTTTTTATACGCACGATTTCTAGTACAAACTGGGCAGTGGCGCAAGATGCCCCGGAGCCTACGTCAGACTGTGATTTTTAAACGCGCTGAAGAGACGGACTGTTACTTCCGAAAAAATACCCAAGCAGCAAAATCACAATTTTAGAGAAGGATAAAAATATATATTTACTAATGTAGGACAAGTGTGTATATACTGATTTTGCTGCTAGGGATATTATTTGTTATCAAACAAATCAGAAAAATTACATACAAATTAGGTATTTAAATTTATCTGTTAAAAGAAGTTTATCAAGGGGGGCAGTGCCCCGTTGCCCTCCCTGCAGCAGCCGCCACTGCGCTGCCTAACCCTTGGTTCCATATTTACTTAGTTCATTTGGCATATCCGCAAGTAGAAATATAAGTGAAGGTCGAATTCAATATTAAAAATAAATTGAAGATGACTTCAAATTAATCTATTATTTTAAAGTTACGTAAAATAGGTATAGCAGCAAAAATCATTTGTAGCGAGACAAACAGTCTGGAACAAATCGTCATAAATTCTTAACTACCAATAAAAAAGTTGCTGAGATGTTGCTTTTATTTAAATCAATCATATGTTACAATATTTCTTTGAAATAATAAATTTGGTTACAAACAAGTAAGCTCAGATAATAATTCACAATATTTGGATACGTTTTGCAAACCGATATATTTAAATATCTATTAAATTGAATTGTCAATGAATATGAGCATTGGTATAAAATTTAAAGTACATATAAATTAATGCGAAACCTAAGATTGTGTGGGCCATGCAATATGTGTTAGTAATTTAGCATGAAAACGAACTTTCGTTTGTTTACGATTGCTTTTAAAGTCAACGACGGCCATGAAAATGCCTGACAATTACGAAAGAGCGGACCATCCACACGAGCAGCTATGGAAATATGCTTCGGCACAAAATAACATCCAGTGAAAAAACATATGTATAATTAAAGGTCATTGGCAATACAAAATAGCAGTTTAGTTTTCTCTATATTCCACCAACTGCGCACAGTAAAACTTATATTCTTACATAAAATTCTGTAATTACGTAGGTACAATTATGCACAACATTAAAAATATAAATAATGAAAGTGAATATAGTTCGCATAAATTCGTTTTGCAATAAAGATTACACTCGGTTTGCTTTCTTATTTCAAATTACTTGAGAACATTATATTCGTTTCTTCTGTGATAACGTTTATTACGTATGTACAGAAGTGTGATCTTGAAAAGATTGACTCTATAAATATGCCAAGAAACAATATTAATTTGAATAAATTCTAGACTTCAAGGTAAAATAAAAAAAGATATAACGTAGATTTATAAAACAAGATACTCCAATAGTAGAAAATTAAAATAGGGAAAGTGGTAATGGACGAAACAATTATGAATAATAAGAATAGATACAACATTCGCAATAAGAATTAAAATTAACTTTATGTTACGTCTAATTACTGTCAATTGTTGTAAGGAAACGTTAAAAACATAACCTTATTTTTAATAATGATAAACATATTTTTACACTATAACGTCATATATTGATGAATATTTGACATGTAAGTCTTTGTGCTTTTGTTGACACACCGAGCTTAAAAACTGCATGGAAGTTGGAAATATTAAATTAAATGATGTCATGCAACGACATTTCCATTTTGTAGGGCTGACAGATAATGCGCAAAGAAAATTGTTGATATATGGAGAACTATGAATAGGTACACAATTGTAAATTATATTTAATCTTAGTAAATAGAATGTGCAATCATGCAGTTAATACTGTTATTTATCTTTAGAACCAACACAGCATTTGACGGATATTTTCACTCACCCCGTGTTATGATCAGCTGATTTCTTTGTTTGTACAATTTCCATCGGGCATCTTATTAATCTAGTATTGCAATTTAATACGAAAAAGTTTGAAAGGTAACAGTTTACAGTTAAATAGAACAAAGTTGATAGGGACAGCTGCGTAACAATCCGTTTTTAATTCTTATCCCAAACCTTGAATTATCTCTTACCTTTGTAGTGCACACGTAAATTGTTCTGGGATAAACCAATATAGCTGTATTTCTCCTTTGTGCTCCAGGTCCTTGGCAATGGTGTTTTTTCTTCATTCACTGCTGGGTAAAGAAACTTTAAACGATCTACTGTACCATTTTGCATTTCTACTGGTGGATCCATTACACTCCGACCACTACTCACAGCGGCCATTTCTAAACTCCCTTTCCCTTCACTAAACATAACAAATGCGCAAACGCTCTTAGTCGTAAGTTGCACAAACAGCTGATAGATGTCAGATCTCTCGACGTGATGTGTTGTTTTATAAATATGTTGCCATAGTAACAAAAGTTGCTTGACAAAACACGTGTTTAAACATATGATTTGTCATTCCATTTCATTAAATTAAAATCAATGTCCCAACATCCTTAATTACATTAGTAGACAATTTCTCACGCAATTGTCGGTTTGTTATGCAAATGAATAAAAACATGATTAAATTAAAAGTTGTTGAAAATAATCGATAATGTAAATTGTAGTTAATTCAAATTCCTGTCATTTTCACCATGCTTCAACGAACGTATAACGAAAGTAATCGAGTATAGTCGAATCGTTTTGGCAACCGACACGGTTAAGCGTTGACTGAAGGAATACATATGTATTCCTTCAATCAACGGTCAAAGTACGAACTAAAGATAACGATTCAATACACTACAAATTTCGATGGGCCGGAACAATTTCAAAACAATAAAATTAAACTAATTAATTAATATTTCAAGATATATACCTTCCCATAATGAAATACTATTACATGAAAGCCAGTTAAAAATTACATGTTATAATTAAAGCTATTAATATTATTTTTTCTACAACTAAATTTTATATAAAATTTGGCTGTATTGTTTAGGAGGCAAGCATTGTTGACAAATTTAAAATGTTTAGATGACAATTATAACAATCGTCAAAAGATAATTATGACAAATGTCAAAGGTGTATATAGTGGAGGCAATCCTTAAACCGTTGCACGTCATTCATTTTTTAAAAACCGTACCACCCAAAAAATTATAAAATTTACAATACACAATTATATTTTTCAGATATTTATATGTCAAATTTGTTTACATTAAAATGGCGTGCAAATCATATGATTTTTCAAACAGACTTGACTACGCTGCAGTATATGACGTCATTAACGAGTAATGACGTGCAACGGTTTAAGGATTGCCTCCACTATAATAGTATGAATATTATTATTTATGACAATCCCTGAAATGGCTTTTTGTAGGTTATATTACTTAACAGGTAAAATTTTGCAACATCTCAAATTTGACGCCATTTTAATTTAGTGGCGCATGTCGGTTGCGGGCGCGACTCAATTATAGGTACATTTGTATATACTTTCAATGTAATACCTATTTACTCATGATTTCACACGAAAAATCTTTTTAATTTACTATTGATATTTCACTTAGGTATACTATTGATTTAATCTTTAAAATTATAAAATGTTACAGCAAGAAAACACTCATTAATTCTATATTTTATAGATGTTTACCTCAAATTGTTATCACTTTTACATATTTAAGCATACTCTGAACATGTTATAGAGGGGCCGCAATTTTTATATGGGAAAAATTCTATGCTTACACCTATTATTTGCTTGCATTCAGCAAACGCAACTGCTCATATCACTGAACAGATGCGCAACTGTTCAGTGATCATGTCCAGTAGACGTCCTCTCACTCTGAACATTATACATGGACGAGATAGTCAGATAGGGGAATACGGTTCAGTTTCACTCAGACTAGACCGACTCGTATTTTATCGGCTCTCGGGCACCGTATCACCTACCGGTTTCCCCGAGAGCCGACAAAACACGAGTCGGTCTAGTCTGAGTGAAACTGAACCATATTCCCCTATCTCGCCCATGTATACTGAACATGTTGAGGAGCGGTCGCCATTTTCGTGAGCGGAGGAATTCTACGCTCACTTAGTAAGCGTGTTTTGTACGCATGCGCCATTAGCGCATTTCAACAACACATAATTTTGAAGACTTACTAATTAGAAAAATAAAATAAGCAAATTAAAAATATAGTGTTGAAATTAATGTATTATTATAATATTGGAGTTAATAGAGTATTTTAATCGGGATTGAAAAAACCGGCCCTTACACTAAAAACTACGCAGAAACTGAATGCAGAAAAACAATTTATTATTATTTATTCGATTTAATCTGTATAATTCTAACATATGGCAGCAGTTAACAATGGAAGGTGATCACATAAAGGTGAAGTCCTGTCCAGCGAACACTCACTGTTGGAGCCGGAACATGACATAAGCAAACTATCAAAATTAGGCACCGTCACCAACCATTAAAAAAAAGCATGACCGTCTCCAATGAGGAAAGTACCACGCGATCATTTAAATTCTAAATTATAGCAGGCGGGATTTTTTTTATTAGGTTGTCCAGAATGTCAATTATTGATTAATTAACATTTTGAAACGTCACTTTGATAATTCAAATTGTAAATTATTACTTATATACCAACTTAATTTAAATTTCACAGCCTGCTCTAATTTAGAATTTAAATGATCGCGCGGTATTTGAAGGCATAGTATCAACATTATGCGATTGTGTATGATTACGTGCACTGTCACCAATCATTAAAAAAAAGCATGGCCGTCTCTAACGAGGAAAGTACTTGAAGGCACAGTACTAGAAAAGTAAAACAAACCAAAGCTATTGCGCAGAAATAAATTTCTTATAATATTGGAGTTAACCCAGTTTTGTAAAAGGAATTGGAAAAACCGGCCCTTACTCGAAAAACTACGCCGAAACATAATGCAGTAAAACAATTTATTATTATTGTTTATTCGGTTTAATCTGTATAATTCTAACATACGGGAGCAATGAAGAGTACTAAATGGAAGGTGATCACATAAACGAGAACAGTGTTGTCAACCAACAGTCAACTCTTGTCAAGTGCACAGTTGGAGCGGGAAGAGTTCCCTATCCGTCTGTTGAATGTGGCCAATGGTCATTGTCTTCTAAACAATATACCCCGAGATCAAATATTATATAACTTAAGACAGACGTTTTACATTCCTTGGCAAACCTTTATCAATATAATTTTTGATCTCGCGGTAGTTTCTCAGCAATGGTCGCATTCAGCAGACACAATAGTTGCACAACTGTTCAGTGATCGGATTCAGATGATGTACGCTCACTCTGAACATATTGCGGAGCTGTCACCATTTTTGCGAGTGGACACATTCTACGCTCACGTGAGGGTATTTTTTACGCATACGCGATTTACCACCAACCTAACACACAATTTAGAAGAAAGTACTATCTAAATAAAATAAACAAATTAAAGGTATTGTGCAGAAATAAATGTATTATAGTATTGGGGTTAACTATTTTAATCGTAGTATTTTATTGTAATTTCTAATTTATGCATTTTGTAAATATAAATGGCTTTGAATTAAAAAATATATAGGTAATAATATAAATTACACAAACAAAACACCATGAAGATAGATGTATTTTGAACTGTATAACTGATAAATAATATATACACTAGAAATTATAAAAAATATACACATGTTACAGAATAGAGCATAACAATTATGGTCTTGGCTTTTTAGGTAGAGATCCAAATGCAGATATAACTGTAGCTTTAGTTCCAGTGGCACTATTTGTCAATGAGGGTTGCACTAATCCAGCAGGTTTTAAATTATGTGAACTTAAGGAATTACCACCTGGTTGATCCCATTTACTTTTCCTCTTTTTTGCTTCTTCTTCTTGTTTTTTTGTACCTGAAACAACTTCTACTTTGGATTTCCTTTCTTTTTCACGTTTGTCCATTTCTATTTTCTGAACTTTGGCTAGCTCTTCATAATACGATTCCTTGCTCCATTTTAAAGGATCATATATTGCAGGAGGATAATTTGTACCTGTTAATTTAAATTGTAATTTGTATTAAACACATGCATACTAAATCTAAACACATTATAAGTAGAAAATAATTTAATGCCAGTTGTAAAATCTCATTTTAAATTCTTCCCAATTGCTATCTTTAAGTATAAAACAGAAAAAAAACTGTTATAGTACTGATGGTGAGAGTGAATCAATATATTTTATGTTGTTAAAATATTATATTATCTCAATTACCTTCTTACAATATTAGGCAAAGATTATTTGATAAAGCATATATAGACAATAACTTCATTAAAGCAGACAAAAATCAATGGTATGTACAAAAAACATAATTTGACTTTGTTCAATATGGGTTACGTAAGTATATATTATTATTATAAGATGCAATTTCCATTTTTACTTTATATTTAGTTTATGTCCGTAAAATTCATAATTTATGCATTAAACATGCTTCATTTCCATTAGAGAAATCCATACACTATCACTAATTATATAAATATATAACAATTCCCTTTCGTGGTTTAGCCACTGTAAAATGAACTCAAAACAAAATAAAAAATTAAAACGTTTCAATAATATAGACATTAGTTTTGTCAACTATTTATCTTGAACTAACTAATTAAAACACTGAAACATTAACAACTATTAAAAAACTGTAACATACGACTGACAAATATATTGGCAGCAAATATATGATACACAAGAAATCATATTGGTGTATCTTAGACAAACTAGAATTACGTAAATGCAGCAGACCCAATACATCTTAATAAATTTACATTTACTGCATTATCGTGCTTCTTTATCTGTAGGAGTTCTAGAAAATTTCTAGCTTTCTTATTATGTTCTTTATATAAAATTTTGGTTTCATCTTTAAACTTATATTTTTTTAATGCTGATATGTTTTTTTAAAGCAGTAATGTTTTCTGTATATTTGTGGCCATTTAGTCTATGAGATAAATACTTCATGGTTTGAGCTATATGTATATGCGCCATTACAGTCTCCTCTTGGATGTTTTATCTAACGGCCAGGAAAAGAATAAATATATATACAAGAAAAGGCTGGATTAATAACATTATATTGTAGTTTACATTTAATATTATCATCATCAATGAAAATATTTATCATCCATGAAGAATATTGTGTATGCATACCTAGTTCATTGATGCTACAAAATTGTATAAGCTTCTCATAGATGCTAGGATTTCGAAAATTTTTCTTTTGTTGTATTAATGCATTCATATCTAGTCCTTCGGTCTGCATCTTATCATATAATCTAGCAATTTTTTCTTGTATGTCTGCAGAACAATGTCCTGGGGGTTCAGGGGGAATTTGTACACCATCTTCCTCAGAATTATCAGCTTCTGTAACACTGCTATTTTCATTTTCAGTTATAATGACCATGGTCACCGGTTGATTTGTTATATCATGATCCCCTTCGTCATCAGAAACTATTGTATCATCCTGATATGAGACCAATTTTTTATATCTAGATGTTATTTTTGCTGGTACAGGAGATCCTGGACGTGAAGTTGGTGTTGATTTATCTGGAGATGTGTTAGGAGTATTTATTGTGACAGAGCCTGTATTGGGAACATTATCATCATTGGGCTCGTCTTCTCCTTCAGAATCGGTATAAGTTGCGGTTAGAGAAGCTAAAGCCATACTTTGAGCCATTCTGCTATGAGTGCTATACCACTACTGACCACTACACGAGCGCTATTATTCACATTAGACTTTTTGAATATGTTGATGTTTCTTATATTATCAATAAAGTAAGAATATTTATGGAGCTAGATAAATTGCGACTTTTAAATTATTGATTATAATATAATGTGTAAACAACAAAGCATATGCAACTATCAGATCACATGAGATCACATATCCAACTGTCAATATCCCACTTGCCAAAATCACAATTTTAGAGAAGGATGAAAATACGTATTTGCTAATGTAGAACAAGTGAGCATATAGTGATTTTGCCAAGTGGGTAATGGCTGTCACGCTGATAAAGTGCATAAGTCACAGGTAGCAAAACAATTCCAGTATCTATTCTATTTGAATCTTAGTGAATTTTGCGATTTACAGGTTCTGCCCCTGCTAGTACTCAATGGTCACATTTAGCAGACGAATCGGAAACCGTTCCCGCTATAACTATTCATTCATCTTTTAACCTCGCAGAGATCTGTAACAGGGAGCAGTACCCACTTGGCAAAATCACAATATTAGAGAAGGATGAAAATACGTATTCGCTAATGTAGAACAAGTGAGCATATAGTGATTTTGCCTCGTGATACTTTATTTTAGGTTATGTTTTATGTTCATTTTCATGTTAATGTTAGGTTATGTTGTAGTAATTGTTTTACAAAGTGTTTATATAGTTAGTTATAGCCGGGTTATAGCGTTATAGTTTAAGAAGATGAAAGTCCCGGAGGAAGGTGAGAACGATGTTTCCGATAATGATACTTGTGATGAAACAGAACTAAAGACGATATTTAGTTTAAAATGTAAAGAGATTACAAGCAGGCATGTTAATGAAAAGGAGTATATATTACATATGGATGGTACCCAGTAAGTATTATTGAGATTTACTCCGAAGATAACTGAAATTTTTCAACTTATATACTATATTTATTTATAGAACCTCCACACCAAATATTGCAATTGGTTTATCGAACAATACCGCAGAAGTTTATAGCTTAAGCAATACTGACTTAGAAAAACTCTGTACTATTCAAACATCTGATAATGTAGTTGGTGTTAAATCCTGTAGTAATAATGAAAACCTTGTGTTTGTTGGAAGTAACGACTGTGAAATTATATTATTTGATATAAGAGATCCTAAAAGTAAACAATGTTTTAAAGGTAATAATTCTTATATTCTATAAGATTTTACCTCTATTAATATTATTTCTAGATACAACAGTAGAAGATCCAGTTAATTATAAACCGCTAAATTGTTTTGATATCGCACCAAATAATTTATTGGTGTGTGGTGGAACAGATTTAGTTGCGGGTGATGCATATATATTATTTTGGGATATACGTAATGTAAAACTACTTGGAGCATATTGGGAGTCACATACTGATGATATTACACAGGTAAATGAAATGGACAGAAATATAAATATTAAAAAGCTGTTTTAATCTGAAGTAAATTCAAAATTTGATTTAGAATAAGGGGAGTTAAAATTAGAAATCCAAAAATAAATTTTTTTAAATTCTGGTTGTTTATTGTATGTGCTATAAAATAGCTTTTTAACATTTTTAGGTAAAATTTCATTCAACTGATGTTAATAAATTGATATCAGGTTCAACAGATGGATTAATAAATTTATATGACTTATCACAAATAACTGAAGATGATGCTTTAATTGATACCTTAAATACAGAGTCAGCAATTGAACATTTATGTTGGTATTTGGAGAATAACATTGACATGATAAGCTGCATAACTGATATCAATGAACTACAAATATGGAACTTAGATGTTCCGCATCCAATTGCACATTTTAATAGAGGAATGCTTGCCAGAGAGCTAATGGTAATTACTTATATGTATTTTCAAATATTATTTTTCGTGACATTTTACTTTTTAGCGTAAAGAGCAAACTTATTGCTATATAGCAAGTACACAAGTCAACAGGTATGGAAAATTGTTAACCTTAGTAGGATCCAATTATCATAACAAACAATGTTTAAGAGGAATTGGCGTTGATGGAACAAAGTTAGTTCCTTTATTTGATATAAAAGAAAATGTGCAAGAAGTCAGATGTAGTTGGTTGAATAAAGAAGTAAGTATTGTTGATCTATTCACACGTTTCAAATAATCTTTTAAATAAAGAACCTATCTACTGGAATACCTCTAGAGTAATCATTATGCTTTTTCTTTCTTTAAGAAAAGACGATATGAAGATGGTTTGGCATTTCCAATTACCATATTTCGTAAAATTTGCCATTAAGCAGTTATATTATGATTTTTTTGGAAATTACGTGATCTTATTGTTTACCAATTAATTTCTAAAAAATATAGTATTCATATTGTAGAATTGAGATAATGTAACAAATTGCATCTACTTTCATTTATCAGGAAATGTGAACAGTTGTGTTGGAACAATAATCCTCATTGCTAAATGTAATAAAAATTCAAGTTTAAATTAAAAGACTGGATAGGCAGTAAAACCTTTCTTTCTGTGTTTTTAGGGAAATACTCTTATAACTGGCGGAGAAAATGGAATAGTAAATATTTGGAATGTTGAAACAAACTTTGGCACAAGTGCAAAAAGAAAAAAACCATAAGTATATGTGAAGGCGTTGTTAATAAATTTTATTTTAAATTATCTTGAGTTTGTTATTGTTAACATTATTTTAAACAATAAGGGTGACAGTCAGATTTCTTAATATACAATCAAAAATATTCCATTTAATTTGCTTCAACTAGCAAGAAATATGAAACTGCACCAGAATATTTTGTACATTTCATATTAATTACTTATAAAATTTAAAATAGGGACATAAAGATAGAATTTTTACAAGAGTTAAATAATAAATTATAAAAAAAAAAATCCGTCAAACATCGTCTATTCTACTGGAAGGTGTTATGGTTGTATTTAATGTACTTTGGTCTACAAACTGATTTGTCCTATTTATTCTCTCATTTTTAGTTTGGAATTTTATTAACGTATTGCTATCTAGAAAAATTCATAGGCAACTCTGACATTGCCAATGTATAAGCAGGTAAGCCTTGAAAAACTATTACAAAAAATCAGCATATTTATGAAGTCATGGCCAACTATGATTGCCATTTAAAAAAACATAAGTTTATGTTATATCTTGATAATTAATTGTGCCATGAATTTTTAACTAAAATTATTAAATTCTACGTAAAAATTACTACCAGATACCATTTTTATATTAGTTATATCTTTAATAGTTACAAAGATATGCATAATTGAAAATTTCGACAATCTTCAGTTTTTTAAAATATCTAGAAAAATATTAAATCTGAAAATACTATCAAATACTCTTCAAATTTCTTAACAACCCTACTAATTTAACTGCTCCTGTATCTATTCATGTGTATAGTCCTGTCCATAGATATAACGATTTCATTTCTTAAATAGCAGTCGATCGTCACAAATGAAATTAACCCAACCCTTTCGAACAGAGATTCACAAAGATTATTATACTAAAAGTCTATTATAAAAACATTGAAGTTCGATTGTATAATTTATTTCATTTTTAGGGTAAATATATGTTTAACACAAAAATCAGATAAAATACTATAATTACTAAATTCCTGCAAAGAAATTGTATGGTATGTCTAAAACAGTCTTCTATGTATGTCGTATGACTAAATATGTTATGTAACACAAGAAAAAGTAATTAAAAGCTATGCGAACCACAACATTTATTAAGTTGCTTTGCATGGTTCTGTCAACTTGGTTGGTTTATGCGAGGCATTAAAACCAGTAATGTAGTACATTTTGCAAAGAAAATACACTATAAACACCATATTATTTTGAGGTTTTGGTATCTTCAGAATTTAGACATTGGTAAAATGGTTCACAGCCAATTGTTTATCACTTAACCAGTATAAATGTGAGATAATTTACTTCACCAGTAAACATGGATCAAACATATATTCTACGAATAGAAAATTCCTTGATATTAGGCTAGACACAAGATTAACATGGAAACTGAACATAGATGAATTAGTCAAACATTTGTCTTATGCAATTAGCCGTATCAGATTTATAACAACATACTATGGACTATCAAATCATATATCAACTATGTTTAACCAATATGGGGTAAGTAGGCCCACGCAGAAAAGGTGTTTATTCTGCAGAAGAAGGCTGTTCGAGCAATTGTCTGTGTTTCACAAACTATCCACTGCAAACCTCTTTTCAGAGAGCTTATGATAATTCCATTAGCCTCGACACATATTCTGCAACAATTAACGAGGGCTTTGAAAAAACTGCCACACCTGACCACTAGGGGTGAGATTACAGAAGTCTCCACTTCTCATAACCATTTGCTGCACATCCCACATTTCATAGAACAAAAACCACTTTAGTGCAACATTGTCACTGCTCATTATTTAACAAAATCCAAATTATATGAAGACATTTTTCTACTTTCGTATCCAACGAGAAAATAAAGGACATCTTCTTTCAAGAAGCATTTTACAATGTCACATAAATTGGTCCTGTGATTACCTATTGACGTTATCATCACGTTTTTGCTTGAATGTGCTATTGTGTAAATAGGATGTAAATCTTATTATTGATACAATAGATTTATTATTATAACAGAAACACTATCCTTCTTACTTCAGAAATATTATAATTATCTTTTATTGCGATAATCCTGCTTTTACACCCACAATACTTTATTTCATCAGGGAAGTCGCAGCCACTGTCATTATACATTTACATTCTTGATAATTATCAATATAGTAAGTACTGCCTACACGTGGACTGCTTATGGACATTTCTTCAATTTGTATTTTCCTGTGATTTTAGAAATCGCTTTTAATAATAGTAATTCCTTATAATTGAAGTTCCTCTGGGGTTATCAAATAAAACTAGTTTTCTTGTATTTCTGCTACTTATTTTTTCATTTACACAGTGTAATTGCAATTGTTTGAAATCTTTATGGATTTTATTGTGTTATATACTCATTGAAGTGAGGTATAAAATAATTATGATCTTTCACTTCGTAAAAGGTAATTAGATACAGAGTAATATACACTTGAATGTTCTCAGCTTTGACATTACATTTTATTATGTATGTAGTTGTTTTTATTTTATTCAGGCCTGAAGCTTAACAACAACTGCTACGATGCAAGTCTGGATGAATACTCTGTGTGTTAGTACTTTGAACCTTTCCCAGCTTTGGCTTGTACTGCAGTATCATTGTCAATTATAAGATAAAATATATAGGAAAAATGATATTTCTTCGTTACATCGTCTTGCAATATGTATTTTAGAATAACATTTAACATTCACAATCACATCATTACTTATTTTTGGCCTTTAAAAAATTATAGTCAGTAGACTTATTATTAGGACTCATCGCCCATGGGCGCACTATTGAGATGTATTGAGGTGTATTTTTAAAGAGGTTTTAATTTTATTTATATAATTGGATAACAAGTGGCTGGTGATCCATAAAATACAAAATACCTTATTATTTGTTCATTTTCTCTTCTGTAAAACTTGTTCTCTTTGAATTAAGTACATCCTTGTAGATAGAAAACGTCCTTTCAACATCGCAACTGGTTATATGTGCGTACTGGAAATATTCTTTTATTTCAACGTATTTAGCATACACAATTGAGGAGTAGAAGTAACAAAGGGGTTAAGTCCCAAAAGTGTCAACTCGAGATATTAACAAAAAACTTTTTCTTACACAAATACATATTTTTTATTGAAACAAAAATGATGTAGTTTATTCTTTACCTTATGGCTGAATATGCTACTACATAAACTACGTAAAAAATACAAATGTAACAATATAAAAATTTAAAAAAGATATTTTGGGAAACGGGGTATGTGCCAATATATTATTTGGTCAAATTGACGTAAAAGTCTTGGTGTTTCTTATCTTGTAGATAAGGAATCATTGAGATTAAGTGCTTTTTTTTGTTATCACCGATCTTATTCACATCGGGAAGCTGGTGAATCGACATATTTTTTATGTCTTCCATGGTTTTTCCTTTTTTATGTATCGGAGTTGCTTTCCACGGTGACACTTCAGCAAAACTGTCAGAGGTCAACACTATATCGGGCCGTTGGGAGTCGACTTTTAATCGTACAACTTTGCTAATATTCACTTGCTTCAGATTTAACACCGTGTCTGCTGCAGATTGTATGTCAAAGAACTTTTTCTGAACCATGTCTACTATTTCGAATCGGCCTGTTTGAGTACTTGACAGTATTACGTCATGTAAGTTCTCAGGTACCTTTGGAGCACACTTGCGTTTTCTCTTCTCGATCAGGGCGAAGTCCCTGTCGCACTGAAGCAAGCTATGACCACTGACGAGGTACCTGTGTTCAATGGTATCGAAAACTCCACAACTCACCAGAAACATGTAAATGAACACAAGCATTCTATTTTTATTTTGGGCGACGCAGTTGTCGCTCCAAATAACAATATTTCTTTTAACTGTAATGCCCATGTTAAGGACGCGTAATAAGCAAGAGGCGATCTCATTACCGCCTCGTCCAGCTACTCCTTCATGCCAGCAACACATGTAGGAGTGCTTGTTGTCTCCGAAGTTAATACCCAAGTTGTAACACGAGAGTTGACTTAGGTAAAACATGTCAGAATGAGTCAGTGTAGGTACAAACATGACTTGTTCTAAATCCATTGAAAACACACTTACGGTGCTATCTGGCATTTGCGATAATGCGATGTCCCTTTTCATCTGTACAGTGGCTGCTTCCGCCTTTCGATGATGCAACGCTAACTCCACCTTTGCAGCCCCACTTCTTTCGCCCTGAGCTTTTATTTCGCAATTTAACGAATCACATTTTCGACAGGTGTCACTTCTGGGTGCTCTAAATGAAACATGTGGAAATTCTTCCTTGAAAACTCTTCTGTAGAACTTATAAGTGACCAAGCTTTCCGGATGTTTCTGCAAGAACGCTTTGTGAAGCCGATTAATATTTAAATCGGGACTCATGTAATCCTTTGCACTTTTTGCGCGTGAATAATGCGATTCCTCTCGAGGTATACTACTTATATGTTCTTTAATAAGTCTTCTATCATCCTGTGTGAATGTGCCAGGAGCCGTACGAGTTCTCATGTCTTTGTAGATTACTGCGCCGCTTTTTTTCTTTTGAATAATAGTTTCCACGTGCTTTTTCGTCAAAAAGCAAATGTTTTCATAAAAGTGGATTTGCAAACAATCACAATATTGCCCTCTCCATCTGGAATGCTATAATGGATAGTGGCTTGACGACGACTATCACTAGCTTCTTCATAGGAACCATGCCTCCTTCTCTTGACGCCAGTAATCTGTATTAAGCCCATGATATACGTTCCACGAACGTCAGGTCTGCTTTCATAATACTTTTCAAAAAGGGTTAGTCTTTGCGCGTAAGTCAAAGATTTGCAGTTCAATTTACATTTACATAGCACCTGCGGGAAACAATATACGTGTTGGGGTTCTGTGAAAATATTATTTACACAGTTAGCAACTTACTTCTAGGTTAGGTTTCTGTTGTTCAGACACTGTATTTCCCTTTCTGGTTTTGTATTGTTTTCCACTAGTTTTTAGTTGCCTCTGTTCGTCACTTAGTCTTCCTAATCCCTGTTTTCGACGTTCTGTACTCATATTAAACTGATAGTTATAACTTTTAGGGTATGTTATTTTGCAAAATAAATACTCAACAAAGCAGCGCAGTGCCTACTATGCACTTACCCCCTTTGTTGAAAAACTATCGTGGCACATGTAGGAAACGCCAACTTACACAGTAGATTTCTCTAGGAATTTTTGTCCGGGCACTTCGCCCGTTTGATAGGACATAGTCGATGGCACATAGAACCTATCTATAGGAATATCTAACTTTTCGGAAAAATGGCACTTAGCCCCTTTGTTACTTCTACTCCTCAATTGCCGCAATGTTATTAAATCTGGATTTCTATTAAAAACTGCGTCTAACTTTTGCCGAAGGCCACATCCGAAGTCACTTGGAATACTTTTGAAATTATTAATAGCCACATCTAATGTTGTTAATCCATTTTTTAATTTGAGATTCGATTTTCAAAATATGTAATTAGTTTAGGCAAATTTCCAAAGTGTTCCTGTAGGAATAACAACTGATTTTTTAAATTTGGGATTTGTGCGTCCGCTCCGTAAAGTAGTCGATGTAATCGTGACGTAGTTCGATGTAGCGTATGCATCCAGCAGACATTTCCGCAACAGTTGCATCTGCTAAATGGGACCATTGACTACTCTGTCTTTGTACAATAAACTTGCAGATTTAAAACTGATTTTCTTCAATAATGTTATTAATTCAAATATACATTTAGCGCAATTTGGTTGAAACAACAGTGAATAATGATTGGAGAGATATACCTACCACAGCAGCTAGACAGACCAATTATTTCATAGCTCTGGATTGGTGCATTGAAGGCGAATTAAGTACTTGCCAGCATTAAGAGTCCGTCAAATGCTAACACTCACCAGAAAGTAGAGTGAAAGAAAACCTTTTTATGTTTTCGTTATATTTTTTGGTTTGTCGTAATTAAAACAAAATAGAGCTTCTCATTATTCATATATATTTAGCTATAAAAATTGTTCAAGACATACACAAATTTAATAAACTTAAATTAATTTAGTAATAACATAATAATAATAATAATTAAAAAACATATTTTCAATTCTCAATTAATATCTGAAAATACCATCTAACTTAATACTAAAAACGAAATTGAAAATTGAAAACTTACAATATACATATTTAATATAATAAACTACTATTCGATCCATACGTGTTAAAATCCCCGGAGGAAAATTAATATTTTTAGTATCGAAAAATAATTTTTGTCAATAAAAAAAACTTCATCTCTAACACGTAAAATATTCATAAATAAAACTTTATAAATACATAATTTATGTACTAAATATGATAGAAGCTTTAAATTAAAAAAAAAGAGATCGTTATACCACACAAACTTTATCATCTAACTTGTACTGAGATAATATTAAACAAGAAATTACGGGGTAAGTAAAATTTATTGGAAAAGTCCTTGTAAAAATTGTACAGAATATTACCGAAATTATGTAGAAAATACTGTCTTGAAAAGCATATGTAACTTTCAGGAAGTTTAACATTATACAATAATTTACTTTTTACATGTTTACTTTGACGCCAGAAACATTATTAATCTGAAATTTAGAAAATTAATTACAACGAAACTAAGGGAATTAACAAAAGCCTTAGCGATTATAATGGTACGTACCTAAAATTAATGGTTTTTGCTGCCAACAATCGATTACATTCAGCTGTGTCTGGTAATGATAAAGCTGTGTATGGGCTTTCATTTTCTTCGTCAGTGAAGTCGAAACGATATATACGGGGATGAATCTTCATATCACCAAATGGTCCACGTAAAATTACATAATGAATATTTAAGGGAGATGCTGTCCTCGTTTTCAATATTAACTGAAAGATATAATGCAAACACTCGTGTATTACATAAAACTCATAAGTTTTAAACTTGTTTATGAGCTAATATCAGGGTAATTAATAACAGTTGAAACCAAGCTTCATATACAGAATATTTTATGTTACGTTAAAATGAAAGTCAGTTTTGTTTCTCGAGTCATGCGAGTTTGAAATACGGATATAGTAATTTATTTAGTGAAAAAAGGATTGGCCTTTGAAAAACTATATAACAGTAGCCGCTCGATTATGTGAACTAATTAAAACCTTACCTGTTCACAGAAGCAAAATGTTCACTCAATAGAATGTACAGTTTAAATTGTTTATTTATATATTTAGTAACACCAAAAAGAACTTACAAATAAAGAATATACATGTACTACATAGGTACATACATACATGAATACGTAATGATTTAAAGAAGTCAGTTTTGTTTGTTAAAAAAATTAAATTTAATTTTGTTTGAACCTTCTTTTAACTTAAACATCTTCGAACTGCGATTTCTTTTATTCTTCGCAAAGTTAGTAGACCTGCAGAATTTAACATGTTTTGTTCTGCTCACGAAATCACTATATTAAGTCCTTGTAAAGCTTCGTTGGTGGGGATGTTAGTTGGCATTGACTCATCATCCATTATTACTTCCACATTTTCAATTTCAATTACACCCTCTTCAAGTTCTTCTATTACATCCTTATTCCAGTTTTCTATATCTTCACGGGTGTATGTTATGTTTCCGTTCACTTCCTGTAGTAATGCTACAGTTTTTTGAATTGTCACTGCCTCGACGCTGTTCTTGTAGAATAGCCAGTGAAACATCTTCTGAATCAGGGTCGCTATTGAGAGAATCTGATAAAATATTTTTCCTACACTTAGCAATTATTTCTTCTTTCACATTATTCCATGCTAATGCAAGATGTGTAACAGCATCTTTTAGACTAAAATTTTTAATGACAGCTGAAATACCATTGCTATCAGAAGCAACTATTGTGGATGACAGGCTTCTTCTATAAAACAATTTGTAAAAAGAGCTTTTTGTGGTAATCCCTTTTGTTTCAAAAATCTTTGAACCTGCGGGATAAATGAATGAAGAAACCAATTTTCAAATAACCCCGACGTCATCCAAGCATTTTTCGTACTTGCGTATTCCACTGGAAGTGAAAAGTTCATAAAGCATCTTGGATCTTTGGCACGTCCAATCACTAACGGTTTGATTTTATGTTTACCGGTTGCATTGGTGCATGCAAGAAAAGTAACTCTACTTTTATCTGTTTTTCGACCAGAGGCCGACCTTCCTTCAGACGTAACCAAGGTCCTTTCAGTGAATAATTTCCAAAACAAGCCTGTTTCATCGGCATTGTATAATTGATCATGTGTTATTTGTAGCTCCTGTATTTTCTTTCGAAGATAAATCTTGAATGAATCTACATGCTCCGGAACAGTTGATAACTTTTCTCCCGAAATTTTTAAATGTCTTATTCCAAATCTTCGTTTAAATCTTTGGCTCCATTCGTCACTAGCATTAAAATTTGGGTTTTCAGCGATAGTTTTATTGATAGCTTTTGCTTTTGTTTTTAAAAGTTCAATCGAAACCGGTACATTTTTAAGTCTTTGTGTACCAAACCATGAATATATTTTTTTTTCATTCGTGGCATCATAATGGATTTTAAAGTTTTTCTTTTCTGCATTTCACTGAGCTTTGATGTGATTTTTAAAATGTCTCGTTTTTTATTTTTCATTGCACATACTGTGGATTTGGCAATCCCGTACTTTTTAGACAAAGATGTTACACTGCTTCCATTGTACAGACTTTTTAAAATTTCACATTTTCAAGTAAACTTAACACTTTCCGCTTTTTATTGTAAACACAAAAATACTCAAGCACAGTACACCTACATCAACAGAACTAAAAATGACTAAAATAAAATACATACATACATATTTACGCTATCAACAAAATAATTCATAAGCCTTGAATTTACCCCGTTCACTGAATTGAATGTGTTATTGTTCACTCTTTGCAGCTTTAATAATAAAATTTTAGTTCGTATAAACGAGCTGTTCACTGAATAGAGTGTTCACTCTACCGAGCGGCTACTGTAGTAACAAATGAAAGACGTGTATTGCTTTAGAATTAGATTCTCATGTACACCTTCTCAATTTAGTGTAGCTTAAAGTTCGGATTAAACGAATCCAAGACAGTGATCCCAGCCAAGATCTAATCAGTCACTTTTGCGCAAGAAATACTGTATCTGTTTCCGGTGATATTCCCTAAAAGATAATTCAATATTATCGTAAAAACAGTATTTCTGCACAATATACATTAAATAATAATACACTGATCGACATCGGTTATGAGATGATCAAAAGAAAGAGCAGCTTAAAGCCTTCCCATTAGCAACCTCAACACAGCGAGCAGATGAGTGTAAGGCGTTATTTACCGACAGATCTAGGAAGTTGACTGTATAACATTTCAAATTTGAGAAGGAATGTTTACAAGTGTGAGCTATTTATGATAAAATATGTTTGATCAATATTTAGACATACGAGGGTGGTTCCAGAAGTACCCGACGTGACGTAGAGATGGCGGTAGTTTGAAAAATATCACTGTATTAGAAAGTACACAATCCATAAAGCATATGTTTCAAGTTTAAAGGCGCAAGCTTGTTTAGTATTTGTTTAACAGCTGTCAATAGTGAACGTTTTTAGTGAATTTGTGAAAATGGAGAAAATTGGGCATTGTTATGTGATACATTATTTTATTTGAAAGGCCTCAGCCCAACCAATATAAAAGCTGAACTGGATTCTACTATGGGTGAGTTTGCTCTTTCGTTTACAACAGTAGCAGCAGAGTTTAAACGAGGCCGTACGAGCTGCCAAGACGAGCATCACAGTGGTCGACCAAATGAGGTGACGACGCCAGAAATGGTGAAGAAAATCCACAAAGCGGTGCTGGATGATCGTCGGCTGTAAGTGCGCGAGCTAGCTGACATAGTAGGCACTTCAAAAAGTGCGGTACATCGCATATTATCTGAAAATTTGGACATGAAAAAGCTGTATACAAGATGGGTGCCGCGTTTGCTCACACTCGACCAAAAACAGTGCCGTGAAGATGTTTCAATTGAGTGTTTAGCCAAGTTTCACAGCAACAATGCTGAATTTTTGCGCCGTTTCATAACCATGGATGAAACATGCAGGCAAGGCCATGGCGTCGGTTTTTTTGGGATGCGCGTGGGATAATTTTCATTGACTATCTTGAAAAATATTAACGGCGAGTATTATGCGAACTTATTGCAACATTTGAGCGAAGAAATTAAGCAAAAAACGGCCGTATTTGGCTAAGAAGAAAGTGTAGTTTCTTCAAGACAATGTACCAGTTCACAAATCCGTTATTGCAATGGCCAAAATTAATGAATTATAGTTTGATTTGCTACCTCATGCACCCTATTCGCCAGATTTAGCCCCCTCAGATTATTTTCTGTTCCCAAACTTGAAAAAACGGCTCAGGGGTCAAAGATTTTCCAACTATGAAGAAGTGATGCCGGCAGTTAATGGCTATTTTGAGGAGCAAGATAGTTCTTATTATAAAAAGGGTATCGAACTTATTGAGCATCGCTGGGGAAAGTGTATAGAACTGAAAGGAGTAGAAAAATAAATATATTTCTTTCCAAAATGTTTGTGTTTTCTTTGTTGGGTCGGGAAAAGAACGCACCCTAATTTTCAGACTTATCTGTCAAATAGTTTTGTTGTGACAGCTATTTGACTGAAACGTCTATGTAAAAATGGAATAAAAGTGAACTTCGTGTGCTCATTAAACACTATTTTTTGCGAGAGAGAACCATCACGCAAACAAAAAAAAAGCTCAGCACACCAGAAATGGTCGATAAAATCCACAGTATGATATTGAGTGATCGGCGAGTAAAGATGCGTGAACTTGAAGAGGCTACAGGCCAATTCACATGGATCAGTGATTTCACTTTTGTATGAGAAAGCTATCCGCAAGCTGGGTGCCGCGTTTACTCACAATTGGCAATAAACGCAAAGGTTTGACAACTTCAAAAGAGTGTTTGGCGTTGTTCTATCGCAATCCGAACGAGTTTTATGCCGGTTCGTAACCGTGGACGAAACATGGATTCATCACAACCCACCAGAGACCAAGGACCAGTCGAGACAGTGGACTACTCGTGGTGTATTGGCTCCAAAGAAAGCTAAGGTGGGTGTGTCGGCCAACAAAGTCACGGCGACAGTTTTTTGGGATGTGTGCGGTGTCATCACATCGATTACCTTGAAAAGGGTAAAACTATCACCGGCGCATATTATGCAGAGCTATTGGATAGATTCGATGCCGATTTTAAGCAAAAACGACCACATTTGGCGAGGAAAAAAGTTCTCTTCCACCAGGACAATACACCGGCTCACAAGTCCGCAGTCGCAATAGCAAAATGCTGAATTGCGTGCTCCGTCATACGGCATATTGTCCAGATTTAGCCCCCTGCGACTATTTCCAAATATGAAGAAATCGCTCGGCGGTAAGAGATTTGGGTTGAATGACGAGGTTATCCATCAAACAAACACCTATTTTAAGGACCTTGTATTATTTGGAGGGCATCAAAAAATTGAAGAAATGTTGGATGAAATGTATCGAACTGAAAGGAGATTATATTAAAAGTATAACTTTTTTTTGTCGAATAGTGTTCCTTATCTCAATTTTCTGGGATTTCTTGACCCACCCTCGTATTTGAATTCTTTGTTATTGTATTTCTGAGATACTTTCAAAATTAATTTTAACACTAGATTACATTTTAATTTAAATTTTACACTCAAATCTGATATGAAGTTTAATAACAATTTACTTACTTTCATACCGAAAAGAAAATTTCAAGAAATATTTAAATTAATGAGTTTACTAGAATAGCTTATACTAAACCTCGCATTTAACCCTAATTTTGAGCCGATTCTACATATTAATCCAATAAGTCACTCTTGCACAATCAATTTATTCCCAAATTACTATATTCTCAGAGGTTTAGATGTCTAATATTTACTATATTTTAAGATATGTGTTGTGGGTTTTGGCGGGATCTTTGAATAACTCCTTATTCTGAGAATACAACGTATGAAAATTTAATAATAAAAAAGATTGTACAAATTTTTTAATGATATCGTAACAGTTAAATTAATACTTCTCTTGTCCGGATTTATTTTATTTTCTTACATATAGTGTTGATGCTTATGGCTTCTGTTGAAAGGATCGTGAGGATATACTGTATCGTGTTGGTAATCACTAGAGCTAGGATAATTAGGCAAATTGCCTTATTATGCCTTTTTTGCGTCTTTTTTAGGAATCTCCTGTTTACTCGCCATATTGTGCCTTTTATTGTAACTAAATTAAAATTTTAAGAAAGTTAGTTCTTAAATTTTCAATTTTAAAAAAAATCCTACTATCAATTTTTCTAGAAAAATTCAAATTCAATGCCATCTCAAAATCACAAGAAGCCTTTAATGACAGTGAGGTATTACATGCCTTAACGTATATTCAAACAAATTTCTCTTGGTTGCCCCACGAAATAAAGAAATTAGAAACAGTTGGACTGACTCTTGTGGAATCCCTAGATATTGTACAAAAGGCAGTAGATCTCACATCGTGCGTCCCAGGACCAGCATGAATAAAAATAAAGGATAAACTTAAAGCTGTTTTGCAAACAAATCCTTCTTTAGAAAAGTTAAAAATAATTTCCGAAATTCCCCAGGGGATTTCCACTCGAAATTCTATGTATGATATACTGTCACCACAAGAAATCAGTTCTCTGAAATACGCTCCGATAACATCATGTAACATAGAAAGGTCCTTTTCAAGGTACAAAGAAATTGTCAGCGTACTTGTGCTATTTTTTTTAAATAATCTGTTTTAGTTTTACGTTTTTGCCATTTATATATTTTATTTTTGCCTTTTTAGTGCTTCTTTAAATCGTTTTTTTTGTGCCTTCTTGGCTGCCTTTTTCGAGACTTTATTTTGCCTAACTGTCCTAGCTCTAGTAATCTCTAAGCTTGAAAGTGACAATTTATGTCAGGAAAATAATATCACAGATTAATTATTCTTTTGTGTTTGTTATAATGATTTCTCATTTTGTGTATTCATGCATTGATATTATTGGTTATATTAAGACAAGACAAAAAATCTGGGAAAGGTGGTATTTGAATTTGTAGAATTGCATAGTCATTTACGAAGTAGGACCTAGTTGTACTCTCCTACTTCTCATGCGCGACTACTATCCTCCGTACTTGAAAATCGTTATCGTTTTTTTTTTCAATAAAGAACAACCAAACGCTATATGGAAATATTAAATAAGTACAACGTTGAATTATGACTGAAACATTTCTATGGACAAGTCAGTGACTTTTAGTTTTTCCTTATTTCACAAATGAGACTTTTACAAATGCGGAGGTACCAATGATTAACCATCATCACTTTTGTTAACAACCTCATGTACAAAATAAGCGCGTAATTTCTTTAATTCGATTTTTTTTCTATTATTATTAATTTATCTATTTTAGTCATGTAATACATTTTCGCGCCTAAAGAATTACTCATCGCTTCTTCCGTACATCAACAACTTTGGCTTTTACGATAGGAGAAATTTCAAACTAAAAATTGCTTTGTTAAGGTCACGTTCGGATGGTCAGTTCCCAGAAGGTCATCCCTAACCGTTTACCTAAATGAAGCCTTTTCGCTTATTTTAAACACGAAATACTTAGCATTGCAGTTTTTCTTAATTATTAATTCCTCGCGATCTAATTATCAGACGACAACAGACCCCACGTCATGATGTTACTTAATCGCTATTTTGTTTCTCATTCGAAGCCTATAACTCTCAGATCAAAGATTTACGAGTTATTCAATATTTGTTCTTATTTAATTCTGTTTTAACGTAAGGTTATCATGTATCCTTAGTCACCCCTTCAGACCGCATTAAATACTCATAATACTATAGAAAGAACCCTATTGTGACTCATCTTTCGTAATGTATTCTACCTGTTATGTAGGTGCCCCACAAACGTACATACCTGCAGTAATTTCTTAGACAAACTACCTCGAGTCAGGTGTCATTCTTTTCTATATTTAATAACGAATCTGATTATAATGTTTTTTTCCCTGTATTTATTGATTGATTGTCCCGCGAATTATGTTTTCTTATTCTCTTAAAAACAGTTCGCGCGCTTACCACCCCCCACTCTCCTGCTTCTAACCACGGCCTATATAAATCACGATCGAAGAAAAAAGCTCTCTCTTAATTTTTTTCCTCTTACGCATCCACAGCTTTACATCGTTCCAAGTTCGCGTCCCTCCCAGTTCTAAGTCACGTTTGTTTTAGTGCCCCCATTGTGCTTTAACATAACAAAGTCAAGTTATAGTGCCGCTATTCCTTTCGCCGGTTCGGTTAATTGTTCGCGTACTGTCAGACCCCTATTCTGATTCGCCGATTAATCAACGCTTCGACTCCAGACTTACGGGACCCGAGGACAACGAGGACACCACAAAAGTAAAGTATTCCTCATCCTTATTTATTACTTTAATTTTTAATTTTCTCTTACAACCGCTACATTAAATTTTACTTTATACATTCTCAAAATATATCTAAAAATCATTTACGGTTTGAGATTATCGACCCCCTTCACTTCGTACCGATAATACCTGCCTTAACCAACGATCATTCTAACGAACCACTCGTTCCCTCTCACTCTCTTCCTTTCTATCTCACCTACTCCTTACGTGAATCAATATTTGTGTTATTGTGTTTTATTTAGTAATAATTTATTAAACAATTTAAGGACACTCTTGTTGTTTTATTTTCCTTAATTTTTTTATCTCTTCTTTTATGTACTAATTAAAATTCTTTTACAGGAAATAAATATAATAATCCTACATTTGTTTTATTTTCTTATTATATATTTTGTGTTTCTTTCTTTTACGTAATTCACCATTAGAGCTAGCTAATACAGCATTTCTAAAACTAACATCATTTTAAAAATATAACAAGTGGCAACCTTTTAAGGATGATACTTTCGAAAAATTCAATACTGAAGTGAGTGGATTATGACTTCACTTACTTGGTAGGTGATATCACGCTCAGAACTTTGGGTGGGGTCTTTCTGACTGTTGTTTATTCTTGCTTTAACAACCCAGTGGTGATTAAAGGCTGTAAACCGAGATGTTTCGTAAAACAGCCGATGTACAAATTCTTCCGTCCGATAAGGTTTCAATTGTAAATCTGAAAATAGATTAAGTTAGTATAAAGTACTGCCTTTGTGTATACAACGTGGCCAGTGTAATCCAAAAAGGTCCACAATGAATTGATACATACTCGAGGAGGTACACAAGAATATTTCTTAAATGAAAGAAAGAGTACATATTAAGTTTCTACCAGTTGATACTTTTGATCAAAGTTAAAAAGACAACATTAATAAGAGGTGACTAAAATGACAATAAAAAAGTAAATGAAAGGTAAATTTTATGAACAGCAATGAGCAACTGTTTATTCGATCCCTATTTGTAGGGATGAATTGGCGTACAAGTCATTTCAAAATGAATATAAAAAGAATGAATTAAAATATGTTAATTATGTTTTAGCGATTTTTGATGTAAGTAATGGTAACAAACAAAACGTTAAATTTTAACTTCTTATAAAGAACATATCATATGATAAAATACAAATATGCCAATGCGAAACCGAGCATCAAGTCGAAGAGAGCCAGTATGTTCGAAACGCGTCGTTGTCTTGGTGAGCAATAGCATATTAAATTCAAAACGGAAACCTGAAGTGTTGCCACAAGCATATTTTAGCAATAACTACAACACAGTATTATGTAAATTATAGATGATTAAGAATGTACGTACATCATCACAAAAAATTAAGGACAGTGACGAAAGTTTTACTAATAAGAATGTAATTACTTTTAATAACGAAATTTTGTCACTGTGGGCGGTCGGTATCTTTTAAAGTAATTTGTGTACAATAAACTTCCGCTATGTACGGTGATAAGAATAACGTTATAAGTTAGAATTAAACAAGCGAATTATAAATAGGTGGGGTAATAATAGTGTTTGCAGATGAAGTGAACTAATTTGTATTAGTGAAGTGTTTTACAGTGAACACGTAAGTTTTTACCGCTAATGATGAGAATTTGAATATTGTTAATCAAATTGACTTTCACTAATAGAAAATTGTAGACATAATTTTAAATAATTTAAGGTTACATTTCACCAGACTCCGAGAATTTTTGTACATGATATTAATTTCCTGTAGTGGTCGATCGGCTCTACATAAATGATGTAGATAAATGTCATCATGTATGTTCTCAGATTCTTATTTAGATAACCCAAAATCGATCAATCTAAATCTGGAAATTACTTATACCGTAGTCGTCAAATTTTAATTTCGGTTTATACTTCTATAGCATGCAGAAGATGACCTTATAATATGCAGCGATGCCTGCTTGCTAACAGTGGTGGGAGAGCAACGCGAGTGTCGGGGGCCCCTCACGCCTTACATTTCATAGGAAACGTTTGTCGACTGTACTGTCTTGGCAGCCTCGCTTATGTTTATCTTTAATTTATTTCGTCGAGCTCTTTTCCTCTTTCTACTTTCGTATCAGAAATTAAAATATGTCGACTAGGGTATATTTACCAAACTATCGGTTGCATGTCCATAAATTCAGAGAAACCGTTGTCTCTGAACTGTTGGCCATAGTAGCAGTGAAGGATTCGTTAAGATCGTTCTAAAAATAATATAATAGCGATTTTTTATGTTTATGCTGTCGTTTGGAAGTTTCATCTAAATATGCTTTTAATTAATATCTACCTTCATCTCTCCACTAAAACTAAAAAAACTTAAGGAATAATCATAAAAATTGGCAAAAGTGCATCTATGAAAACATTTTCTATTTGAATAAAGCATAATGTTTGCAGTGGTTAATGTTAACGAATTAAGTTTAGAAAGTAATTACCATTGAAGGTGATCTTTTCGTATCCGAGAAGTTCAAAAATGTTATCGTATAACTTCCTTTCGTCTGCGTCTTGTTGATCGATAATCTGTAAGGCTTCCATAACTTCGGCTCCAGATCTGTTTGGGTGAGGACATTCCGACTCATGCTGTTTACTTTCGTGCATCGGACCTCTCCATGGGCAACCGATTCGACTATATTTACAACCAGATATTCTGGAAAGACCACTATTTATTACAATATTAAGTGCTGTAAATTTAATATACTCAAATATAAGGTCTGTTCCAACCTACGAGGAAAGAATAGAACAGGAGAGTCTCCTTAATAATAATATTTGTCCAAAGTGGTAACTCAATATGGCCGCCGCAATGCATAGGCGTGCATAAATATTTTGTATAGGGTATACAGGTTGTCTCTAAAAGGTGCGGAAAAAACGCTACCACACATTTCTGAGGGCGATCTAACCCAACTTACCTCAGTCCAAAAGTGGATGCACCATTGCATTGAATTGCCACAAGAATAACACCCAAATTACAGAAGCATATGTGTCCATATACGGAATGAATTTTGTATATCCAGATTACTCATAAACGGCTGCTCCAATCAACTCCTACCAGGTATACCTTTTCTAGGTAAAAAACATTGGAGAATAAGAATTTTTATTTAAAAGTTAAATACAGTGTCTCAAAAAAGTTATTACGTTTTAAATGGATACAATATGCCGCAGGTGGCGCCCTCTACATTTTGCAATGAAAATGAGAGCAGATTTAAATTTTTTACCCCACGAAACCCCCCTTACCCAAATATTGTGACAATATACCAATTTTTACAGAAATTATTTATAAAAAACTAAAACCAAATTGAACTTTTGACACTCTGTATCTCCGAAAGCATCCACTTTTGGACTGAGGTAAGTTGGGTTAGATCGTCATATTTTGCCCTCAGAAATGTGTGGCAGCGTTTTTTCCGCACCTTCTAGAGACACCCCAGATGTACACTTCGTATGTTCTCGAAAATCATTTAAAATAGGTTCTTAGTCCAATAATAATTAAAGTAATATCGTGAGTGCATTATTTTTTCAATCCTTTTATTCTTTTTAATATAGTAAGATTTATTCTAACTGTATTAAAAAAAACAATAAAAAAAAAACATGCCTAGTATATGTATGTTACGCCACTGAACACATAATCAAACATACCGGATATATGATAAATTATTCAAAATACTCATTTTATAAATTATGATTGGTCAATATTGCCATAACTGACCTGCCTTAAAGTGGTAACTTCCGTCTAAATAATACCTTTTGCCCCACCACTTTATTATCTCTCCTGTTCTATTCTTTCCTTGTAGGTTCCAACTACCAATAATGAATCGTTATGCAACCATCCATGACTATTCAAATCGCAACCGTTTGGTATGCGCAGTTAAACGATGCACAAAGTTTTAGCGATTTTCTCTACCCACGACTTGCATTCATTTCACCATAATAAATTATACAACTGAATATGAATTACAATCGAACAAATGCAGTGGCGTAGATAAGGCGCCCGCAGAACCCGCAATGCGGGGGGGGGGGCCAAAAATTCAGGGCCCCGCACTAGTAATGAAATTTACAAAACTATTTCTGTTTTATCCTTCATGTATAAAAAATGTGTATGTTATTTTATATGTACTTGTTTTCTAGTATTAAATATTATAACAGTACGTGTATTTGTATCTTTTACTCTGCTAACGTTCGTCCAGTTTTATTTTTTTATTGTTCGTATTTCTCTTTCAGTTCCAAGAAAATATCACATCTGGTATTGACAATTTGCTCTTTCTTAAAAAAAAATTAAATATCTCCACTTATATAGAAACCCACAGTATGACTACATTTTCTGCCTTAACACAGGTCCATATAAAAAAAAGTTCATGTTTTTACCTAACTTTTGGCCTGCACAGTCTTACAGTTTTACAACAGATGTCACAAATGCTTTCTAACAAGTAGGTAATATATAGTCCGTATAAAATACCATGCTTTTATGAGCTAAAAAAAATTGCAATTTCATTAGAGACAGACAACGATAATAATTTTGCATTTTACATGTACTATGAAGTTTATGACTATGTTATGCATATAGATTGTAGGTACATAAACTAATACATAAAACTTGAAATTACGAAATTATGAAAAGGCACGTTTATTTCATAAAACTGCATTTGCACATGTGGTTTAATGACCTAGTTGTAAAAAAATATTTTACTGAATAAATACGAAAAATTATTTCCTTTCCTTCAGTTTTATTTTAACAGCGAGTTTGTTCGAATTGTGAAAATAAATTCTATTTGTATTAGTGCATTAACTTTTGTGACGAATTAGTGATTAGCATATGTAATTTTATTAAAATTTAACTAAGTGAATTAACGTGTACCAAAGTGTATAGTTCGAGGTATTCAAAATAAGATGAGCGAAAGAAAATATATGAGTGGTGCACAAAAACGAAAATTGAAACAAGAAAATGTTGTAAAATTGCGTAAATTACCGAAGATTAGCAGTTTTTTTGAAAGTACTTCAACAGTTAGTACATCTGCATTAGATGAAAATGTTGAACCATACGAAAATGTTATAATCGAACAAAAATTAGATATAGTTCTGGAAAAAATGAAATCGATTGCAATCAGGAGGATTCAACATATTTTAACACCGACAGAGCCTTATTTTCGGAATCACTTTCCGACGAATTAAAAAGAAAAATTATTACTGCAGGGCCAAATAAGCCTATGGGACCGTTTCCAAGGAATAAAGACTAAATAGAGCGTTCAGTAGTGATTATTATACCATTAAAACTAAACTGGTCAAAAAATCGATCGCTTTTGGTTATGTTATTCCCAAAAGTTGAATAGTGTTTACTGTCAACCGTGTTGGATGTTCTCTAGTAATGAAGCATCAGTAAATTGGTGTAAGGGCACAATTAATGACTGGAAGGGTTTAAGTAAAAAAATTAAAATCCACGAGGGAAGTGATGCTCATTCGCAAGCATGCATAGTTTATAGTACTTGGGAAAAAAACAAAACCACTGATAGTCAAATAAGTGGTCATGAAAAAATTAAGGAAGCTTTAATAAGAATATGTGATGTGATAAGAACATTATCGAGAAAATGTTAAAGAAATTGGAGCAACTAGTGGTAACTTTTTAAATATTATTGACTTCATAGAATAAAATTAACGAAAAATATTAATAAAGCTCCTTTTTTTCCCTTATAATTGATACAACGCAAGACATATCCAAGAAGGACCAACTAAGTCTAGTGATAAGGTATACAAGTATGAAGAAAAATTCAAATAAACAAAACACTCTAGAAATAAAGGAATCATTTATTGGATTTATAGAGCTAACCGGACAAGATGCACAGAGTTTAGAAGCTGTTGTTCTAACTACTTTAGAAAATTTTCAAATTAAAATAGAAAATTGTCGAGGGCAAGGATACGACGGGGCTGCTAATATGTCTGGAAAATATAATGGTTTACAAGCCAGAATTAAGAATCGAGTTCCTACAGCTGATTATATTCATTGTTCAGCTCATAATTTGAACCTAGTCTTAAATGATTCTGTCAAAAACATCATTAAACTATAGGGTTTTTATGATCTTTTGCAAAGCATTTATGTGTTTTTTAGTGAAAGCTTGCCACGCTGGCAAGTCCTTCATCAAGCTGCACCACATGGAAGTAAAATTAAGTACACACTGAAAAAGCTGTGCGTAACAAGATGGTCTTCTAGATTTGAATGCTTACTGTCAATAAAATATAATTATCAGTCTGTAATGCAATGTTTGTCAAATTTTATCCTGGTGTGCAAAAAGCAAAATGACAGAAATGAAGCAAAGTCTCTGCAGAATAAAATGGATAATTATGAGTTTATTCTATTGCTAGTTTTCCAGAGTAAAATCCTCGAAACTGTTAATTTAATTTCAAAGCAACTTCAGAGCCCTTCATGTGATTAGAGACGTGCAAATTGCTCAATAATGGTCAAGAAAACTTGACAGAACTGGGACAAAGTTTTGATAAATTAGAAGAAGAAGCTAAAAATCTAGCAGAATCTTGGAATATTCAGCCTATGATAAAATATAAACGCCAGAAGAGAATTAAAAAGTTTTTTGATGAATGTGAAAACGACTGTGTATTGCCTAACCCGATAAAAAAATTTCAAGTAGAAGTTTTTAATGCGTCACTTGATATTATTATCAACCAATTATCTAGAAGATTTTACTCCATAAATGAAGTTGTAAACCTTTTCTCGTTTCTTAATCCCTATAAATTTGTTAAGTTAACGAATGAAGAAATAGTGGAATACGGAAGACATATTCTGAGCAAATATGGAATTGATTTTTCAGAAGATTTGCCGATTCAATTAATTAATCTTAAGACTGTTTTGTTTAATGAAATTAAACAAAAATCTTCTATTAAGGACTTAGCCAATTTATTAATAGTGGAAAATGCATGTTTAGCAACTAGTCTTCCAGATCTATGTACACTATTTCAGTTATATTTAACACTACCGGTAACATCAGCAACAGCAGAAAGATCGTTTTCGAAATTAAAATTAATTAAAACCTATTTACGCAGCACCATTAAACATGTTCGGTTAAGTGCCTTGGCTGTTATAAGTATTGAACATGAACAAAGTAGGTCCGTTGATTTGGAAGAGTTAGTTGAAAATTTCCTACTATTGAAAAAAAGACGATTCGGCATTTTGTCTTCTAATTAGCTTTTTTTGTGTTTTCAAATGTATTATTATAAAATAAATAATTAAATATAATTAAGATTTTTTTATTATAAAATAAATTTATTATAATTACTCCGATATTCACATTCTATGCTACTATATCTAAACAAGTATTTTGGAAGGGCCTCCTAAAAATTTTGCGCGGGGGGGGGGCTAAATTTTTTATCTACGCCACTGAACAAATGATATGCAATTTAAGGGATCATCACAGTGTGACGGATCGGAAAATAACTGGTTTTTCGATTTTATTTTTAATTTTAAAAAATGCTAATCAATCTGATTTTTTTGTGTCGTACTAAAACACTCACGAAGAACAGGAAATAAATTTTCAAACGCTTATTCACATTTTTGATAACATTTTTTCAACGGACGAAAATGTCTTCGAAAAAAAGGAGTCCTCACGGTGTACACGATCGTAGCCGCAAATCTCATCTGAAACGAAATCTGGAAAAAGGTTATTAATCAGTATGAAAACCGCTATCTTGTTATGGAGGTTTTTTTTTTCATCATCAAAAGTGACAAAATGGCGGCGATTTGAAAAAAAAGTATCGAATTCAACCTATTTTTCTGACAGTTTTTTCGTTATGAAAAATAGAAAGATTTCGAAAAATAGAAAAAGCTTCCATAGCAAGATAAAGAGTAACGTAAAGAATGTCGAGTTAAAATTTGAGATCGATAGCTTGAGAACTCTTCCTTTGAGAGTGTACACCGTTTTGAAAAACTACATTTCGAGAAAAACGCTCTTCCACGTATGCTCCTAGAGCCTTTCTTATCCTGCCACATGGATTCTTCGGGCGTTTTTCTCGTTGATCTATCCATGCTCGATATCGGAAACGTACTGGCTTATCTAGCGAGCAAGTTGAAACGTGTTTCTGCAGGAACGCTGGCAGTTCCAGCAGTAAGGCTGGAAATAGACGGACCGCAATATGCGGTCGCTGTCGACCTTATAACTGCTGCTCAAGTCGACTTCAAGCGAAGTCAGGTTGGGCAGCTCGGAGCAGTCAGTATCGACTCCATCTGCAGTCGATACGGACTGCATTGTGCTGCCGTATGGGACTGCATGTTCGAAACGCTTGTTCTTTTACTACGTAAAAAAAGACGTGGAAGAAGTAGAAGATGTCACAGATATCAGCCCAGGCCTTATTCGTTTCAATTTTGTCACTATATGTCTCAACAATATAGTTCCAAAGACATTCCTTATTTTTTATATCATCAATGAAAGCATCAGTGTCAAAATCGCCTTCCATTTAATTTAATTTACACACACAATATCCAAGAATCAAGAGTGAACTGATCGAAATCTGACAAAACCGCCCAATGAGTGGCGACTGTAATTTGCAGTTCGTGTATGTACGTTCTCTTTTCGATTGCACTTGGACTGCGCGGCGGGTTGGCCAGCAAGTTGGCTGCAGCTGCCAATCTTGACTGCTCGTTGACGCTCGTCTATTTTGCTCTATAAAGAACTGTTGATTGCCAAGATGCGACTACAAAGTGCTGTCGACAGCGAGCGCATATTGCGGTCCGTCTATTTCCAGCCTTATGTAGCTGCTTGATAAGAAAGGCTGTAGTGACCAAAATAATTCGAATTTCACCCAAAAATGTTAACAGCATGTTTATAACCATCTATACTATCTGATAATATAAAAAAAAATTCGAAAATTTGAAAATTTTACACTGTGATGATCCCTTAATTTGTCCTTTAGAATTAACATAATAGTGTATTATGTATCACGTTTTATAAACTTGTTTTGAATCCAGAGTTTTACTAATCACGAGCGAAGTATAGCGAAGGGACCGTTTAGTATAACGAGTTTCATACTATACTTTTTCTACGACAGTAAATAATCAAAATAATACAAAATTACTTACTAATGTCGCGCCATGACAGGTTATTTTAACAGACTGATGACAAGTGTCAATCATCTGGATTCTGTGGATTTTTGTAATTTAAAAAAATAGAGTTAACTTTAACCCGTTGCTTAGTTCAATCTGTCACTAAAGCGCACGAAGTCAGCTTATCAAGGTGTATTTGAGAGATCACTTAGTGCCATGGAAATATATTATAAGACAAATAGCATTTTAGGATGGGAGTAGAAAAAACAATTTATTTTCATAATAGAGTACTTCCAAGAAACACGAACAGTATAACAATATGCTATCCTCAATTAAATTGAACTCAGCCAGTCAATCACATCATTCTTATTTTGCTTAGAAGTTAAAATGACCATAACAAATCTTGGTTATTTTTACTGTACATGCAAAGAAACGGTTTAGAAGTTATTGGAATAAACCTAAATATACTTTTGGAAGTGCAAAGTAAGTTATAAATGTGTCAAATTGCGTAATAAACCCTCACACACATATTTAAGAATATTATTTCGAAATAAATTTATTTGGTATTTTATGATTTAATGATCTCTTTAATGAATTATACAATGTAAACTGATCAACGAATGTATCAGTCACATCCTACGAGGAAAGAATAGAACAGGAGAGAGCCTCGTTAAAAATAATATTTGTTTAAAGTGGTAACTCAATATGGCCGCCGCAATGCATAGGCGTGCATAAATATTTTGTATAGGGTATATGTAAAACATGCCTAGAATATGTATGTTACGCCACTGAACACATAATCAAACATGTCAGATATATGACAAGTTATTCAAAACACTCATTTTATAAATTATGATTGGTCAATATTGCCATAACTGACCTGCCTTAAAGTGGTAACTTCCGTCTAAATAATACCTATTCCCCCACCACTTTATTATCTCTCCTGTTCTATTCTTTCCTTGTAGGTTCCAACTACCAATAATGAATCGTTATGCAATCATCCACGACTATTCAAATCGCAACCGTTTGGTATGCGCAGTTAAACGATGCACAAAGTTTAAGCGATTTTCTCTACCCACGACTTGCATTCATTTCACCATAATAAATTATACAACTGAATATGAATTACAATCGAACAAATGCAGTGGCGTAGATAAGGCGCCCGCAGTTCTTAAAGTCTTGAATTATATCAAGATTCCAATTACTTTAACTTGAGTGATGTGACCTACGAGGAAAGAATAGAACAGGAGAGATAATTAACTGGTGGGGGAATATGTATTACTTAGACGGAAGTTACCACTTTAAACTTCCGTCTAAGTAATACATATTCCCCCACCAGTTAATTATCTCTCCTGTTCTATTCTTTCCTCGTAGGTCACATCACTCAAGTTAAAGTAATTGGAATCTTGATATAATTCAAGACTTTAAGAACTTGTATATATATATATATATATTACGGTGGCTCAACTGGTAGAACATACGTAAACCGGCTTTAGTAGAGCGTAAGTGTTTAATAGAGTGATTTTAATTTTGATTTATGATATATTTTATGTTCTTATGATTCTTTTATACGACACATTTCCCAGACCCCCATGCCCTTGATAATCACCAAAAAAGGCACAAACGTTTAGCCAAATGTGAGCATTAATTGATGTATTTATTACTTAATACATTTTAAAAAATCTCTTTACCTTTCTTCACATAATTGTTCTTCGTGCCTTTCCAACGTGTTTCGGGCGAACTCTTTGCCGCAAAATTGACATTCTGATGGTAATTCTGATACTGCATTTTCTACCGCCAAGTTTCTAGTGGCGGCTGTCTTGCTAATTTCTACACGACAATTGGGACAAGTTGCCGTCTCGTCCCTCAAGCGGGCGTCAGCCAATAGGTGAGTAAAACATCCGGCACACATCAAGTGGCCATTGCTGCACTGCAAGACACGCACACAAACATTCAATAGATTTTGTATGGACAAATGGTATATACATATAAAAAAAAGAAAACAGATCACATATGTGATGCATGGATGTGAGTAATTTTAAAATAATAATAAAAAACGAGTTGGTATTATATAAAAGGTAAAATTCGTAGTTAGAGATAGCCTATCAACATGGTGAAAATAACCAAATTTGGAATTTCTAGAAGATCAAAGAAAAAAAATCGGAACTTCATCTTCTTAGTTGAGAGTGGAATTTGGATAGGCCTGAATCCTTCGGTGGGATCTATTTGAAATAACGTTTTTTTTTCTTCTTTTGGTCGGTCTTGATATTCATACGAGTAATTTCAAAATTTTGAAATTGTGATATCTAAATAAACTTCATTCAATTTTTTTACCTGTAATGTACTTAATACCCACAGCTGGGTTTTGTGTATTTATCATTACAATAATAATATGTGCTTCAATTACTTTTGCGTCATCACAGTTTGTTATTAAATGTAAATGTTGTATTATGTCTACAAATCAAATTGTAAATTGTTTATTTACATCATATCTATTTAATGACTCGGCAATACAGAGATATTTTATGATCTGACTGATTTGTATAGGTCATAGACGGGACATTGAAAACACTGTGTCAATAGCACATATTTAAAATTCGATGTGGTCTGTAATTTAAATGTAATTGCATTTTTCATGTAAAATTGCCGAGTGTGAGTAAAAATTTCACAATACCAGCTAAACATAATATAGAAGTTGCAAAAATAGGTTTTCTTTTAAATGTCCCATATATTTAAACAGCTGAATATTTCTTTTGAGCTCTAATTCTTTTTAGTTAGCAATGAGGAAATTGTTATAAAAAATACAAATCAAAATAAATTTTCCGCATTGGTATAAAATAAAAACATTTAAGATACTCACCAATCTTCTTTAAATCCTGTAAATATCAATAACACGTTAAAAAATAATGTAAAGAAAAAAATGAGAAAAATCCATAGTATACCAAAATGAAACCTTACCTTTAAAGAAAATTATTTACTTAAGGTGATATATATATATACATAATTATAAATAATTTATAAATAAACCTTTGTTGCGTTTGCTTTATGAAAAAACAAAACACCTACCTTGAGATTGAGATTTTGTATCGAAGTCATTATTCTTTTAGTTTTTAATTGTTTAAACGTAAGTACCTATATTTTAAAACTATTCAAATACCTAATGCATTTTTTAAAATTCGCTCATGTTATAAGTACAAAAATAGGGAGGGGGAGTCTGGGTATGTGTTTAACTAGTATAGTTAAATAATTAATGACTAAAATATAAATTTAAAACATTTATTGAAAATATTCATGTTGTCCATAAAATATCCATTAATAAACATATAAAAATATTTAAATAAATGTGAAATACAATGCATATAATATATAGTATTACACAATTACATTTGGTAATAAATACATAACAATAACAATTGAATAATACAAGATGAATGGAATCACATTATTAAAAATAAGATCTATTAAGAAAAAAACAACTAAATTAATATTTATACTACATATTCGTTTTCGAATCATTACCCTTTGCTAAACGAATTAAATAAGGTATATTTATTATAGAATTTACACGAAAATAATCTGCGCAATACTATATAATTATTAGAGCATATCAAATACTTTTTCATCTTAAATTACAATATTTCTATATATACTTTAGGTTTAAAATTAAAGCACGTTCTAATTCAATATCTGATATGGAACAAAGAAAGGCATTTTCGTCGTTCCATAGAGGATATACTCTGTACATATTATATTTAGAACATTCTTCCAGCTGTGAAAAATCAATAATGTCTGCAGATATACTGCAGTAACAAAGAAATATATTACGTAACGGGCACCAAGGCCATTCAGGTTAATGAACGTATTAAAGACACAAAATGAATTAATGTTTGAAACAAAATGGTTGATGATTATAATACATATAATTGAAAACTTACCTGGTATACTGCGGCTCTGGGTAGGTCCAAACATACTGCGCAGCATAAAATACCACCCAATCTTTCTTCTAGTCTGTTCTTTTTTTCATCTATTTCGTTTTTTGGTGTCAGTTTTCGACGTTTTGCTTCCGGTTCAGGTATTTCATCCATTTTTTCCACATTTTCTGTTGTTTCTGCTATCGTTTCAGTGCTGGATGTCGCTGCCTCTGTTTCTGACATAATATATTATTTACTGCGGACCAACCAAAACAGAGAACAGCTGAGCAACACTTCTACTCCGCACTAACAAGCAAACAGCTGACGTGACGTACGCCGTTTGACAACTTCGACCTTCTCCCCACTATTCCCTTATATCGGTTTACAAACACGTCTACCAATGCTCGGTAATATAAAGCTCCCGCCCTCAATATTTTACTATTCCGAGAATTATAACTGAAATAAGGAAGTTTAATGTAAAATTTCTGTATAGTTTGAATTTATTTCATAAATATATAGAGTGAACATAAATTGGTTTCCGATAGTAAAGCAGTATTCTAGGCAAACGTATGAAAATAATATTCCTTGTCTAGTTTTTTATTTTTTATACAGAGACTATTATTGGAAAATAAACAATTTATTGTTTTCCAATTTTTCATAGTTTTGTTTGCATGTTTTATAATTATTTATTTAAAATTTCTACTATATTACTATATTTAAAAAAATAAGAGCAGTCTACTCACTCCCAACACCATTTACATTCTTTTACAGTATTTATATCGCCGTCAATGGTCACAATTCGCTTAAAACTGGATGTCGACCTTATTCCGGGAAAATTCTTGAATTCTTTACCCGACTTTTGAAACATAAATTAATACGGTCTGCCAAGCTATTCTGAAGAGTATCGTGTAAATTAGTGTTCAATACTGTTCAATAAAAATGTGTTTGATAAGTCTGAAATTAGATGCGCTTAAATATCATGGAGGGAGCGGCGCTTCGTTCTAAAAATGTGTGAATGGAGTTAACAATTAATTTACTTACATGTAGAAGTCAGGTTACTGTAATTGATTTAGATACTATGCTTTGCGATTTAGTAATTTTCATTTTGGTTATTAAATCAGCACCTTAGAAACGTCTTCCGTCATATGTTGTATCGCCAGAGTTGCAAGTAGGTACAGTCGATTTCAGAAAAATCGGGCACAACTTCGAAATCATGAGCTTGATATTTTCTACTATTTTACGGGTATGAATCGCTCATTTGTGCATTGCCAACGTTTATTTTTTCAATAGGTTATGTTTAGAGAATAATAGAGAAAGAGAAATACTACTACATACCACAAACACGTTTATTTTGATTGGAAATAAAAACAGAAAATGTTCTTATAAACCCCAAATAATCCAAATTGTACCTAATAATTCTCCAACTACCTACTATTTAGTTAGAGCCTCTGAGCTTCCAGCACTTTGTTCAGTCTTCTAGGCATAGACGAAATGAGATTTTGCAGATAGTTCTGATCATGAATTAACTCTTCCCAGCAATCTTAATTTGTTGCCCCGTTGTTGGCGTTTTGAGGCCTAAAATTTCTTTGATAAATTTTCTTAATAAGTAAACCTCAGACGTTTCCTATATGATTTATGTCAGGGCTCTGTGATGACCACGTTAACAGTTCTATATTATTGCTTGCAAACCATTCTTTAATAATACCTGCCGTGTGCACAGGGCTATTATCCTGTGTATATAACTTACCGACGGAAGCATAATATTTCGAGTTAATGCGACCTTGAATGTACCACAAAACACCAGGGCCATTGACGCATATCCACCGCCAAATATTAACAGTTTAGTGTCCAGCTTGTTCCTAAAATTTTTTTTGTTATCATTATTCCAAGAATTTGGTGTTCTGTTATATAATTTATGCAAACAATAATTCGAGACTGTTTCTGTTCTTCCGTCAATAGCTGCTTTTTAGCACTTGTGTAATTTCTTAACTCCATATTTTTATTCTGCGGCAAACTGCATGTTACGATGATCCAGGGGAAGTTATTTAGATATGCAGCCTGCGTCGCTATCTGAATTGATTTTGCCTTAAATAATTGATCATGGTAGAAATTTTTGGACGCCCAGACCCTTTTTTTCTATTAGTAATACTCGTCTCTACTTCCACCTTTTTTTTAATCCTCTGCACACTGCACAGTGCTTTTGGCAATGCTTTCATTCAGCAGACACAACAGTTGTGCAACAGTTCAGTGATCATCTCCAGTAGACGAGCGCTCACTCTGAACATGTTCAGGAGCGGTCACCATTTATGTGACCGGAAAAATTCTATGCTCACTTAGTGAGCGTATTCTGTACGCATGCGCCATTGATTCATTCCAAGACCGACCGAATATATACTTCTGAAGAAAGTTACTAGAAAAGTAAGATACAGCAAATTAAAGGTATTGTGCAGTAATAAATGTATTATAATATTGGAGTTCACTCACTATTTTATTCGGGGTTGGAAAAACCAGCCCTTCCACTAAAAAATACGTCAAACCTTAATGCAGAAAAACAATTTATTATTATTTTTTATTCGGTTTAATCTCTATAATTTTAATTATGGCAGCAATGAAAAGTATCAGATGACAGACGATGGCATAAAGGTGAGCGGTCCTGTCCAGCGAACACTCAACTGTTGTGAAGTGAACGGTTGGAGCGGGATCGGTTCCCGATCCGCCTGCTGAATGAAAGCAATGTTATAAAATGTTGAGCTACAGCCCTTATTGACCAACTATCTTCCAATTTTGAGAGGACTAGAACTTTGTCGCATTACTGTAACTTTGGCATTCTATTTGTCACAATATTATTAAAAAATGAGGTGTGGCCACAACACGATATTCTTATACGTTTATGCGTTTCAAATTATACAAAAGTTGTTCTAAACTAAGATTTAAATATTTTTACCTTCTGAAAAATAAACAAAATCCTACTGTACTACTTCTATTCTTTTAATAATCTCTATAGGATGCATACTTGGCGAGATATTCGAAAGAAAGTGCTACTCGCTAAGAGTAAAAGTGTTACTTCCTGTCCGTATTTTGAAATTTCTTGATAAATATATATAGAATGCATAATTTACGAGATATTTGCAAAAATCGCTATTCGATAAGAGTAAAAGTGTTACTTCTGGTCCGAATTTTGAAATTCTTTTTTATACAAAAGATATTGAAAATTAAGTTCTAAATACTTTTATACTCTCGATAAATATATGTATATAGAATACATAATTTACGACATATTTGCAAAAAAACGCTATGCGGTAAGAGTATGTGTTACTTTCGGTCCGAATTTTGAAAAATTTTTTATACAAAAGGTATTGGAAATTAAGTTCTAAATACTTTTATATTCGTAGCGTACCTTAAAAAGCATGACTTGCGAAATATTTGCAAAAAACTGATTTTTGATAAGTGTAAAAGACCTACTTCCGGTATCAATTTCGAAAAACTTTCATAATAAAATTCTTCTCAAATTCAATTTTGAGTACATATGAATTCTTTATAAATTTGTTTACACTTTGTAGATGACGAAATATTGGCAAAATTCGATTTTTTCGCTGAAGTAAACTACTACTTTTTTTTTACGATTTTATTGAAAACCTAATCAGATTTCAAGAGGGAGATTATACTCGTAAATATAAAATTTGGAATTGATATCTACAGTGGATTGACCGCTATCGTGGTCACACACAGAGACGCACACACACAGAGATACATTTTTTAAAAACCACTTTTTTGGTATCAGGGGACTTCAAAACGTGGACATCTGACAAAATCTCGAGGTCGAAAATTTTCGTCATCACAATACTTCCTTATACTACGTATAAGAAAGTAAAAGTTATATTGACAAGGGCGGTGTACAATTAAGGAAATTGATCGTAGGTACTCGATTTTATTGAAATTAACTGCACCTAAATATTTATGAAATGAACATCATTTTATTGTTTATAATCATATAATCATGCTTACATGAAACTATAACCTGTTGAAATGAAAACACCTTACCTTTTTCATATAAAATATTAAGTAGATGTCTCGTACATAGGTACATTTCATGCACTGCAGGCATCATCAGTAGTAAATGACTAGACTTCGTACTATTTATATACAATTTGAATCATATTAACAAGGTATACACATAAACACATAAAGAATTACATCGATTGACCTAACAGTACAAACCGATCAGTTTGCCTTAAAGCTATTAGGTACCCATGTACTTATTTCTGAGAAAGAACTATTAGGGAATAACAATCATTTATGAAACGGAACAAAAGGTTGATCTCCACTAATCTACAGTGTGGCATTCTAACGGTAAAAAGATTATAAGGTGACAAGAGAAAATACAAGTTCACGAGAACAACCTACTTACTTATAGAATTTCCAAATTATTTATTAATGTCGATATACATGATAAAAGTTTATTATTGTCAGGTGAAATATCATTAGTTTGCACTAGTTTGCAGTTTGTGTTTATATGTTTCATATATAGGTATAGCTTCCCACATGTCTAAGTTTCTATTACTCATTTTTTTTTATAGTTTTATATTTTCTAAACTATAGTTATGATTTCTCGATGTTGTGTAGCTTTAAACGGGCCATATGTTCTTTGTACTGGGTTAAGGGTTTGAACGTTTCTTCTCATCTGAAGTGTCAGACCAATGTACCGCGCGATCAGTTAAATTCTAAATTAGAGCAGGCTGTGAAATTTAAATTGTTGGTATATAAGTACCACGCGATCATTTAAATTCTAAATTATAGCAGGCGGGATTTCTTTTATTAGGTTGTCCAGAATGTCAATTATTGATTAATTAACATTTTGAAACGTCACTTTGACAATTCAAATTGTAAATTAGTATTTATATACCAACTTAATTTAAATTTCACAGCCTGCTCTAATTTAGAATTTAAATGATCGGGCGGTACTAATTTACAAATTGAATTGTCAAAGTGACGTTTCAAAATGTTAATTAATCAATAATTGACATTCTGGACAACCTAATAAAAAAAATCCCGTCTGCTATAATTTATAATTTAAATGATCGCGTGGTATAATCACGTATAATTTAGGGCAAGAATTGCAACCTATTTCGTAAATAATACCCAATATTTTCAATGGGTTTGTGTGTATTATTTTGTTTTTCAAACAATTTTCAAATTTTGTGAAGTACCTGTTTTTGAAGTTTTTAAGTAATCAATGTTGGTGTACGTGCTAATTTTTTGAAAACTTCAAATTCTGACAGTTGTCATACTTAAATTCAAGTTATAGACGCCTATTATTATTTACATGACATAACCAAACTATTAAAATTATGCAATGTCACCAACCATTAAAAAAAGCATGGCCGTCTCTAACGCGGAAAGTATTTGAAGGCACGGTATTGTTGTTGAAAATGCTGGGATTAAATTGTATTATTTAAATAGTTTAGTTACACTATTATGACAACTTTTGTTGCGAGCAACGATACTTTGCAGTACTTTTTAGTGATATTTGTAGTGACTGCCATGGTGACAGTGTGATTTTTGCACCTTTGAACTTTTTTTTAGTTTGTTTTTAATTTTCATTAATATTTTCTTATCGAAACAATTTAATTCTGCGACTTTAGATATGTGGTCTAGTGTTTTATTAAAATTTATTGGTAATAGAGGAATTGACAATAATCTGTTGATTAAGATTGCATAAGACTATAACTACGAGGAAAGAATAGAACAGGAGAGATAATAAACTGGTGGGGGAATAGGTTTATTTAGACGGAGTTACCACTTTAAGGCAAGTCGTTATGGCAATATTGACCAATCATAGTCTATAAAATGAGTATTTTGAATAACTTGTCATATATCTGACACTACATCTGACATGAACATACATATTCTATGGCGGCCATATTGAGTTACCACATTTGGACAAATATTATTATTAAGGAGACTCTCTCCTGTTCTATTCTTTACTCGTAGGACTATAATGTCAAATTTGACAATGGTCGCATTCAGCGGACGGTTCGGGAACCGTTTCCGCTCCCACTGTTCACTTGACAACAGCTGAATGTTTGCCTGTCCAGCAGTGAAAAGTACCAAATGGAAGGTGATCACATAAAGGTAAACCGTTCGCCGTTGCTTTGGTACTTTTCACTGCTGCCATATGTTAGAATTGTACAGATTAAACCGAATAAACAATAATAATATATGTTCTCGGTTTTTAGTGTAAGAACCCGTTTTTCCAACCCCGATTAAAATACTCGGTTAACTCCAATATTATAATGCATTTATTTCTGCACAATACTTTTAATTTGCTTAACTTACTTTTCTAGTAACTTTCTTAAAAATTGTATGTTCCGTTGGTGTTGGAATGTGTTAATGGCGCTTGCGGACAGAATACGCTCACTTAGTGAGCGTATAATTTTTCCGCTTGCAAAAATAGCGACCGCTCCGCAACATGTTCAAAGTGAGCGTATACATCATTTGAATCCACTCACTGAACAATTGCGCAACTGTTGTGCCTGCTGAATGCGACCAATTATGTTCAATTCACAGGTTCAATTCAAGCTGGGGCAGAAATTGTAAAATGTAAAAATCACTAAAATAGAAAAGGTCGATCAGTAAGTCAATTCTGCAAAATGGATTCTTTAGTGAGTGAAGCCGCAGGGTTCTACTCATTTGGTACAAAAGTAATGATAAACAAAGCAAAATGTATCGGAGTGCGTAATTATGTATCTTAATTAATACACGTACCAATATACTCATCGATATATTTAGTATTTGAGGAAATTCTTATCTGAAACAATTCCGCCCGAGTGGAATTTTTACTGGGTTTATTTTAAACCAGCGACCTTCTCTTCGCTAGACAAATAGGCTATGAGGACCATGACTTCTCACCACATGAAGCCTACAAATACTGGGAGAAAATACATGTTTCTTTTATTATGTCTGAAAAGGAAAATTAATATTCTCGAATATCATACAAAGTATAGATACATTTTATTTAATAAATTTGCCACTTACATGAATGCATTTCTATTTGAAAAGAATCGAACTGTGTGGGTTTGATTCCGCGGTTCGTTACGTAAGAACAAAAAGTCGTTGGTGTCGCGTCCTACTTTCGAAAACAATTTCATCATAAGTGATTTAATAAAATCACATCATTTTGAGGAATAAAAGGATTATTATAGTATATTTTATTCCAATATAATTTAATTCTTTTAACTGCTTTTTGATAAAACTAAAATGTGGCTTCAGGTCCGAATTTTGAGAATATTTTTCCATAAACGTTCTAAGTGAAGCTTCAAATATTTTCATATTATTTTTAGTAAATATGAGCTAATTTTATGTTCAGTGAGATATTTACAGTTTTTTTTTTTTTGGTAAGAGATAATTGGTATGAATTTTCAAAAACGTTTTTGGTAAAATTCCTTTCTGGTCGACCAATTTCACTGAAAATCTAGTCAGTTCTCTCGAGGAAGATTGTATTCCTAATATAAAGCTTGTCTTGTAGGTACCGTTTGCCCGTTATCACACATACAAACGAACATACGCACGCGCACATACACACTCGCACGCAGACAGGCACGCACGCATAAACCCATCACGTACACACTCAGCGCATGCGCACACAGCCACAGACCCACATATAAACATCACACAAGTAAAAAAAGTGAGACCGTACCGTTTCCTTTTGTGTTCCTCTATCTAGATGCAGTTTTATCTTCACGTTCTATTCTATATTCAAATGAAGCATTCGGAACAGTTAAACAGTCATATACTAAGAAAGTGGAAGAAGGACAATGTGATAAGTGTAGCTCATATACATAATATGGTATTTTGTAGTTTGTGTTACGTTATTATCTACCAAGCTATGAAAGAAAGAGTTTGGAGAAAAGTATTATTTTATTTTTTAACATATGATCCATTAATGAGTCACACATTTATTCCATGGTTTTTCCAATAAGGCTATACCTTAAAGCATATTCTTTTGATAACTTCTCAAAAAATTCCTTCACTGCTTCTTTCATGTATCCATCCACGTTTTAAAGTACCCTGATACCGAAAAAGTGGCTTTCAAAAAAATCTCTCTCTCTCTGTCTCTCTGGCCACGATAGCGGTCAAACGGCTAGATATACAAATTCCAAATTTTGTATTTACGAATATAATCTCCCTCTTGAGATCTGAAGTTTTCAGTCAAATCGGTAGACCAAATTCAAATGTACTCAAAATTAAATTTGAGAAAATTATATTAAAAAGTTTTTCAAAATTCCTACGGAAAGTAGGTCTTTTACTATTATCAAAAATCAGTTTTTTGGGAATATCTACATGAATTTAGCAGCACTTTTTTCGATTATCTTGCAAAGTATGCATTCTATAGAGATTTATCAGGTAACCAAATAAGTTCATGCGGTTTCTTATGGTAAAATATAAATATTTATTAAGAAACAATAGTACAATATTATTCATCAAAGTAATTACCATCACACTCAATGACCTTTTGCCAACGTGACACCAATTTTTTTGCCGGTATTGTAGAACTTGACGGACTGCGTCTATTACATTAACTCGAGTTTTAAACTGCCTATGTCTCATACAGTTGTCAAGAGACAAAAAAAGATGGTAATCACTTGGCGAAATGTCAGGGGAATATGGAGGGTGTGGCAATATTTCCCAGCCAAGTTCACAAATTTTTTCCCGGGTCACTTTTGCAGTATGCGGTTTGGCGTTATCTTGTAAGAATATCACTTTCTTTCGATTGATTAAAGAAGGCTGTTTTTGGATGAGTGCTGCTTGTACTCGCTGAAGTTGTTCACAATACAAGTTCGCGGTGATGGTTTGGCCCTTTTCCAAAAACTCATAATGGACTATTCCATTTGCTGTCGGCTGTCCACCAAACACACAATAAAATCTTGTTTGGGTGCAAGGAAGCCTTGGGAGTGTGAGGTATTGCATCAGTAGGCGACAACCAATGATACGAACGCTTAGAATTTGAGTATAATATCCATTTTTCGTCGCAGGTTAACAACCGATCAAGAAATGGTTCATTATCGTTGCGTGAAATGTTTGCCGAACAAATGGTAAGACGACTTATGGTGGGATTCTGTAACTTTCTCGGAAGCTCCGATTATCGTAGGCCCTGGCAACGAAGTGACGTTGCGATGACGATTTCAGAATTTTTATAGTTAGTGACGTAGAAGTGTCAAAACGTTCGTGAGTAAAGATTTTGTTGGTTATATTGTGGATATATTATTATTATATAATTATTGTTAATATACTGTTCCTGTTTGTTTATTTGTTATAATTATTATTGTTCCTGTTTGTTTATTTGTTATATTTATTATTGTTCCTGTTTGTTTATTCGTTATATTTATTATTGTTTTATATTTGCAAATATGAATGGCTTTATAGCATTATTATTAGATGAAGATCACAACAGGTAGGTAATCGATAATATAAAATATATAGAGTATACATAATATTCTCTGTTTTCTTTATTTTAGAAATTATATGCGTATATTCCGAAAACGTTTAAGAGATCACGGAAATCCTTTTGAAATACCAAACAGGCATTTTAAACAAATGTTTAGACTGAATAAGGACACTTTTCAAAACCTTATCCAGTTATTGGATGGACATATTGAACAAACAAATATACCATTACATTTGAAGGTTATTATCATAAACATCACTTGAAATGCATATTAACTTTATAGTGCTATAATTTTAGATTGAAATATTTTGGTATATGTTTACGAGATGATATGTCTGTTTACATGTTAAACATAAAGGTTATGTACAAAAAATCGTAAATTGACACTTCTACGTCACTAGCTGTAAAAATTCTGAAATCGTCATCGCAACGTCACTTCGTTGTCAGGGCCTACGATAATCGGAGCTTCCGAGAAAGTTACAGAATCCCACCATTAATTTGTTATCATTTGACAATTCATGTGGAACCCATTTGCTCAACTTCCACGTCTTTCCTAGCTGATGAAGATGCAAACGAATGGTTTCGTCACTCACATTGAACCTTTCTGCAAGCTCTAGGCACGTTTTACTGGAATTTGCCTCCACAACCTGTTGAAGATCCTCGTTGTTAATGATCTTCGGTCTTCCAGAGCGTGCTTCATCGGTTAAGTTGAAATCTCCCGAAGAAAATTTCTTGAACCACTTCTGTGCTGTTCGATCACTTACGACATCATCTCCGAATGCGGTACATATTTTTCGCGCCGCCACTGCAGCTTTAGTACCAAGTTTGTACTCATAGAGTAAACAACCTCGAATTAAAGTTTTATTCGTTTCCATTTTCAACTATTCAAATTAATAATTAAATAATTGTCACGAAATGTGTATGTATTAAATGACAGAAGGATTGATACTAAAGTGGATGACAGATAACAGACAAGTGCTATCGATCAACAACTTAAAGAATATTCATGGCACTCTGCTGTATACAAAAACCGCATGAACTTATTTGGTTACCTGATATTAAGAGAATAGAAAGTACTTAGAATAGGATTTTGAATATTTTTTGTATAATAAAAGAATTCTTAAAATTTCATAATTAGAAACGCTCAAACGTATAAGAAAGTTGTGTGGTGGCCACACCTCTTTATTTAATAAAAGATAATAGTCACATGGTGCCAAATCTGGGATAAAGGTGGATGTTTCATTTCATCGTTGATTACTTTATGGACTTGGCGAGCTTTGGGAATTGTGAGGCCTTCTTTTACAACTCTTTGATTAATTCCTCAGATACTTCTCCAGTTATTGTAGAGGCCTTTTTTTAATTACACATTCAATCAGTAAGATTCTTTTCATATCCTAAAGCACCGTCGCAAACAAGCTTTCCTGATGAGTTCTACGTTCTTGCTTTTTTCTGGCGGTGAAAATTCTTTATCGATCTACTGAATTCATTCTTATTATTTCGATGAATACCAATAATATACCCACTATTCATCATCTTTTACAATTTCCGAAAAAAAGCTTTTCTTCGTCAGCGGTGTTCTAGAGTAAGCAGTTTCGGAATTCAAAGTGCTGCTTCGGATAGCTACCGAAATCCCTACTTTATAGGAAACCATTGAAACTTTTATTCTTTAGACTGTTAAGTCTAAAACATTAACCTTCTTGATGTCTGTTTTGGTTATTGCTTCAACAGGTCCATCCGCACCTTAGATCATCTTCAGTTGGTTCTCTACGTCATCAAAATTGTAAATTATATCGGAACACATGACGACACATCATCCCCATACACATTAATCATCTTCTCGTGATTTTTACCGAGGATTAAAACAGATGCACTTAGAGTGTTTGTCGAACTACGTCAGATGATCGAAATTTGATGTATTTTCGTTTGATGTCATTTTTTGACACTTAATTTGTACATATACTCATTTATTGCGCTAAAACTACAAATACATAAAATGGAGTCATGTAAGAAAATAAGTAAAGGCAAAAGAGAATTACATTTAAAACGTTAAATATCTTTTAGTTGATTATAGCGGACAAGAGGAGTACATATGGGCAATGAGAACTCGTTTGTACTCCGAAGACAACGAGGAATGGAAAGAGAGACGAACTAGTGAAGGCTCGAACGATTACGAAAATCAACCCAAAGATCCAAAGGGTGGAATTGTTAGTGCTGATGAATATAATACCAAAGTACTAGCATCTCTTGTACCCGATGAAATCATTTTTGATTGTAATGATTACAGCCACAGACCTTATGACGCTTGTTTACTCTTTGGAGATGTATCAGGTGGGTCATTATTCAAAACACTTCGCTGTGTATCCATTTGTAAGCTACCAATGTTTGTTTAAAGGATTCACTGACCTATGCGAAAAGTACAACAAGACTGGTAAAGGTGGCCCTTCGAGACTAACTCATGTTCTAAATAGTTATATAGGGACTATGGTCCAGGAAATAATGTCATATAATGGTGATGTGCTTAAATTTTCTGGAGATGCATTCTTGGCTATGTGGAAGAGTAGTACTAACGATTCAATGCAGGATTGTGTACATCAAGCTTTGGATTGTGCTTTAGTCATTCAGAAGACTCATGGAAAATATGAAACTGATGTTGGCGTATTTCTAAGAGGTACATTTTAGGCATGTATGGGTTATACAAGATTTAACAACTCAAATATTCAGAGTGAATAAAAAAAAATGGGTGTGCTTAAGACCACACGGCAGAAGTGAAAACTTCATCAAGGCGAGGTTAATAATACGAAATAAAACTTTTTTTTTCGTTCTATATTCATTTACATTTACATTTTCCATTTTCCATTTTCGTTCTATATTGCATTTAAAAAATATGTATTTATTATTATTGTGTATATGTCGCAGCCTGGTAGTGAAATTAGCCGTTTCATGAAAAGTCTGGACAGTTCATGAAATGCTGCCACATAATGAAACGAATAAATAGTACGTAAAAAGGCCAAATTTTGTAGACGTTACATGAAACGTCAGCGTACTTCTGCCTCTTGGTGAAAACATAGTAAATTACACTAACTGGCTGACAACTAACATACCTAGGTCTTTTCTCGTAATGCCGCTTTATATACCGCTTAGTGTAATAATATTATATTATAACAACAATAAATTTATTAGAAGGTAAACTGTTTATTGCACTTATCATTACACTGGTACAAAAAATAAAAATATTAAGATATGCCGAAGTGACTATTTATTAAAACACGGCAAACTATTATGGCAACGGCTGTTACAAAGTACGTAATTTTTTTTACAGATGCACTTATTTCTAGTACAATGTTGTTTGCTAGGTTTACACGCACATTTTAGCATGCCTTGACCACCTGACTCCAATGTAACTGCTTCTCTTAAGCTAAGTAATTTTTCTAAAGGGATTTCCTTTTTGTCTAGAAATGCTGAACCCGCAAGAGTAAGGCTTTCGGCACTTACTTTTTTTGTTTGGCCACTGCAATTTCTTGTATAATTGCTTCAATTTTTTGTTTTGTGTGGGGCTTTCGCAGCGGCTTCTGTAAATAAAACTCTTCCAAAAATTGCGTTTGTTGAACACAACTGGAACTGTCTGATGCCGCCATTTTTAGGTTATGTGTTTGATTAGCAGCGTTACATTAAATGACCAACGGAGTCAGCCACTTAGTGTAATTCTTAACGTTTTCACCAAGAGGCAGAAGTACGCTGACGTTTCATGTAACGTCTACAAAATTTGGCCTTTTTACGTACTATTTATTCGTTTCATTATGTGGCAGCATTTCATGAACTGTCCAGACTTTTCATGAAACGGCTAATTTCAGTAACAGGCTGCGACATATACATTATTCTAGTACATTTCGCTCGGTCTGATGAAGTTTGCACTTCAAAAATTCATACGTACGCATGTATATATACAAATAGACGATATGATCATTCTCATACGAGTACCCGCGCTGGTCTAATGGTTACGTGCCGGCCTTACATCCGGGCGGCTCGGAATCGCATCTGCACGCGGACAAGAATTTTTCAGAAAATAAAAATACAATATTTCACGTATTTATTCTAAATTTCAATTTAATTGAAATTAAATACCGCTAGTTAGTCTTAAGGGGCCCACTCACTGCGTTTTTGTTCGACGAACAAGTCTGTTCGAACAAAAACGTCGTAAAACCGAAGTGTGTGGGTCGAAAACCGTCGTTGATGTTGGCGTACAAATCTGCTGAAAATAATCTGGTTCGGCCTGTTTATGTCCGTCGAACATGTTCGTCGAACAAAACCGTCGAACAAATCTGAAGTGTGTGGGGTAAACAGTTTTAAAAAACGACGATTTTTTGCAGTGGTGTTGTTCTATGTAGTATTATATATTCATATTTATTTAAGTCGTATTATTATAACTGTAAAAGCTTTACCATTTCAAGTTTAGTTAATCTACGTAATTTCAAGATCTGTACACGAACTTATTGTATTCAAATAATGTAATTTAAAACATACAAATATTTTACAAGATTTAAATTACTGCACCTATAACACAATTCTCCGAAGGTAATTATTCCCCACATTAGAGATTTTGTAAACATCTATTTCGGAAAATCCAAACTGTTAATCACCCTGATCTTATAATCCTTTGTAATGGTATTGCAATTCCTTCCTTCGCCCATTTTGCCCGTTTCTTTTTTTCTCTTTTGATTGTATGGCTAATGCCGCCGCCACTGCACTCACATATATTGCCTTCATATTATTAAACTGCCGAACAAAACTGCTGAACAAAACTGTAGTCTGTGGGCAACTGACGTTCCTCGTTTTTGTTGGAACAGACTTGTTCGTCGAACAAAACTGTCGAACAAAAACGCAGTGTGTGGGCCCCTTTATAATACAAAGCCGAGCGTGAAATGGTTGTCGAGCGAGTATAACAGAGACCGTTAGTCGACTCGACTCGAGCCGAATTTACCCGAACGAGCGTTACATTCTGAGCGTGACGGCTCAGTCTCGTTCAGTGCCCAACAATCAATGCATCAACGCGCCCATAGAAGTTTTCAGTTCAATAAGTAGAACAAAAAGTTTTATGTTACTCAATAAAACCTTGGCGATACTTTTAGATTAGGATTGTTCTTCAGACTCCGTTCATAACTTAAGTATTTGTAGCTGTGATTGATTTGAGTTTTTTGTATTTAGTTAAATATTAGTTGATATGAAAAATGTTTTTATAAGTAGTCGTATGTCGAAAAACGCAGTTACTGCATTGAACGTTAGTAGGTACTTTGTAATTTGTGGCATTGTATCGGCAAATTTCTGTGTAATAAAAGATATCTCAAATTAGAGAATATCGTTCACATAGTGTTACCTTATAGTTGTGTTGCAAGTGTAACTATCCGTTACTGAAGTATTCGTTACTCGATAAGATCCGAAGTAACGAATACTGGTTTCAAATAATCGTTACTTTTTCAAACAGTTACTCTCATAATATATAACTTTTAAGGTGCCAATCCACAATGAGAATATCTTTGTCTCATGCAACACAAATCGCAGGATAACTTCAATTTAATTGTGGAAACAGAGACCTGTTCCCTCATTTAAGGTTAAAAATGTGGGAACAGGTCTCTGTTTCCTCAATTAAATTGAAGTTATCCTGCGATTTGTGTTGCATGAGACAAAAATCTCGTGAGATATTCTCATTGTGGACTGGCAACTTTAGAATACGTTCTTGTCTGAAATATTTTATTAAAAAATATAATTTAGAGTAAATAACATTGTACAAAATATTTGAATTTAAGAAAACTAAGGCTCTAACCCACTTGGCAAAACCACAATTTTAGAGAAGAATGAAAATACGTATTTGCTAATGTAGAACAAGTGAGCATATAGTGATTTTGCCTCGTGGGAAGGCATCGCCGTTTCGCGTTTTTTAAACTTATTTTGCAACTTTAGAATCTCAAATTTGGGTTAGTGATGCAAAAGGCATACATTTATAATGTCAAGGTCAGTTTTTGTACTAATTTATTTTCTTAAAAAAGTTATGTGTTTCAGAAATAACCACAAAAAAGCATGAATTTGATTAATGTCTACTAACTAAGGCTCGTACACAAAAGAAAAAAAAAGACCTCTACGAGCCAGCTGCACATTTGATGTACGATATAAAAAAAATTTATGTAATTATTATTGAAGATAAAAAACATTAAACAGTAAACATTGTTACACACATTTCACACGAGGTTTTTCGCGTCGTCTATCCCCACTTTACGGTATCTCTACCGGTCCTAGCGAAGACGAAAATCTATCGGAATCGGTCGGCTATTGCAGACTTAAATGCGAGTGACAGTTTAATTACAAACTGTCACTGACATTTATATGTCATATATACCTATAATATTCGAGTGTATAATAATATAACAGTTATGGGCAAGCGAAAATTGGCTTATTATAAAACATCAACAACATCACCAGTTCCGTAAGTACTCATTCTTTATACATTATGTTTCCCATCTATAGTATTCCTTTATCTATGAATAAAACCGAAGCGCTATGATGGAAACCGAATATCGTGTAGCTCCACTTACTCACACCCCCTTGCGTCTACCCGTCCCGCGAGTAATATAAGTTGCCTAAGTTTCTATTTGTTGGTAAACGCCCGTCTTAACCAATTATTACTATTACATACTTGTATTTGCGTAGGTCGATTTCATTATAAAAGTTTTGTTTGAACTTATTGTATTGATGCAATGTCAAATAAATTTTGTGCCATGTACTACATTCTACATTTATTTGTGTGATTTAATATCGGAGTCGCGGATTTTTGTGGTTTTATGATAGAATATCTCGCCTATCGTAAATAAAATGGGGACTTTTTGAAAAATACTTTAGGCTTTGGCATTTTACTTTTAATTTTGAGTTGGAATGTTTTGTGTGATACTTTTAACGAATTTTACTTATTTTATTTATTTAACGTAATATACAGGGTTAGTATTAAATAGCATCCTTAAGAAAAGGGGGCGATAGAAAAATATCAGTAATGCCCGTACAAAAAAAAAAAAAATCGCGGTTCAATGTGCACGCAGTGACGAGAAATTGATTTTACTTTCCCGGAGTCCGAACATGTCGCAGTTAATATACAAACATAATAATAATGTTCATGGTGAGGAATTTAAGTTTCAAAATAATATACTTCCATTTAACGAAAAAAAAACATGGTAATGCACCGAGGTTGTCGACCTTTTCCAGATAAAGGTGTGCTATTCACAAAAAAAAAAACATCGCCATAGAAAATCTTTTCAATTGCCACTTATTCTCTAATAAAGGTTGTAACTCTTTGCATTTTATCGTTTTTTTGGAAGAACCTTAACGGGAATTACTAGTGGTATTTACGTAAATGCGTATAGGATAAACAAAGTTATTATACCGACTTTAACTACATTTTAGCCCTAAAACTGTATAAATTTTTGATGAATAACGAATAAATTTCTTTTTTGAATTCCAATTAGACAATTATACGTATTCTTCAGATTAACCGTATTCTTCAGAGTAACCCTGTACAGCGCTTTTCATTTAACTGTGGCCATAGGGATTTACATGCTAATATTTCGACTCCCTGTGAACTTTCGTTCTCATAAAAATATTTCATCCATTTTTGCATTACAAGTTGAAGAATTTCTTTCTTTATTAAAATGATTTCAATTTATCATTAGAAATTACAATGAATCTACCAAAAAAAATTTTTTAAATCTCATTTTATACGACTTTTTAATTTCTAATAGCTTCGATTTTACGCTGACATTTGCAATTTTTGGCCGACACGAATAAAATTTAACACAATGTTATAAGATAGGTGTGTTTTCTTATAAAAATTTATAAATTTTATAAATAATTTTATTGAAATAAGCAAACATAATTTTATTAAAGTAATCATTTATTAAAGAAATTGCTCAAAGTGTTGTCCTTGTGTGGCTAAACAATGTCCCAACCGTTCAGAAAAATGTCTACGCGTCTTTTGTAACTCTCGAACTGTGATGGAGTTGCAATCCTCTGTTATTCTTCTCTTCAACTCTTCTAAGTTCTCTGGCTTATCTCGCACATTATCGTAGACTTGATTTGATAAATGACCCCACAAAAAAAAGTCGAGAGGAGAAAGGTCTGGGCTTCGGGCAGGCCATTTAAATGGTCCAAATCGCCCTATCCAACTATTGGGAAAACTTTCATTTAAAAATGCCGTTATAACTGCGGCACTATGAGCTGGGGCTCCATCATGTTGAAAGATAATTTGTCCATTCGCTCTCAGGTCGTCTAAACGAGGGCCTACTTCCATCTGAAGCAAATCCAAATATTTTTGCTGATTAAGGCACCCATTAATAAAAAAATGGCCCCAAGATGTTATTCCCTACAATTCCAGCCCAGACGTTAACTTTCTCAGGCCATTGTGTGTGAGATTCTCGAATTTTGTATGGGTTTTCTCGTGCCCAAATGCGTCGATTTTGTTTATTGACTGTCCCATCTAACTTAAATGTACTCTCATCAGTAAATAGAATTTTCTTTAAAACGTTTTGATCATTATTAATTTTTTCCATCCAAAGTTCACAAAATTCCATCCTTGGCAAGTAATCTCGTGGTAATAATTTGTGCACATTTTTAATTTTGTATGATTTGTACTTTTCCTTTTTTAACACCCTGAAGCAACTACTCTGCGAAACATTAAATTGATCCGCAAGGGAATGCAAGGTAGTGCAGCCCTCATCTTCTATTGCCAAACATAAATTACTTTTCACCTCTTCTGTCAGAACCAAAGAATTTCTCACACGTTTATGATGCTCAGAATTAAGACAACCTGTTGTGCGAAAAGTGGGGTACATTTTAAGGACTGTCGTCTTACTAGGAATGGGACGATTGGGATGTGCAGCAGCAAAGTTATATACAATTTCTCTGCTAGACATACCTTTTATGTATCCCATAACCAATTCCACTCTTTCTTTGATGGTATAAACCGACATTTTCTTTAAAAGTCACAATAAAAAGCTTTGGCGGAACTTTATAATAATTAAATGACAGCAAGCATAATGACATTTTAGCCACGTTGATTTTTCTGGTTTAATTATCTGTGTTATTATTCCATCTTGTAATGATAAAATAAAAAAATAAAACATGTTCATGTTATTGTGGCAATGTACATTTCGTAGAGAAATGTTTGATTTATTAATGAAAACCAAAAATTTCTTAAAATTTATACGATTACAAAAGTTAACAGGGAGTCGAAATATTAGCATGTAAATCCCTATGGCCACAGTTAAATGAAAAGCACTGTATATTAAAATTAGTATATAAGCGAACATTTTATTTATACTATATATTAACTATACATATTCCCGCATTGCACATTTGAATGAGTAGTCGGGAACAAATAAAAAGTAACGAATAGTTACAAGTACTGAAAAGTAACTAAATCCAACATCACTATTACCTTACATTAGTTAGGTTATTAATTATACATTATTTTAACAAATTTCCATAACACTGTTTAATTTATAACAGGACTATTTGTTTAAAATTGATTTCTGATGCGCATTTGAAGTCTTTACAGATAATTTACACTAGTAAACTTGATCTACAATTACAACCAACTGTCAGTAAAAAGTTACAGCACCATAAATCTTATTAATCATAATTATAATGTTAAAATTCATCATGTCAACTACCTATGTATGTCACTTACTGTAAGTTTTTAGGATAATTCCATTAATTACAAAAAAATATTTAATTTCATTATGTAAGTATGTAAGTTATTATGTTTCTTAATTGTATAATTTACTTACTTCGTAAATTTTACCATAATATAATCAAAATAAATTGTGGGGCCCTAGTTTGGAGACTGCTGATCAAGCAAAAAGTGGAAGGAGTTTTGACAAATAAATTTTATCACCAATCATCAAGTAGCCATGACTGATAACTTTAAACATAAATCGTTTGTTGCTGTTGTAAAATGTGATAAGTCATTATATCTTTATTTTTTAAATTACAAATGTTCGCGGTTGGCGATAAAATTTTGTATGCACGATGTCAGTAAAGTGCCTTTATCGAACTCGCCTGGTACTCGCCGCGCTCGCTTGGCTCATAAATCAAACTCGTTCGATAAAGGATCACTTTACTGACTTGCTACCTAAATAACTATTAATTAGAGTGAATTAGAGGAATACTTTATTTGTATACATTTAACGTGAACTTATTTGATTACAGTAAAACTAGCTATATCTGCGGGATTCGTCATATTTTCGCTTATTGGTGATATCAAAACGTCGCATTATATTGTTGTGGGACAGCCAATATTTGACGTGAAACAAGCTGAAAAGAAAAGTAGCGCTGGCGATATTATCGTGTGTCATACAGCATGGAATTATTTGAATCCGAGTGAATATTTGTCTGAGTACATGGACGATGGTCTACATATAAAGGTAAAACTTGGGTAAACAAAATCTGTTAGTATTAGAATTCAAACTTTATGAGGGTGACTTGATAGGTGCTATGGAAAATCTAGATAAACGCAATTCTTTAGAATTAACGGTTTCTTTTAAATGTTTTGATATATTCCCCTGTCACGTTAATACACTTGGACCAGCGGAACTGAAGTGCAATTATACTAGGTTTATAATCATTAGCTTAACGTCATTAAAATACTACTCTACTTCTGCTATAACTTCTTCGTTTTCATCAATTTCCTTACAGCGAGAAATAGCTTGAGTTTTGGGAATACTTCTGAATGGACTAGATGTGGTGAATAGGGTGATTGGGATACAACCTAGAATCGTAATTAATCTAGTTTCAGTCGTGGTCGGATAGCTATTTCTTTCGAGTCATTGCGTTTCCTTCTTCGGTAATGACAACTTTCAGTTTGTTCAGAAAGTTCATAGTTTGGCCTTCGCAAGATAGTCTATAACAGGTATAGTCTTTGAATCCCAAGATATCGTTGCCATAATCTTTCCAGTCGAAGGAAATTTTTGCACTGACTTGGAAGGTTGAGATGGTCATGAATAATAGTGTGTTTCTCAACTTTTTTTCACATTTTCTTCTGTAGCGGCAGAAACGGGACCACCCGAGCGAGGGTCAGCTTCAATACTCTGCCTGCTCCTTTTGAATTCACTTGACCACGTTTAAACTGTAGATAATGAATGTGCAGAATCATGATAAACAATCACCATCTCTTGGTGAATGATTTTTTGACTCTTTCCTTGTTTTGTAAAAAATTTAATCACAGCGCGGTGGTCGATTTTCTTTAACGTTGTCGCGACAGTCATTACGATCGTCTTTCACCGAGGATTACTAGAGAACCATTGATAACAATTATGTGAAATTATATACGTATATATATATGTATATACCGCATGTGTCAAATTTCATTAGGTATAGGGATTCAGTGTTTACGTGCGATCTATACGTATGAATATAATACGTGGCAACGTGTTACCCCTACTGTCCGTCACCAATGCCGACATCACAACGATATTCTCCGATCCCGACCCAGATTTTGCATTCAATGTTTAGGTGGGGACACGTTGTGGTCCCTGGTCGTCTTATTACTGGGTAACATCAAATGGCCTCCGCGATCTACTGATCTCTCTCCAAATGATTTTTTTTGTGGGGACATTTAAAAAATATTGTTTATACCCATGAAGCTGGTAGAACAGAAAACATAGTTGCCTTGAGAGAAAAAATAATTGAGGCTACTAATTCAGTAAATGCTCACATGTTAGAAAACGTAAGAGTAAATTTCTACGACCGCCTAGGGCATGTCTTGCTGTGCAGGGAGGAATCCTTTTTTATTTTTTTTATTAGGGTTATTTTTTAATTTTATTAAAATTACGCTTTTGTTTGTGTCATGCAGCGTGAACGTAGCTTAATAATTCTCTGCTTTTACTGAAAGGAAAAAGAAAAGCAAATCCTTGCAACTCGTAAATATTATTTCTGAACGCATTAGAAACACACGGGTCGGTGGTCCAATGGTTACTGCTAAGTGCTAACTTGTATTTGCGAGCATGTGTCGGTTGTCGCGTCGCTGGCATTGGAAAGGAAAGTAGGGATACCACGTTGCAACATATTGCATGGATTGATCGTCTATGGCTAATGAAAATTGACACATACGGTATATACAGGCTTATGATAAAGTAACGCACAAAATTCATAAAACGTACAATGTTCATTTTTGAAAAAAAATGCAAAAACACGTCAAACAGTTTATTTTATTCCGCGTCTTTTAACATAAGTCAAAAAAATAAAACGTCAAATTTGTCAAAGTTATGACGTCATCAATATCTTTTTTAAATATGAAGCTTGTTTTTTTTTACTTTATTTGATAAAGCTTGTTTTTCTGCATTATAAAGAAATAATTGAAGTAGGGGTCACATAAGAAAAAACTAAAAAAAAAAAAACGAATTAGGCATGAAATGACTCGTATAACTCCGCAGATGATTGAAGACTCTGTAAATCAGGTCTACCATCGTCTTGGCCTATGTCAGATAGTGAACGGGACACAGTTTGAACAATTCCTGTAAGAAATCGTTTTGGTTTAATGGACTGTTTAGTTGATTTAAATGTTATTACTATAATAAAGTTTATATTGTTTTTTATTAATTCTAATGACCCCTACTTCAATTATTTCTTTATAATGCAGAAAAACAAGCTTTATCAAATAAAGTAAAAAAAACCAAGCTTTATATTTAAAAAAAATATTGATGACGTCATAACTTTGAGAAATTTGACGTTTTATTTTTTTGACTTATGTTAAAAGACGCGGAATAAAATAAACTGTTTGACGTCTTTTTGCATTTTTTTCAAAAATGAACATTGTACGTTTTATGAATTTTGTGCGTTACTTTATCATAACCCTGTATATTCGTATGAAACTACATGACAGGTACAAAAAAAATATTGATACCCCCAGATAATGCAATTATTTAATGCAGTTATAATATTACGCACTTTAAGACCTCTACACTGAGAATACATTGAACGCCCCTCGTATATGTAAATGTATTTTAACATGAAACAATCATATTGTCTACTCAGCTCTGCAAAATTCATTGATTGGTGGAGTAACTATGTTTTCCGAATTACCTGCTTTAAACAGTATTTTTCTAACATAATATATAGTATTTTTGATTCGAATCATGACATTCTGTTTTCTAAACAATAGCGTAATCCATTAATGTGTTCAGAACGTGTTTTGAAATATTGAGAAGTATGTAACATTTCGAGGCCGTCACGTCGGTTTGAACACCTACCTACTCGACGATAAAGTTATAAGTTATAATATAAGTTTACATTTCTGCAGCTTTCCATTCTCTATATTTCCGTTATGCACAACATCGAAGGGTACTGGACTGGGCGTACTCCGGCTAACGTTTCAATGTTGCGACGCAAATATGAATTTCGATGATTATGTAATGTATGTTTATAGATCAAGGAAATATAACTTGATGAACACTAGAAAGAAGTTATTGTCTTGCGGAAATTTCCTCTATTATCGTGATAAATTTCTACAAAAATTATTTAGAGAACAAATTGTTATAGGATTTCGTCCAGCCTCATGCTAATTCTATAAAAGAAGCTGCGCAATTAAAGAGATGAGTTCCTACAATAGCTATCTACTTTAGGGCCGGTTTTTCAAACTTTGATTAAAATACTCGGTTAACTAATCATTGATTAAGACTAATTATTGATTATCACTAACTGGAATTATTTAATACCAAGAAATACGCCTGTTATCTAAACAGTGTTTAAAGATTTATTGTACGAAATTGGCAACATATATGGTAGTGCACTAGATCTAAATTACATAGTGCAGTTGTATTTTGTTCTAAGAATATTGGCGCCATTTTCTTCATCTGAATTTCTTCTTTGCACTTCCTACCCTTATTTGATTTTTAAAAATTCTGTTCTGTACAATTAGGAATTTTATATATATATAATCGTATCCCTTATACCCATTTCGGGTGTCGGGTCTTCATTCCAATTTACCCATACACAAATTGACGCCATTTCTTTCTATCTAGGGCCATCTTTTTCGCTGCACTCCATGTTTTGCCTCTTTTCCTCAGCATTTTTCCGACTATGTTATCCCACGTTTGTCTCGGCCTGCCTCTAGTTCCTCTACCAGGACTTCTTGCTTCCCATACTGCCTTGACTGGAACACTTTTCTCCATTCTTTGTAGGTGACCCCACCAACTTAATTGCCTTTGTTCAATAAAATCGAACACCGAGATTATTTCCAACTCTGCCCTGATTCTTTCATTTCTAATTCTATTTCTTCGTGTTACACCCTTGACTCTTCTAAGATATCTCATCTCTGCCGCCTGCAACATGCTCTTCTGTCTTGCGGATAGTACCCAGGATTCACACCCATATGTGAGTATAGGCCTGAATATTGTTTTGTACACTTTCATTTTTGTTTGTGTAGTTATTTCTTTCTTATTGATGAATCTTCTACTCATAGCGTAATACATCTTATTAGCTTTTTGAATTCTTTGATTAATCTCTACGTCGTTATTCCCATTGTCTTCTACTACCGCACCTAAATATTTGAATGTGTCCACCTGTTCCAGTTTTATCCCATCTATACTTATATTCATATTATCTCTTTCTCTTGCTACCTTCATTACCTTTGTTTTCATCTTATTTAATTTCATCCCTTTTCTCTCCAATACATCATTCCATACTTCTATATTCTCTTTCAATTTCTTTTCGATATCTGAAATAATTACCACATCATCGGCAAAAACATAGTCTGTGATCTCTACACTATTCAATTCTCTATAGCCTATAAACATTGACTTGGTCAGTTGTCTGGTCTCCTTGATGATGTCATTCATATAAGTTATGAACAGTAATGGGCTGAGTCCTCCACCTTGCCTAACTCCTCCTCTTGTTCTAAATACATCTGATTTGAGGTTATTCTTAATTACGTAGTTATTAGTTTCCTCATATAGGCACTTTATTGCTTTTACTAGTTCATTGCTAATGTTTCTTTCCTCCAGGCTTTTCCATATGCTTTCCCTAGGTATGCTGTCAAACGCTTTTTCCATATCCATAAAAGCCAAGTAGGTTTCTTTACCTTTAATTAGCCTTCTACTCGTTATTTCTTTAATTGTGAATGTATGTTCTTGGGCACTTCTTCCTTTTCTAAACCCACTTTGTACATTGTTAAGTGTTGGTTCCACCAATTTTCTAAGTTTTCTTTCCAGAATCTGTTCATACACTTTTACCACTGTATTTAAAATTGTTATCCCTCTATAATTGTTGCAATCTTTTTTGTCTCCGAGTTTGTAAATTGGTATTATAACACTAATCGTCCAATCCCTAGGCACTCTTTCTTCCTTCCAAACCCTATTATAGATCTCCAAAAGCAGATCCATTCCAAGATCTCCCATATTCTTAAGCATCTCTGCTGATATTTTGTCGTGCCCTGGAGTTTTTCCATTTCTTAAATTCCTAATTCCTTCTTTCAGTTCTTCTTTATCTATGGCTTCATCATGTGTCTCATTTATAGGGTTTATAGTTTTGTCGTTTTCCTCAATTCGGTATTTTAGTAATCTTTCTGGGTTTAATAGACTTTCAAAGTATTCTTTCCACCTATTCATCACTTGCGTTTCTTCAGTTAAGGAATTTTAATTTAGTAAATAGACTGCAGGAGTTCATTTTGTGAATATAGCCTCTGAGGATTTCTGTGTACCTATTTAAAATATCTAATACGAATTAAAAGGCAGAGTGCGACAAACTTGAGTGATACTGAAACAAATTTATTGATTTCTCCTATTAAATAAATACAAAACTATGAAGAAACTAATAATATATATGAGGTAGGCGCCATAAATTCTCGGCCTGATTTATTACAACGATTAATTAATAATTCGATACCCTTGTAAAAATAATCTGAAGTTTTCCGTCAAAATGTTCTATAACAGCTGCTTGTAACTCACTGTCGTCCATAAAACTACGTCCCCTAAAGTCTTTTTTAAATTAGAAAATAAAAAAAATCACAAGGAGCCATATCCGGACTATGGATGTTCCAATTCTTGAAAGCCGCATTTGCGGATGGCAGCTTGTGAAGTGGCGGCAGTATGGACGGGACCATTGTCGAGCAATAATCGCACACCTTTTGTCAATTTTCCACGACGTTTTGCACGAATACTGTCCCTTAATTTATGCAATAAAGACGCATAATATGTGCCGTTCACACTTGTATTGCGCTCTTTAAAGTCAATTAGCAAAATGCCCTCAGAATCCCAGAATATTGTGGCCATCACCTTTTTCGTTGATTGACTTTTGCCTTTCTGGGACGAGGTTCATCAGGTCGCCGCCATTCCATGGACTCCCTTATCGATAGAGGATCGTAAAAGAGAACCATTGTTTCATCCCCCGTGACAATGGACTCCAAAATCGGTGTTGGGTCGTCTCCACACATGTTTAAAAGCGACTGCGCACATTCGACTCGACGTTCACGTTGGAGAGCAGCAAGAAGTCGCGGTACACATCTAGTACTAATTTTATTCATACCCAAATGGTTATAGAGAATTCGGCGAACACTTGTTTCTTCCCCAACTGTTAGGTTGACATCCTTAAATGTTAAAATAACATTTTAATAATTGCCATATAAACTTCTGGAACTGTTAGGTTGACATCCATAAATGTTAAAACAACATTTTAATAATTGTCATACAATCATCCCGAACTGTTAGGTTGACATTCTTAAATGTTAAAGGAACATTTTAATAATAGCCGTACAATCTTCTCGAACTGTTAGGATGACATTCTTAAATGTTAAAAGAACATTTTGATAATTGCCGTACAATCTTCTCGAACTGTTAGGCTGACATTCTAAAAAGTTAAAAGAACACTAAGAATTGCCATATAATAGATTCATTTCCAACTATTACGTTGACATTCTTAAATATAAGGAAAAAAAGTAGATTGTTTGGATAGTATTCTATATTTTCCCCTTAAATTTGATAGTGTCAACCTAATAGTTCGATAAGAATCTATGGCAGTTCTTAAAATGTTCCTTTAACTTTTAACATTGCAATAATTTCCATATTATTATATCTTTTATTTTTGATTTCTACAGCGTGAAGTCTGCCTTAAGTTTACTTGTAGGAAACCCACCAACGAAATTAAAGTTTTTATTATTTATCCAACTCAATTCGTAGCTTATATCTAGATCAAAATGATATCTCTTTTAGCTTTCGTACACAGCTTAATAACATATCTTTAACAATATTGGCTGACAGGTGCTAAATGAAAGTAAACAACACGAATGTATGTTTGAGTTTTATTAGAATGAAATGTGGTGCATCCATATTAACATAAACATTTTAAAAAGAAACTAAATTGCAACTATTGGTTGTGCAAAATGTGTATAGGGATGAACATCCATAAGGTATATTAATATAATTTCATTAGTTTCTAATAACTGATATGCATAGTAAGTAATGTTCATCTAAATGTGATGTTCTACAAAACTTCAAAATAAAAAGTAAATCTTCAGCATGTATTAAAATGGAATTGATGAATACCAAATTCAGCTGTGCAGAAAGTGGAAAGTATCATTCTTATCATCGTTAGATACCTGGAAGTATTATTATTTCATCTAACTTACTTTGTAGGAATATTATATACAACCTTTTGTATCAAATACCAAATGTGTTCTGAAGCTGCGGGATATTCTGCATTCAAAACATGAAAAGATTAAAATATTAAATCCAAATATTGTATAACACTTGAACATTTATACACAAACGTATCGATTACAAGATTAAAATTCTTTATTCTGTGTAGACTTGGTGCTTCGACAATCATATAAGGCTGGATTTTTTCTCAGTTCTTGGCCCCTTCTTCAACAGATCTTTCTATATATCTGCTGGAATCTGAAAATATAATGATTTATTTTTTTAGTAATGTAATTAACTATCACTGCTGTTAAGAGCCGCCGATATGTATAAAGTTGTGTAGAAGTATTACTGTATTACTATAAACCACATATAAACTAAAAATAAAATATTATATTTCATAATTTCAAATGTTTTCGTTCTGAAAGTTTGTGAGGTATTTAGATTTATGGCCGACTTAAAAAATATATAAACGTTATAGGTAAATAAAAAAAAAGTTTATTTGACTCACACACGTCTGATTTTCAATTATTGTAGGGTCGTCCTGCGGCAATACTAGAAATTTTTCAGATACCACAACCGTAAAAAAAAAACTGTAAACATGGTTGGTTTTTGATGCCTTAATATTAAGCGTCACTATACATTACTAAGTAGCAAAATAGTACTACCGTTGATTGAAGGAATACCTAAAGATGCACCACTACATAGCACTGAGCGTAGCCAAAACTGGATCCGAGATCTATAGCTACTGCATTAGCATGATAGAAGGACTAAAAGAGATATGACACTCCCGTGGTTAAAATTCGTTCCTTCTGCGCAATGACGTCATGCGGTGACGACCAACAACGTAATTACACGAGTTTAATACGTAAAATTGTACATTACTGTTGATTGTGGATTAAATGAGGCCTGTTGACACAAAAGTTGGTAAATGAAGTGCAATGTCCTCTAATTGGATGTTATATTATTTTCAAATATGACCTTGGGATTAGCCGCAAATGTGATATTCTCATTTAAAAATCTGGATTTATAATATTGTCAACCATCCACTCCGTCCAACTAAAATGCCAGATATCCATGGCCTACTTTGGTCTAAATAGATAGTTAATAAATAATACAGTTTGCACATAGGATAATAATGGGTTTCATTTAATAAAACAAAAACATGTAATACAATATTAACATTTTAATGTATGATTTTGTCAAGTTTTCTTTTTCTAGATTTTTCTAACTCTTGAAGATTACTATTTAACTGTCTTATTCTAAAATACATTCGACTTCTAAAAAATAATGTTTTTACATCCACATGACAATGTATATGTTCGCTTTCCCTTATCAAATACTGAAGATAATTTTTTGTTATAACTAATGTGTCTTTATTAATATCTTGAAAAATTTTCTCCAATTTTTCCAGTTTTTCCATAATTTCTGGAGATGCTTTTGTCAATCCTCCTTCAGATAATTGATCAGTCCATGTAAAACTGGCTGAAGTAGATGTGGAAGTGGTTTGAGGAAGAGTAACATGTTTTAACCTATGACAAATATAACCACCTAAATTTTCAAGTCCGTCGTAAATTAATTCATCTTCATCAGCGAGTTCCATGTTATGGTCTTGGTCATTGTTCAGGTCACGATCTACAAAAACATTAAATGAACTACATATATTAATTATTAATTTTGAATCAATACTAACCAGTCAATAATTTCGAACATAATTCACTGCTTCTTACGTTTTCGCCTAATTCAAGATTCAAATCTGGAGTATGATCTTCTTCAGTATTACCAAATGACAGCGACCCATCATTTTTTCCCAGGATATATTTTCTTAGGCGATATTTGAATTCCAAAGCTGTAGGGTGATCATGGAGGCCTCCTTTGGCCCTGATTACACCAAAAAAGTTTTCTAGAACATCTTGGTTTAGTCTATACGTCAACAAATATTTAATGTTGAATTTATTTTGCATTTCATGAAAGAGAAGCTTTAAAGATGTATTGGTAATTAGAATTCCTAAAAAATTTATGCCAGCTACAAATTGACATGCATTGATTTATGTAGCATTTATACCCTTTTGGAACGGCAAAAGCTGTTTTTTGTTGGAAATTTTCATAGAAAGTACGGTGTCAGACATCTTATCCAAAATGATATTTTGTTCATTCAAAGCTAAGCCATATGCTTTTGTTCTTGCTCGTGAATCAGTTTCCGGGACTCGTACATTTAACACATCAAACCAGTCGTTCACCTAAAATTATAATTTTTATTGATAACTTACCTAATGTAATTATTTTATAATATTTTACTGTTTTGAAAAATTCTGAACACTGCGCCCAATTTGTTGATGATTTGAAACGACCTAGCATTCCACATCTAGAGATAGCAGTAGCAATTGTATGTGAAAATAACTTCGTTGCAAACTTCACTTTCTGCCTAGCTGCTCCCTTAACATTCAGCATTTCCTTGTTAATTTTGTGTGTAATTTTTAAATCTGAGCAACTGGTTAAATCAATCAATTCCTCAATAATATTTTTGTTTACTTCTTGTCCTTCCAATATAAAACCTTGATCCACAAAGTGATTTCGTATCAACTTTATTAGATGCGGAACGTCAGCAAATACAAATATTTTTTCATCATTAGCAGGATTGAGGAACCACGTTTTTGAAGTATTAATTCCTATCTCTGAATGTAAAGCACGGTTACCGCCTCCTAAATCGCTTGTCATTGCCACCACATGAAAACCTAAATAATAAAGTAATTTAAGTGATTTAACATCATATATAATTACCTGCAGATTCAACATAATTTATTACATCAAATATCTTATCCTTGGTCAGTTTGCAGTCAAAATCAAAAAATATTGGTTGCTTCCAACTTTTAAACAACCCTCTGAGCATGATCACTTGGACATAACTAAACGGTTTTATTGTTTCATCATTTACTTTATCATACAAAAACTGTTTTTTAATTTTCATTTCATCGAACGATAACACGCATACTTTATCCATTTTAGTCATATCTGAAGTTTTAATAATATGAAAAATCTTCTTTAAAATTCCTGGAGATATTAGTATTTTTTTTAGCCATGATCGAAGAGTTGAAACTGCTGGAAATGGAAATCCACGTTTTAACATAAGTCTATAAGCTTTAGGCCCTGCTGCATGAATAGCTATTGCTTTTGAAATATCCTCAGCTGACCATGTCAATCGTTTATTAGGAGTTTGTATTTTCCTTATCTGCTGAGGGCTAAATAATTTTTTCAGCTGGTTTTGTTCTTTTTCCATTACTGCTAATTGTGCTTTAAGATCAGCTATTTTTGTATCCCTGTCGTCATACTCCGTATTTACTCTAAAACAAAATGTAAGAATTCAAGAAATAAAATGTAACAATACATATTATAATAATAGTAAGACTTACCCCTTGCTAACACATGTATCCACAAGCTTGTTATTGTTACCATCACCTTCTAGAGCATCTGCATCTGGAGAAGAACCAGGTAGGGCCGGGTGATTATTATGGGTACCACCGCCATCCGAAGAAACAGTATTAACTGCATGTGTAAAAGAACTACAACAACCCAGAAGAATAATGCAGGCATTGTTAGATTTACATAAGTTAATTTATAGTATTATGAATACAAAATAGTACAATATTACCTGTTTACAACCGAATCAACAATTTTCTTGCGTTCTCTGGCTTCTCTCCTTTGCTGCCTAAATTTGTTACATTCTGAAGGCAAGGTTTTTGCCTTCATGATGTTTATACTTGGTACGGCACTCTCCTTCAACTGACGACAGTTTTTTGGATTGTAGTTCAGTAATTCGTGTTTCAAATTTCGAACGTAGTCATCGTCTGTGAAATGTGTCGAACAGATTCGAGAATTTTCAACGTTGAAACAGTCGGCACGAGAACAACAGTTCACCCATACACTTCGCGTCGGTTCCTCTTTAGGAAAACGAAAAAATTGTACATTTGGTCCAATACTTTTTAAATTGTTATTGACGGAGCAACCAAACACTGCGCACCGCATTGTACTTAGGTTAATTAATTACCCAATAGAAATAATTTCTAATTTCACAAGTAAAACGATGAGTAAAACGTCAGTCATGTCCGTCATATCACCACAACATGGTCACCACTTGACGTCACCGAGCAATGACCGGTGGGGGAAACATGCGCAATGTCATATCTCTTTTAGTCCTTCTATCATGCTGCATTAGTCGTTTGGGTCCGAGATTCGAAACAGCCCGAGACAGCGATGATGTTTCTCGGCAAGGGGTTTGCGGGACGACTTAACGGAAAGAGACGTAATTTTACTATAGCGTTGTGCATCTTTATATATTCCTTCAATCAACGGTACAACTGTTACTGTTATGCAAAATGTCAGCCATTGGGATGAATAATTAGTTTAAGGCTACTACTAAGATTACCTGTATAAAATATACTCTTAGAAGCAGCAATACTTGCTTCTAAATAAGCCGTTGGTTTTCAATACGCAAAAAGTATTCTCTTAACATCTTTTGCTTAACAAATTTTAGAACGTTGTTTGAATCGCTTATTTTTCTAGACTCAACCAATTATTGGTTAATTCTACATTTTATATTTAACATTCTAAAAAAGGTTGAATTAACATTTCTTGTTCTCTCAGTGTGGTCATGGAGAATTCGGCGAACACTTGTTTCGGAAATGTTTGTTATCATTGCTAATTCCTTCACTTCAATCTAGCACTAAATCTTCAATAATTGAAATTTATTGAGGCGTTATCACTTCAATTGGTCGACCCGACCGATCAGCATCTTCCATGGATTCTTGTCCCTAACGGAAACATTTTGTCCACTTTTTTACAGTTGAATACGAAGGAGATGAATCACCGTAAACGCCGTCTAAACGTTGTTTAATGTGATAAGGTGTATAACCTTCTTTTGATAAAAATTTAATGACCGAGCGGTACTGAATTTTCGTTACTTCAGACATTTTCGTGCGCTAGTCACGTTGGTTAGCTGGTTACTAAAAACTACTAGGCTTCGAACCGACATATTTATAGTGTACACCTCGCGTATGTGCATGCATGACGTGACGGAGTTTGAACACGTTTGAACCTGTATAAGCCTGTCAGGCCGAGAATTTATGGCGCCTACCTCGTATCTGTATCAAATCCGGATTTACATAAAAATGTGTAAAATATATGACATATTCATAATCATAAAAGTAGGACTAGTTTTTTGGAAAAAATATATTTGCATCTCAAGTCTCAAACTGGACAATCGATCACATTTTAAAGGTATAAGATATTGCACTCTTCATTGCCATATGATGAGATGATTTAACTTGTACCAAATTTCGGCAGGATGAATAAAATCAGGTACTTTTTTGAAGTATTAATATACATTAGCTGTTTATTAAAAACATTACATTCTACCCAATTTTATTTCGAAATTCTTTTAATCGAAGAAAGCTGATTGAGAACATCATGGTTCCAAATTCGTTTACCTAACTTCAACCTAAGTTATATTTTGAAGGAATCGGAGCTTTACAGTGCCGGTAATAACTGCTAGTGTATAATTTAACAGCACGTCAACTTTACAAGTATCTACATACACTATTTCTCCAAATCTATCCCAGACAACAGTACTTAAAGTGTTTTCATGAGCTCTCCTTCGTCAACTTACCAGTTTCTGTAGAATTTCTTCTACATTTTCATTGCCATTTATAATTTACAATATAGTTTGAGAGTACAGATGTTTCTTTTTAGGTGCTGTTACAAGCAATAAAATTACAAATAGAAAAAGAACAAACGCAAGCATAAATTCTCATAGAATATTTAGAATTTTCACAAACTGACATAAATTCCCATAATTATAGTGGAATTAAAGAAATCACTTGCCCTCATCAGAAAAGACAATGTCCTCGTAGCTATCATTAAATTACACTTCTGTAGTAAGCTAGAAGTTACCTGCATCCTTTCATGACATATGGGTATATATTACCTTCACATTTTTAATTATATTGTTGATTTCATATATAAAAGAAAAAATACAATTACTAAATTACTGATGAAAATAATTATTATTTAATTCCAAAAAATACTTTCATATAGGCAACAAATGCATGTGAAAACAATACCGGTGTTAGTTATAATAAAAATTAAAACTTTCTAGCTTAATATCATATCAGGTGTCCGAAAAACCGGTTAAAATTTCTACTCTTAACCACACTCCTAATCTATGATTTAGGGCGCGGACACGAGCGAGTCATGACTCATCGCCCATGGGCGCACTATTGAAATGTTGTATTTTTAAAGGGGTTTTAATTTTATTTGTATAATTGGATAACAAGTGGCTGGTGATCTATAAAATACAAAATACCTTATTATTTGTTCATTTTCTCTTCTGTAAGACTTGTTTTCTTTGAATTAAATACATCCTTGTTGATAGAAAATGTCCTTTCTACATCGCAAATGGTTATAGGTGCGTACTGAAAATATTCTTTTATTTCAGTGTATTTAGCATACACAATTGCCGCAATGTTATTAAATCTGGATTTCTATTAAAAACTGCGTCTAACTTTTGCAAAAGGCCACATCCGAAGTCACTTGGAATACTTTTGAAATTATTAATAGCCCACGTCTAATGTGGTTAATCCATCTTTTAATTTAAGATTTCGATTTTCAAAATTGTGATTAGTTTAGGCAAATTTCCAAAGTATTCCTGAAGGAATAACAACTGATTTTTTAAATTTGGGATTTGTGTTAGTTCCGTGCACTCAGAAATACTTCGAGCATCGCCATTTAAACATGTAACGAAATTTTGTAAACTATCGAAATTCTGTGCATAAAGACTATTTATGTGTATGTTTTAGCAAAGCTAAGTGACGAACGTGCGATATTTTGGCATTCTGTAACGATATTTTACAGACTTTGTAATAAATTTCGGAATCACTGACAATTCATTTTCATATCAGAAAAAGTGATATAAACAACGTTCTAGATCTAAATAAATGATAACTAAAAATGTACGCGTATGTTATTGAAACTAGATAACAGTAAGTATATACATATTTACATTATTTCTCTTGCGAAATATAAGGTAAATATAGTAAATTTTAAAAACCCCTCAGGCTATCTATGCCGATGTAGAAAGAATTTTACTCATAAATTCCTTATTTTATGGCCATTTTTTGCTCTCATTCTCGGGCTCTTCTCGAGCGTAAACAGATGTTGCAGTTCACCATATGAATTAGTGCTATTCAGTAAATGTGTGTTGTTTACATTATTTCTTTGCTCCGTTGTAACTCCGCCGTAGTTTAACTCGGTCATGTCCGCCCCCTATCTATGATTAGCGCTAATCGGTGTTACAAAAGCTCAAATTTGCTAACCGGTATTTTAATCAACAACAGCGCTAAATGGCATTTTAATGGTAGTTCGAAAAACCGAAGATTTACTAATGAGATGAACATTGACTATATTTTTTTTATTTATATTGAGGGGCTATATCGTATATAATCATTATTAATCATCTACTTAATAATGAAATGAATATAATATTTATAATATATATTGCTTTTAGGTACATGGTCTTGGTGCAAATTGGAGAAGTACTCAAAAGAATTATAAGCATCAAAAAACACGTAAGTTTTATAAATAATTATGTATTCAAATTTATAAATCCACAATTTCTATGTTTTTTATGAATACACAGCTTAGCGAAAAAATATACATATATACAGCCTGTAGTGTTTTTATTGAACATTTTCGTGTGAATTTCATACGTAAGAATAAAATAGGTATTTCCTAGTCAATTTGCATACTGAATCAGTGAGAAAGATGTACGTACTATTAACATTAGAGCCTAGTAATACCTATACCGTAGTCAACATATTTTAATTTCTGATACGAAAGTAGAAAGAGGAAAAGAGCGCGACGAAATAAACTAAAGATAAACATAAGCGAGGCTGCCAAGACAGTACACTCGACAAATGTTTCCTATGAAATGTAAGACGTGAGGGTCCCGCGACACTGCGTTGCTCTCCCACCACTGTTAGCAAGCAGGCATCGCTGCATATTATAAGGTCATTTTCTGCATGGGACAGAAGTACAAACCGAAATTAAAATTTGACGACTACGGTATATCTAACTTAGCATATTTTTGTTAACCATGGCTTTGTGTACTTACATTTTTTATTCAGTTTTATCATTCATTTATATATAATAATCATGTTCAAAAATATTCCAAACAATATTTTATAGATTTGTTATCACTTAAATCTTATTAGTTTCAAATAGTGGAATTACTTATAACAGAAACATTATCCTATTGTCTGTAATATGTTTCCGTTAGCTCTTCTTCCTTCCTTCTGTTAAATATGTATGTTTTACTGGTTATAAACACGGATAATGTAAAAATATTTGCAAATCCCAAAAGTCAGTTTTAACATCTTACGAGAAAAATGTCAAACGTTGGTTGATTATCGTATTATTTCCTTGGTATGACGGATGCATGTTAAATAAAACAAGTTACGATTGTTTAAATACCTTTTATCTCTTTTTAACTACTATAGAATATGTAGATCGCATTTCAATACTTATTTCATATGCTAAATAGACAAATGTTTTTAATTTGTATGTTTTTATTCATCTTTTTGCATTTAAGTTATATGAAATGGTTTGAGTGACGTTAAAACATTATATTTACATAAATTAACAGAAGAATGGTAAAGAAAAATCAGAAAGAAAACAGCATTATTTATAAAAAATAATAAAATATAAGTTTAATTTATTTAACCTGTGAGTAAATAAATAAATAACAACAAAAGAGAAAACCTGTGTGTTTCCACTGTTATTTTTGTACGTAAATAACAAGTGATTAGAATGATAATTGGTTATCCAAGCGATGGAATATTTTTTTCATGTTTGTTATATTATCTTATGTACTATTTTTCAACTGATATAAATGTAGTATAAATGAACTTTGTAGTTGATTGTCTTCAACGTTTTAATACATGAGAAAGATTACGATTACAAAGAACATGTAAACCAGAGAACAACGAAAAGTGACACAGGCGATAAAAGAGTGTTCCTCTTTTACTTTCTTATACGTAGTATAAGGAAGTATTGTGATGATGAAAATTTTCGACCTCGAGATTTTTGCAGATGTTTACGTTTTGAAGTCCCCTGATACCGAAAAAGTGGTTTTTAAAAAATGTCTCTGTGTGTGTGTGTGTGTCTGTCTGTGTGTCTGTGTGTGACCACGATAGCGGTCAAACCGCTGTAGATATCAATTCCAAATTTTGTATTTACGTGTACAATCTCCCTCTTGAGATCTGATTAGTTTTTCAGTAAAATCGGTAGACCGGAAGTAGCAGTTTACTTCAGTGAAAAAATCGAATTTTGCCAATATTTCGTCAATTACTACGTTTAAACAAATTTATAAAGAATTTAAATATACTCAAAATTAAATTTGAGACAAATTATCTTAAAAAAGTTTTTCGAAATTCCAACCGGAAGTAGGTCTTTTACTCTTACCGAAAATCAGTTTTTTGCGATTATCTCGCAAGTCATGCTTTCTAGGCAGGTACATTACGAGCATAAAAGTATTTATATTATAATTTTAAATATCTTTTGTATAAAAAGAATTTCAAAATTCGGACCGGAAGTACCACTTTTACTCTTACCGAATATCGATTTTTTGCAGATATGTCGTAAATTATGCATTCTATATATATTTATTAAGAGTACAAAAGTATTTAGAGTTGAATTTGCAATATTTTTTGTGTACATGAAATTTCAAAATTCGGACCGAAAGTGGCACTTTTACTCTTAGCGAGTAGCACTTTTTTTCGAATATCCTGCAAAGTATGCATTCTATAGCGATTTATTAAGAGAATGAAAGTACTTAGAACAGGATTTTGAATAAGTTTTGTATAAAAAAATTCTTAAAATTGTATAGTTTGAAACGCTCATACGTATAAGAAAGTCGTGTGGTGGCCACACCTCATTTTTTACTTTCTTATACGTAGTATAAGGAAGTATTGTGATGATGAAAATTTTCGACCTCGAGATTTTTGCAGATGACCACGTTTTGATGTCCCCTGATACCGAAAAAGTGGTTTTTAAAAAATGTCTCTCTCTCTCTCTCTCTGTGTGTGTCTTTCCGTGTGTGTGTGTGTGTGGCCACGATAGCGGTCACGATAGCGGTCAAACCGCTATAGGTATCAATTCCAAATTCTATATTTACGAATATAATCTCCCTCTAGAGAACTGATTAGATTTTGAGCAAAATCGTCAGACCGGAAGTAGTAGTTTACTTCAGTGAAAAAATCGAAATTTGCAAATATTTCGTCAATTACTAAGTTTAAACAAATTTATAAAGAATTCATATGTACTTAGAATTAAGTTTGAAACAAAATGTCTTAAAAAAGTTTTTCGAAATTCCAACCGGAAGTAGATCTTTTACTCTTATCGAAAATCAGTTTTTTGCGAATATCTCGCAAGTCATGCTTTTTAGACAAGTACGTTACGAGTATAAAAGTATTTAGAACATAATTTTCAATATCTTTTGTATAAAAAAAAATTCAAAATTCAGACCGGAAGTACCACTTTTACTCTTATCGAATAGCGATTTTTTGCAAATATGTCGTAAGTTATGCATTCTATATATATTTATGTAGAGTACAAAAGTATTTAGAGTTGGATTTGGAATATTTTTTGTATGAATGAAATTTCAAAATTCGGACCGGAAGTAACACTTTCATACGTACAAGAAAGTCGTGTGGTGGCCACACTTCATTCTTTTAGTGAGCGGGGCGAGCTTGATTGTTTAGTAGTCATTGCTACTAATGCCACGCGGTCACTGGTTTGCCTGCTCTGGTGTCTCTTGTCCTTGGTTGCAATGTATTTGGTTGTTTATCACAGAAATTGTAAACTTTACAATATGAACTTTCGATATTAACAATTCAATCTTTCTATCTTTATATGCAATTAATTGCTAATTATTTTTAATAAGTGAATCTGCAAATCTACGGGTTTAATCGATATTTTCATTCCTGGTCATTCGACTAGAAGAAATGAATTGATAGAATTATCATTGCATTCACAGGAAGTAAATGACCACAGTATTATTATATATCGAATAAGTGGGTTTTCAATTATAATCAAAAGCCTATTTTCAATCCAAATTTTTTTTTTGATCACTGTAGCTACTGTAAATACTACATACTATCATTGGAAATGTAATATTTACATTGTTTATGATAAGATGTGCTCAGGAGAAAGAACTGTAGCTAAATTAATGTTACTGGTCCTATAGTATTTGGCATTTATTATTAGTGGATTTATTGTTAGATTAACCATTATTTATTTCAATGTATTTATACCGGGTGTATGTTTAAGGATGGCCACCGGCAATATCTCAGCAACCCTTTATCGTATAACCTGGCGGAAAAAATATTGACGGACCACGTGAATTTCAACAAAAATATTTTGAAGTTTCCAAAATGATCGCAAGGGGGCGCAATTCTTAAGCTGAATTAAATTTTCTATAATTTTTCATTAAATTGAAATTTAATATAGGATAACATGTTTATTGGCAACATTTCAACAAAAATATTTTGAAGTTTCCAAAATGTTCGCAAGGGGGCGCAATTCTTAAGCTGAATTAAAAATTCTATAATTTTTCATTAAATTGAAATTTAATATAAGATAACATGTTTATTGGCAACATTTTCACACGTTTTTATACAATTTTTATTTGAAACTTTTTGATCTAACTCCCATATTAATGGAAGGGTGGAGGGGGGTATGTCTGCGTACTAAACTAGGTATAACTTCGGATTGGCTTAGCGGATTTTAATTTTTTTTTTAGGCTCATTAGATAGAAAATTTTACAGAGAATTGAAGTGTAGATTTCGACATCAACTTGAATTATTGTCATTGGTTAAGCAAATGAGGCTAGAAAATAAGCACGTCTTTTCAGAAACCTTACGGACTGATGAGGTAACCTTTACAAATACAGGGAAATAAAATTTAGATAATTTGCATATTTGGTCAAGGGACAATCCTAACTGGATGTAGGAGGTTGATAATGAACAACAATGGAGAAAACACGTTTGCTATCGTTTTTCACGATAGCAAACAGTGGAAAACAAAGTGATCGGACCTTTTGTGTTTGAACGAATACCTAAATGACAAAAATTACTCACATTTTCTTGAAACAAATTTTCTTTCGCTATTAGAAAATGTGTCATTGAAATATAGAATAAATATGTGGTTCAGCATGATAAATGTCCTACTCATATTTTGCAAAATCTACACGCTGTTTTCAATCAACAGTTGCCCAATCGATGGATCAGAATAGGAAGTAAATTTGCATGACCTCATATAGATTTCCGAATCTTACGGTTCTTGATTTTTATTCATGGGTTTGAATAAAAGACATACTTTAACACAAACAGCCAAGTATACGTTAAAAAATGTTCGACAGATTTACAAATGCGATAAATGGAATTTCTGCTTTGTAAAATCAACTGGCTTTGCTGATTTACTAATCGACAAGTCAACTTGTGTGTTGAATATAATGGTAGACATTTTGACCACTTGTTGCGTTCGAGTTTTTTCTATTTTATTTTTTGTATTTTTTATTTATTAATATTTTGTTTGTTTTATTGATGTTACTTCCTCATTATATTTTCTTATTATTTCAAATTATGACAAACATGAATATCCTAATTTGTGGTATTTATGTTGATGAATAATAATCTAGTTTATTTTATTGTCTTTTTCTCTCCTTACTCCTATACTTTGTTGTTGAGTTATTATTGTTTTTGTTGTCCTATAATAAGATGTATATCTTTTAGGCAATAATACTATTGTTATTATTCTCATTCAGTGTTGGAAAAGACAAGAAATAAAATTAAAACATAGTAGCTAGAAAATTTGAAAACTCTTAAATGGGGAATTCGTTGTAATATACACCGCTGGTCTGTTTACTATTAGAATGCGGGATAAAATACATGTATTTCGTACATATGGTAGCAAGCGAGGTTGCCAATATAATTTAGTCCGGCATCATAACTATGACAGTACTTAATAATGACACAAATGACATTTAATAGAAAATCGTATATTCACGCGGACAGTTTTCTTTGATTTGGAGTTACTGACACTGTCTAAGATGTTGTACACTACGGAAGAAAGAATTCAAATAATTAAATGGTACTATTCAGGTAGTACAGCACAGGAAGTAGTTGGTCGTTCCATATTTTCATTTGAAAATACACCCGTCCCTGCCGTTCAAACAGTTTTGAACATTGTTCATAAATTCGAATCTGTTGGATGTATTACGGACTGCCATAAATGCATTGAGAAGAGCAAAGGATGTCGTATACGGATACTGAGCGAGGAAAGGGAACAACGGGAAGTTAATGTATGTAGTGCTGTTGAGCAAAATGAACCTTGTTCATCACGGCAAATATCTGAACAGGTTGATATCCCAGCGCGTACTGTTAGAAAGATTTTGAATAGGCAAGGGTATCGTAGCTACAGCATACAAAAACGCCAGGAAATTTTTCTTGGAGATCAAGTAAGGCGCATTAACTTTTGTGAAAGTGTAATGGCACGAGTCGTCGAAAATGATAATTTTATACAAAACATTTTATTTACGGACGAATCTGCGTTCTATTTACATGGTCGTTCTAATCCAATGATTACTAAATATTGGTCAAAGCAAAATAAACATCTGTTTTTGCCCCTTCGTACCCAATATCCTCAAAAATTGAATGTGTGGGCCGGTATATTGGGTGATCATATTATTGGTCCATTTTTTTATTGATGGTACACTTACAGCAGCCAGATATTTGCAATTGCTCGAAACTAATATCATGCCGGCCGTTCGTGCTCTCAATGTTAATGTTGAAGAGATTTGGTTTCAACAGGATAACTGTCCAGCTCACACTGCACGGATTGTACGGCAATTTATTCAACAAACTTTTCTTAACCGTATAATAGGTTCAGGCGGCACGATAGAATGGCCACCTCGCTCGCCCGATTTGACGCCGTTAGATTTTTTCTTTTGGGGCTGTATCAAGGAAAAAGTTTATACATATGCGCATGAGCGAGCTAGAAATTTGGAAGAATTACGGCAAAAGATTGTCAACACTGCCAATAGTATACTGCCTGAAACACTTGCCAACGTACGGAATGAACTTTACTACAGGCTTGGTTATTGTCAAGAGCAAGCAGGCGGTTTATTTGAACATTTACTCCATTAATATTTATAGAATTTTTGTACTAAATTTTATAAAATAAAATCTTTCCTTTTACTAATTAGTTTAAAAAACATTTTAGTTTAATTCTAATATACGGTAGTTTAATTTTGTAATTTAATTTTTCAAGAATATTTTAGTTTAATTTTCTAGCGATCTTTTTACATTAATACCATTGCTTACGCAGAATTATTCCAATTTTATTAAAACGTTGCTACCTCTAAACTGATTATTGTGTTCTGTTTGTATTTTTTCACTTCTCTCCAGTGTGATATTACTTATTTTCGATGAAATATAAATTACCGTTAACAAAAGCGCGCTATACGGAAGCATTAAATGCACTCGTAACGTTTACATGACGTTCACTGACGTTTATCTAGCCTGACCTAACCAATGCACAACAACAAAATGTTTAATGTTTACATTACGTTAGTGAGTTAGTGCATAGTCTATAAGTCGATACCGGGAAAAATTTTTCAAATACATAAGGCAACACTGTGCGCGTTTTCTACTGATAGCCGCATTCCAGATCTGCTCAGACCAGCGGTGTATATGCAATCAGTTAAATAAAAATAAACTATACTTTGTCTAGACCTTCTCTTAAAACAAAAATAAAATATTTGCTTGTAGAAATTTGTAGTTAATAATTCTATTTTTTTTCGAACCTTTTCTTATGATTATAACTTCGTAACAAAATAAGGTAGAAATTTCCGGTTTCCATCATTCTCTTCAGCTTTATATGGACTTCAATATTATGATATTAAAGATACATCGGTCCGTGGTATTATTTGTATGAGGTGCCGTTAAGGCTTGACTGTAAAAATAGCTACTTTTTGTTGTTGTTACAATGATTTATTCGTAGCATTACAATGTATTAAAAATGCTGTTGTTAACCCCCAAAACTCTAGCGTCACTCTCTGTCTCTGTTTGTTTCTCATCCCTACCCCGTTAACCATACGCATAGATAACCAAGTTCACCATGTTATTTTAGTGCGATATACAACAGGTCCATTTAAAATTTTAAGGAAAAAAAACAAATAATATATATAAATTAAGAACAGCGCCCCCTGGTATTTTTTGGACAACCACATAATTTCCTACTTCATACACTTCAATTCTCTGAAAAATTCTCTACACAAGAAATTCAATATAGTAGGGCGTATTTTTATGTTATCTACCTAGACATGACAAAAAGCACATAAGAGAACAAAAAAAATATTTTTCTACATAACTCCCTTCAACACCTATACACTTATTCCATCTTTCTTCCAGTTGCCCCATACCGTCAGAGAAAAATTGCTTCGATAACCCCGCAAAATATTCTTCAACAGAACGCTTTCCTCTGAAATGCTTTTTTAAATTTTTGAATAAGAAGAAGTCTGACGGAGCTAGGTCGGGGCTATAAGGTGGATGCCTTAACCCAATAAACCCACAGTCATTGATTATCTGCTGAACTTTGTTTGCCTTATGAACCCGACAATTGTCGTGCAGCAACAAGTTTTTTTGTGGATAAGAATGCGGGCGTTTTTCCTCCAGAGCAGTTTTAAAATTTTTAATTGTGTTTCCGTAGGCCTCTCCATTTATGGTAGACCATCTCGGCATATATTCAATAAGCAAAACTCCTTCAGCATCCCAGAAAACAGTTGCCATCAGTTTTTTTTTCAGAAAATTGTGTCTTGGCCTTTTTTGGTGGTGGAGAGCCCTTATGAACCCACTGCATGGATTCTTGTTTAGTAGGAGGGTCCCAGTAATATACCCAAGTCTCATCCTCGGTAATAATTCGAGATAAAAATGTTTTGTTCCTCTCCAACTTGACCAAATTTTCTTGAGAAACTTCTTTTCTGCACAGTTTTTGTTCAGGTGTAAGCAATCTGGGTATCCACCGTGCAGACACTTTCTTCATACCCAAATCGTCATGCAAAATTTTGAGAACACTTGTTTCGGATATACAGACTTCATTGGCAATGACAGAGATCTTTACACGCCGACCTTTCAGTACCAAATTTTCGTCTTTTCACACAATGTTTTCAGTTCGAGCTTCAGCGGGTCGTTCGGACTTTGGGTCATCATTGATTGACTCTCGGCCCCATCGAATGAGTTTAGACCAATATTTTACTTGGAAATAAGATGGTGTATCTTCCCCATATACAGCAACCATTCTTTCATGAATTGCTTTTTGACCATTGCCTTCATTTGTCAGGAACTTCATTACGCTGCGACGTTCAACTTTAGTTTCACTCATTTTATCGAGAAATGGACCGTCTCAAATCTCTATACACAGCATAAACTAAACACAACTTAGCACATGTACTTCTAACAGTGACAGCAATTTTTCAATAATTTGTTTGACATCGTCACTCTTTTGTTTCATGGCTAGATGGTAGATAACATAAAAATACGCCCTCGTACATTTTACTAAAGAATCATCAAACATGTTTTCTTGCTGCTGACACATAAAACATTAAAAGACTAGGTTTTATCTGTGTGGACACTAATTAATATCTTTTCCCAATTACAATTACGATAATCCATACATATTTTCCAGTTGACGATGACGACAACGATTCTAAAACTAATTTGTACAATACGAACGAGGAATTCTCCAGTAAGTGACTATTTTGCCTTCATATACTTTTGATTCGCAATTTCACCATTTTGTATTTTCAGTTAGACCTAGCGTGAATGAAGCAGTGAAAATGCGTTTAAAAGAGGATCTGCGAAAGTATATTATACCACCGGTGATGAGAGGTATTGACATGGACGAACCTCTCGAATATCTTACTGAAATGAGGCAAATCGTTATATTGTTCATAAACGTTGTGACCAAGAGGATGCCCATAAATGATTTCGTCAATTTGATCGACACATGTTATAAAATTGTTTGCAGGTATTATATTCTTTTATTGTAAATTAGCTTTCTCTAAAATAAAACCAAAAGAATATGTTATTTAGACAAGTACCAATAAAGCAAGATTATAAATTAACTAAATAGGACTATATCACGTCGTCAATCTCTATAGCAGAATTAATATTATATGTTTTGAAGAAGAAGCCTCCAGATAGCATTCCATATGTAAAAGTTTATACAGAAAACTTGCTTTTAAGTCTCAAAAAGTCAACAGGTCGGTACTCATTAAAAAAAGAATACCACACATGTAAGTTGGTTGCATAATGACCAAAAAGAGATCTCGGTCTATACTGGGCGCCTTTTACCACTCCTGGTTTCTCTTCTGCTCTTCGTGCTAATTGGAAGTACGTACAAATCAGTGCAGTAGTTACAACTTCACAAGTTTTTCTGCTCAAAATCCATTGGAATCAAACTTCATATCGGTTGTAACATCATGGGCTTACCTTATTCTATATCCAGCGGCGGCTGGTGAGTACGTTTTGTTGGGGTACATACATAGACAAAACTGATTCCTTTACGTGTACGTGCCCAAACAAAACGCACTCACCAGCCGCCACTGTCTATATCAGGGGTGGCCAAACTTTTGGGATCCGTGGCAGAGCTAAATTAACGTAACGTACTTGTTTATATATTTATTTTCGGTAACAAGAAATAATGGTAAATTATCTAATTTTTATAAAAAAACTTAATATTCATATTTACAAAATAAAAATTTACTGACGAAAATAATCATATTGCAATGCGTAAACACGAAATTAAATGTTCATCTGTTAAACGCGACCGATGTTTGGTTTTTATGGCGTTCATGGTTGAAAAAGCAGATTCGCAAAGATACGTCGATCCAAAGTATGATTTCAAATACAAAATCAATTTGTAAATATTTGGAAACGTTTCTCCAGAAATTAATTTCCAAAAATCAGTATCGCTAGATGCTCTGGATTTAAGAAATATATCGCATCTTAATTTAATAATTTCTTCCTCGACCGTGACTGATGTGGTGTCTATTAAATGTCCTATTTTTTCAGATACTCCATCAATGTTGACATTTTCACTAAATGGAAGCATCATAAAATTGAGTATTTCTTCCAACCTAATTAAGTCAGCGAATCTTCTTTGAAATTCTTCAAACAAAACATCTAAGTGTTCGGCGAAATCTTCGAAGTCTCGGTTTGGATTATGGATGCACTCTTCCTACATTTTTTTGAAGTTTCTCAATTCATGTTTTCTTAATTGAGACGCATACCTTTTTATCGTTTCTTTAAAAGTTTTAATCGCGCTCATCATGTCTGTTAAACATTTATTCTTTCCTTGTAGATTTAGGTTTAAATCGTTAAGTTTTGCAGTGATATCGCAGAGAAAAGCTAGTTTCATGAGCCATTTCTCATCTTCCAATTCAGTAATGTGCTCTCCTTTCATTTGTAAAAATTTTTTTATTTCTGGTAACAGAACACGAAATCTTTTTAAAAAAGCATAACGGCTTAGCCACCTCACGTCTGTGTGCAATAAGAGATCTCCGTACTCTGATTCAGTTTCTTCCAAAAGCGCCCGAAATTGTCGTCTCTGAAGACTCCTTGAACGAATTGAATTGACGATTTTAAAAGCAATTTGCATTATATCATTAGACTTTAGTATTTTTGAACACAATACCTGTTGATGGATAATGCAATGATAGCTGGTAAAACTGGGAATTTCCTCATCATTATTGCACAAGGCAATTGCACCAATTCGATTCCCGACCATTGCTGGAGCTCCATCTGTTGTAATAGAGACCAATTTATATATTGGAAATCCTGTCTTATCAATAAAGTTATTAAATGAATTGTAGATATCTTGGCCTCTCGTTTGTCCTTTCAATGGAATTATAGTTAATAACTCTTCTTTTGAAGTCTTATCTTCGAAAACCATTCTCACAAAAATGCATAACTGTGCAATGTCACTAATATCCGTGGATTCATCAAATTGAAGTGATAGGAACTTACAAGCTTTTAAATCGCCATTTAATAAATCCTCCAAATTATTATTCATAGCTTCAGTCCGTCGCATCACAGTGTTACGCGACAAAGAAATATTATTTATTGACGATATTATTTCAGATTTGTTTTAAAATCGTGGAAAAGCACTTCTCCCGCTTTACAGAAAGCTTCTTTTATCAATTCTCCATCTTCGAATGATTTTTTTCGCTTTATCAAAACTTCTGTAATTTTAAACGACGCCAATGTTACTGCTTTAGCTTTGGTGCCTGGTCTCGTAAATAACGATTGCTGTAAATGTAAATTCGACTTTAATTCATGCACTTTAACTTTTCGAAGTTCACTGCCGATTGGAAAGTTTGTACCGTATTTTAAGTGCATGGTTTTAGAATCTTTCGACGTTTGCTTTTTCTGGTAGTGCCACACTTGAGTTACATATGAGACAAACACATTTCTCCTTCATCATAACAAAAAAGAAATCATTTTTCCACTCATTGTGATAATGGTATGTTTTACTTCTCTTAGCACTGGTAACTGGCTGAGTCATTTTGGAAGGGTTGTTGAAACAACAAATTATCGTATCAGTGCGGTAGAAAGCGAGCGACCTGCAACGTAAGACGATTAACTGAGAACTGAAACTAAACGGGCGGGTGTGACGGCTAGACTAGTCGATTCGCCGCGTCGCTATCATCGCGCCGGCTACTGGATATAATCTAAGCATCCCACTTTGTCAAGTTGTTTCTATTTAATTCTCCACTGTAAAACGATAAATTCATTGTATTACTTTGCACAGTTTGTTTTAGGTTTTAAAGCGTAAACTGTAGTAAATTTTTATTTTAAATAATTCATTAATTCTATGTCATAAGTCATAAATTAAATTGTTAATATCCGAGGTCATTATCGGGATAGTCGCGCGGACTACCTAAAATGTCTGCGCGGTCGACTGGTCGACCGCGGTCGACGTCTTGGCCACCCCTGGTCTATATCGTATATTCTGTGTAAATCTACAAATCCACAGATGATCTCGAGCTATCTAAATTTGCGCAATTGCTGATTCTACAACTTTGCGCATGCTTTCGGTAATATCATGGTTATAATTGTCAATGTAAACCGGAGATAATATTTCTGTTTTGTATTTATCTGTCATTTCATATCTTAGATGATACATGATACATGTAGCACCTAATCTCTCACTTTTGAATCTTTTAGAACAACTGAACGGATGGAAGGGTGCGTTAATAAAGTGTCTCTTTTCGACAAAGACCTAATGTTCGTCGTAATATTTGGATTTAGAGGTTTCAAGCATGAATTAGACAGTCAAATTGGTTTACGATGTGCAACCGAATGTTATCATCAAATCAACTGCCAACCTAATGTGAGATCGACGTCTATCGGTGTAACAACAGGTAAATAAATTCGAGCTACTAGTTGAACGAGTTTCAAAAACGTTTACAAATAAGCGAACTCTTCGCTCTATGTGAAGTCACAACACTTTTAGCGTCTCGATATACGAGGAGAGATTTTTATATTGACTACCGAGCCATGAGTCCATGACGAAAATAAGTGACGATAGCAAATTTTTGAATGAACAACGAATAATATACAGTAGTGCTCACAAGGCTACGTTAATATAGAGAGAGGAGAATATAAGTGGGGGGTGTACATCAGACAGCGACGAACCTAAGAGGAATCAGTTGCATATAACCTGTGGGAGAGCGCAGAACAGGATGGAGTATTCATTAGCGGAAAAAGTACAAATCGTAAAGTGGTATCATCAAAGTCACTCGACTCTATCCATTAGAGGCCTTTTTAGAAATAATTTTGAAAATCGGCCTGTTCCTTGTATTGATACAATTCGCCGCTTTGCAAATAATTTTGATAAATTCACATGACAAATGTTTTGCGTTGTATGTGAATACGTTCACCGCACTTTCTCGCTAGCCAGGGTGTTATAGTATGCGGCTACGCTAGGCATACCCCACCCATATTCCCCATTCCGTATATTAACGTAGCAGTGTGCGCATTACTGTATAGATATAAGATAGAAGCATAATAATATTTTTGAGAAGAAATGGACCCGAGGATATCAACCAGAAGAATCAATCTTCTTCGTCTATGAGGAAGGCGCTCGGTGAAGTATAAGGATAAAATTTTGGTACAAACAATTTCGATGGGGTAATTGGGTATTGAAATGAGCCAAGATGCGGAAGGCAAATGTGAAGCAAAATCCAACGAAAAATCAAGAGAGTTTAGGTTTTTTCTTAGCTGATCGAAAAATCAGATAATTTCTGATGAATTTCATAATTACATCGAGAGTTTATTAAAGTGAAGATACCTCATTCAATAAAAATTGTACTGTATATACAGGGTGTTTAAAAAAGATGCGGCAATATTAAAGGGGTTGATTGTCCAGGTCATTTTATACAAAAAAGTTTATAATAAACAATGTCTGCAAACGCTTCGTTACCGATCTACAGCGTGTTGAGGTTTAATTAAAAGAAACAGTAAAAATTAGATTTCTCCAAGACGGCATTAAAGATCATAATGAAATTTTAGGCGTGTTATTTTTCAAGAAAAAAATAGGACGCCGCTGATTTCTCTAAAAATAAAAATATGTTTCTATTCTTTGTTCAATTGTGAAGAAAAAAGCTCTCTTAACTTTTTATCGTACGACGTAACGTTTTTTAGTAAAAAAAAACACATTTTAGTGCATGTACATTTATCATGCTTACAAAAATATTTTTAAACAGTCCTGTTTTATTCACTGACATATTGAATGACATATGATTAATAATTTTGTATGTGTCGAATTTGTTGAATTTCCTTATCATGAATCGCTATACAAATGCAGAGATGACCGACATGCATTACATTTATGGACTTGCTGATGAAAATGCATTAGAAGCTAGGCGGTTGTATACTGAAAGATTTCCTGGCCGTATTACTCCTGATAGAAAAACTGTCGAAAGTATTCATCGGCGTCTTTATGAAACAGGCACATTAAGACGAAATGGAGGAGCAGGAAGGCCAAGGACAGCAAGAACGGTAGAGCTGGAAGAGGATGTGCTAGACATGATTGAAGAAGATCGAGGTACTTCTACTCGAAAAATTGCTGACGCTTTGGATGTAAGTAATGGGACTATTTGGCACATTCTGAAGGAAAATTTGTTGTACCCATTCCATATACAACGCGTTCAAGCATTACTTCCTGCTGATTTTCCTCCTCGCATTGCATTCTGTCAATGGCTTTTGCAGAAAATGGTTCAAATCCCTCAATTCCTGATGTTGATTCTGTTCACCCATGAAGCGAATTTTTCAAGAAATGCAATACGCAATTTCCATAATAACCATGTATGGTGTGACGAAAATCCACATGAAATTGTTGAAAATCGTTTTCAACATCAGTTTTCTTTGAACGTTTGGCTTGGGATTCTGGGTGATTGCCTAATTGGACCGGTATTTTTACCAAGGAGACTAACCGGAGAGGTGTATCGCAACTTTTTGGAAAACACGCTCCCTGGATTTCTGGAGGACGTACCATTAGCAATTAGAGATGCAATGTCGTATATGCACGATGACGCACCAGCCCACTTTAGTCAAGTAACTCGTGATTTCTTAACACAAGCATACGGAAATCGCTGGATTGGCCGAGGTGGACCCCACTTATGGCCTGCACGATCCCCGGACTTAAATCCCCTGGATTTTTTCCTGTGGTACCATTTGAAGTCATTGGTGTACGCTACTCCATTGGAAAACGTAGAAGACTTAAGAAAGCGAATCATTGCTGGGTGCAACTCAATTGAAACCGATCCTGTTGTTTTTGAGAGAGTTCGCCAGTCGATGAGGAGAAGATTGGATTCTTGCATCCGAGCTCGAGGTGGTCACTTTGCGCAGTTATTGTAATTTTTGCTTGCTAAAATTGTTGGTATGGTAAAATATTTGTTTTGCCCTTAAATAAAACCCTTGTTAATTTAAAAAAAAATTCTGTAATAAATGCACATGCACTAAAATGTGTTTTTTTTGCTAAAAAACCGTATGTCGTAATCAGCGGCGTCCTATTTTTTTCTTGAAAAATAACACGCCTAAAATTTCATTATGATCTTTAATGCCGTCTTGGAGAAATCTAATTTTTACTGTTTCTTTTAATTAAACTTCAACACGCTGTAAACTTTTTTGTATAAAATGACCTGGACAATCAACCCCTTTAATATTGCCGCAACTTTTTTAAACACCCTGTATATAAAAATCGGTGTTGACAACGTACGTTCCTTTTGGCAAAATTCTTTATCAATTCATCCTCAACTTCAATTGCTCAAAATCTCATCGTTTTTCGAAATAGTACACGGAAATAAAGACTTTGTTGGTTCAATTGCATATTTGTCGAATGAAACATATAAGTATGTGCAAACAAGTATTTCCTAACCGCAAACAAGAAAAACTTCAGGGTTTCGTGATTAATTTCTTGCTTCAAGCATGTATAACGTTCACGGGAACAAAGCTTTTGTTGACAAAAACAAATATGCTTAGTTAAGAGGTTCTTTCTGAATCAAGCAAAATCTTATTTGATTTTAACGGTTTACATGCTTGAAACAATAAAGTAAACATGAAATTCTGAAGTTTTTCTTGGTCGCGGTTAGCAAATACTTGTTTGCACACATATACTTCATTCGACAAATATGCAATTGACCCAACAGAGTCTTTCTTTCTGTGTACATATTCTCGTTGGTATACTCATTACTTAATATCGTGATGATAAGAATGAAAAGTGTTATATACTTAGATGCTAGGACTAACATCAAGAGGTGCATATATACATTTATACGCAAAACATATACCATGTGCTTGCAGGCGACCTGCGTATAGGGCTTACTGTAAGATAAAACGACGACACCGAGAGTTTGTATGAGTTAGTACGAGAAAGCAATATACAAACTGCAGTACAGCTGCTATCTATCCTTGTTGCCCTGCTTAAACGGAGAGTCAGTCTAGCCCGTTCTAGCCTCAGCGTAAATGTACTCGAATCCCCACTTTTCCAACACTACACTCGACCAAAAAACGGTTTGTATATTGCTTTCTCGTACTAACTCATACAAACTCTCGGTGTCGTCGTTTTATCTCACAGTAAGCCCTATACGCAGGTCGCCGGCAAGCACACTGTATGTATATATGCATGTGTTGGGATACACTCATACAGCTAGTTTTATTACCGACAATCAACGCACGTACACTGACGAGGCCTTAAAATCCCAAACACGGTGTCTATGCGTTGATTGTCGGTGATGACAGTAGATGTATGTGTGTATCTTAACACATACATATATGTATCTTAACACATACATATATATGCATGTACGTTTTGCGTGTATACATTATACAGGGTCAGTTTTTTTTTATCTTGAGACAACGGAATATCTCTAAACCACTGCATCAAATCAAAAAAAAGGTCTTAATAAGATTTGTTATAATGTAGGGGGCTCACTGAATGGTGCTGATCTCGATCCCCCACCTCACTCCCCCCCCCAGAGCGAGAGGGGGACAACTTTGAAATCTTAAATGGGAACCCCCATTTTGTATTGCAGATTCTGATTCTACGTTATCAAGTATGTAGTTTTTATTTGAATAATTTTTTTCGATTCGTAACAGATTGCGCTGTAATCCCAAAAAGCGTGGTGGTAAACGTCTAGAAAAAATACTCAAAAAAGAGAAAACATGATTTTAACATTAAATAACATTTCAAAAAGCCATTCAACAACGAAGAACTTTACTTTATCATACCCATTTCAGAAAATGTGCCCTTCCACTTCGATACATTTATTTATTCGCAATTGGAATGATTGCACACAACTGAGAAGTGTTTCCGGTGTAATCCTTGAACAAGCTTTGGTGATTCGCTCAATCATGTTTTCCCTCGTGGTTGGCACTTCTGTATAAACTTCAGACTTTAAGTGGCCCCACAAAAAGAAGTCAGATGAAGTAAGATCTGGCGATCTTGCAGGCCAAGACACTGGACCACCTCTTTCGATCCATCGACGATTGTAGGCTCGATCTAATACTTCTCGTGCTATTCTTGAATAATGTGCTGGACAACCGTCATGTTGGAACCACATTGTTTGTCATATGTCCAGGAGAAGGTCTTCAAGTAACACTGGAAGTTCGTTCTGCAAGATGTTTCGATATTTTTCACCATTTAAATTTCCATCGATAAAATATGGACCAATAAGCTTATTGCCAATTATTCCACACCAAACATTTACGTTCCAAGGATGTTGATGTTCAACTTGGCGCAACAATGGGGATTTTCGATACTCCAGTAACGCATGTTGTGCCGATTTACCGTACCGTAATTTGTGAATGTCGCTTCGTCAGAAAATAATACTCGAGCAAAAAAAAATTGGGATTATCTTGCATCCGTTGAAGCGCCCATTGACAAAATCGCACTCAATTTTGAAAATATTCCCCATGAAGTTCTTGATGCAAGGAAACTCTAAATGGATGATATTGCCTACGCTTCAATATTTGGCAGATAGTGGACTGAGAAATTCCTGAGCCGCGAGCTATTTCTCGAGTATTAACGTGCGGATTATTAGCTACTGCAGCTAATACCGCGATTTCATTGTTTTCTCCAGCAATTGTTTTTCGCCGATTAAGTTTTCTTGGCTGTACAGTTCCTTCGCTAGAGAACTGTTGAACGATTCGGTAAAAAGAAGCGCGCGATCGCACCTTGTCGGGAAAACGTTGTGAATAAAGGATTTACAGCATCATCGATATACCTATCACTTTCTCCATAGATGTAAATCATTTCAATTCTCTCTTGTAATGTTATAGCCTCCATTACAGTTCAAATATTTAACACTAACTAATTTGTATTGGATTAATAATTAATAATCTAAATGGGGATCGGACAATGTGTAAGTATTCACAGCTTGTCAAGTACTGAATAAAGTACGGTTTTGTATCGTTGAATAGCATTCCAATTGCGAATAAATAGATGTATCGAATAAATGGCTTTTTGAGATGTTAGTTTATGTTAAAATAAAAAAAACACAAAATCATGTTTGCTTGCTTCTCTTTTTTGTGTATTTTCTCTAGACGTTCACAATCATGTTTTTTGCGATCACAGCGCAATCCGGGGGGTTCCCTTTTAAGATTTCAAAGTTGTCCTCGCTCCCACTCGGGGGGGGGGGGGGGGGGCGAGTTCGGCACCATTCAGTGAGCCCCCTACATTATAACAAATCTTATTAAGATCTTTTTTTGATTTTATGCGGTGTTTTAGAGATATTCCGTTGTCTCAAGATAAAAAACTCACCCAGTATATGTACCTAAACAATATAGTGACGCTAAAGTGTGTATAGAAAAATGACAATAACCGTTCATAAAGTTGCTCCGACTAGGCCCAAGCGACGAAATGTATATGCAAATAGAACAACTTGTTTATAACGTCATCGGTTATAGCGACAACTCGGGTATAGCGGTATAATCGTCTTACTGGAAATTTCCGTATTTACAGAGGTACTTTGTAGGAAATAACAATGTCCTCATTTTTTGGAATTTATAAACCATCTAACAATACAGTACTATGTAACTTACAGTTTGAATAGGCGATTCATAAACAGCATTGAATATGGGATTCATAAACCACCGCTAAAGAAATTCTTAATGTGATTTTTGCGCAGTTTTGCGTTTGTTGTAATGTAAAATAGGTAATAAAGTTACGCAAAAGTGTGTTAAAATACAGTTTTTCAAAACTCGCCTATCTTGTGAATAGCGTAACTCGGTTATAATGTCAAAAGTATCGGTCCCGATGGTGACGCTATAACCGTGTTATACTGTACTTTGTATTAAGCTTATGTCAAGATAATTATCGCTAATTGTGTTGTTACTATTGCAAACGTTGACATGATGTAATTTGTTCAAACATGTATTTCATATTTTAGGTATGACATATTGCGGCGTGGTGGGTCACACCTTACGAAGAGAATATACAGTAATAAGTTTAACAGTAAATAAGGCAGCGAGATTAATGTGCGCGTACCCTAACAAAGTTACGTGCGACAGAGAAACGTTCTTGCACAGTAAATTACAGGCTACGAATTTTATTTTGCAAGAATACAAACATCTAAAAGGCATCACAAAAGCAGGACCAGTATACGAGTTTAAAGAAACAACAATGTAAGAATTGATTAATTATATGCAACTCTATTGCTATTACGGTAGATTTTAGTGTTATTATTGCGTTATGAAGTTTTATATTGTTATTTCAGTAAGATCTGTCGGTATTTTTACACTTGCTATTATGCAGGGCGCCAAATTGTGGCAGCCCGCTATTACGTTGGGCGTCAAATTGTTAGAAATCACTATTTAAATTGTCACAACTCTAATAGAGTAAACAATAGGGTGACCGCAAAAAATCGATGTCGGAATTTTGTTCGTCTGGACCCCACAAAACGATTCCCCTTTCCAGATGTTGAGATAGCCGAAATTTGAGCTCGATTAAAGGACGTTAACCCGTGCCGCTCGTCGCCCGAAGTTTGAAAAATCCAAATTTTTGGCCAAAAAGCTGACATATGGAACCATAACTCCAGAACGGTAAATAATAAAAACATGCTTAATATCTCAAAAGAAAGCTAATGTTGTTCCTCAAAATTTATATTCTATACATAATTGTTGTTATTTTAAGTCAAACCGAGTTACAACAGCTTTTAGCCCCAAAAACGTGACCTGGTACCAGTAGGAGCCAGTTTGGGAGTATTCTAAGAATTTTACGGGTTTTTACATAATGTGTCTCGGAATTAACATTTTTTTGTTAAAAAGTATTTTGGAACTCAATTTTCAAACATCAAGAGCCTTTTGTTCAAATTTAATCTTTTATTATATAGGGATTACCTGACTAGTTTACCAAAGAAAGACCCGTTTGACAGGTAAAAAGTAGGGTGATTTTAATTTCTATTTTAGGGATGGTGATTTTACTTCAGCGTACAACCGGCCTTTTATTTATTCAGTTTAGTTTCTAAAGTGCCTTTGAGCTGGTTAGATCGAACAATTATCTAGTGATGATATTTTAACATTTTTTTTCTAATTTTCCAAGTGTGTGTGTTATTGGTTTTATAACTATTATAGTATTATTTTAGAAGACATTGGAAAACATTTTATTGAAATTAAAGTTTGTAATATATTTTGTTTCATTTTTCAAGTTAACTGTTATTTACCTATTGGACTCTGAAATGGCATCCACATCAGGTGTACAAAGCCGGGACCAAGGATAAAATATTTCTTGTGGGCTATTCCATTCACCAGATCACCGGTTGTAAAATACCCTCAAATCGTCAAGTTTTGTGTGCTTTATTTTATAATTTACGTACTGTGAAATTAACTGTAAGAGAATCAGCAAAACTTACCATACGAGAAGTGTTCATTTTTTGGGAGAAAGCTCGGTTCAATGCTCCAAAAATTCATCTTGCACCAAAGCAAGATTTAGGTATTTTGCATGGTCTGTTAGACTATAAAGAATGTGACAACGACATTGCAGAAATAGCCCTGACCAAATTTTCGAACCATTTGTGGTATTTGAATGCTAAGTTGGTGGGATTATTGTTTTTTGATCCCACCATTACAGACGATGTAAAGTTGTTAATGGCTAATAAATTGCTCAGTAGCACAGATGAACCATCAGAGCACGGTAGGGTTGTAAATCCAAAAGTTAGGAAAGAAAAAGTAAAAGAGGTAGTTGATGGAGGATTGGTAAATTTGCTTACCAAAGAAACGTTTACATTCATTGACCGATTTAATATAAAAACAGATTTCCTAAGACAACATCCAAACACCTGGCCTCAAAATAATGACTTCCAAGAAAGATTGAAAATTGTCAAAACTTTAAAAATAGTTAATGATATGGCTGAGCGTGGTGTTAAATTAATAACCGTCTTTAACAACCTTCTGATAAAAGATGAAGACCAAAAGCAATACGTCATGCAAGTTGTAAGCAAATGCCGAGCATGATATCCTGACGTTTCAAAAACTACTTTAACAAAAGCTCTAGAATAGATTAGATAACTATGTAAAATTATCAACTCATGTAGGTACTACATCTGTATCTTTTCTATGTCTGTTTTGTATGTATTATATATCTGATTTTTATATTTTAAAATAAAAAATGTCATTAGACTCATCAGTATTATTTGTTTTTTTTTATTATATTTCTACTTTAAACTCAAAAATATACCAAAAAAAAAAGCAAAATTTATCACTTAAGAGGGGCCTTTACCTACAAATAAAAACGTATGCAACTTATATTACTCGCGGGACGAGTCGACGCAAGGGGGTGTGAGTGGGTGGAGCTACACGTTATGAGGTTCCGATCCGAACGCTTCGGTTTTATTCATAGATAAAGGAATACCATAGATGGGAAACATATGTGTAAAGAATGAAAAGCTTACGGAACTGCCCTCTTGCGGGTCTAGTCACGTATTACTTTCATATACTTATTCATATTTTGAAATATTTAATTATTATTTTTGGATGTGAACAAATTAAATGGGTTCATTTTCACTTCGCTTTAATGCACATCTTAAAGTCGGATGAAAATTAATACATTCAATTTGTTTAGAATAAAAGAATACTCTCTTTTTAGTTTATTTTCAGCCATCACAATAGTACAACATTATTTCTCATTATAATGTACAATTGTAATGATAAATAGATCTAGAAAAAAATAATAAAAAAGAAATTCTTATAAAAAAACAATTTCAGAAATGATGAAGTTACTTTATTACAAATAATTGATCGATATACAAATACATACATGTGTATAACAAATAATAATATATAATAAATTATGTACATAATCAAGTATTCTTAATTTTTATGAAGAACTTCTTGTGTTTAATATATTATTTAGACTTATATGATTTTTTAGCCCAAGTACCATCAACAACTACAGTTAGAAGTGGAAACCCATCACTATCTAGCTCTCCTTTAGATATAGCTTCAGCCTTCTCTGCTTCTGCAGCTTCCGCCATTTCTTCCACGGCATTTTCTTTTATTACTTCTGAACGTGCTTTTGTATATCATAATACGTTCGCGAAGACATGGTAGGCATATTCATAATTGAAAAACGCTCTTCCATTTGAGTAAAACTTTGTCCCGTGCACAAGTTTCCAAAAACCTACAATGCACTTTTGAAGACAAGCGTTTGCGGTAGCTATTTAGCCATACTCAAAATATTTTAAGCATCTCCTTGAAAATGTTGACTTTTACACTAATATAGACATAAATAGCTTAGATTACTATAACAAAATCATTAGTTTATAGTTTTCCCGGGGGACACCTAACATTATTTTGAGTCTAATTTCTATGTACAGGGTGTTTCATCGGTTGGGGTATCGCGAATTAAAGTGCCTAAATATAAAAATATCGACTTCAAATTTTAACCACTTATAGAGCTTTTAAACCGCTACCAGCAGGTTAGGTTGTTTTTGATAATATTATTTTAATTAATGCGTAAATTAAAAAAAAAACGTATTATCAAAAATTAAAAGTGCTCAAAAAATGTTCAAATTTGAATGGTGATACGTGGAAATATCACCCATATTAACTTCACAATCAGAATTTTTATAAACGAAACCGTTTGTCAAATAAAGTCAATATTAAATAATGTCGTTTTTCTTACGACAGATTTATGGTACTTAACTTTCTAATTGTGCTGTCCGCAAACAGGTAGTCCTTTTAAATTTATGACGGATAATAAATAAAAATTTATGACGGATAATATTCAACCCTGAAGCCTTCAGTTGTTGTTGTAGTTCTACTAATCGGGAAGCGTTTCCAAGGGCATTCTGAACTTACATTGGTTGAATATTATCCGTCATAAATTTTTATTTATTATCCGTCATAAATTTAAAAGGACTACCTGTTTGCGGACAGCACAATTAGAAAGTTAAGTACCATAAATCTGTCGTAAGAAAAACGACATTATTTAATATTGACTTTATTTGACAAACGGTTTCGTTTATAAAAATTCTGATTGTGAAGTTAATATGGGTGATATTTCCACGTATCACCATTCAAATTTGAACATTTTTTGAGCACTTTTAATTTTTGATAATACGTTTTTTTTTAATTTACGCATTAATTAAAATAATATTATCAAAAACAACCTAACCTGCTGGTAGCGGTTTAAAAGCTCTATAAGTGGTTAAAATTTGAAGTCGATATTTTTATATTTAGGCACTTTAATTCGCGATACCCCAACGGATGAAACACCCTGTACATTAAAACATATAAAGAGCAAATACTACAATAACACATAGACACCGTAATCATAACGACTTCCAGGTGATTACAAATTTTTAAATGTCTTACCACAGCTTCATTTATGCCCATATCTCTTGAGCTATCACGTTCAATGTTAGAAAAAAGTTTTTCAATTGCACCACATATGCTACATTTAAATACAAATTTACAATTTAATCCATTTCTCAATTCTTTTAAAAAAGTCATGTGAGTTGAATTGCATCCATATGACGATTCATGGCCGCCAAAACTTTTTAACTGCTGAATTATCGTTCCTGGTTTCTTTTTTTACAAGAAAATTACCTTCCTCGGGTTCATTTTCAGGTGGAAGCTTGTAACTGTAATAATTTGTAAATTTGTAAATAATGCCCAAAGTCTACAGTTTCGATTGTAATACGTACTTCCCATTACCTTGTGAGTTGCTTAAATAGATGTGTTCAGAGTTTCCAACATTAACCCCATCAGGGGATGACAAATCAATGGAAGTTGCATCAGACCTAACAGCAAAAGCGTATGTATTAAAAGCGGACTGTAAGAAAGGCAATCCAAAATGAAAATTTTAATATACACATAAAATGAATCGTCAAATATTTAAATTCTGAAATCTACTCGCATATTGGTATTATGTACTTAGTTAAATTAAATCGTATTAACAAATATCAAAATAATGTAAATAAAATTGTAGACTAAAAATTACTTACCTCGTATTTTGATTTTTCATACGATTTGCATGCTTACTTCTTTGTATGATTGATCTTTTATGATAATCCAATTTTCGCTTGCTCATAACTTATATTATTGTAGCGTGAATCGTTCGTTAATTTAAAAAAAAAACAGAATACGCAGTTATAGGAGTAACTATTTAATATCACTAATTAATGTTATTTACGTATATTTATATCCAATTCATTAAATAGACACATACATTTATTTCTACAATTTCTCTATACTGTCAGTCATGTCAATTTTAGTTTTATTGACAAACCTTGTCTCCATGACACCCATTCGTATTTCGTGACATTACACTCGAATATTATATGACATTTCTTTTTAATTACAAACTGTCACTCTGACTTGGAATAGCCGACCGATTCCGATAGATTTTTGTCTTCCCTAGGACTGGTAGAGATACCGTATAGTGGGGATAGACGATGCAAAAGCTTCGAAAAACGACGTGTAAAATGTGTGTGACAATGTTTACTGTTTAATGTTTTTTATCTTCAAAAATAATTACAGAAAGTTTTTTTTTTTTATGTCGTACATCAAATGTGCAGCTGGCGCGGGGAGGTCGTTTTTTTCCTTTTTTGTATCAGCCTTAGTTAGTAGACATTCATCAAATTCATGCATTTTTGGGGTTATTTCTGAGACACATAACTTTTTTAAGAAAATAAATTAGTACAAAAACGGACCTTGCCATTATAAATTGATGCCTTTTGCATCACTAACCCAAATTTGAGATTCTAAAATTACAAAATGAGTTTAAAAAACGCGAAACGGCGATGCCTTAATTTTCGACAGGTAAACGCCCCTCTTAATAACAAAATATACGAAGTATGCTCCTAGTGGTACCAGAGTACCAGGTCACGTTTTTTTGGGCTAAAGGCTGTTGTAACTCGGTTTGACTTAAAATAACAAAAATTATGTATAGAATATAAATTTTGAAGAACAACATTAGCTTTCTTTTGAGATATTAAGCGTGTTTCTATTATTTACCGTTCTGGAGTTATGGCTCCATGTGTCAGCTTTTTGGCCAATAATTTGGATTTTTTCAAACTTTGAGCGACGAGCGGCACGGGTTAACGTCGTTTAATCGAGCTCAAATTTCGGCTATCTCAATATCTTGAAAGGGGAATCGTTTTGTGGGGTTCAGATGAACAAGATTCCGACATTCCCCCCCCCCCTCTATGCGATCCGGTCATCCTAGTAAACAATGATTGATTTAGAAAAAACCATTAATTTGGCAATGTTGCCATGGTTACTTATTAAAGGCCCAGGATACTGTGCTGTAACAGAATATATTAATAAAGCAAGAAACAAGGTTGGCTGTAACTTTTTATTTAACGAAATAAATAACGAATTAAAAAGAAAAAAATTAACGTTTATACCAATAATAACTTCAGTTAGGTAAGTTATTATACAGCGCGCTGAAAAAGTAGCGCATAAATTTATTTATAGCTTACATAGAGAATTTAGAGAAAGATCCATCAAGGGGTATAGTGATTTTGTGAAAAAGTAATTATTTGACTATTTTTGCGATTCCATTATCATGGCCAACTGGATTAAACTTTCTTTAAATGATATATCAATTTTTTTTTGGCATACGGATTTTGTAAGGAAATTTCAATTATTTCGTCATCGGTATCCTTTTTCCGGCCAGATTTTTGTGCATCTTTTACGGTGTTTAGTGAAAGATGCACCAAACCCGCTACTCCCTAAACATTCTTTCAGTTTTGCTCGCAGTGGATTATGTTATCGGAGGATGCTATTAATTAAAAAGAACACAAACACAAGTCTTAATTTTGTTATACAATGAATAAACATGTTATGTGTCCAAAGAGAGAATTGAAATGTTGTATATCATTCAAAAAAAAAAAAGTAAATCTTTATCGTCACATGACTTTTTTTTTTTACAAAATCGCAATACTTCTTGGAGGATTTTTCTGTAAATCTTCTATGTAAACCGAAAAACAAATCTCATGACTGATTACGATGGCGGCAAATATTCAATCAAATGTCCTAACAAAACTCCATAAAAAGATATGTTGTTAAAAAGATATTTTTTTGATCTACCTTGGCTATGAAAATGGAATCCCAAAAGTAAATATTTATCGTCACATAATTACTTTTTTTTACAAAATCGCTCTAACCCTTGAAGGATTTTACTGTAAATCCACTATGGAAAATATAAATGCTTTACTTTCGACTCGCGTTGTATAAGGAGACTGTAAATAAACAAGGACTAGTTACATGTAGATTCAAAATTAAGAGATTTAAATTAAATGTAAATTGGATCGAACGATATGATTTATACATTGTGTTCGTGAATTCAGACAGATTCACGTATTGGAAAAAAGAAGGTCTTAGGTTTTTATTGCACTGCCTCCGTCTTTAACACAAGAAAAGGAATTTCCTTTTGATAAAGCATGTACGCAGGCAAGGCGTGTCTTTCGCATACGATGCTTAAAATATGCTTTAATTTTAAAAAACGAATAATACAAATTCTAATAGTACGTGCTCATTATTGTGAGCCCGTAATCGGTGAAAAAAAGAATCTACTTGCCTAAACAGAGAAAATATATGCATCATAGCAGGAAAAATGAAAATCAACAATTAATTTTCTCATCTAGCTTATTTCAACATTTTTTCCAAATACGGACAAACTTAAAGAAACTATGGAAATGGTATTAACTATAAATGGCTTCCACTTGGAACAATGCATACAGAACCATATACCGCGCGATCATTTAAATTCTAAATTAGGGCAGGCTGTGAAATTTAAATTAAGTTGGTATATAAGTACTAATGTACAATTTGAATTGTCAAAGTGACGTTTCAAAATGTTAATTAATCAATAATGGACATTCTGGACAACCTAATAAAAAAAATCCCGCCTGCTATAATTTAGAATTTAAATGATCGCGTGGTATAAATACCGTGCCTTCAAATACTTTCCTCATTAGAGACGGCCATGCTTTTTTGTAATGGTTGGTGACAGTGCATAATTTTGATAGTTTGGTTATGTCATGTAAATAATAATAAACGTCTATAATTTGAATTTAAGTATGATAACTGTCAGAATTTGAAGTTTTCAAAAGCTTAGTATGTACACCAACATAGATTACTTAAAGAACTTAAAAAAACAGCCTACTTTAATGAAGAAAGTATTTGAAGGCACGGTATTATCAGAAAGTGTATAATGCGGGAATAAATCTTCACAAACATCACCATAATAACACGAGACTGTAAACTCAACTAATAAAACTATAGGAACGTGGTGTATTATAAATATCCAATTAGAAAAATCAGCTTCACTTAAAATATCTGAAATAAACGATCTGGATTTGTGTGCAAATAAGTATAATGCACTATTTGCTATACAAACAAACATTAGGGTGATGGAGGATTGAGGTCAATAGTAATATCGATGAGCATTTCGCTTGTTCTATTGATTTTCCAAAAAAAGTTTACTATTTGGTATATTGAGCGACTTTCACACATAATAGTTCCTTTACATCGGCTTGTTTTCTTCAATATTATTTCAGTTCAACAGAACACGTATTAACTGCTTTCAAAAATAGGCGGATCTTTCCAAGCCATTTTACGACATAGATAGTCAGCAACTACTCATTGGAGAACTATGGTGTTAGAGGTAGGATCTTGGCATGGTTTAAATCGTATTTGCTTAGTACGAAGCAAATTGTATATCCGCGTAGTAGTAATATTATTAAGTCTAAGTGAATCTTACTAGAGACTAGAGGTACTACCCAAGGCGGTATATTGCGTTCGTTGCTTTTACTTTCTTATACGTAGTATATTTTACTTTCTTATACGTAGTATAAGGAAGTATTGTGATGATGAAAATTTTCGACCTCGAGATTTTTGCAGATGTCCACGTTTTGAGGTCCCCTGATACCAAAAAAGTGGTTTTTAAAAAATGTCTGTGTGTCCGTGTGTGACCACGATAGCGGTCAAACCGCTATAGATATCAATTCCAAATTTTGTATTTACGAATATAATCTCCCTCTTGAGAACTGATTAGATTTTGAGCAAAATCGGCAGACCGGAAGTAGTAGTTTACTTCAGTGAAAAAATCGAATTTTGCAAATATTTCGTCAATTACTAAGTTTAAACAAATTTATAAAGAATTCAAATATACTCAAAATTAAATTTGAGAAAAATTGTTTTAATAAAGTTTTTCGAAATTCCTACCGGAAGTAGGTCTTTTACTCTTATTGAAAATCAGTTTTTTGCGAATATCTCGTAAGTCATGCTTTCTAGGCAGGTACATTACGAGTATAAAAGTATTTAGAACATACTTTTAAATATCTTTTGTATAAAAAAAATTTCAAAATTCAGACCGGAAGTACCACTTTTACTCTTATCGAATAGCGATTTTTTGCAAATATGTCGTAAATTATGCATTCTATATATATTTATGAAGAGTACAAAAGTATTTAGAGTTGGATTTGGAATATTTTTTGTATAAATGAAATTTCAAAATTCGGACTGGAAGTAACACTTTCATACGTATAAGAAAGTCGTGTGGTGGCCACACCTCATTTTTTTCAGTGACATCCATGCGTTGTAATATTGGGTTCGTTCGCAATTAACGTCTGAGCATGTTTGAGCAGTCAGATTGGTTTTTTGCGTTTTTCAATGACATTTTCTCGCAATCAAAAGCATTCGTGATTGTAATTTGTAAATTTCCCAGATGAGCTCAATACGCTCGGAGCTTCCAGCTCGAGCGCGGAGAAATGTTCTATCATAACCTCACTTATTTGAAAAAAGCGCGTCAGTTTATGACTTTTGTAATATAATACCTGCTGCTCCTGCTGAAGTACATACATACATTCAAGATTCAAAATGAGCGTATTATCCTGGATGCAGTTGTGAATGGTTTTATTGTTTTTAAATTTTATGTTGTTATAATTATTTGTTCTTGAAAAGATCAGTAGATGTATGAATAATTATTATAACACATTCGATGATCTTAGGTAAATTATTAGATAATATAATTGATTATTTTCAGAAAGTTACAACGGCAGGATAAATCTTTAGATTTATTTCAGCAAATGATTCAAAAAATGTGAATGTTGAGACTTCACACTGTTATTTTAGAATAAAATGTTTGTTTTAAATAATTAATATGTTTATTGTTAAAACTGCAATAAATATTGATTTTGTGACAGAGCATTATTAAAATTCATAGCATTTATTGTCTATCAGGAAGTTGTCTTAACAATGGTATATTACATCCCTTTTATTTTTGGCCGTTTGTGCAAATACTCTATCATTTGGATGTGTTACATGGACATTTAATAACTCTTCATACTATTTAGCTATTTAGTAGAGTAATATATGCGGTAAATCAGCCCTGATAGCGCTAACTACAGCATAACCTAGCTTTTATCGCCCATTTTCAGGATCACTTTTTGATTAGTTCCGTTCGCAATTAGTGGAACGCTCACAAATCACGTGACTCAAACTCTGAGCGATTCTGCTCGCTTTACCGATGTCAATTGCGAACGAACCCATACCTTCTCAAGTAGTTATGAGCTAGAATACAGCAAACTTATTAAATAAGGCAATATAAGTTAGTAGTTTACCAGGCTTTGGTGTGCGTGTGAGTATTAATTTTTGAACAAAAAATAATGGTTGTCGTTAAAAAAATTACGTCATCGTTTGAGTATATGATATCACAAAAACTGAAAAACATTTAAATTATGGCAAAAAAAAAACGTTAAAAGTTTGTGAAGAATTCATTCTTTTAATAATAATAAAGGCACTAGCTTCCAGATTCCTTACTTTTTATGCGTATTGTATACATTTTTGAGGTAGCATTTAATAAATTAATTACGAATTTCGAGATTTATATGCTCATGTTTATTTCGAATGGAAATCGTAGTTGGCTTTGACTTTACGATGAAGAGCGTAATGTTCCACTAATGTATAATTTGCTAGGTTAAGAGCAACAAATATATTCCTAATTGTAAAACAGACCGTTAAATTCGGTTGCACTTGCAGTATATATATATAAATCAGAAAAGATAATTTTGATCTTTTTGCAGAGATCCAAGAGCCGGTATGACAATAACAAAGTATCCCATATTAGGTAGAGATAACGAGATGAGACTTTATCTAAAGTTACTGAACGACTGCTACGATATATTTACCATGAAGGACCATAAAATACACGGTGGTCTAAAAATGTTAACTCACCACAATACCTTATTCCTGTCCGGTGAAGCAAGGCAAGGAAAAAAACGCCTTCTGGAGGAGTTAATTTTCCTAAATCCTAAAGTGATACCGATTTATAAAATAAGACTCACTGCAAACGATTATGCGGTTGTATTATTGGTTTGGTCCTAATCGTTCTGTGAAATATAACGTTTTTTTTTTTTTTTAGAGACCCTACAGAGCGATACAACTCTTTTTCGGACCTACTGTTGGGATTACCGATAGATCATCCATTAAAGAACGGGAAGCGAGATTAATGACCAGGTTGCGTAGGATGAAAGTTCCAGAGCTCTTGTGTTTGGTTAATCCCATATTCAATGTTAATTTTGAAAAGACACCATTGTTCAAAAAACTAACAGAACAACAAAAAGCCATAGCAACAAAGAAAATGATCAAGCAGTTATGCTATGGGGTATTAGCTCATTTTTCACAATTGATAAATTATAGATACCTTAGATAAATATGTAGTTTTAGGTTGACGAAAAAATCACATCATTCTAAAAGAAAGTTTCATTGATTTGATGTAATTTTACAATATTTGTAATTTTGTCTGGCTTTGTGATTAAGAGGGCCAAACGTGGCAGGTGAAGCGTTTTTCTCTAGTAGGTTGGAATGTCCATGCCGAGAGAAGCTCATCAATTGTCGTGACAGCTCTATTTCAGCTTAAGACTATTGAGAGGGCTGCACCACAGAATGAAAAAGAAATATATATAAATATACATAAAAATTTGGAAGTAGAAATATTGCAACTAAGATAACTGATGTAATTTCTGCTGTTATTCGAATAGATAAGAGGTTCTTAAATATTCTGTCAATTCGATAGGATAATTTTGACTTTTCCAAATTCTCTTACTCAATTGAATGACCACATTTTGCGTTTTCTTTGGAGAAAGTTATTTATGTGAATCTATTCTAGATTTGTTAATTACTATATACTATATTGTTTTAATACACATATGACATAACATTAGTAATTATACTTTTCCAACGTATTGTTGTCGACCTCATTGTTGGCTGCTTGTGTAATGCGAGTGCGCACATCACACAACGGTAGTGTTGGTTGTATATATGACAAGATTTAAAAATGAAACGTGATTTCTTGATCTTCTCTGATGTTCTTATCTCGCGCCTTTATTCATCATATACTATGTATTTTTTCTAATTATTTACTTTGATATTCATGCGTTTTTCCTGCACATGATGTCCTATACTTATGTATGCTGATAAGACAAACAAAACAACTTTAACTGCATAAAACATAACTAACTATGGAGCAGTAGGTATATATTTTTAAAAAACGTGAAAGCCATGGTTTTTCAAAAATTTACACTCGACATTATTCTGTTTTGTTGTTTGAAGTTTTTCCGATTCCAGTTTCTCCTCCGATTAATAGGTTCTTCTTCTTTATTGTGGCTTTGAGTTAGACTATTTAGTCTTTTACTCTTCATCTGAGTGCGGTGAATCTTGGAATGTTGGAGTTGAATTTGATTAGCTGTTGTTTATCATTATTTTGATTAAGAATTAAAGTAGAACCAATTTAGGTCTTTTGTGTTTGAAGTTTTCATTTCCATCATATGCGAGTGCTCTTTTAAGATTTTGGTTTGAGTGGTTTTCCATCTGGTTATAGAAGCTGAGCGCTCTTTCCTTGATGTAGTCAATGATGGTTGGGGTATTTGTTTCATTCATTATTTGATTATTTCTCATATACCATGGAGCATTTACTATCATTCCAAGACTGGTGTTTTGTATTATTTGCAGTTTTTTGATGTTGGTCTTGCACATATGTACCCATATTGGGCATGCATATGTGAATATCGGACGTAATACTTGTTTGTAAAGTAGAATTTTGTTGTTCGTGTTCCGCTGGCTTTTTCTGCCTATAAGTTGACATCTTGTTTGTTTGGTTTTGGTTATCGTTTTTGCTATGTGTGTGTTATAATTGAGCTTTATACCCAGGTATATTCCCAGGTATTTAATTTCTCTACTCCATGGTATAGTGTTGTTGTTGATGGTTATTTCGTTGTCTGTTGTTTTCCGATTCCTTTGAAAGATTATTGCTTGGAATTTGTCTTCGTTTATTGTTGTCCTCCATTGTTTGAACCATTTTATCGCGTTGTCTAGGTGCGTTTGGAGTTCCTGTACCGCGTTCGTCGGACATCTTGATGTTGAGAGCAGTGCCGTGTCATCTGCAAAGGTGGCCGTATTTAAATATCTTGTAGGATTTGATACTGGTATGTCGGCTGTAAATATTGTATATAGGTGAGGTGACAGGCATGAGCCCTGGGGGACTCCCGCTGTTGGATGTTTTATTGAGGAAAGTGTGTTCTGGATGCTAACTTGAAAGCAGCGTCCTTGGAGAAAACTGTTCGTGATTTTTATGATGTGTGTTGGGTAATTGTGTATTATCATTTTATATATGAGTCCCTGCCTCCAGACTTTATCAAATGCCTTTGCTATGTCGAGAAATACAGCTGCTGTCAGTTGATTTTTGTTGAATCCTTCTTGGATAATCTCAGTGACTCTTGAATGTTGTGTTATCGTTGAATGTTCTTCTCTAAACCCGTGTTGATCTTCTGGAATTATGTCTTGATTGTCAGAGTGGTAGTTTATCTTCTATAGGATTATTTTTTCTATCACTTTGCTAATGGATGGTAACAGGCTTATGGGCCTGTAACTGCTTGGTATTGTTTTTGGTTTTCCTGGTTTAGGTATAACTATTACTTTGGCATGTTTCCATATCTTTGAGAATGTTTGGAGTCTGATAACGGAGTTTGCTATTGCTAGAATTGACATTATTGCTTTTGGGAGAAGGTTTTGTAGTGATCTGTTGTTGATGTTGTCTATACCAGGAGCTTTTTTTGGGATTTAGTGCTTTAAGGATTGCTTTTAGGTTCTCGGCTGTGACTGGGTCGTTGCTAGGGGAGTGGGGTTCACGTATTTTTCTGCTTACTACTTTGTGAATCTGCATTACGTGTTGCATGTCTACTTCATCCCAGTTGGGAGTGAATTGCTCATCTAGTGATTCCGCTAGGGCTTCTGCTGTGCCTTGTGTGGTGTTATTGAATTGAAGTATCTGATTTTGTATTTCCAGTGTATTTTATCTAGGATGCCATAATAGGCACTAGTACTTAACAGATATTTCTTTAAGAATTTTGCTATTTTGCTCAGGCCTTGGTTTTTTGAATGTTTTATCTTAATTACCACGTACTAGATCTTAATTTAAAAAAAGTACGCTTTTTTTTGAGTTTACATCAAATGAACTTGAATTATAGACTTTTTTTATTATCTCAATACATATAATTTTTTATAATCATCCTAAAAGAAGTAATACTAAACTCATCATACGATGTTTCTAGTGCTTTGTGACATTTTGGGTGATGGCCATCGAAAGCGCGAGTAACATTGACGAAGAATCGTGGCCTCTGTTTAAAGAAATTCAAGATGTCGACATGTGTTTTATGGTGATGACAATTAATTCATCTCATATCAACAAATTGTCTGATCCTGCAAAAGAAGTTCTTTATCATCACAGTGCTCGAATAATACACTTGCCGCCTATTGATAAGTGGTACCATGCTGGACTAGCTTGTCAAATTCTTGAAGTTAGAGCAATACCACCCGATTTAGAGAAGTATCTTAGTAACAGCGATAAGCAAACAAAGATTTCACACTTCGTTTATTTTTTTTAGAGTCATTCAAGTAAGAAGCAACGGAAATCCAGGATGGATAGAAAGTTTCTTAATTAGTTTAGTTCAAGGTGGCGGATTACAGATTTCACGTGTTCACAATGAGGATTTAAAAGATATGGGTTTAGTCATTCCCAGTAGTGAAATGTTGGTGAGGTAATGTTTATGTTTAAGATTACGATTTTGCTATCATAAGCTTCTGGCTTAAAACTGTGTTAGCGATAGAAGCTATAAATTAAGACTACTGTTTTGACTATACTCTTCCTTAGTTTAGCACATACTCTGCACCTGGGATTTAGTAAATTTTAACAAGTTTTATTTCTACAGTGTGGAAACTACTTAAGGAATAAATTCCGTAACTTCCAAACTAATGACATTTGTCGAAAACGCTCAAACAGGTCAATTTTTATTTGTTATAATACTTATTATGAGTTGTTACACTTGTTCATGGCGTCATCCATTTTTGAACTATAACGTCACACTATTTTTTTTAATGTATTGCATGTATTCCATGCTTTGATCAAGAAAGAATAAGTAATTTAATTGTTGTTGTTGTGGTTGCAACGTAAAAATGTAAAAATCTCAAAAACTGTTGAAAATAAAGTTAACTACTATAAGTTCATTGAAAAGGTATTTAATAGTACTATCTCCGAATTCATAAAATAATATATCATTCCATTAAAAAAAATGCGTAGGACGTCATAGCTCTAAAGAAGATGACTGCACTAATAGATGCGCATTGATTTAAAACCAGTGTAATTTAAAATAAAAGTTGACCTGTTTTAGCGTTTTACAAAAATATTATTCGTTTTGATGTTAGTGAATTTATTCCATAAGTGGTTTCCACACTGTATATAGCGATAAACAACTTCTTGCAGATCATTTACTTATTTTTCGCAATGCCTTTCTTATGTTTTAAGAAAAATACTATAGTTCTTTTATCATAAGTATACATATATACATTTATACGTGAAACGTATATGCATATATGTAAATGTATGAATGCACATCTACCCTAAGCAAGCATTGCGAACAACAACATGCAGGCAGCTGTTTCGACCTTACATTGGTCTCATCAGTGCATGAACGTGTTATTCACCATGCATAAACAACTTAGATCACCTGATAATGTCAACTTACGCACCAAACGCCATGAGAAATTCCCAGCGGCATCTGTTACACAAGCGCGACATCGCACGGTAATGTTACCCTCCCGTAGTACTACTACTAATCAGGCCACTGTAGATATACGTGCATTCAATGAACACGCCATAGGTGGCGTACCGTTACAAATCAATGTAACAATATAAAATACTTGAATGTGTAACGTACATTAACGGATAAATTATCATAAGTATACATATATACATTTATACGTATATATGTAAATGTATACATTTACATATATGCATATACGTTTTACGTATAAATGTATATATGTATACTTATGATAATTTATCCGTTAATGTACGTTACACATTCAAGTATTTTATATTGTTATATAGTTCTTTTGTCTATTCGATTATTAAAGTGCTTTCAGCATCTTCAACATAATAGAGCTGGTCTTATTGATGGATTCGATAACTTTCATTTAAATAATATGACGACGCCTACACGAAACTGTTTTCTCCATTCTCCCATACTTGTAAAAGTAGGGACAATGTCACTACATGCGCTACGCAAGTGGTTCTCGTCTACTGTTTATTAAAAAACCTTTGTCCCTACTTGATAGTCACTTTTAGAGATAAAGATTCTGATTCAAAATTAGTAGCAGAACTGTAAATAATAATTAGGAATGTCCACTATTTATTTTTATCGCAGCAGGATCATACGAGGTAGGTGCCATAAATTCTCGGCCTGATATACAAAAAAGAAACTTGGAACAATATAAGAATTTTTATTTTTCAATGTAATCTCCCCTAACTTCTATATATCTATTACAACGATTAATTAATAAAAAAATAATCTGAAGTCAAAATGTTCTATAACAGCTGCTTGCAACTCACTGTCGTCCTTAAAACTACGTCCCCTAAGATCTTTTTTTAAATTAGAAAATAAAAAAAATCACAAGGAGCCATATTCGGACTATACGGTGTAAGTTACAATTCTTGAAAACCGCATTCGCGGATGGCAGCTTGTGAAATGGTGGTAGTATGGACGGGAGCATTGTCGTGCAATAATCGCACACCTTTTTGTCAAATTTCCACGACATTTTGCACAAATGCTGTCCCTTAATTTATGCAATAAAGACGCATAATATATTCCGTTCACACTTGTATTGCGCTCTTTAAAGTCAATTAGCAAAATGCCCTCACAATCCCAGAATATTGTGGCCATCACCTTTTTCGTTGATTGAATGACTTTTGCCTTTCTGGGACGAGGTTCATCAGGTCGCCGACATTCCATGGACTCCCTTTTCGATAGATGATCGTAAAACAAAACCATTGTTTCATTCCCTGTGACAATGGACTCAAAAATCGGTTTTGGGTCGTGTCCACACATGTTTAAAAACGACAGCACACATTCGACTCGACGTTCACGTTGGAGAGTAGAAAGAAGTCGCGATACCCATCTAGCACTAATTTTATTCATACCCAATGGTCATGGAGAATTCGGCGAACACTTGTTTCGGAAATGTTTGTTATCACTGCTAATTCCTTCATTTTCAAACGGCGATTTTCTGGCACTAAATGTTCAAGAAGTCGCGGTACACATCTAGCACTAATTTTATTCATACCCAATGGTCATGGAGAATTCGGCGAACACTTGTTTCGGAAATGTTTGTTATCACTGCTAATTCCTTCACTTTCAAACGGCGATCTTCTATCACTAAATGTTCAATAATTGAAATTTGTTAAGGCGTTATCAGTTCAATTGCTTGACCCGACCGATCAGCATCTTCCAGGGATTCTTGTCCCAAACGGAAACATTTTGCCCACTTTTTTATAGTTGAATACGAAGGAGATAAATCACCGTAAACGCCGTCTAAACGTTGTTTAATGTGATAAGGTGTATGCCCTTTTTTTGTTAAAAATTTAATAACTGCGCGGTACTCAATTTTCGATACTTCAGACATTTTCGTGCGCTAGTCATGTTGGTTGGCTGGTTACTAAAAACTACTAGGCTTCGAGCAGTCATATTTATAGCGTACACGTCGCGTATATGCATGAATGACGTGACGGAGTTTGAATATGTTTGAACTTGTATAAGTCTGTCAGGCCGAGAATTTATGGCGCCTACCTCGTATGTCGAAATCTTTTAGGAAGTATTTCGTAATTAGTTACGATGCATTGAAAGTAGGAGTATCTACAGTAAAACGGATTAAAGCCCGATCACTAAATAGTCCTGTTCTATCTAGTCCAGGGAAGAAAAGGCCTCATATAAAAACTAAAACAGACAATTTGGCAGAATGCTCTAAAATGAGTATCCGATCAGAGTAAGACCTTAAAAATGTTGAGTATTGAAGTAATAATATCTTTAATTTTATTATTTAATATTAATATGAGATTATTTTTAGTAGTTTACTATTTATTATTTTAGGTTGGCACCGCGAGATGTGAGACATCTTCTATTAAATAATGAAACGTATTACTACAAACGTGAAACTGGTCGTGGATGGAAAATGTATGAGTTTAGCTTTAAAGTAGTAAGTATATCGATTTTTTGATCGATTGCGCTGCACTGTAGAATCCTTTTGTTATTCTAGAATAGTCTAGATAATATTGGTACTGAGTCAGTAAAATCAAAAGCAGATGATACGGTTGAAATATGTACTATAGCTGATTCGGCTAATATTGAAGATGTAGATGCAGAATTATCGTTGGATGGTAATGTTTTTAAGTTATCGAGAGTGATATTTTATGATAATTTTAATAAAAACTTAGTTCTATAAGCAATACTACTTTAAATAAAAAAAATAGGTAGTAGTGCATAACATTTTTATGCACCACCGACGAAATTTGCTTTTATAATTATTGGTGAGTTCTTAGCTTAGTCCTTAATTTACGCCTCGAGTTCAATATCACGCCTTAGGACATCCAATATTTACAATCCCAGTGGCAAACGTGTTATATGAGAACATTCTGTTAATTATATTAATTTTAAGTTGCTCACTTCCTTTATAAATACTTATTACTTGATTACTGTGGCTGTAGTGGCGGACATCTTCAGGGTTGTTGCTGATTCAGCGATTATCTGAAACAGATGTTTGTTGCCAGGGCCAAGGGAAGGCTTATATTGGAATTAGCGTGATGGTTTAATGTAGCGGTAATGTTATAATTAGCTGAGTATGTACGAAGAGTTTCCATGAGATTGTTGGAGTTGGATCTTGATATCAATGGATTCGTGAATGTTACAGCTGTAATAATCAGAATTGCTGCAGATTGGTAGAATTGAACTGGATCTGGTCCCCTATTCCAGTTGTTCAACAATCAACGCGTTATCTCGTCAATATATTACACTGCCGCACGAATATGGGAGCCGATATTGAAGCAGAAAAGTGAACAAAACGATGGTAGTAGAAGAAAAGCGAAGACACGGCTTTGGTCCAGAAATCAAGAAATGATATTTAACGACAAACTTGGAAGCCTACGAAATAGATTTAGCACCCCTGATAATGTTTTTTCAATTTAATTATTAAAAGTGTTGCTCCAGTTCTAGCCCTCCTATAAACTTAAGATACTCATAGAAGTTCCAAAATTGTTACCCTTCTTGGGCGTAAACATTTTGGAGAACTCTATTAGTATTACTCCTAGCGAAAAGCAGTTTTTTCGAATATCTCATAAATTATGCAATTAAAACAGGTTTACGAAGAGTATGAAAAAGCTTAGAACTTAATTTAGAAGAACTTTTGTACAAAAAAATTCAAAATTCGAACCAGAAGTAACACCTTTACTATAGAACTATGCATTTATATACATATTTATACCTAATATTCCAGCTAAGCGACGTATAATGTAAATAGCAAAACCTTTTCAATTCAAAAATTGTATACCGTAGTCGACATATTTTAATTTCTGATACGAAAGTAGAAAGAGGAAAGAGCGCGACGAAATAAACTAAAGATAAACATAAGCGAGGCTGCCAAGACAGTACACTCGACAAACGTTTCCTATGAAATGTAAGGCGTGAGTGCGTGAGGGTCCCCCGACACTGCGTTGCTCTCCCACCACATAAGGTCATCTTCTGCATGAGATAGAAGTCTAAACCGAAATTAAAAATTGACGACTACGGTATAACTATGAGCTGTACAATCTAAAAATATTTTGATTTATACAGAATTTTTATATGAAATATGATACATAGATACAATTCTAAAAAAAATAAATGAAACATCCTATAATTTTACATGGCAGTGAAAAGTATTAAAAATATACTATTTAAAAATACCTACTTTCTTCTGTCGGCAATGCTGTAAAAGTTATATCTGGATAAACCATTTTACGAGCCGCTAATTTAAAAACATGATTTACCTATAATATTTTCTTTTTATAAATAAGTAGTTTTCATTAAATCTTTTAAACGAAGTGACAAGCTTGTTAGTTTAGGAATTAAGCACGGTTTGAAAATCTCGCAGTTATAGTATGTATACCGGGTGGTGCAATAGTGTGTCGGCGGAGCTTAGTGTGAAAACTAATAACGCTGCAGCAATGAGACTTTACGTACGTATGTAGTATGCGACTGTGCATTTTCTAATTTTATTTACAAATATACAGGGTGTTCCAAATTTTCGCAACCACATTCAACTTTTTTATTTTAAATACATTGCTATACTTTCTAGATATTATAATGATAGCCATTCAAATTATCTTTGCAATGATATATGGATATGTGCACTTCAGACTGTTCGTTTTGATTTTATTGATAATATTGTTAAAATCTTGACAGTTGCAGCATCTAACATTTTAAGCTGTAGTCTGTAAATGGGTAGAATGCCTCACGTAACTCTTGTGTTACTAATTTATGGACTAACACGTTATTTGTTTTGAGGTTGAACAAAATGAATAAATATACAGGGTGTTAAATATGTCGTGTCTAAGTTATCGATCTTTATTGGTTATTTTCTCGTTTTTTTAAAATCTAACCTATAATATTTTTATAAGTCAGCATATTCCTTGTAAAATCGCCTTTAAAATGGTACCAATAACATAGTACTTATTTCTAGTATTTTCAAAGTTATAACCCTTTAATGGGATATACTCATGTTTATAATATGCAATATGTGGGGCATCTAATAGTTGGCTGGCCTTGGTTTAAAAAAAATGGCTGTACAACCAAACGTCAAATCTCTACTTCAAAAGTCCATAAAAAGTCGTTTTCTGTATTTTCTCTTTTCTGTAATTGCGTTTTGTTGTTATAAATTAAGTTCGGCTAGTGAATTATTAATTTCCGTTTGTTTGTTAGTAGTTGTTACGTGTTGTATTTACCTTGTTATCAGTTATATCGCTTTATTGACATTATTTCTCATTTAGATACCATAATAGTTTATTGTTGTTTTTGCTTTAAAATGAAATTTTCGAAAGAGGAGCTCATAGTCATGGTATTTGCTCTTGGCGCTAGCAACAGAAATCCATTTTTAGCATCAAGAACATATGCGATGGAATATCCCGACCGAAGGGCACCGGATAGTAAAACGTTAAATTTGTTAATAAGGTTTCTTCGAACGGGTTCAGTGAATTACGTCGAACATGAAAGAAGTAAGACTATGATTACAGAAGATAATGAAGTGATAGTCGTCCAGTTCATTGTGGAAAATCCGCACGTATCTACAAGGATAATTTCGAAACAACACGGAATAAAAGTCACTGCTGTAAAAAGGATTTTAAAAAAACATAAGTTTCACCCTTACAAAATTCAAAATCATCAAGGCTTATTACAAACGGACTTTGAAAGGAGACTAGTGTACTGTGAATGGCTACTTTTACAATTACAACACGATATAACTTTTCTAGATCATGTGTTTTTCACAGATGAAGCAGCATTTGCTAATTGTGGAACCACAAACAGAAAAAATACCCATTATTATGACACTACAAACCCACATTTTGTTCAGCCCATTTTATATCAACAAAAATGGAGTGTTAACACATGGGGAGGCATCATAGGAAACACTATTATTGGTCCATTCTTTTTTGATAATACTTTAAATTGTGCAATCTACACAAGTTTCCTACAAAATAATTTACCATTGCTATTAGAAGGCCTCCCAGATAACGTCATCAGGAGATTGTGGTACCAACATGATGGTGCACCAGCACATTATGGTGCTGCTGCAAGAGCACATTTAGATAGGATATTCACCAATAAGTGGATTGGGAGAGGATAAGCTGGCCACCACGATCACCAGATCTCATACCTTGTGATTTCTTTCTGTGGCCAACTGTAAAAAACATTGTTTAAGCAACACCTCCTACAACGGCAGAGAACATGCAGCAACGAATAAGAAACGCTTTTCTTCAATTAAGTGAAAATAACTTAGCTGAGAATGTAAGTCTGTCGATACAGTGACGGTTGAGAGCATGTGTAGAGCAGAATGGAAATATATTTGAACACATTTTAAATTAAGATTGTTTTATTATCGAAAATTTTCAAAATGTATTTCTAAAACTAATGATAAAGCATTTAAAAAACAGGTGTTTATTAAAATTACTTTGTTTTATTTTCATGGCCAACCAACTATTAGATGCCCCGCATTTTGCATGTTATAAACATGAGTATATCCCATTAAAGGGTTATAACTTTGAAAATACTAGAAATAAGTACTATGTTATTGGTACCATTTTAAAGGCGATTTTACAAGGAATATGCTGACTTATAAAAATATTATAGGTTAGATTTAAAAAAAACGAGAAAATAACCAATAAAGGTCGATAACTTAGACACAACATATTTAACACCCTGTATATTTTATTCACTTTGTTCAACCTCAAAACAAATAACGTGTTAGTCCATAAATTAGTAACACAAGAGTTACGTGAGGCATTCTGCCCATTTACAGACTACAGCTTAAAATGTTAGATGCTGCAACTGTCAAGATTTTAACAATATTATCAATAAAATCAAAACGAACAGTCTGAAGTGCACATATCCATAAATCATTGCAAAGATAATTTGAATGGCTATCATTATAATATCTAGAAAGTATAGCAATGTATTTAAAATAAAAAAGTTGAATGTGGTTGCGAAAATTTGGAACACCCTGTATATTTGTAAATAAAATTAGAAAATGCACAGTCGCATACTACATACGTACGTAAAGTCTCATTGCTGCAGCGTTATTAGTTTTCACACTAAGCTCCGCCGACACACTATTGCACCACCCGGTATATCAAAAAGTTTGTCAAAACTCCAAACTCAAGTTTAGAACTTTAGTTGAAAAGGCAAAACTATCAGTAAAAATATTCAGTTTATCTTACTGATAAATAGGTATCTTAAATACGCGCTATAAGTTACTACGAGGCAGCCTTTTAAAGCTCCTGGAATGGGGGAAAAGAAATATACAACATTATATTTCTTTTTCAATATATTGACCTGCAACTCGGCCGTGGCTCGTCTTCAAGTTATTCCATACATTGCTTAGGGGGGGGGGGTACTTGATCGGCGTATGCCACAAAATGGTCAATTTCAACGTAAAAAATCGCAAAAATTAAAGCACTTGAAAAAGTTGCCGCTACATGCACGAAATAACCAGTATTTGTTCTAGTGACTCACGATTAAAAGTTGCAATTATATTTAAAAATAATTAAAATACAGCACTTTGAAATTTTTTCGTTTTATAGCGATATAAAGCTTACTGTGCTTAAAAAGTACTTTTTTGAATCGTGAGTACCTAGATATTTTTATTCTGAACACAACAATGTATTTACGTTACTTTCAAAATAACCCTGGTATCCAAAAAATTACTTTGAAACCAATGAGAATGATCACAAAGTCCGCACTGATAAATGACAAATAGGCAACACACAATTCAACCTCTTACTCACAGTTTGTAATGTCTAGGACCAGCTACAGGAAGGTATACCTGGTCGACTGTATTAAGCCGAACATCATATAAACAGAGAGATCTTCAACTTTTTTTTATTACCATAAGGTAAACGAATGTTTCATTCATATATCGGCTTTATTTTGTAATTATTTTAAGGATATTTGCGAGAATGTATTAGATATTAATTTTTCGTCTGGAATAAATATATGTTATTATTATTATTATAATAAGTAAACATTAAGCATATTTGTAAAAGAAACTACATGCGGTTGGTATATACAAGCAAATTGTAATATATTTCAGATATTTTTCGGTGTTCATTTATGATTGATTACGTGATAACATTGATGCGTCTACTTTGTTAGACATTTTTTTCTGTTCGTTAATATTCTTCTAACTTTCAAAATGCATTTTATTTTTCAGGGACAAGGTTCCGGCTTTATGGAATTTCAGAAATGCAGTTTTCTTCGGCAATAAATATACATTATTATTAGCAGGAGTTATTATTATTTCTAACCTTACATGTTGATGCTTTTGAATAATATGAACAATGTTTGTAGAAAACAACTTTATGTTTTTGTAAGATACGAACTTAGAAATTTGCCGGACTCTTCAAACTAAGTGGCAAGAAGTTACACAATTTTCAGTTTTCTAGATGGTAAAAGCATTTATTTAAATATCTGAATTTGTTGTGCCGTCATGTTTTTATTTTATTTATACTTTGTATTTTGACTCCAGGACAGTTTTCAGATTTTTTTTGTATATGTGAGTAAGTAGAGTTAATAGTTTCAATTACCTTCCCGCCAAACATGAATCATATTTATTAATTCCAATTTTAAATACTGTAACGAAATGTGTTTACATTAAATAAAAGAATCAGATCTCTCGGCGCGATAAAAACGCTCTTATTTACACACCGCCATAAATCATCTCTCTCGGCTGGTAAATATCGTAAATGCAGTGAGTCATCTCACAGATGTCCGACGTATGTTCTGGCAAATATCGAGAGGAAGATGGAATGTTCCCGAGTATTACGAGAGTCTTGTGTGCCGGTATAAAAAGCAGCCGATACAGAGAAAGGATTCATTCATTACGGGATTCATTGCGGAGAATTAATCGCGGAGTAGTAAGAAATAGCCGACGCGCCTAAAAAATAAATATAAGAGATAAATATAAGTCGTTCGGTAAAAATAAATATAGTAGTGCCGTGTGATATAAATAGAAGTGTTATGTAAATAAATACGGACATATTAGTAGTAGTAAATAAATACAAGTGTTAATTTTAATTTATTAATAGTAGTTTAAGTGTGATACTTTAGTTATATATTTTTATATTGTTAAATAGTTTTAAGTTACATAAATATACAGACTGTTTTAAATAAATAATTGTACGAGTTGTTTATTTCGAACCCGAAAACGCAACAATACGTTATTTTTACCGCAAAGTAAATATGTGTACTTAAAATAACGATTTTCTTTTCCAATTAAAGTTATATATGTAAATTTGAAGTTTTATTAAGTTTTTGACACAGAGAAACTGCGATATTTTCAATGTATTGATAATTCATGACTGCTCAATACATTTTACAATTTTAGTGAAAATTAGAAATTTGTAAATAGAAAATATTTTAAGCAATTTTTTTCGTCTATTTTATGGTATGTAATGCAAGTCATGTCAGCTCATTTATATATCACTCGTAATCTGGTTTACTCAGACTTAATAATATTCTATAGTTTTTAAATATCGCTTATACATAGACGCAAGTAAGTAGGCATTTTTAAATAGTAAACTTTTAGTACTTTTCATGACATGCAAATACACAGAATGTTTCTTGTAATTTTTTAAAGATTTTTTTTTTGTTCAGCAAATGGTATCTAACTCTAACACGGTAGTGGAATGATATATTTAATAATTAAGCTCATAAGAGTTTGTCAATCGTAAATAGTTATTTCGTGGAAATTTCTCAAAAGTTGTACAATTTTCGAAGGAAAATCACCATATCTCAGAAATAGTTGAAAATCGGGTAGGTCTATCGTAAAATGTAATAAAATCTATTTAAAAAGGTAAGTTTGTAATTAGTTTGTCGTTTTGTCGTCGAAAATTCTCTATAGATGAAAATACTTTTAAAGTACACACCAGACATTTTTTGTACCTAGATACATATAACGGACTTTGTCTTTTCGCTGGGACGCCCCCGACGCCCAGTAAATAAAAGTATTTGGACCTTATTTACCTTTGTATGATACATTCGGCCCGCAAATAAGTATAAAATAGTCTTGTGGTGACTAAACATAGTGTTAGAGATTTGAAATTGAAATGTTCTACATTCTTCCGGTTACATCGAAAGTGGACGAGCCCCTATTTCTCATTTTATTTCAACTTATTCTAAACACATTAACAGCACTGATTTTTATTTTGTGCCACTTTAAAATAAAAATAATTAGCTAGGTGGTTTATTACTTAGAGTGCTTTCTATAGAACGAATTATCGAATTTCTATTTTGTAAGCTTGCAAATATTTGAAACCTCTTTTATTCAAATAAGTCAGTTTTGAGAATAGGGAGGGTCTGCTAAGTAAATAGAGGTAATATATTTAATTATGAATTTATTGATATCTATCTTATTATTATTGTTATATTATCATAAGCAATCTTTATTTCCTTGAACTATCTTTATAATTACAAGTCATGATGTAAAGATGTGTATACAGAAAGTCCCAAAAACATACCGACAAACTTTAAGGGGGTGGTAGCGGACATCAAAACAAAATTTTTTTGTTTAATATCAAATGAGCCGTTTGTGTTGTAGAGCAATAAAATGTTTTAAATCATATCCAAATAACTAAAGTAATTCTTGATTTAGTTGGATGCCATTGTTTTTGTTGGGTGGCAGAAACATTTCTTTATCACAATAAAAATTCGGAATGAGGAAGATCTCCTAGCAAGAATAATAGGGAGTTGTACACATGTAGAAGCTTATCCCGGATTATTCCATAGGGTTTGCCACAGCCGTCTCTACTTACAAGCCATGAACTTGGAGATTTGGCAACTGCCCGTGTGGTTCTCATTCTATGTAATTTTCACGAGACTATGCATGTCACGTTTATTAGCTAAAGTTTACGTGAGTTTGAATCAAAAACATTTGAGAAGAAGTATTTATAAAGTTAAAATCAATCTCGGGAAGTACCTATGGGTAAACAATTCATATTTTCGTAAATGTGGCCGATAACAGTATTAAAGATAACCTCAAAGTGTCAACACGTTCTTTGTAATCATTTGTTTGCTGTTTATAAGTTTGATTAACAAATACATTTGGAGAAGGTAAGAACAATATACATTTACTAGTTTTGTTCATTTTTTTACAACTGTGTGATGTTTTAGATGCCATGACTGTGCTGTTTCTCATTGTGTAAATCGACCTACAACATACACTTGAACAGGAAGATCTACAAACAACCTTTTCATTTTCAAAGGAAAATTACTTACGTAAAGAGTGGTTACGAGCAATTAATAGAGAAAATTTCGTCACCACAGGGAATTCAGTGGTTTGCTGTAAACATTTTGATGAAGGTGAAATTCAACGGTTTGAGTCATATAAAGACAAGGAAGGTGAAAGTGTAAAAATGGTTTCAAGTATCGTTATTAATAAGTAGTGTATAGGTACAGTTTACGTTAATAATACCGAATTAGCATCAAATAATCTTATGTGGGTGTTACCTGAAACCCGTAAGTTGACTCGTTGGTCTCAATTACAAAATTTGTTAGCAAGATATATCTAGGTAGTTTATGCAGTGATTTATGTATAAACGCTGAATATTTCAAGCATACATAGTGATTATGCTGTTCATTCAATTAAAATTAAGTGTGTGTGTGAATAATACAAATTTGGCAGTGAAAAGTAATGGTGCTTTGTTTGGTGATGCTTATTGTGGTTATCTGCAAAGAGGCGGACTTTGTGCGGCAACTGATGAAGTAGGTTATTTGTATTTTCACTTATGTGCAATATTTGCTTTTATAACAAAAAATATGAAAATTGAAAAACAATTCTTGAGCAAAAATAATCATCAAAACATATTAACCTCATTAGCAATTAAAAGTGAATAAAGTCTGATAACTTTTATATTGATTTTAATGTTGTATGTGAATGTGGAACACCAATGAGCAATATAGTGTTAAATAATTATAGCAGAAATACAAATAGTGTACCTATGTCAACAAAAAAAGTGGTCAAACCAGAAAATTATCACTTTGAACAATTAGCGAATGTTATTAAAAATGTTGAAATATTAATAATGTTTTTTATACGTTTCCCTTTTATACATCCTTTCTTCGTCACATTATACCTACCTATATACCTAAATTTAAAGAAAGAATTACCTACCAAAAAACCTATTTTAGATTAGGTACGTGGTTAATCTATCTCATTTTCAGCGCCTGCGCAAGTCCACGAGTAGACCCACTTGAAGGCAACTAGGCGGCGTTGCCAAATTTAACTTCATGGCTTGTAAGTAAAGACGGCTGTGGGTTTGCGAGTCAATGAACCGACAATCTTTGTATTGAAGCTAATGGCCGACATTTTCAACAACTTCTGTAAACCATCATTTATTTATCAATAAAACAAAGGCTAACATGAGCAAAAACTGATTTATTAATGTCCTCCTAAACGGTTTTTTATTTGTAAAATAATACGAAAACAATTTTTCTTATTTTATGCTAATATGGTTCATTTGCGGACGTATGTTTATTAAACAAAAAATGTTTATTTTGATGTCCCCAACCGCCCCTTAAAGTTTCTCTGTATGTTTTTGGGACACCTGTATATAATATAGTCCTTGCATTTCAGTATTGATTATGAAGACATACGATTCATTATCTTCCTATCAACAGTTACTTTTGAAATGCAGTGCCGTCATAGGGGACATGATTCCTAGAGACATGTTGAATTATGTGATGAATCAGAAAAATCCCAGAATGACAGCTAAAGGTATCTAAGAAACGGATATATGCAAGAGTTGATTGATGTAGATGAAAAAAATTAAGACCTACACATCGGCGAAACTCCAAGAAGGAGTGTAGTGCCTTATTTATTTACTAATAGTGAAATGTAACACGTATTCATTTTCATATTGTTAGGAAGGTCTCCCGACAATGCTTTTATTACATCCAGACACATATCATGCTTACCGCCTTTTAAGTTCAACCATTGTCAAAACTTAATATACAAACAATAATGCAAAGTAGGTCATCATAAGATGACGACCAAGCCATTCACAATTATACCTTTATACCACCTCTTGTGTGCTTGTATACTCTATTTAAAGAGTATCTTCTTGTAACTGAAACATAAGACGTATAAGTAGTAATGATGTTCAGGTGAAACATCATACATGCACTTTATTTTGCATGCAAAATTAAGTACAAAAAAGTATATTTAATCTTCATACTGCCAGGATGAAGATTAAATATAAAAATTGCATATCAGTAAAACAAATTGAAACAAGTCAATTCCGAAGAATAGTCATCAACTTTTGTGTGCTTTTGCATATACATACATACATATATTGTTCTAATCTTAATCTTGTTTTAATGTTTTAGCTGTTCAGAAACTTATTGAAATAAGAGTACTGAGTTGTGCCAGAGGAGATTTTACGCAAGGTGACGCTTGTGTATCTTTTGAAATGAGACTGATCAATCCAAATAAAGACACAGCCATAAAATGTGACTGCAAAGGAATTCGTATTCATGGTTAAGTATTTGGATAGAGAAAAATAAATTGCTTCAAAAGTAAACTCTATTAAACAATCAATTCTTGATGTTTAGATTCAATTACGTGATTTTGTACCACGCGATCATTTAAATTCTAAATTATAGCAGGCGGGATTCTTTTTATTAGGTTTGTGAATCTTATGTGTAATCGATTTAAATTTAATGGAAATGAAAGCATTACAAGATAAATTAGTTTTATTGTGAATTACAAAATGTGTTCAAAGTGTTCTCCCCCTGTTGCAATGCAACTGTTAACCCTCCGTTTCATATTTTCAAAAGCATTTGCCAACATCTGAATGGTTATAGCATTACATGCATTAGAAATTGCCTCTTGTAGTTCTTCAAGATTTTGTGGGTTATTTTTGTAAACTGTGTTTTTCAGATACGGATAAATGAAATAATCAAGAATCGTTAAGTCCGGACTGCGAGGCGGAAATTCAATGACTCGATTATCATAAAACTCGCGAATTCGAGCCATACTTTCCCATGTTTTGTGAGCTGTTGCATTGTCCTGTTCGAAATACCCATGTAAAAGTTCGTCATCATGAAGATTTTGTAAAAACGGTTCAAGTAAATTATTTCGATATCTCTCAGCATTTATCGTTCCTTCAAAAAACACAGGTCCAAATATACGCCTTCTAGAAACCGCTAGTCAAACACCAATTTTCTGCGGATGGAGAGGCGATTGAATAAACTCATGAGGATTCTCCGAAGACCAAATACGCATATTTTGTTTGTTTATATAGCCGGATAGGTGAAACCATACTTCGTCAGAAAAGAATGTTAAATCCAAAGTGTTGTTGTTATTTAAATTATTCAAAAATCACTGACAGTATTTTATTCGTACAGGAAAATCTCGAGGGAATAGCTCTTGAACGACGTTAATCTTATAGGGATAAAGATTTAAATTTTCTTTTAAAATTTTTTGACAAGTTCCATATGAAAGGTTTATTTCTTGGGCTAATCGCGAAGAGATTTTTTGGGAGACTGTTCCATTCTTTCTGCAACATCTGCCACAATCTCAGGAGTCCTTTTTTTGGGCGCGCCACTACCAGCTTTCCTACTTACAGTTCCAACATTACAAAATTTCGCCACACATGTGTAAATTTCTTGGACTATTTTTTGATAATCCGCAGGAAAATTAGGGAAGGCATTTTGAAAATCATTGATGCAGTGCGGTATTGAATATGACCATTCACCATTCTCTTATCGTTCGGCGTTTTTAAAATAACTTTCAGTAAGAAAAATCTTATGTTCTAAATCAAACATTTTGAAACGTCACTTTGACAATTCAAATTGTAAATTAGTACTTATATACCAACTTAATTTAAATTTCACAAACTGCTCTAATTTAGAATTTAAATGATCGCGCGGTATTATTCAACTATATTTTTTCAAAAACAAGACTGACATATTCTCATGTAGGTATAATATATCATAATTTGAAAAATATTTGTATACATTTTTTTTTTGTAAACACGTTTAAATCTTTTTGTCATTACTCTAAACTAAAGATATGGAGGCTTCTACTAATCCTGGGATTCGGTAGCAGTGCTATAATCTGTTGGCCACCTACGACCACGTCATCAGGTACTTGAGGAAAAACAAATGTGGTTTCATTTCCTTTGTAACTCCTCATGCAACTAACTTTATACCGTCCATCGTCCATAATATACACAATTTTTGGGGCAAAAAATTGTACAGTCCCTTTCTTTGAATTTTGGTTGTAGAGAATCTGTACTCGTACAAATTTGCCAATTCTAAAATCTTTAGCATCACTTTCAATATCCTGAACAATTTGAAGTTTGTCCATTTCTTCCCACAAAGGTCCTTCATTTTCGACCCTTAATGGCATTTCTTCATCCTTTAAAGGTTAATCCTTTCTTAAAGAGGCTTCTTCTTTATCTCTAACATGTTCTTCTTCTTCCCGTAAAATTTCTTCTTCTTCTCCGATTTCAAATTCACTTTCCAGACAAACATCAGTATCAGATTCAAATAAGCTGGATCATGCCCATAGACTTTCTTTGTTAATATTTAACGTCACATTGTTTTTTTATTTGACGCGGATATGCCACTAGGGCCGAGTTTTACTCTATAATTTAAGTCTTTTCTGACATCTTTTTTCTTGAAAATGTTCAGTGCGCTTTTTGACATCTATATAGGGGGCATATTGACATAAAAAACCGCTTGTTCGATAGTCGTCTTCTTTTTTTCCCGATTGCTTGCCCGTTTAGTTAAAAATTCTGTTACTTTGAGCCTTATAAAATCCTCGAAGCGATATGCTGCGGGTATTTGTTCGTGATTTTGCTATTGCAATAAGCTTTCGTAAACGGTTTTCAAGTCTTTGCAATTTTAAAATATCACGGGCAGAAAATTTTGCGAAATTTCTAAAATCCCAAAATTAAATGTTTGGACTCGAATGCCCATTCCCAAATAATCTTCAATTTGGCAGACAATTAATTATTCGGTAATAATTGGCCAGGTCTCTGTTAAAACAATTCTTTATTTCATGCAATATTTATCAGCCTAAAAATACACTTATTTAGGGGCTGCATATAGTGCATCGCATTTGCTGGTAATTTTAACAGAACAACTTCTACTGCAGCTCTTAATACAGCAAATCTTGTGTAAACACCTGCCCCATTATAGAAGCCATAACCGTATTTTCAAGATTCATGAGAGTACTTGGATAAGGAAGTTTATCGTCTTTTGACAATTTGGTTTTTACTTCCGCCAACAAAATCAATCCTATCAATATTTTGTATTTTCCCGACGAACATCTTGTAATGCTATTTTATATTTATTAAGGCCATAATTAAGGCGTTTTTGTTGAGTTGTTGAGTCGTGTGTCCACTGTTACCTTCATTTTTTGTCGATTATTTTCCACAAATTTGATTGATTTTGAGGATAATAGTGGTCCTGCTCTTTTGTGAAGGCGTCTTTATATAAATGGAAATCAAGTTACCCAAACATAACCTGATTCAACCAGCACAAAGAGAAAGTTTTGTTTTATTTTAATGACACTCCTTTCTTGAGATATCCTTATCAGTTTCATTTAAGAAAGGAACTGGTACGCTAAATTCATATGTATGATTATTTTCAACAACGATTATGGATAATTTTGAGGGCAATAGTGGTCCTGCCCTTGTGTGAAGGCGTCTTTAGATAAATGAGAATTAAATTTACCGAAACATAATCTGATTCAGTCAGCAATTCCTATAAGATTATTTTCAACAATGATATTTTCAAATAAAATTCAACTTGCCAATTCCTAACTTCATTCACGTTAAAGTATAGTTCATAATTTGTGAATTTCGTGTATTACTACCCCAAACTACTATTACCCACGTCTTCCTTATTTTCATTTCTTTCTCTAGAAACCTGTCTTGATCTTCCGAAATATGCGTCGTGCGGATACTTTCGGTTTAGACTGGGCGCGTTTCGTGAAACCACTTACAATCTTCTCACGGACAGCCAAAGGAAGGAATTTCATGCTCGCGCCGTCAGGTATTTAGAAAAGGAAACCAGGAAATGTAAGGCATGCGGAAATGCATTTTTCGTTAGAATACTGGGCGTTAGATATGATGATGTGAGATCTAGCAAAATAGGTAATTTTTAATGGATTTTCCCTTTATATCAAATTCGTAGGGTTTGAAAAGAAAAGCGAGAAAAGATAAGAGTAGAAGAGCTCAAAAAAGTTTTAACAGTTTGGAATTGCAAAAGAAGGCTTCGGTGTATAGCACTAATGTGGGTAGTACAGGAAGCCCAAGTAGAAGTCAGAACGTTACTTGGTCCACTGGTGACAGTAAATATTCAACTTTTAGAAAAGGATCTTCAGGTATGATTTTTTAACTGACCTACTTTTTCTTGATTGCAGTTTTAAAGAAAATGTTGCTAGCTTTATTGATACTCTCCATAGACAAACCATTTTATATAAATATTAATTATAAAACAAACTCAAATCAAATAAATATAAAAATATACACACTTTAATTTTAGGGTTTAGTTATAGATTGGTCTCTCTCAGTCCTTCCTTTGGTTACTATTGCATTTATGGGATTAAAAAGCTATTAGACATAAGAAAAACGAACAGTTGTTATAGGAATTTTGTGCAAAATTTCTTAAAATTTTTAAAATCACTTAATTTCTGTATGCAATATGCCCCTTCTGATAATTTCTATATATGCTGTATTGAAAATGCCATAAGATGGCTATAGCCCATTAGAATTTGTATTTTTTTCTAAGGTTGAAACAGGTTATATTTGAATCATTTCATAGCTCGAGCTCCAACTGACACTCAAGAAGTTTCCAATTAAATAAACACTAGAATACATATACAGGGTTATGATAAAGTAACGCACAAAATTCATAAAACGTACAATGTTCATTTTTGAAAAAAATGCAAAAACACGTCAAACAGTTTATTTTATTCCGCATCTTTTAACATAAGTCAAAAAAATAAAACGTCAAATTTGTCAAAGTTATGACGTCATCAATATTTTTTTTAAATATGAAGCTTGGTTTTTTTTTACTTTATTTGATAAAGCTGGTTTTTCTGCATTATAAAGAAATAATTGAAGTAGGGGTCACATAAGAAAAAACTGAGAGAATTAATAAAAAAACAAAATAAACTTTATTATAGTAATAACATTTAAATTAACTAAACAGTCCATTAAACCAAAACGATTTCTTACAGGAATTGTTCAAACTGTGTCCCGTTCAATATCTGACATAGGCCAAGACGATGGTAGACCTGATTTACAGAGTCTTCGATCATCTGCGGAGTTATACGAGTCATTTCATGTCTAATTCGTTCCATTAAGTCTTCTAAATTGTCTGGTCGGTTAACGTAGACCCGACTTTATAAATGTCCCCACAGAAAGAAATCAAGGGGGGCGAGATCAGGTGATCTAGGTGGCCACTCCATTGGTCCACGTCTTCCAATCCACCTTCCTTCAAACTGGTTATCCAGAAACCTTCGAACATTAAGACCATAATGTGGTGGTGCACCATCTTGTTGGAACCAAATATTGGGATCCAAGTTTTCCCTATTATTTGGATCCGGAAATGCCGCAATTAGATCCGGAAGCACTGCCATACGAAGATGTTACAAATATCGCTCAGCTGTTAAATTCCCACGAAAGAAATAAGGACCAATAAATTTTCCCCTGACGATTCCTACCCATACATTAATTTTTTGGGGGCGCTGGGTGTGTTTTGTCTGAATCCAGTTGGGATTTTCCCGAGCCCAGTAGCGACAAGTGTGTCGATTTACTGTACCACTTAAATAAAACGTTGCCTCGTCTGAAAATACTACACTATTAAGCAAATTTGGATTTTCGTCACAATGCCTCATGAAGATTTCACAAAATTCCAAACGTCTGTCCGGATCATCTTCTGAGAGTTCGTGAACAAGTTGAACTTTGTATGGGTGCAGCTTTTCTTTTTTTAAAAACTTTACTACAAACGACTGACTAACATCTCGTTGTAAGGCAATTTCTGCTGTAGTTGCGTGAGGGTTGTCTTCTAATGACAGCAAAATATCTAACTTTGCATCGTCGCTTATTCCCGGTCTTCCAGATTTTGGAGCATCACTTACGCTTCCTGTTTCATTAAATTTTGCAACAATTCTGCTTACTGTGCTTCTAGCAATTGGAGGTCTTTCAAAATGTGTTTCGTTAAATAAAACGCATGCTTCTTCATGACTTCGAAGTCTATCGTCGTAACCTACCATCATTAGAATTTCTATCCTTTCTCTTTCCATTAAAGGAGCCATCATAATAAAATTGGTATGACACTAATTGTAAGACTGACACTGACAAACAGTTGTTTTATTACTAGGTAACTTTAAGTTTTAATTCTTTTAATATTTAGTTTCTTTTCATAAATTCAAAAACTAGTTTATTTTGTTTTTTATTAATTCTCTGTTTTTTCTTATGTGACCCCTACTTCAATTATTTCTTTATAATGCAGAAAAACAAGCTTTATCAAATAAAGTAAAAAAAAAACCAAGCTACATATTTAAAAAAAATATTGATGACGTCCTAACTTTGACAAATTTGACGTTTTATTTTTTTGAAGTGTTTTTGCATTTTTTTCAAAAATGAACATTGTACGTTTTATGAATTTTGTGCGTTACTTTATCATAACCCTGTATATGATATTTTATACTTTTGTTTTGTTTAAGAGATACTAAAGCAAGGCTGCGTCGCGGCAACAACAATAAAAAGACTAAGATTCAGAAATTCCTTGACGAAAACATTTTCCTATGCCGATTTCTCCAATTGCCAATGTCCACAGATTCTGAGTTCCATGTACAACCAACTAATTGAGCACTGCGAGGGTTCCGGTTTGTAATTTTTAACTTTCTAAAATACATAGTTACTTATTCGTCATCGTATTTTTCTTTTCAGATTTAAAAGATAAGCTAATGGACGCAATGCTAGAATATTCAAATCTTTGCATTATATCGTTCAATATTCCTCAGGCGATTAAAATTTTGAATAGAGCTTTGACATTTTTGGAGGTCTGCGTTGTCTGTTCTTATGAGTTACGTGAAGTTAAAAACTTTGTAATATTTTAGACTCAGGTTGCGGCTGATATAGATGATGGTACGGAATGGAAAATACCATTAATACGAGCAAAAATAGAATCACTTTTCGGCAGGTGTAAACTGGAACTTGGTGAAATAGTAGAGGCGCAGCAACTTTTCATGAAAGCCATGACAGACTATGGTGAGTGTTGAAAAACAGGCTGTTTCTTATTGTGTAGACACAGCACCTTTTATTTGTAGTAATTTGAATTTTTAGGCTCATTCTTTGTCGTGACTCTTAATTCTTTATCATAATTCCTTCGAAATTAATTTTCCACGGCAGTTGATGGAGCAATTGCATTCGCAGGTATCACTTTTATTTTTCTAGTCATGGTTAATAGTATCCAGCGCAATAAATTAGTTCTAAAGCTGACGATTGGCCGCTAATCACTTGTTTTAAACGGTCGAGAATTGGCCGGTTATGTCAATTGAATGTCAACCTGTTTATTCGCTCGCTCGCCTTTTTGAAAACCTACTTTTATAAATTAAACAGGATATTACTTTAGCTTACTGTATTTACAGGTTTGCCATTTCCTACATCGAATTTATCGCTTTCCTTAATTACGAAGAGATTAACAATTCAACAGAATATGACTCTTTTCTGCAGACCTGTCAACGTGGGTGTGAAACAAGGTTACGAAGCAGAATTTTGTGATGATGTATCGGACTGCTTGGCTCTTATGTGTAACTTATTCATAGTATGGAGCTTTTGTGATACCTTAAGAGAACATTATATTTTAATAGTAATTGTAAAAAAAGCAATGTCCAAAGCGATTTCATAGAATAAGATGTTATATAAACTTATCTTGAAATCATGACAATCAACGACCATCAGTTCAACACCTCTCTCGTTGTTCTTTTTACATATTAATATGTATTTTTACATGCTTTACTAAAAATTATTGATAAACTAAAGTTTCTACTAAAGATTTTTTACAACTACATTTAAAATAAGTTGTTTATTCCATATCGAAATTTGTCAAAAGAAGTTTCGAAGTAATAATCTATTAGTCTTTGCATTCAATTTTGCGTATTAAATCTTTAATATTTGCCACACCTTTAGGATAAAAACATGTGGAAGCAAGCCGAACTAGCTGCCGTTTGGAGTCTAAACAAGGCCCTCAATTCGGACATGGACTTCTTCACAATGTGTAACGCCTACGCTAATATGATTCAAGTTGCCCACCATTTTGGTAAAAGACACATCTGTGTAGCTCTTGAAGTGCATGCTTTACGTCTCTGTCACAGAAAAAAGACGAATGTCGAGCCTCAAGAGCTTAAAGGTGTCGCAAAACTGTACGGAACCATATTTTGCGCAAGGTCTATTAACTGACATTGATATATAAAGGAGTTGACTGAAACCAAATAATGTTTTCAGGTTCCTGCGATCAGAAATCGAACATTCCATAGAGTTAGGATTTGTAATGTTAAGAATAAGCAGTACCATACATGCCGTAACCTTTAGTCTTCAGGCAATGCCTATTTTAATACACGCTTTGGTCTTGAAAAAACGAATAATGGAAGCTGTAACAGTGCTGTTTGAATTGGAATACTATGCCGAGGAAGATATTGATAATTCTGGTTAGTATAAATATTTTCTATTAATTTAACATCTATTATAAAATTTACATTTCTGCGTAACCGACTAGTTGCACAGCATTCATTTTACTTTCTTATACGTAGTATAAGGAAGTATTGTGATGACGAACATTTTCGACCTCAAGATTTTTGCAGATGTTCACGTTTTGAAGTCTCCTCATACCGAAAAAGTGGGTTTTAAAAAGTGTCTGTGTCTGTCTGTCTGTCTCTGTGTGTGTGACCACGATAGCAGTCAAACCGCTGTAAATATCAATTCCATATTTTGTATTTATGTGTATAATCACCCTCTTGAGATCTGATTAGTTTTTCAGTAAAATCGGTAGACCGGAAGTAGTAGTTTATATTTCGTGAATTACTAAGTTTAAACAAATTTATAAAGAATTCAAATGTACTCAAAATTAAATTTGAGAAAAATTGTATTAAAGAAGTTTTTCGAAATTCCTACCGGAAGTAGGTCTTTTACTCTTACTGAAAATCAGTTTTTTGCGAATATCTCGCAAGTCATGCTTTCTAGGCAGGTACATTACGAGTATAAAAGTATTTAAAACATAATTTTAAATATCTTTTGTATAAAAAAAATTCAAAATTCGGACTGGAAGTACAACTTTTACTTTTACCGAATAGCGATCTTTTGCAAATATATCGTAAATTATGTATTCAATATATATTTATCAAGAGTACAAAAGTATTTAGAGCTGGATTTGCAATGCTTTTTGTATACATGAAATTTCAAAATTCGGACCACACTTTTACTCCTATCGAGCAGCACTTTTTTCGAATATCTTGCAAAATATACATTCTATAGGATTTATTAAGAGAATAGAAGTACTTAGAATAGGATTTTGAATAATTTTTGTATAAAAAATTCTATAATTTGAAACGCTCGTACGTATAAGAAAGTCGTGTGGTGTCCACACCTCATTTTTTTTATTTTTTTGTATAAATGTGGCAAATTTGTGCGAGTAGATAGATGGCTGTGACTAAAATCAAATCCTAATCAATAGTATAACGTTCAGAAGTGGTAAAAATTGTATGGAATTGGACGTTCCAACATTCTACGGTGTAGTGGTTCGCGACTTCTGGCCCGTATAGTTTCTATAAAAACCTCTTCTTACGTGTTTGGTTAACAGTGCACCCAGTGCAATTATCATTCTTCGAATTATGCTTTTCTTCTTTTTCTACCATCTCTTTTTGTCAATTAATTAATCTGAATTCCTTCTATGAGATTGTACTGGAGTAGTGGTGTCGCTGAGGATCATTAACTAATTTTTAGTTTGCAAGGATAAGGTGTGGGTACAACACGACTATACATATGTGTGTTCCGAATTTTCCATACAGGAGTTGTTCTAAATTAAGTTCTAAATATTTTTATGCTCTTAATAAAACCGTGAGTAAAAGAGTTACTTCCACTCAGAATATTAAAATTCAAGTAAGCATGACTTGCAAGGTATCGGCAAGAAATTCTTCTTCGATAAGAGTAATAGACTTACCTTCATCCGGTAGAAATCTTAAGAGTATGATTACACTCTTAAATTCAATGTTTGGCGTTGACAGTTTGGCTGTTATCATGGCTATATACACAGAGAAAGAGATTATTCAAAAACTAATTTTTCGATATCACAGGACTTTGAAAAACGTGTGGCATCTGCAAAAATCTCGTGGTCGAAAATGTTCATCATACTATACGTATAAGAAAGTACAAAGGAAATGTCAAGGAATGTATGTTCGCTTAAGGGGGGTTTTACTTGATCGGCGTATGCCACAAAATGGTCAATTTCAACGTAAAAAATCGCAAAAATTAAGGCACTTGAAAAAGTTGCCGCTACATGCACGAAATATCCAATATTTGTTCTAGTGACTCACGATTAAAATTTGCAATTATATTAAAAAATAATTAAAATACAGGACTTTGAATTTTTTTCGTTTTATAGCGATATAAAGCTTACTGTGCTTAAAAACTACCTTTTTGAATCGTGAGTACCTAGATATTTTTATTCTGAACACGACAATGTATTTACTTTACTTTCAAAATAACCCTGGTATCAAAAAAAATCACTTTCAAACCAATGAGAATGATGACAAAGTCCGCACTGATAAATGACAAATAGGCAACACACAATTCAACCTCTTACTCACAGTTTTGTAATGTCTAAGACCAGCTATATGGAAGGTATACCTGTTCGACTGTATTAAGCCGAACATCATATAAACAGAGAGAGATCTTCAACTTTTTTTTTATTACATTAGGTAAACGAATGTTTCATTCATATATCGGCTTTATTTTGTAATTAATTATTTTAGGGATATTTGCGAGAATGTATTAGATATTAATTTTTCGTCTAGAATAAATATATGTTGTTATTATTATTATAATAATAAGTATACATTAAACATATTTGTAAAAGAAACTACATGCGGTTGGTATATACAAGCAAATTGTAATATACATATTTCAGATATTTTTCGGTGTTCATTTATGATTGATTACGTGATCATTGATGCGTTTACTTTGTTAGACATTTTTTTCTGTTCGTTAATATTCTTCTCACTTTCAAAATGCATTTTATTTTTCAGGGACAAGGTTCCGGCTTTATGGAATTTCAGAAATGCAGTTTTCTTCGGCAATAAATATACATTATTATTATTATTAATTATAAAGTTGCACGACTTATTATTATTTCTAACCTTACATGCTGAAGCTTTTTAATAATATGAACAATGTTTGTAGAAAACTAAAATCTGACAAAAACAACTTTATGTCTTTGTAAGATACGAACTTAGAAGTTTGCCGGACTCTTCAAACTAAGTGGCAAGAAGTTACACAATTTTCAGTTTTCTAGATGGTAAAAGCATTTATTTAAATATCTGAATTTGTTGTGCCTTCATGTTTTTATTTTATTTATACTTTGTATTTTGACTCCAGGACAGTTTTCAGATTTTTTTTGTATATGTGAGTAAGTAAAAGTGCATGGGCTAAACGAGCTTATAAGTTTAATTACAGCGGTTTATCAGGAGTGGCAGCAATTGTTGGACGGCGAACAAAAAGAAAATTGTATGTAGGCGTAAAAAACAAATTTTGTTTAATTTGTGCAAAAATTGGTAAATCTAAAGATCACGTATGCTACAAAAATTAGTCTTCGTCGTCAACAGTCATGGAGTCGACAATTATTGCGGAAGGTTTCTCGTGAAATGCACGGTGTAATTTATGGTAGATTAATAGGGGACGATGATAGCATCGTTCTTATAAAACTACGTGAAACGGCCCCTTACGGTCCCAAAAAAATTATTGAAAAAATCGAGTGCCGAAATCATATATTACGTAATTATATAAATAAAATTAGTGACTGTTTGAAAAAAACCTAAATTCAATTCGGCCGTGACAAAAGCAATTGAACATTACAAAAGTTCGAACTCAACAATAACAAATTATAGATAGTGAAATTGCAGTGTGACATTATAAATGAACCAAGATATATTTTTTGTTAACATTCGAATTGTGCTTCTTACTTTTGTCAAGGATCTAAAGAAGGATACTTGGTATGAGACCATACACATAGATGTAGAACTCTGACTAGAAATGGTAATTAAGTTAGAGTAATTTTATTTTCTCGCTTTATTATCTCAAATTATGGATCCTCGTATTTTGAGAAATCGAGAAATTAGAAACGTCAAATTGGAGAATTAGTATGTACCCACTGATTGTGATACGTTTTGAGAAAACGCTACTTGGCCATTCTTGTTTATTTTCAACACTGTCTATACTTTTGTAAAAAAATTTGTTGTAAAAAACATGAATTAGGCATACTGGGAATACCATGAGAAAAAAACGCCCTTTGCACTCTACCTCTAAGGTGGTGCGGAAAGGATTGCGTTTGACGTTTTGTCTGCCACATAACGGTTATTTAAAAAGTTTATTGAAGCTTTACTGAAAAAATTAAACATTGCAAGATATAAATAAAAAAAATTGATAATATCAATAACATTCGATATCAAGTTGTGGTATTAACATTGGCTTCTAATCAATGATTAGTTCGGAGTCCGCACAGTTCGTATCTTACCCACGGTGAAATTTTTATAATTTAATTTCACTAACTAACAATATCAGTGTCGATTGTGAAGAATATAATTTTCAATAACTTAAAACATGGGCTACTTAGAGAATATAAATATTTTTCACATTTTATACGAAACACCGGCACTGTTGTTACAATAGATTTTTTTTTATCAGATTTTAGTTTTCTATAAAACATTACTCATATTATTACAAAGCCTCAACATGTAAAGTAAATACAAATCATGGTGAGAAATAATAAGAAGTACAACTTAAATAATTATAAATAATAGTAATAAAACTATATATTTATTGCTGAATAAGATTTAATATCTAATTAATTCCGGCAAATATCAAATACAAATTACATAAAACGGGAGTCTTAATAAAACTAAATAAATACAAGTCAAAAGAATATTCAGAAATAGCAATAAAAAATTTCGAACAAAAGAGATGCACTAATATGTTCATGCAGGAGACAAATATCCCAAATTTATTTTGCTTTCCAGTTGACCAGTTCATGTTGCTGGTCGTATACCTGCATCGTGTAAAAGGTGCAGGCATATTAAATTCCATGGATATATTCTATATATTTCAGGCAACCCGACATACGCAGTTCGAAAATTTTTCTTAGAGAAAGCCCACTCTTAAGTGTTTATAATTATGTTTACCACCATTTCGATACTTTTAATAAATTTAGTAAACATACACTCTTGTTTCTTCTTTATAATAGGAAGAACCTGGTATTATGCTTTATGTATTGGTGTTCATCTTGAAACTGGTTATACGGTAATTCCATATAATCAATGCGAAAGACTTTATCATATAGAAGGTGAAACAATGAGCACTGTTCGTGATCCAGACGCTGAAAAACGATATTTTACAGTGATGTGGTTATGGTAGGAATGCAGACTATTCTTTTGACTATCAAGTATGTAATTGATTGTATGTCGTAGGTCTATTAGAAATGACGATTGGGAAAGCGCATCGATTTGGCACACGAGAATTCAAAATTTTTCGATTGGTGGTGGTGATCAGGATAGCATAGTGAATATTAACACGGCGTTGTATTTGTTAGAAGGTCTGCTTATATATATGGTGGGGAAAATGGATAGGCGAAATATTCAAGCGACCGCCAACGCCTATAGAGAAATTAGTATGCTTCTTAAGACCTTGGAAAAGACATTGAAAGTGGTGAAGGTTATAGCTCCAAGGTAACAATATCCATTCATTTATACGTATTATATCAACTCATTAATACTTTGATATTTCTGAAATTTATCACCAATCGCAATGACTAAAAATATCTATATTTTGGTAGATTTTATCATCTGAAAGCATATTATAAATATATACGTTACGACGAAAATTCCGCTTTGAGTCTTCTGCGTAAAGCCAAGAATCTGGCGATCAAATACGAGAATTTATTGGAAGAATCTTTCATAGAGCATTCTGAAAAGGTAATCAATGTCCATTTTGACAAAAGTAAATTATGTTTAAATTTCTAGGCGTGGACTAATAACTTAAGTACTGTTACAATTGACTATTGGACGGAACATTGTGATCCAAACAATATAATTGATTACCACGAAATAGATGCAAATAATGGTAGAATTGGGCATTATACCCTACCCACTCCACTGTACCTTTAAGTAATGTAATCCAAAAATTTACTATATTGTATATTTCTTATTATTTGAATGTACCTATATTTAATTTGAAAATTGTAGTATTTTTTTCTGTTCCCTTCTTTAAAATGCCGTCTATCTTATATGTTTCCATGATACCAAGTGATCTTTTAAATACACCTTGACAATGTGTGATTTTATGTGCTATAGTCACGGAGTGAACTTAGCAACGGGCTCTTTAGTCACGGGCAAAAGTTAGCTTGGCTTTTTAATTGAAAAAATCAATAGAAACTCAATAAAGTTTGTTGTCACTTGCTATCAATCTGTCAAAATAACCCAACGTGGCGCGACAACAGACAAGTAATTTTGTATTATTTTAAAAATGAAATAAAAGCCTCGTTTTACAAACAATTTGTTTATTAAACAAGACGACGATACATTTCATTAACCAAGCTAACACCATCAGTAGTACATAAACTTACTGCTTTTCTTCTATATATATACAGTGAGGACGCGCGGGTTGGAATAAATTCATTTAAAATTTTTGGTTTTGTTTTATGGAAAAACGCTCGGATAGGTCGATTTTTATTTTTAGCTGCGGTTTTTCTCATGGTAAATTGATGTACAAAGGCTGGTCCCAAAATAAGTTACCACCATCAAATTTTTTTTTTCAAATGGAAACATGTTTTTTATTTAATTTGTTAATTCTGCATCGAATTCTAAGTATGTTTCATGTACCATGTCCAATACCTAAGCTCAACAGTTATCGAGAAATTTACAATTGAACATATAAATAACTGAGACCGTATCCTACAAAATTTATTTCACTCTCTTGTCTGAAAAGGACCGATTTATTAAAAAAAACAGAAAAACAAATAAAATTAAATGTTCAAACTGTTGACCACTAACTTCCTGACAATAGGCAAGCCGAAGATCAGTTTCTAGTAACACTGCAGTTAACGTTTGCGGCTTAATTTGTTGTATTTCGGTTATAATTTCTCGATAACTGTTCAGTTTGGGTATAGGACATGGTACATGAAACATACTTAGATTTCGATGCAGAATTAATAAATTAAATAAAAAACATGTTTCCATTTGAAAAAAAAAATTGATGGTCGTAACTTATTTTTGGGCCTTTGTACATCAATTTACCATCCAAAAAACCGCAGCTAAAAATAAAAATCGACCTATCCGAGCGTTTTTCCATAAAACAAAACCAAAAATGTTAAATGAATTTATTCCAACCCGCGCGTCCTCACTGTATATGTATATATATATATCTTTTTTAAAAACCAAGCTTTCGACTTGCTTTACTTAAAACCTTCATCAGGGCTGTTGATAATTACATACAAAAGAAAAACATTTTTTTTAAACATTTCACAATTACAGAAAGTAATCCCACAAAATACTCACAATTCAAATGAGATTGTATACAGAAAGTAGCATCTTTGTGTTTCTTAAGTGTAATAACAATAGTCACAATTTAAAATAAAACAATGTTAAAAACAATAAAAACCAACAACAATAATGTGTATAGAGGACAGTTCGACATTGAATATTTATATCGGTGATGTCAAGGTTGTGTGTCGGTCGAGTCAAAAGGTCAACAGAGTCAATTTCACATGTATAAAATTTATGTGTATGAAGGGAAGTACAACGAGTAACATTAAAAATTAATTAAGTTGGTAATTGATGAGATACGTGTAAATATTACTTAGGTGCGATATGTCTGATTTTTTGTTCATAGTTTTAGTCTGTTTTGTAATATGAAACATTTCTAAAAACAAGCGTTTCTGATTGTAAGACTCCATTTCCAAAATTTTGGTTTTTTCATATGCAATGTTATGCTTTGTGGAATGACAATGTATAGCTAGGGACTGTTTTTTTGTTAATATTCTTATTGTGACTATTATGTGATATTATTCTTGAATGTAGGGTGCGTGCTGTTTGGCCTATATATACCAGATCACATTCCCCGCAGGGTATTTGGTATACCACTCCGGATTTTAACCTGTGTGGCAATGGAGTTTTAGTTTTAGTGAAGAGTGTTCGTGGTCACCAAGAATTTGTTCGCAATTTTAACTTTCCCATGGAAAGTTGTTTTTAACATTGTTTTATTTTAAATTGTGAAATGTTAAAAAAAAATTTTTTTCTTTTGTATGTAATTATCAACAGCCCTGATGAAGGTTTTAACTAAAGCCGAAAGCTTGGTTTTAAAAAAAGATTGAATATCTCTAAGGAGAATACTTTTTTGAAAAAACGCAAAAACAAGTCGATTTTTGATCCAAGGGGGACCCCTTCCATCATATTCTCAACTGTGATACGTCATTCCCCTCCCCTCCATCACTCTAACCATTACAATTTAAATAGGTAAATAGGGAAAGTACTAAATACGATACATCATTGAAAAGGTAATTGTACGGAGAATTCAGCAAAGTGATTGTTGGTCGCGCTATTTTTGATTTTAGCGCCCTCTAGCGGGGAAAGAACGGTAACGTATACCACAATGTGACACATCATTTCAAAGCTAATTTAATTAGCAACTAAATACGTAATATTTTTGACATTTATTTGTCATCATTGTCAAGTACATACTGTCAGGGTCTTTTGTAAAGTAATAAGTTCGTAGTTTGTAATATTAGAGCTCTGCAAGGTTTTTCAATTATTAAAATTTTTTTCAATTGTGCATTAAATTACTAATAAAGTGCTCTAACACCTTTTTATGATTTGTAGTATTTTGATTATTTGCTATTGTAAAAATAGTACCTATAGTATAAACTCGTTAGTCATTCGTTTTACTAAACCACATCACATTTTATATTTCGTGTTGGTAAAACTGTATGAACTGTTCTAGAATGATCAATTTTTTATCAATTTCCGTTGTGAAAAGGAAATAAATAAAGATTTTGCCCTCTTTCGGTCTTGAGTAATCAGACTTCCAACACAAATCAAGAACAAGTGGTATTGGTCTTATATGATCTAACACCTACTCACCACGTATACAAGATGTATCCACATAATAGTTTAAATGAATATAGTAACTTTTTTAAAACTTTTCTAGTATTAACAATTATTTAAAATTTATATTTGATTAAAACAATATTACCGAGACAAAGATTGCAGTGGAAAAATCATAAATCATAGGAATTTTGATGAATTATACGAGAATTCAAAGGTATTTATTATAAAAAAAATATTTAAGAACGTCTAGCATTATAATTCATTTTATTTTTCAATATTGTAAATTCACCGGAGATAACAAGTCTCATTTATAAATCACTATTTTTAGGCGTAACTGTTTATCTGGGCAGATACTTGATACTAAAATAAACCAGTTAAAGGTTCATAATATAAGGGTCTGTGCAAGCAACAAACGTTATTGTGTATACTAGAGATGACACTTTTGAGAGTGAAAATACAAACTCGTCTTAACAATGCCAGTACACAAAAATAGTTACGGTTTTTGTTCATAACTCTAGCAGGGGGTAGTAAGAACTAGACCTGTGCTCGCTGGTTTCACAATAGATTCCAGAGAGTGGATGTCTGATTGACCTATGAACTTGACCCAGGAATGAGCCACTTAATCGTAACTGTGACTATGTGTAGTAAAATCGAACTAGTATTTTTTTTATTATTTTAATCAAATTCTAGATAAATTATGTTTCATTATAAAATCATGCTAGCTGTACTATTCATGCACAAATATTTTTTCTAAATTTGTAATAGCATATCAGATCTAATTTGAATTTTTGGTACAATTGTTATTAGTTTTTGTAAAAATAATATTTATGCATCCTAATCAATATTTTATAACTTGTTCAATTCATTTAATTAATCACATACAGAGTGATTTTTGTTTTCATAAATAACTATTGTAAAAAGTATTTGTAATAAAGAAAATATCACAGATATTCTCATTGTAATAGTTATTTATGAACCAAGTCAGTAAAGTGATCCTTTATCGAACGAGTCTGGTTTATGAGCCAAGCAAGTGAAGCGAGCGAGGTGAATAAAAGAAGAGTTCGATAAAGGCACTTTATTGACGTGGTGCATACAAAATTTTATCGCCAACCGCAAAAATTCGTAATTTAAAAAATAAAAGTATAATGACTTATGAAATTTCATGACAGCGACAAACAACTTATGTTTAATGTCATTCAATCGTGTCTGTGTTGACAGATATTAGAGGCAGTAAAGTACGATAAAGTGTTTGTTTACCTCCGTAAAATACTATGGTTACTCATCGCTTTATTGACAGGTGGCAAAAAAAAATGTCACGGTTGTAATGAAACTATTTATTTTATTTTATTCTTAACGTCATCCTAAGTAAGTAAATATATAAAGTATACAGATATCTGCATCTGAGAGCTGGAGTTTAGGCTAGGGTAATTTTTATACTTATCAAGAAGCATCAAAATATCTAAAAGCTAAATAACATATATATTTGCCAACGAGGGGCATTTTATTTATTTAGTGCAGCCCTACAGCAGTATGTTTTTATTGCAAAAGATATTTAAAGATAAATTCTTTCTGGTTCTTTGCTAGACACACGAACTATTTGAGCTACGAACCGTTTTCAAGTCAAATTTGTCTTCCTAGTTGAACACGTGGATTTTCTATATATTCACATTGGTTGTCCAACTCTACATGTACTGTAAACGACAAATGTGGCAGTAAAATACAAATATGTAATACGCTTGTTATAAATGTTGTTAATTCTGTTGTCATGAATAAATAAACAAATAAAACAAAGACTTACATTATTTTTCAAAGTACATTACAATGTTATTGTTCTGAATGATAAGTAATTAAAATGCTTTGGTGAAAATGAAGAGGAACTAATTCAAGTCGCACCACTTGACCATCGAAACTCCTTATAATTGGTGCAAGGTTATTGGGAAATGTTTAGGCCAAAATCATTATTGTGAGAAACGAAAACAAGATGTAATTATAATAGTCAGTAAGGTTACCACACCAGTGGCGGTTCCTTAATAAGTGCACATGTGCACGTGCACTACCAAACTGAATGAGAATTTTTATTAAAAAAACATATTTAAATTTTATCATTCTTTAAATAATTTTATAACAACAGTATAACATGCATACTAATTCCAAAAACAATTCGTCAAAGACACAAATATCAAAAATTAAAACACGAGATGTAAATTGTTCCAACAGAGTAAAGAATGCACTGAAAAAGTCTAATTAATTTAACAACATAATTATTTTTATGTACACGTTTAGCTCAACCAAAAGGAAAATATTACATTTTAGCAATTATACCTCCTAACGAAAAAATATATTGTAAATATAAAACACATTTGGTATTATCAAATACCGGACCAATTACAAGTAACAAGCAAGCAAACCTATTATTATTTTTGGTGTATGGACAGGAGACGAATTCCCAATGAAGACAGCACACATTAATAAAGATGGCGTGTTTTGGAGAGAAAATAAGAAAGAAAAGTGGTGCGATATTTATTATCATTGTTTGTTCTTAAATTGATAGATCCAAGATTTTACGGAGAACCGCAATGTATTCTTCATGCTCAGCAACAACTTAAAGAAAAAAGAGAGAAACTGAAAAAACCCACTGTTGTTTGTCATGTAACCAATTCATTATCATTTTGTCATAAATGTTCGTATATTTTGTAGACGAAAAGCTAATCAGCATTGTTCGAATACTTTGCGTTCTCCATTGTCGCTCTAGTAGTTGAGCTCAGTATATTCAAATTCAAATGTTGCCATTTCCGCAAGAAAAAAATAAATGCTACGCTAAAGGACTTATCGCGTTTTCACATAAACAAAACAACTGAGATATGTACGGTTGAACTCAAAATTAGTAGTGCTTTACCGACCCCACAAGTAGATTTTGAGGTGTTCTTGGAAAACTTTTTTGGTATGTTAAGACACATTGGACATAAGAAGTCAACCAGGTGTTACCGCCGGTAATTATGGATATCACTCCCTTTTTATGTATAGGTCGTTGTTTCTCCACATTAAACTGAATAAATACTTTCCTTAGAAGTACAATGGGCGAGAATAGACTAACTGCCCTCGCAATGTTATCTATTGAGAAACTAATGAATCTAATGATTCAAGAAATTCTTAATTTTAATGTATTGGTCATTGAAGAATTTATCTCAAAAAAGGAGAGACGAATTGATTTTCAATACAAACGGGTTTATGAAATATAAAAACTATTATACAGACTTGTTTGGCGAGGCCAAGGTAAGCGAAGTAAGTTATTTAATTTCTAATTTCTTAATAAGTTCCTTTAATTTCTACGATTTGATAGCCCAAAAAAAGTATTTTTGGGCGTGGCTCCAAAAAAATTTTTCGATTTGCCCACAACACTTTCTTTTATTCTAAGGTTGTGCACCCCCAAAGCATTGAACCACGAGCCGCCACTGCAACAAACACATTTACGGTTTGCTAGCTATCTCTCATTTATCTAACGTATACATCTTCCAATTTTGCATTAACCTAAAAGACATGAACTTGCATGAATTTCACGAGATACCTTACCATTTATTTTATTCCCAGTTTATTTGGGCAATAGTAACAATTGCGAATAAAATATAACTTCAGAAAATACGGGGGTTGGTTGGTTTTAAAAATAAAAGCATTAACGGTAATAAATAATTTTAATCTTTCAATTTTAGTACAATACATCCATAGAAAATATAATAAACAAAAATTTATGAAAGTAAAGTGATACCATTACTAACCCCGCTATTACTAGATTTTTTTACCTTGATTGAGACTGTGAAAACAGAAAAAAATTTCACTTCCGAAATATTCACAAAAAGACATTTTTTAAAATCGTACACTATTAATAGTTATTTATTATACAAGGGAAAACAGTATTAGATTTTAGCTCGAGGTAAGGTTTAAGATAAATTACCGAGAGCTAAAATCTAATTTTTTTCCCGTGTATAATACACAATTTTTTTCTGTGATGGGAAAAACGCCGATTTAATATTGAAAAAAACACGTAAATACTATATATTAAAGGCAGAAAATCAATCGATGTGACATTTCAAGTGACGTTACACCTGCGTTGCTATGGAAACCTGTAAAATAATCAAATATCTGTCAATTTAAGCGGGCAAAAAGTGACATTTTATTACCTGTCAAGAAGGATAAAATGTCAACTTTTTTCCCGTCACAGAAAAAAAAAGTTTATTTACAACCATACGCGTAATGTTGGTATTTCTGACTTTTTAAAAGTTTGGAAGCGTGACTTTGTTCACGTTTACATCCCGCCCTCTATTACTGCCCTCATTTATTTCCCACCTTCTATTACTGCCCTCATTTCACAACCTCAATGTCAATTACAAAACTGTCAACTGGATATGTCAAAATCTTATCGGAATTTTTATCACAAATAATTATTAATTGTATGGTTGTAAATAAAATTAATTCTTACATTAGAATTATTGAAAGCTTGAACCCAAGTAGATAGACCACCTGCTATTGCTGATATGATGATATAGTGATTTTTTGTCCTTCTCCATTCGAGCTAAGATATCCGGATTGCTACGGCAGGACAGTTTCCCTCAATTCCAGTGGAGTGCACTCCTTGAAGACTTTATTACTCAACACTTCTTTTATACTCTATTCACCGAAAACACTGACGTACAGTCGTGGCCAGATAAATGTAGTACATACAAGCTTTTTTAAATAAATTGTTATAGTGTATGTTAGGACATTTGATCACATTTGATTTTACATATTATGACAAGCAGCTTAAATTGAAGTTCGACTCACAATAATAAAATTTCAGATTTTTGACGTATATGAATTTTATGGTTGTATTACATTTATCTGGGGCCACGACTGTACATTTATTTGACGTTTACGCTAGAACATCACAAATCTCACAATTCAATATGTCAAAACTTTCACCGGAATTTTTATTACAACTAAATATAGTAATTATGGTTGTAAATAAAATAGTATACAATCCTCGGTGAAAAGTTTCATTCCTGTCTCGAGATAAAGTTAACCTCGACGATTCGCGTCTCGGTTAACTACTTAATCTCTCGACAGTAATAAAACACTTTCCACCTCGGTATGTAATATACTATTTTATGAATATCTCGGAAATTAAAGTTCAATTGCTTTCTGTATTCGCCAACTCAGTCAAAACAAGTGCTATTAAGTTGTTAATCTAACCAACTGCTTTGCTTCAATAATAAGGAAGTTAGCAACGGTGAAGACTTAACTTTGAACAAGGTGTATGAATGATAGGAGAAATGAAATTTGGACGAATAGAGGAACATCTATTTTTGAAATTCTTTTTATACTATACATCATATCGATACCTTTACTTATAATAACTTATCTTCTAGTCACCAAAAGGAGCATGTACACATGTATCTATAAAGTATCAAAAAAAGGACATTGGAAATAGTTATTTTCAAATGATCTTATAGACATATTAGACAGGTATTTAAAGAAGACAACATTTATTTAGATTAATACCTGGTCTAAATTTTTAAAATAAAATATGAGCATTTGGCTTATTAACAACAAAACAAATTAAAAGACACTTTACTTAATTTTGTAAGAATTATATAGACAAATGGGGTAATCGACACCATTAGTAGTTGATCACATATAAAGTATTAATAATTTTCCAAAAAGAAAAGAACACATTAAAATTTGAAAACATTTTTCTATTAAAAAAAAAGTGGTGAAATTACAACATTAATATTAATTGTAGTATGAATATTTTTATCCAGAATGTTGTAATGATTAATAAATTTCGTCAGATTTTTTTGGAAATTTACATAACCTATGAACACATGGACTTGTTTTATTCGGAAAAACGAAACCAACAATGCTGTCAAATGTTTTATTCCTGGTGATGCAATACTAATGGTGTCAAAAGGGAAATAATTTATTTAGAAAATCATAGTATCTCATGTTTCAAGATAGCACCACCAATAAGCTGTCTTCATTATTTCGTCTTTGTGCACTCTTATTATATACGTTCTACCCTAGCAATAAAATTTCACCGAAAAACACTCTGTTTTGACATTCTTGATAAGACCTAAATGAGTACTGCTGGGTTTATTAAAACACTATATCCAAACCGTCACGTTAAATACTTAAAAAATTCTCGATACAGTGCGAAATTAAACATACTATGAGATTGAATATCGCCCACTCATTAAATTCTTTGTTTTGGATGGTCTAACACAATAGAAATTCATCCGAAATTGTTAAAAGTGTATAGGATTGCATCACTTTCAAATTCTACTGTGAAAAAATAGGCTGCTCATTTTAAATCCGGCGTACAAGTCTCGGAGATGATCCATGGGAAAGTTGGATGCGAACATTTGTGAGGAAAGATCTGCTTTAAAGAAGAAGGAACATTACGTGTACACAGAAGTATTTTGACGATTGCAAAATTCAACGAAATTAAAATACGAATAAACATAAAAAATTCCTTGGATGGAAAGCGTTTTACATAAAATGACGATGCTACAGCAACTGTGGATGGATATTTTGCAGACCTTCCGCTATCACACTTTAATGATGGTATTGAATTATTGAAAAAAAAACATATTTTTCGTCAAAAAAATTCATTGTTAGGCCGAAAACTTTTCAGACAGTCCTCGTGCAAATATGTATATAATTTTACTTTTTATGTAAATGATATCCTTAGTTAGGTGGCTCAGCTACAAGATGTGCTTTAAATTAAAGAACAATATATCGAAACATTAATCAGTTTTAAGACTTAAGCCTTGTTTAAAATGAGCGTAACCGCGTATTCTATTATAGTTATATAGATTACTAGTGGGATAAAATCGTTATTACAAAAACGAATGTGAAGCTTGCAAATGACGAGGGCGAGGCTCAAAATCATATGTAATCAAACGAGTTACTCTAATATAGTTTAGACAAGTAGTCAGCAACCTGTGGTCTCTGGTGTAAATTTAACGGCTCGCAAAGAAATTCATATATTATTTAATTCGAGTTCATTTTACAGCATTATAGCACCCGCCGTACAGCCCTGGTGCCTTCTGACTACCACTTATTCTTGAACTTGATGCGTTATTTTGGAGAAAGACGCTTTGACAGCGATAACGCCATAAAAACGATGTTTTGCCGTGGTTGTCTTCACTGCCGGCATCTTTTTATGAAGAGGGTATAGAGAAATTGCTCTTTTATGTACATATAAATTTTGTTTGATGCTTTTATGGTTTTTTTTTTCAAAACGGTATTCACTTTCCGGACATGCCTCGTATGTATATCATGCTCAAGGTTAGTATTCATTCGATTTTTTAAAAATTATATTAGTGGTCCGTGAAACTTGAAATTGCGATTTAGTGGTCCGGAATATCTGAAGGGTTGTCGACCGCTAATTCACACGAATGCTAAAATTTAAAAAACATCCAATTTTTTGCAAAAATGTCAAATATATTTTGATAATTGTTAAATTTCAATCAAAATCTAATAGTAGTTTATACAACGAGTCAATAATGACAGTTATTATTCCCGAGAGTCGAATTTATGAACCGAGCCGCGAAGCGAGGGAGTAACTACAGTTCGTCTAATGGATCTTTAGATGCACGTAATTATTTGATAACATAAGCAAATATTGTCGGTCAGTCTATCTATCCTTATTTAATATCGGTGTCGAATATTCAAGTGCGGAAAATACGTATGTCTGCAATACAAATCATATCTAGACTACTGCATTAATCAATTGAAAAATTAAAAAATGTGAAGTTTATATTAATGCATTATGTATATAGTGCTTAACTTGAACTGGAAGTACCTATTTGATTCGTACGCATAAAAATTAAGGACGTGCGTCTAATGATCCATTAGACGAACTGTAACTTAGACAGTTAGTAAAATGGCGGACTTGCCTATCGTTACTACGACAACGTTGGTAATGTTATGTTCTTATTGGCGGAATGCAGGGAATAATGGTAACGTTATGGCTCATTATTCGCCGGTCGCATTTCATTATTCCCCCCGGGTATTATGACACCTATTATTAGCCAATAGTGATTAATATAATACCTACTTTATTGTTTAGTCGTCGATAATAGTAATTTATACGAGTCAATAATGACTTAGGAACCGAGCCGTGAAGCGGCGAGGGAGTAACTCGGCTCGAGGGAATAATAGTCATTATTGCGAGTTAGTATACACTACTTTATCTACGACTAACTGAGGATTACTAAAAAAAATCAAAATAATTAAACGAAAATGTCAGATGACTATATCAATATGACGCTTGACGGTTAGACAGTTAGTAAAATGGCCGGACTTGTCAACCGTTACTACGACAACGTTGGGAACGTTATGTTCTTATTGGCGGAATGCAGGGAATAATGGTAACTCATTATTCCCTCCGGGTATTATGAGTGTTAATATTAACCAATAGTGATTAATACCTACTTTATTGTTTAGTCGTCGATAAAGTATGTTATAGGCTTACTTATATCTGTCAGTTAATTCAATTGAAGTGAACTAGAAATTGAAGTCGTGTCAACTAATTTTGATTGTAAACAATACTTTAGTTTTTCATTTTGTGTATCGGTTTTATTTGCTGAATGTTCTAAATTTGGGCAAAGAGAAACGTGAGTATTTCAGATAGTTTTCTACAAGAAGTAGAAGAAGCGAGAACAGAATATAATATGGGCGCTTTGTTCGGTGATCATTAGAGTGAACGAAACCACTGTGACAGGTTTATTAGCTTACTTCGAAAATTTATCATAAATGTATAGAAAGAAAATGAACTTCCCCTATCATCTTCTGCAAGACCTCTCGAAACTGACCCCACTTTAGTTGAAAAGAAAAGAAATATTCTTGGACAATAATTGAAATTATTTCATCTACATTTCCTGATTTTCAACAATCTAATCTGTTTGTCCCAAAAATTGTCTTTTGCCGATAGATTATTTTACACATTATTTTGATATCTTCGTGATAAATACAGTCGAAAGCAAAAAAAAGTAGACAAGAGGTTTCGTACTTTGTAAACCTGGCTTTATTTACTTGTCATTAGTGTCAAGTCATTATTCTATAGAATATCAAATATTATCAAAACATCTATCTGATTAATACGAATCAAAATACTATAATTAAAAAACATCCTGAAGAAATATATGCATTAATGTCTGATTATAGAGCCGTTTTTGTTTAAAAGTTCTTGCAATCTATTTGGAGTAGAGTTATAAAAGTTGGTACAAGTAGTAAGTACTTTGATGTACATTCTCCCATGCTATGTGAACTATTTCTACCAGTTCTTGTCTATTTTGAGGTCTTCGATTCAATTTCCTTATATCTTTGATCATCAACCCCCACACATTTTCGATACTGGCAGAAAATCCAAAACACTGATATCATTTTCTCTGAACCATGTTTTCACTCTGCCCGATGTATGGATGGGGCAGTTTTCTGTTGAATTATAAAATTGCGATTTGGAAAAAATAGCTCCACTGAAGGCAACGTCTTAGAATGTCGATATAAGTCTTTGAATGTAAGTTTCCTTCTATTTCCCATAACATACCAGTCCCATGAATTGAAATCCAACCCCAAAAGTTTACTTTGAAATTTTCTGGATACACATTATTAATAAAGTTTTCGTTAAATCGGGTACCTCTTAGCCGGTATATATTCTTCTTGCTTTGAAATAATTTTTAATCGGTAAAAATTACAGTGTCTGTTATTTACCAGATGTTCAAGGCATATACTACACAAGCTTCTTTGTGGCTTCCATTCAAATTACGTTTTTCGGCAGTTTTATGGCACCGCAAATTAGTTTCTCTAACTCTTCGTGGGACAGTAAAAACAAAATCCGGAAAGTTACTTACATCAGCTGCAATCACTACTGAAGAAAATGGGTTTACAATAAGCACATTTGCGAGGTAGCGGTTTTGCTCAGCTGTTGATATTCTTTTGCGGTCAGAACCAGAAATGCTACAAATTCTATGGTGATCTCGCCATTTTTTATAATTTCAAAAGCTGTGGTTTTATTTATATTATTTCTTTCCGCAATTTCACGTATTTTGAAACGTTACTCAAATCTGCAATAACATTGACTTCATTTATGGAAGGCATTTTTGTAATAGTTTAATATCAACTGTAAGGTTGTTAATTTTGATAGATATCCAAATTTTGACAAGTAGCTTTGAAGCCGCAATTACACTAATCATTTTGAGAATGTCTATGACAGAAACCTGTATTTTTGTTTCCGACTGTATGATAACTGAATCAGTGGCGGCCGGTGAGTACGTTTTGGCTGGGCACGTACATAGACAAGACTGACTCGTTTATTATCCGTGATTATTCAATATCTACAAGAGCTTGTACCTATCTGATGCAATATCAAGAAATAGGTTTACCTTATTATTCAAAATTTGCATTGTGCTGACAATATTCGCCCTATAGGAGAAATTTCGTAGTGTAGACAAATCCATGGCTCACTGTTTTGGGCGCCATGAAATAATACAATTCACAGAAGGATGCCCATTAGATGGGTATAAAAATTTTGGGCAGCAACAACCAGATTGCGGTACATAGAATGGCTTCAACCCTATCAAGGAAGCCTTCTACAACCAATGGTATGGTTAAGAGCTTTCATATTCGTATAAGTACTTAAAGTCAACTTTATGCTAAATTATTATAATTACGGATCATTCCATATCATTATAAAAAGAAGTAAGAAACTGGGATATGAATAAATAATGGTTATGGAATAAATTTACGGTTACGGCTATAATCAGCCAGCCTTTGGACAGTTCGTTTTCATAACCGCTGGAGAAACCAATACGTATGACACATTGACTAAGTGTTATTGCAGCCTATATAAGAAGTCATTAAATGTTCATATTTAGTAATAATAAATATACACATTTTCCCAAAGTATAATATAAAGTCTATGAAAAGAAATAGTTGTACTTCTTATAATGGCTCTAAAATAACTTAACTCATAAAAACTAGTATACAGTAGTTCTTCTTTATTTGAATACTATAAAATAAAATTGATTCACTATATCCTCTTATGTACAGGTTGGTCAACCAACCACAAATGCAAAGAAAACAAAAATTATTCTATTTCAGTGCATATAATAACAGTATAAAATATAAATGCATAATATAAAAAGTTAAATAAACCGTTTTAGTTTTTATGTTCTATAGGTATGTGTGAAATTTTGTGATAAATGCCTGTATTTAATGTTTAGTAAAATACAAGTAATGTTCAAATATCAACATTCACATACATAAATCTTACATGCTAATTCACAGTCTTCTTCAGATTTAGGATTTATACAACAGATATTCTTTGAGTAGTTTGGGTAATGGTAGAGATGACACAGCTTTGTTGGTAATGTGTTGTAAAATGGCGTCTCTGCAGGCTGACTGAAGTGTCGGCACTGTCAAAGCAAGTTAAAACAAAACTAATATACCAGTTGTTAAAACCTTTTGCTAAATAAAATTGAATTTGTTTGAATAGCTTTGGCAACCGAAATGCGCCAATAAATTTAAATGGTGTCAAATTGGAGATATAGCAAATTCTACCTGTCAAGCAATAAACCACGTGATCCAATATGGCGTCTGTGGGCAAATAATAGGTGAATGTAAGTTTTGTGGCCGCCATTACTAGTTTTTTGCTGAGGTTTAATTTTTTGAGTTTGTTAAATTTATAATGCGGTGTGATTAATTGAAGAAATACACATCTGAAAATTCAGTAGTTGGTGTAATGTATTTTTGGATACATCATGGAAAATAATAATTACTTTAGCAATGCATTTTTGGGCAGGTATTAGATGAACATTAAATTAACTGACAATTTGGATCCATTCAATTTTTAAATTACACTATTTAATAGATGGTTCCACCTGTGCCAAGTATGGATATTACTGCATATTTGGTTTTAATACACAGTTATTACACCAAGGACCTAATGACAGCATTCAAGAGTGTTATCATTTACAATTATTAACAACTTCTTCATTTTATGTGGGAAAGTATGTTTTTCATTGAGTGAAACATTTATAGCAAGCTAGTTTAAAATTAGTAGATGTGTGGTGCATTACTGGGAAGGATGATATTCTCATACACGCATAGCTGGTAACAACGAAGTGTGTAACCATGTTGGTGCATTGTTATTTGCAGTATGTGAAGAAAAAGCAATCCATTTCATGTATAAGGCATGATATAAGGCTAAAAAATTCAGTAACTTTTCTGGACATTTTGAAAAGCTAACAAAATAATCTGAGTATTGTTTAATAAGATTTATTTACTAAAATGTTTGACTTAATTATTATACAAGCAATAATTCGTAAATAGTAATTAGAAATAAGTTGAATTATAAAAAATACTATAAGCACAAAGCGTTTAGCATTTGATACAGAACATCATATTTAGATAATAAAACTAATTAGATAATATAATTGTCTAATAAGAGCACTTATAGTCGAATGTTAATAAACACGAATTTCTTTCTTTGCCCACAACGGCCATATTGGATTTAATTTGACAGGTCGTTGGATAGTTCTATCCATAAATCCATCCACCTTTTGACGTTTGTTATAATTCCCATCCAAATAATACAAATATGAACAATGCTTGCCTATTACACAGAAGAGCCAAGTATTAGTTAAAATATAGGTATAAAAAGTGATATTTTAACTGTATTTGTTATATTCAATTTGTAACGGACTGTCATGTAATAGTATTTTAACAGATGTAAGCTACATATATATCCTAAAATATGAATAAATCAGTTTAATTTTATTGTTCTGAAATTGTTGGGGATTTGTAGTGGCATTGAATCGCCGTTTTTAGTTTAAGCTTTGGCTATATTGGCTGCCAAAACGATTCAACTATAAATAAATTATTTATGCTACAAAACGGGTCAAGATTGCAAAATATGAAATGTAATGATTTTTAACTTAACAAAGGCAAGCAAGGTGATCACTATGCATATCTAGAAAGCCAATTATAAAGTTTCTTATAATTCTAAGATTTTTATTTTACAACAGTCTAAAAAGAGGAACACTGATAAAGGACTTATAAGATATGGAGATACATGCAAAAATCATAAGACTGATGTAAATCAAGATGGATAACATGCACATTGCTGTAAACACAAGTTAAGGCTAATAGCGTGGAATAAATGAAAGGATTAAACAAAGGGATACATTGTCAACAGCATTGTTTAACATTGCACTAGTGGGAGTAATCAAGGAAGTAGACACTAAAGGGAATATCAGAAAGAAGTCAGTCCAAATAAAAAGCTTATATGGATGACATAGCCATAGTAGCCAGAGATGAATGAGGTTGACAGCTTTAAATACAGGGCCGTGGAAATTGTTAGCAGAAAACAGGCTAGAAATAAAGTGTATTGAAATATACATACCACCATATAATTGAATAATCCTAATTTTCTTTGTGGTACCATAAACATCAACAACGACATGTAAAGGAGCCTCTGTAAATGGAATGCGTTTAACACATGCACCCTGGTCTTCTCCATTTATAATATAATGCATATTAGCCTCTCTTTCACTTGTAGGTATGTACATTATTCCAATACGACTGAAGGTGTCTGTTGGTGAAATACTAATGTTTGGCTTTGATGGCCTTAACATATGCACTGGTACATGACCTCTACCTGTTCTTATTGTATTATTTTCTGCTACTAACATATCAAGAGAAGTCGGTCTTTTACGACTGTATTCAAATACTACTCGATTACAAGCTTTTGTAATGCCAAAGATCCATGAAGATCCAACGTCTTTAAGTCCTAAGTCTGGTAGTGCATATTTTGGTATAACTCCGGATTCATAAATTGTGTGAGGATCCAACTGCGTAAGACCCAGTCTCATATGTCCACTCCAGCCTCTTTCGTTCTGTTCAATTTCAACTAAAAATATTTCTCTTGGTTGTAATGGTTTTTCACTGAAAGTTAAAGCATTTGCAAAACTCTCCTTCCTATATGCTACCGTATTATCTTCGGAAAGTATAATGTTTTCTCCATGAAACCGGTGAAATCGTGTTATAGTATTCGTACCAAAAGACATACTTTCCAATATTACCATTATACGAACTCGATGAAAGTAAATTCTGGTCTATACGTATGTATTATGTAAATTTTCGAATTCGTTTCATATTTAAAGTAACTTTTAAACTAGACCACTCAACACTCTCACTAAATGACTATGTGTATTTCAAGTTGAAGATGTTGAATTTACGGCCAGTCTTGTATGAATTCCTACATTTTTAGTCCAAAAATAAATATGAAGTGCCTTTATAACTAATAAACAATTGACTTAATAGACAAATTAAGAAATCTTTGATGTATGAAATTGAAATCACAAAAATATTTGGTTGTTTATTTTTTTTTTTGTTGACTAATGAATTACAGAAAATATTTTTTTCTTCCAGAAACTATACTGACATCTATATGTACATTCCCTGTATTAAACATATATCCTGTAATTGTCATAGGTTTGCATCTTAAGTTAACAATATGAGTAGCACTGTTACTATTAGATGGCAGCACGATAAAAGTACTTTTTCATTTTCCTCAAATAAACTTTTTGCTAATACAGGAAGATTCAATAAGATTTTTTAAGTACTTACAATGTAAACGTTTACATTGTAAGTGCGTTGTATTAATGTATGAAATTTGTATCAGTTCCAATTTAATCATTAGCTACATAATGGTACTTCAGTAGCGAATTGCTGCGGTCCAGATTTCTGACGGACATTCTACTCTAAAGTCACTTTCTTATGTTTACAATGTTGGGTTAATAAATGCTTTTATTTAATTATTTCAATAGAATTGTTATTCCTCAGAATCACAGACAAAACTTGAGTTCATGTGACATAATATACGCAATAGCCAGTGGCGGCGCGTGGTTCAATACTTTGGGGGTGCACAACCTTAGAATAAAAGAGAGTTGTTGGCAAATCGCCGAAGGCCAAAAATTTCTTGGGGGCCACGCGCAAAAATATTTTTTTGGCCTCTCAAATCGTAGAAATTAAAGGAACTTATTAAGAAATTACAAATGTATTTAGCAATTTTAAATACTTTACTTGTACTATAACTATAGGTATAATTTTTTGTCTATATTAGACGTTGCTTCTTTTTGATAAACCCTCGCCGTTCTCGAGAACAGAGTAGTTTTCAAAAAATCATAAAAACTGTGTCTGCGTGCCGGGCTGTTTACTTCATGCAGTACGAATAATTTTCTTACACGTCTTTTCCCTAAGCGTTATATTAGCAAATCTGAATGTATTCAGATGAGTCTCACTCTCGATTAATGCAACGGGGAGGTATAGAAGACTCTTAATGTGGAGAAACAACGTTCCAGTGCACAGATTTCATGTGCACGCGGAACAGCAACATCGAACGTCACCAGACTGTTGCGGGGAACAAAGAGTGCGGGCGGAATAGGTGTCATCAATTAGATTTAATATTCACATGTGCAGTGACCGAAGCGATTAAGCGACCCGGTGAACTCGGGCTCGCTTGGATATTAGTTGGAACAAACAAGTTCTAAATTTTCTGGTAAAATTTCATAAGATATCCAAAACGGGTTTGGCGCTTTCTTGATGAATCAGGTGAGGCACTGATTCACATTAAATTTCTGTTCAATTAGTGAATATTTTATACCATGTTTCTTAAATTTTTCGCTTAAAAAATAAGTTAAAGCTCATTTCTTTCGTATAAGAAAAATAGTATCATCTATACCAAAAATATTACAATAAAAAACTATTATTAATGGATTGCTTCACCTGTTATTGAAATCACGCGCCGCCACAGTTTAACCATATATTTACTACGTTCGGTAATTACATTTGAGAGCTCTGTCTCATCTATTGCGTTCTTTTATAGCAGTGCGAGCATACGGAGCTAACTCTTTGTAAGTTTTTTTATTGCCTGCGGAGTAAACGGAGGTACCTCGATTTGCTCGGATTATTCAGAGGGAGCTCTGTAGATAAGTGGCGGGGATAGTAATATTTCAAAAGTAATTTTTAGATTAGGCTCTTTCTTTTCATGTTGTCAGTCACATCAGTCATATTTATATCACATTTTAGAATATTGTATACCTGTATACGCTTAAAATGGATGATTCTGTTGTAAGCCATATAGTTAAAGCGGATGATGGCAGTTACATAATTGAAAATAACCAATTATTAACACAAAGTTTGGGCAAGTAATATTCGAATGTAGATTGTTTGTATGTTCTTAATTGTTTTAATTTCAGATGGCAACTATCACTATATTACCTTAACGTGAGCTGCGGAAGAACTTAAAAATACCATCTTCAGAAGAATTACCAGGAGAATATGATTCACACAATGGTAAATGACAGTAGGTCAACAAAACACAAACTATATTTAACTATTTACTGGCTTACAGCTAAACAAGATATTAAATTATGGACCAATAAAACAATAATTGCTTTAATAAATTTAGTTAAAAAATATGAAAAACAATTCGAAACATCGGTGAAGAAATTTACTTGGCAGAAAATTGCAACTAAAATGTCTGAAATAACAAATTACAAATATACATCCACACAAGTTGATACCAAGTGGAAGGGTTTAGTAAAGACATATAAAGATATCAAAGTGCACAATAATACATCAGGAAAAAATCGAAAATATTGGGAATACTTTGACCTAATGAATGAAATTTTATTTAAAAAACCTGAAATTAACCCAATTGCTACATGCAGTAGCCATAATGGTCTATTAGTTAAAAATAATAATAACAACAATGAGCATGATGAATCTGATAGTTCAAAAAATTCTTCATCCAGTAATAATTCTGAAGTTTCTTCTGTTGAATATTGCTCATCATTTTCCAGAAAGAGAAAGCTAAAGGAAACTGGGATCGATAGAAGACATAGGGAAAGGATGGAAAGAATGGATAAATTACAATCAACATTAGACTGAATGGTCGATATTTTTGCAGCAAAGAAAGAGTGAATTACAGTTTGTAAATTTTATTACGTATTTTTTAAGTGTTAAAGAATTTGTATTTATTTTTATTTTATAATAAAATTTATTTTTTCTGAAATATGTGTTATTAATTAAGATTGTATAAATAATTTACAATATTATATCTTTTGGCTATAGCAGCAGCATCTCCTCCTACATCATTAGGAATATTATCAAATATTTCTTCATCCACAACTTCATCAAAAATATCATTATTGATCATACATATATTATGTAAAATGCAAGCAGAAACGATTAGAAGAGAAATTAAGTCAAGTCTACTAGTTTCATTCATTTTTAGACGACGAAATCGTCTTTTCAGTAATCCAAAAGCATTTTCAATTACAACTCGTACTTGCCACAGTTTTTGATTAAATTGCTTTTGTGCGGCGTGAATCATGTAAGCTACCTGCTTCTCTAGCATAAACATCAATAAATAATTTATTATGATCACATATTCCTTGTAAAAGAACTGATGGAAAAGATTTCCTATTTATATATGAATCAGGGTAATCCATCGGCTTTTCAATACGGATATGGGTTCCATCGATTGCTCCAACAATTCCTGAAAATATATATCTGAATAGAATATAAAACTTGTAAAATTTTGTACCTGGAAACCCATTTACATGTGCAAAGCCATTTATTATATCTGTAGCTCTTTCCCTAATTTGAAAAGCAATTATTTTCTCATTCTGATCTAATTTTAAAATTCTTGAACATGTTCGGTATAGAACTTGCCAGCAACTGCTTTTGCTAATGCCAAACCTATCAGCAACTGATCTAGAAACATGTTTCAGTTATTAATTTGATGGTATGGTGCTACATCACATAGCTACCTGAAACATTCAATATTTGCTAAACACCATAGAGTTATTAAAGTCTGCTTTTCTATTGTAATTTCTGGTCTACCCGATTTTACAACATGCAACTCTGCAGATGAATTATGTAGTCCATGAAGTAACACTTCAAATGTGGTAGGTAGCATTCGAAAATGATGTTTGAATTGATCATCATTAAAGTTGGGAATAGTATATTCTGCATAACGGTCTATTTTTTCCACAGTTCTTATTTCCATTGTGTCATCCTCATTATTACAAAGTTCTTACAGCTTCTATTACTGCTTCCATATTATTGTAAATCACGACTGATATAAAAAAGCTGATATCTAATTATGGTAATACTATATATTACGATAGATATGTTACCAGAGTGTGCTAGTAAACGATGATTGACAAAGTTAATTAAACTGTTTAAAATTCCGCTCCCGTCTTTTCAAAATTGACGCCAGAAAATTCATGAGCGTGTCCTTTTATGTCAACCTGCAACTAGAGATTTTCTAGTGACGTAACAAAATATCTACTCTCTCCGCTCTAAATCTAGATGGTATTACCGAACATAGTAATTATAGGAAAGAAACTGTAGAATGTTTGTCATTGACACTTCGGTGGAAAGATACAGTGATTATTTGGTATTCGACAGCTGAACTGAAACATTATGGCGGATGTATCGTAAGCGAGTTTATCGACGACTAAACAATAAAGTAGGTATTATATTAATCACTATTGGCTAATAATAACACTCATAATACCTGGAGGGAATAATTAAATGCGACGAGGGAATAATGGGCCATAACGTTACCATCAGGGGGGGAAATGTTAAATTGAGATTGCATAGACAACGTTTTACTTCTGCCTGCAGTTGTTAGGTGGCGCATGTGTTGACGAAATTTTAAGATCACATGTGATACTTCAGGGCTTAGCTGCTTGTAGGCTGTTGACTGTGTTTGGTAACTATGGCAACTACATGTGGTGTAGTTTTCAAATATTTTTGTTGACAGTTTTTAAAATTATTAATCACAATTATAAAATATTAACTTATTTCTTAAAATTGCATGTACGTAAGTATTTATTCTGCATAATTCGAGTAATTTATTTATTTATTAGCACTTTTTTCTAGACGTCCTAGTAATTATGCCGACAAGAAAATGTTATGTGTCAAATTGTGACCAAAATGTAAAAGTTTTCCACATCCAAAATCAATTCGTTTTCATGAGTGGTAGGAAGCTACAGGAGATCCTAATTTATTCAATGTCATAAGAGAAGATCGACGATTTCCATTTAAGGAATAAATAGGTTCAAATGTAAGAATAATTTAGAAAGCTTTCTCCTTAATATTTTGAAATAGAAATAAATTTTTATATAAAAATAAAGCGTTACTAAAAAGAAATGTTTCTAATTTATTACTAAGTTATTATAGCAATAAATGTAGTATATTTTACTTTAAAATACATCTACTATTTTACTTCCGAACATTTAAAGTGAAGAATAAAAACTATTAAGGTAAATACAAAATGGAATAGAAATATATAATATTTAAATTTCCCGGTTCATCGGTTTGATCCATTTTAGTACTGCCTGCAGTTGGCAAGCGGCGCTAAACATTGTCTAAACTTTTTACTATTAAGTTATACTATCTTCTAGTATAGTGATCTGTGGTTACCATTATTCCCTGCATTTCGCCAATAAGAACATAACGTTCCTAACGTTGTCGTAGTAACGATAGACAAGTCCGGCCATTTTACTAACTGTCTAACCGTCAAACGTCATATTGATATAGTAATCTGACATTTTCGTTTAATTATTTTGATTTTTTAAGTAATTTTCAGTTAGTCGTCGATAAAGTAGTGTATACTAACTCGCAATAATGACTATTATTCCCTCGAGCTGAGTTACTCCCTCGCCGCTTACGCGGCTCGGTTCGTAAATTCAGCTCTCGGGAATAATAAGTGTCATTATTGACTCGTTGTATAAGCTACTATTATTTTCTCTTCCCTAACAACATTTTTCGATTTCGCGGTTGTTTTAAGTTTACACTGGACGCAATAGATAAATATACAAAGGTGTACTCAAAGATATTCCATTGCAAAAGTAGTGAATAGAAATGTAATTTTATCAATAAATGTTCCTACATCTATTTTTTGACCAATCTTCTGCTTGGGTACACGGTTTGTATAGTAATTTCGTAATAAAATGTGAATTGACCTACCTGTATTCTATCCGATTGTCTTGTCTTCGTAGCTAACTTAACACAACCGCGAAATTCGAAAAATTTTGTTGAGGTTTGAGCTCAAGACAACTGGTTCATGCGCCGTGATACATCAACGCGTAAAAATGACGAATTGAGCCAACAGCTATGTTTCTTAACAAATTCCATAGGTGTAGATAATAGAAAATAACTTGCTTCATATTCTTCATATGACAGGAAATCAAAGAGAATTATACGCATCAGATTGATTTTAAATAAATATACCGATAGGTCCAGCCCGCGACGGGCCATACATAGGCAACAATATACGTATGGAACGTAATGCTATGTGGCAACGTGTGTACGATACCACTCCGCCTGCGCAACCTAATTCCGATAGTCCAGCGCAACAGATGTCCCGTCATTCGTATTTAGCTGTGCATACGTAAAGGTAGTTATCATGTCAGTGTATACAACCGCAGAGAAGGTACAAATAGTTTCGTGGTATCTTGCAGGCAATTCCTGTCGAACAACCGCTGATGTATTTGCTGTAGAGTACGTAAATCGGCCTATTCCTTCGCATTCGACGATTGAAGTGACTTTCTTAAAATTTGAATTTATTTTGCAGAATTATTGATTTTTTTACTTTTATCTTTTAGAAAACGTTATTGTTTTTTTATTACTTAAAATTACTTTTCCGTAGCAGCTAAGAATACAATAATAATAATAAATTGGACCTTATTATGTCTGAAACAAATGGGCAAATTACGTATACAGAACGAATATGCAAACGACTATATCCTTGCGCGGTTTAAGTCTTACTAAATTCTTAACTGCAATGTGCTGCAATTGAAGCTGCTGCGGGTAGAGGGGTTTCGGTGGGGGTTTCGGTGTTGCCACTCATTGCTGACTATGGCCCGTTCCGAGCTGGACCTATCGGTATACGGTCGATACGGTGGAGAGAGAGAGAGAGTTCGTAAGTTGTATCAAAAGTTTTTGCATTGTCAAGCTAGTTTTTACTTATATAACATGTCTGCTTACCACCTATACCGTATGTTATTACCTCCAGGATTTTGAACTTCAGGAATTCAGCGCCGAATTTAGTTTCAATAGTCTGACGAGGGCCAGGGCCTGTAGATTAACGTAAGAAATAAAATACTTCGCATGTTAAACAAATATTTTTATTGAAGCCCAGAATATAAAAAGTATAAAGTTATCAATATAAAAGTATTTACACAGAATATAGGATCAGAATACCATATTTAAAATTATAAAAAAATCTAAACGTTGATCAGTGCGTAAATGGTACCTACATATTGATTAATAGTTTTTTTTAAGAAAGAGAGGTATGGAAAGAAATGTATAAGATTATAATATTAATTATTAATTTAAACGAAGGAACTTTTAATCAAATAAATAGGCGTAATCATAATGATGTATGTACGTGTATTCATATATCATAACATATCAAAATTTTCCTGAGTAGATTACTAAATTGTAAGGATATACAGTGCTTTTCATTTAACTGTGGCCATAGGGATTTACATGCTAATATTTCGACTCCCTGTTAACTTTTGTAGTCGTATAAATTTTAAGAAATTTTTGGTATTCATTAATAAATCAAACATTTCTCTACGAAATGTACATTGCCACAATAACATGAACATGTTTTATTTTTTTATTTTATCATTACAAGATGGAATAATAACACAGATAATTAAACCAGAAAAATCAACGTGGCTAAAATGTCATTATGCTTGCTGTCATTTAATTATTATAAAGTTCCGCCAAAGCTTTTTATTGTGACTTTTAAAGAAAATGTCGGTTTATACCATCAAAGAAAGAGTGGAATTGGTTATGGGATACATAAAAGGTATGTCTAGCAGAGAAATTGTAGATAACTTTGCTGCTGCACATCCCAATCGTCCCATTCCTAGTAAGACGACAGTCCTTAAAATGTACGCCACTTTTCGCACAACAGGTTGTCTTAATTCTGAGCATCATAAACGTGTGAGAAATTCTTTGGTTCTGACAGAAGAGGTGAAAAGTAATTTATGTTTGGCAATAGAAGATGAGGGCTGCACTACCTTGCATTCCCTTGCGGATCAATTTAATGTTTCGCAGAGTAGTTGCTTCAGGGTGTTAAAAAAGGAAAAGTACAAATCATACAAAATTAAAAATGTGCACAAATTATTACCACGAGATTACTTGCCAAGGATGGAATTTTGTGAACTTTGGATGGAAAAAATTGATAATGATCAAAACGTTTTAAAGAAAATTCTATTTACTGATGAGAGTACATTTAAGTTAGATGGGACAGTCAATAAACAAAATCGACGCATTTGGGCACGAGAAAATCCATACAAAATTCGAGAATCTCACACACAATGGCCTGAGAAAGTTAACGTCTGGGCTGGAATTGTAGGGAATAACATCTTGGGGCCATTTTTTATTAATGGGTGCCTTAATCAGCAAAAATATTTGGATTTGCTTCAGATGGAAGTAGGCCCTCGTTTAGACGACCTGAGAGCGAATGGACAAATTATCTTTCAACATGATGGAGCCCCAGCTCATAGTGCCGCAGTTATAACGGCATTTTTAAATGAAAGTTTTCCCAATAGTTGGATAGGGCGATTTGGACCATTTAAATGGCCTGCCCGAAGCCCAGACCTTTCTCCTCTCGACTTTTTTTTGTGGGGTCATTTATCAAATCAAGTCTACGATAATGTGCGAGATAAGCCAGAGAACTTAGAAGAGTTGAAGAGAAGAATAACAGAGGCTTGCAACTCCATCACAGTTCGAGAGTTACAAAAGACGCGTAGACATTTTTCTGAACGGTTGGGACATTGTTTAGCCACACAAGGACAACACTGAGCAATTTCTTTAATAAGTGATTACTTTAATAAAATTATGTTTGCTTATTTCAATAAAATTATTTATAAAATTTATAAATTTTTATAAGAAAACACACCTATCTTATAACATTGTGTTAAATTTTATTCGTGTCGGCCAAAAATTGCAAATGTCAGCGTAAAATCCAAGCTATTAGAAATTAAAAAGTCGTATAAAATGAGATTTAAAAAAAATTTTTTGGTAGATTCATTGTAATTTCTAATGATAAATTGAAATCATTTTAATAAAGAAAGCATAATGACATTTTAGCCACGTTGATTTTTCTGGTTTAATTATCTGTGTTATTATTCCATCTTGTAATGATAAAATAAAAAAATAAAACATGTTCATGTTATTGTGGCAATGTACATTTCGTAGAGAAATGTTTGATTTATTAATGAAAACCAAAAATTTCTTAAAATTTATACGACTACAAAAGTTAACAGGGAGTCGAAATATTAGCATGTAAATCCCTATGGCCACAGTTAAATGAAAAGCACTGTATAAAGTTCGATATAATTCTCATGGTTTTATAAATCATCTTAAAATATCTGATTAGAGTTTTGTATTTTAAAAATTGTTATCATTTATTAAAGAATCATGCCTGAACGAGATGAAGTTTAGACAAGTTCTCAATCTACCAACCTACGAGAGTTGCATGAGGTTATCTATTGATTCACTTGCAAACCGCATTATATGGATTAAATTAGGGGGGGATTATTTCAGATAAATGTCTTTCAATAAAAATGTTCTGATTTTTAATAAAATATCTTATTTGTACGGTGTTAGCATTGGTATTGTATTCAGTACTTTCGTTGCAATTACCATTAAATACGGCAATTACCTTACATCTGACAACACTGTGTTGGTGTATATACAATAAATGGATGCCTTTTCTGATGTCTTAACGAAGATAGACGAATTCGTGCTGTTGACCATAAGCTCTTACAGCATAGGAAGATTCGTTCGAAGGCAATGGAAAAACGGTCAATTGTACAATGTGCTGCTTTATGGTTTAGATTATTTTGGATAGCCGACATGAAATTGCAAAACATTCATTTCTTCCAGTTAGCTTTCTGTAGAAATATACTCAGTGCCCCAAAAGACAATTTACTGGTTTGTCTTTAAATAAGAAACACACATGTTGAGAAGTATGGTTTATTATAAAAAGCTAGTGATAATTCTGAAAATGATGATTGTTACACTTCAATATGAGCATTGCAAGAAATTCCAGTCGTATTAGTTTTTGCTCGATTTTTTGTCTAAGTCTCCAAAGATACTATCTATAATAATATTTGTAAATTTCTGTTTAAATTCTAAAACATCATATGTAACAATTTTGGAATGACCACACTCACAAAAACAAAATGCATTGCACTAACAGTCATTTAAGGATAACAATAGTTTAATAGCAAAGTCTACATCTACAACAACAATATCTAGATTATCTAAGAATTTGAAGTACCTACCAGATAGAAAAACTGTATGATTCAAATATTGAAGTAAAATTCAAAATTGTAATGGTAAACCGACTTTTGGGCCACCTCGTATTAGTACTATCATATTTCAGAACATTAGATCATTAAAACTGCGGGTGATGACAAATAATTTGTTTGATAGCGCAAATTTCAATACAAATACAAAATTCAAATGTAGTGTTCAGTGTTACCTATTCGATTTGATGATATGGTAAAATGATTATTATTCAATGTATTTAATACGGCAGTGATAGATCGGTAATCAATATAAAATCTAATACATACTTGAGCAAGCTTACTAAAACACTAGTACCTTACATAATACCTACATAATATAATAAAAGCAGACATTGACAGTTATTTCTTTATTCGATTAGTATTAAGAATACAATGAGTAAAATTAACAGACTTGCATATACTTTTATTTAACAAGAAGTGTTATAATCAGTCATAACAAATAACATATATATATATATATATATATATATATTCAACAGATAAATAAGAAGATATTTTATTTTATAATAAAATAGATAAATAGTAAATATAAAAGTAAACAAAGTAAAAAAATATTTGAATATAACTAGGTATGTACATTTTTATATACAACAATATTTCTATTTTTAGTAGTCTAATTTACATATGTAATGATTAGGGATCGGCAGTCAGTTGTAGGTACATAAATTAAAATTAAAGTTGAGAGTTTTACTGATTATTGATCAGTAAAGTTCTCAGAATCTTGAATAGTTCTTAAAATATCGTAAAATTTAGAAATTAATTTTTATTAATCTACCCTTGATTGCCGATCCCGAAATAATGATATACCGACTGTTAACGTTTATTTTAATCAGTGTAATGTACGTCGATCACTATGTTTATCCGGACAGGGAGTTTGTCCTGATTGAAAGCATATTCCACCAAATTAAATTATCACCTGTATACCCACGCCTGTTGGTGATAATTGATAATTATATCGTTAGAAGTTAATAGTTATTACACCCAATGTTCTTTAAAAATATTTCTATGAAGCTGCCTTAATGTCGTTTCTTAGCAATTATTTTCCTGAAATTGGCTTCGGTATAATCTTCCTCTATCATAAAAACTTAAGAAAATATAAGTAATTGAATAAAAGATGATAGGACAATATTGCTTTAGATAACATTACTGTCTTTGACTTTTTACTTCAAACAAGTAACGATACAAATTTTTATTATATCGACAACGAATTATCCTTTATTGTAATAGCACTAAGCGATGTTAATGTCGATAAAAGTCTCAGTAAAGAAGTGTTCCGGCTAAGGTTATATGTTAGTCATTTTCTGAAGATGTAAGTGCTCCTAACAAAGCCTAACGACTCCCGAAATAGCCCGGAAGTATATGCTCTTCGAAGCATGGGAGTAGCTCATATCCATTTTTCTAAATACAAACTGCCAGATGGTGCAGGCTTATTTATATACGAGGCATGTTTTTTAAGTAAATACCGTTTTTCCACACCGCGACCGCAGCGCTGCCGTCGGCGTTCTGCGTATGTGCACTGGGGACCTACATCTCTTGCCTACGCACTGACTCCATTACAGTCTGATTCTACCTTGTTTACGTTGTTTACTGAGTGTTTAAGATGCCACCGATAATCGTGAGTCCCGCCGACTGTGAAGTACGGGCTGTTATAAGATTTCTTAGTGCTAAAGACCTAAAAGCGATCGATATTCATCGTGAAATTTGTGCAGTTTACGGACAAAACATAATGAGTGATGGAATGGTAAGAATGTGGGTGAGAGCATTTAAAGATGGCAGCACAAATGTGCATGATGAACAACGGAGTGGGCGTTCTTCGGTCATTAATGAAAGTTTGGTGGAGGAAGTGGACAATAAGGTGAGAGAAAACAGACGCTTTACGATGTCCCCTTCGTGTGATGGCTTTCCTAATGTTTTGCGTAGTGTTTTGTATGGCATTGTGAGCGAGTGCTTGAATTACCGAAAATTGTGCTCACGTTGGGTACCGAACATGTTGACGGATGTGCACAAAACCAAACGTTTAGGCAGTGCATTGACTTTCCTTGAGCGGTACCGCAACGACGGTGATGATTTCTTAAGCCAAATTGTTACGGGCGATGAAACATGGGTGGCCAACGCCACACCAGAATCAAAGCAACAGTCCTTGGAATGGCGGCATTCAGATTCACTCGGAAAGGTGAAGTTAAAGCAAACAATTTCTGCCCGGAAAATCATGTGCACAGTTTTTTGGGACAGAAAAGGAGTATTGCTTGTGGAATTTCTGCCTCGTAATGAGACAATCAATGCAGCAGCTTATTCTGAGACCTTGAAAAATCTGCGCCGTTCAATCCAGAACAAAAGACGACGCAAGTTGAGCAAGGGCATCGTTTTGCTGCATGACAATGCCCGTCCGCATGTGGCTAATCAGACCAAAGATCTCATCACATCTTTTAAATGGGAAACTCTAGATCATCCTCCGTACAGCCCTGACCTGGCGCCCAGTGATTACCATCTGTTCCTGCACTTGAAGATACGCCTGGGCGGTCAGCGTCTTCAAGACGATGACGAAGTCAAAACAGTTGTGATGCAGTGGTTAACAAGTCAGGCGGCAGACTTCTATGAGGAGGGTATTCATAAACTGGTACAACGTTATGACAAGTGCCTCAATATTGAAGGAAATTACGTTGAAAAGTAGATTAAGGTACAGGCTTTCATGTAAAAATAAAATTATTGATATATCTTTGCATGTCTTTTTTTAATTTCAAAACGGTACTTACTTAAAAAACATGCCTCGTATATTAACGTTCAAGAACTGAAGCAGGTTAATCAGAATTATATAAATCACTAAGGATGAATCTGTTCTCAAAGTGGTATATCTAATGAAAGCGTCGTATTTCTGATGTTAGATTTATTGTAGTACTTCCTTCGATTTAATAAACCATGATTTATTATTGAAAATTACTTTGATTATCTGTGGCTGTCATGATTGATGGTACAGTTGTACCATAATGTCATTCGAACAGATTAATTCGGTAAAGTATGGAAATGCATTATTAGCATTTTATAGGGCACACATTGAGTCATGGTCCCGAAACAGAAAAATGACTTGGGAAAATTCTAGTCATGGAAATACATTATTTATTCCTCGAAAAGGATTTTGAGCACCATTTTTCCTTTGAAGACTCCTTAATCTTGTCAATGGTATTTTTCCCAATATCTAATATTAACTTTGTCATTATTATACATCTATGAATGTGCTGTATGTATTACAAAAGTAAATATTTGAAGATGAATTTATTCCTAACAGTGATTATAATAAAACATTCACCACACGTAATCGGAATTCCCTCCGCGCCCTTAAGAAAACTCTCCTTATTATAAGTATGTGAAAATTTATAATAAATTACCAATTGGTTTGAGAAGGGTAATGTTAAGTAAAAAATTTAAAAATAATATAAATAAATTTTTCGCGTGAATGGATATTTGGGTTTTGCAAATACTATAACTTTATCCGTATTTTTAGCAGGTAAAACAGATTTAATAGAAAATATGACAATATTTCTTTGAAATAATTGCACTGTTTGGAACTAATAATATTGGCAGTGATAACAATCTATAAAATACCTAATGTTTGGATTTATAAATATAATTAAACAACAAAACTGAGCAGAAGAATGTAAGTAGACAGTTTTTGGTATCAACAAAGACGTCTATTTTGAGGTTATGTCCAACTATTAATTTTATCGCCAACCGTCAATAAAGCGATGCGTTACCATAGCGTTTTACGGAGGTAAACAAACACTTTATCGTACTGTACAATAATAGTATATTAAAATACAAGTTTCATAAGACACGATTTTTGCGCACGCGTTTAAGTTTAGAAAACGAGCCGCTAGGCGAGTTTTCTAAAGAACAAGTGCGCAAAATGTCTTATGAAACGTGTATTTTATACTATTTTTTCTATTTCGGTTATTAAAAGCTCAAAAAAGCTTAAAATAAGAGACATGTTTTGTTCGAATATTTTAGAAATTTTGCTATTTTGAAGTTGGTGACTCTGATTTTTAAGTAGAACGTTTTAAATATTTGAATATCGGTTGTGCTATATGTAATTGTGTTTAAAATTCAGACTGATTTATACAATAAATTATTTCAAATTATCAACAAAAAGGATGAAATAAATAACTGCACGCCCCCAGAGATTCGCAAAATAGCAGAAGACAATTTACAAAATCTTTCGTCCACAAACTCTCTACATGTTTATCAAAACAAACTTTTATAACAGTTGTACTATTCAACATGGTAAATGTCAATAGTAGCATCCGAAAACTTATCATCCAACTCTGCTTAACAATTTATATTGCTAATTAGTAAGTGAAATGTTAGCATGTGTGCTTTTTATTCTTTGTACAATTTTATTGCACATTTTTGTTACTTTAAAGGCTTATATTTTGACATTTAAATACGATTTGGTTCCATTTTTTTTTGTTACCAACTTCAAAAAAATAAAATTAGCGTGCGATAAAGTAATACTTTATGCAACCAAAACGGGTGTCGTAAAGTGAACTTTATAGCACCGGAATAGAAAAAGTACTTTACTGCCGCGAATATCAGTCAACACAGACACGATTGTATTAAATCGTTTGTCGCTGTCATGAAATGTGTGTGTCATTATACCTTTATTTTTTAATTACGAATTTTTGCGGTTGGCGATAAAATTTTGTATGCACCACGTCAATAAAGTGCTATTATTGAACTCGTCTTTTATTCGCCTCGCTCGCTTCGCTCGCTTGGCTCTAAACCAGGATCACTTTACTGACTTGGTACATAAATAACTATTAACAATCAACAAATTAAGTCAAATGAATGCTAAAATTTCGCTCGTCTTTCTTATTAATACAGCGTGCAAATTGACTAGAAAGTACCGATTCGATTGATACGTATAAAATTCAAATTAAGAACTGCATAGAAAAATTGGGCACACAGAATATACATTACAATTAGTTACTAAGTAATTAATGTTTTTTTTTCTGTATTGTATACTTTGTAGTAACAAAGAATATATGTACTTATGCAAATTCATTGCTCAAATAATAATAATAATAATAAGAATTATTGTTATAAATGCTGAATAAACACAAGCACTAAAAGGAAACATTTTTCAAAATTTTGTTCCACTGTAGGTGTATTTTCATATTTGAGACTAGCTTGTATGAAACGTAAACAACTAGTGAGGAATTGGCTACAAATGCAATTCACATTCTTTAAATAAAACAGAATTCACGGTTGCGATATACAATCTAAACATTATTTCCTCTTTTTGTGGATTGATATCTTCATTCATCCAAATCATTCAAATTTGAAGCGATTTGAACGTCGTTGGGCTCATTAGGATAAATGCAATATATAGGTACATACGTATAAGAACAATGAATATCGATAAGTTGTCTAGTAATTCTTTGCAGTGAATAAACAATGTATAAACCCGCTATACCGTCTCTGACACTCGCATGGATATGTACAATTATGACATGTTTATACATTATATGTATTATTACACTGAATAAATAGTTAACAAATGGTATATATATTAAGTATAGTAAAACTTTGATTATATAGCGTTGGAGATCGTTCACTTCTGAAGGCCTGAATATATTATGCCGCCACTACACATCGCCGAACATTCGGCAAATTACGCCGAACAGCGATGTGTATGTAGACAGTTTATTCGGCAAATATTTGATATTCGCCAATATTCGCGCCGAACACGAATGCCGATCCGTTCGGAGTCGGTTTTCGTTTCACACATCAAAGAAAATTCGTATCCGAACATAAATAACCCGACTACACAAGGTCCGTGAAGTTAGCCCCCAAAATATGTCAAATTATAACAAAATTAGGCTCAAACGTTAGTGCCTCGTTAGTGCCCGTTAGTGCCTCTAAAATGGACGTTAGTGCCTCTCGTTATATTTAAAAAATAGGACCCTGTTTTAAAAATGGCCTTAGCCCCCAAAGTGTGTTTCATTGTTTCAAAATTAGTGTCAAACGTTAGTGCTTCGTTAGTGCTCGTTAGTGCCTCAAAAATTTTCGTTAGTGCTTTACAAATAACGGAGAAAAACAGATATTTTCCAAAAAATCCAGCCCCCAAAATATGTTGGATTCCAATAAATTTAGTGTCAAACGTTAGTGCTTCCTTCATTAGTGCTCGTCAGTGTCTCAAATATATTCGTTGGTGCTTTACAAATAAACATAATAAACATAAAAAACAGATTTTTAAAAAAAAATCCAGTCAACTTATGTTGGATTCTAATATAGTTAAAATTTCTGTTAATACTTGGCAAACATTTGAGAAAAATGAAGAATGATTTCAAAAAAGCCAACTCCCAAAAAAATTTAGATTTTAATAAAATTAGTGACAAAGGTTAGTGCCTCGTTAGTGCTTTTTATTTTATTGAATACCTACCTGCCAGTACCTACCTTATTTTTAAGGAAGACAAATATTTTAGAAAAAAGAAATCCAAAAATAATTTCAGAATAACAAAACAAAAATATGAGTGTAATTTTATGTTAAATACAACAGATTAAAAAATGTTAGATTGTGTCTGTTTAAGCATAGGTACACAATGATTAGACTATTATTGCCTGACTTAGGACTTAGCTGAACACAAAGGTTTCTTTATGGTCCGCGAGCCTCTTTATGGCTCGGCGGGTAATAATGAAATGTGGAATAAACTTCTAAAGACTTTCTAGGAACATTCTTGAGCCAATATAAGTTCAAAAACATCAAAAGCTCTCCCTCATCATTTAAATTTATCCAGACCTAGCCCACTTTGTGTCAGGATGATCTTTTCCAAATCATTACGATTGTTATATACTAAACCCATTTATTGGGGTAAAGTGAGCCTCCCGAAACCACAACTATAAACTTCGAAACACCCTTCGCAGGTCATTTTCATTCTTGCATAGAAAACAAAATCAGACAAGTAGCGGAAATAACAAAAGACACTTGTCGCTTACACTCATAAAACCTCTTACCGTCGGTCCTTTCATTGTATCTTCGCCACCCTCATTATCGGCAATAAATTTTTATGTGGGTGCAACGGAAATGGGTTTAGTATAATCAAGGTTATTGGCAGTTTTGGTTTTTAGATCCTTGCTTAATTGTTAACTGTTTGTTTGCATAATAAATAATTAATGGGGGGTGACTGTTGCAAGCGTCCAAGGGTCCATGGATTGCAATAATAATTCAAAAACTTTTAAGAACTAATATAACTAATTTTCTGTAATGTTCCAGTGGCAAGAATAAAAGGAATGCCTCATTCAGCAAGGATTTTAATTTTTCTACGTGTTAAAATCTGTAAAACCCAGACTGCAACCCAAGAGTTGGACCCTTGCAGCAGTCTCCTCCAATAGCTTCTTTATCAGTATAAACATGTATTGTATTAGAAATATAAATATGAATACAAAAAATATTATTCTGGGGAAATACAGTTAATAAAAATAAGGAAATATTTATTTAAAAAGAAAAAAATACTGTTTTCTAAATGGTATATATCAACAAACTTATAGAAGCCACATAGGAAGAAGCAAGAGAAATCACCTTCTTCCCTAAATCGTCGTACAGTTCAAAGCATCCATCGTTTCTCCTATATAATATACGTACAATTTGTCTTTTTGATTACATGCAACCTGCCCTTAATTTGGTAATACCAGTTGTGATTTTTATTTATAACAAAATTTCCATCATTCTGGATCTTCCATAACAATTTTTTTTTTTTTGTAAAATTACCTCGAAACATTTAAATTGGATATATATATATATATACGCCGCGTATGAACATTTTATTTCCACAATCGTTTTATTTCTTGATTTAGCACTATACCATTTGTCCACTTTCAAACTATAAACTACAGTAATGAAATGACCAACTAAAAATAAAATTATAATGATAAAAACCGAAGTTTAAGCATAACTTTGTATTAATGAAACACACTTTGCGAGATAAGGCCTTTCTTAAAAATAAGGTACTTCATTGAATTAAATATAAAGCACTAACGAATATTCCATCGGTACTAACGAGGCAAACTTTATCACTAATTTAACTAAAATCTAACGTTTTTTGAGAGTTATTGAAATCTTTTTTTTTTTTCTCTTTAAATGTTTGTAGATAACAGAAATTTTAAAGGAACTATGGAGCACTAACGAACCACTAACGTTTGACACCACTAACATTATAAGAAAACAAGATACTTATTTTAATGCCTGGCACCAACGAGCACTAATGAAACACTAACGTTTCAGACTAACTATTAGAATCCAACATATTTTAAGGAATGAATTTTTTGGAAAATATCTGTTTTTCTCCGTTAGAGGTATTTTCAGATTTGGTGGCGGAAACAAAAGACTGAGAAATCTCGAAAAATTGTATTATCAATGTCAAATTTCTCAAAGACATTCGTGATTTCGCCAGAAATGCAGCAGATTGGTAATAAGAAGGTTTATACATGGTCAAAGTAGAGAAATATTTGCAATACGTTTGATTTTGTAACATTTCTCAGTCTTTTGTTTCCGCCACCAAATATGAAAATACCTCTATTTGTAAAGCACCAACGAAAATCTTTGAGGCACTAACGAACACTAACGAAGCACTAACGTTTGACACTAATTTTATTGGAATCCAACATACTTTGGGGGCTGGATTTTTTGAAAAATATCTGTTTTTCTCCGTTATTTATAAAGCACTAACGAAAATTTTTGAGGCACTAACGAGCACTAACGAAGCACTAACGTTTGACACTAATTTTATTAGAATCCAACATACTTTGGGGGCTGGATTTTTTGAAAAATATCTGTTTTTCTCCGTCGTTTGTAAAGCACTAACGAAAATTTTTGAGGCACTAACGAGCACTAACGAAGCACTAACGTTTGAGCATAATTTTGAAACAATGAAACACACTTTGGGGGCTAAGGCCATTTTTAAAACAGGGTACTATTTTTTAAATATAACGAGAGGCACTAACGTCCATTTTAGAGGCACTAACGGGCACTAACGAGGCACTAACGTTTGAGCCTAATTTTGTTATCATTTGACATATTTTGGGGGCTAACTTCACGAGTCCGACTACACATCGTATACGGAAGTGAGATGAATACCTATATACGTAAATAGATAAATTCGTAAACATAACCTATAATTTAAAGATTTCAAATTAAAAAAAGGTATTATTCTGTATACGTTAATGAATTATGGCGGAGTGGAGTAATGACTTAATACTCGAAAAATAATTGCAAGTACTCATATAGTATAATGTAGCAGCAACTTGTTTACCTTCCATCATTCTCTCTTCAACGCGAATATTGCGAATACGATGTGTGAAGAGGCAATTACATTCGGAGATGTGTAGAGGCGGCATTACAAAAAGATCTCTTTTAATTTATGGTGAATCATATAAAGCAAATGTATGTACAGAAGATGCATTATTGTTACCAATAATTTAGCAAATCCCTCTACCATATTTAAATATAGTGGTTATAGGTGTAGGTAACTAACATGCAGACCGGTAAATCATTTGAGATAAACGGATAATCGAAGTTTTACTATACAAAGTCATTTTAAAAACGAATTACGGCTCTTATTTCCTTTAAATTTAAGCAATAATTGAGATTTCGATAGGAAATATATTGTAGAAAACCATCACCTTTCCCCCCGTCATTTTATTTTTGTAAACATAGAAACCCTAGCGATAGCTTTCCCCTCAAATACCCGTTATTTTCTATACAAATTGCAGGTACGTGGAAGCCAGCGGCTGCGATTTAAAACAACAACAATAAAACATTTAAAGATCAACTAAACATAATTACAACAGTTATTAGGAGGACGTCACATGTATTTTAGACGTATCAAATATATTGTAAAATTATTTAAATATATATTTCATGATGTTTAATTATTTCATTTTTCATACAATAGTTTGTCATTTACTTATGAACAAAACAGAATTCAATAAAGCATAGAGAAACAGTGCATTATTTTATGATAATATTTAATTTATTAATATACAACAAACGTATATTAAATGAAAAATTATGCTTGAAAATGTAAAAAGAAGAATATCTCACTTCTTCAAATTAGTTCTCCGTCTGATCGAATTGACCGTAGTTATTATAGTTATTAGTTTATTAGATTCTATAATTAATTTTGGGAAAACTAGGTACACACTAGCAAAGCCTGGTGTAATCGATGAAGACTATGATTAACGTACGTAAGAAAAGCAACATGTACTAAGAATGAAGTTTGAACATTCTAATTTATGTAATAGATTAAGCAGATATACGCATATGGCGAAGTATCTCAGTGTGATATAGTCATCAAAATTCAAGCATTCCTTTGTTTTGTAGGATTTAATTTATTTTTAATATTCTCAGTCTTAGCTGTCTTAGATTACCTGTTAACAATATATATTGATTGAAATATTATAAATGCAACCAATAAATTGTGTACTTACATTGGATAACAACCTTTAAGACAGTATGTATAGAAATAGATACTGCCCCAACTATAATGTGACCAAATGCATCTTGTCCTATGACATATTACATGCCCTTCTCTGACCACTCTCACAAGTCAAGCCTGTATGTAATCCTATCATTTCCGAATTTTTTTTTATAGATAATTTGTCCTATTGAAAGTTTTAATTTTTAATGCTATCTTAGTAAATACTTTAAATATGTTATTTTGTAGCTTTTGTAACAATAGGCGTAGACAATATTTTCGATTTTTTTTTGGACTAAAGAATCCTAAAGAGCTTGTACTATATATGAGTGAATATTATCGAATCTACTAAAATTTTTAATTTAACAGCAGGAAGATGCAAGCAGTAAAAAATAATATATTCTGAAAGTCGGATAAAAGCAGTGTCTCTCCGAATTCCATGATCAGATTCTGCCTAAATTTTACACGGAAACATTCTTTCAAACAGAAGTAAGTTTGTTCGGTTTAAGCAACTCAATGTATATATATATATAAGGTATATATATATATACGTAGTTGAATCGTTTTGGCATCCAACACGGTCAAAGTATGAACTAAAGACAGCGATTCAATGCCTTGACCAATTCCCATTGACCGGAACAATTTCAGAGCAAAAAAATTAAACTGATTCATTAATATTTCAGGATTCCCTTCTATTAAAATACTGTTACATAAAAGTTAGTTACAAATTAAATATTGTGAATAATATTATTAAATACTACTTTTCTATACCTATATTTTATTTAATACTTGGGTATTCTGTGTAATAGGCAATCATTGTTGACACATTTTTATTATTTCAATTGCAATTATAACAAACGTCAAAAGGTAATTATGACAAATGTCAAAAGATGTATGAATATTATTATTTATGACAGGCCCGAAATGCTCTTTGTAGGTTATATTACTTGACAGGTAAAATTTTGCAACATCTCAAATTTGACGCCATTTTAATTTATTGAGGCATGTCGGTTGCCAAACCGATTCAATAATAGTTCAGTTTTTATAGCAGTTGTAATTATTCCAAATGCACAAACGTTAATTAAAGCCTTATGTCAAAGCATGTCAAATTATATAGCTACTATATTTAGGACAGCTGACTCGTCGGCCATTTTGGAGATAAATGTCAGTCATATTACGTACTTACTTTTAGTTATTATTATATATTCTGGGTATTTCTTAAATATACGACTATTGTAAAAAATTATACCTTCATTATTTCACGTCCTAAACCGGCTTAATAAAGTCAATTATTCGAAGTTCTATTCAACATTTGCTATTAGCATACATATTTACCGCCTTAAAATTATCTCCAAAATGGCGGACAAGTCAGCTATGCTTTATATAGTAGTTGTATCAAATGATAATCACGCCAGACTAGGACGTCATAATCTCATAAACACGTTGAGAACCTCCATTTTTCTTAAGTCGGTTAAAATATTTTTGCTTTGTACTCTATTTTTTATTCCTTGAACAAATACCTATAAAAACATTTGAAACAATTATATTTTCAAATTATCGTGGTACCCTAATACTTAGAAAACCCACATTTTGCAGTTAAATTTTTCAAATTATGTTTAAAACGCGAAAAATTATTATTTTTATAAATAAATAGGTGCTAAATAAGCACAATTTATTAATTTCATTTCTTTTAAATAAAAAAATAACCGGATAATCAATTTAAAAAATTAGATGGGCAATTTCGATTTTACGTAAGTTCTATTCTTTGGGTTTGGCAAATTCCCCTATACTGATTTCTATGAAATTTTCTAAGATAATCTTTGGGTGAGTTACACATAATCCAATTTTAATTTCTAAAGATAATATAATCATAATTGCTTTTAATATTTGCTAGTGTACGTCAGGCTTTTACCGCTTCGGACTGTAGCAACACCAGATAATCTTTGTTTTGAAATCTCATATGTTTAGTGAGTAGAAGACCTTAGTATAGTCTGTTTCAAGATATAGTCCGAATGCAAGCTCCCACAAGTTGCTTGAACACGGCAGGTGGTATGCAATGAAAGTATGAGTATGAGAAACACGCTACAGGCCCGTGTGTGTCAATAAAGTAAGTAAAGTTTTCTTATTTTAAAAATAAAAAAATCCATGGTTTTAAATTAATTCCCTCTTTGGTGGCCTCTTATGATGACAGTATTTAAAATTTTCATTCTGAATTCTGAAGTTTTGATTGAAAAATTAAGTAGCTGTTTCTTTTGATATTCTTTTTCGAAGTGGGCTTACATGTAGCGAAAATTTAATTTTATTAATATTAATTTATTTGAGTTCCCTATAGAAACAGATGTTTTAATAAATTTTTGAAAACATAAACTCGATGAAACTACTTAGCATTTTAATGGAAAATAATGTAATGTTTCACTTTTAGCAATAGAATTTCTATAATTTTTGTATTTTCTTTTTAAATAATTTCACAACATTATTGAAATAAAGTATTGTAACAACAAAATTATATGTTTGTACATTTTTTTTGCAATTTTTTTATTCTACATAATTGTATTGATCGTACAATTTCCATTACATTTCTGATGTTTATAAAAATTGTACACAATAATTAATTTATAATTATATATATGAAAAAAAAGCGGTTGTGGTTTAAACAAGACAAGCTCTTTAGAAAACGCCAGCGTTTTACACAGAGTTCAATATTCTATATCGTACATGACTGTCTATTATAAAACATAAATTTTAGTTGACACTCAAGTGATAACTCAAAATTACCTTAAATTTTTCTATGATGTTACTTAGACCTTGATATATATAAATACAAAAATATAAATAAAAATATACACTTAGTAATGTTAAGCAATATGAATGAAGCGTTGCTTTATGTAAACCACACTCGCTTTGAGTAGAATCTGTATTTTAGCAAATATATTTCTAATATAGGAATATAAGGTAAAAGCTGGAAAACATTGCACAAGAATATTGCACACAATTTATAAATTTATTTGGCGTTTTAGCCGTTATTTAAACAAGAAGCTCTACTAATACAGAATCGGCAAGATTTTCGATAAAGTTTGCAATTAATTACAATAGACTTAATTACTAGTATTGCATTTAAACCCTTAAGTTTTTAATAATAGGCATATTGCACAACCGGCCATTTTGTAAATATCACATATGTACTTGTCCAATTTTCTCGATTGCTTCTTCTTGGACTTATGTATGTATATTAAATAAATTATAACTATTTACAACGTTATATTTTAAGAGGCTGATAGTTAGTTAATGATCTACAAATTGTTCAGAAAATATTGTTGATATGTTGAAAATTATAATCTTCTCAATTGCAATCGATAATGTTAATTAAGAAAATTGAATTCAACAAATTCATCGGTCTGTAAGATTTGATGAACTTGTATCTAAAAGGTTTGCCGGAGTAACTGCTTTGCTACCAACTGCACCAAGACGGGACGTAAGATCGATTCGTTTTTAATGTTTTGAAATGTATTAGCATAGATGATATGATACGAGCATTATTGTATGATATTGCACGACAGTAAAACATTTTTGATATAGTTTTACTTTCCATTAAATATACACAGTTTAAATCCATAGTCGTTCATCACATCGATAATCGTACGAATAATATACCAAATTTATCTAAAATCGGCTTATATATATTATATACATTGTGAATCATTGAAGGAATATAGTTTTCAATGATTATCCGTGAAAAATATCGCATATTAGGGAATTTGGTGCTCTAAAAGGTGTACCACAGGTTGCATTAAATCATAAATTTGAGAATTAGCATTTTTATTTGTTCATAATAAAATCAATATTAGACACGATTTGATGAATTTGATGATGTGTATGAATTTAAAGGGCTGGTGTGAATAACTCAATCTTTAGAGACAGTTTTATGTCTATTGTGTTGTTTTGAAATGTGTACATATATTTAAATAATCATGCAATTTTAATGATGTTTTTTTTTGTATTAAAGCAATGTTTGACCCATGTGAATGTGTTTTCCTTTTGTATTAAGTTTCATTATTCTTTTATAATAACATTTAAAAATAATAATTGATATAAAGGAATAATTTAATAATTTCTAAAACACTTGGATGTTTAAATTTGATTTTGGTATTTTATTCACATCATTATGCTTGCATTCCATAAATTACAATTGCTGCTGTTTTGTGTCAATGACCACAAAAATAGGATTCTATTAAAGCAGCAAAAAATATAACTATTTGTGTTAAATATCAATAAGTGTAAGTATTTGTTGATTTGTTGTCAAGGTTATGCGAAAATCCACCAAGAAGATTTACATTGCTAAAAAATGAAAAGAATTTGTAGTTTAAAGTCACCTACTTTCACAATCTGTAGAATTTTAGTGTGTTCTTAAATAATGTAAGAACTAAAGTAAAAATTCAAGATCAAGGATCGAAATAATAAGGTCTGAAATGGACTCAAACATACAAGCAGACTCAATATCGACCATCATATTTAATTTTGTATTGGAAAAGATTATAATGCGAAAAATAGTCAACTAACTATACAGGTCGAATTTTCAGTAAACACTGAAAGAGGCTAATGATTTTGATGACGTAACCAATTCGGAAAGTATTTGAAAGAAATATGTAGATATTTGGATGACTCAACAACTTCTCAAAGACTCAGTGTATGTACAACAAAAACCAAGTATATGATGTTAACAAAGAGTGCACCAAAAGTAAAGAAATTTATTATAATTCAAAAAAGTTGTGATACAACTATAAGTGTTAAATATCTTGGCTTCATAATGAATGCTTAAAATGGGTTAGGTGATGAGATAACGGTTAGACTTGGTAATAAATAATATGGAAACGAAAGACACTGAGCAAACATAAGAACCAAAAAAATGGAAATGAGATGTGAGATATTAGCTAGCTAGAAAGTAAGAAAAAATGGGGTGCAAAGTATATCAATGGATATTAGTAGAAAATGAACAACTTGGGTTGAGCATGTAGAACACATGTAATCCGAAAGAAGAGGTAGCAGGTCTTGGGTAGTAAACCGGAGGAGAGAAGGGACAAAAAACGAGCCAAAGTTAAGATGGAATGGACGAAGTCACGAGAGACATAAGTGCTATAAAGAAGAAGGGGGAAGGACCATATGCGCTAGTACAAATTTCGTCGTTGTAAGGTATTCGTTCAAGTGAAACAACTAAAAGAAATTTTTGTTTTTCTTATTATTTTTTTTGCATTAAATTGAAGACAAAGAATTAATGAAGGATTGGTTGGGAATATTTTTTTATATTAAAAATTATTTACTCCTACATTTCACCCACGAAGTTGGCCAAGTTTACAATATCATAACACAGTTTCATAAACATTATTTTAAAAACTAATTCCAGTTAAGCATGCATTGAACCTTTGTTTATTTGTGTTCTGAATTTCATTTTGAAATTTCATAAATGAAAGCTGTACTATTGCTGGAACGAAAGCTTTTAAAGTCGTTAGTTTCGTTGTTGCGTGGGGTCCTTTAATATGTCCGTGAAAATATTCGTACTATTTTCTAAACAATTTATACAAAATTAACTCCTTAGAGTAAAATTCTATAAATAAATGTTTGTACAACAGTTCTATGTAAAGGAAAAAAAGAATATTCAGGCTTTTAAAATGGTGAACTACATTTTATTGTTAAGTAAATATGTATATGACCTTTCCGAATATGTACATATTTGTAAGTTATGTCGCCAAATTTATTTCATCTATAAAGCAGGACAGAAACGTGTGAATTAAGATAGTGTAATCATAAACATTCCCCTCGTATTATAAAGATTTTGATTTTATATACACATATTTTTTAATCGTGCACTAACATATATGATTTTATACATATTTAGCTGCTTCAAAGTTTGCCGCTATAAAAAGAGTGCGAAAAATATTACTTAATATGCCTAAACATAAAGAGATGCTAATTTCTATTCTAACGATTATATAACTGTGTGCATAACGTTACCAAAAAGATTTAAGAAAAAAATGGATACCTATTTGTCAATAGAATGTATTTAGAATAAGATAGGATTTATTGAGGTTAACACGTAACTAGTTCAGTATGATGAATTAACGATATAAGTTCTTAGGTAAATAAAATTCTTTCAATTGGCGTGAGATTTTTTAAGACGATGTGGAATAAATGTTATTATTACTGTTAGAGAGGTTAATCAAATACGCTGTACAAATGTAAACATATATATGATTATTTAGAATAAGAAAAAAAAACGTGCTTAAACAATATAAATCAACGTTACATTGTCGAGTTTTGTATAATGTTATAGATTATTGTAAATATGCACGTATTTAAACGTGGATACAAATCTTTAGTAGTATTTATGTAATATTGCCCCAATTTGGTTTCAGAAATAATATAACTGTTTAGGATCACACATTTACTAGCAAAAATAGAATCCTTATCAACTTAAAAAAAGCCATCAATGAAGTAGCGAGAACAATAGTGTCAAGCGTATATTATAATATTAGAAAGGATGATGGTATGCAAATAAATACCAAGAAAGCAAAACAGTAACATTATCGCAAGCGTAAATTTTGATTACTTATATGAGTGAGAACAAGAAAGAGAAATACAAAGGCGAATTGAAAAGGCAATGAATATATACCACAGCATAAATAAAGGAAAGAGATAACAAAAAAATAAAGTTATAAACGAAGAGTCCATAATTTTACAAATAATTTTCAAAGATTTTTGGAAAATTTAAAAAAGATGGCAGAAAATACCTGCTAAATTTGATGATGTGATATAGCTGCTAAATTATAATTTTTATGCAGAGTGTCAATGTCATGGTCATGAACAAAGCGATGCATTACTATAGCGTTTTACGGAGGTAAACAAACACTTTTTTGCACGACCCTTGCATAATAGGCACGTTCACTCCCTTAAATGAGGGAGTGAAGTGACTCTTTTGCTCCCTTGGTATAAAAAACATAGCCAACTCAATTTATGAATTTAATCGTTTATTTAATATTAATATTGACATTAATGTTAGTACCACCATTAATAGTGAACAAAGATGTTAATGGACTAATCACACGTTGCTGTTATTTATCGGTCGTCAAGGGTTTCCATCAGAACCAGCATGATTTTTGCGTTCGACAACTGGAAACGTCATGTTGACAATTTTTAAAAAAAGTTAGATTTCTTCAATTAAAATCGTTTGGGTCGTGCAAAAAATAGTATATACACCTCGGGAGTGAATGAATTTCTCCTCGGTGCTTTGTAGAGCCCTCGGGCTTCGCCCTCGGGCTACAAACTGCACCTCGGAAAAAAACATCATTTCACTCCCTAGGTGTATAATATACTATATCGTACTGTAAAATAATAGTTATTTATCCACAACTATTAAGTAATATATGTATTAAATACGCGATTTCTATCAAGTAATGCCATGCATTACTAAATACTGTTGAATAATAATGACACTTCGATGCAATAATATTTATTACTCCACCGTTGTGTCAAATTTGACATTTCATAAACATACTTATATATATATGAATTTAAGCAACTGTAATGTAACGATTAATAATTATTATAAAAATTATTTTTTTGTGTATTAGAAACGTCACTATTAATAAATAATGTTGTTCCTTTATCTCTTTATCTTTTGTATTTTTGAACAAACATATATAGTTGTGAATATGCGGTATACATAAATCGCATTTTTTGTTTGCCGTGTCAAAATGTCAACTTCTGACAGTGTTTGTAGAAAGAAATATTGTTCTTTATCTTTCGTATTTTTTGAAGAACATTTAAGTTGTGGATAAAGTATAGTATTTAACTCGCGTATAATGGCTATTACCCACTCAGATGTTACAACACTCGCCTGACGGCTCGTGTTGCAATTTCATCTTCGTGGGTAATAGCCATCATTACACGCTTGTTGAATAATATACTATTATCCACAACTATTAAGTAATATATGTATTAAATACGCGATTTCTATCAAGTAATGCCATGCATTACTAAATACTGTTGAATAATAATGACACTTCGATGGAATAATATTTATTACTCCACCGTTGTGTCAAATTTGACATTTCATAAACATACTTATATATATATGAATTTAAGCAACTGTAATGTAACGATTAATAATTATTATAAAAATTATTTTTTTGTGTATTAGAAACGTCACTATTAATAAATAATGTTGTTCCTTTATCTCTTTATCTTTTGTATTTTTGAACAAACATATATAGTTGTGAATATGCGGTATACATAAATCGCATTTTTTGTTTGCCGTGTCAAAATGTCAACTTCTGACAGTGTTTGTAGAAAGAAATATTGTTCTTTATCTTTCGTATTTTTTGAACAACATTTAAGTTGTGGATAAAGTATAGTATTTAACTCGCGTATAATGGCTATTACCCACTCAGATGTTACAACACTCGCCTGACGGCTCGTGTTGCAATTTCATCTTCGTGGGTAATAGCCATCATTACACGCTTGTTGAATAATATACTAATTATCCACAACTATTAAGTAATATATGTATTAAATACGCGATTTCTATCAAGTAATGCCATGCATTACTAAATACTGTTGAATAATAATGACACTTCGATGGAATAATATTTATTACTCCACCGTTGTGTCAAATTTGACATTTCATAAATATACTTATATTATATATGAATTTAAGCAACTGTAATGTAACGATTAATAATTATTATAAAAATTAATTTTTTGTGTATTAGAAACGTCACTATTAATAAATAATGTTGTTCCTTTATCTCTTTATCTTTTGTATTTTTGAACAAACATATATAGTTGTGAATATGCGGTATACATAAATCGCATTTTTTGTTTGCCGTGTCAAAATGTCAACTTCTGACAGTGTTTGTAGAAAGAAATATTGTTCTTTATCTTTCGTATTTTTTGAACAACATTTAAGTTGTGGATAAAGTATAGTATTTAACTCGCGTATAATGGCTATTACCCACTCAGATGTTACAACACTCGCCTGACGGCTCGTGTTGCAATTTCATCTTCGTGGGTAATAGCCATCATTACACGCTTGTTGAATAATATACTATTATGTAACAAGTCAGTAAAGTGACTTTATCGAACGAGTCTGATTTACGAGCCAAGCGAGTGAAGCGAGCGCGGCGAGTAACAGACGAGTTCGGTAAAGGTACTTTACTGACGTGGTGTATAGAACATTTTATCGCCAACCGTGAAAATTGTTAATTTAAGAAATAAAGATAATAACTTATGATAGTTTATGACAGTGACAAACGATTTATTTTTAAAGTCATCAGTCATGGCTACGCTGACAGATATTAGCGGCAGGTAAAGTACTTTATTGCAGTGGCGGCTCTTTAATGAGAGCAAGTGAGCAATTGCACCCCCTGGAATTTTGAAACAAAACAAACCAAGCGGCGACTAACTGTTAAAGTATTTATTTATTACGTATTCATAGTTATTGAACAGGAACGTGGCGTGTACGGCACGCGAAACAACCTACATGCACCGACCGTCGTCACAGATATAATGACGACTAACAGCGCACGGATGTAAAGACCCCTTCCACCGAGAGAAACATACCCATGAGCAAAGCGCTACTGTTGCTGCGTTAAGCCATTAAACATTACATTGAAGGTGGGGAGAACTGTATTTTGTTCTAGTTCCATATCGTATAATACATAGCATGTGAGCAAGATTCCCGTCTGCTCAACGCTGTTGTAAGATGAATTTCGTGTCTGCGATACAGAATAACACGTTTTCGCGGTTAACGTATGATGAAAAAATCGCAATAAAAATCTTAAACGGCCGATGCCTCAATTATGTTTAGAAAATAAACAATTTGTTAAAGGTAAAGACGTTATAAGAAAATTCAAAATGAATATTTATCAGAAAAATGACTGGATTTGTGGGTGTGAAATTAAAAATACTTTGTTTTGTTTTCCGTGTCTTTTGTTTGGTGGTGAACCGTCTTGGTCAAAGAACGGAATAAAAGACTTAATTCATCTTAGTGCTAAAATTACGAAACATGAAAATTCCGAAGGGCATTTGAAAAATATATTTAGTCTAAGAATGTTAGGAAAAAATAACATTCAGAATGTTTTAGATCATCATATAGAAAAGCAGTTCAACAACACAATGAACAGGTAACAAAAAATAGGCATGTGTTAAATTTAATAATAAATTGCATTAGATTTTGTGGCGCGTTTGAACTGGCACTTCGGGGTCATGATGAACGGCAAACGTAGAATACCAAGGGCATTTTTCGGGAATTGATAAATTTTACAGCAGAATTAGATAAATCGCTCAGAGATCACATCGAAGCAGCACCGGTTTTTAATTGAATTTATAAATGATTTCCCAAATGTTAATGAAAAAGTGATAGAACTGTTCTGCAAGTCAAAGACACGCAAAATGGACTTCGTTTATCGTCAGATGTAATCAAACTGTAGTGTTATATTTATTATTCCCTCAAAACAAACTGTACAATGAACAGTACCTGTCTGGAACAGTATGTCGGTGAAACTTATAAAGATTGGGTAAGCATTCTTGTATTATACTTTTTAATTTTGAAATTATGCACTCCCTATGTGAACCACCCCGAGCCGCCACTGCTTTATTGTACAGTACGATAAAGTGTTTCTTTACCTCCGTAAAACGCTATGGTAACGCATCACTTTACTGACGGTTGGCGATAATAGTTATTTATGTAACAAGTCAGTAAAGTGATACTTTATGGAACGAGTCTGATTTACGAGCCAACCGAGTGAAGCGAGCGCGGCGAGTAACAGACGAGTTCGGTAAAGGTACTTTACTGACGTGGTGCATACAAAATTTTATCGCCAACAGTGAAAATTGTTAATTTAAGAAATAAAGATATAATAACTTTTGACAGTTTATGACAGTGACAAACAATTTATGTTTAAAGTCATCTGTCATGGCTACACTGACATATATTAGCGGCAGGTAAAGTACTTTATTGTACAGTACGATAAAGTGTTTGTTTACCTCCGTAAAACGCTATGGCAACGCATCGCTTAACTGACGGTTGGCGATAATAGTTATTTATTACCGAGAGCTAAAATCTAATTTTTTTCCCGTGTATAATACACTATTTTTTCTGTGATGGGAAAAACGACGATTTAATATTGAAAAAAACACGTAAATACTATATATTGAAGTTAGAAAATCAATCGATGTGACATTTCAAGTGACATTACACCTGCGTTGCTAATGGAAACCTGTAAAATAATCAAATGAGCACTTTTTTCCCCATGGGCAAAAAGTGATCACTTTATGCCCGGGTTGATAAAGTGACATTTTATTACCTGTCAAGAAGGAATAAATGTCAATTTTTTTTCCCGTCACAGAAAAAAATACTTTACCTGCCGCTAATATATGTCAACGTAGCCATGACTGATGACTTTAAACATAAATCGTTTGTCACTGTCATAAAATGTGATATCATTATATTTTTTTTTAAATTACGAATTTTTGCGGTTGTTTATTGCCAATTTTTGTATGCACCACGTCAGTAAAGTCCCTTTATCGACTCGCCTGTTACTGGCCTCACTCGCTTAGCTTATAATCTCACACTCGTTCGATAAAGAATCACTTTACTGACTTGGTATATAAATAACTATTATATATCTTTTAAACATACTCCAGTGAGAAAATTCGTTAATGGAAGAGAAGGAAAATATAGTTTTTTTAGCATTGCCTTTGAAAATTACAGACATAAACTAATCATCTTCAGTCTAATATAAATTCGAAATTACAGGCTCTTAATTATTATTATTATTAACGCTATTTCAATATATTGGCAATGTTATAGTTACATATAAGCGTGGTCATATTTAAAAATGTTCCTAAATTAATTATTTTGGGACGGCTTTGGTGGTAGTAGGAATGAAAGAAGACGTTTCCAAGTTGCCGATTTAATAATATAGAAACTTCTAAATCGCAAGGCATTAGTCAACTACAGACACCCATTACACCAATATAACAATTCCATGAAAAATTATTGTTTAATTATTATGAAAATTTTGTTGGAAAATTTATCTTCGTGTTATACGAGTCTATAAAGAGAAGATTTAGGAATACAAACAATACTAGAATTTATAGAACAACGAAAGTCTCTACAACGGATGAAAATAGCAACAAAAAAGTAAAAAGAATTGTTGAAACTAACATAGGTACACATAATGATAAGACCAGGTGTTCAAGGGAAATATTGGAAGGTAATAATAATAAAGGAACTCATTTGGTCCCCTAAGTACGTAATTTAACTTAACTGTTCTTGCTCTCTAACTGCGTACTAAGTGGAAAGCATGATAGTTGAAAAGATAATATGGTAAATTTCATGAACTATAAAAGTTAGGTGAATATAATGTTGATTTTAATGGGATCCCCACGACAAGGATAACTTTCCAAATTTTAAAAATGCGTATTTTAGTTTCTGCGTTTCCATTGCTAGCAGTAAAACAATTTTTAAATACAGGTGTTTTTATGTAGATCTAGTTAATGCATAAATATTATAATTATACAATAATTTTTACAACTTAATTACCATTATATTTAATTGTGTTATTTTATCATTTTAGATTCGAGCTCATGATTCTAGAAAGATATCTTTATTTTACAATTTTTAGGTTAGGAATATTTTTCGCACTCACTCCCACTTTTAAGAATCGCATTGTTCTATTTCTGTATTGCATTATGAATTTTTAGCCTTTAGAAAATCTAAATTTAATTTTAAGGTATTTATTTAGAATTATTTTGTTTTAGTAAATACCTGCCATTTCACATGATATGGTATTTTTTTCTTCGTATTTTAAAGACGACCTTTTTAATTTTACGTGTTTTATAATACGTATATTTTATAACAAAACGTTTAGATTATCTGCTACAATTATAGTATTCATTAAGACGGATTGTTTTAAGCAGTTGTTTTGCTCATTTATGACTAGAAGAAATAATGTTAGAAGTAAATGGAATAAGATTTATAGAAGTACCTAACTACGAACATTAATTATTTTTATAAAATAAATATCAATACACTTTGTCAGTAAAATATATGAGAGACAGTTATATAAAAATTAATACTATGATAAATTGTAAATGTAATATTGTGATAACTACAAATCTGATAGCATTTTAATTTGAACAATAATTAACTTATTTGAGCATATCTGGTTTGGACGACACCAAACTTCGTTGGGTATCTATGATCACATGTTATTATTCGAAAACCGTTTAGTGTCTGTGTGTTGTTACTACAGTTTTAAAACTGACGTTTTCAGAATCTGTACTTGCACCATCATCCAAATAGACGTTCGCGAAGGAATTTATTTTTAAGTCGGAGTCAACGCCACTGTCTAAAGAACCCGCAAAACAGGGTTTACGAAAACTATCGAAGAAAACCGAGTGCGTCTCTATGCTTTCACCACCCGACTCACTGTGACCGTCACATAAACTTTCATCAGTTTCACTTCCCGGTCCAGTACTACCGCTATTACTACTTTGAGTCTTTTTACTTTTCTTCTTTTTGGACTCGTCAGAATCTGTACTCAGGTAACCCAGATCTTCTGGTTTTTGCAGGTACTTACCTAGAACGCCGGTTAATTTAGCATTTTGCTCAGTGGGCCTTTTATTATCTATATTTGGCACTGTAGTAGTAATTGTCTGTGCTTGCAGAATGAACTGATTGTTCAAACCATTTTTGATGAATATATCTTCCGAATGTATGAAGTTCTTTAAAATGCTCGCATCACATTTACCATTTTGCTTTTCTTCTTGAATGGGTCCGTAATCTGAAGAGTTACTACTGCTGATCGAGTTTGAATCTTTACTATAATCCTTGGGCTTCCTTTTTAGAGTCTTCGGTGGCAATGGTGGCTTACCTACATCCACTACTTTTCTCGGAGGTTTTGGCTGTTCATAGATGGGAGAGGCATCGTGTGAATTTGGAGGTATTACATCAGGTGGAATATCACTAACATTCGGAGTTGTGCTTCGCCTTTGCCGTTTCGAATGCCTGTCCTCTAACGTTAACAATCTGCCTTCAGAATCTGTAATTAATCCATCTTTCCATGTCACTACGTCTGTATTATCACTAATAATAAATTGATCTTGTACACTTTTCCTATTTTTAGCCTCATATATCTCTCGTAAGCTTCCAAATTTTCTATTGAAATAGGTGGGTTGGAGCTTGTGTGTATTCAAAGTGCCATTCTTGAAACTGCCGTTACTCTTCAGCAGTATCTGGTCTGACCTCTCTAAGGAATCCGTATAATCATCACTATCTATGTTGATATCTTTATTAATAGATAGTTTAGGTTTCCTGTCTAACGTATCCGGTTCGAATTCATCAGACTCTTGCACCCTTATATAATTATCTGGACAATCTTCAACTTCAATCAACAGATGTCCAGGTTTATCGTTATCATATCGCACTTTTGGGGGCTTACTTTCCAATGTTGATGAATTGGAACTCGGTGAAGATGATGGTGCACTACCATAGTTATAGCCGTTATTAACGTATACTTCACTAACTAAGTTACCGCGCTGAAGAAGTTCTGGTAGCGTATATGTGTTATCGCCCTTCTTTAAAACTATTAACTCGTACTCGTGCTCTTCAGATTGTAAAGTGTTTATGTTTAATTTTGATATGGTCATATTTCCGGTTTTCGTATTTATTACGGCATTTCCCATGGTCATTTCTTCATCCATTGGTAATGCTGTACTTAAACTTGGACTCGGTTGTGATGAAGACACATCTGCATATTCAGTAGGTGTGCTGAAGCCTTTATTACGGGAAGATCTTTCTAGGCTATCGGTTTCGTAATCGATTTGATTTTTATTTGAACAAGAGTTTACTACTTCTGACAAATTTCTAGAAAATTCATTTATGACTGCATTCATGTTCTTCTTGGTGATAGTAGGAATTCGTGTTTCTTCGTCAACTACCATAGCTTCATGTATCATGTCCGGTGGTGGAAGAGTCTTTAGTTCCGGAGGAGTGCTATTGATAGTGCAGTAAAAATGCTCTATAGCACTTTTCGGACGTGGTGGTGGAGGACAATTAGGCTTTACTATGGGTTTACATTGTCTCCTTCGAGATGATGTGCTTTGTGGGGAAGATTGACTGCTTGAATCGGTAGATTTTCGATTCTTGACTCTTTCGGAAGCCGCTCGTGGTGCCAGTGCCTTTGCTGGTGAAGGTATGTTAGTCGAAGGTAAAGATCTTGCTGGCGATCTTACTCGTCTTGGTGATGATATTACAGGAAGAGATTGCATTTGTATCTCCCTGCTAATTCCAGGAGGACTTGATTTTACTATTGGAATATCTTCTAACCATTTTCTTATAATGTGTTGTTTACTTTCAGTAGTTGTTGAGCAACTTGCGCAAGCTACCAACGATGGAAATTCCGGTAGTCTACCACACAGGGATTTGAAATCTTTAGGCTCGCAATCAGGACAGCCTGAACATGTACGTCTTCTACTATTTTCACGTTTAAGGCTGATCATGCTGTCACGTCTGCTGTTAAAGCTTTGTGAAGGATCATTTGCGGATTCAACTGAATGGTTGGTCTCTTCTTCGGGAATACCAAGTAGACTAGGAGCAAATCTTTTAGTGGCCATTTTCTGTTTGGCTATTGTAATCACTTCTCTTATTTTAATGAGGAATTCTATTGCCGCTGGTGGTGGAGTCTATAATAGAAAGTTTTGATCTGTTCGTATTGGTTTAAAAAGAAATCCAAATACTACGTACCTGCAATAAATGTGGTTCGAAATAAGCGGGATTGAAGTATAGTTTCTTTCTAATGGTACCGATCGCTTTGACATTCTCCGGTCTCTCTTCGCGTCCCTCCGGAGTCTCGATGATTGAAACATTTTCTTCCGGAAGCCTCTCAATTGTACTGGCATCCTGGTGATGAAACGAGTCGATTGAGTTCAGTGAAGAGTAAAGTTCACGACGGTATGGGTGCACAAGTGCCGAAGTAATTTGCATCTAAAAGTGAGGAGGTTGTGTAAACATTGCGTGGAAGCGTAAAAAAAAATTAGGTGAGAATTTATGCAGAAATTAAAATAGAAAAATGATATTCGTGTTTTTGCAATGAATTGGTTAATAGATGAGCACAAGGGTTATGTAGAATTATGGTAAACAGTAATACCTGCGAGTTTAAAATTTTAATATGAAACATATTAATTTATTTATATTTGTATATATGGTTTTAAATATGTTGGTCTTTTTTAACCATGTGAAAACAATATTTTAGTATGTTTTATATTAGTATAATATTGTCCTTCATGACGTATATGAAATTACTGATGTTAGTGTATGAAGAAGAATTATAATTGTAATCAAAAAATTACGTTACATAAAAAATGTGTTTTAATTATAACCATAATATTATACAAAATACAAACACGAAGTAGTGATGACAACATTATCAGAGACTTGTATTTAATCACGCGCTCATAGACTAAAAGCAAAAACTACTTCAGATTTTTATAAAAATAAAAAGTAGGTTTTTAAGTTTCATTTCTAATTTGGAAATATTTGAATAATCAAAAAGTATATAGATTATAATAATAATAATAATAATAATAATAATAATATGTCTTTATTATCGAAAGAATACTCCATTTACAGGATAATTATCACAAAATAATTCAGAGCAGCTGCTCTATAAAATGTAAAAATGCAAAAAAATAAATTAAAAAAGAAATAACCAATGTGCTGAAGAAAACAACAGAAAGTCTCTCAGAAATCAGTCGCAGTCCAGTGCAATTGCAACAAAAATCCAGAAATCCGACCACACAGCTACCTGAACGGATCCGGATAAATGCTCATAATCATAATATTTGTCATCATGTGTGTAAATGGTGCTTTAAGGCGAAAGGTGGTGGCCAAGTGTGCAAGAGAGATAAAAGTATCGGAAAATTATTCCCGTTTTTATAAACAAATTACAAAACCTATTTCCTTTTTCAAAGTAGTATATTAAAAATGCTCTTCTAAAGAGATGCAACATCTTACTTTTTTTATTTTTTTTTATAATAGTTGAGATATTTTGTTTAATTTCGGTATATAGTGTTTTTTTTTAAATTATGAGAAAGGGCGCGTAAAGAAAATATTGTTAAATATTATCCAAAAAAGAAAAAAAAATCTGATGACAATTACCGCCCGAAACGCAAATAGTAATTTTCTCTCGTGCTTTTTTATGTAGTTTTTTTTACAGCGAACGGTCGGTTGTGGTTCTGTTCCATTATGCGTGATTATGAGACAGGGAGGTGTGGAAATGTCTACGTAAATGTTTAGTTCATAATTTTTAAAATTATACAATAGTAAAAGAAGCAAATATGGGACAACTGTTTTGAGTTACTAAAATAGAACAGTATGACTTGACATTAATGGAATTTATTTAAATTAATTAATTAAATAAATAGTGAAGAAAAATATGTTATATGATAGAAGCCCAAAAAGGCTATAGTCAGACCAATTACCGGCTTTGAAAATCCCTCGTTCGTTTCGCACTCGGGTTTTTAAAACTAGTAACTATGGTATGTTTTATAAGAGTTTATTTTCAAAGCATGTTGTATACTAAATTTTTTAGATAGGTGGGTAATTTCTAAATTAAATGACAAAAACACCGTGACATAAGTATAAGGGCGTGTCGGAAATCTGACTTATTGTCATGACGTCATCTTCGAAGCAGCAAGTATGGTTTGTTTTCATATTTGAGTATTTATGTACGTGTGTTACTTGTAGGTGTCGATCGCAATAATTTATCAATTATGGCGAGTAGGTATATAATGCGGATTCTAATCCAAAATCTCATGTTATTTCTTATGGAGGTTCATTTTACAAATTCAAGGTTCTGTGACGTCATCCGCACCTTGGTCTGAACAGGTACACCTGTTTGAAAGCTGTTCAGACCAGTTTGATATCTGTTCAAAGCTGTTGGTCTGAACAGGTACACCTGTTTACCAGTTCAAACAGGTGAACAGCTTTGAACAGATATCAAACTGGTCTGAACAGCTTTCAAACAGGTGTACCTGTTCAGACCAAGGTGCGGATGACGTCACAGAACCTTGAATTTGTAAAATGAACCTCCATAAGAAATAACATGAGATTTTAGATTAGAATCCGCATTATATACCTACTATGGCGATCGACTCTTATTAGTTATTATTATCTAAGAATGCGATGTTGTGCAGTTTTTGGGTGCTCAAATTACAACCGGGAAAATTAAGGGAACTAGTATACTATATTTTAGTTTCCTGAAAGATGTGGAATTGGCAAATAAATGGATAAGAGCCTGCCAGTCAAAAGAAATGTTCAATTTAAAATATAGGAGTGTTTTTAATCCAAAATTTTGTATTACAATTCGACATGAAGGTTCCTTTCACATTCTTACAGTGCTTGTAACCAGAAAATATTCGCTAAGTAAAAAACAATGCCAGGCGACACTTTGTTTACTATCCTCATTGGTAAAGACTTTGATGAAAACTACATTTCGAATAAACAACATTGTTGACAAAAGATATCAACAGAAATTAGGGCTTCACAGAACCTGCTAAACTTTGATGGCAAGGGTGTTGGTGGAAAATTGGAGGCAATCAATTGTGTGCTCCTGCATTTTCTGGGGTTTAAAATTTCGGGCAAGAGAGCTTTTGCAAATAAAAAATATTTTGGAAGCATCTTGTTTTCCTATAGTTCCTGGTCTGGAAAAGTTCTTTCAACATGTCTTTTGGGATTCACACAACAAATTCACAGAATTCTTTTTTTTGTTACATGAAGTTGCCCCTGCTCCTGGTGATAATAATCGTGTCTTTTAAACAGGTACGTTACGAGTATAAATGTATTGATAACTTAATTTTAAATACCTTTTGTATAAAGAAGTTTCAAAATTCGGACCGGAAGTAACACTGTTATTCTTATCAAATAGCGATTTTTTGCAAATATGTCGTAAATTATGCATTCTATAAAGATTTGCTAAGAGAATAGAAGTACTTATAATAGAATTTTGAATAATTTTTATATAAAAAAAATCTTAAAAATTGGCTTATTTTTCTAAGAAGATAAAACTATTTAAAACAATTTAGAACAATTTTGTATAATATGAAACGCTCAGACGTATAAGAAGAAGGTGGTTTATTTCCTTAGTAGTATCTTTTATCCATGTTATTCCTGTCTGATTGATCACTACAGAACTGAACTCAGAAATTCGAAAACTTTAAATTGATAACTTGTACTGCAACAGGTGCGCGACAGTTTTGAATGAAGACATTTGGTCACGACCGATCATCGTGATCGCGCGCGTTCGGGTTGGGAAGTGGTGAGGGGTGTAAAGGGACGGAAAAATTATTAAAATATGCGTTTCGGTAGTTAATATTCATCGTAGAAAAACAATAAAAACACTAAAGTACATAAAAATTAACTCTACAACGTCGCCTTTTCACGAATTTTCATTTTGTCTGTTTTTTTTGGAAATTATTAAATATATCTCTTTTATAAAATAAAATATAAAAAAAGCAAAACGTTGTATCATTTCTATATACACTTAACTATATATACAATCAATAAAATTCGTGATATATTGCATAGTTTTTGAAAAAAACAGGAACTAAAATCAGGGCCATCTCTCGTTTCCGAAACACATTAAATGCATTTCACCTTTCGCCTTAAAGAGAATGTTTGTTCTACGTCTGGGTAAAACGAAAGACACAGATGATCGCGTCAATTGCGAGTGAATTGCGAAATCAACCTGCGAAAGCAAAGCATATGAGTCTATTTTGTTATTAATTAAATTAAAAAGGAAGTTAGCACTGCTGATCCTTCTCCTGTCGGTTAAAGACTGGAAGGAATGTCTTTCGAGAAGAGCAACGTAGTCAACGCCTCTAGGAGGATAAATGCCATCAATTCTGAAACTAATACGCTCCAAGGTTATTATAAATAGTGCGGATACCAAACGATAGATAGGACTGTACTTCAGTCTACTTCGAACGAAAGCGTAGTAGATCGACCTCACAGCCAGTAAACCATTGAAATTCTCGCATAAACGGATAAGGAAACCCAATGATTTAGTAGCCGCACTGCAAACTGAAAAAATACGGTCCGTAAATCGGAGAGCACAGTCGAAGAGGACTCCTAAATCCTTGAAGTGCGTATGCCTGGGTATTGCTATTCGATTCACATGGTAATCAAAGCAGACGGGGTTGGATATTGAATAGCAAGGGATGAAGGTTTTATCCCTGCGGAACACCTGAAGTAGGTGTAAAGTGATCAGATTGGAATCCGTGTTTCAAATGTAATAAGACCGATGACATGGGTATCAAGACAAGAGTTTAAGCAAACCAATCAAGTTTTTGGAGAAGCAACGAATGATCAATGCTATCAAAGGCTTTAGCAAAGTCAGTGTAAATAACATCAACCTGAAGGCGTTGATCCAAAGCTTTGCTTATATATTGCGTTATTTCAGTGTGATAAATGTAACTGTCTATATCCTGAATTTAAATACTGAAAGATTTTAAAATAAATTGTGACTGTAAATGAGAAATTATATTTACATTTCATTTATATGGTAGAAGACAAGTCAAAGGATTTGGAATGAAACACATAAACAGTATGGAACCTCAAAATTAGATGATTTGAAAACGGAATCTATCGCTCTTTAATCTTATCACCACTATCTCTCCGTGTCCACTGCATTCATTTCTGAGAATAATGTTCAACCCAACGCACAGTGTGGGATTTTGCTAATCTAGGGGAACTTAATTAATAAAAATTGATGGTTGGTATTCCTTCAAAAAGTACGCGTTTCGGCTCGTATTATATCAAACCTCCTTCATGTCATTACAAATTTGTTACTGGCAACGCGGTATAGTCGGGACTAGAACTACTATATAAAGCATAGCTGACTCGTCCGCCATTTTGGAGATAATTTTAAGGCGGTAAATATGTATGCTAATAGCAAATGTTGAATAGAACTTCGAATAATTGACTTTATTAAGCCGGTTTAGGACGTGAAATAATGTAGGTATAATTTTTTTGCAATAGTCGTATATTTAAGAAATACCCAGAATATACCGGGCTACACCAATGAAGAATTTACGTATAGCATACCTTAATTTTTAAATCAGGTTGCCATGACAGGAAAAACATTTTTTATGTCTAATATTTCTGAATTTTTATTCAAACATAAGTCATAAATTAAATACATTTTATTAAAAAATAGATAATTTATTTATAAATCATGGATAAATACAACAGAAATGAAAAGGTGGTAATAGTACCTAATGTGGTACCTACCAGAAAAATAATAGTTTAAGGCAAGTTAGAGACATGTTTTCCGTCAATTATCCAGACAGGCCTATACTTTGTGCAAAAACAATTCTGAACTTTTTTAAAAAATTTCAAGAAGATGGTTGTGTTCTAAATTCTTACAAAAAAAGAAATAGAACCAATCATGTTCGAACAGAAGACATGAAATTAAATATCCTGTCTTACGTAGAGGAATGGTCTGTAGAATTGCTTTTAGCTGTAGCTAATCATTTTGGAGTATCGTACAGTTCGGTATTCAAAACTCTGAATGAATTTAAATATAGGCCATACAAAATATCAAATCATCAAGAGCTTTTCGAAGAGGATAAGATAAAACGAACTGAGTGTTGTGAAATAATGTTTAACATGTTAAATGAAAACCAAGAAATTTTAAATAAAATAATTTTTACTGATGAGGCTACATTTACCGTAAACAGTGAAGTCAACTCTCAGAACTTTCGGTTTGTACCCTACATTTATCCATGAAAAATTATTTAATTTCCTATCCATTAATCCATTAGGTACTGGTCCCGTACAAATCCTCACGCTCAAAACCTGACCCGAACACAGTACCCTCAAAAAGTTAATGTCTGGATTGGAATAATAAGCGATAGACTTATTGGTCCATTTTTTTATTGACGGTAACCTCACTGCAGTGAAATATTTGAATTTGTTGAGAGACCATATCATTCCATCAATTAAGATGATGAATGTTGATGAACCCTGGTTCCAAATGGATGGGGCCCCGCCACATTCTACTAACGCTATCAGGAATTTTTTAAATAACTTATTTCAAAGACGGTGGATTGGTAGATTTGGTCCCATACTATGGCCTCCAAGATCAGCTGATTTATCTCCAAATGACTATTTTCTTTGGGGTTACCTAAAAAGTAAAATTTACAACAATGTACGAATACGCAACTTGAATGAACTAAAAGAGCGTATACGTACTGCATGTAATGGAATAAGGCCAGAATTTATTAGAAATACACTTCGTTGCTTTCAAGATCGCCTTGCTTATTGCCTTGAAAGACAAGGTGGACATTTCGAGAACTTGTTATGATATTAGACTTCACATTTAAGTTCGTTTAATTGTTATAATAAACTAATTATTTTGTTCCAAGTGATATTCTGCATTTTATTTATTAACAACATAACCTAATTCTTCTAAGCTTTATTTTGCTCTGTATCGCCCAGTGTTACCAGTACAAGTATTATTGCCGAATCAAATATTTTCGCGCTGAATTTTAACAGTTTCGTAAAAAATGTAAAAGGTTTTATGTACGCTGCAAAGTTTAATTTTTCCGTACAAATAATTTATGGTAGAAGTAAGAGTAACGGATCTCCAGAATATTATTTTATTTGTATCAACGTTACGCGGCCAGTGGGAAATGGCGGGAAATCCTTAATGTAGCAATTATGATGTTGACGACGTGATATATTTCGAATTTTAAAAATGTAAGAAAAATTGTATACAAAATTAGTTATTTACGATATAATTGTTAAAAGTGCTATTTTATTTTGCGAGTAAGATTTGCGACACGAGGGTGATTAGGAACTGGAGCAATTTAGAATAAGCAAAATAAAATAACATTTTAACGCGTGTATCGTACAGTGTTTCTGCTACAAACTCAATTTTTATTTTAAAATTTTAATAAAAAGTTTAACGAAAATTGACTGATAAAAATCTTATGACAGCTCACTGTTCCTGCTTGTCAAAATATGAGTGTATAACTGGTTGTCTACTATACAGTGACTATATCGCTAATGCATTGACAAATTTTTTTTTTATCATTACACATAGGGAAAATGCTATGTGTAATGATAAAAAAAGAGCCCGGTATAATAATAACTAAAAATAAGTACGTAATATGACTGACATTTATCTCCAAAATGGCCGACGAGTCAGCTGTCCTAAATATAGTACTTATAGTGGAGGCAATCCTTAAACCGTTGCACGTCATTCATTTTTTAAAAACCGTACCACCCAAAAAATTATAAAATTTACAATACACAATTATATTTTTCAGATATTTATATGTCAAATTTGTTTACATAAAAATGGCGTGCAAATCATATGATTTTTCAAACAGACTTGACTACGCTGCAGTATATGACGTCATTAACGAGTAATGACGTGCAACGGTTTAAGGATTGCCTCCACTATAGCTATAGTCGGGACGTTATCGTAAAGTGACGTCATTCTTTACATTTGCTCAAACGGTATTTCTGTCAGTCATATTGTGGTGGGGTGTGTGTCGAGCTATTAACTGCAAATTGAAAAAAAGTCAGCTTGTTTTGATGTTTGTTCTCCGCGGCGTCTTACAAGGTAAGAATTGTCATCTTGTTTTAAATTTTAAGGAGTCACTAACTTATGAAGTTCTTAGTAGATGTGTATATTTTTTAAATTGAGATTTAAAAATGTATCCTCATGTATCCAGTGTAAAACATTTTTTTTACTTTTCTATGTATATACCTCTATCAGAATAAGATTGGTTTAGCTGCGCCTGTTTGCGCTACTCATATATTTTTTTCATTTTCTATAGAGGTGTACAGCATGAAGAAACGAGACATTTTCAAATATTGCATCACAGCAAAAAGAAGTGTAGAAATGAACTCATTTGCCATTGTATATTTGAAAAATATAATATTTCCATGGACATAGACAACGAATCAAGGGTTTTGCAGGTATTTGTGAGCATCTTATGTAAAAAATTAGAAACAAAATGGCAAAACTGTCAACGTAAGCTGCCAAGGTTTCTAATTTTTTTTTGAGCAAATGTAAACAATGACGTCATTTTACGATAACGTCCCGACTATAGCTACTATATTTAGGACAGCTGACTCGTCGGCCATTTTGGAGATAAATGTCAGTTCATATCACGATACACTTATACCGGTATGCTCACTTTAGCTGTCAATGACGTCATTGCGGACAGATTGACAGTTCTCATATAGGCTACATTTTGACGCAGTTATCTCCAAAATGGCGGATGAGTCAGCTATGCTTTATATAGTAGTTGTAGTCCCGACTATACCGCGTTGCCAGTAACAAATTCGTAATGACATGAAGGAGGTTTCATATAATACGAGCGGAAACGCGTACTTTTTGCATGAATACCAACCATCAATTTTTGTTAATTAAGTTCCCCTAGATTAGCAAAATCCCACACTGTGCAACGTCTTGGCAAAAAATACTGTAAATAAACAAAAGAGATCAATCGTGCGAAAAATTATTATTTATAAACTGCTGTCATTGCTTGAATTTTCATTATCCACATTCTGACATTCTGTATATTTTTGTGACTTGAGTAGTATTAAAATAAAGTAATACTGAGTAAGTGAAAAAAAGTCCCTATTATTATACCTAAATCAGCATAACTTAAAACATTTAATCCGTTACTGTCACTGTTACTTACATTTTTCTTTCTGTCATCATTATGTTGCAGTACATCCGGGGTTATGTCCGTGTCTGATTCGGTCGTGTCGCTAAAACTATTGTCGGACGATGTAAAGTGCCTTCCAAGACCTAAAAGTGGGTTATTCTTTATTATGCCTTCCTCCACATTAGACAGACTGGGATTGTCGCGTATGTCTAAAACATTTGCACTGTCTTTGCGTCGTTTTCTAATGTGTAGATACAGGAAGACGGAGGCAACGTATATAAGACCCAGTAGTACGGAACATATGCCTATGGCCACGATTTCTGACATGCTCAGGCCGTTGCCATCGGAATTGTCAGATGATTGAGCGTCAGCTGAGAAAACGATTTCGCTGACATCTGTAATTTTATTTATAGGTATCATTAACGTTTGATGCGGTCAGAAAACTTACTACTGTGGTATCTGAGTGGTGTACCGACAACGCGAAAAGCTACGCAAGGCGAGAATTCCGCTTCTAAATCTTGTTCCGAGTAGATGTCTGAGTTTAGGTCTCTGCATTTGAGATGAACTAAAACTATACGACCGGTCATACGATTTCGCAATACAGGCTCGCCCTCCCACTGTAAAGAAAAATATTATAAAATGAACTTCATAATAAGTGCGGAAACAAATAACTATTTTTATAATGTTTTTCAAATATTATTTGATATTTACATGGCAGTTTTCTTTAAAGTTCCAAAGGAGTAAAGGAGTTTAGGTCATTACATTGCAACTCATTAAACCGTTGTTTGCGTTTGGCTCGAAGAAAACATGCCATAATTTGAGTAAGATCATAAATATTACTGTTATATAATTACAGAAAATAGGCTATTAATTTATAGTACTGAAACTTACAAACTTCATTCAATTAAAATAATATGTAATAATAAATTAACACTTAAGTATTAGCGTTACGAATAGCATGTTCCAAGTGCTCTCCATTACGTTGAACGCACAGTTCGTATCGTCATTACATATTTGTGACCATATCCGAAAACAGAGGCTGTTGCATCTGTCGTATTGCTTCTGTAATTTTCTCTTTTAACTGCTGTATTGTAAACGGAGGGTTATCTCGAAAGCCCATAGTTTCAGCATACCCCAAACTTATGCATTCAATGATGTTAAATCCGGAGAGTGACACACCAAAGAAAAGTCGGTGAAACGTGAAATTACATTGTTTCCAAGCGCCTCCCGCAGAAAGGTTCTTGTAGTATGTTTCTTGATCTGCAAAACATCCGAAGGTCATCTACAAACGATGTGAGAACACTTAGTAATATAGCGCTCTTGATTAACAGCTGCAGAATGTCCGTTTTCCTCAATGAAGTAAGGCCATATAATTTCTCGTCCAGAAACTGCTCACCACTTTTCTGGTCGTTGGAAACCTAAAAATCTATTGCTACGCCTATATTCACATGACCCGACAAATGAAAATGACATTAGTCATTGTACCAGATGTTACTGATGAACTTTGGATTATCGTATTGCAGAGCAAGGATTCTGACACAGTGCTCAAGTCTTGCAGCATAATCATCCATTCTCAATTTTTTGGTCGTCTGAATAACGTATGAATGGGTATTAAGTTGTTTCAATATCTTCTGAAGGATCCACCTGTTCATATTCAATTTTGCAGCATATCTCCGTTGACTACGACGTGGTAAGTCCATAATTTGACGGAATATTCACCCGTGATTTTTGTTGGTATCCATTTTTCTTCGTCCAGCTCTACCACCCCTTTGTGTCCACTTCTTCTAAATTAGGTTATAATGTTCAGTACAATTGCATTACCTAGTGTCTGTTCATTGAAACGTTCCGAAAATTGGTCGCGAACAAATTCAATGCTTGGACTATTTTGTCTAAAGCGTATGAGCAAAAACTGTGCTTAACAAAAGATTTTTTCTTCAGCAGATAACATTCCTTACGAACTTGCAAACATATTAATACATATAACCAGAACCAAACGTCAATCACACGTCAATGTTTATGTCAAACAACAGTGTCAATTGTTAGAGGTTTAAGCCTGGTTCAAATCCACTTAACTTAACTTAAACCTTAATTAATGTACCGTAAAATTAACACAAAATTTATGAAGTCGTTCACATTGCCTTAATTTACTTTAACTGCGCAGGCTTTTGAGCTGGAGTGCCAATCAGATAGGTTCTAAAACGGCTTTTTGTCTTATAAATAGGGATAGCTATGCACCAGATCAATTAAAACGCCGCGCCGTCGTTAATGATAATATAAAACAGCAACGTACAAAATAATAAAATAACTGTGGCAAATTGTGCAGCAAACTTCCCAAGTTTAGGTTATGCTAGTTTCAAATGACAGATTAGAAAATATGCCGTTTATGGAGGTTGTTGATTAGTGCAATTAGTAAACGTAAATTAAGAAGTTCCCTTAAGTTGAAGTTCGGCCAACTTAAGCCTCGTTCACATCCACTGAACTTAACTTAAACCTTACTTAACGTACCCTAAAATTAACACAAAATGTATAAAGTCGTTCACATTGCCATAATTTATGTTAAGTGCGCAGGGGTATGAGCAGCTGGAGTGCCAATCAGATAGGTTCTAAAACGGCTTTTTATCATATAAATGGGGATAGCTATGCACCAGGCCAATTAAAACGCCGTCGTTCATGATAATATAAAACAGCAACGTACAAAACAATAAAATAACTATGGCAAATTGTGCAGCAAATTTTTCAAATTTAGGTTATTTAGGTTATTCAAATGACAGATTAGAAAACAGAAAAAAATACGCATATAGAGCTATGCCGTTTCTGGCGATTGCTTATTGGTGGAATTAATAAACGTAAATTAAGCAGTTCCCTTAAGTTGAAGTTCGGCCAACTTAGTACAATGTTAATTTACGTAAGTGCAATAATTTTCATTGTGACCAGATACATAAGAAGCCATGTGTTTTAACTTTTGTTAATTTTGCTACTACCTTAATTTATGTTAAGTTAAGTGAATGTGAACAACACCTTAGTCCACTGTTAACTACCTTAATTTATGTTAAGTGGTTGTGAACAACACTTAGCTCACATTCAATTAACTCTACATAAATTAAGGTAGCAAAATTAACAAAAGTTAAAATACATCGCTTCTTATGTATCTGGTCACAATGAAAATTATTGCACTTAATATAAATTAACATTGCACGAAGTTGGCCAAACTTCAACTTAAGAGCGCGCCAAATGTCCTTCAAAACGCCCTGAAGGTCAACAATTTGCATTTGTATACATAGAGGGAGTGACCATTACCACATTTTAATATAAAGCTATGAAATGAATCTAAATGCTAGTTTTACTATTTTCCAGAAGATGGATATCCAAACGCCAGTTTAACTATTTTCCGGTAGATGGCAGAGGTGATGTTATGCTTATTGGTAAACAAAATAAATATCCTGAACATAAGAAACGTTCATAGTGGAGCGAAAATCTACAAAAAGACTCCAAAAAAAAACTATGTAATTCTCTACATGAAAGTGTTATATATGCCTTTTTTGCCAGGTACTGGAGATCTGTATTGCAAAAAATTGACAAAATTTCTTATGAAATGAGTTTTAAAAAACAAACACAAGCGCGCAACTGGGAAACTTGTTAGATATCACCTAGATTATAATTTTTTTGGCCCGAAAGCAAATTTATGAGCGTTTATTAATTCCACCAATCAGCAACCACCAGAAACGGCATTGCTGTATATGCGTACTTTTACTTTCTTATACGTAGTATAAGGAAGTATTGTGATGAAGAAAATTTTCGACCTCGAGATTTTTGCAGATGTCCATGTTTTGAAGTCCCCTGATACCGAAAAAGTGGTTTTTAAAAGATGTCTGTATGTCTGTGTGTGTGTGTGACCACGATAGCGGTCAAACCGCTATAGGTATCAATTCCAAATTTTGTATTTACGTGTATAATCTCCATCTTGAGATCGGATTAGTTTTTCAGTAAAATCGGTAGACCGGAAGTAGCAGTTTACTTCAGCGAAAAAATCGAATTTTGCCAATATTTCGTCAACTACTAAGTTTAAACAAATTTATAAAGAATTCATATATACTTAAAATTAAAATTGTGAGTAATTTTATTTAAAAAGTTTTTCGAAATTCCTACCGGAAGTAGGTCTTTTACTCTTATGGAAAATCAGTTTTTTGCGAATATCTCGCTAGTCATGCTTTTTACACAAGTACGTTACGGGTATAAAAGTATTTAAAACATAATTTTAAATATCTTTTGTATAAAAAAATTTCAAAATTCAGACCGGAAGTACCACTTTTACTCTTATCGAATAGCAATTTTTTGCAAATACGTCGTAAGTTATGCATTCTATATATATCTATCAAGAGTACAAAAGTATTTAGAACTGGATTTGCAATATTTTTTGTATAAATGAAATTTCAAAGTTCGGAACGGAAGTAGCACTTTTACTCTTAGCGAGTAGCACTTTTTTGATAATATCTTGCAAAGTATGCATTCTATAGAGATTTATTAAGAGAATAGAAGTACTTAGAATAGGATTTTGAATAATTTTTGTATAAAAAAATTGTTAAAATTCTATATTTTGAAACGCTCATACGTATAAGAAAGTCGTGTGTAGCCACACCTAATTTTTTTTTCTAAATTGTCATTTGAAACTAGCATAACCTAAATTTGCGAAATTTGCTGCACAATTTGCTACCGTTATTTTATTGTTTTGTACGTTGCTGTTTTATATTATCATGAACGACAGCGTTTTAATTGATCTGGTGCATAGCTTTCCTCATTTAAATGACAAAAAGCCGTTTTAGAACCTATCTGATTGGCACTCCAGGTGCTCATACGCCAGAGCACTTAACGTAAATTAAGGCAATGTGAACGACTTAATAAATTTTGTGTTAATTTTACTGTACGTTAAGTAAGGTTCAAGTTAAGTTAAGTAGATGTGAACAAGGCTTTATCGTTTCAGTACTGTAAATTAATAGCCATATTGTAGTACTATATCTATTGTGGATAAAGCAAAAAGCGTGTGTTTATACTCGTTTGATAATACGTTTGGGCACAAAGGAGATTCAGTTTTTAAATAGATATTTGAAAAATGCATATCTTAGTTTGAAGAAACTTTATCCTTTCAGAGAAATACTTAACCAATGTACAAAAAAGAATATATGTGATACTTTGTATTGCCACAATTTATATACTGTTCTTCAATATATCATACTGCCTATGACAATTTACATCATTCAATTCAGACAGTTCAGAATGCATATCTTCAGTATATTTATAACTTAAGGAAATATGATCATATTTCCCACAAAATTCGTAAAATTTCTTGGATGTAGGGCTTCAAATGTCAATATAAAATTTACCTGCTATCTAAGTAGATATTAATGCATGCTATATGCATTCTCAGCATAGTTCAATTTAGCTGGGTATGTGAATTCTCTAAATTATTAACCCCGGACCAGCACCAACTCCATATGGATTTGGTGCTGGTCAGGGTTAATAATTTAGAGATTTGGTCCAGTTTTTAACTTGCTTTGTTTACAACATACTTGTGAAGATTTGCATAACAGAGTCTTCTAGAATTATGCGTTTTGAAAATATGAAGCGAAGAGTAGATATTCGTAAAAGAAAAGGTAAAACCTGGAAATGCTTAGTGTTATATATGTTTTCTAATAGATTTTCTTCAACGAGCATCCTAGAAGATGTTTTCTTTACAGTAGGCGAAATATCTTAACACGGCTTCAATGCGTAAAGGAAGAGTTCAATATTTTTTGTCATATTGCTAAGATCATTTGAATGCTTACTTGTAAAAAAGTCCTTCCTTCGTCTCTATAAAGTCTAAATGGCACGTCGGTTTCAACTGGATTCCTCAGGTCGGCCCAACCAGTGTTTGTCAAAAATTTTGCTCCTAATATGGCGCATATTGGTTTTGCCACACCTAGAACAAAATAAAATTTCTGTTTTCATTTTATAGTTTATACTTTTAAACGGTTAATTTTACAAAAAAAAAGAAATACAACGCTTGATGAATTCACCCCAATTGTGTATGTTTTTATCGCTAAATAATATATTGTTATTATTATTATATTCATAAAAGGAATAATTTGTTTTATTGCATTTCTGAAGTTATACTAAAGCAATCTTGCGGAGCTAAATCTTAGATCTCTTAGTTAACTTTTTGCAAGTATATGTATTATTTTTTGCTAGATACTTAAGCTGGAATTCTTGTCGATTATGATGGCAAAGTGTCCATCGTGTGATGCAATATAACGGATTTCCAAGAATACCCTATTGTGTTACATTCGATCCGAAGCCTGAAAATGTCTTTGTACGATAGTTATGCCAAATTTGAAAATTGCATACAGAAGTTGTTTGAACGATATCTAACGCGGAAATCTACAATAATTTGCTAAAGTGTTTTGGTACTAGAGTCCGACTCTGATTTATGTCAATAAAGATTGGAGACTTGTCACTCCGTGATCAAACGTAAGTAGAATAAAGTCTAGCGTCTAAAAGTAAAATAATAAAATAAAACTCTCTACATAAGCAAGGTAGAAATATAAGTGGAATAAATGTGCGGGAGGTTTACACATAATTCTAAAAGCGAGAGCAGTATCTCGAAATGAAAAATTAAAAGTTAAAAGACAATATTAAGACCAATCTTGTCTTGTGTATGCCAGACCTGGATGTTAAGAATGAAAAGAGGGTAGAGATTTGGGAATGGAAAATACTAAGGCATAACTTTGGTGGAAAAAGAACTGCAAATGGCTGGAAAAGAAGAACGAATTTAGAATTGTATTGCCAATTACATGAAAAAGCGGAAAGAAGTAACACATGCTGACTATGTTAAGTCTAAGCTACATAGATGTATGTTTTAGCACAATTTTTTCAACTAAATTTCTTTACTTATATAACTGTTAGAATTAATGATAGAGCATAATAAGTAAATTAACAGGTTAACCGTAATTAATAATTATTCAAGTTTTTAGTGTTTAAAAGTTTAATTAAAACTAATGAACCACAATACATTGTTTTAGATCATAAACAGTTTTAAACAACTGTTCAATATCTAAAAACAAATATGTATATATCAAATTACTCACACATAATTAAAGTATTGTTTTACCATCTGACACCATCATTTGAAAAACGTCTACACACCGCTAAAGCATCGCAATGAAAATTATCACATAAATCTATAAATCAATGATATGATAATGACATACCTGGTTTCTAATTAGTATTTGTATTTTGTATGTATATATATTTATTACAAAGTTGTGTAGTCATTCAAAATCAATTAAGAAAACAGATGTACCGTGTAATGTTACATAAACTATATAAAGAATTAATAATAAAATTGTTCTTACTCATCATGTGCTTCTGTAAAAAGTTTAACAATGGAGAACTTCATATAATTATATTTTATTACAAGAAGCATGTCATTGACGTAATTTTTTCTATTATTTGAAGAATTTGTTTTTTTTAATCAAAACAAACATCCATATCCATCAAAAATTTAAAAGCAATGTGTAATTAATCAACAACGTTTAATTTAAATAGCATATATTGGTTTTGTATTTTTGTAGTGTTTTTCGTTAGTTGTGATGACTAGGGATGGACAGTCTTTACTTAAATGCATAATATAATTCGAAATTGGCAACAATAATAGCGATTATTACTACGTCCAAGTTCGAATGATGATATCACTCGTTTCTAGTGATGATGAGTTCGACAGTCAGGGCTACAGTGCTATACTACTATAAAGTGATTGCAGGATTGGAATTTAAGTCCAGTCCTGCAATGTGACCCTAACTACTGATCCCTAGTAATGACTCTAAGGGATTTCGCTATTCAACAATTGAATTAAAGACATATTCATAAATTATGCTTCCTAAACACCACTGCTTTAGAAAAGGCACATATTGCTGTGAACCATACATTTTGAAAATAGTATTAAGGTTAATTTAGTTATAGAATAAGCGTTATAATTCACTTGAATATTTATTTAAGTTTAAATAGCTAAAGCTATATTAATCACTTAGGTAAGATGGGTTGCAGATACCATAAAGGATAAATTCCTTCAGTGAAATGTCATTTAATTGTATAGCGTTGGACAAATAAAGTTATTATTATTATTATTATTATTATTATTATTATTATTAGTATTATTATTATTATCTGCAATAGAAAAGGACGCATTGTAGAGGACACAAAAGTACTAAATTAGCCATTATAAACCACATAGGTTCAGCACAATAAGCCTTATTGGCTGCAGGGCAAGATGTTGGACAGGCCTGGGGAAAAAAGAAAAGATTCTAAAAGATTTAATTGTAGTATTTAGAATATGAAAAACATCCACGTTTTCATTAATACTTTTTTTACTTTCTCTTTTCTTCCAAAATGCGGTTAGAGTAAGCAGAATTTACTCTTCGTTGTAGCATTTTCCGATATTCCTTTTTCAACACGTTCTTCTGGTTTTACCAATATAAATCTTAGGGCATGCATTACCCCTCAAATTATAGATTCCTGAATTATAATCCCATTAGTCAAAATATTTCAAAATCAGTAAAGAAAATTAATATAAACGAAGCGTTTAGCACTAATAATAATTTATCGATATACGAGACTAAAAGATAAAATCTCAGAAGATCAAAATTCATGGATCTATAAGATCAGCTGTAATTAATGTTCAATGATTTATATTGAAAAAATCGGAAGAACGTCTGAGAAAAGAATATCAGAACATTAACACTCTTTTAGAAAAAGAAAGTGATTGGTTTCCAAACAATGCGAATGAAGATGATCAAACGAAAGTTATTCAGGAATTAAGTGAAATTTTATTATTACTCTATATATTTTCGATTATAATGTTCTTCAGTACTAAATTCTATTTCACTATATCCTCACCCACTTATACCCATGCCCGTTAGTTTATACATAAAAAAAAATATTGAGCCAAGAGGACGTATAAACAGTTATTATTCGATTAATTAGATAGCTTCTAGACTTAAAAAATGCATTCAATAATAAATTCACAATAAGGAACGGGTTTTGTGAGGTTTTTTCCTTTCCTGAAAAGTAAACTGTTTTTGATACGCCCTTCTAGCATGATGCCCTCGATATATACCGGGTGGTGCAATAGTGTGTTGGCGGAGCTTAGCATGAAAACTAATAACGCTGTAGCAATGAGACTTTACGTACGTATTGCCGTGATCCCTACATTGGTCAGGCATTGTAAGATAAATAAATAATTATGTAATAGAATAAGTAAATAATTTATTAGTAGTAAGTGTAGGTATAGAAAAATGTATCATGAGTTGCATAACCGCAACGGCGTAACATTATAATGTTAGGTAGATAACACATTAAAATTGGTTTAATCTCATAAAAATCTACAAAGAAAAACAATGTTCAATATTGTTAACAGCTGCATACAAATCAACCTACAAGAAGACGAGGAAAGATGGTTCGAAGATATGAATGAAGTTATCAAGGTCCAGGTTCATAATAACATAATTAATAAAAGTAGCATTCCAGTCATATGCAATGTTTTTCCTGTTATTGTCAAAGCAAACGTCTGCAAAAGAAAGATACGAATAGTGTTAAAAAATAGTAAAAGAATACACTTAAATGATGATAGAAGCAACGAATTCATTTATAAACATAATGAAGGATGGCGTTAATGAAAAGGAATGTACCTACCAAGATAAGAATATCGCAAATGTGCATTGACATTAACAATAACAAACAATTTAAGTGCGTGAATAATTTTGTGTAATTTCGAGATGTCAAACAATATTGGTGCAGGTCAGTTTAGGGAGAACGTCAAGAAAATAAATCTGAGCAGGACAATGCCAACATAAACGTTAGTGTGGAGTGTGTGGCGCTGCGAACGATGTATGGTTTTTTCGGATGACCGAAAATGATAAAAAGGCAAGTACGAGAGAGGTACGGGAGAGAAGTCGTCGATCCATGGGTGAGGCAGTCTAATTTTTAAAGACGCGGTGAATCTTCGATCTTCGTAATTTGGTGATTGCAGGTGTATAATACACTGCATAGAAATCATCCTTAGCAAATGTATTAAGTTATTTTTTATTTTAAATAAGTATTTTTCATTTCACAATTAATTTTTTTGTCATTTAGTTTAATTTCATTTTTATTAACTATCAATATGACCGAACAATATAAAGAGGAATTTGATGAAATATATGAGCATCATAAGTAAGTTATACTTTAATAATAAATTATGCTAAAGATGCTACGTGAAAATGTTCATCTTTAGCAAAGCGTTTAATGAATTTATTTAATATTTTAGATGGGATTAGTATCTTCTTTGTTATAAGTAAACTAAATAAATAAATAATGGGAGTCTTGTTAACAATGGAGAGAGGCATCAATGACACAACGTGTGAATGTTTGTTAGCGATGTTATCTATACTTTGTTAATAAGTTTTTTTTTAGATACAAAATTTTTATAGGGAATTCAAATATTATACGTAAAGATAGGTGCATTTTTGACAAACAATAGCCAATTTGTGATACGTACAACGTGCAAATATTTGCATATGATAATTGGTGACAGTCTTATCAAGGTGTTTTCCTGTTCTGCGGAATTTTGTATTTTTCAAAGACACTTCGTGTGAATGAATGCCTTTGTGGAAGCAAAATCTAGCATAGTATAAGAAAACTATTATTTCTTTGAAATTACACAATGTTAAAATTTTAATATAACAAAGAGCGATATTTATTCTAAATCTACATGTTATATTCGTAATGTAATGTGTTTACGTATTTATAAAATACACGTTTTTTTCCCTTACTTGTTATTGGAATGTAAAAGGACACTTTCTTTTACGGCCACATGTGACAAGAAATTATTTTCATCGACACTGTTATTATACGATGTTAAAAATTGAATATAAATATTTTATGAGATTTAGTTTTTTATTAGTAACCTTATCCTATATATTTTAAATAAGAAATGTTGTTAGAAAAATAAAAGGAACATCACTGCTAGAACCTACAAGAAATACACGAATGTTAATAGAGATTGAATTAACAAATTTAATAAAGAATTTTTTTTACATGACAACGTTATCTCTACATTCGTTTAAATTATGCAGCTTTGTATTATTGTAGTTTGATTAAGTTATGCTGGTACAAGATTATCAATTTTTTTTAATACAGAGTTATAGCATATAGAATTTGATGGCGATGCCTAACGTATAGCAATAACACATTTATTATAAATAAAGAATAATAAAAATTTGTCATCAGATATATATATATATATATACTATCATAGCAGTATGTAGTATGCGACTGTGCATTTTCTAATTTTATTTACAAACATACAGACTGTTCCAAATTTTCGCAACCACCTTCAACCTTTTTATTTTAAATACATTGCTATACTTTTTAGATATTATGATAATAGCCATTCAAATTATCTTTGCAATGATATATGAATATGTGCACTTCAGACTGTTAGTTTTGATTTTATTGATAATTTTGTTAAAATCTTGACAGTTGCAGCATCTAACATTTTAAGCCTTAGTCTGAAAATGGGTAGAATGCTTCACGTAACTCTTGTGTTACTAATTTATGGACTAACACGTTATTTGTTTTGATGTTGAACAAAGTGAATAAATATACAGGGTGTTAAATATGTCGTGTTTAAGTTATCGATCTTTATTGGTTATTTTCTCGTTTTTTTTTAATATAACCTATAATATTTTTATAAGTCAGTATATAGTATATATTTTAGTATACAAGACGTTTTGTTTTGTATGTATGACAAGGTCAGAATGTTTATATAATTAGCTTGCTCAACTGTGCTCGAGTGTGGGAGTCGCATAGAAATATCTACTATTTCGTGATAATGTTATAAAATTAATGACTAGATCAACCCACTTGGCACTTTTCTATGTTCTAATTCGTCTTTACGATGTAAAAAATTCTAGGAACTTGTACAATGTATACGTATGTAAAATCTTTGGTCAGTGCTATTTCAGTAGTCGTTAGGTCATGGTTAGGGATTCTTGTATTTTGTGAAAATTGGTAACAAGTGATCTTAGGTAAAAAGTGTACGATATTTATATATTTCAATTGTAAATTGTGCTTTTCCTGAAATATATTTTTCTATAAACAACTGTATGTGTTAGTCAGTATAGTTGTCTCAATATCATAAGAAAAATATAAGATATGTTGATGGGTTATATGATCATGAAGAGAAATGGTGTTACGTTAGTTCATGCGTTCACAAGAAAATATTTTCAATATCGTCTGACGTTTGACAGACACAGTTTCTTAAAGAAGCGCGGATTTTGATCGATAAACTAAGCAATAACTACCAAAGTATTGTCAGTATTTAAAAAAGTTTCAGAAAAAGACGTAGATAGTCAAATGATTTATAAGTTTGATTCCAAAAAAGTGACCGGTTAGGGAAATAGCGGCGAAAGAAAGACGAAAGTAAGGAAGTTTGGGCATTTCTAACGAAATAACTCGGAAAATATCGATGTTAGAAAAAAATATTTCGAATAAAAAAGTTAAGTAATTCAATTTATAAGAGAAAATGTGGCTATAGTTTTTTGTGTAAACCGAACCGTTCTCGAGACATAGAATTAAAGGCATTTCTCGCGATAGCGGCGCCACTGACACTCGGAGAACCTCTCAAATCTAGAATTATGCTCAGAATACACCCCTTTAACATATTACACTATCGAAAAAATTGCGCTATTTTTTGCAAATTTCTCTCTTTTGAGCGATAATTCGACTGGATTATGTTAGATATGATAGAGTTTGAGAAGAAAGAATTTTATGGTACAGACGCGGCTGTACCATAACGTAAGAGTGCACACACATCATATGATTGGCTGTTACGTTCTGTTTGGAGATGTACCTAGTTTGATTTAAACGGCTTTTATAGGATCATAAAGCGAATATACGTAAAACGATCGAACATAAATATCATTAGAAATTACGGCTGTACTAAATACTTTATACCTTCACTTTTCTAGTATTTCTTTTAAACATTAGGGAACATTAAAAAATATACAAGTAAATTAAAGAAAACAGTCCTACGAAAGTATAAAGTGCGCCTAAATTTTCAAGAACGTTATATTTATAATGTAGGTATCGAGATCGTTACTCCCTTGTTGTTTACGATTATGCGATTAGCAGTCGTGTGTAAATTTTACAATTCATAATTTCTAGACACCGTAACATCCTGTCTACTATATTGCTTAATAAAGAATACAAACTATTCATTTTGATTTAAATTATTCCTAAAATTTGCATAATAGTGAAATTAACGTCCTATGAACAATATGTATGTATGTGTTAGATTCTAAATACGTTAGGTCAACTTGAAATTTGTGTATTCGCAAGCTGTTTTACCAATAACTAAGAAAGAAATTATAATTACGTTTCTATTTGGTATTTGAGGACATATCAATAAATTCGTATATTGTATGTTTTGAAATGGTATTGGGAAAATGAAACGGGGATATTTGTGATATGATTCGGAATTTATACTGTAGATTATTAATTGTTATTATGGATATACAAACCTATTTATATGTTGAATAGGATGTTACTATCATAAATGATAGTATTTGGGTTTGGCAAGATATAACGTGTCAGCTTAAGTATGAGTCAAATGGCAAATATTTTTATTATTGATTTCACAGATAACTTTATAGGAAAGAAAAATTTGTGCATCACAAGAAGCCTAATACTTTTTGTTCAAAGTTGAGTTATAGTACTTGGTTAGAGAGAAAATGAAAAAAGAAAAACAATTTGCCATTAAAGTACAGTACACTTATTTTTATAGATATTAAAAAATCCACTTAAAAATGTTGTTTTAAATTTTAAAATATGCACATTTAAGAATAATAATATATTAAAATAAGTGAGAACATTAAAATTCACTGTTATAGAGCAATAATAATAGCAAATACGTAATATTTTTTTGTACTCACCGCCTATAAAGTGACATTTCGCGCATGCATTGCTTGACGAACAAGGAGTATTTCCCGGTAAAAATTGCAAAAAACACCGGCTCTTTGGGAATTTTAAAAAAAATTGAACTTTATAGAAATAAAATTAAGTCTATAAAATATTACTTCGCTCGAATTTTCTTTATTAGAAGTTAGGGAAATAGGAGTAATTGGTAAAAATTCTTCCAAAAAAGTTGTTAGCGCCATCTATTTGACGATTTCTCAAGTATCATTCACATTCAGAGTTAATTATGATCAAACCCAAAAAGCGATGAATTCACTATAAATATAAGAATAAATACTTCATATGCAAGAATATAATAACTTAAACGTAATGGAAATGTGAGTAATAGGTATGTACGTACATGAAATGCTTAACTTACTTAGGTAATCTATTTAAGGTTAGGTATGATACTAATCACTTTAGTCAATAATATTTTTTTAATTTAATGCTCGTACAAAAAATATTGTAGAAACCACTTGAGTGAAGACATCTTCTACGCATAAAAGCACTCGCTTCCTTCGGTCTTCCCGCACTTGTTTCGTAAATAACTATTAACAGCTACCTAAGCTAAGTGATTGTCATTTTTATTGTTACTTCAATAATAAATTTCCTAATTTTCACGTAATAGTTATTTACGTGGCAAGCTTAGTAAATTAGTCTTTACGGGTGAGCCGGGAAGATTGTGGGGCGAGCGACGAAGGAGCGAGTCCCATAACCCGGTGAGCCCAGTAAAGACTAATTGCAAGCGAGCTGCGTACAACGTTTTATTTCCTCTTGTAGAAATAGATAAATATAAATAAATGATACAGTAATACGAAGCCAGTCTCTGCACTGTAGAAAAATTAGTTTGCTGTGATGGTAACCAAGGAGATTCGTATGTTTTGTAATTAAAATTACAAAAATAAAACCCTTTGTCGCTCTTTGTAAAAAAAGTGTTATTGTAATGGACTTAATCGCGGATGAAGACTTTCAGGGAGATTTTACTGCTGTTTGCAAAGAAATTGAAGATACGGTAAACGCAGCCAATGCCTGCCTAATACCTAAAAAATCCAAAGAACGGTATGAGAAGCAATTTAGGGTTTTCAGTGAATGGCGAAAAGAGAAAGGAATCAAAGGTGTTAATGAAAATTTAATTATGAGCTTTATTTATGAAAAGGTAAATAAAAATTACGTTTGTATGCCAACACATCTGATTATATTCCTTTTATTAGTCACTTAAGTACAAACCATCGTCACTGTGGGCTTTTATGTCTATGCTGAAGACCACGTTGTTAGTGTACGAGAACGTTGATATTGGAAAATTTACTAAAGTAACCAGCTTTTTAAAAAAGAAGTCATTGGGTTATCAACCGAAAAAGTCTAGAAATTTGAGCAGACAAGATATTGATAGGTTTTTGACAGAAGCACCAAATGACAGATATTTAATGATAAAGGTATGTTTCCATAACTTATCGGCGTAGTTATCTAAAAATATCTTAAATGGAGGGTGCCGTCGTGAGGAATTGTATAAGATGCGAGTTAACGATATTAAGGACAAAGGAGAGTATATTGTTATTGAAATTCCTGATTCGAAAACCCATGTGCCCAGAAAGTTCACTATTGTTGCCGATGGAGAAGGTTTGAATTGTTTGGAACTCTACCGTCAATATTAAAAATTGTACAATATTAAAGGAAGTATTTATTATAAATGTTTTTTTTTTTTTTTTGAAAGGTCTTGACAGACAGAAAGGGCCTGTAAAGACGCCATGGCAACCCTTTACAGGAACCGTTCCTGTAAAGAGTCGTCTACTTAGGTAGTCTAGACGACTGTAATTGGTATCTAACAAGACAAGAGGAAATAAAATAATTTACAATTGATACCAAATTCTTAGAGCTGAAATGCATGGAATTAAACAGAAATCACAAGTACATATATAATACTTTAAGAAGCCGTTATAATATACAATAAATATAAAATTGACAAAAACAACAAATTCAGAATTAAAATAATAGAAACTATTTAAGATGATGCTGTTCAGGCAGTATCTCTATTTTGCATATTAATACTTTTACGAATAATAATATGTATGTGTATGTATGTAATTTATGATTTAAAAAAATGGTAAAAGTTGAGTACGTTTTCGGCACGTTTTAATCTTTATTGCTGTATTTTACCAATTACTAGAACGTCACTGCAGCTAGAATCGTATTCTTGTTCTAAAAATTTTATTAAACAATCATCGGGCGAGAATTTTTCTAAAGGTTCTTCGTTATCATTAACGTTAATGTTGTCGTTGCTTAATTGATCACCTTCCAAAGCTTGGTAAGCAATAGTTTAATCATCATTGATTTCGTAAACCGGGTTGATGTTTATCACGAAAACATTGTAGTATGGCTATTCACCATACTTGAATGTTTTCGTTATCTACATTTCGAAAAGCGTCGAAATCTTGAATAATATTTAAAAGTGCTAATGATTCTTGCGATGCCGATCCCTCTACTTCTTCTACGATTTCTTCCACCTCAACGGGGTACAATTTATTCCACGATCGTTTAATCGTGTTCCGCGGTATATCGTTCCATGAATCAGCTGATGACAAAATTGCATCCTTCATAGACCACTTCTTATAAAATTGCTTCAGGTCTCCAGTCTCTTCTAAAGCACGACGAAGGAGTAGTTTTCTGAAGCGTCGCTTAACTTCTACTGAGACGCCTTGGTCCATAGGCTGCAATATTGATGTTATATTAGGAGGTAGATATTTGATTATAAAATCTCCGTCACTTGACCGATGCAGAGTAAGCTTAACTTACGAGTGTCAGCAGCATTTGCAAACGCCATTAAAGTTATGCATTCTTTGCTCATTTTATAAACGGGTGCTGACTTTTCCGAATGACCAGCTAGCGTTTTAGATGTCTCCCAAAATAACTCGGTTTCTTTGACGTCATAGATTTGCTCCTTCGTCAGATTGCGCCGTGCTATAATTCGTAGCAACTCGTCGCAGTATAAAATAGCCGCAGTTACATGTTTTACCCTGAACATACAATATACATGTGAACAAAGCAAGAGCGCTAATTTAACTAAATATAATATGTATGTAACTACCACAAATGTAAGTGTGGCAGGGGTAATCGAGGGAACGGGTAATAGAGGCACGAATAACCGGGGTTCTACTGTATATAGACCGTGTCCAAAGTTATCGGTGCACTATTGCTATCTCCGTTGTTTTTTGAGTTATGATTTTGGTCAAATTAGAAAATTATTAGTGTTTTTAACGCTGATTAGTATGCAGTTCATGAAAGACAATTGAATTACGTATTTTTGAGAAATTTGAAAATTTATAGTTTTTTTTTTTAATGGAACACCTGTATATTTGTACGTATTTTAAAAGAGCATAATATTTTGAACATAAAATATCAAATACAAAGCTATCTTTAACTAAAAAATAAACAACTGAGAAGTGTTTAAACCTTAAGAAAATTGTTAACATTTAATTCTATGTCGGTCATGGAAAATAATAATAAAACATAATGTAACGGTATAAAAAAACACAATAATCAAATAAGTTTCATGTTTTATTACCTATTCAACATTTTGCCTAACTTAATAAATGTTCAAAGGCATTGCCTTGCTGTTCAATGCAGTTTTCGGCTTTCACGATATGTAACGCTTTCTGTAGCTTTTTTAATAGTTCGACAGAAAATGTTATTTAGCGTTTGTCTAATATGTACTAGTTTCGAGTAGTGGTGTTGCAAATGTAACTATCCGTTACTAAAGTACTCGTTACTCGATAAGATCCGAAGTAACGAATACTGGTTTCAAATAATCGTTACTTTTCCAAATAGTTACTCTCATAATATATAACTTTTAGAAAATGCTTTCCTGTCTGAAATATTTTATTAAGAAATATAATTTAGAGTAAATAACTTAGTACAAAATATTTGAATTTAACCAATTATCAGTATTACTTGTATTTGCGTAAGTCGATTTCATTATAAAAGTTTTGTTTGAACTTATTGGATTGATGCAATGTAAAATAATTTTTTTGCCTTGTACTACATTCCACATTTATTTGTGTGATTTAATATGGGAGTCCGGGACTTTTATGGTTTTATGATAAAATATCTCCCCTATCGTAAATAAAACGGCTCCTTAAAAAATACTTAAGGCTTTGGCATTTTACTTTTAATTTTGAGTTGGAATGGTTTGTATGATACTTTTAAGGAATCTCATTTATTTAACGTAATATATATTAAAATTAGTATATACACAGAGAAGACTGTCTAATACAATCTAGATTATAGAAAAAATATCATACCGGTTTTAATAAGTTTTATTAATACTTAATAATCCAGTTAATTGTCTCTATAATACAAATGTAATACAATGTCTTTAACATTTACTAAACAATAAAGTTTTGGCGTGTATAAAAATTTAAGTGCTTTCAAATTTCAAATATATTGAAAAAGACAATGAAAAGGAATAGCTACCGAAAAACAAAACCTCAAGTATTGCTTTAAACACTAACCTTCCCAAAAACAGTAACGGTTTGGACGCAGCTCTTTTTTTTGTTGTTGAAAGTTTGGGTATAACAATCGAAATATGATGTGGTGCACCTGTCGTTTCCTAAATTGTTTTATTTTGTGGATGACCACTCAATATTTTCTAATTTTGTATATACATACACAACTTTGCTGATGTTAATACGTTGGCGATTAAATTAATCTGCAGATGACAACGGCGTAATGAAAGACAATCGGGTAATTTTTGTATATAGGCTGAACCAATCGAGACAACTATACAGACTGTGCTAAGTAACTTACTTCCTGTTACTTTAATTGAAAAATATTTCAAGTAAAAAAGAAGACGAACAATTAATAGTATTATACGTTATAATAATCCTAATTAACAGATTCATATTAAATTTGTGTAATACTGTGTATTAAATTTTCTTGCTGTCACTATGCGTAATACAAAAATTAATACTTACGATTATATTTCTAATAGCCTGTATTATACAGTCTTCTCTGTGTAACGGATAATTTTGTTTGTACCATATATTAACTATACATGTGCCCGCACCGCACATTTTAACGAGTACTCGGTAACGACTAATGTAACGGATATTGAGTTCGAAAGTAACGGATAGTTACAAGTATTGAAAAGTAACTGAATTCAACATCACTAGTTTCGAGTTCCATAACATTTGCATATCGCTGCTTGTATACCTCATGCTTTACAAAACCCCAAAGATAAAAATGTAGGTGTGTCAACTCAGGAGAGCGTGCAGGCCAACGATTGGGCGCCTTGGTTGCTATCCATTTTTGATTAAACCTTTCGTTGTAAGTATTAACGTAATTATGAGGAGGTGCCCCATCTTGCTGAAAGTAAATACGAAGCCTATCAAGTACTGGCGTATCATCTAAAAGACCATCTAGAATTTCTGTTAATAACCATACATAGCGGTCTCCAGTTAAGGTACCTTGATGGAAAATAAGACCAACAATTCTCTTTCCCATTAATTCACACCACACGTTTAAACTAAACCGATGCTGGGAATTGAGCGGATCAACTATCGGAGGATTATCTCTTCTCCAATAATGCTGATTTTTCTTATTGCACATACCTGAACTAGAAACGTCAGAACATATAATGTAATGTAAATTATATGGACGTTCATTATAAAATGTCTCAACTGCATGCCCGGGAAGTAAAGTCTGAACTTTGTGATGTTTGTACGCATGCAACTTATGTTTTATTAAAATACCGTGCACTGTACTCTTTCTTCAAATCTAATTCTCTGGTACAACTTGGAATGGATTTTTCTGGATTGGGTTCAAAATAACACATTTATTTCCGTTTCTTAGTCTATTAGAAAATCTTTTTTCCATCTTCGTATACTAAATGTTTCTTCGTTATTTCGAAAGTTTTTATACAGTATTAGAAAATAAAACTGGTTTGGTGATTGACGATTCACATATAGTAACGAAGCGCACTTCTTGTATTTTTTCTAGAAATCAGATATGCCTCTAGCATATCACACTTCACACTTTTCTAAATGCGTAAACGATATTATTTTTAATAAATATGGAAGAATAAATGATTATAACAAATTATTAGATTTTGAAAGTTTTTAGCAATAAGTCGTTTAATAAAAAAAAGAACTAAAGAGCACAACACAAATTCAAATAACCAATTACTTTAAATAACTTGTCATGCGAAAGAGAACGCACGTTATTGACAAGTTCAATGAGCAGAGCATACCATTTGTTTGGGTTGAACTGAAAGAAGCCTACTATTAATAATGTTTTTTGATATCAATTAAAATCCAACACAACTACTTTATTATTTGTTTAAGAACAACAGTATATTGAAGCTTTTATATCCAAATAAAATGATCTTTCTAATACACAGGGTGCTCCATTTAAAAAAATATAAATCATCAAATTCCTCAGAAATATGTAATTCAATTGTTTTTTCATGAACGGTAAACTAATCAGCTTTAAAAAAACACATATAATTTGCTAATTTAACCGAAATCGTAGTTCAATAAATAACAAAGACAGCAATAGTGCATCGATAACGTTGGACACGTGTACTTATACCTATATTCTTTGGTGGGGTTCATGCGTAATTTTTTAACGCGAAGACCGATTTGCACTAATCTTTTTTTGTTTGAATGAGGATACTCCTCCAGTATTCCTGTCTAAATTTACTTATATGTAATATGATTAGGCGATCCGCTTATTTTGATTTATAAAATTCACTTTACACTTATTGAAAATCAAATATTGGAAATATGTTGCAACTTTTGTTTAAAATAATTAATTCTTTTACTTCTATACAGGGTGTTTAAAAAAGATGCGGCAATATTAAAGGGGTTGATTGTCCAGGTCATTTATACAAAAAAGTTTATAATAAACAAGGTCCGCAAACGCTTCGTTACCGATCTACAGCGTGTTGAAGTTTAATTAAAAGAAACAATAAAAATTAGATTTCTCCAAGACGGCATTAAAGATCATAATGAAATTTTAGGCGTGCTATTTTTCAAGAAAAAAATAGGACGCCGCTGATTTCTCTAAAAATAAAAATATGTTTCTATTCTTTGTTTAATTGTGAAGAAAAAAGCTCTCTTAACTTTCTATCATACGACGTACCGTTTTTTAGTAAAAAAAACACATTTTAGTGCATGTACATTTATTACAGATTTTTTTTTAAATAACAAGGGTTTTATTTAAGGGCAAAAACAAATATTTTACCATACCAACAATTTTAGCAAGCAAAAATTACAATAACTGTGCCAAGTGACCACCTCGAGCTCGGGTGCAAGAATCCAATCTTCTCCTCATCGACTGGCGAACTCTCTCAAAAACAATAGGATCGGTTTCAATTGAGTTGCACCCAGCAATGATTCGATTTCTTAAGTCTTCTACGCTTTCCAATGGAGTAGCGTACACCAATGACTTCAAATGGCCCCACAGGAAAAAATCCAGGGGATTTAAGTCCGGGGATCGTGCAGGCCATAAGTGTGGTCCACCTCGGCCAATCCAGCGATTTCCGTATGCTTGTGTTAAGAAATCACGAGTTACTTGACTAAAGTGGACTGGTGCGCCATCGTGCATATACCACATTGCATCTATAATTGCTAATGGTACGTCCTCCAGAAATCCAGGGAGCGTGTTTTCGAAAAAGTTGCGATACACCTCTCCGGTTAGTCTCCTTGGTAAAAATACCGGTCCAATTAGGCAGTCACCCACAATCCCAAGCCAAACGTTCAAAGAAAACTGATGTTGAAAACGATTTTCAACAATTTCATGTGGATTTTCGTCACACCATACATGGTTATTATGGAAATTGCGTATTGCATTTCTTGAGGAAAATCAGCAGGAAGTAATGCTTGAACGCGTTGTATATGGAATGGGTACAACAAATTTTCCTTCAGAATGTGCCAAATAGTCCCATTACTTACATCCAAAGCGTCAGCAATTTTTCGAGTAGAAGTACCTCGATCTTCTTCAATCATGTCTAGCACATCCTCTTCCAGCTCTACCGTTCTTGCTGTCCTTGGCCTTCCTGCTCCTCCATTTCGTCTTAATGTGCCTGTTTCATAAAGACGCCGATGAATACTTTCGAAAGTTTTTCTATCAGGAGCAATACGGCCAGGAAATCTTTCAGTATACAACCGCCTAGCTTCTAATGCATTTCCATCAGCAAGTCCATAAATGTAGTGCATGTCGGTCATCTCTGCATTTGTATAGCGATTCATGATAAGGAAATTCAACAAATTCGACTCATACACAATTATTAATCATATGTCATTCAATATGTCAGTGAATAAAACAGGACTGTTTAAAAATATTTTTGTAAGCATGATAAATGTACATGCACTAAAATGTGTTTTTTTTTACTAAAAAACGTTACGTTGTACGATAAAAAGTTAAGAGAGCTTTTTTCTTCACAATTGAACAAAGAATACAAACATATTTTTATTTTTAGAGAAATCAGCGGCGTCCTATTTTTTTCTTGAAAAATAACACGCCTAAAATTTCATTATGATCTTTAATGCGGTCTTGGAGAAATCTAATTTTTACTGTTTCTTATAATTAAACTTCAACACGCTGTAGATCGGTAACGAAGCGTTTGCGGACCTTGTTTATTATAAACTTTTTTGTATAAAATGATCTGGACAATCAACCCCTTTAATATTGCCGCATCTTTTTTAAACACCCTGTATATACAGCAAAACAGTTTATTGCAAGTATATCTCTAACTTTATTTATGAGGACTACAAAAGTAATTTAAAGTTAATTTAGGAAAACTTTGATAATTTTTTTTTTAAATTACACTTGCGTGAATACCCATACTAATTTATTTTATTCAATTCTTTTTTCGAAGTGCGTTTGTTTAAGTTTATAACATTGCTATTGCCCAGTCATTAACATAAATGATCATAAGTGTATTAAACATATGTAATAAATGTCTATCAATAAAGCATATCCATTTAATCATCAAAGACAGAATGTTCCAGTCGATCATTTCCAACATATGTCGTGTCAGCTGTCCTAAAATATAATTATAACAATTCAAAATTAAGTATTAACTATTCCTTTTACGGCATGTGTGAAGCCACAGACATTCTGCAATCATAATCTAATGTGAAATTACTTTTATTTAATCGAAAGTAAACAGTTACAGCGGATTGTAAGAAAAAGATATGCGAATATGATTGTAGAACAATAAAAAAAAGGAATTGTGTATAGTATATAGTATACAGTGTTGATGTGAACACGTGAATAATTATTTCAGAAATTGTAATCACGGGGCATTGAAGTCAACGATCCTTAGCTTTATTAACATCGCGCTGGTAATACGTGTTCAAATCAGATTTACACACTGCCTTTCGTTTAGAATGAATCAGCTATTGCTTTGGTCGTACAGAATAGAAGAAAAAAAGAAATAAACGTTATGTAGTATTTGAGAGGGATCCTTTAGACATTCAAATTCGAAAAATAATACGGCTCAGTTACTATCATGCTTTGTGTTGCTTTTATAGTTGAAGAGGTGTTCATTTCAGACCTGTCATTGCTTTTGTTTAACACGTGAGAATCTCTTACTTGTGACAGTGAATACTCCGAAATTTCTTTATTAACGCAAATTTTTCTTATTGTCGAGTATTTTTAATTTTCTTTACATGAAGGTTCAACAATTATATACACACTTAAGTCGTTATTCTTTTAACTGTAAAGAAATAGACAAAAAATAAGGTATGAAAGTGTGGCTCTAGAAACATCCAAAGTGGCACTCTGTAAATTACGTTTTCGACGAAATTTTTATTATAAAATTTTGCTTTTAATTAGTTGTATTTAAGTGGAAAATTTATATTATATTATATTTATATTATTTGACATTGTACAATCCAAATCAAAGCTAGAAATAAATTGAAGAAAAAACGAAAAGTGGATGACCTCAATATAGAAGAAAAGGAAAACACATATCTAAAAGAAATAGAAGAAAATAAATTGTATGAAACACAAGAAAGTAGGAACACTGATGAGGAATGGAATAATAGAAAATGCAATATCAACGGATAAAATATTAGGAGGAAAAGACACAAAACTAAGGAGGAATGGTTTCATAAAGACTACGAAATAGTAATCGATAGGAAAAGAAATGTCACACTAGATTGTATTAGAAGGAAGCTACCAGATGACTATGAAATATATAAGAAATTAAGGAAAGAAGCTATGAAAATAATAAAGCAAAAGAAATAATAATTAAATAAACCATGAAAAAACTAATGTATTTCTTTTAAAATTATCTCAATATAACTATCTAAAAAGAATAGAGTTTAACAACTTCATCTCTTCAGTGCAGCCATCTGGTCGTTTATATCGGAAGCTTCTGGAGATTTTGAAATAAGGCAACCCAGGCCTCAATGCCTTCTCATGTTTTAAACAAAATGGCATTTTAACGTTGACTTTATTTTGGTAGAATGCATAGAAGTTTATATATTCTTCAATTATCACAACCCTGTTCTAAAATTAATATCTTGGAAAAATAAAGTTAAGTTAATAATTTTAATTCCGACATGAACATAAAAAAGAGACATCTGACATAAAACATTATCATATATATCCTAAGTATTTAATACAATTTTCTTGTAAACTCCATTATTTTTTAAAAAGAGAGAGACAGAGGAATTTGAGACAAGCTTGTACATTAAGAGATGGGATATGATGTATGTGTCTTTAATTTTTTTCTTGAATTATCAAATCACATTGAAGAACTCAATGTTTGTCCTGCATTTAGAAATAACGTTTGCGAATATCCATCAATGTAATTTTAAGACTGTATTCACCGCTTTTATTGATTTACGCAGTAGTACTCCTTATCTTAAATCGTTCTTAGATGTATCTTAAGACAGAACAGTAATTCTGTCGAATATACTATCATTATCTATCATACTCGAAATTTTTAGTTTTCTTTTTTTATGTTTTATCAGAATTAAAAGTGAATACAGGTTGTTATGACAAATTACCAGCAAAGATAATTTACCACTTGATTTTGTATTATATGGGGTTCTACAAACCATATTCTTGTGGGTGGTTATACCACAGTTGTATATACTCGGCTTGACTGATGTTTCACTTGATCTACTGTTCTTCGCCATTTCTTCCTGTCTTGCATTTGAATTTGCCTGTCTTTTATTTCTTCTATTAGTGGTCTTCCTTTCGCAATTTGGTTCTTCCTCTTTGTCTCATTCCTTTCGGTTTCCATTTGTAATTCTATTCAACACTGATACGTGGTTTTTGCTGCTTATGTGTTCGTATCATCTTAATCTTTGTGCTTTTATGTATCTTATTGTGTCTTCTCCGTCTAGTATGTCATTCACTTCAGAGTTGATTAAAATTCTATATTTTCCTCCTATCTATTTGGAACAGGATATTTTTCTAATGATTTTCCTATTTTTCTTTCAAATATCTTGAATTATTCTTGGTCTTTTTTAGTTAAACTGTCTCGGATGCGTACGTTTACTTCTAGGTATCAGAATTTTCAAGTTCTCGTTGGTAGTTCTTTTGTATGTTTTCAAGATTTTAGTTTTTTCTGCATTGATGATTAATCCCCTCCCTTTTGTGCTTTCCTCGATATTTAATAACGATTTATCCAGACATTTTTAGTCGATCGCAATTAACACTACATCATCAATGTATGCGATTTTTTCGATAGATTTACACTACCTTAGATATTGCATTCTCTTATTATTCCTTCTAATGCTATGTTAACAATGCAGATATTCCATCACCATGTCTTACTCCTGTATTAAAAATGGTACGGTCTCCAAAAGATATCCTAGTGGTACTTCCAAATACATACCGTACATTTATCTCTTGTTCGTCATCCAGGCGTTGCCAATGTGAATACGATTTTGATGTGAGTTATGGCATGGAGGACCAAGGGATCTATGATGAAGAGAAAGTCAGCAGTCTGGATTATGAGCCTTGGCTTGCTTCAAAGCTCTAATAGTGATTTTAGCTCGATATGTCGGCGTGTTAACAAACTTTTTCTGGATTGATTTACGCTACAGGTTGGAGGCAGCGTACATGATATTCGTGCTTTGTTTCATGTTGTTCTATAGGTTGATTTCCAGGTTTAGCTAAATTAACTGACTCCTCTCTTCTTCAAATTTTCGCATGTCTGATCACTTCTTAAGAGAATGCTTGAAGTCTGACGTCTACACAACCAGGTCATCTATATTGGACGAATTGAACAAACTCTTTTGGGAACATTAATAAAGAGACAGTTGTAGTCATTTTAGATATGGAAGGTCTTTACTTAACTGATATAATATTTAACATATACCATAATTAAATAGCATTACATTACCTGTTAGCTTTTCATACTTAGTTTAATAAAGTATTGGAAAAAAAGAGTCCTCTAACAATGGACATTTTTCATATATTCAGAGCACAATTATGCCTATAAGCAGTTAAAACTATCGATATTTTGGTCGTAGGAATTGATTAGTTTTCGAGCTCTTCAATTATTTGCATTATAAATAATTAAAGTAATATTTTTTATGTAATTTGAGCTTCTTACTGGCTTACCTGTAAAACTGATTTCTTTGCTTGGATGAATAATTTGTCCTCGCAATGGTAGAAATACAAAAGGAATCTGTTGTCTCGTTGAGCCGCTTGTGAAGGGAGCCAAGACACATTCTGAAAGTAAAAAATGAAAAAGATGAATGTGCGTAAATGTAATATATGCAATTTGAGAGTTACTGTTATTTATACATTATATCTGTAATGCGCCTAACAATGAATATTTTTTCTTGACTTTAACGATAGTTGCCGTTTATAAAATATAATACGGGACATTAAACAAGGGATTTAACAACCCATTGTAATTTTCTTTCGGCATATTAATTCACTAATACAGCCGACAAAAACCATCTTAATTAACCTGTGCATATACCGGGTGTCCCAGCGTAGCGACCAATTCCGTTATTCCAATGAAATAATAAATATAGTCGAACTGTTTAATACAAAAATTTCAGATAATCATGAGTTACACTACTTAACAATCAATATAATCTATGTTTTGCGGAAAATAGATTGATGTTATTTACTAGCATAGAGAAAGACAGTACAAAATGCTTATAGGTCATTTGAATCTCGACTTCGAATGAAAGTGATACTTTGAAAATTTATTAGTTTTGTTTATCGTTCCTTACTTTAAAAGTATTTGTTTTTAGGTTTTACACATTTTAATATTAAATTATACGCACACAGTAATAAACTAAATGAATATTATGTTTACTGTCTTTTACGCCTTTTTTTTATTTCGTGGGTGGTGACTAATAATAACTGTGCTATACCACATTTTTGAAGACACCTATTTTTTCACGTGTCGCTCACTTTTTGATATCATATATTGCTATATTTTCAAACTATGCACAATTCCTGAATTAACAAGTTTCTCACTTTTTTTTTTAATTTATTTGTAAAAAGAAAATATTTTAAGAATTTTTTTTCGACTACTTTAAGTATATGTTATGTGTAATGCAAGTCATGACAACTAAAAAAAAATTAATAGGTCTTAATCTGGGTTTTCCAGATACGGTATTCTATAACTCTACTTTTTAAACAGTAAAGTTTTAGTACTTTTTACTGCCTAACTATATATAGTGTTTAATGTTTTTTAGAATATAGAAGTTCAGTGAATGGTATGTAATTTAAAGAGTGTATGTTAAAATGTCGAAACAAATATTAAAGTCATGTAGTTGCATGATGTCTTTACTAATTGAGACCATAATAGGTCTTTCATAGTTACTCGTTATTTCATTGGAATTTTTCAGAAGTCCAACTATCGACAAAAAATATTATATCTCAGAAACAGTTGAAAATTAGCTAATATAAATTTACGTTAATTTAACCAATCCTTAGGGGTCTATCTATGAGATGTGGGCACCACAGGACTTTTTTATACGTATGTGCCTTTCAAATTATACGAAAGTTGTTCTAAATTAAGTGTTAAATAGTTTTACCTTCTTAAAAAAATAAACATGTGAGTAAATATCTAGTGTCTTAATAAATCTCTACAGAATGCATTCTTTGCGAGATATTTGCAAAAATGTGTTAGTCGATAAGAGTAAAAGTCTTACTTCTGGTTCGAATTTTGAAATCTCCTTTTACAAAAATACTTTCGTATTTCTATCTATATAGAATGCTAAATATACTAGATATTTGCATAAAATTTCGATAAAAGTTTTACTTCCACTCTAAATTTTGAAAGTTTTTGTTTTCAAAAAGTATTTAAAATCAAGCATTAAAGCTTTTATACTCATAATGTATTTGCCTAGGCGGCATGATTTGTCAGATTTTCGATAAAAGACTTACCTCCGGTAGGAATTTCGAAAAACTTTTTTAGCAAAATTTTTCTCAAATTCATTTTTGAGTAAATTTGAATTCTTTATAAATTTGTTTAACTTAGTAGTTGACAAGATATGAAAATACGATTTTTTCAATGAAGTAAACTGCTACATTCGGTATATAGATTTTACTGAAAATCTAATGAGATCTCTCGAGAGGAAGATTATACTTGTAAATATGAAATTTGGAATTGATAGCTTCATCCGTTTTGACCGCTATAGTGGTCACACAGGCATTTTTTAATAATCGCGTTTTTTATCAGGGGACTTCAGAAATGTTGAAAAGGTTCATCATCACAATACTTCCTTATACTATGTATACGAAAGTAAAAAGTTTGCCTAAAATTTTTGTATTACAAATTTTAGCTTTATCGCTTCTTTGCAACACCTGGTATAATACTTGTTGACGAATGCTTAAGTGTGAAATACAATTTTGTTACACGTACATTTATCAAAAATACTTTTAATATAAAAGCTTGAACGGAAACGTCATTAAAATATGAGTTTTTGAAATATTAATTTCTGTTATAGTCCTTAAATATTTTACTGATGTGTCTGTATATCATAAATAATACCACGTCTGTGAAAAGAGTTATTAAGGATTTAGAAGTTATGTATTTTAGATATTTTAGATAAAAACGTGGTCTTCGCCAACTATGTGTGAAATATTAAAGCTGTCTTTACTAAATCATTTAGCTCCATAAATTGTATATGGGAAAATATTATACTAGCATGCATGTGACAAAGCTTTTATATTTAAGATTTGTTAGCGGTAAGCTTGAATACGAGAATGTTCTTGTATACCTATAGTACTCCATGTTATATGACACAAATTAAGTCTACAGGACGATTTTGTGGGAAATACTTAAAATATTTATCATACAAATGGAATGAAGTTTGTTTCAGTTGTAATATTGAATATTTCAATCAGTTATCAAAGTGATATCTGATCTCTGCAAGTAATTCATATGTGGCAGTATTCCATAGGCAATTGATAGACTGTAATTATTAGTACGGGTCGGAAGTCAGGTTTACATTTCAGGACTGGACTTAAATGAATAATAATATAATTCGAAATGGAACACAGTAATAGCAGTAATACAATAATACGTAACAAGCTGTATATTCTGTATGGAATGTTCTAATGTACATATTATACAAATTTTTCCAGCTTTGCCAACGATACGTATGTACGAGGATGGTTCGGAAACCACATGACCCGACACAAAGTTGGCACGAATTTGCAGGAATTTTCTTTACCATTCTATCCTCGACAGTGGAACTGTGAATATAGATGAAAAATAGCAGATTTTTGATGCAAGATATTTTTGTTGATTTTAAATTTGGAAAAAACCTTTCATCGTCAACTTATGACGAATTTAGTAATCTGTAGTCTGTTTCAAGATATATTAACCTGTGGGAGCTTGCATTCGCACTATATCTTAAAACAAACTATATGATCTTCCTAAACAATAATGTTTATGATTACTTTGTATAATAAATAATCATAATAATATCACGTTTAAAGCCGATATGTTTTTCTTCGAGGAATTTTTCATAACCGAGTACTTAATCAGAATTGTACGGTCTAAAAGATCGTGATGTATATTTGTATATTTTTCATACTCTTTAGTCGCATTAGAATTGTTTTTCCGTGGTTTATAAATCATTTTGTTTTAACTTCTAGTTTATATTTTTTTTCGGGACACTTCGTAATGTGTATAATAGGTTGCCGGATTTACTTTATCCTTAATAATAAGTCCTTTATGTGTAAATATGGGAATTCTGTCGTATATTAATGATAGAAGATTATTTAATTGTTTGTTAGCATTTTGTCACACTTTAATAGTAAGATCGTTCAGTTTGAGCCTTAATTTTGAATCATTAGTATTTATATAACATTTAAAGCCTTTCGACGACATCTATGAGTAGCCAGCGTAGTTATTTCTAATTATTTGTTTGAAAGGCATATTAAAATTCGTTTCTCTTGGACAGTTAATCGATGCCGCGATGTCTTGTCTTTAATAATTCTAGAATGAGTTATGATTTTACCGTACTTATTGTTACATTTCAGTTTAATTCATATCTTTCTTGTAATGTTAATGTGCAAATCCTGATACGACTTTGGTCGGGTATAGAAGAACGTTGGTCCTGGCGAATTGATTAACACTGAAGGAGCATATTGTAAATGTCAAACCCCATCTTTTCTTTATTTGTGGAACTGTCCCTGTACGGCAGGCACATTTTTAAACTTTTGAAATGTTGAATTTGAAATATGGCTTGGACACGTGCTCTTTTTTACCATTACTGTCGTAAATTTTTATCGTTAGCAACTACGTAAGTTTAATTCTGTTTATGATCGATGTGAAGTTTTAATTTTCAAGGTGTTCTATTTCGTTTAAGTTTTTACGCAGTCGCAGAGAATAATGGCCTTTCACTTATTTTATTATTAATTTTTACATACATGTGGTTTGAATATACGCAGTGTATCAGAATATACATAATACATAAATATTACCTAGCTTGTTCAATAATTCCTTTGCACTCAGAAAAATGTTTCATTTCATGGAATTTTTTAACTTCATATAAAAAATGATTAAAACAATTCCTCTTATGCACATTCCGAATATTTATCTATAAATTATTGTTTCTTCTCTGAAATAATAAAATATTGCTGGATCAGAAATAGTATTCCTTTCAAAAGTGTTAACCTTTTGCAATTGGTGAAATTACGATAGATGTAATTTTCATTGACCAAATAGTGTTTCTGCACATATGTTGGCCTAAAAGAATTTCTCTCCCTAATTTCTTGCAAAGTTTATTGTGTAATATTAGCGAATGGGCGGAAATTAAAACGTCCCAAAAAGTCCCATTAAATTTTGACATTAATTGAAAGAAGCCGAAGTACATATCTGCCATGCAAGTAAATTGAAAACAGATGTACTACCATCTTTATGCGAATCATAAATTAGGAAAACATAAAAAACACTGCAAAATTCGAATATAATAAACGTAAATGACCAATAAAATTTAAAAATATATTTTCAAAATGGCTTCTCATTCCACGAATTCCCTAATTTTAATGATGATCGAAGATTGTAGATGCCATTTAGGTTCGGCCATATACAAGTTCATATAATTGTTTCAACATAAAGTCGGTAGGTGTCTTTTCCTGTTACATGTCCAGCTTTTCTGTGTTTTATGATATAATTAAAAGAAGATCAAAGGCTGTATAGTAATAATTCTGGCGTTACGACTTAAAAAAGTTTAATGCTTAATTCTGGTTTGGTGCAAACAAAAAATACAGTTTTTTCTGGTTTATGTATTCTTACATCATATATTATAGTACCTAAGATAGTTGACAAAATTATTTATGCAAGTATATTTTAATAGATGATGATGCAATTTAATTAAAAAAGTCAATTTGCCGTGCCAGGAATTCCAAAGCACTGTCTACCATTCGCTAGAGGGGATCTGACACACTTGAATTTGTTTCTGTGTCTTATTAAATTATTTTAACATTTTTTGGCATGTATAGGTGATTGTGGAAAATGGGCATTTTTCAAATTGAAAGATCAACAAATATCATTTTTATTATATAACGTAGTCAGGTCGTTATCTTGATTGCGCCTTCAATACGATGCCAGAAATTAACCATATCGAGTTATGCTTAATTTCTGGCAACAGTTCTTGGTCAACCAAATGCACCTCTCCTGTAATGCCATCTTTCAACGCCATTAACGTACCTACGTGGTTTGTGCACGTTAGCACGCTTTTTTAAAGTATTCTCGAACGGAAAAGTCGACCGATCTTTGAGACCACGGAAATGCTAAAAGAGGTTCGCCTCTTTTAGCCGATTTAAAATACAACGAAGTTATAACGGAGCAAAGAAATAATGTAAACAACACACGGTTACTGAATAGTACTAATTCATATGGTGAACTGCAACATCTGTTTACGCCCGAGAAATGCCCGAGAATGAGAGCAAAAAATGCCCATAAAATAAGGAATTTATTAGTAAAATCCTTTTTCATCGGCGTAGATAGGAGCGTCAGGGGGTTTTAAAAGTTATTATATTTACCTTATATTTCGCAAGAGAAATAATGTAAATATGTATATACTTACTGTTATTTAGTTTCAATAACGTACGCGTACATTTTTAGTTATCATTTATTATCATCGGCGTAGATAGGAGCGTCAGGGGTTTTTAAAATTTATTATATTTACCTTATATTTCGCAAGAGAAATAATGTAAATATGTATATACTTACTGTTATTTAGTTTCAATAACATACGCGTACATTTTTAGTTATCATTTATTTAGATCTAGAACGTTGTTTATGTTACTTTTTCTGATATCAAAATGAATTGTTAGTGATTCCAAAATTTATTACAAAGTCTGTAGAATATCGTTACAGAATGCCAAACTATCGCACGTTCGTCACTTAGCTTTGCTAAAACATACACAGAAATAGTTTTTATGCAGAGAATTTCGATAGTTTACAAAATTTCGTTACATGTTTAAATGACGATGGTCGAAGCATTTCTAAGTGCAAGGAACTAACACAAATCCCAAATTTAAAAAATCAGTTGTTATTCCTTCAGGAACACTTTGGAAATTTGCCTAAACTAATCACATATTTTCAAACACGAAATCTCAAATTAAAAGATGGATTAACCACATTAGATGTGGCTATTAATAATTTCAAAACTATTCCAAGTGACTTCGGATATGGCCTTCGGCAAAAGTTAGACGCAGTTTTTAATGGAAATCCAGATTTAATAACATTGCGGCAATTGTGTATGCTAAATACGCTGAAATAAAAGAATATTTCCAGTACGCACCTATAACCAGTTGCGATGTAGAAAGGACGTTTTCTATCTACAAGGATGTACTTAATTCAAAGAGAACAAGTCTTACAGAAGAGAAAATGAACAAATAATAAGGTATTTTGTATTTTATAGATCACCAGCCACTTGTTATCCAATTATATAAATAAAATTAAAATCTCTTTAAAAATACAACATTTCAATAGTGCGCCCATGGACGATGAGTCATTAACCGTACGTGTCCGCGCCCTACTCATGATGGCGAAAAATTAATTATTGAAAAATGTCTATCTGACTGTCTGTTTGACTGCCTAAACGGCTGAAGCTAATCAATACCAAACTTTACATTTACGAGCACGATCTTCCTCTAGAGATCTGCGTTGATTTTCATTGATATTTGTAGACCGAAAGAAGTAGCCTACTTCAGTAAAAAAATCAAACTTTACCAATATTTCGTCAACTAATAATTTTAAACAAATGTCTAAAGAATACAAATGTTATCAAAAGTAATTTCAGAAAAATTTTATAATAAAGGTTTTTCGAAATTTTCGATGGATTTTATATATATTTCTTGTATAAAAGATATTTCAACATTTGGACGACCGGAAGTAGCATGTTCACTCTTATCTAAAGAGCGCCTTCTTGCAAATAGCTCGCAAATTATGCTTTGTGTATACAAAGCATAAACTCTAAATACTAACTCTAAATACTTTTATATTCTTAATAAATCTGTATAGATTTATTAAGAATATAAAAGTATTTAGAGTTTGATTTGGAATAATTTTTGTATAAAAAAAAATTCTGAAAGTTGGAAAAATAATTATGAAATACCATCAATTATCAATAAATTATATTAATTATTATAACGTAGGATATATGAATAAATTTTTTATTCCAATCATGACTTTTTGTGATAATGCTAATATATACACAAAATAATATTCTTATTTCAGTGTTATTACTTTTTTCTTTTACTTCGTTATTTATCAGGTAACATTATCACTGAATACAATCTAAATCTTTGCTTTTAATACTTTGTTCCTTGTATTCTTCATCTGTTTTTAGATCTATCCACGAGGGCGTATTTAGTTAACCGATATGAAAAGTTGCTTTTATTCAAATCAGAAGCCGTCGGGCAGCGAACTAATGCTCAGATCATGTCTAGTTTGCGATATACATCCAACGACTTTAATATTTTCAAGTTAACAAGGATGAATTCTTGGTATACGTGGGCAAAATTTATGTAATTCCTATTGGCCATAATAAATAATTGCGGAATAAATCACGAGGAGTAGATTCTTGGGTATAGCTCTAGAGGACTTTCTTTGTTTTCGCAAACTGATTATTATTTTCAGTTTATGCATACACGGATCAGTAAATGCTTTCAACTTGACATAGTTTCAAACTTTTCTTATTATTAATAAGGAATTATAATTACATTTTGCATATTGTATTTAACTCGTTTTAAGATCAGTGATGACTTATTTGCACAATTAGTCGGTATAAAACAAGACCTGCACTTATAAACTTATGTTAAAATATATTAAAATTGTTTATTACAACACTCAAGTTTCATCTTATTTCTTATCCTTGATTGAGAATAGAAACAGCATAATTATCATCATAATATTCTTCATCTTCTTCTGTTACTTCTTCTGATGGTTCGAAATCAGGGCCGCCTAATTTTTTTGCAACATTGTGGAGCACAACACAGGTACAAATTATTTTTGACACATATCCAATTTCACACAATAAACTTACTGTAAGATGGGAAATCGGCGTTTAACTTGACCAAAACATCGTTCTATTATTACTCTCTCTTTTTTCAACAAATTATTATAATTTTGCTCTATACCAGGAACAGGATTCCTAAATGGAGTTATGAGGTATGGCTCAATTTCATACCCATCATTACCAAGAAGTACAACATTCGCTTTATTTCTTAATTGTAATTTAACCTGCGAATTTTTCCATATCCTCGTATCGTGGACGGATCCAGGCCAACAACGTGAAAATTTCTCAGGCATTACAAGTGGCTTGCATATTCAAAGTATGTGTACCTTTTCGGTTGATGTATTCATTTCCATGGCGATTTGGTTTCAGTATCTCTACGTGGGTCAAATCCATAACACCTATTGCTGTTGGAAACATATACTTGCTTTGCCATAACCATTTGGTTTCCATTATTGGTATTAAAACCTGTTTTACATTTGTTAATTAATTCATGAATTTATTCATGAATTAATCCGTGAATTTATGGCCAAATAAATTCATGAACTTGAATCATTTTCACTTAATAATAAATTCATGAATTTGTTCATGAATATCATGATGACCAACCGTAACAGTAAATTTTAAGTCAATATATATCGACTGCAGTGGAGAACATGTGATTGTCTGCGATTTTCAAATGTAGTTTTATTTTATATTTGGATTACCTTTAACGGGCATTATTTTTTTCTTGCATATCTTTTAATTCTTCTGGAAAATAGGTGTGGATAGACATAAATACCATAAAAAAGCAATATAGTTTCCCAAGATAAATCAAGATTCTAATATTTTAGTAAGTCATCTTTTTATGATCATATTGGATTAAGCTTTAAAATTTTAAAAAGTTATTTACTAGAATATTAAAGTTTTGTCCAAAAACTACGAAAATAAAACTATTACTATTGAATACTACTAAATTCATTTCCGGCAATAAATTTACTACTTTAAATCGATAAGAGATATGTCTGAAACGCTCATAATATACAGAATTTAGTTATCCATTTACTATGCATAAGTTATCTACGTATGATGATATCTCAAAAATATAGTTATAAATTGAATTATTTACCACCTTTATTAAATTAGAATATATACATACAATAGAAAACTGAAGTTCAAAATTTTTCTCTTTAAAAATCATACCCAAAGATCGTAATTTGAATTCTATTAATAACAATTATCTTAGAAAATGAAAAACACTTTAAATCTGCGTTCCCTTCCTTCACTTTAAAGCAGCATATGCAATAATAAATCATTCCTAATTGTCTTGTTCATATTTTTAATTGGAGTAAATTAATGAATTGATTCGAATTAAAGAGCATACATGCTATGATGATCAATATTCATTTCCAAGACTAATTATTACTAATGTTTCCGTAATTAATCTTGATCTAAAATAAAGATAACCAATTAGTTATATATAATTAAAAAAACTACCATTGGTTCATAGGTATTACATTTCAGGAAATAATTTAGTTGCGTCGTAATTAGTAACAGTACAGTATGTAGTTAATAATATTAAACATATATTTACTAATAACTGATATCAATATAATTTCGATTCAGATTAACCATTAAATTTCTTAAATAATCGATGAGTGTGATTTATTCATTGCTTTAAATTTAGTTATTGGTGCGTGCCTGCGAGTCTATTAAGAAGCGAAGAAAGGGAATCAGGTACACGTGTTGACTTGGATAAATTAAAATCTTTAACTAGCTTCACGCATTGCCCGTGAATCGTTGCTCCTGTAGTAGTAATCTACCGCCAATCATATTCTACACTTGATTATTTCAGTTTCTAATGATAATTAATCATGCTGTTCGCTCACATGCAGTGCATTAATAAGTAATGTTGAAATATTTTCTTTAAAGAAATTTGATATAAGTTTCTAGAATAATTGTAATTTTTCCATTAGAATAAATATGATAGGATTCACTCTTTAAATGCAAGTAAATAATAATCTTGAGACAGTGGAGTGCCTTGTTGCAGGCATTCAACCGTGTTAACAATGATTTACTGCTAAGGTATTTCAGGGATTCACGTTTATGTGTTATATACAGGGTGATGCATCTCTCTGGCGAAGGCAGATTGTGACTTTATGAGAAAATATATTTGGAAGCGGTTTTTTCCTATGACAGCCACTCATTAGGATCATCTTTTAAATTTATTTTTTGCATTATACAGAGTGTTACATAGCTTGGTGGCTGATCATAGTTATACTTTTTTCAATGGAATACCATGTGTATTATTACATTTTTGTATTCTTCGTATAATTCTTAGTTAAAAAGTGTAGGCCTAAAGTTTAAACTTTTCGACGTATTGCCATTTTTCTGAAAAATAAGAGATAATCAATCAATTGTTTTCTTTTTACCCGTAATATTACTTGTTGCGCCAAATGAAAGTTTATCATTGGTGAAATATAACACTAGTAATAAAGCATATTAAATATTTGTAATCAAAAATATCTTTAACTTCGAAAGAGTTAGCGTCATCACAAAATCACAAGAACAGATAACTAAAAGAAAACTAAACTCATATATATATATATATGTTATAAATTAAATAGGTCTTACAGATTGAATTTGCTCTTCTTGTTTTTACTGGCTTAACACGTTCACTGCGGCCCAAATTTTCGTGTACTAGATTTGCGTGTGTTACATATCCCCGGGTTCTTGCACTTGGTGATTCTTTCTATGCGTTACATATCCCCCGGGATATGTATCTTGGTTTTTGAAAAATGTGTTGTAACCAATTGGTTTTCTGTTCTTAGACTAATTACTTTCTTATACGTAGTATAAGGAAGTATTGTGATGATGAAAATTTTCGACCTCGAGATTTTTGCAGATGTCCACGTTTTGAGGTCCCCTGATACCAAAAAAGTGGTTTTTAAAAAATGTCTCTGTGTGTGTGTGTCTGTCTGTCTGTCTGTCTGTAACCACGATAGCGGCCAAACCGCTGTAGATATCAATTCCAAATTTTGTATTTACGTGTATAATCTCCCTCTTGAGATCTGATTAGTTTTTCAGTAAAATCGGTAGACCGGAAGTAGCAGTTTACTTCAGCGAAAAAATCGAATTTTGCGAATATTTCCTCAACTACTAAGTTTAAACAAATTTATAAAGAATTCATATATACTTAAAATTAAAATTGAGAATAATTTTATTTAGAAAGTTTTTCGAAATTCCTACCGGAAGTAGGTCTTTTACTCTTATCGAAAATCAGTTTTTTGCGAATATTTCGCAAGTCATGCTTTTTAGACAAGTACGTTACGGGTATAAAAGTATTTAAAACATAAGAGAACAAGTCTTACAGAAGAGAAAATGAACAAATAATAAGGTATTTTGTATTTTATAGATCACCAGCCACTTGTTATCCAATTATATAAATAAAATTAAAATCTCTTTAAAAATACAACATTTCAATAGTGCGCCCATGGACGATGAGTCATTAACCGTACGTGTCCGCGCCCTACTCATGATGGCGAAAAATTAATTATTGAAAAATGTCTATCTGACTGTCTGTTTGACTGCCTAAACGGCTGAAGCTAATCAATACCAAACTTTACATTTACGAGCACGATCTTCCTCTAGAGATCTGCGTTGATTTTCATTGATATTTGTAGACCGAAAGAAGTAGCCTACTTCAGTAAAAAAATCAAACTTTACCAATATTTCGTCAACTAATAATTTTAAACAAATGTCTAAAGAATACAAATGTTATCAAAAGTAATTTCAGAAAAATTTTATAATAAAGGTTTTTCGAAATTTTCGATGGATTTTATATATATTTCTTGTATAAAAGATATTTCAACATTTGGACGACCGGAAGTAGCATGTTCACTCTTATCTAAAGAGCGCCTTCTTGCAAATAGCTCGCAAATTATGCTTTGTGTATACAAAGCATAAACTCTAAATACTAACTCTAAATACTTTTATATTCTTAATAAATCTGTATAGATTTATTAAGAATATAAAAGTATTTAGAGTTTGATTTGGAATAATTTTTGTATAAAAAAAAATTCTGAAAGTTGGAAAAATAATTATGAAATACCATCAATTATCAATAAATTATATTAATTATTATAACGTAGGATATATGAATAAATTTTTTATTCCAATCATGACTTTTTGTGATAATGCTAATATATACACAAAATAATATTCTTATTTCAGTGTTATTACTTTTTTCTTTTACTTCGTTATTTATCAGGTAACATTATCACTGAATACAATCTAAATCTTTGCTTTTAATACTTTGTTCCTTGTATTCTTCATCTGTTTTTAGATCTATCCACGAGGGCGTATTTAGTTAACCGATATGAAAAGTTGCTTTTATTCAAATCAGAAGCCGTCGGGCAGCGAACTAATGCTCAGATCATGTCTAGTTTGCGATATACATCCAACGACTTTAATATTTTCAAGTTAACAAGGATGAATTCTTGGTATACGTGGGCAAAATTTATGTAATTCCTATTGGCCATAATAAATAATTGCGGAATAAATCACGAGGAGTAGATTCTTGGGTATAGCTCTAGAGGACTTTCTTTGTTTTCGCAAACTGATTATTATTTTCAGTTTATGCATACACGGATCAGTAAATGCTTTCAACTTGACATAGTTTCAAACTTTTCTTATTATTAATAAGGAATTATAATTACATTTTGCATATTGTATTTAACTCGTTTTAAGATCAGTGATGACTTATTTGCACAATTAGTCGGTATAAAACAAGACCTGCACTTATAAACTTATGTTAAAATATATTAAAATTGTTTATTACAACACTCAAGTTTCATCTTATTTCTTATCCTTGATTGAGAATAGAAACAGCATAATTATCATCATAATATTCTTCATCTTCTTCTGTTACTTCTTCTGATGGTTCGAAATCAGGGCCGCCTAATTTTTTTGCAACATTGTGGAGCACAACACAGGTACAAATTATTTTTGACACATATCCAATTTCACACAATAAACTTACTGTAAGATGGGAAATCGGCGTTTAACTTGACCAAAACATCGTTCTATTATTACTCTCTCTTTTTTCAACAAATTATTATAATTTTGCTCTATACCAGGAACAGGATTCCTAAATGGAGTTATGAGGTATGGCTCAATTTCATACCCATCATTACCAAGAAGTACAACATTCGCTTTATTTCTTAATTGTAATTTAACCTGCGAATTTTTCCATATCCTCGTATCGTGGACGGATCCAGGCCAACAACGTGAAAATTTCTCAGGCATTACAAGTGGCTTGCATATTCAAAGTATGTGTACCTTTTCGGTTGATGTATTCATTTCCATGGCGATTTGGTTTCAGTATCTCTACGTGGGTCAAATCCATAACACCTATTGCTGTTGGAAACATATACTTGCTTTGCCATAACCATTTGGTTTCCATTATTGGTATTAAAACCTGTTTTACATTTGTTAATTAATTCATGAATTTATTCATGAATTAATCCGTGAATTTATGGCCAAATAAATTCATGAACTTGAATCATTTTCACTTAATAATAAATTCATGAATTTGTTCATGAATATCATGATGACCAACCGTAACAGTAAATTTTAAGTCAATATATATCGACTGCAGTGGAGAACATGTGATTGTCTGCGATTTTCAAATGTAGTTTTATTTTATATTTGGATTACCTTTAACGGGCATTATTTTTTTCTTGCATATCTTTTAATTCTTCTGGAAAATAGGTGTGGATAGACATAAATACCATAAAAAAGCAATATAGTTTCCCAAGATAAATCAAGATTCTAATATTTTAGTAAGTCATCTTTTTATGATCATATTGGATTAAGCTTTAAAATTTTAAAAAGTTATTTACTAGAATATTAAAGTTTTGTCCAAAAACTACGAAAATAAAACTATTACTATTGAATACTACTAAATTCATTTCCGGCAATAAATTTACTACTTTAAATCGATAAGAGATATGTCTGAAACGCTCATAATATACAGAATTTAGTTATCCATTTACTATGCATAAGTTATCTACGTATGATGATATCTCAAAAATATAGTTATAAATTGAATTATTTACCACCTTTATTAAATTAGAATATATACATACAATAGAAAACTGAAGTTCAAAATTTTTCTCTTTAAAAATCATACCCAAAGATCGTAATTTGAATTCTATTAATAACAATTATCTTAGAAAATGAAAAACACTTTAAATCTGCGTTCCCTTCCTTCACTTTAAAGCAGCATATGCAATAATAAATCATTCCTAATTGTCTTGTTCATATTTTTAATTGGAGTAAATTAATGAATTGATTCGAATTAAAGAGCATACATGCTATGATGATCAATATTCATTTCCAAGACTAATTATTACTAATGTTTCCGTAATTAATCTTGATCTAAAATAAAGATAACCAATTAGTTATATATAATTAAAAAAACTACCATTGGTTCATAGGTATTACATTTCAGGAAATAATTTAGTTGCGTCGTAATTAGTAACAGTACAGTATGTAGTTAATAATATTAAACATATATTTACTAATAACTGATATCAATATAATTTCGATTCAGATTAACCATTAAATTTCTTAAATAATCGATGAGTGTGATTTATTCATTGCTTTAAATTTAGTTATTGGTGCGTGCCTGCGAGTCTATTAAGAAGCGAAGAAAGGGAATCAGGTACACGTGTTGACTTGGATAAATTAAAATCTTTAACTAGCTTCACGCATTGCCCGTGAATCGTTGCTCCTGTAGTAGTAATCTACCGCCAATCATATTCTACACTTGATTATTTCAGTTTCTAATGATAATTAATCATGCTGTTCGCTCACATGCAGTGCATTAATAAGTAATGTTGAAATATTTTCTTTAAAGAAATTTGATATAAGTTTCTAGAATAATTGTAATTTTTCCATTAGAATAAATATGATAGGATTCACTCTTTAAATGCAAGTAAATAATAATCTTGAGACAGTGGAGTGCCTTGTTGCAGGCATTCAACCGTGTTAACAATGATTTACTGCTAAGGTATTTCAGGGATTCACGTTTATGTGTTATATACAGGGTGATGCATCTCTCTGGCGAAGGCAGATTGTGACTTTATGAGAAAATATATTTGGAAGCGGTTTTTTCCTATGACAGCCACTCATTAGGATCATCTTTTAAATTTATTTTTTGCATTATACAGAGTGTTACATAGCTTGGTGGCTGATCATAGTTATACTTTTTTCAATGGAATACCATGTGTATTATTACATTTTTGTATTCTTCGTATAATTCTTAGTTAAAAAGTGTAGGCCTAAAGTTTAAACTTTTCGACGTATTGCCATTTTTCTGAAAAATAAGAGATAATCAATCAATTGTTTTCTTTTTACCCGTAATATTACTTGTTGCGCCAAATGAAAGTTTATCATTGGTGAAATATAACACTAGTAATAAAGCATATTAAATATTTGTAATCAAAAATATCTTTAACTTCGAAAGAGTTAGCGTCATCACAAAATCACAAGAACAGATAACTAAAAGAAAACTAAACTCATATATATATATATATGTTATAAATTAAATAGGTCTTACAGATTGAATTTGCTCTTCTTGTTTTTACTGGCTTAACACGTTCACTGCGGCCCAAATTTTCGTGTACTAGATTTGCGTGTGTTACATATCCCCGGGTTCTTGCACTTGGTGATTCTTTCTATGCGTTACATATCCCCCGGGATATGTATCTTGGTTTTTGAAAAATGTGTTGTAACCAATTGGTTTTCTGTTCTTAGACTAATTACTTTCTTATACGTAGTATAAGGAAGTATTGTGATGATGAAAATTTTCGACCTCGAGATTTTTGCAGATGTCCACGTTTTGAGGTCCCCTGATACCAAAAAAGTGGTTTTTAAAAAATGTCTCTGTGTGTGTGTGTCTGTCTGTCTGTCTGTCTGTAACCACGATAGCGGCCAAACCGCTGTAGATATCAATTCCAAATTTTGTATTTACGTGTATAATCTCCCTCTTGAGATCTGATTAGTTTTTCAGTAAAATCGGTAGACCGGAAGTAGCAGTTTACTTCAGCGAAAAAATCGAATTTTGCGAATATTTCCTCAACTACTAAGTTTAAACAAATTTATAAAGAATTCATATATACTTAAAATTAAAATTGAGAATAATTTTATTTAGAAAGTTTTTCGAAATTCCTACCGGAAGTAGGTCTTTTACTCTTATCGAAAATCAGTTTTTTGCGAATATTTCGCAAGTCATGCTTTTTAGACAAGTACGTTACGGGTATAAAAGTATTTAAAACATAATTTTCAATATCTTTTGTATAAAAAAAATTTCAAAATTCAGACCGGAAGTACCACTTTTACTCTTATCGAATAGCGATTTTTTGCAAATATGTCGTAAGTTATGCATTCTATATATATTTATCAAGAGTACAAAAGTATTTAGAACTGGATTTGCAATATTTTTTGTATATATCAAATTTCAAAATTCGGACCGGAAGTAGCACTTTTACTCTTAGCGAGGAGCACTTTTTTGATAATATCTTGCAAAGTATGCATTCTATAGCAATTTATTAAGCGAATGAAAGTACCTAGAATAGGATTTTGAAAAAGTTTTGTATAAAAATTTTTTTAAAATTGTATAGTTTGAAACGCTCATACGTATAAGAAAGTCGTGTGGTGGCCACACCTCATTTTTTGTTTTAGTTTTGGGTACCTAATACCTTGATGCACTTTAGATCCTGGCCGTAATTATTACAACACCAGATATTGGGTATTTAACTTGAATTTATATAGAATGTATGGGGTTCGTTATCCAAATTATGGGTATAGTTCAAAATTAAATAAAACACGTTTCCTAGTAAATGTATCAACAAGAATTTTTATTATGGCAACTTTAATTATGGTAATGCAATATAAACTGTAGATGGTTATAAAGAAATATTATTTGTGATAATTATTGAAGCAAGGGAGGCAGTACCCTGGTTGACCGGAGCATTCGTTACAATAACTTATGATACGACGTACCTTTTTATCCGCTTCGCGACTAGACAATGTTTTTCTTAAATTTTCATAGCATCCTGTGCAAGGTTTCCTCTTCTTTCTCCCCGGTCCTTCCGGTTTCACATATGTGTGTGCTCTTTTTTTCCCTGATATAATTTCCGAAGTGTCGGTACGTGGCACCATTAAATCGTTTATTAGTTGCCTTCTGAACTCCAATATTGTCATTTTCGTATCAGCAACCATGTTGTAAACAATCCACGAATTGACAATAGCTGTGCCTAGCAATACTTCAAATGCCACTTTCCTATACCACTTTAAACTTTTTCTTACTGCGGTATAGTATGATGACATTTGGTCACTAACGTCTACACCTTTTTTAGCCTTATTGTAATCAGTAATGCATTTTGGTTTTAGAACTTCTTCCCCTTTTCTATTCCTTTTTCCAGTTGAAATAAGTTCATCAAGGTGAGAGGGGTCACTTGTTATCATTAGGACTGGCCTCTTATCAACCCACTTAATAATCCTCACATTTCTTCTCTGGCTTCCACAAATTTCTCCTTTTTTCATTTTCTTTGAGAATTCCTTAGGAACTCCTTTGCGATTTATCCGCAAAGTACCGCAATACAGCATGTTCAGATCTAATAATTTTTCAGTTAGTTGTATGCTAGAGTAAAAATTGTCAGCAAACAACATATGTCCATTTTGTAGATTTAGTGGCTGAAGTAAATCAAGAACTACAGTCTGTGAATGGCCCAGTGAAGGATTTGTATCTCCCTTGCCTGTGTAAACCTTTATATTGTGTGTATATGCATTAGGAGAACAAAGTTTGTATAACTTTATTCCATATTTATGGCTCTTATTAGGAATATACTGTAGAAAGTGGAGACGACCTCTAAATGGCACCATTGAGTCGTCAATAACTAGCTCTTTCCCAGGTTTTAAAATGTTTCGAAAATTTTCGATTATAGGCTTAATTAGTGGTTCTATTTTATACAGTTTATTATTTGTATCAGCTGTCTCATTGTTTGTAAAATGCAAAAATCTTAAAAGTAAAAGGTACCGATCTCTGCTTATATGCGAAGCTATAAACTTATTATAAAAGAGAGGATCCTTGGACCAGTATAAATTCATACTAAGAGCTGGAGATAAACCAGATGCAAGCGTTATTCCTAAAAATTTTCGAATTTCATTTTTGTCCGTATTAGTCCAAGACTTAATTCTTGATTTGTTCCTGTGTCGTATATTTAGTTGTTGATTTGCATAGTTATTAGTCTCAGACGCGATGATGTTTGGGATATCATCGGTGATGAAAAGGTTAAATACGTCGACTGGTCGCTTTACAGTTAAATTATTAACATTCGAATCTAGCTTACATTCGTCATGTAGTAGGTCAAAATTTAGACTGATTGTTGAGATGTTCTCCCAAACACTGTTGTCGTGTACATTGGGTGTTGACATACCACTTGCATGTTCAACATCTGTAAGTTCATTCTCTGTTTCTAACTGCTCTTCCTCGTCTGATGACACCGCATCTTCAGAAGGAGCATAAGTTCGATCGTTAAGAGAATCGTCGCTGCTGTAAGGGTCGGACTCCTCTTCAGTAGCGCTTTGGTATTCATCTACTACGACACCAGACGCTATAGGATTTCGGTTATCAGGACACAGATGTGACATGCCAGCCCCATCCGACGATTCCGCTACATTTGCTTCATCGGTCGCCATTTCTAACCTCTTAGCTAACTCGAGGATTTTCCTTGTACGACTCGCCATGGTGCAGATTGTTTAATTTGACACAAGAATAATGCACAATGTCTAGCACAGGCAAAAGAACTATTAGTAGCAGGCAGCAAGTACTGCAGTTATTAACTTTTTTTGCTACGTGCGTACTACTACAACGAACAACTAGATTGGTTAGATATTCGTTTTACATATCCCCGGCGTCCGGTAACGCACACAGTTAAAACAAGATTACTTGTGTGCGTTACATATCCCCGGTGATATGTAAAGCTAAATGTCGCCATCTGTATTCACCACAACGTATCATTCAATTTTATAGTTGAAACACAGAAATCTGTTGAGAAATAACTGTTTTGCAGTAACCGCACATAGGTGGAGATTCTGAAAATCTTGCGACGCATGTCAACAATGCATGTTACATATCCCCGGCGATATGTAACGCAGTAAACGTGTTAACTGGCTAAACCCACCCGTATCTCGTTTTCCTTTGACATTTATTTGTGTTACATTTCATTAATAACAATAAGGGTAATATGCAGATTATATCCATTCTAACAGAAATTTCAATATTGTCAGAATTTTTAAGAAACTATTGAAACGCCAAAGTAAATAAACAAAATACCACTATAGCGCATGCGGGAATACTTACGTTTATGTTTTCTTTATGTTCATTGTGAACAGTAATTAAATTTTACGCGTTATATATCTCTTATGAAAATCTTACGCGTTATGGTTTTCTTATGTCTTATGTTTCTTATGTCCATTGTGAACAAGGACTAAGAGAAAAAGAAAACAAAGAAAACAGAATTTTCCGTTGTATAGAAAGTTGTACGAAAACCTTTCTTATTAAGAAGAATGATCCAGCAGATAAACATAAATTACAGACTTTCCACGACCATAAACGTTTTTGAAAAAAACCCACTGATTTAAAATTCAGCAGACTTATGCACATCTAAGAGTAAGATATTTTTAATATCTATTCATCGCTTTCTCATAGTATTTTTTTGATATTATACAATCGGCTTTATTTGGCTCTGTGTATGTACAATTAACATGACTGTATGTACATATATAATATAATAAACTTTTTAAGAAAACCGTATAAAGGTAGAAAGCAGATTTTTTTACGAATATCAATGCTTCACACAAACATATACGTATAACTACCTAAGTAATAGGAAACATGCATGTATAATGGCGCGATAAATTTATTCTTATGTGTAATAGAATTCCACATTAGAGGGTCATCGAGGTCTGCTATTCATTCTCGTAGAGGCGACGTTTCCAGGTATTGAGATATTGTTTCACTTTGCGTCACGATTCGTCCGGCACGACACTTCTTAGGTAAAATCCGGTAAATACAGGCGGCACTTTCGTCTCATCTTTCTGTTCTGTCATTTGCCAGATACCTTCGCATCGTATAGTAGAGATTTTTTCCAGTTATTAGCGCTCAGTAATGTACTCAGTCGATTTTAAAATTCCGTCATCGCTATCAGTGTTGAGCAAAAGTCTACATTTTTATATTTAAACGCGTGTTGCAAATTTTATGATAGTTTAGAATTTTACAGATGTATTTATTAATTACGTTGTAATGTGTGCGTATGCGAAGCTGTTCAAAAAAATACATTTATGAATTATCCAATGCCTGAGAAAATAGAAACATACACAAGCAAGGCAGCATAACGTTTCATTTATAATACATATATATTATCTATTTTATATATCTTATTTGTTATAGTATATTGACTTTAAAGGGGGCCGATAGTCTGAAGCGAGAGCAGGTAATGAAAACTATGAGGGATATGAAAATACCAGAGATATTTTAGGAAAACGTCTACCATTTAACTGACCTGGGTAGCAGTGGCGCAGCGAGGGGGGTTTTGGGGGTTAACCCCCCCAGGCCGCCAGATACAGATACAGATGAATTTTAAAATATATATGTGTGTTTTGGTTTAAAAAAAATCTTGGCAACAGTGGCAAACAGTGTTAATTGTTTTCGAAACGCCACGCCCACAGCATACCATTACCACTAAACGGTTATTACAGGTCATTGCTATAGTTAGTGCAATTATACCGACGTACCGATTGTACGAATCAGGTACATTTTGCACTCTTCTGTATTCTATACAAGTCTACAAGTTTACTTTTCTGTACATTTTAAGGATATTTTTCATTCTCATGAAGTACATTAATTTTCTAAATACTCGGTAATTTTTTTACAGTGGGGGACCGCAGTAAAAAATGGGGTTTCTTTCAAAACAACGATCGATGGACAAAAATGTACACATTCCTATGAATTCCACGAAAACGAAAATCTTGCATCCCTTCATAACATTACAATTAGAACATGAACAGATGTGGACATTCGGACATAAATGGATCGTAAAAAATCCATAAATTTGCCTGGTAGTTAAAAAATGGTCTATATTTTTTACTTGAGTGTTCGAACGTGTCGATCCTGGAGTTATAAATTATATATGACTTCCCCTTTTTTAAAATTTTAGGTATATAATAATATAAGTATGGTGACTAGAGACATTGCATTTTATTGCTTTTTTTTTATCAACAATGGACTGTGGACCAGGAATCATATTAGGAAAACGGCTGAAACTTTTCTAGCCAAACAAATTGTTTATAAATAAAAGACTTATTGTTTGCTCTTTTTTTCGTATTTACATGTCCTGCTCTCTAAATTTATTGCATTCTGTACAAGAGCCAATAAATTAGTACATTTTGGACACGGAACTTGTACATTTTCTTTTAGAGCTTTAGTATAGTTGAGTTTCACTTGCTGGTATCGTCGGTAGCGTTTTTTTGTGATTTACTGCTTTGCGGAGTACATTGTGAGCATTAGTGTGACTTGTGAGGTGAATTTTCTGAAATATGGATAAATTTTTAATAAGAAACCCAGACTGGATTCGTTTGCTCAGAGCAACAATATTAGTGTAAGTATATTTTTTTGAATATGACGCTAATGCCGCGGGACGAACATTGCATCAATGTCGCATTTTAGTTTCAAATAGACTTATTTCATGGATATACACAAACATTTTTCATTTTCTCAACGCAGCCTGTTATTTTTTAAACAAATTTACCGATTTTAATGCCGTTTTTGAATTGAAATAATTAATTTCTTTTAGATTAAAAATCCTTAAAAGATCTTTTGCGATATTTTGAATACATATTTTTGGATTATACGGGCTAAAGTCTAAATAAAAAGTCAAATAAAACGTAAAAATCAAAAGTATTTTTCTCTTTCAGGTTACGTCAGACTTAACTAGCTCAAAAAGTAATAAAACAAATGAAAAAGAGCCTTCAACATCTAAAAATATTGGTGAGCGACAGTTACACGAAGACAATTGGGTACTTGATTTTGGGTCGTATGTAGGAAAAACAATCGACGATATTACAAAGCAGACACTTTTAGAAAAACCTTGGTCACCGGATCTGTCTTTTAAATTTCCATCGTCAGGACCCAGAAACTTAAAATTTCAGATAAAATGGCTTGATGAGTGGAGGTGGCTAGTTTACTCCCCTTCTTTAGATTCTGCGTTCTGCAAGTATTGTTCGTTATTTTCCACTGTTGTCGGGCAACAAGTCAGTAAGGCCGGAAAACTGGTTAAAACTCCCTTTAAAAAATGGAAGGACGCCAGAGAAGAATTCAGAAATCATGAAAATCATTTGTATCATAAGAATTGTCTCGAACGAGCAGCTAATTTTTTAGATATTATGATGAGAAAAACTGAAAATGTTGTTTTAAAAATTGACAAACAACGAAAAGATCAAATAATTAGTAATCGGGAAAGCCTAAAACCCATAATTAAAACTGCGATGTATCTTGCTCGATTAGGAAAGTCATTTCGAGGTCACCGTGACTCTGGACCTCTTAATATAAATGAACCTCCAGTAAAAGGCGAGGGCAATTTTCGGTCTTGCTCAAATTTCGAATCGAGGCAGGAGATCAAATTTTGGCTAAACACTTAAGCACAGCAGGTGCTAATGCAACTTATATCAGCTGGCAAATACAGAACGAAATAATCTCGTCGTTTAATTCGATTTTATTAAAAAAGCTTGTTGACAAAGTAAATACTGCAAAATACTTCTCAGTTTTATGCGACGAGACCACCGACATAAGTGGTACTACTCAAATGTCATTATGTGTAAGATTTGTGGAAGATGGCATGATAAGTGAGGAATTTCTACAGTTTATTCCTGTTTCTGATGGTACAGGTGCTGGTTTAGCAAATAGCATCTGCAATGCCATGATAGATTTAGGGCTAGACGTAAAAAATCTTGTTGGCCAAGGATACGATGGAGCTAGTGCAATGAGTGGTGCCTTTAGTGGAGCACAAGCCATTGTTCGGCAGAGCTATCCCAAAGCCCTTTACGTTCATTGTTCGTCACACTGCTTTAATTTAGCACTTTCTGATGGATGTTCAGTGGCAGAAGTACGGAACTGTCTGGGTACTATCGAAACAATTTATAATTTTTTTAATTTTCCAAAACGACAACGCGTACTGGAAAATGAGATCAGTAAATTACTCGAAAAACCAAAAATAGAAAAACTTAAAAGATTATGTCCCACCAGATGGATTCAGAGACATGACGTCGTGACTGCATTCGTTTCTCTTCTCAAACCAATAATAAATGCCTTGTTTGAGATTGCCAAATGGACCGATAAAAAAACGGCAACTGACGCTCAATTACTTTCGTCGGCAATTAGTCAATGTGGCTTTCTTTTATGTACTTTTGTGATAAAAGCTGTATTTTCACTGACTTTGCCACTGAGCAAGTACCTACAGACCCCAAATTTGGACCTGAGTTTAGCTCTTGAGTCAACTGATAATGTCAATGAATCTTTAAAAAAAATGAGACAAGACGACGAGAAGTTTTTTTCAGATATTTATCAGGAGGCCAAAACTATTTGTGACGAGTTTGACATTACAATGTTACAACCTCGAACCACTAATCGGCAAACTCACAGAAACAATGTTCCTAGTTCATCGCCAGAAGGTTATTACCGCAGGGTTATTTATATTCCGTTTCTCGACCAAACAATACAGGCAATAAATGCAAAATGTATTAAGCACAAAAGTACTCTTGAACCTTTGCAAAAACTTTTATGCAATAATAATAATTTAGACATTAAAGATATTTTAAATTCCACCCAACAGCTTTTGGAATTTTATCAATTGGATGATTCTGGTGCTATGGGAGAAGTTACACTTTGGGTCCAGTTTATTATAAATAAAGCAGAAAAGCCACAAAGTGCGATTGAGGCTTTGGAAAGATGTAATAAAAATTTGTTTCCCACAATTTATGAACTTTTAGTTATAATGGCAACTTTACCAGTCACCACATGCTCTTGTGAAGGATCTTTTTCATCCCTAAAATATCTAAAAAAATATTTGCGAAATTCTACTGGGGACGATAGATGAAACGGCCTAGCTTTGATGTATATACATCCTGATATTTCTATTCTGGAAGATGAAGTTATTGATGTCTTAGCTCTGCAATCTCGCCGTCTAGCTATTTTAGTATAACTTATAAATCAATTTTAATAACATTTACTATGTTGATGTATTTCTCGCCTCTTGTTTTTAGTTGATGAGTATACTCAATTTTTTTATTGTCATTTATATTTGTAAATGTGTTTTACATGTTTATCACAAGATGACGGTTTTTTTGTTTATTTTTTTTTAAATATACTTTATATGTATGTTGCGTTTTGAGTTTTATTATAAATTTTTGTGCTTTAATACGCTTAATATATTTTTTTTTTGAAAACCCCCCCCCTAATACAAAATTCTGACTGCGCCACTGCTGGGTAGAATCTACCTGACAGGTTTACAAATTTTATCGGGTTCATTGAAACATTTCGAACGCAATTTTCGGTCATGTATAGTAACGTAACGTAAACAAAACCTATATTTATAGGTTAGAATCTGTACTGGCAGAACAAAAGAAGAATACTCTAACTACAGATACTCGTAAAACAGTTTTATTAGCAACTTCGTTTGTACTTGACTCTTATGATGACGATGATATACTACGTATGCAACTCAATGCAAAGAGGAAAAGAAAAATACTATTTATTTATTTATTGAAGCGGATACAAACAGGACGTACCTAATAGAGTATCCCAAATTACAAAATTTAGTACGTATCACAATTGATTAATGAAATAACAAAGATAACAATGTAATGAATGTTACATAGAGCGAGCTGGAGAAGTTCACACCACAAGGCAAAGAGACACTAATTGTTTGGAGAATAATAGATTTTTAATTAATAATATTTTTTTAATTAATATGGCAATCAAACTATAAATACAAGCCTTTGTAGTGAAATTCCTAGTCGCGTCTCACTCAACCACATCAAGTAAACGATATTTAATTTGGCGACTATTGAGATAAAAAATGTCAATATCGATTTGATTGAAAGTCCTGCAGATTCTCACTAGAGGAGAGTTCATTGCTGCATTAGTATTGAATTTTGTTATATATAAAAAATCATGACTTCGTAAGGTCCTCTGAGGTATAGTAAGAGATATAGATGACAAACAGGTGGGTGAATCAAACAGATTTGTCAAGAATTTTGTACATGTTAAAAAATCACTCATCTTTCTGCGTGCTGCTAACGATTTTAATTTAAAGTAGCTGCGCAAATCACCATAAGAAATTCCGTGAGGGTAAACTTTAAATTGCTTAAAGTAACAATACTTTAGGAATTCGTTTTGAACCCGTTCGATTCTACTAATTTATATCTCATAAATCGGATTCCATATAGTACTCAAGTACTGCAGTTGACTATAAACGAAGGAGAAGTACAATACTTTAAGCGCCGAAATTGAAGTAAAGTGATAGCATGAACGAATGAGGAATCCAAGCATTTTATTAGCCTTTACTACAATGTTATCTATATGTATCTTAAAGGAAACTTTTGAGTCAATCGTAAGTCCAAGATCTTTTATATATTCCACCGATTGCACGTTATTGTTTCCTATATGATAGTTGGCCAGCGTAAAGGTTTTATTTCTGGTAAAAGTTATTTTGGCACATTTATTGAGGTTTAGATACAAACAGTTTTGTCGGCAGTAACAATCTAAGCGATCCAAATCTTGCTGCATTCCCTCAGCATCGGCAAACAAACTAATAGTCGTAAAATTTTTTAAATCATCTGCATACATTAAGAAACGCACATTTTTGAAGCAACATTGAATATCATTTATATATAAAATAAATAACAGGGGACCGAGATGGCTTCCCTGTGCAACCCCTGACGGAATGGTAGCATACTCAGACGAATAGCCGCATATTGACACAAATTGCAATCTGCTATCAACATAAGACTTAAACCAACGCAACCAATTGCCACAAATACCAGAGCGAGCCAGCTTATCAAGCAATATAACATGAGATATTTTGTCAAAAGCTTTACTAAAATCTACGTAAACAGCATCAACCTGTAAACGTCTATCCATGGCGTGATGCAAGTACGTTACATATTCAATTAGATTGGTTTCAGTCGACCGCCCTCTGAAGAAGCCATGTTGGTTATTCATTAATAAAACTTTTGTGAAATAGAACATTGTATCATAGACAATAGATTCAAACAATTTCGAAAACACTGAAAGAATAGAAATAGGGCGGTAGTTCTCGACATTCTCCCTGCTGCCACTTTTATAGATCGGCGTAATACGCGACTTTTTCCACTCTAAAGGAAAAATACCCAGATTTAGTGACTCACGAAATAATACACTTAATGGGAAACTAAGAGCATCTACGCATTCACGCACAAAATATGGAGGTATACCATCAGGACCGGCTCCCTTGGCAACATTAATAGCTACGATTTTTTGCCGGACAATTTTCTCGTCAATCTGGACTGTGTTTAAACACGGTCCAGTGCCATAGTAATTATTGCCCTTAACAGCAGCTGCAGTGGAGCTGATGTATACGGAATTAAAATACTTAGAAAAAAGTCTACAGACTTCACTGCCCTCATTTACTACTTCGTTTCCATATTGTACAGACGATGGAATATTATGAGTAAAATTTTTGCGGTGACTAGAGATGTAAGACCAGAATTTGTTCGAGTTTTGCCCTATCTCTAATTCTGTCCTTTGAATATATTGTCTGTAGTCTGCTTGAACCATATAATTAGCTCTAGATCTAAGTATCTTAAAGCAGAAATAGTCGGCTTGATTTTTATACATTTTCCATTTTTTGTGAGCACGACGTTTTTCATTAATTACTCTAATTCAATGTTGCGAAAACCAGTGAGGAAAATTACAATTCTTGACAAATCTACTAGGAATGTATTGATCTATTGCATAATTAATAATGTTATAAAACATACTAACTTTCCTGTTTACGTCATCAAACTGAGCTAACTCTTTCAGCCAATCGACACTTGACAAAAATTCATTAATAGAAGGATAGTCACCATTTTTAAAATCAAACAGAATTTTATTAGCACTATTTAACTGAGAATCAACTGGAATGTGAATTGAGAAATGTAACGCTTTGTGATAAATATCCTCCGGCACCAACGGTGCTGTATGATGTTTAACAATAGGCAAATAGTTAATATTAGTAAGAACTAAGTCCAAAATACGCGAATTTCCTATCACCGAGTTACATTGTTTTAACCCCGAGAACGCCATCGCGTCAATGAAACGCACCGACCGGTTATAATTTCCAATAGGAATTTCACCCCATGTGATAAATGGCAAATTAAAGTCTCCGCAGATCAAAAATCTATCATTAGCATTGGTGGTTATGATATTCTCCAACTTACCCAGAAAACTGTTTAAAGCATCATCATCAACAGGGGGAATATACACACAACATATATTCAAACAGGTATTATTCGTTTTTATTGAAATCCAAATATCTTCGGCGTCCGAATTCCAATCCGGACGCTGTACAGCCTGCAGATTTGACTTAACAGCGATGAGAACACCTCCTCCATCACGTTTACCCGCGTGTAGAAGGTTACGGTCTCGTCTGTAAACACAATATTTGTTGGAGAAACACTCGTGAGAATAAACCGAATCGTTTAACCATGTTTCAGTTAGACACAACACATGACAATCACTAGCAGAAGAAGATGAAAAAATCGAAGAGCATTTAGATCTGAGTCCGCGAACATTCTGTAAGAAAATTTGTAAGTCCATAACCACTCACGGCACGTATATTAGAGAAATGTAATTATCACACGTTTGCAGTATTCATTATTGTATTTTTGCAATGTCAGCAACCGATATTATGCGGACTACTCTAGCTCTATCATCTTTCCTTACAAATATACAAGCGTTTTTTACCCAAGTATACTTAAAACGGTTGGTTTTAGCAGCGATTCGCACCTGACGATATAAATCTTTATTAGCTTTAGTGAGATGCTCATTAACAAACATACATGGCGAGACCCCTGGTATGTTTAAACCCGGGGTAGTGCCACCGGAAGCGCTTCTAAACTGCTTTGCGGCTGCCATAAACTCCTCCTTCTTCCGACGAGAAATAAATTTAACGATTATATTTTTATGAATTTGTTTACCGCTTGCTTCACTATGAGTAGGCACACGATGAGCCGCGTCAATTTCGCCAGCAGACACCAGACACTTGAGTGTAGTGCCTATTGTTGCCTATAAAAACTATAAAGCAGTTGTCGCAAAATACTATTTATCAATTTTTTTTAAAATAATTTGTTCCGTATACAAAAAATAACAAAATTTTTGTGTATTGACACTGACGCTTTTTAAGAGGAGTAAAATAATCTAACAACCCTAGTCACTTTCCAGGGTTATGAAAACCGAATGGGGTTGTTGAACAGATTTGTGCTAACCCAACCCAACCTAACCCAACCCAAACCAACCCTAGTCACTTACCAGGGTTATGAAAACTGGACGGGATAATTGAACCCGGTTCCTTATTCGATTTAAGAATACGGCTGTTTTCAGTTGACTCTATTAGTGAACGCATTTGATGCAGAAGTCAAATAATGTAATTTCAAGGGATGAATAAACAATAAGGCGTAGTTGAGTACGCAAACAATTTCACTATACTAGCAAGAGATAAGAGAAGCTTGGAAAAGCAATCCAAAAATTGAACAGCAACAAAGAAACGAGGCCTAAGAATAAATCAAAACAAGCAAATACTGGAAATAAGGAGTGGAAATAGGAATACAACAGCCAAGGAAAGGAAGTAAAAATAGGAAACTACGATTTTGATATAGTAGACAACTTTAAGTGCCTAATAATTAACAATAAGAATGATAGAAATATGGAGATACATCACAGAGTGCAGGGGAATATAGAGCTTGTTACAAATACGTCCTGAAAAGTAACAGTATAAGCATAAATACAAAAATGAGGGTAATCAAAGCAGCAATCAGAGTGGACCTATGTAGCAGAAATGATAAATATAGCAATTATGGAGCAGGAGAAACTGAGAATGTTTCAAAGAAAGAGAGTAAAAGAAATATATGAACCGAAGAAAGTGGGATACGGAGACAAGAACGGACGAATGTGGACTAACATAACAAGAAATGAGTTGCTAAAGCTCAAACGAGAAATGATCGGTGACAGTTCCTAAAGGAATGTATGACCACAAACACACACATTGTCACTTATCACGTGTATTTTATTTTTATTCATAAAAAGTAACAAGTGTGGTTATTGAGAAAAATTTGCTGTTGCAGGATATTTTACTGTATTAGTAAACAATCAAATTCAAAATAGATATGTCTAGAAGATAAAATGTCATGTACATACCCATAATCATTTAAAGATTGAAGATATGGAAATAACATTACAGCTAAGTCATGCAATTTTTATGTAAGGTATAAGAAACAAACAACAATATTTCAAAGAACAAATTCATATTTTAGGAATTTGGTCTGCAAAATTTAACACCTATTCGCAAAAAACTACTTTTTTGATCAGAGGGATACCGAATTATGAACATCCGAGTACGTACTCGCTCCTATAAATATTTCAATACATGTATTCTTTTATTTGTTTATAGATCTTCATGATGTTAACAGTTGCTAACAAGCTATAAAATTTCCAAAACATGGCTTTCACACTAAAGTAAAGTGCTAATTTTGGTTTATCGATACCCGAGTTGAAAATTTTCATGATGACGTGTTATTATGGGACGTATAAGAAAGTAGAGTCCCTTTGAATAATAAATGATATCATAGAAAGGCATAAAAATATTTTTCATTTAAATGAAAATTATTAGTTTCTTAGTGCGAAGATTATTATTTAACAATATCTTTTCATTGACAAGCAGGAAGAATATATTTTGAAATAACGAAATACGAGTTTTAATTTGTTTTGCGTCACAAATTTGATGATAAGTTAGTTTAAAAAAAGAAATTTATGAAAAAAATTACCTTCTGGTTGCGATGATTTGTTCTATTTGGTACGTTTTCTTAATTTTTAACACTCTCTGTTAAATTAACTTGTAGCAGTCATGTTTAATTTTAAGTTACAGAGTACCATTTTTCATGTTTATTTTTAACATCCCTTTATAATTTAATGTAATAGGTAACACTTGAATACACATAAGGCCTTGTAAACTAAACCACTGTCTACATACCCCGTCTATTAGTATATGTAAACATTGATGAATACACATTTACGTCAGCATCGTAAACAAAAACGTCCGTACACGTGCTTCGGCATACGTATGCCTTATCAGCGTACGACGTGCTGTCATAATGTCTGTTAAAAACGCAAACTGCCCGTATAGCTGATATACATACGAATCAAATCGTGTACGTACGAATTGGTTTGAATATTATGCATTATTTTTTAACAAGGTGTTAATTTTGACACAAATAGTTACAAAATAGGGCGCACTGTTAGCTTAGAATTGTCATGTTGATATTAAAGTAATTATAATAAAGGTGTGCTATGGTATGAAAGAGCAGGTTAATTGCATTTATACAGAATTTCTTCGATACAGCACTGTTCTGTAATATATATGTAAGTATTTCAAGTATAAATCTCGATAAGAAAGCAAAACGAAGATGAGCGTGCGTTGTTTTCTATTTGAATGTCCTCGTGAAGGTAGCGAATACCATAAAGTTCGAAGAGACGATATCGTGATTATGTTGACCCGCGACCGTGGGTACGGGCACGTCTTGGACGTTCAGACTAATTTATGAAACCGGCAGTCGAGAACCGATTTTCTAAACATTGCCAGCTATCTAAACGGCTGTTACGCGATGAGACGGTGTCGTATAATTACCGTTTATGTTTATTGCAAACGATGCCCCATTCAAGAAAGTACTAGGATCCATACATTTAGATTAGGGTCGTGTAAACTACTATACTATTGGTAATTATTGATATCTCTCCTCCATTTGTAGAAGGAATTCATTTTGATTATATGCACATTATGTGCACATAACAGATCTAGATAGGATACGTAGCAAACTATTTACGATTGCAGATAAATATTGTAGATTTCAAGATTGGATAAGAATTAGTAATTAGCCTACCTATTAGTAATTACAATAAGTGGCATTCATAGTTTGATAAGGACAAGGGTATATTGCATTTTCTTATTACCAATTAAAGAATAAATTAATTCATTTTATTAGCAATGAAGTTTGATGCAAGAGTTATATCTAAGTCAACACATAGTAAACATTTATAGTAGCGGTGGCTAGTTTTGCAACAACCATTAATTTAGTCGTCTTTAAGAGTATTTTCAGTTTTGTTTTACACCTCTTTTACCTTCAGCCGTGTCCTTTTATAGTTGTTCTGCACAATGTAATCATGCAGCTTTTTTATTTGTGTCCAGTGGAGATGATGGATGTTCTGAATCCCTCTCCCACGACGTTTTCTTGCTGGGTGAAATCTTTCAATGGCACTCTTTGGATGGAGAAGTCAATATTTTACATTGTTTTAGTTGTTATGTCCAAAGCCGAAAGTTCAGTTTTAGTCCATTTAAGTATGCCAAAGCTGTATGTCTTTGGATGGAGAATTCCATATTTTACATTGTTTTAGTTGTTATGTCCAAAGCCGAAAGTTCAGTTTTAGTCCATTTAAGTATGCCAAAGCTGTATGTCTTTGGATGGAGAATTCCATATTTTACATTGTTTTAGTTGTTATGTCCAAGCCGAAAGTTCAGTTTCAGTCCGTTTAAGTGTGCCAAAGCTATAGTCTTTGGATGAAGAATTCAATATACACTGTTTTAGTTGTTATGACCAAAGTCGAAAGTTCAGTTTCAGTCCATTTAAGTATGCCAAAGCTGTATGTCTTTGGATGGAGAATTCCATATTTTACATTGTTTTAGTTGTTATGTCCAAAGCCGAAAGTTCAGTTTTAGTCCATTTAAGTATGCCAAAGCTGTATGTCTTTGGATGGAGAATTCCATATTTTACATTGTTTTAGTTGTTATGTCCAAAGCCAAAAGTTCAGTTTTAGTCTATTTAAGTATGCTAAAGCTGTATGTCTTTGGATGGAGAAGTCAATATTTTACATTGTTTTAATTGTTATGTCCAAAGCCGAAAGTTCAGTTTTAGTCCATTTAAGTATGCCAAAGCTGTATGTCTTTGGATGGAGAATTCCATATTTTACATTGTTTTAGTTGTTATGTTCAAGCCGAAAGTTCAGTTTCAGTCCGTTTAAGTGTGCCAAAGCTATAGTCTTTGGATGAAGAATTCAATATACACTGTTTTAGTTGTTATGACCAAAGTCGAAAGTTCAGTTTCAGTCCATTTAAGTATGCCAAAGCTGTATGTCTTTGGATGAAGAATTCCATATTTTACATTGTTTTAGTTGTTATGTCCAAAGTCGAAAGTTCAGTTTCAGTCCATTTAAGTGTGCCAAAGCTATATGTCTTTGGATGAAGAATTCAATATTTTACATTGTTTTAGTTGTTATGTCCAAAGCCGAAAGTTCAGTTTCAGTCCGTTTAAGTGTGCCAAAGCTATAGTCTTTGGATGAAGAATTCAATATACATTGTTTTAGTTGTTATGACCAAAGCCGAAAGTTCAGTTTCAGTTCATTTAAGTATGCCAAAGCGGTATGTCTTTGGATGGAGAATTCCATATTTTACATTGTTTTAGTTGTTATGTCCAAGCCGAATGTTCAGTTTCAGTCCGTTTAAGTGTGCCAAAGCTATAGTCTTTGGATGAAGAATTCAATATTTTACATTGTTTTAGTTGTTATGTCCAAAACCGAAAGTTCAGTTTCAGTCCATTTAAGTATGCCAAAGATAATGTCAATAATGAGATTGCAAACTTGTTTATGGCTTTGCTTTTATTGCGAGCTGTCTCATTATTGATTTTTCCATTTCCTTATATGCTGTTGTTATTGTATATTTACTTTCAGCCTGATCAATTCCCTACCCTGCCCAAAGCCGAGATATTTGTAGTATGGTTCCACTTCCCGCCACTGACCCCCAATCATAGCATATGTTCTGCATTTGTCTACTCCTTGGTCTATTTGAGCAGTTGTATTAGGTCTTTCTCAGTATTGGTGTACGGCTTAATGTCTTCTATGTACATCAGGTGACTAAGTTGAACTGTACCTATTTTATATCCTTTTCCTTCTTCGTTTAAGATGTACCTAACTTTAAGAATATATATAAATATTATATATAAATTAAAACAAACTACATTTACGTTTCGACTATATATTTAGTCTTCTTCAAAAATTACAAATTAAAATACATGTAAATTACAGATGCATGCTTCGAATTGTTATTAAAATTGTAAAAAATGGACAAAAACAATTAAAAAACATACCAACGTTCTTGAAAACAGTTTATAAGTATCTTACCATGTTTTGTTACGGGAATGTAAAATATAAAACAAATTAGATAACATTCCAGTTTGTTTGTTATCAAATGACTGTTCGTTTCTGTGGTTCATATATTCTAAATCTGTTTTATTTTACGGCGGCTTTTTTGTGTCATTGTGTATTTTTATGTTGTATATAAGAAAACTGTTTATTTCAGATATATAAATTTGTTTTAAAGTGTGTGTATTGATATAGAGGGTTCTTTCAATAAAGTAACAAATTATTGGAAAAATGGGTAATAGAACTTAGACAAACTATCGATCTCACTCCGATCATTTACCGTGTTTTCATGTCGTATTATTTGTATCATTTCATGAATGGATCTTGCTTTTGCATTATTTTCTTTCTTTAAAATTCTGGTATTGTTGAAATCGAAAGTATGGTTTAATTTCGTCTGATGTTTCTTTAAGGCTGTGATATTTTTTTTGCATATTTATGACCCTTAAGTCTTTCTCCTAATAATTGTTTCGTCTGTCCAATATAAATTTTATTACACATTTCGCAGGGTATGCTGTAAACAATATGTGACTGTTTGATGGCTGGAGTTGGGCCCTTGAGTTTGGTATATAAGAAATTTAAATTGTTATTATTTTGATGGCCTATGTTAAAATTATATTGTTTTAGGATGTGGCCAATTTTTTCGGATAATTCTTTTATGTAGGATATTGGGATATGATAGTTTAGTTTTCTGGCTTTTGTTTTTCTTTTTAAATCCCTTTTCTTTATTGTAGAATTTATGAAGACTCTGTTTTATAATTGTATTTGTGAAATTCATTGGGTATCCATTGCTTTTTAAGATCTTTTTAATTTTATCTATTATCATAGGCCGGTATTCAGGACTTGTGAGGTATATGGCTCTGTCAGCTGACGCCTTAACTAAATTTCGTTTGTGTGACATTGGTTGTGCGGAATGTAATTTAAGCATCTATTTGAGGCAATTGGTTTTCTGTACCATATAGTTTGAATTTGATTTTCTTTTTTTATTAAGGTAATGTCTAAGAAATTAACAGAACTATTTTCCTCTATTTCAACAGTGAAATGAATTTTAGGGTGGAATAGGTTGAATTGATTTTGGAAGTACATTATTTTATCTTCAGGAATTTAGGCTATACAATCATCTACATATCTTTTGAACAGGGCTGGTTTGAAATCTAAATTTTTAATTATTTGTTCTTCTATGTGTTCTAACACAATTTGGGCAACCAAACTCGATATAGGTGCTCCTATGGCTAAGCCTTCGATTTGTTGGTATTAATTATCTCTATACAGGGTGTAACAAAATAAGTGTAAAAAATTTCAGGGGGTGATTCCTTAGCGAAAAAGAGATAGGGTCTTTCATATAAAAAAACTTCAATGGAGCATCCCTTGTTAAGATACAGCCCCATAAAGGGGGTACATAAAATTTGTTTTACAATTTTTCTCACAAATACTAAAAATGTAATTTATTTCCAATGTAACTTTTTGTCTGATTATTTGTTTACCATTTAAAAATGTCCAATACCTTGTTTCAATCGAAACAAAAAATGTCTCTTGAATTTTTTGCCCAAAAGTAATCAGTTCGCAGCAAAAAATTATTTTACGAACAACTACAGAGATACATAGTCATAAATGCGAACTGGATTAGTATTGTTATTTTGTAGTTACTACCTGCATCAAAATACATATGATTAAAGATGAATAAACAAAACTAATTTATTAATAACAAAACATAAAACATGTAGAAATCATAGTAAATGTTCAATATGTCCACCTTCAGTCATTACACATGCGTCTAGACGTCGGCGCATTGAGCCACGTATTCGCTCAAATATTCCTGGATTCTCTCTAATTACCCTGCACGTATCGATGATGCGGTTTCTTAGGTCCTCTACATCGCGAACAGGAGTAGGATAAACCAAAGTCTGTAAATGGCCCCAAGTAGAGAAATCGAGAGGATTGAGATCCGGGGATCGAGCGGGCCAATTCTGTGGTCCTCCTCGACCTATCCAATGATTTGGATATGTTTGGGTTAAATGCTGACGTGCTGCTTGACTAAAATGGGCGGGAGCCCCATCATGCATAAAAAACATATCCCTTCTGACGCCCAAAGGAACTTCCTCCAGCAGTACTGGATGCACTTCTCTTAAAAATTGAGTGTATGCCTCACCATTTAATCGAGGAGGTAGAAAATGAGGGCCAATTAAATAATCCCCAATAACTCCGAGCCACACGTTAAGAGAATTCTTGATGGTTAGCTTGTACAACAGCGTGAGGGTTTTCTTCAGCCCATATGTGGTTATTATGAAAATGAATTATCTTGTCCCGAGAAAAAGTACATTCGTCTGTGAATTCGATCGTCTTCAGAAAGTCAGGATTTCTTCTAATCATTTCCAGCATCCAATTGAAAAATTCAAGACCGTTCGGAAAATCTCGCTGTAACAGTGCCTGTACTCGTTGCAGATGGTAAGGGTATAAGAGTTGTTCCTTTAAAATTCGAAATACCGTCATATGATCAACATTTAACTCGAAAGCAATCTTTCTAGTACTGCTAGTAGGTTGTTCTTCAACCAAATTAAGTACTGCTTCATCAAGATGTGTTGTTCTAACTTCTCGATGGCGACCACAATCCTGCGTTCTTTTGTCGAATGAACCATATTCTCGTAATCGTTGATGAAGTCGGGCAAATATTCTATGCGAAGGAAGCTGCCGTTGAGGATACATTTCAGCATATCTTCTAGAAGCTTCTAACCCATTCCCATGCGACAGACCGTAAACGCAATGCATATCAGCCATTTCCTCATTTGTGTATGCCATTTTAATAACAACTGAATTATTAAACTAACAAATTACGAACAAAACAACGACACACAATTAAGTATTAATTCAATTTCAAAAATTTACAAACTGACAGCGTGATACCACTACTAGCGGCCTACTAAATAAATTAGTTTTACATTTTTGTTTTATGACGATGTATCTCTGTAGTTGTTCGTAAAATAATTTTTTGCTGCGAACTGATTACTTTTGGGCAAAAAATTCAAGAGACATTTTTTGTTTCGAATGAAACAAGGTATTGGAAATAGATTTTCAAATGGTAAACAAATAATCAGACAAAAAGTTACATTGGAAATAAATTACATTTTTAGTGTTTGTGAGAAAAATTGTAAAACAAATTTTATGTACCCCCTTTATGGGGCTGTATCTTAACAAGGGATGCTCCATTGAAGTTTTTTTATATGAAAGACCCTATCTCGTTTTCGCTAAGGAATCACCCCCCTGAAATGTTTTACACTTATTTTGTTACACCCTGTATAGAAAATAAGTGGATGTCATATATATACATATAGCACGTTCCAAAAAAGGGAGGGGAGAAGCAAACATTATTTGATTATAGACAAATGTTGAACTGGCACTAATACTACAAAATTAAACATTATTCATTAAGCATATCATATTGACACACCTATATCTAGTTCAGCAAACAAGGGTGCTATATCAGTTATTTGTACTTGTCATATTTTTATTAACTTACGCATAATACGTTTGTTTATTTTGTGTCCTTGTTCTCAGTAAATTGTAGCCGAAACGTCGGTTGTTCAGAATCCAAACGGTGGAAATAGTACAAATAACATATCAAATTATTATTACTATTGAATAGTTTTCAAAGCTGTCTTGCTTATCATATTTGTTATACAGGGTTGCGATTATGTATGGATACAGCTAAATATTTTGAAAACGGTTTATTGGAACTCGCTGAAATTTTGCACACTGTTAGAAGGATTTAGACTACATTATTTGAGATGTTCTCCAGTTTTATATCGTCATTCGTTTTGTAGATACAAGGTTAACCTGATGTATTTTAAATAGCACGGAGGGTGAAATGTAACATTTTAAAAAAGGGTGCTCTATTTTCTATTCAGCGATGTAACACATTGCCTAAATTTGCATAAAAACCGTTTTTTTTTGTTTTTACGAATTTGAATTTGAAGAAAAGTAAAAATAAGTTAGCTTTGAAAAGGCTGGCATTAGCCTTCTGTCATTTGCATTATATCAAAAAATATATTTATGTCATATAATTAGTTTAAAAATGGTGCATTACAGTGAACGGGAGCATATAGAAATCCTGATGATGGTTGGATAGGGCGATAGAAGACGAAGTTGTGCTTAGGTTGTAACTCTTTTTAATGAAATACATTCCAACCCAACACATTGCCTTAATTTGCATAAAAACCGTCTTTTTTTGTTTTTACGAATTCGAATTTGAAGAAAAGTAAAAGTAAGTTAGCTTTGAAAAGGCTGCCATTAGGCTTCTGTCTTTTGCATTATATTCAAAAAATATGTTTATGTCATATAATTAGTTTAAAAATGGTGCATTTAAGTGAAAGAGAGCATATAGAAATCCTGATGATGGTTGGATATGGTGATAGAAGACGAAGTTGTGCTGAAGTTGTAACTATTTTTAATGAAATACATCCCAATCGACAGTCGATCTCTAGAACAACAGTTTCAAAAACTTTAAGAAGATTCAATAAAACTGGAAGCACAAAAAATCGTGTAAAACCCGGACGACCGAAAGCTGTTACAAACGTAGAAGATTCTTTGAATGTTATATTAGATGTGGAAGAAAATCTAAAAACTTCTTTACACCAGTTGGCTCTAAATCATAATATGAGTAGAAGATTTATACACAATATAATGAAACGCGAAAAATATCATCCCTACAAAATCCACCTGTTACAGAACTGAGTGAAGATGATTCTGACCGCAGAATCGAATTTTGCCAAACAATGATGAACAAAATAAATCAAGATGGTAACTTTATCAATCACATTCTCTTCTCTAATGAATCAACTTTTTGTCTAAATGGGAATGTTAGCCGTCATAACTGTAGGTATTGGTCTGACAGAAATCCGCACTGGATGGAGCAAATTCATAGCCAGTATCTCCAAAAAATTAATGTTTGGTGTGGAATTATTGGTCGGAATATTATTGATCCTTTTTTAATTAATGGTAATTTGACTTCTCAAAGATACTTACAACTTTTACAACAAAACATTGTTCCCCGGCTCAGAGAAATCTTCCCAAACTACAAATACCGAAATATACCAGCAGACCCCATATGGTTTCAACAAGATGGAGCACCGCCCCATTTTGGTTGTGTAGTACGTCAGTATTTAAACCAAACGTTTCCTGATAGATGGATAGGACGGAGGGGAACAATTGAATGGTCAGCTAGGTCATTTGATTTAACCCCACTTGATTTTTTCTTGTGGGGTCATTTAAAAAATCGAGTTTATTTAAACACACCATTAAATATCGCAGATTTGCAAGAACGAATAGGAAATGAGATTGCCATGATTTCTCCTTATACTTTGATTGACACCTTGCAGAATTTTGTCCATCGAATTCATTACTGTCAAGAAGTTAAGGGACAGCATTTGGAGCATATTTTATAATATAATATATTTATACAATTTAAAAATTTTTTTCATTATTCTTAAAATGTATGAGTTCAATTCTAATAAAATGCGTTATTTTTATTATTTTTGGTCGAAGTGAGGTTGTTAACAATTGACGACAGATTAAAAACATCATTCAAAAGCTAACTTACTTTTAGAGAAAACAACACTCTTTTAAAAAATGTTAAATTTGCCCCCCCCCCCGTGCTATTTAAAAAACATCAAGTTAGCCTTTTACCTCGGAAACAAACGACGATGTAAAACTGGAGAACATCTCAAATAATGTAGTCTAAATCCTTTTAACAGTGTGCCAAATTTCAGCGAGTTCCAATAAACCGTTTTCAAAATATTTAGCTGTATCCATACATAATCGCAACCCTGCATGTATTACATATAGTCAAAATATTTGTCCACGGCTGTTTAATGTCCATAATATTTTTGTTTCATTAAGTTAAATGACACCCACTTATCACTAGTGATTCAAAGGAAAAATCATGGCTTGAAAGGGATTTGAACTCGAGTCCTCTGCCTCGAGAACTCTAACGATCTCACCTTTTTAAACAATTGAATTCCCATACACAAACAAAATAAAAAAAATCGCATCAAAATCAAAATTTTACAGAACAGTTATGGACGCACTATACTACTCGACTCGCATATAACGTCTATTAGTCGTTCGGGCGATTGATGACCCTACAGCTCGTTGAATAATATACTTTTAATATAATATCGTTTTCATGCACTACGTAGAAAAAATCGCTTAAGAGTACATGTTTTATGAAAATTAAATCACTATTTACATACTTTTTTCAATTAACTGTGTTGATATTTTTATACTGTTGGTTTATAATCGTAAAGGGTTTAGTGTTAATGCTCATTATTTTCCGATCACATTGTATATTTATAAAATTTATTGAGCAAATTAAATATTAATAAACCTAGGCTATACTTACGTAATTTAAAAGCCTGCATTATTAAATGAAAACAGTAGAATAAAACTTAAAAATTGCAATTTGTCGAATTTTCCTATCAATTGTGTTAGTACCTAATGTACTAATGTTCTTTCCTCTGCTGTCAAAGTACAGTTAAATGTCGTGAGCATTTATATTCACTTTGATAACATAGAAATGACAGAGAAGATGTATGGAAACTTATATAATCGATTATTTATAATCAATAATATTATACACAGTTGCTTGCTTGAGTCGTGACAAACACTTTGAGCAGCTATTCGTCTCTCTGTAATGACAATCATTTTGAATTTCCATTAAGACGGTAAAATTGCATTGAGCATACGACTGCAGCTAAACATTTATTGTCTTACTGCAATTTAATTTTGTTTCAATCATTCACATAATTTTGTAATGGTTACTAAAATGAAAATTACTGTTAGTTTTATGAAATATGTATTCCAAGATGTATATTTATAAACATCTGCAGAAGATTAATGCACTTTAAGAAATGTGCACACCTTCCTAAGTATATTAACAAAAATGCAAATTCTACATATAATTGGTAATATAGTAGTGTTATGTTTGACTAATAACTGTATATAGACAGATTGTATACGTGTTGGTACAGTCATTGACTTTTAAAATGCTAGTGAAATACTGACCCCATAATATATCGGTACACTGGTCCATACTAATATGTGGATATCCCTTATGTCAGAGCATAAACAGGCTATTATAACCTAAACTAAAAAATGAGGTGTGGCCACCACACGACTTTATTATACGTATGAGCGTTTCAAACTATACAATGTTAAGAATTTTTTTATACAAAAATTATTCAAAATACTATTCTAGGTACTTTCATTCTCTTAATAAATCGCTATAGAATGCATACTTTGCAAGATATTCGAAAGAAAGTGCTACTCGCTAAGAGTAAAAGTGCTACTTCCGGTCCGAATTTTGAAATTTCATGTATACAAAAAATATTGAAAATCGAACTCTAAATCCTTTTGTACTCTTAATATATATATATATACAGTTTCCTTTCGTGGTTTATATATACAACGTGTCCACGTAAGTATGAGGCAAATGGGAAATTTGTTTATTATTGATTTTACAGATAACTTTATAGGAAGGAAAAGTTCGAGCATCAGAAGAAACCTAATATTTTTTAGGCAGTGCCTCCGCTGCCGGCAACGGCTCCCGAATGAGTAGCCGGCAACGGCGCCCGAAAAAGCTGCCGGCGACGGCTCTCAAATGAGCTGCCGGCAACGGCGCCCGATTAAGCTGCCGGCTACGGTGATTTAATGAGTATGTCGGTAAAGATTTTTTCAAGATTTTAAGGTTTTATTAAAAATCAAAATTTTGAGTTATTCCTAATGTATAATACGGTATAATACATATAACGAAAAAATAAAAAACATAAAAACATATAAATTCATTCTAAGTAATAACAATAACACAATAATAAGGTATATAGGTAGTGTATATATTATAAAACATGTATAAAATAGACGCCTTTATTTTTTCTTTAATTTTTTTCGTTTAAGGCCAATTACGGTATTGCCATATCCCTTTGGACGTCCACGTTTTTTAATCTTGACTGGCATTTTGAGGTTCTGCAGAATACTGTCATAACTTATTGTAGCACCCTCTTTAATGGATGTGTCAATTTCGATTTGTTGAACTGTAAGACGCAAAAAATTAATATGATTATCAGTATACACCTGTTATAGCAGTTTTTACCAATATTGCTAGACTGAAGATCATCTTCGTAGTGAACATCCCTAATTTCGTGTACTTCATCATCGTGCGTAAATCCAGTACATTCAATTATTACTTCTTTTTCAACTTGGTTTTCTCCATTATTAGTTTGTGGGTTTTCGAATTCTTGAATTTTATTAGGAATAGTAGTCATGGCAATTTCACACAGAACTCCATCATTTTCAGTTTCATCATGACACTGTATTTCCTCTACTTGAGTTTGATTTACATTAGTTGCCAATACACTTTCACATTGTTGCACCTCTTGTTCAGCATAGTTTATTAGAACATTATCAATATGTTGGTTAGAGTAATTGCTACTCTCCGGAAAACTGCCTTTAAAAATGTCCTTTAAATTTTCATCTTGCCCTTCTTCCCATTGTTTTATGATAAACTGAATGATCTTCAATCTCTCACAAAAAATTGGAGTGGATACTTCGCTGCATAATTGAGCCATTTTTTTACCTTGATCATCCATAAGCTTAAATTTGGCATGATTGGTCATATATTTGGGCTTTACACCTTTTAATTGTGTTACTTGTAGGTATATCATCTTTATTATAATCAGTCACATACGTATTTTCCGGTCCTAATTTTTGATCTGTTTGTTTTTCATTGATTCCAAATTCATCCAAAATATTTGCACAATACGATCGGCTCCATCTATTTAGGCACAAATTAACATCGAATAAATGCAACGATAGTTTAGATCTACAGTAAAAAATATGCCTACAAGGCAACTGTGTAGATTTTCTGAAGAGACATTCACAGCTCAGTGAGGTTACTTGTATCAAACCCTCAGAAGTTTCTGCCAAAAAAACATCGTCACCAATGCTGTTGAATTCTTTGTAATTGTATTTTTTGAAAATATTTAGCTGTGTCTCTACTTTTTCAAAGGCAAACGTTGTTAAATATTCCCGATATAAATATTCTGCAGAATTTTTTACGTATGGTTTTGCTAACTTTGTATTTAACATCTGACAGTTCTTCACGTCCTTTCCAACTCGAACACTGTTAATATAAGCAAATAAATGTTTTATGAAGTCTTCCAATGGACTGTATCGGTTTATTACACTTTTTAATTTACTATTGACAGATTCCAGACGATTATTTGTTTTATTTGCAAAACACAAATTTTGCAAAGTTAAATATTGAACCCATTGATTGGAAATGCACGCCCAATTGACATCATAATATTCTTTTACAATTTTCGGGACCTTGCTTGCCATTTCATCGTAAATTTTGTTGTAATCTGATTCAGATGAGGCATTTGCAAGTTTCTGTAAATATTCTTTGCTGATCTTCACTTCATCTGCGGTTATACCCATTTTTTTAAATGAAACCTCTCTATTGAATATTTGAAAAACATGAAAAAGGCATATTTGTAGTTTTGCATCTGGGAAATGTTTTTGAAAAACTTTTCGTTCCGTTTTGTCTTTATCCGACATAATAACTTGTACTTTCTTCCAAGCGGGATTTCGATTTTTAAATGTTTCTATAAAAAAATTAATGGAAGGTTCATCTTCATCAACTAGTAAACACACTGCAACTATTTCACTAAAACCACAGCCATCTTCTATCATTATAATATATGTTGCTGTTTTAAGATCAACTAAGCAGTATGTACCATCAATAAACAATATTTCCGGAAACGCCTCCATGTATTTTTTCATTCTTTTGTCTTGAAAATACAGTCCTTTAAAAACTTCATGTTCATCCATTAACAATTGAATATCGCTACAGTCATAAATATTCTTGAGCATATTAACACATTCTTGAAAGTTTTTCCTCTCTGAAGTTCTCCTGCTGATGTTAGTTAGGTCTTTAAGTGTAATCTTGTTGCCGGTCTCCGCTCTTATTTTGTCCAACACAACTTTTTTATTTGCACCAGCTTTTAACGATTCACTTGCAAAATTTTTTACATTTGCCGGGAGCTGTAACCTTTGTTGTGAAAGGGTTGTAAAATAAGTTTCAGAAGATGTATGGTTGTGGTTGTCTTTTAATTCCAATACACACAGATATTGTTTGCAAGCAGTAACGCGCAGGAAAATTGTTGCCTCACAATCTTCTTTATACGTCGTACATTTTCTCTTGGAATGTTCATTTTTTGATTTAAAAGGTCTACCACCTTTAACGCACGCTAGTCGCATATGATAATATTTAAGTGTTTTATTAATGTTGACAACGCTTTCGGGGGCTCGTTTTCTTTGATTTTCGATTGTTCTAGCATCTCGTATCCAAAATTCATTATGAACACTTTTCTTGTACTCGGTTAACACACTAATAAACTCTTCATATGAAGAAAACTTGTCTCCGACTTTCATTTTCCACAACTACGCGATAGCTGTTTACTTGTTACCTATACATATTTTGAGGTTATGTACTCCACAGCTGGTACCCGTCACAGTATTTGTTGGGCGCCGTTGCCGGCATCGGAACTAAAATTGCGTGGGCAACCGGCGCCGGCAGCCATTGGTCAATTTTTTGGGCACCGTTGCCGGCAGCGGAGGCACTGCCTATTTTTTTATTCAAAGTTGCTTTCTAGTACTTGGTTAGAGAGAAAATTAAAAACAAGTAATTTTGCCATAAGAGTAAACTACATTTATTTTAAAAGATATCAAAAATATCCATATAAAAATGTTGTTTCAAATTTTAAAATATGCACAAATATGAATTTATATTAACATAACTAATAAAATTAAAATTCACTGTTATAGAGAAATAATAATAGTAAATACGTAATAATTTTTAACTGCTATCTACATTTCAGTAATTCTGTGGTTGTCATGTGGACTGTCGCTTCAATAATAATTTCCATGTCATTTTGACACTCGCTATCACTTTAATAAATCAGTCATTTGAAGAAAATAATATATGAAGTAACTATACCAAACATGGCCGAACGATTAACTATGCAAGAGAGAGCTGAGTTAGTTCTCATTTGTGGAGATAATTACAAGACATGCAGAGAAGCAGCTGATGTTTTCAATGAAAGACATCCCAACAAAACAATTAGTCACCAAAGCATGTCGAGAATTTTATATCAGTTTAAAGCTAGTGGTAGTTTAAAAATGCGTTTCAAGAAAGAACGAGAAAAACATGTGATAAGTTTCGAAAATTCTTTACCTGTTATGCAAATCGTAATTGAAAATCCTAAAATTTCTGTTAGAAAAATTGCAAGTAATTTAGATATGAAGAAATCATCGGTAAGCAAAATTTTGGTTAGCAATAAGTATCACCCCTATAAGCTGAGATATATTCAAACGTTGCAAGAACGGGTCTATAATAATAGATTTGAATTTTCTTTGGATATTCAAGCTGAAATTGAAACGCACAAATCATTTTTCAAAAATATTTTATTTACTGAAGCAACATTTACAACAAATAGTGTTGTTTGTGCACAAAATTGTCGTTGGTGGTCGCCTGTCAACCCAAATTTTAGAATTCCTTGTAAGAATCACTATTCGCAAAAGGTAAATGTTTGGTGTGGGATTTTAAATTGAAAAATTTTTGGTCCGTTTTTTTTCCAAATGACATTAAATTCACAACGTTATATTGAATTTTTGCAAACAGACCTCGATAACGAATTAAATGAATTGCCACGAGAAATTAGGAGAACCCTTTGGTTTATGCAAGATGGAGAACCTGCACATAGTGCACGAATAGTTGGCAACTATTTAAATGAAAAATTTGGGGAAAGATGGATAGGACGTAATGCACCTTTTCCATGGCTAGCGCGCTCACCCGACCTAAATCCTATGGATTATTTTGTTTGGGGATGGTTAAAGAATAAAGTATATTCAGAAAGACCTTTTCAGAATGTAGAAGAATTGAAAAACAAAATAAATGATGCGGTACTGTTCTTAAAAAATAATCCTATAATGTTAGAACATGCATGCAAGGATTTCAACAGGCGTACAAACTTGTGAGTTCAACGGGAAGGACATTACACTTTGAATAGTTTTTTCTATTATTTGTATTTCTGAATTTGTTATTTTTGTCAATTTCATATTTGTTGTATATTATAAAAAAATCACTTCTTAAATATTGTTAGTATATGATTTCTGTTTAATTCCATGCATATCAGCTCTAAGAATTTGATATCAAATGTAAATTATTTTACGTGAAAATCACACGACATTTATTATTGAAGTGACAGTCCACATGACAACCACAGAATTACTGAAATGTAGACAGCAGTTAAAAATTATTACGTATTTACTATTATTATTTCTCTATAACAGTGAATTTTAATTTTATTAGTTATGTTAATATAAATTCATATTTGTGCATATATTAAAATTTGAAACAACGTTTTTATATGGATATTTTTGATATCTTTAAAAATAAATATAGTTTACTCTTATGGCAAAATTACTTGTTTTTAATTTTTTCTCTAACCAAGTACTAGAAATCAACTTTAAATAAAAAATATAAGGTTTCTTCTGATGCTCGAACTTTTCCTTCCTATAAAGTTTTCTGTAAAATCAATAATAAAAAAATTTGCTATTTGCCTCATACTTATGTGGACACGTTGTATATATATATATACAATATGTCTCACTAAGTTGGCACCATATGGAACACTTTTTTATTATTAACTTTAGAAAAAAAATTTATTCTTCATAAAAAATTCTGCATGTTCTAAAATCTAAAATACAATCATCAGATATTAAATTTTTTGAGTTGTATACGAGGTATGTCAAAAAATATTAATTTTACTCAATAGTAAAGTACCTTTATATTTGGCATTATCGAATAATGTTATTAAAAAAGTTGATTAGAACTAAAAATTACGTTCAAATATGCAATTATATCCATTTATAGGGGAAAATTAATTTTTTCTATTTTTGTCTACAATTACAATGCAAATTGAACTTTAGATTAGCATATCTGTCAATAACTTTTCCATGGAACATATGTTCAAGATATTCCCTAACATTGAATGTACTGTGATGTGGCACCGTCTTGTTGGAACCAAATACATTGAAGTTCTGGTATGGGTAGTTCATCCATGAAGTCATTAATGTAAGTTTGTAAAAACTGTAAATAAGGTTCGGCATTTATTGGTTGGTGAAATGTCCTATTAATCTGTTCTTACAAATGCCACACCATACGTTCGTCTTAAATGAATATTGGTCATGAGCCTTTATTATAAAATTGGGATTTTCTTTAGACCACCAGCGACAATGTTGTGACGAGACAGTTCCATTTGACGAAAATGTTGCTTCATCGGAAAAAATTATACGCCTCGTAAAGAAAGTGTCCTCTTCTAACTCTCCTTGGATGAGTAAGCAAAAATCAAACCGCCTATCATAATCCCTATCTTTTAATGTGTGAACGATTTTTGGTTTAAATGGTATGTATTTATTTAGTTTTAAAATTCTTGCCACTGTATCTTTACTTACATTTTGTTGCATCAACGACTTCCTTTTGCGCAATGACATTTTTGGATTTTCTACAACAGACAGCATTACTTTAAACTGCGTATTCTCATCGGCAACCAGCTTTTGGGGTTTTCTATTATAATTATTGTTAATACTTCCAGTACTACTACTAGTAAATTTATTCATTATTTTTGTAACAGTTGAATGATTAATATTTTTATTGATACTTCTCTATGCGTTTTATAGTTTTCTGCCACAATCAAAACAATTTCTATTTTCTCTTCACAAGTTAACAACGCTACCATATTTATGTGTCATATAAATTCTAACGCGTTTTGACATTCACTATCAAACATTTCTAGCAAACAACAAATCATTTGTATAAGTGTTTCTTGGATAACATGTAACAACAGTTAAATTTGCATTGTTATTGTAAACAAAAATACAAAAAATGAATTTTTCTATATAAATGGATGTAATTGCATATTTGAACGTAATTTTTAGTTCTGATCAACTTCTTTAATAACATTATTCGATATTGTCAAATATAAAGGTACTTTCCTCTTGATTAAAATTAATATTTTTTGACATACCTCGTATACAACTGAAAAAATTTAATACCTGATGATTTTATTTTAGATTTTAGAACATGCAGAATTTTTTATGAAGAATAACTTTTTTTCCTAAAATTAATAACAAAAAAGTTTTCTATATGGTTCCAAATTAGTGAGACATATTGTATATATATATATATATATATATATATATATATATATATATATATATATATATATATATAATGCATAATTTACGACATATTTTCAAAAAATCGCTATTCGGTAAGAGCAAAAGTGGTACTTCCGGTCCGAATTTTGAAATTTTTTTTATACAAAAGATATTTAAAATTATCATTTAAATACTTTTATACTCGTAACGTACCTGTCTAAAAAGCATGACTTGCAAAATATTGGCAAAAAACTGATTTTCGATAAGAGTGAAAGACCTACTTCCGGTAGGAATTTTGAAAAGCTTTCATAATAAAATTCTTCTCAAAACTAATTTTGAGTACATAAGAATTCTTTATAAATTTGTTAAAAATTAGTAGTTGACGAAAATTGGAAAAATTCGATTTTTTTACTGAAGTAAACTACTACTTCCGGTCTGCCGATTTTACTGAAAATCTAATCAGTTCTCAACAGGGAGATTATACTCGTAAATACAAAATTTGGAATTGATAGCTATAGCGGTTTGACCGCTATCGTGGTCACACACACACGGACACACACACAGAGAGAGAGACACACACAGAGAGAGACATTTTTTAAAAACCACTTTTTCGGTATCAGGGGAGTTCAAAACGTGGACATCTGCAAAAATCTCGAGGTCGAAAATTTTCATCATCACAATACTTCCTTATACTACGTATAAGAAAGTAAAAAATGAGGTGTGGCCACCACACGACTTTCTTATACGTATAAGCGTTTCAAATTATAGAATTTTAAGATTTTTTTTACAAAAATTATTCAAAATCCTATTCTAAGTACTTCTATTCTCTTAATAAATCTCTATAGAATGCATACTTTGCAAGATATTATCAAAAAATGAGGTGTGGCCACCACACGACTTTCTTATACGTATGAAAGTGTTACTTCCGGTCCGAATTTTGAAATTTCATTTATACAAAAAATATTCCAAATCCAACTCTAAATACTTTTGTATTCTTCATAAATATATATAGAATGCATAATTTACGACATATTTGCAAAAAATCGCTATTCGATAAGAGTAAAAGTGGTACTTCCGGTCTGAATTTTGAAATTTTTTTTATACAAAAGATATTTAAAAGTATGTTCTAAATACTTTTATACTCGTAATGTACCTGCCTAGAAAGCATGACTTGCGAGATATTCGCAAAAAATTGATTTTCGATAAGAGTAAAAGACCTACTTCCGGTAGGGATTTCGAAAAACTTTATTAAAATAATTTTTCTCAAATTTAATTTAGAGTACATTTGAATTCTTTATAAATTTGTTTAAACTTAGTAATTGACGAAATATTTGCAAAATTCGATTTTTTCACTGAAGTAAACTACTACTTCCGGTCTGCCGATTCTGCTCAAAATCTAATCAGTTCTCAAGAGGGAGATTATATTCGTAAATACAAAATTTGGAATTGATATCTACAGCGGTTTGACCGCTATCGTGGTCACACACACAGAGACACACACACACACACAGACACACAGACACACAGACATTTTTTAAAAACCACTTTTTTGGTATCAGGGGACCTCAAAACGTGGACATCTGCAAAAATCTCGAGGTCGAAAATTTTCATCATCACAATACTTCCTTATACTACGTATAAGAAAGTAAAAAATGAGGTGTGGCCACCACACGACTTTCTTATACGTATAAGCGTTTCAAATTATAGAATTTTAAGAATTTTTTTTTACAAAAATTATTCAAAATCCTTTTCTAAGTACTTCTATTCTCTTAATAAATCTCTATAGAATGCATACTTTGCAAGATATTATCAAAAAAGTGCTCCTCGCTAAGAGTAAAAGTGCTACTTCCGGTCCGAATTTTAAAATTTCATATATACAAAAAATATTGCAAATCCAGTTTTAAATACTTTTGTACTCTTGATAAATATATATAGAATGCATAACTTACGACATATTTGCAAAAAATCGCTATTCGATAAGAGTAAAAGTGGCACTTCCGGTCTGAATTTTGAAATTTTTTTTATACAAAAGATATTGAAAATTATGTTTTAAATACTTTTATACCCGTAACGTACTTGTCTAAAAGCATGATTTGCGAAGTATTCGCAAAAAACTGATTTTCGATAAGAGTAAAAGACCTACTTCCGGTAGGAATTTCGAAAAACTTTTTAAATAAAAATTTTCTCAATTTTAATTTTAAGTATATATGAATTCTTTATAAATTTGTTTAAATTTAGTAGTTGACGAAATATTGGCAAAGTTCGATTTTTTCGCTGAAGTAAACTGCTACTTCCGGTCTACCGATTTTACTGAAAAACTAATCAGATCTCAAGAGGGGGATTATACACGTAAATAGAAAATTTGGAATTGATACCTACAGCGGTTTGACCGCTATCGTGGTCACACACACACACAGAGACACACAGACACACAGACACACACACACACACACACACACACACAGAGACACACAGACATTTTTTAAAAATAACTTTTTCGGTATCAGGGGACTTCAAAACGTGGACATCTGCAAAAATCTCGAGGTCGAAAATTTTCATCATCACAATACTTCCTTATACTACGTATAAGAAAGTAAAAGTGCTCCTCGCTAAGAGTAAAAGTGCTACTTTCGGTCCGAATTTTAAAATTTCATATATACAAAAAATATTGCAAATCCAGTTTTAAATACTTTTGTACTCTTGATAAATATATATAGAATGCGTAACTTATGACATATTTGCAAAAAATCGCTATTCGATAAGAGTAAAAGTGGCACTTCCAGTCTGAATTTTGAAATTTTTTTATACAAAAGATATTGCAAATTATGTTTTAAATACTTTTATACCCGTAACGTACTTGTCTAAAAAGCATGACTGATTTTCGATAAGAGTAAAAGACCTACTTTCGGTAGGAATTTCGAAAAACTTTTTAAATAAAATTATTCTCAATTTTAATTTTAAGTATATATGAATTCTTTATAAATTTGTTTAAATTTAGTAGTTGACGAAATATTGGCAAAATTCGATTTTTTCGCTGAAGTAAACTGCTACTTCCGGTCTACCGATTTTACTGAAAAACTAATCAGATCTCAAGAGGGAGATTATACACGTAAATACAAAATTTGGAATTGATACCTACAGCGGTTTGACCGCTATCGTGGTCACACACAAACACACACAGACACACACACAGCAGGACACACAGACATTTTTTAAAAACCACTTTTTCGGTATCAGGGGACTTCAAAACGTGGATATCTGCAAAAATCTCGAGGTCGAAAATTTTCATCATCACAATACTTCCTTATACTACGTATAAGAAAGTAAAAGAATATATACACATAAGTTACTATTGCCAAATATATACCGTTAATAAGACAAGGACTGAAATGAAAATTGTGAAAAGTACGGATATATAGTACTAGAAATTAGAACTAAAGTTTGAAATTTAAAGCACAAATCTCCGTCAAGTTCATGACGAAACCCGGAATATATACAATCCGGAATTCCACAATTATAACTTGCATTATACAAATATTGTTTGTGTAAGGATACAATAAAATAATCTTTCTTTAATAGATGCTGAGAGGTCTTCGTAGCGTTCAACATGATATGCATTTACATGTATCTGAGCGCTAAAATATCTCACTATCCAACGAATTTGTAGAAAATATCTTGTGAGATTTCAAAAATATTGTAACGAAACAAGCCCACAAAGAGGTAGACAGCCAGGCGACGACAAAAGGAGAGTAAACAAGGCATTAATCATTCACATGTGTATAATGTGTGGGCGATGGAGGGTCTGTCGTATGTTCAAACATCGAGAGAATGATGGAGTTTTCGCGAATGTTTCCAGAGTCTTGTGTGCCGATATAAAAAGCGGCCGGTGCCGAGAAAGGATTCATTCATTGAATAGTCTCGTGCGGAACAGTGCAGATAAATAAATAAACATAAATAAATAGTTCCTTGAGTGGTAGTCGAAGAGTAAGTATAAATAAGTGAGCGGTGTAGTTGTTACATAAATATTACGGAATATAAATAGAAGTGATATAAATACGGTACAGTGTTACATAAATAGTACCGACATAAATAACAGTAGTGAAATAAATACATGTGTTAAGTTATTCGTAATAATTTTAAGTGCGTTACATTTTTATATTTTGATTAGTTTCATATTTTTATATTTTAATTAATTTTACGTGTGTGAATATACAGACTGTTTCAAAATATTTGCACGAGTTGTTTATTGCGAACCCGAAAACGCTACAATATACATTGTAAGGTGCAATACACCCAGAGAGTTTTTCATATTCAGTTTCGTTTGGTTTCAATTAAATATCAGTATGGAGGGTAATAAGCATAAGAAATACCCCCTTTTCTGTCACCTTTTACCACCTTTTTTATTATTTAAATAATTAAAAACAAATTTTTGAGATTTTTAACTGAACAACATGGACATTTATTATCAATACAAAATAAAATGCATTCACTATTGTTTTGGCACTTGTGAAATGTGCACTTTTTAATGTATTTGCTATCGCTGCGCGATATAAGATTGTCATGAAATGAGATTTTTCTGATTCTAGTATACTCAAAATATTGATCCTTTTGTGGCGTTATCTATCCAAAGCACAATAAACTGCTTGGTAATCGCTCAACATCTTTAAAATCACGTGATGAAATTATGCAATATGATTGGATTATATCGAATCTACTATTATTGACATTTATTTTGTCTATTCCATATTCTTTTCTACTTTAATTATTCTAATACTACACATATTCAGTCGTTTCATTTAATGTATGTTACATATTTACTATAATATATTTTGGAAGTTACGTCGAGTACCAATAGACAACTATACCATGTGCTTGCCGGCGACCTGCGGATACAGCTTACTGTAAGATAAAACGACGACACCGAGAGTTTGTATGAGTTAGTACGAGAAAGCAATATACAAACTGCTTTTTGGTCGAGTGTAGTGTTGGAAAAGAGGGGATTCGAGTACATTTACGCTGAGGCTAGACGAGATAGACTGACTCTCGTTTAATCAGGGCAACAAGGATAGATAGCAGCTGTACTGCAGTTTGTATATTGCTTCCTCGTACTAACTCATACAAACTCTCGGTGTCGTCGTTTTATCTTACAGTAAGCTGTATCCGCAGGTCGCCGGCAAGCACATGGTATATTCAGTTTTCTCATAGAAAAAACATGGCTATTCTGGGTCATTTAGTTCTTACCATAATAGACAAGTAATTCGCAGAGTACTTCGGAAATTGAGAACTGATTATTCGAAATGTAGAATAAGGAAAATTCTTGGTAAATAGCTATAATTTTTTGCATATTTAGGTTAAATTTATATCCTAATATTTCTAATGGAAAAATTGCCGGGCTGGCTGAAGTAAAGCAGGTTTGCTAGACGTTATTTGGTCACTAATATTAACAATACGTCTGAATATGTGAACTCTAAGATATTTGACGGCTGATTTAGTACAATTTTAAAAAGGATACAAATGGGTTTATTATGAATATTTCAACATTGTCAACTTTTGTTCTGTAATTAGACTTGCACCTGTTGGAAAAATAAAGATGCTATAATACTTTTAAAATGCTCTTATTATTATTAATAATGCTCCTTGTAAGGTTGAGAAGGTAATGCTCCATTGTAAGGTTGAGAAGTGCCAACAAGAAACTGATTAGTGTTATAAAGCAAATTTTGGTCTGTCATGCGTGCGTAGAAATACTAACGGATTTGGTATAGGCAGCACCAAAGAGTGCATCACTGTAAATGCCAAAATAGAAAAAAGTACACAGAAAAAAGAGTTTAGTGAATATTACCTTTTCAGCCAGTGTTGTTTGGAAATATTCTCTATTTCTTTTAGTAAGTGAACAGGCATGTAAATCAGTTTATTGTAATATTTGAGTATGCTGTACAATATAGTTATTTTGTCTTAACAAGATCATTTAATTGCAATTTTGTAAGCCACATGTTAGGCATAAAGGAGGCGCAAATTATACCACTGATGCCAGACTGGCTGAATATTTAATGAGGCAAATATTGCGATGTGGAACAGTAAAGATTCAAATTCTTACAATACAGTTGAAACCGGCGATTGCGTTAAACAACGTAAGTGAACCCTAATTAGTGTTTCCTTATGAATTGTTATAAGAAATTAGAAACGTAAGTAAAATTGTAATTCTTGACACTACCCAACAACTTTATTATCAGCAAGACTTTTTTAATTATTTTAAAATTGTTAATATTAATTATCTATTGTAAAGTTAATGTTTTAAGTGTTACTTTATAGTTTATTTCAATAAAACTTCAGAAACCATTTTTTTGGGTACTACAAGATTGCGTTACATAAGGATCTATATTTTGAGGTTATCACAATCAAAATCTTCAATGTAAATCGAAGTTATGTGACGGTCTTATATCGCGCAACGATAGCAGATATAGTTGGCCTTGTTTTAACTGTTCGGTGGCGCCTTCTGGCGGACAGTTAGCAATATGTAAAGAAATGAGAATGGATAAATGGAAATTTTCTCTTTTCTGAAACTTCAACAGAACCTGTACGAGTTAGACGCAATTGCAAATAGTAATTTATAATTGTACAGAGGCCTTTTAAGATACATACATCAATAACATGAGTAATTACTTTACGAGGGAAGTTATTGTCCCTAACACAGATGGCGTTGACTGACATATCAAAAACTGTTGTCATTCAAAGTGTCATTTATTGGCGTCATCGAATGTTTTGTTTCTCTGTCTCTTTCCATATACACAATATTAGTTTATATATGTTGCCGTGTTCGTAATTTAATGAAAATGGATAAAATCGAAGCAAGAGCTGTGATAAAATATCTTTTTATAAAAGAGTCGTCACTACAAGAAATTTATACGGGTACGACCGAGGTATTGGGTGAGTCTGCACCTTCATACCAAGTAATTAAAAATTATTTACGCGATTTTAAACTGGGAAGGGAGGGAGACCTGTAAATATGGACCTGGTACTGCCCCCCCTAAAATGTGGTTACCGCAGACAGTATTGATTTGGTTCATGATATGGTGGTAAATGACAGAAGAATTACCGTTAGGTTTATAGCGGAGACATGTGGCTTTTCAGAAGTGTATAGAAAAAGTATTGCACGATGAATTGGGCTTCAAAAAAGTGTATGCACGCTAGGTACCAAACTTGTTAACGGCAATTAAGTTACCGCTGAGACAAATTTGGCAATAATTAACAGAGATCCAAATGATTTTCTGCAAAAATTCGTTACCGTAAATGACATTTGGGTTCATCACTTTGACCCAGAGTCAAAAAGGCAAAGTATAAAATGGCGGTATAAGGGCTGTCCCCCCACACATAGAAAATTGTGTTTTACTTCAACTGCTGAAAAAATCATGGCAATAGTTTCTTGGGATTTTGCGGGAATTCTGTTTGCTAATTTTTGACCACGCGGGGATACTGTAACAGGTGAGTATTACGCTAACTTAATTTCAAAAGTTCGGGAGGCCATCAAAGAGAAACAAAGAGGAAAATTAAGACGAGAAGTGCTGTTTTACCAAGACAACGTTCAGGGTCACAAAAGCTGTGTTTCAGTGACGCCATTCACAATGCTGGGTTTAAAATTTTGAACAATCCCCCTATTCTGCCGATCTTTCCCAATGACTACCATTTATTCCCAAAATTAGAAGAACATCTTCGGGGAAACCTTTTTACAGACGATGAAGAAGTGATGGTAAATGAGTGAATAATGGAATAAGATAGAGAATTTTTGTCTAACGGCATTTTGGCACTTAAAAAATCGATACGCAAAATGTATGGATCTTTCTGGGGATGATGTTGAAAAATAAGATTATTTCGTTCTCCTCAATTGTTTGCTTCTATGTTATAGGGACAATAATTGGTGAACCTCTCTTCGCATAGTGTGATTTTTTTAAATTAAAAGTAATAAAACCGCTAGAGTCGACAAACATAAAAAATAGGTCTGTTTATATAAAAATAAAATCTGAAAATTAGAAGTTTTACTATAACAATGATACTTCCTGAGTGCCTCAATAACCGGTATATAAACGTTATTAGAACCTTGTCAAGGGTTATTATTGCAGTATATTTGAATACCGGTGGTAGTACTTCTTACTACCGCCGATATCAAATAATTAAAATCCTCTAGATATAAATCAGCGTAACCAACTTCAAAAAACCTGAATTTCTAAAATATTCGAACAAAACCTGTCGCTTATTTCAAGTCTTTTTGAATTTTTAATACCCGAAATAAAAAAAAATAAGATCAAATACACAGACATTTTAAGCACTCGTCCTTTTTTTGAACGCGTGAGCTAAAATCATATCTTATGAAACTTGTATTTTATTTGATATACTATTTGTGGCCCCTTCATTTTTGTCAGTATATCATTTGTTATTTATATTCATGACAAGATATCATTATAGAATACAGAAAATTAAGCTTATTTTAAAAGCAAAAAAAAACGGGATTTTATTAAAAAAATACAATGTAGGTAGCTATAGCAACAAAAGAGGAGAAGATGTGACGAGACAAACAAACATCAAAATAAGTACAATAATATAGTTATTTATTATACAAGGGAAAAAAGTATTAGATTTTAGCTCGAGGTAATGTTTATTTCGGATAAAGTATTCAAATATCTGTCAATTTAACCGGGTTGAAAAAGTGACATTTTTCTGTGACGGGAAAAAAGTTTGACATTTTATCTTTCTTGACAGGTAACAAAATGTCACTTTTTCAACCCGGGAAGAAAGTCAGGACTATTTTCCAGGTTAAATTGACAGATATTTGAATACTTTACAGGTTTCCTTAGCAAAGCAGGTGTAATGTCGCTTCAAATGTCACATGGATTGATTATCTGACTTCAATATATAGTATTAACGTGTTTTTTTCAATATTAAAACGTCGTTTTTCCCATCACGGAAAAAAATAGTGTATTATACACGGGAAAAATACTTTTTTCCCTTGTATAATAAATAACTATTCTTGATGACTTTTTGAAATAAAAAGTTACAGCCACTGTCTAATGCTTTTGTTATACCCTGTATACATTTGCGGTTTTTATATATAATTTTATAGTCCTAAAACGTTTATAAAAAATGAGGTGTGGCCACCACACGACTTTCTTATAGGTATGAAAGTGTTACTTCCGGTCCGAATTTTGAAATTTCATTTATACAAAAAATATTTCAAATCCAACTCTAAATACTTTTCTACTTTTCATAAATATATATAGAGTGCATAATTTACGACATATTTCCAAAAAATCGTTATTCGATAAGAGAAAAAGTGTTACTTCCAGTCCGAATTTGAAATTTTTTTTATATAAAAGGTATTTAAAAGTACGTTCTAAATACTTTTATACTCGTAATGTACCTGCCTAGAAAGCATGACTTGCGAGATATTCGCAAAAAACTGATTTTCGATAAGAGTAAAAGACCTACTTCCGGTAGGAATTTTGAAAAACTTTCTTAATACAATTTTAATTTTGAGTACATTTGAATTCTTTATAAATTTGTTTAAACTTACTAATTGACGAAATATTTGCATAATTCGATTTTTCACTGAAATAAACTACTATTTCCGGTCTGCCGATTTTGCTCAAAATCTAATCATTTCTCAAGAGGGAGATTATATTCGTAAATAAAAAAATTGAAATTGATATCTGTAGCGGTTTGACCGCTATCGTGGTCACACACAGACAGACCGACAGACAGACAGACACACAGACATTTTTTAAAAACCACTTTTTTGGTATCAGGGGACCTCAAAACGTGGACATCTGCAATAGGAGTAGTGCAAAGCCATTTCACTTACCTATATGTAAATTATAAAATTTGTTAATATAATATTTTTTCAAACACTGCTAATTGATATTGGAAGAATGTCATTTACAAAGGCAAAATTAAAACTTATGATCTCGAATTTGTTAGATCACTAGTGTATAATAGTAAAATTACCGTTTATTTAAGTTTAAATTTAACACTTTATTTATTTTAAATTCTTGTTGCATATTTCGATTATTTTATAATTCTTTCAGCAAACAATAATACCTAACATGGAATTTGTTCAGCGTGTAATAAAATACCGACTGTTAGCACATAAATACATTGTCATAAATCCCACTGCACCTGTTTAATCGTGGACAAACTATTGTATTTCAGGTAAATATGGCATGCGGGACGAATAAAATTCAATTTTAACCTCTTTATAAATAACGCTTACGCAAACATGTGTACACTATTATACTGTAAATATTCGTAAATACCCACGAAACTGTAAAATTACGATAATGGGCTGAACTGTGTGCCTAAATTAAGCGTGGAGCATTGTTGTAACGTCTTCTTTGAAGCATGTACATTTCTATACGCAAAATAACTATGCGATAAACAAACGAACAGCAGATGTGGGATGAACTTCAATTGTTTTTCGAATTGACTGAAACGAAAACCGTTTATCCTTTTACTCTATTGTCATGTATTGTACGCGTATAGTTGTTACATGCTTCATTTGCAAGAGCAACAGGTGTTGTTCAATTTGCAATTGTACATATAATAGGTAATGTCATATTTTATTGTTGTCAATTTTTTATATTATAAGTACAATTAGCATATTTTGATAGTTTGGTTATTGGTATATTTATTTTTCTACTCCCATACTTTAATTGTATTATTAGATATGCCGAACCTGTACTTTAATGATGTCCATTACGATACAGATTTTCATTATGATACAAGTTTATATCCAACAGGAATACAGATTTTTCATTACGATACAAGTTTATATCCAATAGGAATGAGACATTGCAATATTCAAACAATATTCAATATGGCGACTGCATATCTGACAGATATACAAATTAAATATATGTGACAGTTCTCTGCAATTTACAAGTAAGTACTTAAAATTTGTACTTTTTTGAAAATATAAACGGTAAAAATAAGGGATAATGACAGTGAAATGTAAAATTTGAGTCCACCAGAAATTATGGAACAAGCCTTAGTAACCACGAACAATTTATTACCAGCTAAGTTCGCAAAGGTGCATGGAAAATTTTAACCTCAATTTATGAAATGGAATGTTCAAAAAATAATGTTTTATTATGGGGTCGTAGAAAAAATAGTGTATGTAACTCGCATTTAATGGCTATTAAGACACTCGTATTCATTACAATACTCGGCTTCGCTTCGTATTGTAATTTTCTTACTCTTGTCTTAATAGCTATCATTAAATTCTCACTGCATAATATACTATTATGTATTTATTTACTCCAAATTTCTCGAAATGTACAGGCGTTACATTTATAAAAAAGTTGCAGTTAATAATATTTAGCTGTTTTTTTGCAAAGCAAAGCTCTTACGTGTACTGTTTTAGTTAAGGATCTTTGAAGTACATACTGTATGGAAGGTTTGCTTAACCCGTAACTGGTAGAGGTGGGTAGTTCACAAAAGACCGATTCAATAAGAACAACTTTTATCATAGAATTAAATGAACTAGTTCGCAATTTCCAAGCGAACTAGTTTTCGGCGAACTACTTTTCACAAAAAGCACTAAACTGTCTGTGATTACTGAAACCATGCTGAAACCCTCTTTCGGTCAGAGAAAGTCAGTGGGCCAGGTTTTAAATACATTCCTTATATACCTGTAAGGAAAATCTTACAAAAATTGAGAACATATTTTATAAATAATAATTTTTATTTATTCCAATGTACCTATGTAGATTATATTACTTGCTATAAGACCGTATATAATTAATGTGGGCACCTATACTTTTTACAGAATAAACTAATAATAATATATTTGTAATATTTCCTTTACAAAAATAAAAATTCTTAAACTATAAGGAAATTAAAGGGCCCTTGTAGATTTACTAATTATAAAGAATCATTTTATATTACTAAGCTTTACGTACGCAGTAATATATATGGATGAGTACCGCTCTATACTTTGTTGTATCGTCTCATTTAAACTCTTTTGTACTATAATTTAAGTTTTTATAGTCTCTATAATATATAATATGGTGAATATCGGTTGTTAGTTTAGAAATATTATTGTAAAATACTAAATGAGTTACCTCATTCTAACTCGGAGTCTACCTATTTAGTTTTCTCATAAATTTCCGGATTTACAATTAATATTTGAAGCGGTGAAGAATACTGTGTTACAAAGCATATACAGGGTGGCTGACAAAAAACGCCCCAAGCCGTAGCTCCGTTATTTACTATCCGATTTTAAAAAACGAAATATAAAATAAAATGGTTAAGTAAATACTATCAATTGGCGTAATCAAAATATTATTAGGAACAAAAAGTTTGAACATGCGATAGTCAATTTTTTTTTTATAAATGGCAACGAATATTTTTAATGGATAAAGAATGTTTTCCTGATTTTGATGATGTATAACACGTCAATTTTTCAACATAAGTTTCAAGTGTGCCGCGAATAGCAATCAAATGCATCAAGTAATAAATACTGTCAATTAGAATGTAAATGTTAATAAATACTGTCATTGTGACATTTGTGTATCGGTGTGACATTAGTTCAACGTTCTGATTCTTTCTGTGAGTTTAATTCATCATTAACATGGATAGCAATCAACTGACCGACATGTTGCAAGTATACTTTGAATGTAATCGAAATAGTGCTGAAGCTGTGAGACTCTACAGTTATTGTTATCCGACAAGAGAGGTTCCAGACCGTCGTAAATTCGGAAGAATCGAACAGAATTTAAGAAAATATGGAGCCTTCAAAATGCCAAAAAGTAAGAGTCGACAGTTTAAGGAAAATACAGAATTGGATGTTCTTTTATGCGTGGAAGAAAGTCCATGGACTTCTACTCGGAGAATTGCAAATGGGGTCGGCGTATCGCACCAAACAACACAAGCGATACTCAAAAAGCACAAGTTCATACCATACATCTCTCAAAAAGTACAAGCACTATTGGAAAATGATCATGGTCGAAGAATGCAATTTTGCAACTTTTTCTTAAATGTTACACAACGAGATCGTAATTTTTATCGAAAAATTATTTGGTCGGACGAATGCAGTTTCAGTAATAATGGCATTTTTATCAGAAAGAACAATCGATGTTGGAGCCAAGAAAACCCAAGAATTATAATTGAGAATAATTTTCAGCAAAGATTCAGTTTAAATGTATGGTGCGGTCTTTGGGGTGATCGATTAATTGGCCCATTTTTCATAGATGGCATCTTAAATCAACCAATATACCATCAACTAGTGCGTGAAAACATTACAAACTTTTGATTTGCCAATTGCCGAGCTAAGCAGAATGTACTTTCAGCAAGATGGCGCCCCTCCTCATAATGCCTTAATAAATGTTGAATGGTTAGATGCGACATTTGCTGAGAGGTGGATAGGGACCAATGGACCAATTCAATGGCCCGCTCGTTCGCCCGACCTTACGCCGCTGGATTTTTGGTTATGGGGCTATCTTCAAGATCAGGTTTATTTTACTAGTCCGGAAAATATAGACATTTTACGGCAAAGAATTCTGAATTCTTGCCGCGAAATACCTCCTAATTTTATACTCAACGCCACTAATGGAGTAATTAGAAGGTGTCAACTATGTCTTCAACAAGGCGGCAGACAATTTGAACAATATTTGTAGATAAGTTTCGTATTTATTTGTATTTTTTTAAAATTTCCATTCCAATAAAATGATATTCACCACGGCACACTTGAAACTTATGTTGAAAATTGACGTGTTATATATCATCAAAATCAGGAAAACATTCTTTATCCGAAACATTAATTAAAAATATACGTTGCCATTTAAAAAAAGAAAATTGACTATCGCATGTTCAAACTTTTTGTTCCTAATAATATTTCGATTACGCCAATTGATAGTATTTACTTAACCATTTTATTTGATATTTTGTTTTTTAAAATCGGATAGTAAATAACGGAGCTACGGCTTGGGGCGTTTTTTGTCAGCCACCCTGTATACTGCTAATCTTTTAGTTCAGCAAGGAGTTCTGTTTTAAAGCATAGACATAAGTTATAAGTAGTTCTTCGCGAATTCGAGTTCATCGATTCGGACCACTAGGCCCATCACTAGTAACTGGTAGGCTGGGGTTTGTCAAACCCCATCAAAATTTTGAGTTATTGGTGAGGAGTGGAGAGAGATGTGCGGGCGGTTATATAGGTTTCAATCAGTTCCATGGGTCAGTGTTATCTTTTACGGCCGGGTCCAGACAGTTTTTTACATCGTGACTAAGTCCGCTAGATGTCTCTTCGTTGGACATGTACGGTCGATCGGTAAAACAGTTAACGTATATAGGTACTTACCAAGTTTTTTTGCATTCTCGTCCATTTGCAGCTTATACAAGTCATATATGTGTTCATCATTTATTGTTTTACTTTAATCAATTGTTGTATGTTGTTTTTCATTGCTTTTATCATAAAGTTATATTTCACTGTTTGGCAGCTAATAAGGTACCTAAGTAATAATGGTTTCTTTATTGTTTACCGCAATGTCCTAACAACAATAAAAGCATGAAAATGCGTATGTTTCCAAAGGATGCAAATGTAAGTTATTAAATTAATAGAATTGTAAAATAACTTTTTTATTTAAAATGGTATAATATATTTCAGTTATTCAATTTATGGATGCAAGCTAAGATATAAAAAATCCGAAACTAGAATTGCAAGCACCTACTGAAGTCCGAAAGAGCTATAGAGTATGTTATATACATTTTGTTGAGCAAGATAGACGCCATGGTGCAAATTTGAAGAAACGTAGTGTTCCATTTCTACATTTGCCATATACAGAATTGCAAGCACCTACTGAAGTCCGAAAGAACTATAGAGTATGTGATATACATTTTTCTGAGCAAGATAGATGCCATGGTGCAAATTTGAAGAAACATAGCGTTCCATCTCTACATTTGCAATATACCATTGAAGGTATGATTTTATTCTATTGTGTTGCTGTATAAAATAAAATAAAACGTTGATATAAGTAATTTCAAATGTGTGATGCATGATACCGGAAAGACTTTTATAAAATTACTTATCCAATTTCATTTATTTACCTACACAAAAAACATTAACAAAATATTAAAAAATAAAACACTCACAGTGAATCCAACAGACCCACTGAAATTACTTGTGCGAGAACAATATATTAAACACAAGAAGTTCTTCATAAAAATTAAGAATACTTGATTATGTACATAATTTGTTTTATATTATTATTAGTTAGACACATGTATGTATTTGTATATCTATCAGTTATTTGTAATAAAGTAACTTCCTCATTTCTGACATTGTTTTTCTATAAGATTTTCGTTTTTATTATTTCTTTCTAGATCTATTTATCATTACAGTTGTACAATATAATGAGAAATAATGTTTGAATTTGAATTTCTGTTTGATATAAAAATATATTGTACTATTGTGATGGGTGAAAATAAATTAAAAAGAGAGTATTTTTGTCTTACAAACAAATTGAATATGTTAATTTTCATCCGAGTGTAAGATGTGCATTAAAGCGAGGTGAAAATGAACACATTTAATTTGTTCGCATCTCAAAACAATAATTACATATTTCAAAATATGAATAGGTATGTGAAAGTAATACGTGACTAAGTCCGCAAGAGGGCAGTTCCGTAAGTACTCAATTTTTATACATTATGTTTCCCATCTCTAGTATTCCCTTATCTATGATTAGTTCCTTCTCGATGCTTTGAGAGACAGTACGCGTCCAAAAAATTTGACTCCAGCGTAATATTTCAATTCATGTTCTATTTGGGGTTTGTCAAACTCTATTTCACCAATTACGTAATTTTTACCTACCAGTACATCGTTTTTCGACATGGCTTTTATCTCTCGTATCCAGGAAATGAAGTCGGATGATCCGCGTTTTGAGGAATGGGCCAGAAATGTTTTATATGAAATAGAGAGTGATTTTAGTGGTGATAAAAATGACACCGTGGTACCCAAATTTCATACTGACCATAAGAGTTATGCGGAAGTACCAAAAAAAATAATAAAGCCGTTCGTTTGGTTTCCTGGATGCACCACGACACATGTATTGATTTGGCAACTGGTAAACCAGAAATTGTCACGTTTTATAATGAAACAGAAAAGGGAGTTGATGCCCTAGGGCCTAGACGAAGAGTGTACCGTGTATTCTACAAGTCGACGAAGCAGATGCTGGGCATTTGCTATTTTCTGCAGATTGCTCTATATTAACGCCGTCAATTTTTATGGAATATTTTCTAGTTTTCGTAAAAATCCGGTAGTACAGAGAATTTACTTTATAATTGGTCTTGTTAGGGAACTGATGAAGTATTACCTAAAAACGAGGCTTCTCAACACTTGCTAATCGCGGGAGCTGCGGCTAAATATCGCAAGAGTATCCCAATCCCTTGCAAAACAGGTGAGGTGTGGTTCAAGAAGCAAAGAAGATTCATATGTGCTGATTGTGACACTCCTATTTGCGGCAGCTGCACTGCGAGTCGTTGTGTTTACTGTGCTCGGTAGAGGTTGATTGAAAACAGCCTCTGTTCAAATTTTTGTGTTCTTTTTTTTTGTTCGATATATTATCACTAACCTTCTCAGCGATTCAATACATTTCTTATGGCTTTGTTTCATTTTACTTTTTTATTATAATTTTTTTATCAAGGTGACATTCCTTAGCGCTTTGTGTAGTCCATAGAATAAATTCAATTCTTAAAACAACTTGCATTTTTTATCTTAAAGTATATATAAATAGGCTCAGATCAACACCTAGTTGATGCAAGGCAAAATGAGTATACGGGTATGACAAAGAAGCAAGGGCAGGCAAAGAATTTAACAGTATAAGAAGTTACAGACTTTAACAGAACGACATAAAGTATAAATACAGACAAGAAAATAGACAAACAAGTAAAAGCCGTTTGGAGAAGGAAAGTATGGAAGCGCTGCGGAAAATTTTTAAGAACCCACTTCTGAACACAGCAAAGAAGGTATGCGGCAGTTGAAGATACGTAAAAAAGAGAAAACATACGCCCTCCCTAGCGGAATGAAGAAATTAAGAGTGCAGTAAAAAAATGAAAACGTTGGAAAAAATATCTGGAAACTGGTACAATACAAACCACGAAACATACAGGGAAAAAAATCATTATTGATAAAAATAGTAAAGCAAAAGTCCTGGACAGACTTTAGAACGGAAATGGAAGAACAAAGAAAACGAAATTCAAAACCGGTTTATAGAACTATGAAAACTTTACGTTATAACTTACGTATAAGGGGTGTATGGTATGAATATTTTTGCAATTTGTTTTAGGCTGAAAAAATGGAGAAGCTGACACAGAGGAACTTTGGTCTAAAGAAGCTGCGAAGGTAACAACAAACATAAAACTGAGCGAGATGACAAAACCAGTGGAAAAGATAAAATAAGAAAAGGCAGCCAGAATTGACAAGGTAAAGCCTGAAATGCTGAAATAAATGAGAGTTAATGCTACCGGGGCATTACTTGGAATAATAAACTTACTATGGGAAAGGAAAACAATGAGGACTGGAAAATGACAATTATCCTCACTTTACATAAAAAAGATGACTATCCGACATGGTCCAATTACAAAGGTATCTCATTGTTATCCGTAGCTGGGAAAATAGAGTATAATAGAGAAGCGATTAAAAGCAAATTTCGACTCAACTCTCCAGGAGAATGAGGCAGGTTTCAGGCCGAACAGGAGCATCCAGGACTGGATAATCTGTTTAAGGCAAATTTCAAACAGAATTCCATGTGCAATTCATCTAGAAAAAGCATTTGATATACTTCCGGGACATGGGATATGGTCATAGTTGGAAAACAGAGGGACAAAAAAGAACTACTGAAGGCATTTAAAAGTATATACACCAACACCAGCAACATTATAAGAACTGAAAGTGGATATACAAGAAACTTTTCACACATAAAGGAGCAGAGCGGAATTCTAAGTCCTCTTCTCTTCACTACTGTTATGGACGATATTGCAAGAAATGCCAATAATCTAACACAGGGTACTTATGCTGGATCTAGAAATCTCCAACCAATAGTAGCTAAAGAATGTTTGTATGCCGACGACATGATAATAAAAACGACATGCAAAGAAATATAGAAATATGACATGAAACTTTAAAAAACATTGAAATAAATATTAATAAAGAAAAGATGGAAATATTGACAAACTCTAAAGCTGAAGAAGAAATAAATAAAACAATAGATGGTTATCCAATAAAAGTAAGAGAAAACTAATAATATCTTGGAACCATAATAAACCACAAAGCAGATACGAATAATAGAATAAAATCTCTAAACGGTTTATACCATGCACTGAAGTACATATTTTTACCAAGAAAGAGGTCAGCTTGGAAACAAAGACAAAGATTTACAAGACAATATTTCTTCCGACACCATGCTACTGCAGCGAGTCATAGGTATTGATTAAGAGGCAGAATAGCAGCAGCCAAAATGGGGATTTTAAAGAGAATAGAGGACGTTATCAGATTGGATAGAATTAGAAATGAAAAGATATGAGAAAAATTGGGTGTAATATCACGAATGGAAAAAATCGAGGAAAAACAACTTAGTTGGTTTGGAGACCTCACACGAATGAGCAACACGAACCTTATTATAGAGATATGGGAGCCGGCTGGAACGAGAGGGGAAGCACAGTTAGACCAAGAAGAACATGGAATCAGGAAAAAGCGCAGCTGCTGGCGGACCGGGAAAGCACTTGGAACGATGCCCAGAAAATGTTTAAAGATAGGCCAAGTTGGAAAATATTCTGCAAAGCAGAACGCCTCGACGCCTAAAGGCAAAGGAGGATAAGTAAAATAATATAAAGTTTAGCCGTTCGCCCGCTTTATCGTTAAACAGTTTTTGTTTATCAGAGGACTTCGAAACATGGCTGTTTGCAAAAATCTTGAGGTTGAAAATGTTCAGCATCACAATACCTACTTATAAGGAAGTGAATATATAGAAGAGAAAAGTTCAATAAGTAACCAATAATTATATGTAAGTTGCTTAAATTGCTTTAAATAATAAATGCTGAAATGTTGTAAACACAAAGCAAAGTTTTTACAAATGAGAAGTTTCAAAACATTAACTTTCGATAAAACTTTCCTTAGATAATTAGACATGCTAGAGTATATAATTATTAACATAATCCGTTGAAGATTACCATAATTCGTTCAAGATCTTTTGTATACAGTTAACACTAATGAATTATTCAATTGATTATTGAGTAAAATTTAACACTTTTTTGTATCCCCAGTCATTAAAGAAAATTAAATTCCATTTCAACATTTATTATGCGATTATATTATATTTACACATACATAATATCCGAAGAGATGCTAGTCATTAGTGTCTTTCTTAAATCTTCAAGTGTCATTGTAAGTATTAAGCACGTGAACAGAATGAAGAGTAGCTATTTGCCGTCCACAGCGATGTATTTTTTTCAGGCAATCCAAGTGCATTGTCAAACTTTTCTACGAATTTTCAGTTGTATCTGCTGCAGCAGCACGGAGATGGATTATTTTCTACCTTGAACTGGAACGATATATAGGGATAGATAATTGTTGTAAGCTTACTTACCAGATGACGCCACGGATAAATTATGATGCTTTACACATGTTTTGTGTTATTGTACATTATCGTAATGACACGTAATCCGACAGAGAATTACGTCCTTGTATACGTAAATGAAGAGAAGGTAAAATATCTGGTTAAATGTAGTTTATACATTAATTACGGACGAATTATAATTTAGCAGCTTAATTTTCCTTCTCTGTAGTATTATGTAATTGGGCCATAAATTTTAATTTTACTGTTACTTTCTGCCAATTTAAAAAACTTCTCACATAAATGAAGTTATTAATTGATAAAATTCAAAGAAAATTATCAGAATTAAGCTTTTTACATCTTTAAAATTAACTGCTAATTAAATTCTTACACATAATGTTATACAAAGTATTAATTTTAATGTAGTGTTCGGGCTGTTATTATAAAAAAATAATTTATTCATAAACTATATTTTTAGTGATGCACTTGAGTAGCGGCAATGAGTCTCTTTTTATATTTAACCATATTTGCCTTGAATATTAATACACATAGGACTTAGTTGTAGTCATTAGTTATTTTGTTATATTGTATTTACAGTAGTCATTAGATATTTTCTTCTCTCTGACTTTTTTGGCCGGCATGTAATTTGATATTTTGCTTCTGGTGTTGAAATAAATTATGTTATTATTATTATTATTATTACTTGACTAATCAGGTCTTGAGAAAAATGTAATAGGTTTCTTCACTTTTTTTTGTTATGCGATATCTTCTTCATATAGCTTCATGTATAAAATTTGGTAATAAATATTAAATTTGAAAATGCTAGACTACCATTTTAGTTTCTTATGCGTAGTAGATATAAGCATAAGAGAAGTAGTACTAAGAAGCTTTCGATAAGTGTCCGTCGACAAAGAAGAATCTCAGGCCCATTAGTATTTTGTCGATGTTGTCATGAATTTTAGAAAAACTAATGTATCATCAGATTTTTGGTCTCGTTAGTGACAGTGTGCAGTTCTTTCACCAATGCAGTTGGGATTCGGGGCGGTTATAGCTGTGAAATTTGTTGAGTGTAACTGATGATATTATATTCGCTTGAGATAGAGGTCATATTACCATTTTGGCATTATTGGCCGTTGCCCATACGTTCGAGTGTTCCTCAGGAATCGATTATCGCACCGCTTCTATACTCTATTTACACAATGAATTTACCTGGACAAGATAAGGCATCATCTGTTCGTATATATGCTGATGAGGGCCGAGGGCGGGTCAATATGTCCGTGACTTTTTGAATGAAACACAGGTTTTTGGATAAAAAATCATTTAATTCCTCAACATAGTCTCCTTTGAGCTCTATACATTTTGTCCAACGTTTCTACAATTTTTTTATCCCTTCCAAAAATAAGATTTGTCGAGGTCATCAAAATAGGTATTTGTTTGTGAGATGATTTTATCGTCGGAGTCAAATCTCTTTCCGCCGGGCCATTTCTTTAGGTTTGGAAACAAGAAATAGTCACTCGGGGCTATATCCGGAGAATAGGGTGGATGAGGGAGCAATTCGTAGCCTAATTAATGGATTTTTGTCATGGAAACTGCCCATGTGTGCACCCTTGCATTTTCCTGGTGGAAAAGAACTTTTCTCTTGGCCAAATGCGGTCGCTTTTTTTTTTCAAATCCTCATTAAATCGACTCAATAAGTTGGCATAATATTCGCCATTGATTGTTTTACCCTTTATCCCAAAAAAACGGTCGCCATGACTTTATTGGCTGACAAACCCACCTTGGCTTTCTTTGGCGCCGATTCACCCCGAGAAACCCACTGTTTTGACTGATGTTTTGTCTCTGGTGTGTTGTGAGGGATCCACGTTTCGTCCACGGTTACGAAACGGCGCAAAAACTCGTCCATATTGCGGTTAAACAACGCCAAACACTATCACACGATTGCGTTTGTGGTCGATTGTGAGCAAACGTGGCACCCATCTTGCGGAAAGCTTTCTCATACCCCAGTAATCATTCAAAATTGAAACCACAGAGCCATGTGATATGCCTATGGCTTCCACAATCTTTCGCACTTTCAATCTCCGATCGGCCAACACCATATCGTGAATTTTTTTAATTGTTTCGGGTGTAGAGACTTCAAATTGGCGTCCAGAACTTTCGGCATCTTCCGTGCTTGTACGGTTACAACGACATTCAGTAAACCACTTTTTTACCATTGCAATTGATGGTGCAGAGTTCCCATAGTATTCATCAAGCTTAGCCTTGGTTTGAGTGATGGTTTTTTTCCGCAAAAAATAATGCTTAATGAGCACACGAAATTCACATTTTTCCATTTTCTCCTCAAATCACGCGGTAGACTGCAATCAATGGCTGTCAAACACAAACTAAATGACGCAACCTGTTCAAACTTTGACAGGAGTCAACTGACAGACGTCTGTTGACGCCTGTTCAATTAAGAGGCGGGAAATTCAAGAAGTTATGTTCATATTGACCCACCCTCGTATCTAGTTATATAAATCTTTTCCAATTCGTAATTGGTATCTTGGATTTGCAGAACTCAACAGTGATTGCTTTTAATATTAAATTTCTCTCAGCAGCTCAAATTAAGTGATAAATCCGTCCAAATCAAAGTAATCTTGTTCGGTAAGCATAAGACTTGTAATGAACTTGAAAACACTATTGTCATTATGTTGGAAAATATGCAGCAACCTAATGTCACTAGTGTGCGAGGCTTGTGTTGGATAACTCTGTCAGGTTTCGGGACCAAATCAATAAATTTATCACAAATGCTTACCCGAGTTTAAAGACATTATATCCTCACCGCGCTGTGTTCACTAAGTATCAAATTCAAGAAATCGAAAACATTTGTCTGCAATACTTTTTTGGTACTTGTAAATACGATCAAGTGTCCCATAAGCTGTTGGAGTGTAATTGGCTTAACTTGAAGCAAAGACGTGGGCTGCAGGTTTTGTGTTTGTATACACAAAATAATGTCTTCTAAAACATGATCCTACTTATATCAAAATATACGTTTTCGACGTGATGTGTTCAACATTACAACTTGTTTTCGTAATCTTGTCTCTCTATCTCTGGACAGATGTGCTCTCTTTGAAAGATATTTTATATACGTACAAGATTTACAACATGTACAAACAATTGCTCACTGCTTATAAAATACAGTCGTTTAAGGGTGTTGTATAGGTACATTTTCAAATATTTACAGATTACAGGCTATCTTTAAACTTTATGCAAAAATGATTTAGATGAAATATTCTTATAATGTTTATCTACATGTCCCTAGGCATTTTGTTTTTTCAATTTTTTATTAATTGTTATAAAAAATTAAATATAAATAGATAATCGAAAAATAAAATGCGTACCGACGTATAACATATTATTGTGAACATTAATTTCTAGCAAAATTTTTTCGTATTTATTAAGATAAATGTGTAATTTGATAAGAACGAAATGCATTTTTGGCACTGCTTTAATACGCCACCTGCAGTCAAATATTTGATATATCCTTGCAATCCAAGACAGGGCGGAGTTACTTTGTTTAGGCGGGGATTCACTTTACGAGCGATATTCGGAATACAGAAATCGTTGTTACGGTTTTGAGTAGGTATTTGATTAAACATTTTTTTATATTATTTTACATTTCATAAAATTGTACACATTCTCTGGCAGGCTTTTATAACTTTTACATAAATACACACTTAAACAAAAACATTACATATGATTCATAAATAATACTAGCTTTTTTAGTTCTTCCACTATTTTACATTTATCAAGATGAAATACTACTGACATTTATAAGTGAGTTAAAAATAATGTAAAACTAATATAGAAAATGAGATGGATATAGATGGTGCCTACTTCCTCTGTACAGATCGTCAGATATTGTACCAGACTGGTAGACGTTCAAAAGAGTAATTTACGACCTAGCAAAAAATTACTCTCAAACGATTCAGTGTTCGGACAGTTATAAAAAGATTTGAAGTAAACCAGAAATTGCTGGGAAAGGATATCTTTTATTTTAAAAATCTAACTACATTACTCTTCGTGTTATGGTAAATAAAGAACAGACATAAATAGGACTTATTATTTTACAGATGTAGTTACATAATAATAATGAATAAACATTAAACTTTAAATAATTTATATATAATAATAAAACAATGAAATTTCATTCAATACATGATATTATAAGTACAGTCATTCTGCATCTTTTTTGGAAAAAAATATGCCAGACTATTTTATTTGATAAATCGTTAGTTCGACGAACAAGTCTGTCGAACAAAACCGCAGTGTGTGGGCCCCTTTAGTCATTGAATTCATGTACGAGGTTTCTCGGATACCTTGCCGGCCACCTTGTATTATAATAGTACCTATAGATATAAATAATTATCCTGTGATTTGCAATACGGCCAATGGAAAAGATAATCAAGACGATGACATTAGTGCTTTTCAACAAAATATTATTATTATTATATAGTATTCATAGGCACTAAGTAATATTTCTTTTAATCTGAATTCCATCTTACATACATATTAACTTATTGAACACATGTCAGACTAAAAAAAAAATTACAATCTACATTCCTGTGGCGCCTAGACACCAGACTAAATAAATCATACAAAATATTACTAGCACCTACGTTACGTAGAGTATGTGTAGCCTGAAAAGAGACAATTAGCACTTAACGCATCAGACGTATGTCATTTCGAATGCATCGCTCCATAAGGGCGGTACTTATAAACTGGGAACATACAATTTAGATTTTTACTATAGCATTTAGCAAAACAGTACGTGGTAGTGGGGTATTGGCAAGCTCCACCCCTGAGTAGAACCCCCCTATACCCGCAGCGAAGACGTCGAAATTTTTAGTTTGCTATACAACACCCTTAATAGTTTTTGCATTCGCATGATAATAATAATATAAATTTTAGGTTTTTCGGTTAAGTGGTAGTAAAACTGCCTTTTTTATCATAAAAATAAACATCAGGGTATAGGTTTACAAGCAGAATGCCCGGTTTTTCGTTCAAGATATTTATCTATTTGAATAATTGAATATTTTAATTTATATTATATATATAATATTTAAGCAAATAAAGTCTACTTATTATACACCGTGTCCAGAAATTCGCGGATAAACTTCAAGTAGAACGATTCTACGATTAATTCTAAGTCAACAATCCTGATACAAAAAACTTGTATGGTCTTTCAATAAACCACACGAGGCCATCAAAATTGAAAATATACGGCTGGAAATAATTCAACATTTTGAAATCTTTTACGAATAACCATTGCTGTTTACAGTAATAGTTATTTATGTAACAAGTCAGTAAAGTGATACTTTATCGAACGAGTCTGATTTACGAGCCAAGCGAGTGAAGCGAGCGCGGCGAGTAAAAGACGAGTTCGATAAAGGTACTTTACTGACGTGGTGCATATAAAATTTTATCGCCAACCGTGAAAATTGTTAATTTTAAAAAGAAAGATATAATAACTTATGACAGTTTATGACAGTGACAAACGATTTATGTTTAAAGTCATCAGTCATGGCTACGTTGACAGATATTAGCGGCAGGTAAAGTACTTTATTGTACAGTACGATAAAGTGTTTGTTTACCTCCGTAAAACGCTATGGTAACGCATCACTTTACTGACGGTTGGCGATAATAGTTATTTATGTAACAAGTCAGTAAAGTGATACTTTACCGAACGAGTCTGGTTTACGAGCCAAGCGAGTGAAGCGAGCGCGGCGAGTAACAGACGAGTTCGGTAAAGGTACTTTACTGACGTGGTGCATACAAAATTTTATCGCCAACCGTTAAAATTGTTAATTTAAGAAATAAAGATATAATAACTTTTGACAGTTTATGACAGTGACAAACGATTTATTTTTAAAAGTCATCAGTCATGCTACGCTGACAGATATTAGCGGCAGGTAAAGTACTTTATTGTACAGTACGATAAAGTGTTTCTTTACCTCCGCAAAACGCTATGGTAACGCATCACTTTACTGACGGTTGGCGATAAAATAGATTTATGTAGCACAACGTTGACGTTACTAATCGAGTAATGCTAATATTTCGCATTTTCAACATTTCGTCAATTGCACTTTTTACCTTAAAGTACATATGGCAACCTTGGACAAGAAAAATATTCGGTTGCAATATAAAGCTCGTTGTCAAATTTTGACGTTTGTAAAATTGAAGTTTAATTTTTTCCCTTTATGTACCTAGTTATCATTATTGCGCGATTTTATGATGTATACTTTTAATGAATATGCTGATATGTATATGGTATTCGGATTTTGCAACGGCAATGCGAATATGGCAAAACAGGAATACGAAATACGTTATCTATATCGGCGGCACCCATCTACCAACATTCCGAAGATTAGATCAGCGCCTTCGTAAATATGGTACATTTAGATCTAATTATTATGACGCAGGCAGACCTTTGGAACGCCGTACGGTTCAGTTAGAAGAACAAATTTTGGATACTATTCACGAAGATGCTACTTGCACCACTAGACAAATAACTCGAGAAATGAATGTCCCAAGTAAGTTAACAGTTCATTCAGTGCTAACACAAAACCTTTTGCGGCCGTTTCATGTATCTAAAATGCAACCATTGTATAGAAATGACAATGTGAATAGAATAATGTTCTATAATACAATTTTAAACAGAATTCACCTAGAACCGAACTTTCTATGCCATATTCTTTCGAGCGACGGATGCTTATTTATAAGAGACGTAGACGTATCTTAAACCTTTGCATTGTTGGACCAATATTTCTTCCCAATCGTGTAAATGCAATTAAATACGTGAATGTTTTAGAGGAAGTGCTAGATAATTTTCCATTATATCTCAGGCCCAACATGCTTTACATGCATGACGGTGAACCAGCTCACAATGCTCGACTTTCAAGGGCATGGTTAAACGAAAACTTTCCGAACAGGTGGATCGGACGTAGTGTACCAATATCGTGGTCAGCAAGGTCTCCAGATATTAATCCTCTCGACTTTTTTGTTTGGGGCTTTTTAAAAGAAAAAAGTATATGCGACGCCTCCAGCCAATGAACAAGAAGTAATTAATAGAATTACCGCCACACTTCAATTATTACTCCTGATGTGTTACAACGCGTATTAAATTCTATTCCTCGAAGACTACAGCCCTGCCTGGAAACTAATGGCTACCAGTTTGAACAATTACTTTAATCATTTCATGTGTGTTATTGTACTATTAAATATATTTTATCAATTTTTTAACATTAACTTTAGTTTTAATAAAGTAGTTAATAAAAAGCACTGGATTTTCAAACACGAATAAAACTCCTACTTCGTGCTTATTTGTATTACTGTATGATAACTGCTATAATACGGTGTTGCCAAACTTACACTTTGTTAAAATAATCCGTATGGCTTAACGACAGACCATACAACTTTTTTGTATTAGGATTATTTACTCAGAATTAATCTTAGAATTGTTCTACCTGAAGTTTCTCCGCGAATTTTTGGGCACGGTGTATACTAAAACAATAATTTGTATTAAAATTCATTGTTAGCTCTCAATAAATTAAATAAATCAGATTAAAAATACACTTTCTGTATATATTTTTTCCCACTTGAATAATATACTGTAAAAATGTGCGTTATGCATGTCGTTCTTAAACAGAAATATAAGAATGTGTTTCTGATTGAAGGTATTGTTCGAAATTTGTTCTAAAACTTTAACAAAACGAAGTAATTCTAAGGGGAATTATTCACGGTTATGTATAATACAATGTTATTTACAATATCACTACCTTTTTATAATTTCATAATGGTGAAAAAAATGTAACGCTTTACGCTTTGCGGCGTTCATTCTATGAACATTAGCATTCGAATGATTCTCGTGTGATGGTTGGCTAAATTTGATTTCGTAATCGGATAATAAGTGGATGCATTTTTTTTTGTGTTTAGAAGCACGTGTAATAGGAATTTCTTCTTGATAATAATTTTGCTTATATCTACATTTAAATTTCTTTTATTCACATTTGTAAATATTTATTAACTGGAAAATGAGTTGGGGGATAAGTATGATATGGGACATAATACATGTTATAAAATGAATACTCAAGACAACTAATATGCATTGGATTCCATGTTCTTCAAGTAAACAATTGCAGGTTACTTTATGGGCAAAGTTTTCTGGCAAGTCTGGCTGAATTATTGGTAAATGTATACGTGCAACTGCAAGATACGTGTTTCTGGCTCATTAGTCCTCTGCAGTACAGTATAGCACAGAAAGTGTGTGTTGATTGAATAATATGTGTAGTAACACCAAATACACTAACACCGTTACCACAAAAAACGATTTAATAAGCTAAATACGTATGTCGACAACTATGTTGTCATCATCAGTAGCATTGACCAAAACCGCGTTGCAGTGTATAAGCAACGTGGTTTTAATCAGAGTTGTCGAAATACATATTTAACTTTTTAAAGCGTTTTTTTGTGGTAACGGTGTTAGTATAATTGGTGTTACTGTCAAGCCACAGTCTCCGATTTAGTTTCTCGAATATGTGTAGTGTAACCTCTCTGGACATGGATAGGGTCTTTGGAATTTGTGATTTTTCTTATAGGACTTAGCAGAAGATCATTTTGTTTACGTGTCTTAGAAATATTACTGACAGATTCAAGGCAAATATTGAAGGCTTCTGCACTCTCTAATATGACACAAAACATTATTTGATGTCATTACAGAAAAAATGCACAACCCTACGGGCACTTGTCAACGGTAACAGTGGTCTAACATTATCCTGTTCACGTTCGAAGTATATAATCAAAGAGCCAATGAGCTGCTTTGAATGACTGCTAAACGGGTAAGGCACCGTTTGTTTTAATAACTACTATAATAAAATAATAAATATGAAATAATAACGTTTGAAAACACAGCCATCAACAACCAAACACTATCAATCTACTGTGAAATAATTCACTAGCGAAGTGTAAACGAAGTTTTATGTACGCTAGCATTCGATATTAATACTTGTATTCTTAGTAAAACTGGTTCAAATAACGCTAAATTAATTATTTTGAATTAATATTAATCACTAAAATAATACTGTAATTATTATTATATACATATAATACATTCCAAAAAATAAAATCATAAATTTAGTAATATATAAGGCAATTATTTTCGTTGTGATATTGGCAATACAGACGTCATTATTTTTCGTTTATGACGAAAGAGGATTATTTCAAGCGTTTTCCTATATGCAACAAATGAGGTGTGGCCACCACACGACGTCCTTATACGTATGAGTGTTTCAAATTATAGAATTTAAAGAATTTTTTTATATAAAAAGTATTCAAAATCTTATTCTAAGTACTTCTATTCTCTTAATAAATCGCTATAGAATTCATACTTTGCAAGATATTCGAAAAAAAGTGCTACTCGCTAAGAGTAAAAGTGGTTCTTCCGGTCTGAATTTTGAATTTTTTTTATACAAAAGATATTGAAAATTATGTTTTAAATACTTTTATACTCGTAACGTACTTGTCACTTCTCTAAAAAGCATGACTTGCGAGATATTCGCAAAAAACTGATTTTCGATAAGAGTAAAAAACCTACTTTCGGTTGAAATTTCGAAAAACTTTTCAAGACAATTTGTCTCAAACTTAATTTTAAGTACATATGAATTCTTTATAAATTTGTTTAAACTTAGTAGTTGACGAAATATTGGCAAAATTCGATTTTTTCACTGAAGTAAAAACTACTAACTTCCGATCTACCGATTTTACTGAAAAACTAATCACATCTCAAAAGGGAGATTATACACGTAAATACAAAATTTGGAATTGATAGCTATAGCGGGTTGTCCGCTATCTTGGTCACAGACACACAGAAACACAGACATTTTTTAAAAACCATTTTTTCGGTATCAGGGGACTTCAAAACGTGGACATCTGCAAAAATCTCGAGGTCGAAAATTTTCATCATCACAATACTTCCTTATAGTACGTATAAGAAAGTAAAACTAATTAATTATTACCACTTCGTATGAGAAAACAGAAAGTATTGTGATGAAAAGTTTCGACCTAGAGATTTTTGCAGATGTCCACATTTTGAAGTCGCGTGTTACCGAAATAGAGGTGTTTGCAAACATCTCTCTCACACACACACACACCACGATAGCGGTCAAACGGCTACAGCTATCAACATAACATTTTATATTTACGAATATATCTTCCTCTTGATGTCTAATTAGATTTTCAGTAAAATCGGTAGACCAGAAGTAGCAGTTTACCTGAGTAGAAAAATCAATATTTACTATGGTATCTATATACAGGGTCGGGCAAAAAGAGCGGAACACCGAATTTATGGCTTAACTAGCACATTTTCGAAAATTTAACCTAAATTAAAGTTTTTGTATACTTTATGTATTATTTATTGGCGTTTGCAGATTTTCCGTTTTTGTCACATTTTTGAAGATATGATGTCACCGGATAGTATTTTAAATGAATCACCCTGTATTTATATTTTTTTTGAGTAGATATTTTTTTCCTGAATTCACTAATACCAGGTTTAGTGGGTCTCTGACTTATGGTTTCATAAGAAAAAAATAAAATGTAATGGCACCTAAATATTTATTTAATAAAAAACGAACGACAATAACTAAAGATTCTATTCATTAACGTCCATTAACTTTAACAAATGATTATGAAATTCATTTCTCGCTTAAAGGGACATGAACTTTTAATGCAGCATTAACTTTTTTTAGAATCTTTAGTTATTGTCGTTCGTTTTTTATTAAATAAATATTTAGGTGCCATTACATTTTATTTTTTTCTTATGAAACCATAAGTCAGAGACCCACTAAACCTGGTATTAGTGAATTCAGGAAAAAAATATCTACTCAAAAAAATATAAATACAGGGTGATTCATTTAAAATACTATCCGGTGACATCATATCTCCAAAAATGTGACAAAAACGGAAAATCTGCAAACACCAATAAATAATACATAAAGTATACAAAAACTTTAATTTAGGTTAAATTTTCGAAAAAGTGCTAGTTAAGCCATAAATTCGGTGTTCCGCTCTTTTTGCCCGACCCTGTATACCATCACGTTTAGACAAACTTTTGAAGAATACAAAAGTGCTAAAAAATAAATTTTAGACAAATTTTATAAAAAAAGTGTTCGAAATTCCTTCCAGAAGTAGGTTTTTTATCTGGAAATTTATGCATTTTATACAGATTTATCTGGATACACAAGTATTTAGAGCCAAACTGGGAAGAATTTTTGTTTATAAAAAAGTTTCAAATTTCTGACAGAAAGCAGCACTTTTACTAATCGAATAGCAGTTTTTTGTAATTATTTCTCAAATTATGTGATCTATAGAGACTTATTAAGAGAATAAAAGTACTAGTAAAGCTGAATTTAGGATAACTTCGGTATACTAAAATTTTCAAAATTCGGACCAGAAGTCTCCTTTTATGAAGAGGTTTATTTTATTAAGAAGATTTTAAAATGTAATTTGGAACAACTTTTGTATATACATTGCCAAACGTACATAAGTATAAGAAAGACGTGTTATAAGTAACTATTAAAGTACAATGAGAACATTCATATATCAAATACAAATATAAAGAATAGCAACAAGTCATCACTAGCTTAGAGAATCCTTTTTTCTTCTCCAGAAGATTTAAATTAATAATATTAATATTTAGTACAGAGCAATATATCCTGAGGACGATCAACCTTTATAAATAGTGTTATTTTGATGTTAAGCGTTGGCCAATTATCCGTGGTTGGCCGACTAACGACTTTTATACTCATTAGATGATAACTTTATACATACGCGCAAAATATGATACGTCAAGCTTGCGATTTTAATATTGTAGGAAAATAGTAATTACGGTTTTATATGTATAGTCAGTAAGATTTATGGTGTGCCAAAGGCGCGATAGTGTGTACACTTGCTTGGTAACTAACTACGTATGAATATGTACTTTATGTACATTACACAGATTTATGAGATTTATTGATATGAAAATGTTTGACGTGAACAGAATGTGTTACCGTTGAAGCACGTGACATGTTAAGTAAATCATTTAATAGATTTTATAGTTTCACTGCGAAATAAATGTTCGTAATTAATGTATTGGGTAATTTATTGGATTAAAAACGATGGATCGCCACACGTAAATTATAGATCTCTTTAGAAAACGTAAAAGGAAATATAATACAATAAAAATGCCAGTGATTAAAAGCACTTCAATGAACAATAAGTAGGTGCTAGTAGAAAATGAGGATTTTAGTCCTAAGTCAGGATACGTATTGCTGTGAGGTGTATGTGTCAATGTGTATTTATATAAATATACTAGCTGCCCGTAGCCCTGCGTTGCTCGGCCACAATCTATAGAAGAATTAAAACTTACTTTGCGTTTTCACATAAGCTGAAACTCACCAAATGTCTGTACGAAATTAAATGTCTAAATCGCTTACAAAATTAACAGCAAATGGCAGCAATATCAAAATAAAAACAGTCAACAGGTCCGCTATTGTGTACAATAATGAAATAAGAAAAAAATACATTCATACACACAGCCGGTGATCTGTACAGCCATGCCGACAGTGTGTGTGTGTATGACGCGCTGACTGTGTGTCTTTCGATTCCTATAGAAATTCATGTAATTTCACGTATTGTTAATTTTTTAATATTTCACGATAGAATTTAAAAAAAAATATGATCTCAACCTTCCATACAACATAAAAAACACACAAAATTTTGTCAAAATCGATTATGTAGTTTGCAAATCTATAAATAGCAAATTAAATGTTTTGATTTTATATATATAAATCACGTACTGCACCTGGTCAATGAGATCATCATGAGCTCATTCTAACACAATGACCACATGCTTTTCTTAGAAATTAAGATAGATCGCTTAGCTAATAGGACACAGTAGTAATTATCGTTCGTAGTGTTATATACTTATTGTTATAAAATATTTTATGTGTGGTTTTTGTAGAAATAAATAAATGTTTAAGTTTTATCAGTGTTATAAATTTAACTGGCGCAGTCAGTAGGATTGAAGACTATCACGAAGAAGATTACAAACGCCGAAACGTGAGTGATTTTTAAATTTTTGAGTCTGAAACCTACAAAATTTACCAAAAGTCCACACGGTTGTTACGATTCAAATCTCGAAGCAACGTGGTGAAAAACAAAGTGCTTTACCATAATCAAGTACTGATTGTGCTGATCCAAATCTCGACACAATAAGGCCAAGAAAGGAACAATCGATTAAATTCTCGAGGGGACCGAATTAAAGCCATAATTAAGGAAACAAGAATAAATGATCATCAACCTTATTATTACACTGTAAGTAATCTTTATGCCTTTTGGTGATTTGATATCCGGACCTGAACAATTAAAAGTAGACACAGTCGTAACAATGCCTAACGATCAGCCATATACCAGAAGTTCTATCAGCCAAGCTGAAATATCAACAATCCCTATTTTTTCCGGCGATTCGAATGTTTTGCCATTGTATATAGATGCATGTGACGACTTATTGCGCACATATGGGGACGTTGTCACTAAGACTAATCCTATAAATCCACACATAGTACGAGTAATAAAATCCAGATTAGGAGATGAAGCACAAGCAATAATTGATTCACGTAGTTTAGACACTTGGCATGATGTTAAAACTCTTTTACAAACAACTTATTTAGACCAAAGATGGGAAGATTGTTTGTTAAACGATTTAATGTCAGAACAACCTAAAAGAAATGAAGACCCGTATACTTTTGAACAGCGAATAAAAGATTTGTTAAATTTATTATTAACTAAAATGAAAATGGATGCAGACGAAAACATTGCCCCATTAAAGACAACATTATATAAAGACACAGCTGTACAGACATATAAGAGAGGTCTTATGCGATTTGGAAGATTAGGTGAAATGATTTACCTGACAACCCCTCAATGTTTAGAAACGGCGATGTCAGAAGTTTTCGAGTATCAAAATTGGCAATATAGATGCGGCACTTTTGCAGCACCACAACATCATCACAAATCCATACCGGTGGTCAATGAGATCATCATGAGCTCATCCTAACACAATGACCACATGCTTTTCTTAGAAATTAAGATAGATCGCTTAGCTAAGGTATATTTTTATATAAAAAGGGAAATAAAGAATCCATAGGACACAGTAGTAATTATCGTTCGTAGTGTTATATACTTATTGTTATAAAATATTTTATGTGTGATTTTTGTAGAAATAAATAAATTTTTAAGTTTTATTACTTTTAAAAATTTAACTTATACAATATGTCTCCCTAACTTGGAACCATATGGAAAACTTTTTTATTATTAACTTTAGGAAAAAAAGTTATTCTTTATAAAAACTTCTGCATGTTCTAAAATCTAAAATACAATCACCAGATATTAAATTTTTTCAGTTGTATACGAGGTATGTCAAAAAATATTAATTTTACTCAACAGTAAAGTACCTTTATATTTGAGAATAGAATAATGTTATTAAAAAAGTTGATTAGAACTAAAAATTACGTTCAAATATGCCATTACATCCATTTATATAGAAAAATTCATTTTTTCTATCTATCTATCTATCTATCTAGGATGCACTGACATAGAAATGATAAATAAATTTAAGATTACTGGAAGTATTAAAAATAATCATAATAGAAAACGCCAAAAGCTGGTTGCCGATGAGAATACACAGTTTGAAGTAATGCTGTCTGTTGTAGAAAATCCAAAAATATCATTGCGCAAAAGGAAGTCGTTGATGCAACAAAATGTAAGTAAACATACAGTGGCAAGAATTTTAAAACTAAATAAATAGAGACCATTCCAACCAAAAATCGTTCACACATTAAAAGATAGGGATTATGACAGGCGCTTTGATTTTTGCTCACTCATCCAAGGAGAGTTAGAAGAGGACACTTCTTTTTACGAGGCGTATAATTTTTTCCGATGAAACAACATCAAATGGAACTGTCTCGTCACAACATTGTCTCTGGTGGTCTAAAGAAAATTCCAATTTTTATAATAAAGTCTCATGACCAATATTCATTTAAGACGAACGTATGTTGTGGCATTTATAAGAACAGATTAATAGGACCTTTCTGACTTAACCCCTCTTGATTACTTCTTATGGGGTTACTTGAAACAAAAAGTTTACCAGAAAGGGCCGTTTCAAGATGTTAACCATTTGGAGAGGATTTATAGTAACATGCCAGGAAATATTGTCGCGAATCAACACTCTGTATAGTACTAGAAGTATTGCCGCGGTAACCTGATTCTGGACTTACTTAGCATCCTGTCTGTCCGTTCGATCAACTTCCGTTGAACCCATCGAACGGACAGGAATGTGCGATTCAGCGAGGTAAGGACGGACTCGGCGTTACCAAGGTAATAAAAGAAAGAGATTTCGAAGAGAAAGGGAATTCATAAGTGATCTTCCGATAGGAGGATCACTTGTGATCCTTCGTTGTAATTCTTATTGTGTCCTCTAGTGGTTATTAGTATTTAATAAATAAGTGTATTACAAGTAGTGTTTTATTGAGACAGCTATATCTCCTCGCCTCCTTAAGAGAAGCCCTGTGGAGAATTAAAGGTAGGTACCTTTTGCTTTTGCTATTTTTATTTTATAAAGCGAGTGCTCGCCCCTGAGCAACCCCTCGTCACGAGATTAGCGGCCTTTGGGAGCGTAACGCTAAAGGCGCCGTGACAATATCGCCAGAAATGATATAGAATGTATTACGTCAATTTTCCAAAAGAACGATTAAATGTATTGAACGAGAGGGTGGATATGTCGAGGCATTAGTGGAATGAGTGAAAATTAAATTTCTATTTACTTCTATTATTAATATTATATTAGTTACACAACTTAGTATTTTTTTGTTTTTTCTTATTTGCAAAATAAATGCACATGCATTCATTACGTGTTTAAATTGCGAAATTGCTTTATAGTTTTCTCCCACAATCAAAACAATTTCTATTTTCGCTTCACAGGTTAATAACCCTACCATGTTTTTGTGTCATATACATTCTAACGCGTTTTGACATTCACTGTCAAATATTTAGCAAACAACAAATCATTTGTATGTCAATGCATCCTAGATACCATGTAACTACAGTTAAATTTGCATTGTTATTGTAGGCAAAAATAGAAAAAACGAATTTTTCCATATAAATGGATGTAATTGTGGATTTGAACGTAATTTCTAGTTCTAATCAACTTTTTTAATAACATTATTCGATATTGTCAAATATAAAGGTACTTTACTCTTGAGTAAACTTTATATTTTTGACATACCTAGTATACAACTGAAAAAATTTAATATCTGATGATTGTATTTTAGATTTTAGAACATGCATAAGTTTTTATGAAGAATAACTTTTTTCCCTAAAATTAATAATAAAAAAGTTTTCCATATGGTTCCAACTTAGTGAGACATATTGTATATATATATAGATCTGTTTATAAATTTTTTTTTGCAAAGCTCACATGTGCACTACAGAGGTTGTCTAATACAAATTCCAAGCACAATACGATTCTGCACTCATGTGGGGTAAAGAAAGTTGAACCTTCTCATACGCTTTGTATGGCGATTGCTCTAACTACAAACGTGTTCAATTACGACTTTACTCTAAATATTCCGACACCTGAAACAATGCATCTAGTATGTGATATTGGATGGATTGCTTCAACACAGTACGTAAACTCCCCGTCCTATGTGTCTGTGTAGTTATTCACTGAAGAAGTACGTGCTAATAGAACATAAATCATATAAAATAAACGATTACTATTTTTATTCTTAAATATTTATAGCTCAAATTATTAATACGCATATACCACACAAAAATAAAAGAAAACTGTTGAAATAAGTAACAGATTTATGATTATAAAAAACATATCGTTAAGTTTATTCATTTTAAATAGGAGTATATATTTATTTTCAACAATACCTAAAAATATTTATTTTAAATATTTACATTCAATACTTAAAATGGGTTCTCTTCTTCAGATACTGTGTTAAAAACGTTCCGCATATATGTACATACGTCTTGAATAGGCACCAGTTCTCCAGACGCGAATCTTACTGTAGAGGCCTGCCAGTATACGTAGCACCAATGTCTCCATAAAACGGCGTATGTTTATAAAAACTGACAGAAAATTTAAATAGTAGTTGATGGTCGGCATGAAAGTTCATCACAAACGTCAGACGTGACAAACAACCGCGCTTCAGTTTTGCCATTGAACGTTATTGAGGTATCTTTACTAAAATGTGGAGCCAATTGACAAAAAATGCGTGAGAAAACATCAAACGCTATAAATATTTGCAATATTAGGATGGGCGACGGGCGAATTTCCTCGAAATTTACGGTAACTGTATACCGGTAAGTTTTCGGGTGAAGCAACGACAGAGGAGTGTCCAAGTCCCCACTATCACTCGCTACAGTTATCGTATTCCCCGACGCGAACGGCTGTAGTATACTACTACCACCGCTCTGGTTAACGGAGGGGAGTACATATACGTAGTCGTTCAGTTGTGGGGACTGATACATGCGCTATACAATCGTTGCGTTACCAGAAAACCTACCGGTATGTGTCAAAAGTGACATACCTACAGTTGAGACAACAAGTCCGTAAAAAGTCTGTTTAGCCGAAAGTAAAAGAGAAACAACATATTATCAAAAAAAAAAACACGTCAACTCAGCAGAAAAGTATGAGAAAAACACTCTTAAACCGGCAAAATTATAATGAACGTATGCTAACAACATTTTTAATTATAAAGACTTTCAATGAAATGTGGTCAATCAAACATGTAGTGCTAATGAAAAACATGAAAAAAGCCATCCTTTACTCAATAGTTGTAGGTAATACGACATGTCTAAAACCAAATTTCACTTTGTCCGATAAGGTGGTCAAGTTCTGCAAATTACGCATCACTTTTGACGTTTCGTTCGCGATGAGGATTACGGGAAGATTTGAATTTGACAAAAGTATTTAGAGTGAAAACTGTGGTATCATGGTGGTCATAAACTATTATATTACATACAAATTATCAATGTTTTTTATAAATTGAAATTTTTTTTTTAAAGAAACCCGTTATTCTATTATATTTATTTAAAGTTAATCTATTTTAATCTAAGAACCTAATTTGGAAAGTTTTTGCGTCGATAAATAGCACTTGATACGCAAAATAAATCGTCGTTTTAATTCAGTGGCGGCTCGTGCTAAAAATTTTAAGGTGTTCTGCAAGTTTTACAAAAAAAATTACCTTGCACGGGCAGTAAGAGGTTGTCTCCCATCGATCTTATCGTGCTTTCTTCGCCTTCCGCACTGAAGTAATGGATTTCTGGAACGATTGTCAATTGTCACAGAAAAAAATAAGAGTCACTAAGCACTACTTTACTAACAAATTATTTCTTATAAATTAAATCTATTCTACGTTCTTTTCGATTTGCAAATTTTGTTATCACTTTGTCATTAAAATTGTCTATTTCGGAGATAAACTTTTTTTCGATAGATAGCATGGAAAGAGATGTTAAACGATCTTCGGTCATTGAATTTCTGAGAAACGTCTTAATTCGATTTAGTGTTGAAAAGCATCGTTCGGCCTCTGATGTTGTCATGGGAGTTGTTATTACAATTTCTAATAATTTTCTAGTCTCTTTCAACGTATCTCCCAGATTGTTTTTTATTAAAAATTATAGAAGAGGTAGTGCGCCTTTTAAAGATCTACAATCAGTTCTTGAGTAAATAACAGACAATTCAGTTCGTAATCTTTCTTTATCAAGGGTGGGATAATAGGAGCATGCGGAAGTGAGTTTGTCCTCAGGAAATTTACTGCAATACTCTCCAAAGCATTCCGAAAAAAAAAGTGATGCCACTACTAGATGCTCTTTAAAATGAAATCGATCTTTTGCACAATTTAGAATAACATCACACACCTCTAAAGCCGAAATTCGATGATTAAATCTGCTGTTATTTGGACGTTTGCGTTTTTCTGGTGGTGGCTCATCGCTTATTAAATCTGATGCTTCACTTATGATGTTGTCAATATTATTTCGAACTTGGCCTATACCGCGTTCAAAATTTTCGATAGCGTCTTTTACTAGAGTGGGTTCAATTTTTCTTTGCTGCAATTGATTAAACAGGATATCTACATGGGGCATTACATGATGGTAAAAAGTCAGCCAAAAATTGAAGATCGGATCATTTAATGTACGGCGAATAGAGGCGGCTGCACTACAGACTGTGTTGTTGGAGAATTGTTCTTCTATTTCTTCCATACACTCAATGAGAGAGGCCCTATTTTCGTACACAACATTAATGGTCCTGATATTAAAATTCCAACGGGTTGTAGCGCCGTGGGGGATCCTTCTCTTTACAATCTTGTTTAACACTTCTACTCGTTGGGGTGAATTATTAAAAAAGCCGGGAATGTCTTGTAGATTTCCAAAAAATACACGTACTTGCGAATTTGCAGAAGCAGCTTTAGACATAATTAAATTTAATTGATGGGCATAGCAATGTACATAGTGCGCAAAAGGGTACTTTTTTTTAATCAATGCTTGAACGCCTGCGTGTTGTCCGCTCATCACCGCTGCTCCATCGTAACTCTGTGCAATCAGTTTGTTAGGTGAATTTTGAATTAAAGGATCTATAACACTTAAAATTGTTTTGCTAAGTGTTTCTGCATCACATTTTTCAGGAATGACGTAGTTCCAAAAACGTTCAATTGGCTCACCATCACGAACATATCTAAAAATAACTACCATTTGAGTTTTTGCAGCAACATCCGTTGTTTCGTCCGCCATGATCGCCAAAAACGGAGAATTATTAATTTCCTCAATTATTTGTTCTTGACAGACTTCAAGTATGCACTGTAACAGATCATTCTGTATTTCTTTGGAAGTGCCTTTAAATACCGAACAATTTTTTAGGTGCTCACTTAGAGTTGCATCTAATTCAGCCGAAAAATTAATAAGTCCACGAAATATCCCCGGATTCTCGGAAGTATCGCTCTCATCATGTCCCCGAAGGGCCAATTCAAAAGCTCCACAAAATTTTATACAATTAATAATTTTTGATAAAATATACCGATTCTTTGACACATTTTCATTATGTCTCTGTATATTTACCCAATAAGCAGAATCTAGTTGAGCCATAATATTAGTTGACCCTAGTAACGCAAATTCCATAGAATTATGAAGATGGCTTTTAGAATTCTCATGTCTTTTTATTTTCAAACTCAAGTGCTCTAGATCCGTGACCCCTATTTCAGTCCAAGCTTTATCACCACCAAAAAGTAAACAGGGAAAACAATATAAAGCATTTTTTTTGTTGCATCCACAAATCCATTCGTTTTTTGAATAAATATCGCTACTAAATTTACGTGTATAATTTTTCCCTCTACTTACACCAGTTTTTTCAATAGTGATATCTACTAATGGCCTGCCTCTTGCTTTTAATTCTAACTTTTCTTCGTATGAATATTTAAAGAATCTCTTCACATTAATTAAATTAAAGACCACCTCCATAATACACAGAGTTTATATAAATTGTCAACAATACACAAAAACAGAAGCACGCGCACTCTAATATTTGTTTTTATGTTAAACACGCCGCACCGACTTTTGTCGCGAAAAAATTAAATAAACCGAATCATGTGGCCGTTGTCGCTGCACTCAATGCAGCGAATTTGTCTGGTAAAATCAGGCATTAGTTTTAGACAGCCGCGGTGGTAGCGGGGTGGCGCGCGGGTGTCTGTATGGGCTCTGAGCGCCCGTTCGTGTGGACCAGATAAGGAACAAGTGAGCGATCGCGCGAATTAGATTGGTTATTCCACTGGTCGCCTATTGAATATTATTTGTACATTTTATGTTGGAATTTCCGAAGCGAATATCTCGGCTTCTACTGATCGGATTTTGATGATTCAGATGTCAAATTGTAGGGTTTGATGTCCTCTACAGGATGATGTAGAAAAATATGCAAATTTTTTGATATACAGGGGGAGAATTTTCACAACAATATGTTACGCTTTTATAAACATCAGAAATGTCGGAAAAATTATGTAAAAGAAAACTAGTTATAACTAATACAGGTTCGCCCGCCCAATTTTTTGGGAGCTCTGCAGCACTGCAGCGCTTATGCGCCAGCCGCCACTGTTTTAATTGCGACTACAACTTCAAAACAATATTTTGTAATACTAAGTAACCCTAAAATGAAGAGAAGAAATGCCACTATTTTTTAAAATTATATAAAAAAAAATTTAATATATAGTTAAATAAAAATATGGCCGCCAGTTCTGTTTTAAAAGCAAGCGTTTATATGGTGTTTATATTACATCCTTTAACATGTACACAATATTAAATTTACATACATGCATTGGAAAACAAAAACAAACTCAAAATTCATTGCAGATAAATTTAGATTGGTTAATCTGTAATTGAAATCCAGTGATAAAATCAACATTTTTATGATAGCTTTTGACATTTAAATCAATAATATTGATGTATTCACATTTTATATTAAGTGAAAAGCGAAATAATAATTACGAAGAAGTAAAGTTATGAATTCTTAATATTCACATTCCTTTCTTTCCAATACATAAAGGAAGCACAAACCACTTCACGTTATTGAAGCTGATATGCGGATGAAACTAGGAACGAAAACACCAACCACAAATGTTGTTGTTGATAATCCTGCATTTGTGAACTGCGATCAGATCAATTTTCATTAGTTATTATGCAAATTACTACAAACAACCTCATTTTCTATTTTTAGATATGTTTATTATATATAAATTCAACGGAACTTGAAAGTATGCAACCCTAATGCCATTGATACAAAGTCGTTTCATCATGTATGCGAGTGCAAATACATTTAAATTATTCGTAAACACTATATATTAAGGATCCTCGCTAGTGAATGGAAAATGTAATATTGGTTGCATAGCACATAATTTAATAAGCCAAGGATGTCCGAGTACTTTTACACATAGGGAACATATAATAAATATTTGAAATAATAACTCAATATCTAAGCGAATAAAAATTCATTTATGACCAACTATTTACACATTTGTAAGTGCGGGAAATATTTATAGCAGAATAACAATTCATTGTAATGTGGGTTGCCTAATTTTAATTTATTTTATATTCATTTTAAACAAAGTAAAGAATAGTTGAACGAAAAATAAGTGCACAGCCGGGTAGCTTTCTATTCAATTTATAACGTGAACCCAAGCAAACAAATCTCCTCCGAAGGATTTTTGAGAAAACTGGTTTTTAATATTTTGACTTCAGCCGGGTAGATTACTAAATTCTTCATAAGTTGACGTAGAAAGGTTTTCTCCATCTTTAAAATCAACAAGAATATCTTGATTCTAAAATCTGCTATTTTGCCATTGTTGACAGATCCACTAGCGAGGACCCTTAATTTAAATTGAAAATTTTAATATTGCTTATATCTGCAATTTTAGGTTCAGAGCAATATGGCATATAATGGGTAGAGGAGTGGCTGCTTTTGTAGCCTTATCTTCAGAAACACTCTCAATGGAATTTTACTTTCTTGTACGTAGTACGAGGAAAAACATGTCTTGTCTTCAGAAACGCTCTTAATGGAATTTTACTTTTTTATACGTAGTATACGAAGAACATTGGACTGAGTATGCTCGAACATTTTTGATATCGCCACATTTCGAAATCTCCGAATAACGAAGAAGTGGGTTTTGTAAAACATCTCGCATTCTCTCTCTCTTAAAATTAAAAAGCTGTTAGCAGAGTATATTTATAAGCATTCAAAAACTATATCTTTTAACACCTGTGTATATTTAAAATTTCTTTAAATAGTGGAAAAGTTAAACCAAGTAACGCCAAACTTAGAAGAAAAATTGACTTCTTCGAGCATTTGTTTCTAAATTAATCATTTATATACGGAATCTGCATGAATTGTTTCTGTTTTCTCATCCTGTTTATGGTAAAATTCTTCACTTACAACATATTTTTTTCCGTACTTTAACGAAAGTATTTCCTTTCTGCGATAAATTGCTATCGTAAAAACAATTATACAAAAAATCACAAATGAGAGGTATTTGGTCTTCTAAAGTTTTTCTCGTGAACCATTTATGTGGAAAAATTTACTAATGAGAGAATATCTTTAAGTAGTACGTTGAAAAATCTTTCCTGATTTAGTAAATAATTAAAGCTCTAAACGACCACTAGAACAACTTATTCTTCATCTGATGATGGAAATTTTCCGACTTTGTATACACAAGTACAGGATATTGGAATTTTTGACGCCAATCATGGTATGCGCTTTACTCTGTAAACAAGCATTGTCGGAAATAGGCTTAATTAAATTTTATACGTTCCTTAGAAAAATACCACAAAACCTTATTCAAATACTTACGTAAACAAAAAAAAAACATTAACATTGTATATAGAGATGAATGGAATATTAAATTAGTATTTAAGTTTCAAGTAAAGCTTCTGGAAAATTTTCTAATTTTTTAAGTATATTATTTTCTAGAAACAATAAAGGGGAGAAAGTCTTTGTAATAACTGAATTTCTTCTTGAATCAAGCAAAAGTAACTATTTTACTTTTCATATTCTATACTGAAATAATAATCACTAAATTTGCAGTGTGTAGATATGTTGGGGAAAACCTGTCAATTTTTGCTTTTAATTGCCCATCGTATTCTGTATTTTACAAATGATGATGTAATCTATAAGTTTTCTTTTAAGTACACTTGTTTATTTTTTGATTCTGGATAGATTCTTGATAAATTCAAACATGCTAAGCACACCTTCGGAACTGAATCATTTAAGGCTTACTTTCTACCATGTTTAAGATATTGTATCCTATTTGCGTCGTGTGCATTTGTCTGAAACTGGTATGCTTCCCGAAAATAAGTCTGGCTGTAGAAATGGATATTCTTGTAAAACAGCTTTACTCTCAATTACAGATAATATGCTCCGGGCTAAACACTTGGATATTATTAGCCATTTGTTATTACTATTATACAGTGCGTTCATGATGAAAGGAACAAATTCGTTTAAAATTCAGGTAATTGTTTTGCAGAAAACCGCTCGGACAGGTCGATAAGTATTTTTAGTTGTGAATATTTTGAGATAAGAAAATTATATACAGGTGTCTAAAGAAGAATATTGCCGTGATCCCTATATTGGGCAGGCATTGTAAGATAAATAAATAATTATGTAATAGAATAAGTAAATAATTTTTAGTAGTAAGTGTAATTATAGAAAAATGTATATATATGTTATAATGTAAGATATGATAATTAAAATTGAAATAGAATTTATATAAAGGTACAAAAATAAACACCAAAAATAAAATTCATGTATTCTATATTTGTAGAAACGAGGAGCACAAGATGCAATTTCAATATACAAAGACAGAACCAAATTTTATGCATCGTGTGAGAGTCGCATTGAATATATTGAGCAGTAAACCACTATTCAAAATCAATAACGTATTAAAAATAAATAACAGAGAGAGAGTTATGATGAAAGATGGTGTAGTCAAAAGAGTTAGTCATTTGAATGCCGTAAAGTTATATGAAAAGGGTGAAATTAGACATTCACGACATGAAAACATCTTTCATCATGAGTAGACGTAAATTTATAAAGATTGTTATTTGTTTGACATTCTATGGTCACATTTAACAATATGATAAATACTTGAGATTTATATCTAAGCATAATTTTAAAAGGAATATGTAAAAAGGTATATTTTTTTTATTCGACACAATGTAATAAAGCAAACACTTCAGTAATAGCAGGTTAAATCCAGTTTAATCCAGGAAAATTCCGGAAATAACACGTTGAAATTGGTTTAATCTGATTAACTCTACAAAGAAAAAACAATGTTTAATATTGTTAACAGCTGCATAGAAATCAACCTACATGAAGACGAGAAAAGATGGTTCGAAGATATAGATGAAGTTATCAATGTTCATGACAATATAATTAATAAAAGAAGTATTCCAGTCGTATGCAATGTTTTTCCTATTATTTTCAAAGGAAACGTCTGCAAAAGAAAAATACGAATAGTGTTAAACAATGGTAAAAGAAAGTGTTTAAATAATAATGAAAGAGGCAACGAATTCATCTATAAACACAACAAAGGATGGCGTTAATGAAAATGAATGTATCTACCCAAGATAAGAAAATCGCAAATGTGCATAGACATTAACAATAATAAACCATTTGAGTGCGTGTATTTTTGTGTAATTTCTGGATGTCAAAACAATATGGGTACAGGTCAGCCTAGGGAAAACGTCAAGAAAATAAATCTGAGCAGGACAATGCCAACTTAAACGTTAATGCGAGAATTGTGGCGCTGCGGACGAAGAATGGTTTTTTTCGATGACCGAGAAGAAATAAAAAGGCACGGAACGCCGAGATACAAGAAGAGAAGTCGTCGATCCATGGAGTGAAGTAGCCGAACTTTTAAAAGAAGCGGTCGATCTTTGACTTTGTTCGATGATTGCAGGCGTATAATACACTGCATAGAAATCATCTTTAGTAAATGTATTAAGTTATTTTTATTTTCATTAGGTATTTTTCATTTCATAATTAATTTTTTGCCATTTAGTTTTATTTCATTTATATTTTATTATCAATATGATAGATCAATATCAGGAGGAATTTGATGAAATGTATGAACATTATAAGTAAGTTTTCCTTAAAATAAATTATGCTAAAGATGCTATGTGAAAATATTCATCTTTAGCAAAGCGTTTTAAAACTTATTAATATTATCTTCTTTGTTATATTAATATTATCTTCTTTGTTATAAGTAGATTAATGGAACGAATAATGGGAGTATTGTTAATAATGTAGAAGGGCATCAATGACACAACGTGTGAATGTTTGTTAGCGATGTTATCTATGCATTATTAATAAGTTTTTAGATACAAAATTTTATAGGGATTTCAAATATATTTATATACGTAAAGATAGAAGCATTTTTGGTGGACAATAACCAATTTGTGGTATGTACAACGTGTAAATATTTGCTTATGATGATTGGTGACAGTCTTATTAAGGTGTTTTCTGTTCTGCGGAATTTTGTATTTTCAGAGGCACTTCGTGAGAATGAATGTCCTTGTTGAAGCAAAATTTAGCATAGTATAAGAAAATTATTATTTCTTTGAAACTAAACAATGTTAAAATTTGAATATAACAAAGAGTGATATTTATTCTGAATCTATATGTTATATTTGTAATGTAATGTGTTTTCGTATTTATAAAATACACGTTTTTTTTACTAGTAATTGGAAAGTAAAAAGGACAATTTCTTTTTACGGCCACATGTGGCAAGAGAATTATTTCACCGATACTGTTATAATGTTAAATTGAATGCGAATATTTTATGAGATTTAGTTTTTTATTAGTAACCTTATCCTATTTAATTTTAAATAAGAAATGTTGTTGGAAAAACAAAAGGAATATCACTGCTAGAACCTACAAGAAATATACGAATGTTAATAGAGATTGAATTTATAAATTTAATAAGGATTTTTTTTTATATGACAACGCTATCTCTACATTCGTTGTAAATTATGCTGCTTTGTATTATCGTAGTTTGATTAAGTTATGCTGGTACAAGATTATTATTTTTAATTTGAAAACAAAGCTATAGCAATATGTTACACAAAAAGTGTTGAGAATTTCCCATACAATTAAAAAATGGCATTATATACAGCGTGTTCCATTTAAAAAAAAACAAGGATTGCTGCATGTGTTCTTCTTTAGACATCCTGTACATAATTTTCTTATGTCAAAAAATTCACAATTAAAAATACTAATTGAACTGTCCGAGCGTTTTTCTGCAAAATAATTATCTCAATTTTAAACGAATTTATTTCTTTCATCATGAACGCACTGCATACGATTAATTGATCACTCAGTTGCGTTATTAAACATCAGTAACAGATATTAGCGAGTATAGATAAATGATTAATTATCGAATATGCTATCAATTCACTATGTCTGCGGGCACTTGCTTTACATCATTTATACATTTTTGTTGTATCAAGCATTAGCATTTTGTAATTAATTATCATCACTGTGCTGATGATACACAAATCTTTTGATCTTGACAGCGCTGCTGTGGAATTAATTAATACAGGACTTAAGAATCTTACAGACAGACACCGTCAACAAACATGAACTTCTAATTAACGGGAGTAAATCTTCTGCAATTGTATTCGGAGGGGCGTTGGTTATTTCAGACTATCTGTTGTTTTTGGTATTTTCTATAAATGGTTACATTGCTCCAGTTCAGTCTGAATATAAGGATCTTGTCATGATTTTGGATTATAGGCTGCGTTGTAAGCTAAATGTTTTTGTACTGCTCTCTAGAGCTTTCTGTACCTTTAAAATGCTCTTCCCCATAGATTAGGGATATTAAAAAGCTCTTGCGTGACGCCGTTGATTTATATCAATTAAATTAGTGCGATCTTCACAATTTGCATGTTCGTCGGAAGAAAGCTTTTACTCACCCTCTTCACCGCTCTGCTTTATACGAAAGGTCTTTCACTTTCAATATTTGCAGAACGACGAACTCTTCACCTCAACCTATTAACCAATTGCCTTTATCCCAATTTAGGGGAAATGTGTAAACATTACCTTCTCCCTTCAGGTGTAGCTCGTATACGTATGTGCAATTTATTTACTTTTACTATTCCCTTTTTAGTTTCCTATACAAGGTGTGTATAAATTGGCGGACCTACTACACGCGGCGATATTCTTTGTTAAATTCGGAGTCCAAAATCTTAATACGAAAATGTTGTACCATGCTCCATATCTTTGCACGAGGTTCCTAAAGTTCGGACTTTCAGTCTTGAAATAAGCATTATTACTTGATATTTGTTGACAGAAAGAGCTACAATTTAGAAGAAAGAAGAATTGTTGTTATTATCCTTTCGTTAAAGTTTTCTTTTTGATTTTAAAGTTTCTTTTTAATATTTGTTTATTGACTTATTTTGACGAAAAACACATCTGACAACGTTGTAAAACAATAAGTAGGCAGCCTAATGTTGTTCTAGTCAAATACATTACTACTGTCAAATTTTGACACTTTGTAATCTACCTATTTCATTCGACTTGCTTATTTTTCTAGTTTATTTGTATAGTTTTAATCAGTTTTCGGGTTTTCGTGTTTACTAGTTGTTCTGTTTGTTTATTATGAATTTTACGTTCAACGAATATGCCGATATGTACATGATATACGGTTTCTGTCGTGGAAATGCTAGCATGGCAGGGCAGGAATATCGAGTGCGTTTTTCAAATCGGAGGCATCCAAGTAAAAATGTATTTCGAAGGCTGGACCAACGACTTCGTGAAACAGGTTCGTTTATTCCAAGAAATGCGAACGCAGGTCGACCAAGGCAAAGGCGTACCGTGCAACTAGAAGAGCAAGTTCTAGCCACAATATAGGAAGATCCCTCTGCGAGTACCCGTCAATTAGCTTCTACACTAAATATTCCCAGTAATAAGACTGTTCATTTGGTTCTACGAGAAAACTTGCTTCATCCATACCATGTTTCTGAAGTTCAGCCTCTTTACGGAAATGATAACTTATTTCGAATCAATTATTGCAATACAATCTTAAATAGAATTCAGGAAGAAGGTGACTTTTTAAGACGTATTCTTTGGAGTGATGAGTGCATGTTTACCAGAGATGGTGTGTTTAATACTCATAATTTTCATCATTGGGCAGATGAAAATCCACATGAATTTCGCGAATACGGTCACCAAAGAAGGTTTTCTGTTAACGTTTGGCTGGGTATAATAAACCACAGGGTAGTTGGACCAATTTACTTACCAAATCGCCTAGATGCCGGTGAATATTTAAATGTTTTAGAACAAGTTATTGATGAGATACCGCTGAACGTACGCCGTAATATGATTTACATGCATAATGGAGCTCCTGCGCACTTTGCTCGTAATATAAGAGACTGGTTAACTGAACACTTCCCAGACAGATGGATTGGTTGTGGCGGTCCCCTTTTGTGGCCTGCGAGATCCCCCGATCTCAATCCATTAGATTTTTTTGTTTGGGGTTTCATTAAAGATAAAGTTTAAGCTACACCTCCACAGGACGCTGACGAAGTTAGAGCCCGAATTGAAGCCGCAGTATTAGAAATCACACCAGAAAGACTTGAGCGAATAGTACAAACGATACCACAAAGATTGCAGCTATGTCTACAAACTGATGGATTTCAATTCGAACAATTATGTAGGTAATAATTACATTGAGTTCTATCAAGAAGATGTACAAAAATTAGTCAATATTATCAAAAAATTTGTAATATTTTCGTAATAAGTATGTAATCTAAGAAACCAATTTTATTTCGTTTGTTTCTTTTTTAAATTTAAAATGTAAGGTTCACATGACGACGTGTAAAAATCAAGGATCCTATAACATCCTTCGTAAAAATGTTCCGAAGATTATAACTAGCACATGCGTGTTCAATGTTGCCAAATGTATGTTTCTTTCAAATTCATTCTGAAGACAAAGGAAGCCTGATACATCGTTTTAGGATTAGGACTTTTAACTCAAAATTTGACCAAGAATGTCGCCACGTGTAGTGGGTCCGCCAATTTATACACACCTTGTATATGTACTATAAAGAAGTATTGTAATTATAACAATTTTCGACCTCGAGAATTTTGCAGATGTCCACGTCTTGAAATTCCTTGATGCGAAAAAAGTAGTTTTAAAAAAGTCTCTCTCAATGTGTATGTGATCACTGATTTTCAGTGAAATCGATAGACTGGATGTTAGTTTACTTCAGAAAAAAACAAAATTTACCAACAACTAAGTTTAGACAAATTTCTAATGTATACAAAAGTATTAACATTTTTTATTTGAGAAAGATTTTATGTTTTTCGAAATTTCTACCGAAAGTAGATCTCTTTATCTGATCTAAAAACTGTTTTTTTGCGAATATTTTGCAAATTATGCGTTCTATACAGATTTATTATAAGTGCATTTAGAGATGGATTTTGCTAAAAAGAAATGATAACCCTGGAGGCAAAAAGGCAACCGATTTGGAAGAAGAAGAATAAACTTAGAATCGTTACGTGGAACCTAATGTCCTGGACAAATAATAATTAATGAACTAAAAAGCAACAACGTCTACATATGCGCTGTGAGTGGGACGAGAAAAACAGGAAAAGGAAAGAGAAAAATCGACAAATACATCTTTATATAGGGTCTCACGAGACAAACGAGGGCATTAGGGATCATAGACAACAAATACAAAGAACAAATACAACAAGAGCAATACATTAGCGACAGAATACTGCAAGTTACAAAAAAGATCCACAATGACAACATCCACTTCATAAGCGTGTATGCACCCGATATAAGCAAAGAACGAGAAGCCAGAGAAAATTTCTACGATGAATTACAAATAATTATTGACAAGATCAGAACACAGAAAAAAAAATGTGATCATGGGAGACTTGAATGCTAGAATAGAAAACGAACCATTAAAAGACATAACCCAAAGATTTAACGAGGAAACTGTTAACGACAATGGGGATCTGTTAAAGACGATCTGCGCAGCAAACAAAATGAAAATCAATAAGACTTTCTTTGATCACGGCATGAAATATAAATACACGTGGCAAAATACAAAGGAACAACAATCTGTGGTAGACTATATATATCATCACTAATAGAGTGATCACACCTTAGACGATACTAGATGTGAGAACACTTAATGTAGCTAACGTGGGCAGTGACAATTAATTAGTCTTCTCTAAAATAAGATTAAACATTCTCATTACACCAAAATCCTCCGCCAAAAACAGCTATACAAAAACAGACTGACGAAAAGAATAAAGAAGAACCCGATTAATTCAGAAGACAGCGTAGATGCCCAATGGAATACCCTGAGAGCAAATACCATCAGTGCAGCTAACGAAGCGTTGGGAAGAAGACAAAGGAATCTCAATAAAACAAAAAAAAACACCGTGGTTCACATCAGAAATAAAAGAATTAATCGAAAAAAAGCATATATCAAGTACCTGCGAAAGAAGAACATGAAACATGAAAACTGGGCGCGATACAAATTGGAACGAAACCGGGCAAATATAAGGATAAGAGAAATAAGGGAAGGTTATTGGAAACCTACCTACCATAAGTAGAAAGAAAGAAGACAAAGGAAAATAATCAATGAAGAAGTAGAAACTACAGTGTTAGCACATTTGGAAGCTCATCGTGAATTTTCTATTAGGGATGCTACGATAGAATTAGGTTTAAGTTATTCATCAATCCAAAGAATTTTGAAAAAGCATAAGTATATCCCATATAAGTTCCGAACCTAACAAAAATTGCTACCCGGAGACTTAGCCAGGAGATTAACCTTCTGTCAATGGTTCGTAAATTTCTAACAATTTAAACGGAGCACAATTTATTTTATGGAGTGATGAAACGAATTTTTCAAATAGAGGCATGTGTAATACGGAGAACAGTCACTACTGGTCCCAAGAAAATTTACAAATAGTGCGTCCTTATGCTACACAAGTTCGGTTTGGGTTTAATGTTTGGTGTGGATTCATAGGTTCGATAGTCGTCGGTCCACTAGTACAAAACTATCTCACCAAGTACCAATGGTCACATTCGATGGCCAGCATGGTCCCCGTACCTGTTGCCTTTAGACTTTTTCATTGGGGATATTTAAAAAGTAGGGTGTACAAAACGCCGTACAATATCGTACACAAATGGCAGAAGAAGCTCAGAGATATTTTTAACGAATTGGATGGAAGAATAATATTAAGAACTACCCAGAGTGTACTTAAGCGGACACGGAAATGTATTGTGAAGGAAGGTGCCACCTTCGAGCATTATTTATAAATTACACAGTTACTATCTTTTTAATTTAGCTTCACTGCCATTATTTTAAGCTACAATATTTTAAAATAAACATCAATAAATATTTACATACGTATAACTTCTTTATCATCCGTTTTAAGACAATAGAGCATAGGAACTGTTATATCACAGATTAAATTATTAATCATTATTTTTAAAAATATACTTATAGGGTGTTCTATTAAAAAAACATTTCAATGTTACTCGAAAATGTGTTATTCAATTGTTTATTCATGAACTGCATATTAGTCAACATTAAAAACACTACTACTTTGTTAATTTAACCCACATTCTAGAATTAATAATAACGGAGTTGGCAATGCAATGGTGCGCATTTAATTTGTATCAGCCTATGTATATGGAGATGTAGTCTGTTAATTTCAGGATTTCAGAGTTTCAGATTATTTTTTAATTTGTTATAATATTCATTTGAATTTTTTAGTATTTTAGTTTTATATAGCTCAAGACAATGTAACTAAGACCCTTCTAAGTGAGGGGCGTTATGTAATTGAAAGAATATGCTACCTATAGTTCTTTTAAAAATGTTGGGCGTAAAATGATTATAGTTATACACGATCATATTTGAGTAATTTGTAGTTGGGATAGCGTAATTGAATATTAATTTATTAGGCCTTATTCCGTTACTTCCCTATTCGTATTTATTTCAAGCGCATTGTTTCAATGAGAATAAGGAACTAATATATTAAGAAGTTAATATTACCTATATACATGCTACTTACACCCCGCATTAAATAGAACCCAATCTGAACAACTTGAAGAATTCAAAATCCTAGCGTTACTTTTGATTAATTTACCAGCAAAAATAACGATTTAATATTTTCCTATGAATACCAGGAAGTGATTCTGTTCGACTTCACGTTAAGGATATGTTTACGAGAGCCGTTATCAAATCAATCTTGTTTATGCTTTAATTATATTTGTCCAACAATCATATTTCAATAAATATAAACTTAATGTTTCATATAAATCCATATAAAGTATGTATTATCAATTTATGTAGATCGACAGTTACACTTATCTAAAACATTTCCTTGTAATTTTGATGAAATCGAATGATATGATCCCTTTAAAAGGTTTATGAACGATTACAAAATATGTACTTATACATTTTAAAATAACGTTTTTTTTTTTATAGAAATACGATCTTTTAGCTTTTGCGGATGTGTCGGTTTGTATGTACATTCGTAAATCGCAGTCAAAGATCTCTTTAATGGGATAAGTATATGGAAGTTAAAAGTTAATATCGGTTACATGATCAGAATGATATTATAAATACAAATAAATCGATGAAGTTGCGATACTTAAAAGGAATTATACAAGAAGGCTTGTAATGTTAGCGTTCTGTTTCTACAATGAGAAATTGTAGTATTACATTAAATAATTCTACAACAAATGTATCATTTGTGCTAATTTTCATCTGGTATGCTGATTAAATTGATGTACTTCGAATATTGTTGGTTAATGGCTGGAAGTTGATATAAAATAAGCTACAAACACTAAAAGAAAAAAAAAATAGTTTTTTTCCTATCTATGCGTAGGTTTGGTATGAATTTTTATAACAAGTTGTTGGAAATTAAGGTTTAGGTACTTTTGTCATCTTAATAAACCTGTTCAAAAAGCATCGTTTGCAAGATATTTGCACAAAACTGCTTTTTCATAACAGTGAAAGCGGTACTTAATAATAATAATAATAATAATAATAAGCAACTTTTATTTCACATCCACAGATATAGAAAACTGATAATGACAACAAAGAGAAAGCAATATATGTATATATAAGAAATTAAAGATGTACTTAGTGAAATTAGGCGGAGTTCGGGCTACCACAGATGTGGCATCCGCTCTTCCACTCAACCTATGAACAACTTAACCTAAACTTAACCTAAATTAAATAAATTTAAACTGAAAACACTAACTTACAATCAAAAGAGAGGGATTTCATAGAGAAATAAGAAATAAAAATGATTGGAAATATACCTAAGATAAACACATAACAAGAAATATAATGGCCTGAGGGTTGCTTGCATACTCATTCACAAACAGCATATTATGAGTTATAAACGGTTGCGAGAGTGCAAGAATTGCGAAAGTTCATTGCCTGGTAAATAGTATATCAAAGTATTTCTTCTTGAAAGCAGGAACAGACGTAGACAATTTAATGTCAGCCGAAAGTGAATTATATAAGAAGGTGATTTGGTATGAGAAACTTTTTTTAAAAAGTTCAAGTGAATGAGTTGGTGGGGTTAGGGTACCTTTGAAACGAATGTTGATATTATGTACATCTGTTCTAAATTTGATTTTATTGTATAAGTAGGGAGGCAGGTGGGTGACAACGATACGATGGTATAGAGTAGCGGAGTGCAATAACCTCCTATTCTTCATGTTCAGCCAATTCAAGTCTTTTAGCTTATGGGAGATATGTTCTCTCCGCCGGATACCGAAGATCAAACGGAGACAGGAATTCTGCACCTTCTGGATTTTAGATGCAGTACTAGCCGAAATGCCAGGCACCGTACAAAGTATCACAGAAGGTGAAATTAGACAGAACAAGTGCTTCACAAAGAAGTTGTTTAGTTTTCTTATTTAAAAATGATCTGTTCCTGTAAATAACCTTCAAAGCGGCGTAGGAACGCTGCGTGCACACACCAATGTAATCACCAAAATTTAATTGATCGTCAAGTACTACCCCTAGGTTTTTCACTTTCTGCTTTAGAGGAATCACAGTATCATCCACAACAACCCTGATCCCGTCCCGATATCAGCATCAGTTCTAATCCTTCTGGGCCCAAACAATATCAATTCGGTTTTAGATATATTTAAACACAGCGAGTGGCGACGAGAGGCGTTGACCAATAAATTTCCGACAAGCACACAGCTGATAACATATTGTGGTTTAGAGTATCAAAAGCTTTAGAATAATCAAGAAGGCACATAATCGTTAATTTCCCCTTGTCGGAATTACTGATAACATCGTCAACTACCTCAAGTAATGCTGTGTTACAACTGAAATTCTTCCGGAATCCAGACTGGACAACTGGCAGCACGTCGTTTCATATTACATAGGCCTTCAACTGAGCCTCAGCAACTTTTTCAAACACTTTCGATAGAATGGGCAGAATACTAATGGGACGGAGATCAGCATATTCCTTAATCGGGGGTTTCTTGGGTCTTCCGCTCCGAATTTTTAAAATGTTGGTATAGATAAGAGGTTTCATATTAAAGTTTAAATACGTTTATTTATACCCTTAACGAACCTGTAAGAATCTATACTTTGCATGATTTTTGCAAAAATATGCTGTTTGATAAGAGTAAAAGTGTTACGGTTCGAATTTTTAATTTTTTTTTATAACAAAAATTATTTCAAATCAAATCATAAATGTATTCATACCTAGTAGATCTGTATAGAATCTATAATTTGCGAGATATTTGCTAAAAACATGTTATTATATTATCATAAGTCTCCGTTAAATATATAAATTTGGTAATATTCACAAAAAAGACTATTTTTCAATAAAAGTAAAAGATCCACTACCAGTAGAAATTTTGAAAATTCTTCTCAAAATCACTTTCGTACACAACTGGCGCTGTGGGGAATTCATTCATTATGTATAACAAGTGTGGTACGAGCATCAGCAGTAAATGGAGTAGATTTAATTAAAATAATGAATAATATACAGGTGCCCTATTTAAGAAAATGATTTAGAGGTATTTTAATTACATATTTACGAAACATAACCTATGAAACTTCCTGGATAATGTAACTAAATTCAATAGCATGGTAAGTTGGTACAAGAATTTCTTAAACTATGTTTGAAAAGTTGACTTTCAGTTGTTTTAAATAGCAAAGATATAGGTCCCTCTCTAATGGACAAATTTCTTAAAAAAATAATTTGTATCACGAAATCTCTTTGAAATAAGTACAGGGAAGTAAGTAAAAAAGTTATACAGAAATTAATAAGGAAGCCAATTATAGCAATAAATTATGTTTCGTTTAAAATTAAAAAAAACATATTTTACTTGGGGTAAAAGCGGCAACACTGTATGTATACACGAAAATATTTTACGAATGTATAGTCGCGAGCACGGAAAACGGGCCACTTATTTTACATAGATATTGTCTATCTTTACATAACATTCAATGACAGTTCTAAAGTTATATGTCTGTGTTTAGGTTATTGCATTCTAATCAAAACTTCCTACATACTTATTGTAACTTTACTAAATATTTTGTAAAATGACTAATAATTACTAGAACGAAAATATTTATAATCAGGTGTACCAACTTTCATTTTATATTATTACATATTTCGTTAGAGCTCCTTTTCAGCAATAACTAACTCCAGTCTCTGTGGTTTAGATACATATAGCCTGTCAATATAATCGTTTGATATGTCTTTCCATGCTGTGTTCACGATTTCCAATAATTCGTTTTTATTTAGAGATCGCACGTGCTGTTTTTGAGTGTTCCTCATTAGCAAACCTCATACATTCTCTATAATGTTTTAATCCGGGCAATTGCTCGGCTAGTTGAGAGCATGAATATTATCTTCAGCGAATCTATCAGTCACTATACGAGAACTATGCACAGAGCAATTGTTCTGTTGATATATATAGTTGCCTTCTGGGAATAATAGTGTAACAGAGGGAAGCATAACATATTACAGTATACCTATACATATATTCAGCAATATTAAATCTGTCTTCTGTATGCCATAAAACACCAAGTCAGCTTCTAGATATCAAGCCCTACATATTGACCGAAAAACGTCTACTCTTGTTTTGTTTATTTACGTATTTTTCCGAGTAGTAGCGAGTAGATTGAAATACTTTTTCGTCCGTAAAAACAACGTTATTCCAAAAATTTTGATCTCTGGTAATAAATTCAAGAGCAAATCCTACACGTTCTTCTTTATATCGACCATTTAATAACATCTTTTGAGCCGCTGCCAAATTTCTTAAACCACTTTCTTTCAATCGACGCCTTCCAGTGTGAATCGAACCGGGAAAGTTTGCTACCCCGAATGCTTTAATAGCCGACATAAAAGGATGTGCAATTATTTCTTGAACTAATAAGCATCTTTTTCTACAGTAGATATCCTTCTTGGACCAGTACCCTTTTTTTCTTTTAATTGTACTTTCCCAATGCCATTTTATTACTATTCTTAAAACAGTATACTTTTACCAATTCCAAACTCTTTTGCAACATGTCTTCTCGACCATCCCTTTGCAATTCTTTCTAAAATTTTAATTCTGTCCGGCAAGGTGACATGTGGTATTTTGAATGTGTAACAGTGTGATGACAGTATATACAATAATGACATTTTAACGGTGACTGTACATAGCCGAAATTCTGGCATTTTGGCCCATTTTCCATGCTCGCGACTGTACATCACCTCGAATTACTATAACATGCAAAAATTGAACTAATTCTGATACAATAGAGTCGCGATAAGGTGAACACCCCACAAGAAGAACAGTTCGGTAAGGTGAACAAATAAATTTTTATACACAGTATTCTATAATGTGAACAACAGCCAACTCAATAAGAACCAGTTACATATTGTAGATTTGTACTCCTATATTTAGTAACGAGTGCGCGCACTTGGATGATTCGATCGGGGAACCCCCTAATTATGTTAGTACAACGTGTTTGTGATTGAACGCCTGCATTCTACTCGTGTATTTTGTTGAGTTATTGTGTAGTTAGTAAAGTGTATTAAGAACAATGAAGACTTTAACATTAAGTGCGAAAGGTGAAATAATAAAACAACTTAATGATGGTAGAAGTGTAAGTTCACTTTCACGTGAATATGGAGTTGCCAAATCCACTATATGTGGCATTAGAAAAAATCAACAAAAAATTCTAAAAGCTCTGTCAAATACATATGTCGGAATTGGTAAACGTAGAAGAATGAAACGAGCAGAAAATCTCAAAATGGAAACTGCTTTGTATAGATGGTTTCTGAAACAACGAAGTAAAAACTTGCCGATTTCTGGTGCAATGCTAAAAGAAACGGCGAAACAACTGCACGAGGCCTTCGAAGAAAATACAACTTTTGCTAGTAGTCAAGGCTGGTTGCAGAATTTTAAGAAGAGATACGGCATTCGACACTTGAAAATGTCGGGTGAAAAACTTCATCAAATGTCGTCGCAATTGACCCTTTCAAGAAAATTTTGAAGCAAAAAATTGATGAATTGGGCATTTCACGTGATCAAATATACAACGCCGATGAAACCGGCTTATTTTGGAAACTGCTGCCTGATAAAACATTCGTGGCTTCAGATGAAAAAATTGCTCCGGGTCAAAAAACTGAAAAAGCAAGAGTGACATTTGTCGCATATACTAATACTTCGGGACGACATAATTTGAAACCTTTCGTAATTGGAAATGCAAAAAACCCCCAAAGTTTCAGAAATTATGTATTGCCAGTAGACTATGACCACTCTAAAAATGCGTGGATGACTACCGAAATTTTTAAAAATTGGTTTCACAAATCTTTTGTACCACAGGTAAAATGTTTCTCATTCTGTTTATTTATTTTTGCTTTAATACAAATTACTGAACTTGTAGGTGAGAAAATTTTTGAAGCAAAAACATTTAGATAAAAAAGCTATTCTTCTTATTGATAATGCCCCTTCTCATCCTTCAGAAGATCAATTAAAAAGTGACGATGAAAAAATAATAACACTGTTTTCCCTCCCAATGAAACGCCATTGCTGCAACCAATGGATCGAAACGTTATCAGACTTATTACCAAGTTACATTATAGAAGTTCTCTTTTATCAACAATAATCATAAAAAATTTGACTTTAAAAGATGCTATATTGAATTTACTGAACGCCTGCGAAAAAGTTTCAATGGAAACCATTGTCAAATGTTGGAAACCTGTTTTGGAGTTTGATGAGCCGGATGAAGATGACATTCCATTAAGTACCTTAAGAGAAAGATATCACACACGTGAAATAAACAGTGTTGTTCAACAGACACTTGGAATGTTGCATATGATAGCTCCAAATATAAGTCAATTTATGTTTTTGCATTCATGTAAAAAAAGTCCATCTCCAAAACTGCATTTCAGGTAAATTACACTGCTACAGAAGTATTGGATTGGAATGAAGATCTACAAGCAGATACACAAGACAATGATTTTGAACAAATTAGCAGTGAGGAGGACAACGTGGTTACAGAAACTCCAGTTATTATTACATCACATTCGGAAGCCTGTAAAGTATTTGATACGTGTCTGATCTGGGCAGAAAGAAATATTCATAATATTAACGATATTTTGGTGCTTAAACGGTTGCAAGAAGCAGCTATCCTACGAAGTACACAATATAAAACGAAACAAACAAAATTAACTTCTTTCTTCGATACAGTTTAGTAGTCGTAAGTATGATATGTATACATATAATAGACACATGTGCATTACATGGTTAATAGGTTATGTCCATATAATACTTAAACACTAGAAATATACATAGTATGTATAATATAATTTATATTTTGTTGTCGTTTTTTAAACAACCTCATTAAAGGGAACACCTTCGATAAAATGAACCGGACTTGTCTGAATTAGTTCACCTTATCGCGACTCTACTGTAATTACTTTTTCATATATTTTGGGACGCCCGGTATAATTAAAACTATTGAAATTAATAGATTTATTTTTAAATAAACAATTATTAGGAAGGTAAAGAAAGATAAACCTATAATGATTCTCTGTATCGTATTGTTTTCTCTATTTGGTATCCATTATAGTTCCCGCAAAAGTGCATCAATCTGTTTTGCGGATAGACGTTAAGGAAGCCCAAGAAACACTGATTAGATTTGTAAGTGAGAACTCGTATATTTTTTTTTCGGTTACGGTGCCCTGAAGGAGATTTTGCAAGAGATACACGCACGCATTGTGGAGAAGACCGGGTTTTTTGTCACTCTCAACCTGTATATAAAACGTTGTTTGTTGCTGGTGAAGAATTTTATGCATTCCCAACGCCTGGCTGTCAGCTGAGCACTGCCATTTTTTGCGTTTTGCGCATTTGGAATTTTGACATATTCAAGACGTTCAAATCGATTAAATTCTCCGTATTTCTATAATATAAATGGATGAATGGGAATTTTTACAAACAGCTTGCCGGTCGAGTTGACTTTTCCTTTTATATGCGCGCACGCAATGAGCGCTTTCAAAGGCATAACCTTGCGATGGAGATGATGTACGTAAATACTCGTAACGTTTTGTTCAATATACAGCCTAAATGAAAAAAATGTTTTATTTAATATTATAAATTTTGCGCACTTTCTAGACATGCTTTTTTACTTTCTTATGTGTAATGGAAGAAAGTTTTGTGATGATGACCATTTTCGACCTGGAATGTTTACGTTTTGAAGTTATTTGATACCTAAAATGTGATTTTGAAAAAAGTCTGTTTTTGTGTCTATCTCTCTGGGTGTGTATGACCATGATAGATCAGATGGTAAAAGGTGTCAATACCATATTTTATATGTAAAAATATAATAATAATAATATACTTTATTGCTATATAATATTACGAGGCAAAAACAAACCAAACGCCAAAGTAAATAATAATCTAAAGCAAATAATGGTTACGTCAGAAAGTCTTTCATACTCTACTGTTCCATTTCACATAATAACATAAATGTTTTATTTGTAAATACAGTTAGAGTATTAATATATCTAATGTTCTTTGACAATTTGTAAAAAAATTAAATCCTGCATACCCCAAACCACTCTCACTCAGAGTAAGCCTCTGTGTATTGGATAGCAGTAGCGATCTCCATGCCTGGGACCGTATTCATGCCTGGAAGCATTTTTATCAAACAATGTTCTGTTTTTAAAGAAGAATATTAAAAAGAAGAATATTAGTACTTTTTATTTTTGAAGTAGCTCCTGCATGACTGATTGAAGTTTAGTTTGTATATAGTACGTGTTCAGAACGATAAATAATATTGCATAAGAAAGACAATTGTTTTATATATTTATGTGTAATACGTAAATTTCAAATATTGTTAACTCACACTGTATATGTATATGTATTCTAAAACTACAAGTTTAGTCAGAAAAAACATAGATTTCTCATCTATTGTGACGAAATGTATGTAAACATTTATGTTATTGCCAATCATTATAAAGGTACAATAGTTAGGTCTCTTTCGACGCGACCGCCATAAAACCATTAGAGCCCGTCTATAACCATTATTTTATTATTTGGTATTTACACTCGAATATTATATTGTAATTTTCAACCCCATGTGTTTAGGCATATTTCTTGGTAAATAATTCCCTCCCTCCCCCCTATTCATGAAAAGAAAGTACTGTAACTGGGAGAAGGGAAGAATCTTTGATAAAATAACGATAAAATATATCAAGTTCTACACAAATATCCACACGATGCAGTTGTGTTAGGCTTCAACAATTCACATTTTAAGTAAGTTCTACACAAAATTCCACACGAAGCAGTTGTGTTAGTCTTCAACAATTCACATTTTAAGTAAGTTCTACACAAACATCTACACGAAGCAGTTGTGTTAGGCTTCAACAATTTACATTTTAAGTGTTAGATAAATTAAAGATAGTGACATATTATCAGTGTTTTATTTAATATTTAAACAATAAGCATTTATATTCCTTCAAAAAAGGAGGAATCAACAGTACGTATGATTCGTTTTTGTATTATAAACTGTAGCAGAAACTGCATAGTTTTCTGCATAATACATCTATGTGTTGTTTCCATTTGAGAATTGTTTTATCATGGTTTACTTGTAAGCTATTTTTAATGAGTCACTCTTCAATTTCTTTCATGGAAGAACTGGCTGTAACCTCCAGATCGTTAAGACTGTCAGCCTTCACAAAAAGAGTTGTATCGTCTGGATAATTCATTACAAAAAAGGTACAATTTAGGGAATAGATGTCATTAAAGTAAATTAAGAACAGCTGAGGTCCTAGGATGCTACCTTGTGGTACCCCTTGGTTTATAGTTCCAGTCTTAGAGTGTACTGTTTTATAATCCCTAGTGAGAGTAATTCTTTGCTGCCTGTTTGATAAATAACTACTGAACCAAGCAAGAACTGATTAAATTGTTGCGCAAGGCATTCTGAATCCTCTTCTGAAGGTAGTTTCTTTTTTATACACTTACCAGAATAGGCACCGATAATACGCCACATCTCCCTATTTATGTTAGTAGAGTTCAACAACTGTTCAAAATACTCACGCTTAGTCTTAATCTTCCTCAAGAGGTTTTCTTTTTGTTGCACCATTGCGTTTAAGTGTTAAACCTGGTCTGCAAGACCAACCATCACCTCATGTCTTATAAATCTTAAAACTAAATATTATAATAAGTACTCTATATTATCGGAATTTTATGCTAAATTTATCTTTTTCCTTCTTCACTTGTTCCCTCCACCTTAATAACGTGGTGGTCAACGTCATATCAAGATATTTAACTTTATTTTCATATGGGATTATATGCATACTATAAGAGTTGTGAAGTCGTTAGTTTTTCTATTTGTAATGTTAATATAAACCAATTTCGATACTTTCAGTTTGATTTTTCAATTTTTGGTTCATTCTTGGGCGGTATCGCTTGCAGTTTGTAGCAGTTGAATGGATAATGTCTTGGCTACACCGTACTGACGACGACCAATGAGTCAGACACACGTGTCTGCGGTTGCGCTACAACCGAATTTACCCGATATTCTTCTTTTTCTTGTTTTTTATGTATCCGCGATAATTCCTTTTTTTTTATTATTATTCCTATATATACATATTCCTATATATATGTATATATATGTATACTTCTATTTAATTTAATTGTTGTCTGTCTAGACGATGATGTTGTTCAGCGGGCACACCAAAGAAACAGAGGCACGCGTTTAACGTCTTTGTCATTTCTCGTTGATCGTTGTTCTGTGGTAGCATGTTCTGTTCCTGTCAAAATACACACCAACGTCTTTAATCTTAATGACTGTGAATATTATTAATCAAATAAGTATCTGTTATCAGCGATTTGTTGATATTGTTAATCGCTTTTCTTACTTACAGTTTGATTAATCGAATATTAATCTTTTGCGTACGTTAATATACGGAGAAAACCTTTGGTGAGTATACATTTATGTAAGAGATACAACTTAAAAATAACATATTGCAATGAACAAAAATAAAAATAACGTGCAAAGAAATGTCTAGGAACAAGAAATACTATTCATAAGTAACTGTTTAACAGTTACAAATAGAAGTTAGATTTTCAATATATATGTACTGTTCTTGGACTCTATTATGAAAGAAAATTCATTTAATTTGTAGTTTCGTAATTAATTAATTGCTTTTTCTCACAATGATGTTAGATAAGAGAACATGCTAACTGAAATCAATTAAATAAAATCTTTTATTTTCAGTTGCTGCTCGTACAATTCACACAAAAACTGTTACGAAGTATCTAGATATCAGATGAGCTATTTCCTTCTGTACTTAGTTTTTCCACATAACGCGTATTATTTATTGAGTTCCTCATATCACAGATGAAGAAATTCGAATGTTTTACTGACAGATGTGCAGATTGTTTGTTTTGCAATGCTTTTCCTATCATAGTAAATCTGTACGTGATCCCCGTAGCATAGGAATGCCGTTTATGTGACATGTATGTATGCATCCATGTATATAAACCCAAGCAAGTCGACTATATCTACGTGTTAGTTGCTTTAATAGTGTGTGTGTATCTAGAATATCAAAAAAAAAATAACTGTCTCCTTTTAAATAGGTGTAACTGAAGAGCTAAATCTGTTCACAAACAATACTGATTATATTATGAAAGTACCTGAAATGTTATGTATAACTAGGGATCGGCAGTCAAAGATACTTGCAAACTTAAATTATTAAATGCTATCCACAACAACTGAATCGAACGTTTATTAAGCAGTGTATAAGCTTATTTTGACCTATAGATGTGAGACATAGACAGTGACGAGATAACAAAAGAGTGAGATTAAAGCAACACAAATGATGTAATTAAGAAGAGAAAAATGAATAACAGAGAAAAATAAAATAAGGAATGAACAAATAAGAGAGGAGTTAGAAGTAGAATCAGTACCAGAATTTATAGACGACAGTTAAACTGGTGGTGTCACCTACAACGAATGAAAAGTAATAGACAAGTAAAAAGAACTTTGGAAGCTAAAATACACATACAGCATGTGTCAAATATCATTAGGCATAGGGAATCAATGTAATACGTGTCAACGTGGTACCCCTACTGTCCGTCACCAATGCCGGCGACAACCGATACCACAACGATTTTGTACGATCCTGATTGTCCCGACCCAGATTTTACATACAATGTTTAGCTGCGGACACGTTGCAGTGTGCAATAAAAGCATTCAATAAAATTAATTTATAATGAGTCTGTATACACCCGCTGAAAAACTTCAGATAGTAAAATAGTTTTATGGTAGTAACTCAGCAACGAAGTGCATAAATATGTTTTCGCTGACTTTTGCAGACCGGCCTGTACCTTGCAGACAAACAATTTGTAATCTTATTAATAAATTTGAAACATGTTTCTGTCTCAATAACTGCACGAAATGCAAACCAAAAGAGATATCCCCTCAAAAAATTGAGGAAAGTGAACGGCGGGATGTATTAGTTTGTAGTATTGTGAAAATTGACAACACTATATCAACTAGAAGTGCTGCCGAGGATTTGGGTATAAGTAACAAAAATGTTTCACGTATTTGTAAACGTAATGGTCTGAAATGTTTTAAGTATTCGAGAACCCAAGAAATATTTCCCGAGGACCATTTTCGAAGATTGGAGTTTTGTTAATCCGTTATGGATAAGATACATCGAGACGACAATTTCGTTAGAAGTATTTGCTTCACCGATGAGTCAACTTTTCATTGCACGGAAAGCACAATCCCTATGTTCTTCGATATTGGGCTACGGAATATGAACACCGGCGTTTTGCAAACCGCACCCAATATCCTCAAAAAGTAAACGTTTGGGCAGGTATTTTAGGTGACCATTTGATAGGCCCGTTTGTTATTGATGGTATATTAAATGCCGACAAGTACCTAGAATTATTGCAAAATCAAATACTTCCCGCCATTTAAAACACTGGAATAAATCAGGAAATCGTTCGGTTTCAACATGATGGCTGTCCAGCGTATAATGCAGCCAGGGTAAAAAAATTTCTAGGAAATACTTTTGCTGGCCGTCTTATTACTGAAACGGAAAACATCAAATGGCCTCCGTGATCTCCTGATCTATCTCCAAATGATTTTTTTTGTGGGGATATCTAAAAAATATTATTTATACCCATGAAGTTGGTAGAGTAGAAAACATAGTTGCCTTGAGAGAAAGAATAATTGAGGCTGCTAATTCAGTAGCTGTTCACATGTTATCAAACTTAAGAGCACATTTCTACGACCACCTAGGGCAATGTCTTGATGTGCAGGGAGAAATTTTAGAGCCCCAGCTTAAGAATTCTCTTTATCTACTGAAAGCAAAAAGAAAAACAAATTCTTACAGCTCGTAAATATTAATTCTGAACGCATTACAGATACCCAAGTCGGTGGTCCAATGGTTACTGCTAACTTGTATTTGCGAGATGATCGTTGTGGTACCACGTTGGCACGTATTGCATACATTGATTCTCTGTGCCTAATGATATTTGTCACATGCGGTATAGAGAAGACGAGGTAGGCGCAGGAAACTTGGGCAGGAATATTAGGAAAGTCAAAAGAAAAGAAAAGAAAACAAACAAAGAACAAGAGAAAACTGTGGACAGAATTATCCACAAAGTTGTGGACGCAATGCTATACCACATCGAAAACGACAACACTTAGCTTAAAAAATCTTTACCATACGTAAGGAAGACAATCGACAAAACTGCCAAGAGACTACGTAGATTGAAAATCAAAACGGTATTTACTACCAACAGTAGGGTTGCAAGTGTGTTCAAAATTCTTAAGACAAGATAATTATAGAACGGCAAGGAGTTGACAACAGAACAAACAAACCGGCGAATAAAAGATTGACGAGACGAATATATAAACTCAGTCGCTAAGAAGGAAAAAATATTTTCGCTATATCAACATCAAGCAGCCACGGGACATTACCTCGATTACAAGGGAACAGATATGCTTGATGGCGGATAATACGCGAAGCAATTGAAATCGAAAAACTCCCGGATAATTTAAACAGAATATATGATTCAAGACGTTTACTGCATATTTGGAAAACAGCTCTAACTCAAAGACGTATTCAGTATAATAGTTTAACAACGTTTAGGAACAAGAGGGGACACGCCATAGTATAAATACGAGCCAAACGACTGGTTACATGCAGTCAGATAAATTTCGTGAGAAACGCAATTGTTGAAGGTGATGGATCAGATTTTATCGAAACCTTGCACCTGTCCTTTAAAACGTGATTGAAATATAAATAAATGTGTACAAGTATTAACAGAATTTTTATTTTAACTGCAAAAAAAATCAAATTGGTAGCATTTCCTGTTGATGTGGAGGTAAAAAAGAAAATATTATAAATGCATTCCTTATTTTAAAGTATGAAATAATAATAAATTTAAAAGAAATACTTTTCAAATTGCAAAGTTATTCGGGTATTGCGGGACATAATGGCAACCCCGTATGTCATGGGAGTAATATAGAAAACAAGATTTTATGTTAATCCTCTAGTTTATGTTTTTGAGGTATATTGTTTATTTATATTAAGCTAATAATAAGCGAGAATGGTGGAGTGCATAAGTCATCTTACACATGTTTTATTGAATATTAGCGAAAATCCAATAAAAGTTATTTAAATAGGTTATATATTCTATTTAATTGCGATAATAGTTATTTTATTATACATACAGCATATTTATGCGTATATGACTTAAATGAAATAATACGTTAATCGTTAATGTCAGTTTTTAGTGTCAACTTCCACTGCACACAATAGATGGCGTCTCAAAAAAGAAAAGGTTTGCACTTAAGACACCGCTCTTCGCGAATATCATTATCATATTTCACTTGTCAAAAATGCGTATGTAAAACTCGTTGCCTCAGAAACGAAACATAGAGACAGAAACCATCAACGTGTCTAACAAGCCGGGCATGTTTTGTTGAGCAGAACTTCCATATACTAAAGTCATTTCCAAAAACGATGGTCACAATTAAATCTATTTTATGTAACTGATTGGTTTTAATGAAAATGATATCGAAAAACTCTGATGCCGAAATTCTGGGTGAGATTAACAGATTGTAAACATGTCCGTGAAATGGTAGAAATTTCATGTATCCTGAACTTCCAGTTATATAAACCTATTAAATTTGCATACTACATAAGTACAGAGCAACGAAAAAGAAAAAAAAATATTACCTTTCATCTAAATATTCAAAGTAAATTCAATTTAGGTTAGCGTGTGTAATTTATTTTTTTTAATTTTTGAAAATATTAATGCTACTTATGTATGTAACGATTATTTTAATATCTTTATATAAGCATATTATAATGCAATTTATAAGAATAACCATAATCGAAATATTCAAATTAGCAATGGAGTGAAATTAAAAATCATTCTTATGTGGATAGTTTTAAAAACGGTATATCGATGTTTCTCGATGTTATTCGGAACTGCATTAAGGAGATAAGATCGGATTTCGGTAATTTTAGGCGAACTTTAATTATTAGCCATCTCGATTTAATGGAATGTTGGTTTTTGGCGAGAACACATGTTATTTTTATTCCCTCCGATAAGACTTGCTTTGGAATGAGTTTATTCTGCAAAGAAGTCAATAAGATATAGAGAATCGAAGACAGTTATTGTTTAAGGGGGCTTACGCATAGGTGCCGACTAACTGCCGTGAGGTAGGACGTAAGGAGGTGGCGCCATATGTGCTAATGTAAATTCTGGTCTTTACAAGGTTTCGTTAAAACAATAGTACCGCTTATATTTACGAAATATCGAAACGAAATTAAAAACACAAATAAACAAAGGCTCAATGCATGCTTGACTGAAATTAATTTTTAAAATAAAGTTTCCGAAATTTTGTTATGATGTAAATTTTGCCAACTTTGAGAGTGAAATGTAGGAGTAAATAATTTGTATTATAAGAAAAGTACTCCCAACGAAGCCTAAATTAATCCTTCGTATTCAATTTAATGCAAAAACATAATAAGAAAAACAAAATTTTCTGCTGTTTGTTTTATTTTAATGAACACCTTACATCGGCGGAGTTTATATTAGCGCATATGGCCCCACGCCCTTACGTCCTACCTCGCGGCAGTTAGTCGGCACCTCTGCCTATGCGCCCTTAATATAATTTAATGAGAATACGAATTTTCCATGACGACAAAAGTACAGGGTGTAGTACGGTTTTTTAAAGAATTACGTGTCAATATTTAAAAGTTCAGTTAAAGTTAACTAGCATAATTAAATTTACATTTTGCTCAATCTGGAAGGTTGAAAACATTTTCTTAAAAATTATTTCCGCGGTCTTAATTTATTAAAGAATAAGTTTAGTCTTTTTAGTTAATTGTTTTAAATACGTATGTTTCTTTCTTAGTTGTTTGATATGGTAATTCTTTTTAGCGGCTGTTGTATAGTGAACTTAAGTAATAGAGATATTAAAAAACTTATTAATAAAATTATATAATATATTATTTGACAAATATTACATATTACACTAAAAATTAAAATTGGTATGTCCTTGATAACACAGCAAATATACACTGCTCAACAAATTTAGCGGAACACAAATTTAATACTGCAACATTTTTTAATTAAAAGAGATACATAATTATCTACTTTGAAACATCATAATTTCAACAATAGTTTTAACAAAAAATATTCTCTAATTTAATAAGTTTTTTGTACAATAATAAACAAATAAGAATACTACCAAAATAAAACTGTATTATATTCCTTATTGAATTATTGACAGGTAAGCTATTAATTGCTTTTGAATTTCTGTTCGGTCATTAGCTGCGATGTTGCGTTTTTTTTTTAATTTGAATTAATTATCAAATATCTCTTGTTTTGTTAATTGTTATATACATCAATAAGTAATATTTAGAAATAATTCAAATAAAAAACAACAATGCACTAATTGATTGAACGCAAATTCAATATCTACAGAAATGGTGGTTTGCAAGTCGCGTTCAAATCATGTAATTCATTTAAAAGTCTTTTGAGCAGTCCTAAAGATAAAATTGAGGTAGAACAATAACCTGGGACTTACGAAATTAATTGTAATAAAAGGGAGAAAAAATATATTGGGCAGACTATACGTTCGAGTGCAACTCGCTATCAAGAGCACATCGCTCATTTCCGGTTTAATAGGACAAAGAAATCTAGTGTGGTTCGACATCTTTTAGACACATGCCATGGCTGTGGATTTTCGCCCTTATAGGTGTCCGTTTTACTATAAGTGTTACGTTACTCGAATCGTCTTACTACGGGTTTATATTTGTGAATGTATATGAAGAGTCTTCTAGAGACTCCCAAGATCGCACATTTTAGGGGCGATCGCTTGTGATTTTCGTCCGACAAAGTTGGCCATTGAAAGTCGGGGATTTCACACCGGATTTTCTCAAACTGCACAGGGAAGTTTTTTGATTTATTTTGGGCGTTTCTAGTCGCTCTTCCAGCGGGTAATCAAGGAATTTAAAGAACAAGTGTAAAATTATAGAGAAATAGATAGTTATGAGAGTATATACATATACAAAAATAAAAATAGAGTAACCAATTTACAAAATATGCTGATAGTTCTATCTTATCTACTTACGTATACATGTTTGTAATAGCTTACGTCTAAGTATAAAGAAACCACCTCTGTGAAATTTAAATTAGTGCTGTTCTGTATACCCTATGGTGTACATATACCGCGATTTTATTAACCAGTGCTACTGATGATGATAACCTTGTTTTAGTGTATATTGTTTAATAGCTTAACTCTCAATAATTTAATAAAGAATCTTATTATGATACATTTACATACTTGCTGCAATTTTAATTTTTTGTATCTTGTTTTCTATTTTGTTTTTTAAAACTAATTCAAATAAAAAGCCACAACGGAAAGCTCTTCTTAAAAATCCATGTCATTTGTTATTTTTCCAAAACGTTGGTATGGACTTTCAAATCTAAATTTTAATTAATTTGTATTATTGTGGTGATCTTTTTTACAGTAGGAAACTTGAATTTACATTTTTAAATTATTTAAATATATTCTTTTATATATTTTATATAATGACATTAATAACTTTATATCAATGTGTTTTTTTTAATTACATATTATATTTCATAAAATGTCTACACTTTCAAGATCATACTTCTTTTCAAATTGTTTAATTATTTGGTTGCCAAATTATGCCTATATGAAAGGTGGAAACGAATTTAAAACATGTAAATACTTGAACATGGATACATTTTGTACGTACGTATATTAGTGCTAATTCTACTACTTGTTCGCTACTCAAAGCGTCATTCGTAGAAAGGAAAATGAGTAAAAATGACTTTGCAGTCACGAGTTGTCTGGCAGTTAATTATGTCACTGTCATTCCTCATAATACATTCATATTCATATGGCTGTGCAATGAGGCATTTAATTCTATTAGATTCGTTTTCTATCACACGCATGTCTTTAATAGATACAATAATAATAGATTAATAGATATATAGCGGAAGATTATACAAACGCAGTCATCATGAGACTCGGCTTCGCATTAATGAAACTAATACATACAAATGTGATTTCTAAGTATAACTTAGAAGTAAAATGTTCTGTTGTTAATAGGCTGTCTTCATACATTTCGTTTAATATTCGCGTGTCCTCTGATGTCTTTTGACATTGATCGTAAATAAAGAATAAAGTCATAATTATTATTGTGACAATTTGTGGGTAATAGACGCGGGCGTACCAGGATACCAGGTGTTATGCATTGGAATGCAGTAGAATTGTCTAACCCCCTACAGATTATGGAAGCTTTTGGGGAGTACTTCAATAGTGTATTTATATCATCAAACGAAAATCATTGTGTTGATCTTGATATGGACTCTGTTAACTGTTCCAGCCAATATTCTTATAATAGTTTAGATGCAGCATTGGTATATCTTGCGCGTATGCAGTATTGTCGTAAACATAAGAGAGAGAAAGTAATATCGTACAACTTCCAAGAGCGACAAAGAACGAGATACTGATATCATGTGGATTGGGTCAACTTTTATATGATTTGTATAAGCCAGTTTATTAATTTCATTTTAAAAATTGTTACGTCTAGGAGACACGAATGTTAGGGTATAATTTAAGTAAGGTAAATAAAATGCAACAATGAGAATTTATTAAAAACAGTGTAAATACAATTTGAGTAATTAAGTATCAGAATAATAGTGTTAATTACGTACGTAACAAACTGGTTTAAATAAAATTATGTATAATATTAGTAATATAGTATTTCTTTACAACATGTATGAAAATACATTCTATCCCAAACAGTTATTTCAGGAACATAATACATATAAATAAATGCTAAATAAATATAGAGAAAATCAAACAAAATAATTTCTTATTTTATGGATGAACTGGTTTCACAGTCAGTTTGCAGAAAAAAAGGGAACTGTACTTCTTTTCATTGCAAAAGACAATTATTTAAGGCATATTCTTTCAGAATATAAAAAATAATTATTGATTCTTAAATAAAATTAGTTTAGAATATTTGTGTCGAATTCTATCTTTTACCTCATTTATTTGCATATTTTTATGGTATAATCTAACGGAAAAGTAATATACTACTACTATTACTTTCTTATACGTAGTATAGTGTATTGTGAAAATTTTCGACCTCGAGATTTTTGCAGATGTCCACGTTTTGAGGTCCCCTGATACCAAAAAAGTGGTTTTTAAAAAATGTCTCTCTCTCTCTGTGTGTGTCTGTCTGTCTGTCTGTGTGTGTGTGACCACGATAGCGGTCAAACCGCTGTTGATATCAATTCCAAATTTTGTATTTACGAATATAATCTCCCTCTTGAGAACTGATTAGATTTTGAGCAAAATCGGCCGACCGGAAGTAGTAGTTTACTTCAGTGTAAAAATCGAATTTTGCAAATATTTCGTCAATTACTAAGTTTAAACAAATTTATAAAGAATTAAAATGTACTCAAAATTAAATTTGAAAAAAAATGTTTTAATAAAGTTTTTCGATATTCCTACCCGAAGTAGGTCTTTTACTCTTATCGAAAATCAGTTTTTTGCGAATATCTCGCAAGTCATGCTTTCTAGGCAGGTACATTACTAGTATAAAAGTATTTAGAACATACTTTTAAATATCTTTTGTATAAAAAAAATTTCAAAATTCAGACCGGAAGTACCACTTTTACTCTTATCGAATAGCGATTTTTTGCAAATATGTCGTAAATTATGCATTCTATATATATTTATGAAGAGTACAAAAGTATTTAGAGTTGGATATGGAATATTTTTTGTATAAATGAAATTTCAAAATTCGGACCGGAAGTAACACTTTCATACGTATAAGAAAGTCGTGTGGTGGCCACACCTCATTTTTTTTATTATAACTCGGTTTTACAACGTCCGTCGTCTTCCGATTTCCAATCTCCACTCGTTTCTATTCGCCCACAACTCGTCATCCAGATTCCATACCCCTAAACCTCATTTCGCTGTCTATTCCTTTTCTCCAGCTCCTCCGTGGTCTTCCTCGTTTCCTTCGCCCATTTGGATTCCATTGTATTACTTGTTTAGGTAGTCTTTCGTTCTCCATTCTCTGCACATGCCCGTACCATACCAGTTGTTTTGTTCTTATCTCGTCCACTATCGTGCGTTCACCCACTGTCATAATTTCTGTTATTCGTTCATTTGTAACTCGTTCTCTTCTCTCCCCGCTGCTCTTCTCCAATAATCCATTTCCGTAGCGGACAGCATTTTCTCTGTTCTGTCCTTGATTGGCCAGCCCTCTGAACTGTACGTAACAATACTCTTTACTATGGTGTTATATATGAGCTTTTTGTTCCGTTTCGATATACTCTAGTCCCAGTCCCGTACATTTCGGTCTTTTATAGCTCTGTCTAGTGTTTCGTCCGCTGTTATTTTTAGCCCCAAGTATTTGTACTCGTCACAAGTCTTAATTCGCTGTCCCGTATTTAGTACTAGATCTTGTTTTATTCCACCAATGCACATATACTCTGTCTTTTTTATATTGACCTCCAAACCCAATTTTTTGTATTCTTCTATCAGTTTTCGAGTCATATATTCCAAGTCGTCATACTCCTAAGCCACTACAATTTGATCGTCGGCGAAACACAAGGTGTATAAAATGGTGTCATTTAATGGAATTCATATGTTTTGGCATATCCTTTTCCATACTTTAAGGACTTTTTCTAAATAAATCTTGAAGAGCGTTGGCGAAATACAACAATCTTGTTTAAGACCTTAATTCACTTGGAACCCTTTTGTCAGTCTTTGTTTTATTTTGACTTTTGCTTCGCTATTGTCGTACAACTCCTTAACTGCTTTAATTAACTGAATGCTTATGTTTGTATTCTCCAAAGCCTTCCAAAGAAAATTAAGTGGTACGCTGTCGTATGCTTTTTGTAAGTCTACGTATAGTAAATGCAACTCTTGTCCATATGCCATTTTCTTTTTGATAACTTGAGTTATACTGAACAGATGATCTACAGTCGATCTACCTGCCCTGAATCCGGTCTGTTCTTCTGCCTCCATGTCTTTGTACTCATTTTCAATTTTTTTCCCTATTATTTTGCCGTAGACTCTGCTCAGCGTACTAGTCACAGATATGCCTCTATAATTATCGCACATATCTTTCCTTCCTTTTTTGTGAATCGTGGTTATATATGATGTTTTCCACTCGTTTGGGACTTTGGTTCCGTTTAGATATTTTTGGAAAAGATTTCGTAGTCTCACAAACAGTTCATTTGTACCGTATTTAATAAATTCAGCCGGGATATTTCCGGGTCCGGCAGATTTTCCGCTCTTTAAGGCTGTGCATACGGTTTTAACTTCAGGAAGTGTTAACGGTATTGGAGATCCTGTCGTTCTAAAGACATCATTTATTTATTCTTCTTGGAATTCCACTAATTAATTTAAATTTAACATTTGAGGAAGTTGTAGAACTACATTAAATATTGTTTACTAATGTTGACATATATGTAAGGGCATTTTTATCTGCAAGATGGTACATCTGGTTTTGGTACACTTTTCAACCTTAAAGATCTTTTTATTTGTTGCTTTTACAAACTGGGTTGTAATACAACCTCATCTGAAGAAGACACTGTGTGTCGAAACGATCATCATGATATTTTATCAATAAAGTGGGAATTTAAGTGATTTTTACTGTGAGTTTTATTTACTTTAAATAATTTGTATTTTCACATAAATGCAATGGAAATAATAACTCTGAAAATATACTAATTAATAACAATAGCCTAAAGACCTTTTCTTGAACGAAAATCGATGAGTTATTACGTGGAAAGTATTTCTAAATTAAGAAAAATACAATATCTGCCAGTTGAATATGAAACAGTTGCTTATGAAGAAGAAATGAATGCATTTCTGTGGCTTACAAAAAGCAGTTCATTGCGTTTCACCTAAAATTTTGTTGAAAAACCTAGACATGTGGAATTTAGGAATGTCCATATTTTAGTATCCATTATATAGTGATCAGTCTTACTTTCATTGAGATATACAGCATGTGTCAATTTTCGTTAGCCATAGGCGATTAATTCATGCAATACGTGACAACATGGCATTCCTACTTTCCTCTCTAATGCCAGCGCGACCGATACAAGCTCAAGTTAAGCCGGGATCAGATGACTGGAGTACTTGACAAGTACGCCAATATTTGGGCACTTGGCAAGTACACCAGCCCACTGGTCGAATAGACAAGTGAATGCACTCACACGACGTTAACATTTGCAAATGAAAACGCGTCAGCAGCTGGTGCAATGTTGGCGGAATGAATATAAAAAATATAGATGAATATTTTACGAGCGATGGATACCGGTCATCCTGAAAATGTTATCGTTGCTTCTGCAGCTCTTGTGATAATGAGTGGGTGTTACTTACAACTACGGAAGAAAAGGAAGATTGGTAAAAAAAGAAGATGGTGGATGTTATCTTTGCATAGAAGTCGAGATCGGTAATTAGTACATTAACTTTTGTTATTATACCCATTGTTATATCCCTATTATTTATTAAAATAGAATGTCTCGCTAAATTTCTGTGGTGATGTATGTGATAATACCGAGCGATCAACAATTATTTTAAAAAGATTAATAAAAAGAGTGGTTGTGAAATTTTATGGAGATCTACCTAGACAATGACATATGAAATAAACGTTCTGCTATCAAGAGGTTTCACAAATATGTATTTTCTGACGTTTATAGAGTGTTAAATTTAACATAAATAATTGGACACCGCTCGGTAAACTCAAGTCATCCAATCAATACTCATTACTTCTTTTTGTTATAGATATAGCGCAACTTACATGCTGCAGGATTTGCAACGAGAACCGTCAGGACATTTCAAAAATTTTTGTAGAATGACCGCTGAGGATTTTGAGTTTCTGTTAAACAAAATAGGCCCCTTGATAAAGAGATCTGATACTAATATGAGAAAAGCAATTCCTATCCAAGAAAGATTTGCTGTTGCACTTAGATTTTTTGCCACTGGTGATAGTTTTAAAAGCTTGTCTTATCTATTTAAATTTTCACCACAAACAGTATCCGAATGTGTTGTTGACGTATGCGATGCTATAATTCATGTTCTGTGGGATCAAATACAAGTAAGTCTTATTTTTACACGTTTGTATTTTACTTTCAAAATAAAAATATAACATTCTTAAGTAATAACTAATAAACAGTGGAACAAAAAAAAATACTTTGTTATGGTGGTACAATTAAAATACAAAGTATAAATAAATTTAGAACATTCTGATTAAATAATAAATAATAAATGCAAATCTTTACATATTGAAAAAAAGACGAGGAGAAGCTGGGGTCTCACTAGATTGTGACTCCTCAGACGAAAGTTGCGAGGTACTTGGTGAAGGCGAGGCTTGAGGAGTATTATGATCATCACGATAATAAGGTGTTGGGGATGGTGCTGAAGAATGTTGTGATGATGACGAAAGGCAGCCAGATTGCTGAGCATTGGGCGAGAAATTATTCACATAGTAACGAATGTTGGAGGAACATTGTTGGAGGGTAGTATTATTCTTATTATTATTACTGTTCGACGAATATGGATTGTATGTCTGTCTACCAATGTGCTGCATAGTGGCCCGGAATAACAAGTTGTCAATTTCATTCATCGCCACAACTCTGTCAATTGGGTCCAAAGCTTCCAGCTTCTGAGCCACCAACTGCCCATAAAGTGAAGTTGAACTGGGCGTCGATTTTTCAACATTTACCGCCTTTTTTAAAATGTTGTACGCCTCGTCCATACGTCCCTGCACTTCATCTATAGCCTTTCGTTTTTGATTAGTTTTCGTGTTTCCTGGGACCTTAAAGTGCTTGCTTGGCGCATTATAATTACTAGGTCCTGATTGCGGGTTTGAAGTAACAGTTTCCAGGGCAACATTTCCTTCAGTAGTTTCTTCAGCAGTATTTGCATACTCCACTGATTCTACAGGGATTTGTTCAAAGGGTTCATCCACATTCAAATTGCCCAATTCCTAAAGGAAAAAACACATATGCATCATTACCTAACTTTAATTCTTAACTTCACGGTGAAACAATACACTATTCATCATTTTTTTACAGATGCCAAAGACTGCCGACGCATGGAAACAAATAGCACAAGAGTTTGATACAAAGTGGAATTTTCCACACTGCCTGGGTTCTCTAGATGGCAAACATATTGTCATCCAATCTCCAAGGAAAAGTGGAACAGAATTCTACAATTATAAAAACACCTTCAGTGTCGTTTTAATGGCCCTGGTTGATGCTAACTACTGTTTCACCTTTGTAGATATTGGATGTCAAGGTCGTATTAGCGACGGGGGTGTATTTCGTAATACTGTTTTATTTAAAAAGCTTGAAGCTAACACTCTGTTGATACCTCAAGATGAACCACTACTGCATTACACAGAACAACTTTTTCCATATGTATTTGTCGCAGACGACGCGTTTGCTCTTGGTCCACATTTATTAAAACCATATGCAGGACTGTATGAACAAGGTAGTGACGAAAGAATTTTTAACTACCGTTTGTCACATGCTCGACGTGTTGTTGAGAATGTATATGGAATATTAGCATCGGTCTTTCGAGTTTTCAGAAAACCTATGTTACTTGAACCAGCAAAAGTTTCAAAAGTTACAATGGCTTGTGTTTTGTTACATAATTTTTTAAGAAAAAGCAAATCTTCTGCTTCCATCTATTCACCACAAGGTACTTTCGATTTAGAAAAAGATGGTGAAATTATCCCAGGCACATGGCGGCAAGATCAGCAAAATATGACGTCTTTTTTGCCGCTTAAGAGAATACCAAGAAGATCAGCTCGTGAAGCGCAAGAAATAAGAAAGTCGTTTTGTGATTATTTTAAAAGTGTTGGAAAAGTTCCCTGGCAAGATAGTTATTGTTAAAACTATATGAAGGTGCAAGTAATAAAGTTTTTTTTTCTATATTTACCTCTGTGTTTTGTGTGTCCCTTGGTTCACAAGTTCCTTGCAAAAAATTTGCCATTTTTTCATATGCAAACCAGCTTGGTTTAAACACCTCGTCTGCACCAGTGCCTGTTCCCGATGTAGCCTTCACTTTCCTGCAAAGGGGGCGAAAAGTTGCCATCAAACTTTCCTTCTTTTTTTTCAACTCCGCTATAGTACATTTGATACTCATTGTGTCTTGAATCTTTTTCCAGGCATCGTGAACTTTATTACGGTTTTTATGCTCAGGATGTTTAGCATTCCATATTATTGGTTCATTTTCATACAACGTAAGAAATTCCATGACTACTTCGTTATTAGACCACTCCATTTTAATAACTTAATAACACCACGCACTCACTTAAACCCCTTCTCTGCGCTACAAATGTAGAATGACTAGTAATTTGGCGAAACAAACCAGATTCCTCCATACAGTCGTCTGACCGCTTTTACAAGTATGATCTTGTCAAGTGTACCAATAATTGTGATTCCTTTGACTCGTACCTAAAAAACCGACAGGCGATGGAAAACAGACCACTGCTCACAAGTGACCAATAATTGCACGAGTGAAGTGCTCACACGCCTTGGCAAGTATATACCAGTAACAAATATTTGTCAAGTACGCCAGTCGTCTGATTCCGTCTTTAGAGTTAGCAGTACCTATTCGACCAACGTCTTGGATGTTTGTAATGCGTTGAGAAATAATATTTACGAGTTGCAAGGATTTATTTTTCTTTTTCCTTTCAGTAAATGCAGAGAATTATTAAGCTGCGTTCACGCTGCATGACACAAACAAAAGCGTAATTCTAATAAAATTAAAAATAAGGTAAATAAAAAAGGATTCTGAAAATAATAATATATTACTAGATCGGGAGATCGCGGCGGCCATTTGATGTTTCCCGTTCCAGTAATAAGACGGCTTTTGCAGACTAGATCGCAACCGTCGCAACGTGTTCGCAACTAAAGATTGAATGTAAAATCTGGGGGGGCACAGGACAAAATCGTTGTATGTCGATTGTTGCCGGGATTGGTGACGGGCACGTTGCCACGTATTATTTGTATACGTATAAATCGCATGTAAAAATTGAATCCCTATAGCTAATGAAAATTGACACATACGGTATATGTCGCAGGCTAATAGTCATTTTCGGCAAATAGCTTTTGCTTAGGCAAATGCTATCTGCCTTGGCAAATAGCTCCATATCATTTATTTCTGCTCAAAAGCTATTTTCCTAAGCACATGGTATCTGCCAGCTGGGTTGTAGGCAAAAAGATTCACAATAAGACAATTGTAAATTCATATATAACCTACGTGATCATATTGACTGTGCATGGATACTGAATCACGTTAACATCAATGTTCGAAAACATACATATCTTCGTCAACATAGAACGTTCTATTTTGTGGCTAATAGGACTAACATGCTATATAAATCGTCTATCTCTACGTGTTGTGTAAATTATAACAGGATATAATATAATGATTGTAATTTATATTAATATACATTTAACAGAATATCCAGTCTGATACTGAATTAACAGCGAATAAGTTCTTTTTTTCCCTTTATTTCTTTTTATGTACTCATTGTGTTTTGTGTTTTGTATTTTTAAGCAATATTTTCCTGTACTTGGGTGTGAACCTGTTGGAAAATAAAATAAATAAATAAATTATGAGATTTGTGTTTGATGTTTCTTCCATATTTAGCAATTACCACGTAAGTTGAAATAAATTAGTGAAATGCAGTGAGCTTGTGTTACTGCCAAATTTTCATGGTGTACAGCTAATAACAAATAAATGAGAATAGGAGTATTTGGAAGTAAATGCTTCATTCATTTCTTGAAGATTGTTTCCACTAATATACATCATAGTGTATAGTAAATCAATAAGAAAAAACAAGACAATCTGCTTATTGCAACGTCTGTAAAAAGATCATTTATTTATTTGGGACAACAATCCACTTCACGACATGGTGATAGACAACGACAACCTATACAATTTCGTGATATCTTTCTATGCTTTGTCAACGCCTAGCTTGCAATTTTCTACCATGTACCTGGCTAAAAAATAGAATTCACATAGAGCAGAATATATTACCAACTACTGTTGGTGTATATTGTGGACATGGAAAGGGGTTTTAAAGATTAGTAAAATGAAGACTTTAAATTGCATATATTATTCAATCAACACACACTTTCTTTGCTATACCATACTAATAAGGACTAACGAGTCTGAAATACGTGTTTACGGCTGTACTACAGCAGAAATTCTCCAATAATCCGTTTTTAATGTACACGTCTTCTTAGTTTTGCCACTCGAGGGTCATTTAACGCATGGGTTTACAGAGTGGTAAAGTTGGTTGTTGTCCCTAATTAACTCAGGATCTTCTGGCAGAAGTTACATATTGCAGCGTGTCTTCTTATTTTTGTTATTAGCTTACAATGATTGTCAATGAAGATAAGTTTAGTTTTAGAGGTTTCCTACATTGTAATTTTCAATTTTCGATTTTCCACTAACTCTATTTATTGCCTTAAAAGCTCTTCTAAACTCAATAAGCACTGCAAATATATTTTCCTTTGTCTATTTCTTTAACTACGTGTCATATTTGTAATATTGAATCAATTAAACTTAAATATATGCATTTTAGTTTTTTCCTATATCTTGTTTTATCTTGATAGCAGTAAAACAATATATAAAATAAAATTAATACATTATAAAAATAGATGCACAATTTTTTAGTTTTCGATATTTTTATGTAGTTTTTTCAATTATATATATATATATATATATATATATATATATATATATATATACACAAAGGAAAATAATTAACGACCGAACCAAGGTAAAGCAGAGATAATAATATTGGGTTCGCGGTCTGTATGGAAAATAAAACAACTTTTTTTGTCTAAATCCCAATATTTCGCAATCTATTTTTATTGCATCTTCAGGAGAATACTAAAAATGAATTACAGGTAGAGAACAACAAAACACATCAGCGTAAAAACTTAACTTACAATTAAATCATTGTTAAATGAAACAAATACACATAATGACGTTAAACAGTGTGTCTATACATAAAATAAAATCTGTTGAGTTTACATGTAGACATTCTTCAAGCATACTGTTATTTATACACAGAATTGTACAGAGGAGATCCACTCCAAAATAAAAACAACGATTTAGTTATAAGGTTAGTTTTTATGCTGATGTGTTTTGTTGTTTTCTACTTGTAATTCACTTTTTGTATTCTCCTGAAGATGCAATAAAAATAGATTGCGAATATTGAGATTTAGACAAAAAAGTCGTTTTATTTTCCATACAAACGGCGAACCCGATATTATTATCTCTGCTTTTTATATATTTATATTCCGATGAGGATATCCTAAGTCATAGCCTTATGTTTTCCAGTTTTATTTTATAAAAAAATGCGGTGTGGCCACCACACGACTTTCTTATACGTATGAAAGTGTTACTTCCGGTCCGAATTTTGAAATTTCATTTATACAAAAAATATTCCAAATCCAACTCTAAATACTGTTGTACTCTTCATAAATGTATATAGAATGCATAATTTACGACATATTTGCAAAAAAATCGTTATTCGGTAAGAGTAAAAGCGATACTTCTGGTCCGAATTTTGAAATTTTTTTATATAAAAGATATTGGAAATTAAGTTCTAAATACTTATGAATTCTTTATAAATTAGTCTAAACTTAGTAATTGACGAAATATTTGCAAATTTCGATTTTTTCACTGAAGTAAACTACTACTTCCGGTCTGCCGATTTTGCTCAAAATCTAAACAGTTCTCAAGAGGGAGATTATATTCGTAAATACAAAATTTGGAATTGATATGTCCAGCGGTTTGACCGCTATCGTGGTCACACACACAGACATTTTTTTAAAAACCATTTTTTCGGTATCAGGGGACTTCAAAACGTGGACATCTGCAAAAATCTCGAGGTCGAAAATGTTCATCATCACAATACTTCCTTATACTACGTATAAGAAAGTAAAAGAGAATAATACTATATATGTCAATATTTATTTTGTTTCCACACATTATTTCTACTATTTATGGCAAACTGCATTATGAAAACAGGGGAAAAACTTTGTTAGAAGCACGCATCACACAACCTATTGTTCGTTCATAAAATATGCCATAAAAGACCGTATTGTGGACAGGACGTCGTATTTTCAAATTAACTAGCCCTTGCTTCCTACAACGACCACTTAAACTCATCAATACCAAGACGTACATGGTAAAATTGTTAAAATATGGAATATGTAAGCGGTCCGGGCGGTTTCACATAATTGGATAATTGAACTGGAGGTGTGTTCTTAGATTGCCAATTAAATAGATTTATCATTTCTTATATATAAACACATTAGATAGATAACTGTGCATGCGTTTTATCACGATCAGTAACAGTTACCTCATGAAAATACAATAGGTTAGGAATTGAAGTAATAGCATGGATCAAAAGTGAGCAAGAAAAATCAATTAGAGTCTGTTTTCTGATAAGAACGCAGTTCTTCGGCACCTTATATTAATACGTTTTAAGTTTATTGTCACGGCATTTTTCTTCTTAATTTCTCAGAAGTTTTCTGAATATGCTCACATAAATATTCACACACTTGTGTTAAATTCTTGAATCTTTATGGTGTCATTGATTGATATTGATAACACAAATTACTATTTCGGCAATTCATCTAATTGTTTGTAAATAGTTAATAGTTGAAATCGGAGGTATGCTTATTTCATGTGCCATGTTAAGGAAGAAATTTTCCCAAATACCTCAAAATTCAGGTCTTTATTGTAATTTTCCCTCAATGTTTTCAAAATATTAAGCGAAACCTCACGCGTTGTTTCAAATTTATTCTAATGACACACCCTATAAAATTTGCGAACATTTTGTGATCAAGATTTTGCTTTAAGATTGAGAATGGTTTTCCAAAAAATTGGAAACAGAGGGTTCATTGTTGATTAAACAGCTACTGACAATATAATTTGGAAATATGTTTTTTTTAATAGTATATTAAAATACAAGTTTCATAAGACACGATTTTTGCGCACGCGTTCAAGTTTAGAAAACGAGCCGCTAGGCGAGTTTTCTAAAGAACAAGTGAGCAAAATGTCTTATGAAACGTGTATTTTATACTATTTTTTCTATTTCGGTTATTAAAAGTTCAAAAAAGCTTAAAATAAGAGACATGTTTTGTTCGAATATTTTAGAAATTTTGCTTTTTTGAAGTTGGTTACTCTGATTTTTAAGTAGAACGTTTTAAATATTTGAATATCGGTGGTGCTATATGTAATTGTGTTTAAAATTCAGACTGATTTATACAATAAATTATTTCAAATTATCAACAAAAAGGACGAAATAAATAACTGAACGCCCCCAGAGATTCGCAAAATAGCAGAAGACAATTTACAAAATCTTTCGTCCACAAACTCTCTACATATTTATCAAAACAAACTTTTATAACAGTTGTACTATTCAACATGGTAAGTAAATGTCAATAGTAGCATCCGAAAACTTATCATCCAACTCTGCTTAACAATTTATATTGCGAATTAGTAAGTGAAATGTTAGCATGTGTGCTTTTTATTCTTTGTACAATTTTATTGCACATTTTTGTTACTTTAAAGGCTTATATTTTGACATTTAAATACGATTTGGTTCCATTTTTTTTGTTACCAACTTCAAAAAAATAAAATTAGCGTGCGATAAAGTAATACTTTATGCAACCAAAACGGGTGTCGTAAAGTGAACTTTATAGCACCGGAATAGAAAAATTAAATTATGTAATGTTTTCTCTAATGTTAATTTAAAACTTATGAAATATACGTTTTCAAATCCTAAATGGAAGGTTTCCTTTGGCGAAAAAAGTAGTAAGTTCAAAACGTAATATAATAGTTACCTCTAAGATCTGTGTTATTAACTATTATTTCTCCAAAAACAAAACTGATTATTCTAAGAGCTCATAGTCTTCAACTCCTACTTCTTCTCTTGAAAGTTAAAATTTATTATAATGAACTTCCAACTGATTAAACAAGCGTTTCTGCTGAAAAAGATAATTAACCAAAATATTCAATCAATTTTATAGCAAAACAACTTTGTACTTTCTTATTCGCAGTATAAGGACGTATTGTGATGATGAAAATTTTCGACATCGAGATTTTTGCGTTTTGAAGTCCTCTGATAAAGAAAAAGTTGTTTTTGCAAACACGCTCTCTTTCTCTCTCTCTCTATCTCTGCTTGTTTGTCTGTCTGTCTGTCAGTGAGTGTGTGACCACGATAACGATCAGACGTCATTCAATATCAGACTTTATATTTACGAGTATAATCTTCCTTTTGAGATTTGATTTTCAGTAAAATCGGTAGACCGGAAGTAGTTGTTTACTTCAGTAAAAAAATCAATACTTACTAATATTTCGTCAATTACTAAGTTTAGAATAATTTCTAAAGAATGCAATAATAATAAAGAGTACTAAAACGTGAATTTTTGAAAGATGTTATTAAAAAAAGTTTTCCGAAATTTCTACCTTTTTGTCTTGTTAGAAAACGGTTTTTTTTTTGCAAATATCTCGCAAATTATGCATTCTGTATAGATTTATCCAAAATACAAAAGCATTTAGAGCGCGAATTGGAACAATTTCTATATATAAAAAGTGGACCGGAAGTAACACTTTTATTCTCTCGAATAGTAGTTTTTGCGAATATCTCACAAATTATGCATTCTATAGACATTTATTATAGTGCAAAGCTTGATTTGTAACAATTTTTGTTTTGAAAAAATTCAAAATTCGGAGCGGAAGTAACACTTTTACTCTTATCAAATAGATTTTTTTTGCAAATATTTCTCAAATTATACATTATGTAGAGGTTTATTAAGGGTATTAAAGTACTTTGAGCTGGATTTCCGATAATTTATCTATAAAAAAAAAATTTAAATTCGCACCGGATGTAACACTTTTACTCAGAAGTTATCTTATTAAGAAAATACAGCATTAAAAATTTAATTTGGATCAATTTTTGTATACACATTTGTAAACGCACATACATACGTATGTGTTTGTAGCGTAAGATTAATTTTGCACTTCATAATACGTTAGCATTTATCTCCTATATTAAATAATATGGGAGACGCACAGAAAAGACGAAAAATTCGTACATCGAAAAAATATAGTGGATAATTTGAATTTTGGTTTTTATTCAAATTATCCAACAAGCAGAGGGAGGTTGTCGGGTAGCGGATATTGCCCGCAGATTCAATATGCACGGTCTACCGTAAAAGACATTATTAAAGATAAAGAAAGATATCGTAACATTGCAAAACAAACTCATGGTTCAATGAGAGTGGTTAAGTTGAGAAATGCCGATTTGAAAGTAATAGAAAGGCTTGGAAAAGCTCGTGAACTTTTTGAAAATTGGCTTCTACATTATTTTAGTCCAACTGTAGAGATGTATACTGGAGGCGCGTTAAGTTCCGTTGCACGTCATCGATGACGTTTACATGTTGTCATAACTATATTAGAGAAACTAAAAAAGTTACTTTGTTAAATTATACTTGATGGCATTTATTTCATTAGCTTAAATAGAAGATTTATAAATTGATCGTAGTATACGCATTCATGGCAAATAAACGCATAATTTCCTTTTCAATATTAAATTTCTTTATTACATATTTTTAATAGACTAATAGTTTAATTCGGTGTTGACAGATAAATCATATTTGTCAAAAAGACGTGCGTTCTGATTATCTTCCTGTCAAATTTTTCATGTTTATTTTTACGTTGATAAAATTGTTTAAAAACAGTGCTTCTTAAAAGTGCATTTATTATTTATTTGCGTCCATTGAATATAATGCCGAAAGGTTTCCGTAAACAGTCGAAGCTTTTTACAAATTTTTCTATAATCATCTGATTGACGAGAATAGCGTAAGTAATGTTTATTTTAAATTTTATTATGGATACGTTATGAAACATTTAAGGGTTTTCGACAATCTAAGTCAATATAATAAATAAGTTGAGAAAGACTGAAGTCTTAGAGTATTTCTATTACTAAATATATTACGTTATAGTTATTGTATTGTGAATATCTTTTTTCTTTGGTTATATCAAATGTCACTGATAGAAATAAAAATAGATCCGGCAACATATACAAGGCGAGTCGTCATGGATCTAGTATGACGTGCAACGGAATGTAACGCGTTTCCACCATATTTAGAGAATAAAAATTTGGCGAAAAAAGTTATTCTCTTCGTTGATAACGCCACATCTCACAATTTATGCCTTGAAAATGTACCAGATTTTATTAACTTACAGTTTTTACCGCCTAATACAACATCACTAATCCTGCCAATGGACCAGGAACTCATTGCCAATCTCAAGGCGAAATACCACAATATACCTACCAACAATGTTTCCAAGCGACTGATGGTGAAGGAAAAGTAACTCTTAAAGAGTTTTGGAAAGGGTACAATATTCATGATGCTATACTTAATATTGCTAAAGCATGGCAAAGTGTCAGCGAAAAATCTGTGGCCCGAAATAGCACCATATTTTGAACCAGACGAAGAACAAAATGCCGAAATTGCCGAAGTTGTCCAACTTGGCCAAAATCTAGGTCTAGACGTCTCATTTGATAATGTGGTTGATCTACTTAAATCTCACGACGAAGAGTGTCGAGAGTCTTCTGTCGAAGATTCATCTGAATCCGAGGAGGAAGTTGCGGTAGAACCAAAAGTAAGAAAAGAACTTACAATTCCGGTTTTGAAGGAAATAATGGAACACTATTATCTCTATATGAACCTCAAGAAGCCGAGCCATAAAGGCTAGCTTAGGAATAAATACGCATATAGAACCGTATGCGTTCATGTTAAAAGAAAAATCGAGGCCTAAACAAACTAAAATTCATTCGTTCTTTAAGCATGCTGTAGTACCGACTTCGTCATCATTGGAGAATCCAATCCTGTCTACATCAGGATCAAATATAGTATAATTCATATATACATATACATTGCACATACATAAATACATGTTTAGTTTAATTATTTCCTATTTTTAATAAATATCTATAAATACCTACATACATATATTGAACTTTTTTTATTGGTAATTCTGAAAATTTGTATCGTCTTATCATCGTGTTAAACTCTCCTGTACTATAATTTAATTTTTTATAATCTCTATAATATGGTGATTATTGGTTGTTAGTTTAGAAATATTATTGTATATTAGATACTAAATGAGTCTACCTATGGTTTTCTCATAAATTTACGGATTTACATTAATATTTTAAGCGGTGAAGAGTTCTGTGATACAAAACAAAGCATATATACTGCTAATCTTTAGAAGTTACAAGTAGTTCTTCACGAACTATTCCTACGAACTAGTTCGCATGAACTAGTTCATCGATTCTCTATTATGCCCATCACTAGTCCATATATCCTATGGCTATCTGACATCTATAAGATGACCAAATTCAACTTCTTCATATTTATTTATTTTATTCAGTAGAATTTAAAGAAGATTTTTCTATGGCTGTATAAAAAATAAGTATAAGTATACCTACTATAATTTATAGGTTAATAAAAAGTGACACACGTTATATCATACTTTATCAAAAATATCTACACTTAAAATAACTTTATCTTTCAAACATAATTGTAAGATTTTAATAATGTAATTTAAAATAATAACGTACTTCAAGAATTTGGGAAATCTATAATCCCAATAACAATAATATGTATGTCTATTTCAGTCTGAATCTCGTTGCCTTTGAAAAGCTATGGTACAGTGTTGGCCGATCATGAGAAGTAGTCGATTCGAACGTGGCAGCAAGTAATGAGTCAATTAATGTCTTACTGACAACTTAATACCTATGCATATGCATGTGAATTTAAGGTAGGTATTGATCTTCGGATATCGTAGACATGTACCACATACGTTACGATAGCTAATAACATTAAATAATCTCTGGATACGTGTTATCTTAACGATACCACTGGAAATATTCCACTTAGATCAATGTCCTAGTTCCAAACAATAAATTTATTACACTAGTCGACTTCTAACTTTACAGAACTGAAGGTGAATTTCTCACGGATCCTGTAATTTTATATTCAGAATTTGTTTTAATACTTTTTAATATTTGATACAAAAAATGAGGTGTGGCCACCACACGACTTTCTTATACGTATGAGCGTTTCAAACTGTACAATTTTAAGAATTTTTTTAATACAAAACTTATTCAAAATCCTATTCTAAGTACTTTCATTGTCTTAATAAATCGCTATAGAGTGCATATTTTGCAAGATATTATCAAAAAAGTACTCCTCGCTAAGAGTAAAAGTGCTACTTCCGGTCCGAATTTTGAAATTTCATATATACAAAAAATATTGAAAATCCAGTTTTAAATACTTTTGTACTCTTGATAAATATATATAGAATACATAACTTACGACATATTTGCAAAAAATCGCTATTCGATAAGAGTAAAAGTGGTTCTTCCGGTCTGAATTTTGAAATTTCTTTTATACAAAAGATATTGAAAATTATGTTTTAAATACTTTTATACCCGTAACGTACTTGTCTAAAAAGCATGACTTGCGAAATAGTCGCAAAAAACTGATTTTCGATAAGAGTAAAAGACCTACTTCCGGTAGGAATTTCGAAAAACTTTTTAAATAAAATTATTCTCAATTTTAATTTTAAGTATATATGAATTCTTTATAAATTTGTTTAAACTTAGTAGTTGACGAAATATTGGCAAAATTCGATTTTATCGCTGAAGTAAACTGCTACTTCCGGTCCACCAATTTTACTGAAAGACTAATCAGATCGCAAGAGGGAGATTATACACGTAAATACAAAATTTGGAATTGATATCTACAGCGGTTTGGCCGCTATCGTGGTCTCACACACACAGAGAGAGAGAGAGAGAGACAGACACACACACAGACACACAGACATTTTTTAAAAACCACTTTTTCGGTATCAGGGGACTTCAAAACGTGGACATCTGCAAAAATCTTGAGGGCGAAAATTTTCATCATCACAATACTTCCTTATACCACGTATAAGAAAGTAAAAATGAAAATAAAATTACAAAATGATAAAAACTAATAATAAATCTTCAGAACTACTCCTTAATTTATTAATTGTAAATCGGCAAATTTATGAGAAAACTATAGGTAGACCCATTTAGTATTTTACAATAATATTTCTAAAGTAACAACCAATAAACACCATATTATAGAGATTATAAAAAATGAAATTATATTACAAGAGAGTTTAACACGATGATAAGATGATACAACAAAGAGTACAGCGGTTCTCAAAATGATTCTTTATAATTAGTAAATCTACAAGTTCACCTTAATTCGCTCATAGTTTAAGATTATTTATTTTTGTAAAGGACCTGTTGTTGTGGGGGAGAGAACGTGAAAAAGTTTATCTAGCAGTTTTTGAATTGGTAAAAAAAGATTGTGTGTTCCTGCCACGTCTGTCTTCTGCGAAAGAATTTCATCTAAAGAGGGTCAAGTGCTATGCGAAAAAAGAAGTAGGCCCACAAGCAAAAAATTTCAAGAAAATATGTTTCATATCATAATTTATAATTCACTTCTTAAGTTCATCCATTGACGTTGTTTTTGTTATTTATGTTGCGCTAATATGAAATGTGTGTTTTGTTGAAATAATAAATTATTATCACTTTATCTAAATAATAATGTTTATAGAAATGCACAGAACATTTATTTTATTCTGCCAATGCAAATTTTATTTTTATTTTATTTTGTACACATATGTATTTGTCATATAAATAAAAATTATTATTTATAAAATATATTTTCAATTTTAGTAATATTTTCCATACAGGTCTATAAGGAATGAATTTTAAACCTCGCACACTAAATTTATTTGACCGAAAACTAGTTCGCCGAGAACTAGTTCGCTTGGAAATTGCGAACTAGTTCATTTAGTTCTATGAGAAGAAAATGGACACTACCTCGTACAGTTTCGAATCCAAATTTGATCTCAGCCTATGGGCACAGCCTCTTCCATGACCATCCCCCAAGAGTAAGACTTTCCTGCGCTCTAGGGCTGTTCATATTTCCAACCCCATTTCCGTTTCTCCCGTCCAGTACATCGTCCTCTCGGCCTTTTACAGCCTCGTTTAACTTATTTGGATTCAAGATCGGTGCTTCTTGATGCTTATGCAATGGTGCATCAGTTTGCCTTTTTTGAAGTTTATCCAGCAATACTTCACTGTCTTCATTTCTTCTTCAATGTCTGTATTTCTTGATGCGTATATAGAGGTGCTTTTGTCTGTGTTTTAGAATGCACTACAGGTGTTCTTACAGTATTCCGTTGTAGACTTTCAATAACTTTAAGCTGATCCTTGTATCTGGTTTCATAATAATTTACTTTATTTTGTAAGCTGGAATTCTCTTCCACCAGTTCACCATTTTGTGCCATTTCATCTGCTAATTTACACCTAAGTTCCTGCACAATTTCATCTATGTCACTTTTATTGTACTCATGTTTTCCATAAGTTATTGTTTCGTAGCTGTTACTTTGTTTATTAACTATTGTATTATTAGACTTTATATAGATGAAATAAGTGTTAATTGTCAATGTCTATTATACCCTGATGCAAGAAAATAACGAACTACAAACCCAGAATATTCAACGAACATCGCAATTAACCAAGGTGCCTTTTGGAACAATATATAAGATTATTAAGAATAACGCCGGGCCTCGAAAGCAAAGAAGTAACAAAGGAGCACCGAGAAAAATTGAAGGGTATGAAATTGATACTATTAGGCAGCAAGTATACTCCTTCTACAGAGGAAATGTTGTATCTACACTTGACTGCTTACATAAAAGAATCAGTGATGAGCCTATAAATATTCAGTGTTCTAAAGCAACCTTGTGGGGGACACTAAAGAAAGCTGGTTTTAAGTTTGGCACTATAGATAAACGTCGCACAATTATGGAAAGCCCGAGGTTACAGAAACTTCGATATGAATACTTAACGGCAATTAGAAGGTATAGACAGGAAGGACGATTCATATGTTATTTAGACGAGACGTGGTATGACACCCATGACACAGTTTGCAAAGGTTGGGTGGATAGTTCAAGTATCTTTCAGTTGGACGCGCCGGTTTCGAGAGGGAAGAGAATAATTATTCTTCATGCTGGGTCAGCAAAAGGATGAATCGGACAGCCGCTATTATCTGCTAAAAATGTTAAATCCTCAAGTTTAGATTGAAGATGACACTTTGCTGCCAAATTTACCAAAAGATAGTGTGACAGTGATGGACAACGCTCCGTATCATTCTCGACAGCAAAACAAAGTTCCTACAAAATATAATAATAAGAAAGATATTAAAGAATTTTTAGAAGCAAATCATTTATATTTTGAGAATCATTATACAAAAAACCAATTAATAGAGGTGATGAAGACAAAAGAATATTTAAAGGATTATTATGTGGATAACAGAGCCAAAGAAGCAGGACATACAATTTTGCGTTTACCACCATACCATTGCATTTTCAATCCCATTGAATTGATATGGGCCCAACTGAAAAATACCATAAGACGAACAAATCAAACACCGAAATTTCATGAAAGCAGTGTAACACAAATAAAAAATGCTATGGAACATACAACTGCTGTAAATTGCAAAAATGCTGTTAAACACGCAATAGCAAAATAGGACGAATATATGCGCATGTACAAAATAGTAGCACCTTTGATTATAAATTTGCAATACACAGACACCGATTTGCAAGACGACTCAATCACAGAAGATGATTTATGAAATGCGGTGACACATAAAAATTTTATTGTGTATTACAAACTAATTACCTTTGTATATCTATATGTATCCACTACACATGTTGCCACACGATTTGTAATTTTTCTCTGTATATAAACCCAATGTATAGATATTTTTTATTATATACTTGAAATTAACAGCTTTTTATTATTATCTTATGGGGCCCTAATTTATAATCAATATGGCCCCTAGATACATACGTTGCAAATAGGTAAACCGTACCCGTTCAATAAGGAGACCAGGTATAATAATTATCGTCACAGAAGGAGGTGCAATAAAAGCATTAGAGCTGTTAAAAGTTATATTCTTATAATTTGAAAAGAACTATACTATACTTGTGAATATTTAGGTGCTATCACCCCTATACGACTCGCGCTGATTGGTCTCATACGTCGTAGAACTAAGAAAAGTACATAGTTATTTTCAGAGAGAGCAAGTGCCAATAACATAATCTACAGACTATCTAAATAATCGATACCGACGGGTTTACGTGAGTTCTGAAGTACGGCTCACAACTTTTACTTTCTTATACGTAGTATAAGGAAGTATTGTGATGACGAAAATTTTCAACCTCGAGATTTTTGCAGATGTCCACGTTTTGAAGTCCACTGATACCGAAAAAGTGGTTTTTAAAAAATGTCTGTCTGTCTGTCTGTGTGTGTGTTTGTGTGTCTCTCTCTGTGTGTGTGACCACGATAGCGGTCAAACCGCTACAGATATCAATTCCAAATTTTGTATTTACGAATATAATCTCCCTCTTGAGAACTGATTAGATTTTGAGCAAAATCAGCAGACCGGAAGTAGTAGTTTACTTCAGTGAAAAAATCAAATTTTGCAAATATTTCGTGAATTACTAAGTTTAAACAAATTGATAAAGAATTCATATGTACTTAAAATTGAAATTGTGAATAATTTTATTAAAAAGGTTTTTCGAAATTCCTACCGGAAGTAGGTCTTTTACGCTTATCGAAAATCAGTTTCTTGCAAATATTTTGCAAGTCATGCTTTTTAGACAGGTACGCTACGAATATAAAAGTATTTAGAACTTAATTTCCAATATCTTTTGTATAAAAAAAATTTCAAAGTTCGGACCGGAAGTATCACTTTTACTCTTACCGAATAACGATTTTTTGCAAATATGTCGTAAATTATGCATTCTATGTATATTTATGAAGAGTACAAAAGTATTTAGAGTTGGATTTGGAATATTTTTTGTTTAAATGAAATTTCAAAATTCGGACCGGAAGTAACACTTTCATACGTATAAGAAAGTCGTGTGGTGGCCACACCTCATTTTTTTACTTTCTTATACGTAGTATAAGGAAGTATTATTGTGATGATGAAAATTTTCGACCTCGAGATTTTTGCAGATGTCCACGTTTTGAAGTCCACTGATACCGAAAAAGTGGTTTTTAAAAAATGTCTGTGTGTCTGTGTGTCGTCTGCCTGCCTGTCTGTGTGTGTGTGTGTGACCACGATAGCGGTCAAACCGCTGTAGATATCAATTCCAAATTTTGTATTTAAGTGTCTAATCTCTCTCTTGAGATCTGATTAGTTTTTCAGTAAAATCGGTAGACCGGAAGTAGCAGTTTACTTCAGCGAAAAAATCGAATTTTGCCAATATTTCGTCAACTACTAAGTTTAAACAAATTTATAAAGAATTCATATATACTTAAAATTAAAATTGAGAAAAATTTTATTTAAAAAGCTTTTCGAAATTCCTACCGAAAGTAGGTCCTTTACTCTTATCGAAAATCAGTTTTTTGCGAATATTTCGCAAGTCATGCTTTTTAGACAAGTACGTTACGGGTATAAAAGTATTTAAAACATAATTTTCAATATCTTTTGTATAAAAGAAATTTCAAAATTCAGACCGGAAGTACCACCTTTACTCTTATCGAATAGCGATTTTTTGCAAATATGTCGTAAATTATGCATTCTATATATATTTATTAAGAGTACAGAAGTATTTAGAATTGGATTTGCAATATTTTTTGTGTACATGAAATTTCAAAATTCGGACCGGAAGTAGCACTTTTATTCTTAGCGAGTAGCACCTTTTTTCGAATATCTTGCAAAGTATGCATTCTATAGCGATTTAATAAGAGAATGAAGCACTTAGAATAGGATTTTGAATAAGTTTTGTATAAAAATTCTTAAAATTGTATAGTTTGAAACGCTCATACGTATAAGAAAGTCGTGTGGTGGCCACACTTCATTTTTTTAATATAAACTATTACACTCTAATAAAATTCTAACCAATCTTACTCACAGCTAATTCCAATACACGATACAACATTTACTGTACAATATACAGGGTGTCATTTTGAAAACGTACCACCCTCTATATTTCGGCCCCTATAGAAATTCCAAAAATATGCAAAAACACGTCAAACTTATTTTTAAGGGGGACATTTTGTAGGCTGGTTTTCAATTAAATTACATCAACCCTCTAGCGGGGGTGGACATAACCTCTAAAAATTTAAATGGAAATGGGGGTTGAGTGATACCTCATTTTAAAGGTCGTTTAACCCGCTTTTCAAAAATGCTAAATTCTTGCCTTTTCTTTTTAGCAGTTCGCGAGATATTTGGTGAAAACTGTAAAGAAGTTTAGATATCAAAAACACTTTGTGATATTGCTTTAATGAATTAAAATAAATGAAATTGAGGTATTACATAACGGTAAATTTTTAAACTATTTTTACTTCTAATATCCAACGAAATAATAAAGACGCATACTATTCAGTTAAACATTATTATTGGAAAGAATGTGATTTACCTGAACTAGTACTTGTGATAGTCGTACAGGTAGTTTAACGTAGAAAAAAAAAAGCCCTGGTTTAAACATTCACTTGATACTTGTATGTTCATGGTTTGACTTGATTTCTTCAAAAGTATTAAAAATAAAGGACAAGAAATTAGCATTTTTGAAAAGCGGGTTAAACGACCTTTAAAATGAGGTATCACTCAACCCCCATTTCCATTTAAATTTTTAGAGGTTATGTCCACCCCCGCTAGAGGGTTGATGTAATTTAATTGAAAACCAGCCTCCAAAATGTCCCCCTTAAAAATAAGTTTGACGTGTTTTTGCATATTTTTGGAATTTCTATAGGGGCCGAAATATAGAGGGTGGTACGTTTTCAATATGACACCCTGTAGAATGTAATCAAGCGTTCAATCGACTGTTCATCTTAACGCTACAGTTTTATAACATGAAGACCGCAAAAATTCAAATACATACTACATGCTTAACTAGAAGCAAGTTTACGTCGTATAATGCAGGAATGCCTCTCACAGTTACAATGAAATAATAATCTTATTAAAAGTCAGATTGATAAGCGCATAAGCATACGTGTACGCTATTTCAAGAAGATATGCTAGTCATTTGTTTACAGCAAGACATTAAGACATTGTTAAACTGAAGAAAATATCACAGATACGCTCTAGTAATAAAGCAGCCGGTCGTACAGGTTAAGTATTCAGACATTGAGGCATTGTATTTACTATGAACAAAGTCGTACTTAATTACAGCTGATTACAGCTATAAAACAAACATAAATCGTTATAGAAATCAGTCGATAGATGCGTATGTCGCTTGCAGAATTATTTCTATATAGTGATAATTATGCTGATTGGTGCACTTAACAGTTTATCGAATAACTATAAGATAAGTTAACAATCTGGCATATCGGCATAATTGCAAATTAATTCTTGATACGCTCCCTGCAAGTTTACAGTTCGTAGTCACATAGATAATACTTCGTGTACGTGTAAAAACGACTAATAGTAAAACGCAATACCTCCATGATTAATGTGAAGCCATTGAACCGTGATTAATGTTAAACGCGCAATGGTTATCCGTGAATTCGATTATTTTTCTTCCGCAATTCTTTCCTCTTCGTTATTGTTCTCAAAGTGACTTCAGTAATTTATGTGGATGCTCGTATATACGACCACCTGCGTCTTATTACGTAAATTATGATTGACCCGGGAGAATGTTTACTGGAGATTTATGGAGATGCGTTTTACTACAATGAGAATAAACGCGAGCGCCTGGGAAGAAACGAAAATTAATTTAAATAATGCATTACGTATTGCGCACGAATTCATTCTATTACGTTGGCAAACTATTCATATAATAAAATAATCATAACCTAACCTACACAAAGTTCATAGAGCTCTTCCTGTTTGTCCTATATTTTAATATAGCATTTGTATGAAAGTTGGATAAGAAACATTTTAGATACTTCATATAGAAAATAATTGATTAGAATGCATACATAACCTAAAAGCATACATGTATTATGTGATATCAACTGTTAGTTTTAAAATTCATTTTACATACATTAAATTTAATTGAGTTATTTATGCATCCGAATATTTGCATTTTGAAATAGGTGTATTTGTTAATGTTCACTTATTTCGGCGACCCCTATATATTGGATAACGCTGTGTGTGGTACTTGAGGTTCATAATTACGAGCTTTAATTTTGATTTCAACTAATCTTGATCAGTTTCGCTTTAATTTGTGAGCATTTCAAACTTGGTGCGCCATCTCGTGCACAGATCTGGACGTCAATGTGTTTCTTTATGATTTTCCCTTTTTTCAGAGCTATTTCTCTTATTTATTGCTGCAGTACTTTATCTAAGTAATTATCAAATTTAATACATATACATATCATCTCACGTTTCTGCCTCCTATTTCGTATTTATTTGTCTACTTCTAATAATTAACAGCAAACTTCGCATATCTGTCTTGTGCGGTGGAAGTTATCTGTTAGAAATTTAGCACACGCTGAATTGTTCTAGTTCGATCTGACTAGCTTCTTCATCTATTAGTTCTTCTAAATGCTAGACATTTGTTGGTCAATATGATCAATATTTATACATAATTGATTGAAGACGGAGATACGTGTTGAAACTCCATAATTTACAAGTAAAAATTGAAATAAATTCAAATTGAGTTCAAAACAGTTTTATTTAATTCACAACAATTGTTTCACCCTACTAGGGCTTCATCAGGTGATGAATATTATAATACAAAATATTTGTAGACGTTCTTATATTATAAGAAAATAGATATTATTAGTAAACATTCGTTATTTAAAAATTGTATATACTGGGTGAGATATGTAGATGATATTTTGGTGTGTTTTAAAGGAACGGAGAGACAGTTAAATACACTTCATAATCATATTAACACTTTGCATGATAATATTAAATTCACCATAGAATTAGAAGAAAATAAAACAATTAATTTTCTAGACCTTCAAATATCACATATTACTGATACACACGAATTCGCTATTTACCATAAACCCACCCACACAGATATTACGATAGATTCTAACTCTTTCCACCCGATTAGTCATAAACTTGCTGCTTTTCACTCAATGTTATATAAATTAATCCATGTTCCTATGAATAAGATTAATTTTGATAAAGAATTAGATAGAATTTACACCATAGCTCAGAATAATGGTTATTCAAAAGAATTAATAAATAATCTCCTTCATAAAAAACAAAAATCAAAAATCATATCCGAAATTTATCCTATAGTCCCCCAAACTTACTTATCAAAATTTGCCTCTGTGACTTATATAGGTACACCTTCCATAAAAATAAAAACATATTTACAAAAAACAACAAACACATTAATTTCATTTCGTACAAACAACAAACTACAGAATCACATTAAAAATAATAAAGATAAAACTGACGCTTCTATAAGTTAAATTGCGAGTGTGGAAAAGCTTATATCGGACAAACTGGTAGATCCTTTTCCACGCGCATAAAAGAACATGAAAGAAGTTATAAATTACAAAAAACAGATTCCACATATGCAAACCACTGTATTGAACAAAAACATAAATTCAATAACAAGTTTGACATTCTACATATACTAGACAAGAGTAAAAAATTAAATTTATTAGAAAACCTAGAAATAAATAAATTAAACAAATTAAACCTTATTTTAAATGACCAACTAGAAGTGAATAATTCACCGTTGTTAAATTTAAATATTTAAAATCAACTTAATAATTCTTATAGTTATATATATATTTATAAATTGTTTAATTTTATAATAACAGTAAACAATCAGTTTTCAAAAATTTTTAATATTATTAATCATATTGTTATGTATATATATATTAAATATTACATTAAAGATATAAGTTACTCCCGCTCTTAACCTAATGTCACAAACTCCCCCCTCTTCATTTAGGAAAAGACATAAATAAGAACGTCTACAAATATTTTGTATTATAATATTCATCACCTGATGAAGCCCTAGTAGGGTGAAACAATTGTTGTGAATTAAATAAAACTGTTTTGAACTCAATTTGAATTTATTTCAATTTTTACTTGCAATATTTATACAATTGGCATCTTAAGTGATTACACAATAACAATATTAGCGGCGAAAGATTTGAAGAACGGCCTAGCCAGTCAATTGCTCTCACCCGACCATTCGAACGTACAGGCTATTTTCAAGAAATGACGAACAGTACGCACAATATGTGACGGGGCTCCATACTTTTGGAACCAAATATATAATATTTAGTAAGAGCGTTCTAAGTTTGTTTACTGTACCATTAAGGCAAAATGTTCCTTTATGAAAAACCAGTATTTGATTCACTAAATGAAGATGTTCTCTAATTAAGTAATTCGTTTTCATTTCACAAAACTGTCGCCTGCGATCTGCATGCAATATGAATTTTGTACGATTTTAGTTTAGCTGGTTTTGGGATTTCATGCTTTCATTTTTGGAAGATCTCGTAAAATTTACCAATTTCGTAGTAGACACGTGTCAATTTCATGTAATACTAGCTGGACAGGTGGCGAGATTAGTATTCTACCAAAAAAATAGCGACATCTATCGGACGGCAGCATATACCAAATCAATTTGGTTGACCACGCGAGCATATTGTGTACATATATACGTATCATGTCGGTTTATACAGAAAGATCGTAAATGGTTGACCGTGCCGCTTCATAGGCATGGTGTAATTGCCGCATATATCATATTCTAAATTGTATTTCGTCCGTGCGACATCTATTATTTTACGTATGAACTATTTTCAAGAATTTTTGTTAAATTTACTCGTTTTAATAACTCAAGGAATACATTCAATAACTGAAAATATCTTCTTTAAAAATAATTTAATACAAAGATCGATATTGCATTTAGGTAACATTACATATTTAGAAATATTATACCTAACAAATGTTCAAAATGAGATCCTTCATTTTGGAGACACACATTTATACGTCTTTTGAGAGAATTGAAAACATCTTGAATAATTTCTTCTGTTACACTGTTAACAGCATTTGTAATAGCATCTTGTAGTTCAGGTAATGCATGTAGTGGAGTCTTAAAGACAGTGTTCTTTAAATAACCAAAATCCAGAGTGTGATTCCTCTGGTGATTTACGAGGCCATCTATTTCTGCTAATCAGTCGGTAATTATTAAAATATCTTTGGAGGAATTCAATTGTAGCATGTGCAGTGTGAGCGGTAGCACCATCCTGCTGAAAATAGCCAAATTGTCTTTCATTGTAGTCAAGTTGTCTAATAAATGGTTCTAAAAGAAGTGTTCTATATCTATTGTATGCGTTTCTCAAAGCCTCTCGTCAACAATTTCTGTACAACATATACTTTACTGGATGTAGGTGTAGTTTTTTAGTGGCTTTATGGCATGTTCCATAAGATAGTCCTATATGAACATAAAATCAGAATTAATAAATTTTCTGTATATCAAACAAAGTAATATTTTACATGTCTGCGCTGATAGTCGCCTTAATGATTTCTTAGGACTCACGTCCAGCCGTTCTTGAATATCTTCTAGCACTTCTCCTGTTAGTAAAGCAGGTCACCAGAAGAGTGTCTCTTAGATATACTGCCAGTTTCTCGAAAACGACTAATACGAAGACGGTTGACATATCTTGCAAAAATATCATGTTGGAATTCCATTTCTGGGAATCGAGTGTGAAACTGTTGTCTTCATGAATCAGTAGAATATTTTCACTCTGTAACAGTTCTCCGCTACGAAAATAAGCCTCCACAATAAATAAACTTATCTTATTCTTCCGTAAATGGCATCGTTGATTACAACGCAACTTTAAAATTAAGCAAAAATGATAATGATATTCGTATAAACACAAAAAAAATAATAACTTACAGTAACAACGAAATGTGTCTTTTATTGCCTTGAGAAAGACAGTTTCTAAAATTCAATTAAACGCAGTAAACCAGGGGAAAGAGAAACGACAAAAAGCTTATATGACTGACAAATATGTATAAAAGCACAGAATATTGGATTGACAGCCACTTTAGCGAAATTAGATACAAACTAAATATTCATACTACAACAATGAACGTGTGGCAAACTCGTGCTAAAATTGATATATCGATGAAGCGGCACGGACAAGCATTTACGATCTCTCGGTATATATATATGAAATTTATTAATAACTTGACCACAGCGCCACCTATCAGGTTCAGAGTATCTGATTTTCTTTTTTGGCCCATCAATATAGAATTTGTTAATAACATGACTACAGCGCCCTCTATCGGATCCTAGCATAGCTATGAACCATTGTCTCGGCAAAACAAATTTATTGCATGACTCGCACCAATTTAGGTTGTAATGCGTTTTTCCAGATTTTTCTCCAGATCTTCCAGATTTTTTTTCTATTGAAAACATTCAATTAATTTATTTCCATCTCGGAAGCATAACGAGTAAAACAAAAAAAGAATCAACCAAATATGTCGTTCCTAGCGTTAGTTATGATCGAGAGTTATGATTTTGTAGTTCGTCGTGACTTTCCGACTTTCCTTTGTAATTGTTCCGAATTTATTTCTGAAAACTTTTCTAGAACCATAACGAACAAAATAAAAAAAGAATTACGTATATCCATTGTTCGAATCGTGAGTTAAGATCTTGAGATCATACAAAAATCCTATAGAAAAAGCACTTTCAGTTTTTCCAGAATTTTCCAATTTTTCTTTCCCTAAAACCCCTATTCGAACTACTACGAACATTAAAAAAAATAGCGAAATGGGTCCAGTACTTCTCAAATGATGCGCTAACCAACGAACAACATTTCCTTTTTATTTACATAGGTTAGTAAAACAACCTGATGGATATCATCATCTGTTGTTCTTGGATGTTCAAATTTCGGTAAATCTTTTAATTGCCGAAATGCTTCGTACTTCTTTTATTGTCTGATATAATATAGTTTAACTGTTTTGACGATATGGTTAGAAAGTGTGAATTTCTTCAAAAGAACTTTGACGGTCATCGTATTCACGCATTATCAAAACGTTAATACGATCCGATTATGTAAGTTGTATTGCCATATTTAATTATGAGAATATTCTTGATTTCGGTTTATTAGTATTTTTTTATAATTATTTGAGTTATTTCTGTTGAATAGAAACATCACTTTAATTTTTCTGAAAGTAGCTTATGAGACTGAATGTAAAAAATATACAGGGTATTCGATTTATAAAAATCAAGTTTGTAGCATTTACTGTTAAACAGGAAGTTGAAAGAAAGAAGAATGTCGTAAATACATTTGCTATTTAAGCTATACAACAATACCAATACAAATTTAAAAAATACGACTTTCTATACTAAACCTGTACATATTGTACGACCATGTTCTTCTTCTTCGTAGCACTACATTTGGACCTGGGCCTCCTATATTTTCTGCCTCCAGATATCTCGCTGCCTTGCTGTTGCCTTCCACTTCCAATTACGCACTTTCAGTAATTGTTTAGCGTCCTGCTCAATGTTGTCCACTGATCTCTGTCTTGGTCGTCCTCTTCAATCTTTGCCCCGCCCATTTCAATCTTTGTAATTTAATAAATTCGATAATATCTGGTTGTTTGTACTTCTGCTTTAATTCAAAGTTGTATCGGATTCTCTATTCCCCATCCTCCATCACCGGCCCCTATATTTTCCTTATGTTACCACTGTATGTTACCACTGGTCTTATCATGGCCTTGTAGATTGTAATTTTAGTTTTTCTTGTGACTGATTTGGAATTGAATATATGTACGAGTGAGAAGTAAGCTCTGTTTCCAGCTAGTATGCGTTGTTGTATTTCCTGTTTGATGTCATTCTCACTGTTAATTTGAGATCCCAGATATTTAAATCGCTGCACCACTTCGAAGTTATTATTTCCTATTGTGTAATTCTGGCCAATCCTTCTTCCTGGTTTCAGTGGTAGTAGTTTGGTCTTTGTTTCATTGACCTTCAGCCCGATCTTACTGGCTTGTGTTTCTAATTTATTAAACACTTCATTGATTTCTCGTTCTGTTCTGGCCGCAGAACGATGATGTTAGAGGTTATATGTTATAAAAAATTTGAATATACAACAATAATATCTTATAGATTTGATTATTTTTGTTCCACATACACTCACTAATAACGTACTATATCAATGATGGACGTGTGTTAGTAATACTTTTATTAAAATATGAATAAGGGGTGTTAGATTGGTTCAAACTGTATTTTCACGTTAAACAACAGTACTCCCTGTTTATTCCACGTAAAATTATTTAATCAAGTCCCTGTTCTAAGTACTGGTTTTTTAACTCATTGAAGTCATTAATAACAAGTAGGCGCCAATAATACATATAAAGTAAGAAAATAGAAAAAAAATAACTCGAGAATTAATCATGAAAGAAAAATAAACAATATTAATTCAGACCCAAGGCACATAAACAAAAATAGACATAAATATTATTTTATTTAAATATTTATAATTCTCACATTTAAATATTAATAGATACCTAATAAAGGCTCTATGTTATCTACCGATAAAGTTATCAGTTATTTATTTGAAATACTTAGTGTCAACACGTTTTATAATCGTTTTTTAAAAATATTTTACACATTTGAAATAATTGTAATTTTTTTTTATTGAAAAGCAAGTTTAATAACAAAAATCGTCACACATTTTCATCGCCATTTACTATTTTCAATGTACACAAAATAAAAATAAATAATTATTGTTATTATTAAAACGCATCGAATTTTCCCTGTATATTACATTAATATTCATAGATATTTTAACATTTCCATGATTTGTTGCATGGTTAGATAGATTATGTAAACAATTTCCTTTCTGTAGTACATCGAATCCGATAGGTATGTGTGGGTTATCTCGAATAAATAGTTTAATAGTATTACACTAATTTTAATACGCATTCTCAATTACTGTTTCAAATTGTTTACTAACTATACAGTAAACATACTTCTCACTATTAAACCTGAAATTACGGTAAGGCACGTGCTCACTTATAGCTGCGTAAAATGTATTATAAAATATTTTAACAGCAACTTACCTCGTATGTCGTCCACGCATATCTGCAAGTCTTCTCTGAAGGCCGGTAGATGAGAATGACATTGGCAAATACACGAGTTCTTGTCAGTGTATTGTGGAGGAATGCCCGCCGTCCCGCTGCTCAAGCCTACGCAGGTGTCTGTATCACATTCGACACCTGAAATAAAGCGAGAGAAAAATTATACATATGACAATCTCACTGGACCAATGCGATATTAACCAATCTATATGACTTCCTGGTCAACTTCAAAAGGACAAAGCATATAAAATTGACATCTTATGTACGTGAAAATGTACGCACGATAACAAAATTCTGGATGTTATGGCGGTAATTGTAAGAGCTTGGTAATATTGTCAAGTATTGAAGCTAATAAGCGATTAAATTTCTTCGAAATTGGTAATAACTTTTAATACCTCTTTTGTATTCTACAGTTGTTATTCACATGAGAGCCGTAAATTAATTTTGGTTTCCCTTATAATTAAATAATATATAAGCCTAATTAGTTTCGCTAATTTACAAACAATTACTACTATATAAAAGCTTTTTAAATAATGACATAACCTCTTTGACCATAAGCTGAAGTGAATGAATTTTATTTTTAATTTTTGGTTCGAATGCTTACGTGAGAAGTTTCACCAACATATTTTTAATACATAAATTGATAATTTAATATGCACAAATTGTCCCAAATTGAACTGGAGACAAATGGGTTAAATACTGTTCCAAAAATTATCTTAATTATCTTAATCTTAATTTAACAACATCGAAATGTTATTAAGTATTTAAGTTACAACAACTACAAAATTTTGTTAGTTGTTGTAAGTGGTGGTGTTGAAATAAAGCCAGCCAGTGGAGTAAAATATATAGTTTACTTTCTATTTTAAGATATTACAAAAGAACATACGCAATTAGCGAACAACTTGCTTACTATAACTAACTTCACCTAGTTCACATGTATATTCAAGTACCCGGCAAATTCAAATAAGTTTGATTGTCCATCAACACCCCCTTTCAATGAAAGCTTCTTGAAAATCATATAACACTCCTAATTTTTCTCTTAAAAACAAAAATTAAAATGGTACTTGATATCTATGTGTTTAACTCTTTAGTGATCCAAAGGATCCTTTGCTATACTGATTATCTTCATATATCTTTACTGTATCAGTATTTATGCCTAAATCTAATATCAAACGCTTTAGCCAGATTGCCTCTGTTGTGGCACTACACAATGACATGCTTCGGCTGATGACAAGGACACAACTGGTTGTTTTCTAGTTACCCACGAAATCGTATTTTCAAAAACTTTAAATAAGTAACCAGTAACAGATCGTCTATCTGTATCATTTCCCCAGTCTGCGTCCGCATAACCAACCAAAGGTTCAGGAGCCAAATTCCTAGAAAGTGTCAATTCAAAATTAATTGTATGTTTAACATATCTCAGGACTCGTTGTAAATATATCTCAGAACTCGTTGTAAATAATGATAGTGTGTCTCTGAAGCACAGTTTTGAAAATGGCTAAAGTAACGAACTGCAAAACTTAAATCTGGTCTAGAACATAACATGAGATACATTAAACTACCTATTAATGCCCTGAAAGGTTGTTCGGTTAAAATCTCACTTTGTTTTTCCAATTTTAACTCTGTTTCTATAGGTGTTTTTACATCTTTACAATTTTTCATATTAAATTTACGTAAAACACTCAAAATGCATTGTTTCTGGCTAAACTTAATAATTCCATCATGCATAGTTATATTTATTCCAAGAACATGTGCCCAAATCCTGCATTTCGAATTCTTTAAAATATGTCTTTACTTTATCTATTTCTGACTTACTATTTGGACAAATAATTAAATCATCTATATATTTCAAAAATTTTACATTCATTTAAATGTTTAACATAAAGACAATAATCATTTTGCGATCTGTTAAAACCCAATTCTAAAACAAAATTATTAAATCGCACATTCCAACACCTACCACTTTGTTTTAAACCATATATAGGGGCTTCTTTAATTTACACACTAAATTATGTCCTTCCTCATAACCCTGGGGTTATTTCATTAAAACTTCTTGAAAATCTCCATTTAGGAAAGCTGTTTTCACATCCATTTGATGTATAAACATGTTTTCCTGATTTGCCACTGCTAGAACAGTTCGTATAGTAGTATGTTTGGCTACAGGTGCCTTGCTTTGTATCTTGTCACTTTTCCATTTTCATCAGTTTTTAGTTTGAACACCCACTTATTGTCAATCAATTTGGCTTCTTGTGGTTTTTCAATCAATTCCCATGCGTTATTCTTGAAAAAGGCTATTCTTCAATAGCCTTTTTCCAGTGTTCCCTATCTGATGATTTTTCTATTTCTTCCATTGTTTCTGGAATTTTTTCTTCTTCTGAATTTTCAAAATTATTTGCCTCATTGTTTACTTCTCGCTCAAGTTCATTATCACTTTCATTATTAACTTGGTCATAAAATGATATTTGTTCCTTTAAATTACTATTCCCATTGAAAAGAACGTCTGTCGCAATTATTATTCTTTCTTGTTCAGTGTCCCATAATCTATATACACGATTGGCATATCCAATCATTATTCATTTTCTTGTCTTGGAATCCAGTTTTGACCGCAATACTTCAGGTACATGTGCATAACTCTTGCATCCAAACACTCTTAAATTCGTTAAATTTACCTTCTTATTTAGCCATAATTCTGCAGGAGTTTTATGCATAATTGTTCTACATGGACTTCGATTACATAAGTATACTGCCGTCTGTACCGCCTCACCCCAGAAACATTTGTCTAGACTAGCATTTATAATCATACTTCCTTGGAATCAAGGAAATAACAGGTACAACCCGCTATAGCTATCTATTCCAAATTTTGCATTTAGTGGTATAATCTTCCTCTTGAGAATTGATTAGATTTAGAGCAAAATCGGCAGACAGGAAGTAGTAGTATACTTCAGTGAAAAAATCGAATTTTGCCAATATTTCGTCAACTACTAAGTTTAGACAAATTTATAAAGAATTCATATGTACTTAAAATTGAAATTGTGAACAACTTTATTAAAAAAGTTTTTCGAAATTCCTACCGGAAGTAGATTTTTTACTCTTATCGAAAATCAGTTTTTTGCAAATATTTTGCTAATCATGCTTTTTAGACAGGTACGTTACGAGTATAAAAGTATTTAGAACTTAATTTTCGATACCTTTTGTATAAAAAAAAAAAAATCAAAATTCGGATCGGAACTAACACTTTTACTCTTACCGAATAACGATTTTTTGCAAATATGTCGTAAATTATGCACTCTATATATATTTATGAAGAGTACAAAAGTATTTAGAATTGGATATGGAACATTTTTTGTATAAATAAAATTTCAAAATTCGGACCGGAAGTAATAGTATTTTCTGTTTTAGGTTTTAAAACAGCTCGAGGAGTTTACATGCCGCATTATACCCGTGTACCAGGATTTTCTACAGTTACATGTTTAAAATTTACATGCATAATACGATATAACTTTACGACATAACTTTAAGACTTTTGCCCGTATTAAGGTATTTATGCACAACATTTTCTATATTTCTTCTTGAAAAATAATTTTAAATTTTAAAGCGCCCTTTTTCTTATCTATCTTTGCAATCATTTTTAATTCTCCCTCTAATATTTTTTTTCTTGTCTGCTAACCAATAATCATCCGAAATATTATTTATTTATTGGATTCTATTATCTGGAAATATTGTAATATTAGTTGTATTTATTTAAGTGTATACCTATACACAAACAGATTTTTAAATTCTTGATAAATTACAAAATAATATACATTTCATTACTAAAAATGTATATTTTATGATTTTTTTTAAAATTTTATATTATTGTTTATTTTTGAATTAATATAATCATTGAATGTATTTAACTTCTGTTTCCATCACTGAATATTATATCATTATAATATATTGCTTTACTTTTGCAGTTTTTATTTATACTAATATGTTAATTTATCGAAATAAAGATTATTATAATTTCATTATTATTATTATTCATACGAAATTGTAGTCGTTTGAAGGTGTACATCGTGCAAATCAAAAAGAGGAACTGCAGTTTAATTCATCTTATTTCCCATAATATGTAATCGAGATTTGGCATTTTTGCAGTGCGAAAATCCTAACAGATAATTATTACCTCGGGTATATTAATTCAAAATTACACGACTCGACGTAACTGTATCTACCTATGAAAAATTTTGTGCAACAGAAAGCTATTAATGGAAAGTTATAACCAATGTTCTTCGCTTTTTGTTTTTCATTTTATAAAACAAAATAGGCGATTTAATAAAATTGTATCAGCCGCTTGGCACTAACTTTACAGTTAGATGAAATCTTTCGGTCTTACGTAGTATAAGTATACATATATTTACGATGAACGAATGAACATTTTCACGCAACAGTAACGTTTTAAAAACATAATCCGCCCATAAAACAGATCACTTGTCAATATCTAAAAGACTTTAAGCATATAGTTAGAAAATACATATGTATCTATTTAGAATTTTAATACTTATATTAAATCTAAGATATATACATAAGATTTTTATAGCAAACGTGTTAAACGCCTACATAACAAGGTTCTCTAATTGAACTTATTTTTATAGTTTATTGTATTGGGGCATATAAAGAACACCAATTAATATTGAACAAAATTGTGACGCGGCGAATGTATTTAAGAACAATAATTAATTGCGGTTCCCAGTATTAAAAAAAATTAAGAAAACTGACTAAAATCAGAGTTAAAGGTTTCGCAAAATTTAAATGCTTTCATCAGAGACAACGCTGAAGAATAGAATTGAAAAAAATAATTTATTGGTCTGTAAGTTATACATACCTAAGTATTTTGGACAATTCGTGGTATCAAATATAAATAAAATACAAGATATCATAAAATATTTCATCATTAAGGCACAAAATGACGGACGCAAGCTATGGAAATAAATAAAAGGAAAACAGCATGTTAAAAACTATATGTTTTTTTTTATAAATAGTGAGACAAACTGATCCACGAAGTATATGTAACCCTCCAATAAAATATTCTTCACTTTTATTTTAAATTACCTTTGATTAGTACATTTCCTCATGTCCGAAGTAATCAGATTGTAAAAATGCAGACCTTGGGACAACAGATTTCTCTTGGTTATTCTTAATTTATTTGACGCAATTGTGTACTTGTTTTTATTGAGAAATGTTTATGAATATCAGAATTCTTTGAAAAGCAGTCTCGATATTTATGAATGTGACATAAAAGTACCAATATGTGAATTGAAGGTAGAGGAAGTATAATGTACTTATGTATGGTGTACAGTAGATCTTGTGCCCGCTAAACACCTTATAATCCACTTTTGCGGCAGGAACACCTCATCTGCATGCGTCAACCCACCCAAAAACACAACCCAACAAAGAAGCTTTGAATGTACAGGTCTAAAATAATATGCGATTACTGGGATAATAAATGTAAGTTTCTACTTGAAAACACGTTCGTCAAGTTTTGATATTACACTTAAACACTGCTCCTTCCAATTTAAGTTTTCGTCCAAACTAATATCTATAAGTTTACGCTACTTTTATACTACAGTTGAAAATTATTGGAAGCAATGAGTTTGTTAAATTTGTTATTACTTTGAAGTATCGAAAATGAAAAACTGGTTTTATCGAAGTTTATAGGTACACACTTTATTCCGTCGATCTATTGACGCAGCGAGCATATCTAGCGAAGCGAGTGACTAACGAGTTTTTCGTAATATTCAACTCAATGAGTACTTTATCGGTAAATACTTGTATTTTTATTTTCCAAGATAAACTCAACCTTGTTAAATAAAATGTGTAATATTTTTCAATGTAGTTTCATGAGTCTCTAGTAAAACAAAGGGATAATGGTTGTTATTAACCTACTATATTTATTGCCTTACCGTTAGCCTCAAAAGTATCTCCACTGTTGAGTCTCGTAATTGTTGCAATGCTACTTCCGTCAAAGTTTAGTAGACCTTGAATATTGCCAGGAAGAACGACTTCCAGTAGTAGTATGGTTAGAATATGGACGAAGTCCATTTGTAATAGACATTTCTATCTGAAACAAAAATCTAATTATTATGCAACCAGGAAGAAAACAACGGGGGCTTATTGCTTATTTTGTTAATGATTTGCTAATTATGTATGTCGATAACGTGTTTAGTAAAAGCTCCATGGTACATATTGGTATATTTGACAGCGTACTATAGATATGTGTTTTTAATGCAAAATGTTTTCTTCTGCAATTTTGTCGTTCATCTGATCTGATTTAAAGACACCAACTGTTGAGATTTTGTATCTGGCAACGAACGTCATAATTATGTCACTAATGGCGGGAAAATTTCAAAATAAGTGTCACCTATTAAAATCAATATATTCAGAACTTATAGAAACATTGTTAATTGTTTCATTATCATTATTCCAACTTTATAATAATTCTCTTAATTATTCGTTTGTAAAATGAACTCAGATATTTATATTTCATGAAGAAGGCATACCTGAAACTTCTAATGAAAAATTTTGTGATTTGAGACTTTTTGTATATGTATTTTTCCTTGAAATAGCAAAGTCGTTGAACAAAGATAGCTAAAAAGTGACTGCTTCCGTTATTAATTATGTGGTCAGCGAATGAATTGTTGACCAGTGCCCTTATATTTCAGCAGTTAATTTGAATTTATAACCATTTACAAATACAAAATAATGGAATGTCATGTTTTACAATTTATGGCATACGTATGTGACATAACCCTTAAATATTGTGACAGGTGCCATTTAGCAAAAAGTGGAAAATAAGCATCGGCTAAAAACTGACAAACGATGAGGTGCATTAGCAGGTAGCATATATTTAATTCTACTACACTGAGAGGAAAACTTCTTGGTCACACGGTCAAAATTGCGCATGCGCTAGAAATAATTTTTCTAATTTATATGTATTTGTTTTTCACATAGATGCACTGGTAAATGCAATGCAGATAAAAATTGTAGCTTGAAAAAATATTGCATGAAGCATCTCACAAAATACAAACAGTTATATCATAACTTCATCGTATGTCCAAATTCTGGATGGGTTACTTTTTAGAAAACTTTTTATTGTAGTCCTTATTTTTGTCATTCAAGAATTGGAAAATGTGTTACATAACTTTATAATATGACACCTAAATGAATTCATATTTCTTTAGCATCGGAAGTATGGTTATTTTAAGTGTTTATGTCTTGTGTTATGTCGCCATAACACGATGGTAAAAATTTATTTATTTTTATCTCAGAAAAACATTAAACATTTGAATATATATAGGGTGTTTCGGAATTGCACGGTACTATTGTAGGTACTTGTTCTCCAGCATAAACTAAACAAAAAAGTCCATATAAACATATGTCTCAAATTAATTGATTACTAAGATATTGGAGCATAAAGATATTTATTTAACAATACAACATCCAAAAGAACTGTTTAAAGTGGCCACTGTTTTGTTGAATGCGGCATTCAGCACGACAAATTCATTCTTCTTTGGCACTTCGCATAGCATCAGGCCGATTCTTGATAGTTGCTGAGGCTTCCACAATGCGATTACTAAACTACCGATCTAACGGCGTTAGATCGGGAGATCGGGATTCATCAGAGTTTAGTAATCGCATCGTAGAAGCGGCAGCAACTAACAAGAATCGTCCTGATGCTATACAATGTGCTAAAGAAGCATAAAATTGTCGTGCTGAATGCTGCATTCAACAAAACGGTGGCCACTTTAAACAGTTCTTTTGGATATTGTATTGTTAAATAAATATATTTATGCTCCAATATCTTAGTTAAAAATTAATTTGAGATATATGTTTATATGGACTTTTTTGTTTATTTTATGCTGGAGAACAAGTACCTACAATAGTGCCATGCAATTCCGAAACAGCCTGTATGTATTGATTTCTAAATGTTCATATTTCAAGGTTTATAAAAACGGATCCACAAGAATTGGTTCTCTTAGTGTTGGAAAACGTATTATAATTGTTTTCATGTAAATTAGAATCTTCTCAAATTCGACTATTTGTCGGCCCTGAACTCTGTGTCTCTGTACTGTGAAGACACCTAGTTAGTTAACTGAGCAATTCTTCACGCTAATGCCAAAGAGCATTCTTCAAGCTACTGTAAATCGATAAATAACTACGTGCCGCCCTGAAGATGTTCCTTGTGTGGACGAAACGTCGGGATCTACGCTAAACTTGACACGATTCCAATCCGGAAACCAAGATATACAATTTGGAAACGATCGCGGAATACTACACGCGGAGCTACTTTTCCCTAATTGCTGTCGTAAGATATACATATTATGCCTTCAACACAAGAAAAAGTCAAAACATATACCCACAAAGAGAGAATTTTGCTGTGTAGCTTGGTGATGAACAGGATTGATTGCATTTTTTGTCCACTCATTCATTATGCAGATTGGGTGTTAAAATCGAAGTTGTCACGTTAAAATGCAAAATGTCAATAAAAATCTCTGTATAATATCTTTGTGGTGGTAGAGAAATATCGGTATTTAATAAAATATGATAATTTTTCCTTAAAAGATTAGTGATTTTATGAGCAAATAAACATATTTAATAGGTATAATATGTATAAGTGTATTTTATGTGGATTCTTGAAATTACACCGAAGTTTATATATAAAATGTTCCTTGAATAAATTACATTTAAATAAAACTTAATTATTTTTTTATTACTCTTTAAATGAAGTTGTTGAAATCATTACTGACACAAAATCGATACAGAATAAAAGATTTTCTACTAAAAACATCTACTTCATATTAAAATTATTAAAGGAAATAATCGTCCAAGTGTTTGAGTTAGTATTGAAATCTTTCTTTTCGATCTACATGCTCAGCGCAAAGAAGTTAAATTCATTCGAGTATCGAAGATCACTTAATACGATAAGTACATAGAACTGAAAAATTAAAATTCGCAAAAACTGATTTCATTTTCCTCAGTAGTCCTCTGGGTAGCGAACACAATCTGTCACTTATTTCGTTAATGTCATTATTGGCACTAAAACATAATGCTTTTCTGATATTTCTCCGGTATCATCAGAGTACAATAGTGATAGCATGGTATTAAAGTTTTGCTGCAGGTCATGTATAAAAATTAGAAACAGCATAGGGCCTAATACTGGTCCCTGTAGGAGTCTCGCTTTTCCACACCAAATTTTGGACACAAATTAAGTAAAGTGCTGTAAGGTCCGTAGAAAACAGTTACATAAATATTTCTGAATAAAAAATAAATCAAACGACGTAAGATCTTTCTAGCAGAAGACATCATGAAGCAGTTTCAAAAAGTAACTAAAATAAATTATTCTTTTTAATCTAACGAGTGTATACATAAAACGTTTTTATACTAAAAATAACTAACACTGCTTTAAATGCATAATAACTGCTATACAATATAGAGGGTATATCACAACGAGAATTCGTTAGAACAATTATTGAGTTGAGTTTTGAAATTTTGCAAATACTAGTTTCGCATTACGCTCTTTCGATTTAAAATAGTTTAAAATTATCGCTTCTTCCGGTTACACCGGAAATGGATATCAACTTTCTTATTTTAAATGGTGTACCCCATTTCTAATAATTGATTCGTATTTTCGACTTAATTTTAAGGCCAGTTTGTCTAATACACTTTGACTCTTTCGCAGTATTTCAATTTTTGAAATAATTGATAAGTGCAGCCTATTACTCATAACAGCATTCCCAATAATTCAATGCATGCACAGATTTAAAATTATAGGTAGTTATTTTACAAAGTATACAGCTTCAAATGCGGTATTATAAACATTTCAAAATAATATATGGTGATCAGAAAACAATGTTAAGCATTCCATCCAGAAAATATCAATACCTTCTTATTTTTCATTAGCAACCTAGATTTTTTCAACTTAATTGGATTCCAAGTTAAAAATTAGGGACAGTATGTATTTACTTCCCTATAACTAAACGTTTTCGTTTGGAGTGATTTTGGAAAATGTATCAATTCCTTTAAAGTTCTATTTTGTATAATCAATTAGGCTATGAAAATTCATGTAAATAAATAAAAACAAAACAACTCATTGTTTAATTTAAGTTCTCATAGTATAATCAATTAGGCTATGGAAATTCATGTAAATGAATAAAAACAAATTGCATGCGTATTATCTGTCATTAGTAAGGTATTTACTGGCCAAGACCTACTAAGAGTATCTTAAGCAATCTTTTAAAAAATTGCATTTCCTTAGGATCATTCTTGCCGAAGCACCCAGAAGAAAACTCGTTGTTGATAGTGAAAATGTGGAGGTAACAGCACTTGCTTACTTTACAACACATCCTAGTCACTCTCTAAAGGATGCAGAAGCTAAAGTAGGTGTATCCAGAATGAGCAACAAGACGACGATATCACATAAAATGTTACATGGCAGACGAAGCGATGTTTTGTAAAAATGGAATATTTAATCGACACAATAGCCATTCTTAGTTGAAAGATAACCCTCGAGTTGTTAGGCAACTACGTTTCTAAGAGCTTTGGAGTTTCAATGTATTTTATGCTATTAAACATGACAAAATATTGGCTTTGCATTTTTATGAAGAAAATTTAAATAGTGAGCGATTTATTTACATATATAACGCCCATAGCTTACTTTATTTGGGGCTATGTTAAAGATAAAGTATACAGTATAGCTGCTACCACCAAAGAAGATATGATGGCCAGAGTGCGAGGCGCGCTCAATAATCGAGACGGTAGAATGATACAGCATACCATACGTACGAACATTACAGAAAGAATTTAGAGTGTGTTTAGATAGAGGTGGTGATGTGTTTGAAAACATAATTTAAGTTTTTTAAGACTAATTATTCTTGATATTGTCAGTTTTCATTTAAATGTTTTAGGAGGTTATTAAACAATGAGTTGTTTTGTTTTTATTTATTTACATGAATTTTCATAGCCTAAGTGATTATACAAAATAAAACTTTAAAGGAATTGATACATATTCCAAAATAACTCTGAAACGAAGACGTTTAGTTATAGGGAAGTAAATACATACTACCCCTAATTTTGAACGTGGAATTCAATGAAGTTGAAAAAAAATTAGGTTGCTACTTAAAAATAATATTCTGGATATAATGTTTAACATTGTTTTCTGATCACCCTGTTATTATTTTGAAAAGTTTATAATACCGCATTTGAAGCAGTATACTTTCAAAATAATTACCTAGAATTTTAAATCTGTGCATGCATTCAATTACTGCGAATGTTGTTATGAGTTAATAGCCTGCAGTTATCTTTTTTTTTACAAAAATAGAAATAATTCGAAAGAGGCTAACTTCTGAGGCAAAGTTTATTGGATAAACTAGTCTTAAAATTAAGTCGCAAATCAGAATCAATCATAAAAAATGGGGTAATCCATTTAAAATAAGGAAGTCGATATCCATTTCCGGTATAACCGGAAGAAGAGAAAATTCGAAAGTATTTTAAAAGGAAACGCGAAACTAATATTTGCGAAATTTCAAAACTCGACTCTTATTAGCTTTCTATATTGTTCTAACGAAATCTCGTCGTGATATAGCCTGTATAGTTGAATATCTTCTACTTTTACAACTTGTATGTATATACCTGCAATATAAAGTTAGAACGTGTTGTTATCATATATACAGCAAGAGCGCGCGAGGTATGATCACCCGATGGTATACGTAAACTCGCATCTAAACGTGGTCCGATAATACATATTAGAGTTACGGCACAACATACTAGCATTGCCTGCTCATATTCGAACTCATAGTGATCTGATTATTTTTTCGCAGATTGACAAAAAGAACAAATTAAATTTTCTCTTTAAATGATGACGATTGCTTAGATAACTAAGTCGATAATAACGCGAAGATTGTAATACTTATAACGTAATTATGATTATCCTTATGAAATTAAATAATAATGTAGTTGTGTAAAAAGTTATAGCAGTACAACTGGGTTTTAGAATGAAATAAAAACAACCCGCCTGAAACATCTGCAGAATAAACTAAGATGTCTAGAGAAAAATAAATAAATAGAAATTTCATGGTAAAAAAAAACTATAAATAAGTATAACAGAAATACCATAAAATAACAGAAAAACCTACGTGCATTCCTCTTTGCAGCCAGTACGCAACTGATGTAAATATCTATATCTGGCGAACACAGCTGGCGGAGATCAATTTTCCGAATATACGTCCGAAGAATATCGACTGGTATCGGGTGATCATACCCCGCGCGCTCAAGCTGTATACATATTCCAAGGATATCATAATTAATAATTTATTTATTGAACCACATTAAAGTGAAAATTATTTTGTTCGCCTGAGGCTTCTGTTTATGTATTTAATCTTAATATCATCTTAAGATGTATACACATAGATACAAACACACATATGTGTTTTTGAAATGCATTCCACGAACGCGTGCGCGTTAAAAGACGAATAAAACGCGTCAAAGAAGTGAGATGATGGGTTGAGTTAGTTCATCAAGGAAGCGTACGTAAGCCTCGGGTCGGTTTGCATCGATTATCTATTAAATTCAAGTTTTCCAATGACAGTACTTCAAGTAAATAAAAATAATATTTTACGCCTGGTTGTTCTACAACAAGTTCTGCACGAACTAAAAATATTTACTAGTTTACATGATGATCCACAACTGTGCAATGAATAAAAAAAAGAAACGAATATTAGTTTTGCATTACAGTCGATTCGTTATACACGACATAGCCGCGCGTTTGATCTTGCGAGCGCGCATAAATATTCAATTCCAAAGAACTGTTGGTGGTGATCTTGCCTTGTTTTTCTCCTCTTTTATTCACGTAATAATTGAATCTAAACCGTTATCGATTAGATTGCGCGGCTCGCCACGGGAAAATCATTTAATTATGGGCATTGTTGGGTTTAGCATCTTCTTTTAATTAATTCCCTCCCACATTATAAATTAACGATTGTTCAAAAGTAGAGAAATATATGTACGTACATACATCATATTATTTTTGAATTCACTCTAACGGTGAAGCGGATATACATATACATATGATGTAGTAGTTTATATCTAACAACAATGGCAGATATATCTATATATAATGACTCGTTTTTATCAGCGCTAATTAAGTCTCTTGTGTGGATACATATGTGTAAAAATATATGTAATTCAATATGACACTAAAATATTTAATACATTAATTTTTGCCCAAACTAAATTTAATTCTAAGATAAAAAACGAGGAAGTTATTCGGACGAGACGTGTCCCTCCTCCAGGAAATTTATTCCCTCAGTAATTACTTTCTAAATTTTTTTCCATTCATATTGGGCAAGACTTATTTCTACAAAAATCTTCTACAAGAGAAACAAGAAAAATGAGTGTGCTTAAAACCACACGGCAGAAGTGAAAACTTCATCAAGGCGAGGTTAACAATACGAAATACACGCGTATAATATTCAGTAACGTATTAAATAAAACGTATTCGCACATTTATTACATTTGCACAAGAACACGCGTATAATATTCAGTAACGTATTAAATAAAACGTAAACCTCAACCATCCCCGTATCTAAAATTTCACATTCATACGTCAATTTTCCAAAAATTCTTCCGCTATTTTTTTTGTTTTTGACATTTTGACTTTGGATTCGTGATCGGCGATCTAAGACACCCCCGTATCTAAAATTTCACATTCATACGTCAATTTTCAAAAAACTCGTCCGCCATATTGTTTTTTTTTGACATTTTGACTTTAGATTCGTTATCGGCGACCTAAGACACCCCTGTATCTAAAATTTCACATTCATACGTCAATTTTCAAAAAATTCTTCCGCCATTTTGTTTCTTTGACATTTTGACTTTGGAATTGTGATCGGCGACCCCCAAAACCCCCGTATCTAAAATTTCGCATCCATACATCAATTTTCAAAAATCTCGTCCGCCATTTTTTTTTTGACATTTTGACTTTGGAATCGTGATCGGCGACCTAAGACACCCCCGTATCTAAAATTTCACATTCATACGTCAATTTTCAAAAAAGTCTTCTGCCATTTTGTTTTTTTTGACATTTTGACTTTAGAATCGTGATCGGCGACCCCCAAAACCCCCGTATCTCAAATTTCACATCCATACGCCAATTTTCCAAAAACTCGTCCGCCATTTTTTTTTTGACATTTTGACTTTGGATTCGTGATCCGCGACCTAAGATACCCCCGTATCTAAAATTTCACATTCATACGTCAATTTTCAAAAAACTCTTCCGCCATTTCGTTTTTTTTGACACTTTGGCTATGGATTGGTGATCGGCGACCTAAGACACCCCCGTATCTAAAATTTCACTTTCATACGTCAATTTTCAATAATACGAAATACACGCGTATAATATTCAGTAACGTATTAAATAAAACATATTCGCACATTTATTACATTTACGCGAGCGGTTATTTCGTTTTGTCGGTTCGGACGTATGTGTATGTATAAATAGACGATATAAATACTCGCTTACGGTCCCGCGCTTGGTCTGATGGTAACGTGTCGTCTTCATACCCGTGCGGCTCGGGATCGAATCTGTTCTGGAACATGAATTTATTTATTCATTTAAATTTCAATTTAATTGAAATTAAATACCTCTACATATATGATATATTTATTTATCTTGTTCCCTTAGCCGACTTTACCCGAACGAGCGTTACACATATCCGAGCGTTACATATCTGAGCGTTGCAGTCAGTCTTGTTTAGTGCCTACAATCAAATCAGCGTAACGCGCCTACAGAAGTTTGCACTTCAATAGGTTTGTTAATCTTGGCATATCTAGTCAAATTCAAATCGAACTAATCATTTTTGAATTGTGAAGCAAAACTATAACAAATGGAAAGGTTAACATAACATTACAATATAATTTGCAAAAGAGTTTCAGATTATAACCAGAGCTCTGCCTACAATGCGCGCTCGGTTGAAACTGTTCGTGCCTCTAGATGCAACATCAATATTTTATTGAAAGCCCGCTCTTCCAACACACATGGCTTCTAACTTCAATAGGCACTATTCGGCTCCATTTTTGTTAATTTAGACGTAAGTACTGGATATTCCACTTTTTCATTATTTTTGTATTTATTTGCTCATGTAGATATAGATATTTTGCTGCTTTTTTCTTATCTCTTGGCTCACGTGTACTTTTTTTGTTTGTTTGTTATTATTGTATAAAATGATGTTATTATTATTATTATAAAGCATCATCATAAATCTTTGGATGTGTTATATACATCCGGCACAATTTACTAATTATAACATTTTTTAGGTGGAGAGTCTCAATAAACGATGGTCCATAAATTCATCCTCTATGAATATTGGTTTTAAATCTACATGACAAAGAGTAATGTCTGCTGATAATCTTACGCCACTGGTATATATTCTAGACAATTGCATACAAATTTGTTGGCGTCTAGTTTTCTGCACCCGTTCGTGGTGAATCAAGTCCCATCTGACCTATACCAACACGCCTAAAGTTTGTTTCATCCATATATGATGTAAGAGTTGCTGTACATAATCATGTCGTCTTTATTTTTTATTGTCGGTATTGGTTTTCTTCTGGTACTCTACGAATATCTTTTTGTGCATACATTAAACCATAGGTTCCCAAAGTGGGCGATAACGCCCCCTTGTGGGCGCTACAGGTCTAAAGGGGGGCGGTAAGAGACCCAGAAAAAAATGGGGGCGTTGTGTAAAGGCTTAGGGGGCGATTTGTAATTTCATCTAGAATCTAGGAGGACTCTTAGACACCGACTGAGCTCTCGACTCTCGACTAGGGATGGGCGATAAACATCGATGTTCATTGAACATCGATATTTTAGGATCGATGTTCGATGTTTTTGCATCGATGTTTGCAATTTAGATTTATCGATAAACTATCGATGTTAGAAGAAATATAGTGAACATCGAACTTTTAAGCTTGACAAAATGTATTTGCACTAATCACAAAATAAAACAGCGTCCTCTGTTGACAAATACAAAAATGTTTCCAAATTAACAGCTCACATACAGGCTACGAGGATGTTAAATTGTCTACGAATAAAAGAAGTATTTAAATTACACAGTGCTATATCATATAAATTCGAATATTTCATTTTAGGCTCTTTTAAATATTACTCAGTATAAATATTTAAATAATATATAATTAAATACATAAATTTATAGTACTTTTAATGTGCAGAATAAAAGTTAAATTATGTATGCATGCAGAATAAGTGAAGGAGGTAAACGTATTTTCATAGAAAAATAAGGGAGATAGACATTACCGATGTATACTTCTTCGGGAAATTCCCTAGTGCGTACAATCATACACGACGATACACGTATTAAATGCAAGATGACACATCAGAAATATAAAACCATATCCATATGTATCTCGGTATTTGCCAGCGTAGTCAAAAAAAAATGCAAGACTATAAAATCCCAAATAAAAATCGTTCTCTTAAAAAGCTTTGATACACGTAAATGTATATATTTTTTAAGTATCAGACGATTTAAGTCATGTGGTTGTTTCATGCGTAATTGCATAATATTGTTTTTTTATATAGTTTTTTTTGAGTAGTTTCTAAAGTTAACTACATATTATAAATGTATATATTTCTTTTATTATTTTTTTTGAATAGTGATATCTTTTATATCATTTTGTTAAGGACGTAAATTAATTAAGTTATAATAAAGTTTTTGTTAAACTGCCAAAAAATAAATCTATAAATATAATTATCGATGTTTAAAAACATCGATGTTTGGTAGTCGATACTTTGCAACCATCGATGTTGATCAACGATGTTAACATCGATGTTTGATATCGATGTTTACCCACCAATGTCCCATCCCTACTCTCGACTACAGCTTGTGAACATCAACTAATATTAATTAAGAGATTGCTCAAACCAACTCGGTTCGATATTTCTCTCCGAGTAGTTCATATATCTGTCCTGTTTTATTGAATAAATAAAATAAAAAACATATCAATCGGTCGCTCCGTTTCGAAACGAAAAGAGACACAAACAAACAAATAAAAAGGCAACTGTATCAATCGGCTGGTTCATAGAATACTTGTTCTTACTTGTTGAGTACGATTGAGCGTCGAATGAGATAAACGAGTTTATGCATGTTTGTCTTATTCCTGTCGGTGCGTGCTGCTTATGCAATCCTATATAAACAACGTAATATTTATTTTATTTTCATTTGCGGTTTCGCGCGTAATAGATAAGCAGTACTTAAGTTCAACACTTATACTTACGTATTTCTCAAAACAAAACAATGTCGGAAGTAAAAAAGAAGAGACGGCAATACTGTGCGGAATATATTAAATTCGGATTCATTGAAAATCCTACAAACCCATCGTCGCCTTTGTGCCTTCTATGCCTAAAAACATTTTCGAATGAAGCAATGAAGCCTTCAAGACTTCAAGATCATTTGAATAAAATGCATCCAGATAAGAAAGACAAGAATGTAGCATATTTTCAAGACCTAGAGAAGAAGCATAATACTCGGCCAAGTGTAGCAAAACTCTTTTCGGCGGCTGCTAAGCAAGATGACGACGGACTTCGAGCTTCGTACAACATCTCTTTGTTAATTGCTCAAAAAGGCAAACCACACAACATCGGAGAAGTGTTAATTTTGCCAGCAATAAAGGAAGTAATAACTACTGTGCTTCATAAACCGGCCGCAGATATTATCGGAAAAATTCCTTTGAGTAATAATTCTGTGCCAAGACGAATTGATGAAATGGCCGGAAACATAGAAGAATCATTGTGCAATCATCTGAGGACTAGTCAATTCTCAATTCAGCTCGATGAGTCCACTTTACCAACTAATGAAGCATTGTTGCTGTCTTACGTGAGGTTTATTAAAGATGAGAAAATATGTGAAGAACTATTGTTTGCTAGAGACCGATACAAAAGGCGAAACCATATTCAATACATTGGAAAAGTTTTGTGATGAGAAAGAGATTCCCTTGAAAAATATTATATCAGTTGCTACGGATGGCGCTCCGGCTATGACAGGGTGCCATAAAGGCTTCATAGCGTACGTAAAAAATAAAATTCCAGATGTCCTTGCTGTACATTGCGTTATTCATAGACAACATTTGGTTGCTAGAAATTTAAGTGAACGACTATTTCAATCACTGCAATATGTCATCAAAGCAGTCAATAAAATCCGTAACTGCTCTTTGAATGATAGATTATTTCATCAGCTTTGTGTTACTAATGACGAAGATTTCAACCGTTTGTTGTTTCATACCGAAGTTCGTTGGCTATCAAGAGGCAATTGTCTGACTCGATTTTACAACCTGTTTGACTCTGTGATAGAGTTTTTGGAAACTAAAGATACAGAATTGCGCAACAAGCTCATTACATCAAAAAATGATATAGCTTACATGACAGACCTGTATAAATTGTTCAACAACATGAATCTCCAACTGCAAGGCGATGAACTAAATTTAATTAAAACAAAAAATGTCGTTGCTGCTTTCGCAGCCAAACTGCTTCTACACAAAAAGAATATGGGCAGACGTGAGTTTCATAATTTTCCGAATTTATCAGTATCCTGCAGTAACGACGACTTGTTTGCCTACTGCCAACATTTGGAAAAGCTCCACATTGACTTCACCGAACGATACCAGGATATTTTGAACTTGGAAATACCAGACTGGGTGTTGGATCCGTTTTCAAATGTCAACACAGCAATATCACCACATCTGGAAGAAGAACTTATAGAATTGACAACGAACGAGGAAATAAAAATCAAGTTCAAAAATGGCTACCAAGAATTTTGGCTACAAAAACCGATCCCGCAATTGTACCCTGGATTGTGGTCAATCATTCAACGATTCTTGATAGCATTCCCATCGTCATATTTGTGTGAACGTGGATTTAGTGCTGTAGCAACGCTGCTTACTAAAGAGAGAAATCGTTTGCATGTTACCGAACGTGGTGACTTGCGGCTGTTCTTGAGTAAATTGGAACCTGATATCAACAAACTTATTAAACAGCATCAGATTCATCCTTCACATTAGTTTTTATATTAGAATCGATTATGTTTGTTTTATTTTGAATTTTGAATAAAATATACTTTGTCTGAATACTATAAAGTTGCGTTTCAATAATCATTCTCATTGGCAGGTGTAGCCCGTAAAAGTTAACTTGAGACCTGAGCGCCGTTGTGTACTACCTACTACGCTCAGGTCTCAAGTTAACTCATTCATTCTAAACGAGACTTTTACTATAACCCATAGTAAAAGTCTCGTTTAGAATGAATGTTTAATCTCCGCTAATATAGCTCACAATAATTAATTTAATTTGAAGTTATAGTGGTTTTTGAGTAGGTGAAAAAATGGGGGCGCTAAAAAATAATTTATTCTCAAAGTGGGCAGTAGGCAAAATAAGTTTGGGAACCACTGCATTAAACGATTAGACCATCCAAATATTTTCTCAAACACTCACTTATATACAGCAATTTTCTTCAAATATAAGTTTGAATTCTTTGAATGTGCGTCTAAGGTTTTCTTCTATATACTGAACCTTCATGTCATGCCGTTCTTCTGTAATTATTATGTTTCTCTTTCTACATCTTTGTCTTGGTACGTTATATTAATTTTTTTACCCATCGATAAGTCGTTACAATCTTTCAGGCAAGTGTTTGAGTCGTCTTTAATCTCCATTATTATTGAAAATGCCACTCTTTACTTTACGTAAGGTTACATATTGACATACTTTACTCTTTTTATTCTTCTTCACTACTATCCTTATCTGTAGGGCTCAGAATTTGTGCTTTCAGTTAGTTAGTGAACTCATCCATTTCCTTCATTTACCACGGTCATTCACTAGTCTCTTCATCTCTCTTAGTGCTTTTCCTATCCTTTCTCCAATCTCCTCAATTCTTTTCCATTATGTATTTCTTGGTTTTCCCCTCTTTTTCTTAATTTCTTTGCCGCTTTTTAGTATTATTCTTGTAAGTTTATAGGGGTGCATCCTCATCACATGACCGAACCAATTCAATTCGTTTTTAGCTTCAATGATATTGCCTGCCGCATTGTTACTTTCCTTATTTTCTCATTTCACGATTTCTTATACTTTGCCTCTCCTGCAATTCTTCTCAGATACTTCGTTTTTGCTGATTTGAGTTGGCGTTGATGTCTTTTTAGTTGAACCGACGATTTGTTCGTTGTTATCTCTCTCTCCTTTTTTCCTAATATATTGTCTTATTGCTGTCGTCGTAAATATTCGTGCTATTTTGTCTGGCAACTCCTCTATCTAGGTTACCGTCTTTTGTTAAATTGCTCCTAAGTACTCATAATTTTTTACTAAATCTAGTGTATCTTATTTACAGTTTATCATTTGATTTCCATTTTTCGTATTATTAATTACCATCACCTTGCTTTCCTTTATATTTATTTCAATTTTTAGGCTCCCAAACTATTTTTGGTATATTTTTATGTGAGTTGACAATTAGCACTACATATAATAAACTTACGACTTTAGTAGGTACTAGGCCTGTATATTAATAACTGTCTTCTCTGTTTTACCTTTTGTGTTTTTTTTATTAATCTACCCAATATCAATATAAAGAAGAAGGGGCTTACGTCACCTCTTTGTTTTATTTGTCTATTAAACTTGAATGTCACTGATCTTAGTCTGTTAGATTGTACACTTGCTTTTATATTCCGGTATATGCTTTTTACAACATTAGAAGTTTGTTAAGGACTTCTAGTGGTTGAATTGCCTTCCATATTATTTCTCTTTCTATCTTGTCAAATGCTGCTCTGAGATCAATGTACACTAGGTATAATTTTTCTCCTGTTTCCTGAGCCCTTTCCATTAAATTTCTCACCATGCTTATGTTGGAATTTGTTGGTAATTATTGTGTATGATTAAATCCTACAGAAATTAGACAAATACCACGGTGATGATCGCAATCAATCAGTGTGTTTTTCTTTCAATATTTGGGTATTGATTCTTCATCCCATGCTTACTGGCATATTTTGAGAAATCCATCTTCTTCCTGTATTAAACAGAACCTGTAGTTTCAGAGCCTAAGCACATACTATACAAACAAAATGTCAATAACGCTTGAGCCTGAGTTAGCAAACTAATGAGTAGAACCATAGCACAGGACAAGGTAGGTATCTCTAAAATGTTGTTCTGTTCACAATTATGGCGATAATCTATCAAAATTATAAAACAGATAATGAAGATTTCTGTAACTATAAGTCAGAGCAACTTGAATTTTTGCTGATATCAGTATTCTCATCTAGTTTTTGATATTCTAAGTAAAAGATATTTTTTTGAAAGTTCATAGACCAGTTCCAGAAACATATTTTCTATACTTTTTATGAAACAACAATTAATGATATCAGTCAGATCATTAAACAGGGACATAATAATTACTAAAACAATAGTTTTCATGTTATATACAATGTTCTGTGGCGATGAATCACTATCATCCATCATTTTGTGTTGCGTCCTATCTTTTTAATCTTTATTTTATTACAAACGTCTTGGAAGTTATATAACTACAATGCAAATGTTGCAATAATTTAGACATCCTCCAAATTGATGGCTGAAAGACGAGTGTGCACATAGTGGAAATTAATAAGGGAGCTCGTGGTAATACTCTTAGCCGACGAGCTCAATAGATGTCTTGCATGAGACACATGCCTGAGGGCGGAAATGAGGCATACAATGAGAAGTCATTGTTCCACGATTCATATAAAAAGAATTACCTATTGAAAATTGAAGTCGTTAGGTTTCCCTTGTCTGTGTGTTTTATTTAAATGTAATGATTTCTTTTAAGGTCTGTATAAGTGTTCCTAACGGAGCAATGATTAACGTAAAAAAACACTGTAAGCAGCAGTTATTATTGTAACGAAACCAGCAGACGAATTGAGTTACATTAAATAAAAACGAAATTGTCACACGCACAAAAAAAAGAGATCATAAATCTCTCTCGCTGGTAAATATCGTAAAGCGGTGAGTCATACACTTACGCATGGTACTGTATCGAAAACGTTACAATTGGTGTCAGTGTGGGATAAACAATATAGAAGTGCAAATAAATAAATAAATGGCTACCAAACGTTTGGAAGAACTAAAGGTCGCCGAGTTAAGGGCAGAATTGGAAGAAAGGGACGCAGATGCGTCTGGAAAAAAAACAATTCTCCAGGACCGGCTTCGTGACCTTTTAATAAATGAAGGTGAGGATCCCGAGAAATATTTGTTTCAAGTACAGCCTGATTTCAGCGTAATAGTGGAAGAAATTAAAAATGAAATTGCGAAACAATTCGAGACTGATAGGAAGACTCTAAGAGATGCAGTTGCAAAACAATTCAAGACTATAGGAGATGCAGTTGAAAAACAATTCGAGACTGATAGGAAGACTCTAAAAGATGCAGTTGCAAAACAATTCGAGAGTAATATGAAGACTCTGGAAAAAATTGGAAGTAATTTGGAAGCTTTAAATAATAAAATTGCAAATGATTCAGAAGCTTTGAAGGATGAAATTGCAAATAATTCAAAGGCTTTGGGAAATGAGGTTGCAAATGATTCAAAAGCTTTGAAAGATGAAATTGGAAATAATTCAAAAGCTTTGGGAGATGAAATTGCAAGTAATTCAAAACAACTCGAGACTACTTTTAAGGAAGACATTCAAGAGAATTCATCGAATGGGAGGCAGGAATTTTCTGAGGCCATCGAAGCCATGGAACAGAAAGTTGAGCAGCGCGTGTTCGGAATGGGGGACGAGTTTGGGGTTCAGCTTCAGTTGCCAGCGATGAACGACTGCGGTCCCCATGATATCTCAAGCGGAAGCCTGGAGATTGCCCGAGCAGCGAAGGTAAAGGTAAAACCTTCCACCTTCGAGGGAAAGACGTCATGGATGTCGTACCGGAATCAATTCGAAGCCGCTGCAGGAGCAAATGGGTGGACGTCCCCGAAGAAAGATACTGGTCTGATTGTGTCATTAAGAGGACAGGCCAGTGATGTTCTGCAGACCGTACTTCCGGAAGAGTGTCAAGACTACCTTAAATTGATCAAGCGTCTTGAGATGAAGTATGGGCATGCGCACCTGGGACAGGTAGTCCGACGGTTGGTGAATAAGGTGCAACCCAAGAGAAGAACGCTCCGATGCTGGAATTGGAAATGGAGATGGAAATGGAAATGGAGATGGAAATGGGCCATGCGCATAGTAAATGCGCGAAGAAGCCCAAGAAAACCATAGCGGAGCAGCGAAAAATGAAACGGGTCGATGAGAAGAGGCAATCGTCGACTCAGTATTGTAGAGCCTCAAAATAAATAACGCGAAGTGCATCTGTGCAACACCAAATCGCTGATGCTGTTGCAAGAAGACCACGACTAGAAGAAAAATCGGCCAACACGTTCAGAACTGCCGTGGTTGACGATCAGTGGCATCCTGACAATTTGCGGATTGGTCAAGAAGCTGATGAAGACCTTGGTTCATTAATGGTTTGGAAGGGAATTGGTCGCGGACCGGCTTGGCAAGAAGTGGCTCCTCGTTCACAGGGACTGGAATCCTACTGGGCTCAATGGGACTCTCTGAAGGTAGAGGATGATCTACTCAAGTGTGTTGTGGAGAACCCAAATGGAGAAGACTGCGCCAGTGGATCCTGGCGAAGGTTGAAGGATGTCCACGAGCGAGTACGCCATCACACTCAGGATGCCAGCGACAGGACGAAGAATCGTTACCACGTGCAAGCCGAGAGAGATGGTTACCAAGAAGAGGACCTTGTTTGGTTGTATGATCCACAACGTCGCCGATGCCTGTCCCCAAAGCTCCAAGAATACTGGGAGGGACCATACGAAATACTAGAGCAAATAGATGACGTCGTTTATCGCATGAGACTAACACCTCATAGTGAGCCAGGGATGGTGTGTTTCAACCAGTTGCCCCATACCATGGACGTGACGGCGGTGAAGTGGCGGATGTGCGACAAATTGCTGGAAAACCTAGAGAGCCAGCTTATGGGAATCCCTTGTCGATCTACGAGGACGTGCACTCGAGCAGGATGTGGGGAGGCTGGCAATTCCGAGGCTGGGCTGCGGATTAGACCGTTTGGTATGGAAAATCGCAGGAAACATACTGGAGGTGGTGTTTCGGCGTGCTGGTATGGAAATGGTCGTGTGCGGCTGTCGGACCGATCAGCCCGTGCAGCCTGGGACGGTGGATTGCCATTGCCACAAGACGGCTGGGTGCACCCGTGGGTCTCGGTGTAGATTCCGTCATCCGCCAACAAGAAGAACATGGAATAGTGTGTTTCGGGACGAAACGCAGTTTTTAAGAAGGGGGCAATGTAACGAAACCAGCAGACGAATTGAGTTACATTAAATAAAAACGAAATTGTCACACGCACAAAAAAAAGAGATCATAAATCTCTCTCGCTGGTAAATATCGTAAAGCGGTGAGTCATACACTTACGCATGGTACTGTATCGAAAACGTTACATTATAAAAGTTGTTTTACAGTGGTTATCAATTTTTTGATCAAGATATTGATGAAGAACTTGATGAAGTGAAAATTCAATTCGATTTGATCAATTTCTTCAAGATCTTATTGGTTTAATTTTTTTCCCTCAACATGATTCAGTTTTGAATAGTTTTTAGTAAAAGCTGTATTTTAAAGTTTTTGTCAACTGTGTACAATGTAAACACAAATTTTTTTTTCAATTCAATTTTACAAAATGCTAGTAGTTTAATTATTTTGTCGCTATTACATATAAATAATAACTAACTAATATAATAAGTCGCCCACAGCGCCACCTATCGGCTCCAGATTTTGTGACTTTTGGTACTAAACTAACACAAAATGTAAATATGGGTCATCATTGCCATAAATTTAGAATTTGTTAATTACTTAATTACAGCGCCATCTATCGTATCCTAGCGTACTTAAGATCCATCGTCACAACAAAATAAATATATTTTGTGAATATGACCTAAATCGGTCAAGTCGTTTAGAAGTTACACGATCATAACAGGCGCACCATATATAAAGATTTTTGTCCATGTCTTCCAGATTTTTCTTCAATTGAAAATGTTCTCCTCGGTTATTTTCACCCCGGGGTGCATAACGAACAAAAGAAAAAAGAATCAACCAAATATCTCATACCTATCATGAGTTATGATCGAGAGTGCAAAATTAATGATTTTTGTAGATTGTGCGAATTTTCTGACTTTTCTATTGTCCCGATTTTTTGTTCCTGAAGACTTTCCCACGGCCATAACGAACAAAACAAAAAAAAAATAATAGAAGTGCAATTGTCAATGCACACGGAAAAAATAACAACAAACTGACAGAAGCATTATTGTTATCTGATAAACGTTGCGAAAATGCCTGGAACTCAACAAGAAATAGTTTACATGGTGTTTATTCTTGGAGAAAAATTGTTTGTTGGCAGCACGAGTGTACGCTGAGAGATATCCTCTCAGAACGTGTCCAAATCCACGTGCGTTTAAAAAGGTGTTGGATAGATTTACGTCTACTGGTACTTTTTTTTGGACACGTTATGAGAGGATATCTCTCAGCGTACACTCAATAATGCTTCTGTCAGTTTATTGTTATTTTTTCCGTGTGCTTTGACAATTGCACTTCTACTGTTTTATCATGACAGCTGACTTTGAAAGAGGACGTTTTTCGATAATTTGACCTAACTTCTTTTTTCTTTTTAATTTTGTAATGAAATGTGTTTTTTTAAATAAATGGAAAGCTTGGAATTTCGATTATCCAACGATGTAATTATTTTATATGGTTCCCATTTAATATTTTAGAAAAAAGTGACTATTTGCAAAGCCCTTCTTTCCTTAAATCACTTGAAAAAAAATTAGCAGTAGGTAGAAGAGGTGTTAGTCTATCCCTAAATTCGAAACCGAAAGGCCGGGACAATTTAGTTCCTGCCAAAAAAAATGTCGAAGTACGGTCTAACTGCGAAGAAAAACCGTTTTAACAGTGAAACCGCTAAAGTTAGGGGTATGACATATATAAGAAAAAAAATACTCTTCGAGGGCTTTCCGAATCAGCCACAAAATATATATTGTTCCATTAAAAAAAACATAGGTTTGATACGCCACTGGAATACGGCACGGCACTGATGACCAAAAATATTTTAGGGAAATGGTGATTGTAAGTATTGATAATTTTTCTCTTAGACTTTTTTTGATATATTGTATGATAGAAGAGCTACGGTCCGAGGCATCTTAGGTGCTACACCCTGTAGATTTGAGAGTGATAGCTATATAGGGTAGGGGTTTGTAAATGAGTTGTTTAGTCTCTTTACTATATATAAAGAATCAAATTTTAGTAAGGTTTTATATAAAATTCTATCAATGTCTATAATATTAAAAGAATTGTCTGAAGAAAGTTTATAAATGTAATTAAGTTCAGTAATTTTTGAATCTTGATCTAAAGGGTAGTTTAAAGCTCGATTAATGAAATATTGGAAAGCAGCAAATTTATGAGTGTGGTGGTGATGTGAATTGAAAGGGATTATAGTAGGTATGGCTGTAGGTTTTCTGTAAATGTTGTAAGTTAAGTTACTGTTTAAATTAGAAATGGTGAGATCAAGGAAATTTAGTTTGTTGTTTTCTTGAACTTCAATGGCAAATTTTAAATTTTGGTGTAAATTATATAAATAGGTATGAAAATTGTTAAGTTCTTGATCATTGCCATTCCAAATACACAAAATGTCATCCACACATCTAATTCATCTAACAATGTGACTATTAAAGGAGGTTATTGTCATTTACGCAAATCGATTGTTCGAATCGTGAGTTGTGTCTTTCAGTTTTTTCGAGTGTGTGAAGTTAGCCCCCCTTTTTTCGAATATCGGAAATCTGACGGTTGTTCCAGGTTGTTCTAGGTTTGTTCTAAATTGTTCCAAAGTATTTCAAAAAAAAAGTCAAAATTGGCCGAGATAATTGAAAAAAACGACTTTTTCACCCAGCCCCCCTTTTTTCGAAAATTGAAATTCTGAAGGTTGTTCCAGGTTGTTCTAGTTGTTCTAAACATTGTTCCAAAGAATCTCGAAAAAAAAATCAAAATTGGCCGAGATAATCGGAAAAAACGAGTTTTTGCCAGCCCCCCTTTTCTTGAAAATTGTAATTCTGATGATTGTTCTAGGTTGCTCTAGGTTTGTTCTAAATTGTTCCAAAGTATTTCATAGAAAAAATCAAAATTAGACGAGAAAATGGGAAAAAACCAAAGCCAAAAGTATGAAGTCGGACCCAGTTTTTGCAAAAATTAAAATTTTGACGGTTGTTCTAGGTTGTTCTAGGTTTGTTCTAAACATTGTTCGAATACGTCAAAACCGTATCTCTTATATATCAAAAGATATGGCAAAAAAACCAAATCCAAAAGTGTGAAGTTAGCCCCCCTTTTATCGAAAATCTAACTTCTGACGGTTGTTCCAGGTTGCTCTAAGGGTGTTCTCAATTGTTCCAAAGTATTTCAAAAAATAAATCATAATTGGCCGAAAAAACGGCAAAAAACTTTTTTTTTCTGGCGGCCCATTTTTCGAAAATCGAAATTCTGACGGTTGTTCTGGGTTGTTCTAAGTTTGTTTTAAATTGTTCCAAAGGATTTCAAAGAAAAAATCATAATTGGCCGAGATAATAGAAAAAAACCATTTTCCCACGAACCCCCTTTTTGCGAAAATTCAAATTCTGAGGGTTGTTCCAGGTTGTTCTAGATTTGTTCTAAACATTATTCTTATACATCAGAACCGTATCTCTTATATTTCAAAAGATATTGCAAAAAAACGTTTTTAAAAAAAGTGTGAAGTTAGCCCCCCTTTTTTCGAAAATCTAACTTCTGACGGTTGTTCCAGGTTGCTCTAGGTGTGTTCTCAATTGTTCCAAAGTATTTCAAAAAATAAATCATAATTGGCCGAAAAAACGGCAAAAAACTTTTTTTTTCTGGCAGCCCATTTTTCGAAAATCGAAATTCTGACGGTTGTTCTGGGTTGTTCTAAGTTTGTTTTAAATTGTTCCAAAGGATCTCAAAGAAAAAATCATAATTGGCCGAGATAATAGAAAAAAACGATTTTCCCACGGACCCCCTTTTTGCGAAAATTCAAATTCTGAGGGTTGTTCCAGGTTGTTCTAGATTTGTTCTAAACATTATTCTTATACATCAGAACCGTATCTCTTATATTTCAAAAGATATTGCAAAAAAACGTTTTTAAAAAAAGTGTGAAGTTAGCCCCCCTTTTTTCGAAAATCTAACTTCTGACGGTTGTTTCAGGTTGCTCTTGGTGTGTTCTCAATTGTTCCAAAGTATTTCAAAAAATAAATCATAATTGGCCGAAAAAACGGCAAAAAACTTTTTTTTTCTGGCGGCCCATTTTTCGAAAATCGAAATTCTGACGGTTGTTCTGGGTTGTTCTAAGTTTGTTTTAAATTGTTCCAAAGGATCTCAAAGAAAAAATCATAATTGGCCGAGATAATAGAAAAAAACGATTTTCCCACGGACCCCCTTTTTGCGAAAATTCAAATTCTGAGGGTTGTTCCAGGTTGTTCTAGATTTATTCTAAACATTATTCTTATACATCAGAACCGTATCTCTTATATTTCAAAAGATATTGCAAAAAAACGTTTTTAAAAAAAGTGTGAAGTTAGCCCCCCTTTTTTCGAAAATCTAACTTCTGACGGTTGTTCCAGGTTGCTCTAGGTGTGTTCTCAATTGTTCCAAAGTATTTCAAAAAATAAATCATAATTGGCCGAAAAAACGGCAAAAAACTTTTTTTTTCTGGCGGCCCATTTTTCGAAAATCGAAATTCTGACGGTTGTTCTGGGTTGTTCTAAGTTTGTTTTAAATTGTTCCAAAGGATCTCAAAGAAAAAATCATAATTGGCCGAGATAATAGAAAAAAACGATTTTCCCACGGACCCCCTTTTTGCGAAAATTCAAATTCTGAGGGTTGTTCCAGGTTGTTCTAGATTTGTTCTAAACATTATTCTTATACATCAGAACCGTATCTCTTATATTTCAAAAGATATTGCAAAAAAACGTTTTTAAAAATGTGTGAAGTTAGCCCCCCTTTTTTCGAAAATCTAACTTCTGACGGTTGTTCCAGGTTGCTCTAGGTGTGTTCTCAATTGTTCCAAAGTATTTCAAAAAATAAATCATAATTGTCCGAAAAAACGGCAAAAACCTTTTTTTTTCTGGCGGCCCTTTTTTCGAAAATCGAAATTCTGACGGTTGTTCTAGGTTGTTCTAAGTTCGTTTAAAATTGTTCCAAAGGATTTCAAAGAAAAATCATAATTGGCCGAGATAATAGAAAAAAATGATTTTCCCACGGACCCCCTTTTTGCGAAAATTGAAATTCTGAGGGTTGTTCCAGGTTGTTCTAGATTTGTTCTAAACATTATTCTTATACATCAGAACCGTATCTCTTATATTTCAAAAGATATTGCAAAAAAACGTTTTTAAAAATGTGTGAAGTTAGCCCCCCTTTTTTCGAAAATCTAACTTCTGACGGTTGTTCCAGGTTGCTCTAGGTGTGTTCTCAATTGTTCCAAAGTATTTCAAAAAATAAATCATAATTGGCCGAAAAAACGGCAAAAAACTTTTTTTTTCTGGCGGCCCATTTTTCGAAAATCGAAATTCTGACGGTTGTTCTGGGTTGTTCTAAGTTTGTTTTAAATTGTTCCAAAGGATCTCAAAGAAAAAATCATAATTGGCCGAGATAATAGAAAAAAACGATTTTCCCACGGACCCCCTTTTTGCGAAAATTGAAATTCTGAGGGTTGTTCCAGGTTGTTCTAGATTTGTTCTAAACATTATTCTTATACATCAGAACCGTATCTCTTATATTTCAAAAGATATTGCAAAAAACTTTTTTCAAAAAGTGTGAAGTTATCCCCCCTTTTTTCGAAAATCTAACTTCTGACGGTTTTTCCAGGTTGCTCTAAGTGTGTTCTCAATTGTTCCAAAGTATTTCAAAAAATAAATCATAATTGGCGGAGATAATAGGAAAAAACGATTTTACAATGGGCGGAATGCACTTTCCGAACGTTACTGTGTTGAAGGAAGTTTTTGTATGATGCAGTTCTATTTAAAGAAATAAACATCTAATATAGCAATAAATATATATTTTCGCAAGAAATATAATGTTCATTTATTACAAAACGATATTGTCACCAAATGCTGATGAACTATTTCAAAGAAAAAATCAAAACCGGTTATGAAAAAACGATATTTTTCCCCAGTCCCTATTTCTTAAAAATCGAAATTCTTACAGTTTCAAAGTATTTCAAAAAAAAAAAAGCGCTGGATATGGGTACCCAACTAAAATCAAACAAAATGGGGAAGTCTTTTGTTATTTTATTTTGTCTAGTAATAATAAAAATAAAATACTGATTTTGAAGTTTGAAAATTTTAATTATAGTAAACCACTACAACGTTATTTTGTCTAGCCGTGGTCTGGCCACTTTTTTTCATGGTTTTTGCTCCGGGAATGCAAGCACGTGTAGACATTCCTATCAAGTATGCTTATTTTTTGTAGCCCCTCTTCGTAAACATGTTGAAATATGCTGTCTAATTTTCTCACTAAAACGATTCAAAGGCTACTATTACTTTATTTGGAAAAAATATTATATAGGTACCTATTTAGATAATATAAAACACTAATCTTTTTATGAGCAAGGTATAATCATTCTCAATATGTTTATGAGGTAGTTTTTAATTTACATTAATAATGTAACTAACGTCACTGTTCTAATATTATTTTATGTTAGGAGCATCAGCATTTAGTAACAATATTGTTTTCAAACAAATGAATTATATTACTTGGGAAAATATATGTATATTTACTGCTTCTGCTTTATTCTGAATCACAAATGAGTATTATTATTCATTTTAAAATATAGATAATAGGTAAAATCGATTTACCTATTATCTTGGGCAATTTCGATTTTTTCTTTGTAATCCTTTGGAACAATTTAGAACAACCTAGAACAACCGTCAAAATTTCGATTTTCGAAAAAAGGGGCGCCAGAAAAAAATTGTTTTTTGCCGTTTTTTCGGCCAATTATGATTTATTTTTTGAAATCCTTTGGAACAATTTAAAACAAACTTAGAACAACCCAGAACAACCGTCAGAATTTCGATTTTCGAAAAATGGGCCGCCAGAAAAAAAAACTTTTTTGCCGTTTTTTCGGCCAATTATGATTTATTTTTTGAAATACTTTGGAACAATTGAGAACACACCTAGAGTAACCTGGAACAACCGTCAGAAGTTAGATTTTCGAAAAAAGGGGGGCTAACTTCACACTTTTTTAAAAACGTTTTTTTGCAATATCTTTTGAAATATAAGAGATACGGTTCTGATGTATAAGAATAATGTTTAGAACAAATCTAGAACAACCTGGAACAACCCTCAGAATTTGAATTTTCGCAAAAAGGGGGTCCGTGGGAAAATCGTTTTTTTCTATTATCTCGGCCAATTATGATTTTTTCTTTGAGATCCTTTGGAACAATTTAAAACAAACTTAGAACAACCCAGAACAACCGTCAGAATTTCGATTTTCGAAAAATGGGCCGCCAGAAAAAAAAAGTTTTTTGCCGTTTTTTCGGCCAATTATGATTTATTTTTTGAAATACTTTGGAACAATTGAGAACACACCTAGAGCAACCTGGAACAACCGTCAGAAGTTAGATTTTCGAAAAAAGGGGGGCTAACTTCACACTTTTTTTAAAAACGTTTTTTTGCAATATCTTTTGAAATATTAGAGATACGGTTCTGATGTATAAGAATAATGTTTAGAACAAATCTAGAACAACCTGGAACAACCCTCAGAATTTGAATTTTCGCAAAAAGGGGGTCCGTGGGAAAATGGTTTTTTTCTATTATCTCGGCCAATTATGATTTTTTCTTTGAAATCCTTTGGAACAATTTAAAACAAACTTAGAACAACCCAGAACAACCGTCAGAATTTCGATTTTCGAAAAATGGGCCGCCAGAAAAAAAAAGTTTTTTGCCGTTTTTTCGGCCAATTATGATTTATTTTTTGAAATACTTTGGAACAATTGAGAACACCCTTAGAGCAACCTGGAACAACCGTCAGAAGTTAGATTTTCGATAAAAGGGGGGCTAACTTCACACTTTTGGATTTGGTTTTTTTGCCATATCTTTTGATATATAAGAGATACGGTTTTGACGTATTCGAACAATGTTTAGAACAAACCTAGAACAACCTAGAACAACCGTCAAAATTTTAATTTTTGCAAAAACTGGGTCCGACTTCATACTTTTGGCTTTGGTTTTTTCCCATTTTCTCGTCTGATTTTGATTTTTTCTATGAAATACTTTGGAACAATTTAGAACAAACCTAGAGCAACCTAGAACAATCATCAGAATTACAATTTTCAAGAAAAGGGGGGCTGGCAAAAACTCGTTTTTTCCGATTATCTCGGCCAATTTTGATTTTTTTTTCGAGATTCTTTGGAACAATGTTTAGAACAACTAGAACAACCTGGAACAACCTTCAGAATTTCAATTTTCGAAAAAAGGGGGGCTGGGTGAAAAAGTCGTTTTTTTCAATTATCTCGGCCAATTTTGACTTTTTTTTTGAAATACTTTGGAACAATTTAGAACAAACCTAGAACAACCTGGAACAACCGTCAGATTTCCGATATTCGATAAAAGGGGGGCTAACTTCACACACTCAGTTTTTTCCGCATTTTCCAATTTTACGGGCAACTTTTCCAATTTTTCTTTCCCTAAAAAAAATTAGTCAAATCGGTCCAGTCATACTTTACAGCATACGGACAGCATTTAATTCTTATTTATATAGATTAAAATGAAAAGATAGTATCAATTTTTGTTTCTTTTCATTTTTGCCACAGATATTTTTTTAAATAGTTCTAACTACAGCAAAACTACCTTGACAATAAAAGACAACATTTCAACAATATCCGACTGAAGAAATTCATTGCATTCTTATCCAGCTTTACAGAAAAGCAGTATATTGCATATATTTTTTTATATTAATTCAAACTTTCTATTGGTAGTGTGTAATGTTTTACAAGCAAAGTCGGTGGTGCATTTGATAATGCGTGCGACTAGTCATTGCAAGATTTCCAACTTGAAACTTCACGAGTCATTAGACGTAAAATGAAAATAAGAGATATTTTTAATTAACTATAGTTTAATGCAATAATTGATTTTCGTTTTACGTGTTCTCCTCAAGCGTTTAACTGCATATTGACAATTCTTGTTTCACTGCCATCACGCAACCGAATGCTTTTACCATATCTCGTGTAAAATCAATAGATATGCGGCGTCCTGCCTGCAATTCTCCTCGGACACGAAACATATTATCATCCTGATATACATATTTATTATATGCAGATGTGATTGCGGGACCTTGCTTTTAACGCTTTTTCGTATCAGTGGAATTTCATATATGATAAGAGTAGTTTATTTAATTTATAAAAATACATTTTGCTGGACAAATTGTAGATACATTTTTGGCACACGTGTTTTCTTGTTTTCAGTGTTCGTTCTTCATGTAATTTGTAAGTACACGAGTGTTCCTTGTGGCTTGTAAAGATTATACCGCTGTGCAAAATCGAAAATTAATGTAAATTTTACTTTAATACTTGTTTACATTCTTGTTCACTGATATGGGGACTGCCCTGTTCTTTGATAAGTCAATTATTAAAACTTATTAGTAAATATTTGTGATTGATGAGGTATACAATCTGTTAACAATGCATTGTGGATGTTATGTTTAAAAGAGCAGTGTCTTTAATATTAAAATTTAATGTTGAAAGTTGAATCGTATTTGTAGTTTTAGAGCTATAGTAATTTTTACTGCCAGCTAGATAGTGCATATTATTTAATGCTAATCAAGTAGGAAATTTGAATTTTTCAAATATTTATAACACTCTAAACATTGATTGAATGTTGTGTGATATCAATGATTGCAATAATTTGATACATGAGCCTTCTAAACTCATCACTAAACGATGATGTATATATAATTATGAATAATGAGGATATTATATGAGACAAACACAACATAATCTGTTTGCACATAAGTATAGTTTCCCAAACTTTTTTATAGCACAACCCCTTTTGATAAGAATGTTGTTCGTTGGCCCTTCTTTTTACCACACCCAATTTTGTTTGTAGAAAATAAAACACCAAAACCACGAGAATTAAATTCAATGTACAAAATGTGTTTGTTACTTGCGCCATCTATGAACAAATAGCACAAGGCTTTTGTTCTTTATTGTTCAGAACTTCCAGCATTGTCACGAAAATATGCTACAGTATTAGATATATCTGGATATTCTGGAATTGAAACAAGGTACTTTCACGTCATCAACAATTACTAATGAAAAGCCATAAATAGCGAGGCAACGAGTTGCAAATAGCATTGCAAAAATCAATAAGCTGCAGATAATTGTTCGGCAAAAGAAGACAAAATCTAGAAACAAAATTAGTTCTTTTAAAAATAAAAGAAAGAGAATAAGAAGTACGTTATTACATTAATACATAAAGGAATCACGTGGCGATGCCGCCTTGAAGAAACTTTATAACTGCAATAAAGAAAAAAAATACCTGGGTCAAGTTCGCTCAGACAAAGTAGCTTCTAAAACTTATTAGTAACGAATCATTAGCTTCGGGAAGAAAGGTCCCAGTCTCCTATATAGCTATTGCTCCATAAACTCTCTGCAACTTGCGATATAACATCTTATTTGTTTTTAGTAATCTTGAGCGATTATGACTTTTTCTTTGAACTACCTTGGAACCGTCAAAATTACGATTTTTAAAACAGCGAACAGAAAAAATATATCTGAGTTGGTTTTGATTTTTTCCTTGAAATACTTCATCAGCATTTGGCAGCAATGTCCTTTTGAAATAAATGAACAGTATATTTTTTTGAAAATATATATTACTGCTCATATTACATGTTCATTTTAAATCACTACAACTGCATTAGTGCAACTGCATTATACTAAAACGTCCTTCAACACAATAATATTCGGAAAGTGCAAGTCATTCCGTCCATTAAAAAAATCCTTTTTTCCTATTATATCGGCCGATTATATTTTCTGTTTGAAATATTTTGGAACCATTTAGTACAAACCTAGAACAACCTGGAACAACCGTCAAAATTTAAATTTTCAAAAAAGGGGTTAATTTCTTACTTTTGGATTTTATTTTTTTGCAATATATAATAATATATAAGGTTTTGATGTATTAGAACAATGTTTAAAAGTTTAGAACAACTCTAGAACAACCTGAACTACTATCAGAATTTCAATTTACGCAAAAAAAAGGCTATGAGAAAATCGGTTTTTCTTTTTATCTCGGCCAATTATAATTTTTTTTGAAATACTTTGGAACAAACCTAAAACAACGGTCAGATTTTCAATTTTCGAAAAAAGGCTGTTATTTAACGGTCGATTATAATTTTGTTTGAATAATTTAGACCAAATCAAGAACCAAATGGAACAACCGTCAGAACTTAGATTTCTGAAAAAGGGGCTAACTTCTCACGTTTCAATTTGTTTTTTTTCTATATCTTTTGATATATAAGAGATACGTTTTCAGGTGTTAGAACAATGATTAGAACAAACTTAGGGCAACTTGAACCAACCGTCAAAATTTTAATTTTTGCAAAACCGGAGTCTGACTGTATACTTTTGTCTTTCGTTTTTCTGATTTTCTCAATTGTGTTTATTTTTTACTTGAAATACTTTGGAATATTTTGAGCCAACCTAAAACAACATAGAACAATCATCAGAATTTTCAAAAAAAAAAGAGGGGCTGGGAGAAACTCTTTTTCCCGATTGTCTCGGTCAATTTTGAATTTTTTTTTGACATTCGTTGGAACAACGTTTAGAAGAACTAGAGTAACCTGGAACAACCTTCAGAATTACAATTTTCGTTTAAAGGGGGGCTGGGTAAAAACGCATTTTTTTCAATTATCTAGTGATTTTTATGATCAGTTAATTCATAATGCATGCATCTGCTTCATAAGATTTTTGGCCTCTGGCTATACCGTAGTCGACAAATTTTAATTTCTGATACGAAAGTAGAAAGAGGAAAAGAGCACAACGAAATAAAGTAAAGATAAATATATAGCGAGGCTGCAAGTACAACCGGTAAACGTTTCATATGAAATGTGAGTATCTCCCGACTACTTCGTCGCTTCTCCCACCATTGTTGGCAAGCAGGCATCGCTGCATATTATAAGGTCATCTTCTGAATGGGATAGATATGTAGTATTGCTGAAACCGAAATTAAAATTTGTCGACTACGGTATAGTCTTCTGGTCTTTACGATGAAATAATTAAAGGATTTGAACTATAGAACACAAAAAAGTAAAAACAAATTAATATAAAAAAATAAAAGATTGCTTGATGGACGACAAAGCAGTCTTCTTCGATAAGCTGTGCTATGTAATTACTTGTTTTTTATATTTTTAAATATTCATTTTTAAATATCTCTCTCTTGCAAAGTATGTTTTACTCAAATAAAATTACCACTAAATTGAACACAATCGTGCTTGCTTTCTGTGTCCTAGACGTACTTAAATCCTTGAATTTGCAGATATTTTGTTAACAAGGGGCAATCTAAATGACATGTAAATGTCATTTTTACAAGAAAGGACTACAATTATGTGTTCTTTGCAATTATTTGAGGATTATAACCGAATCCGTGTGCACAGCATTATTCCTAGATAACGATCTATATATCACTTGCAAATATGGTTAAATATATAGGTTTGCAACTGCTGCAGTAGCAATAGGCAGTAAGGTAAGAGCATTAGTGTTGGGATTGAATCTTGCCGTATGCTTTCCTTTGTTCTATTCAGTTGGTACATGCTTGATTTCTTGTTACCTTCTCTACAGGTTATACGTTGACATTTACCAGTTATGAAAAATTTTCACGATAAAGTTACTTTAATACAATACTATCAAGCCTTTTAATATTTTGATAAATATAATAACAACAATAATAATCAGATGTCTTCCTAGTTCTACATTTGTATTCATTCATTACACATGTTCTTAAGTAGGTATCGTACTTTCTTGGTTTTCCACACATGCATAGTAAGTTATAGTGCTGCATTTTCATAAGTGCCGAAACTATATATTAAGTTGATAAAATAGAATACTTACTTGTCAACTACAGACATTAGGCATATGCGTTTTCTCTTTGTATATATGGAAATTTGAAATTTAAACGGGTTAGGAAATTTCATTCTCGCTGTAAACTATAAATCAGAGATTATGTTATGCCGCCAAGTGTTTAAGTATATATTAAGATAGCTATATTTGTAGGCATATTTCAGCGTAAAATGCAGTAAATGTAATTTGTGTAATTTAGTACATCTGATTTTTTAACTACACAGAGCAAATTCTTGGTAAAGTTTTGTAAGTATTCATCTTGATATATCTATATACTAGTACACATACGGTGTTATGGATTTACCCGATAAATTGTTGTTTAAAAGAAATTATCTGAATGCTTTTCGAAAATATTACAGTTAGCATACCATTAGAAAATCAATCAAGCATGTAATACACTATATAAAATTATCTCACTTGACTAAACATTATTTCAAAATGATCGAGATGATAAAAATTGTGAACATGGTTTTTAGTCTCTCACAGTGAACTAGTATCACTAACACTATGTAAATGTATTTAGGATTTCTCTATATTATTATTAATTAATTAATTTAATTAAAGCAATTATGCAAATATTACCTACGCATGTTATTGAAATCGACTTCTTGTTGGTCTTGAGGTCACAGTATAATGAAGTTATTGCTAGTGTATATGTCTGATCATTTTGGACTATTTCATTGGTTTTTTTATATGTATGTAGTGTAGCAAAGTACTGTGATAAAAAATTTCGACCTTGAGATTTTTGCAGGTGCCCACGTTTTGAAGTCCCCTGATACCGAACAAGTGGCTTTTTGAAAAATCTTTCAATTCCTCTCTCTCTCTCTCTCTGTTCCCTAGTGACTACGATAACGGTCAAATTACTAAAGATATCAATATAAAACTTTGTATTTAAGAGCAAATAATCTTCTTAAGATCGGATTATATTTGCAGACCGATCAGTAGATTGGAAATAGTTCGTTTCAGTGAAAAACATAAGTTTTACCTATGTCTTGTCAATTACTCAGTTTAGAAAAAAATAGAAATGTACTCAAAAGTGAATTTGAAAAAACTTATTAGTTTTTTTACATATTTTGTACTGATGTGGTCATACCTTGTATTATGGAACTAATAAAGTTACTTATCTGTTTGCATACAAAATTCGGAAGAAATATACGAATAAGATAGTTGTGTAGTGCCCACACCTAATTTCGTTACAGTAAATCGGTTATCAAAGTTTAACTCATTTTGAGAAAATGTTTTGCCACTACCCACTGAATCAATGACCGGTTACGAGCTATTTGACTCTCTTCAGCGTTTAAAACTCCTTAATTACACTCACATTTGTCCATAGAATGCCACTTCTCTTCTACAGGCATGTACAAATTGCAATAAAAAATTCGTTATACGACTAAAGCCCTTAAATTAACGGGAAAAAATATTTAAAATTAAAGTGAATAAATATTTATTAACGGTTATATCTAAATTCTATTTTCTTTTTAGGCTAATGCTCTAAATGGGAGCAGCTTTTATGAAAGGTGAAGAAAATTATTCTGGTAATAAATAATTTTCTTCTCTAGTTAAACTAGACGTGATATTGACTATATGACTCTGTATATGATGATTAATTAGAGTCGACGCTGTTTGTCCTTGAAATGACGTAATTGCTTAGACTACTTTTGATAATAATCACTACTTCCTTAGTCTTCCATAAAGACATTTTTTCTGAAGTCTTCAATTCTCCTAAGCCCGACCTCACGGTTCAGTCTGACTTTGATGTGAATACTGTCTCCTTTAATATTGGCTACTTCACTACTGAGGAGGTGCTTTGTGGTTTTGGGAAACTGAAATCAACTATGACCTCCGGCAATGATGGTCTTCCCAGTTTTCTCCTTCGAGACTGTGCTTCAGTGCTATGTTCTCCACTCACCATATTATTTAACTTATCGCTTCGAACCGCTACTTTCCCTGATCGCTGGAAGGTCAGCAAAATTACACCGGTGTTTAAAAAGGGTGACTGTAGTAATATTCGTAATTATAGACCTATTAGCATTATATCAAACTGTGCTAAGGTATTCGAGTACGTCATATATGGGAAGTTGTATAGCTGCATTAAACCACTTATTTCAGTCAACCAACATGGTTTTATTGCTGGAAGGTCAACTACGACAAATTTAGTTGAAATCACTCAATTTATAAGTGAGGCTTTCGATGCTCGTCAGCAAGTGGACGTCATTTATATCGACTTTACTAAAGCGTTCGACACAATCGATCACACTCTGCTATCTGCTAAACTACAATCCTTAGGTGCTTCCACAAGAACTCTTGCTTTCTTAAACTCATATCTGCGGAATCGCTTGTTCTATGTAGCTTACAATGGATATATATCCAATACTTTTACAGCCTTCAACGGTGTTCCGCAGGGATCTAATTTGGGCCCGCTATTGTTTAATGTATACATCAACGATCTCCTGATGTTGCTTGATTGTAAGGTTCTTGCATATGCGGATGACTTAAAATTTTTTAATGTGATATCTACTCCTTCGGATTGTTTAGTGCTGCAAAGAAATCTTACATTAATTAATGAATGGTGCAACAATAATAGAGTTTGTTTAAATGTGGACAAGTGTGCAACTCTCTCCTACTCTAAATGTTCTAACGTTCTGTCGTACCCTTATGAAGTCTCTCAGAACTGTGTTTCTCGAGTTTTGCAGTTCAGAGATCTTGGTGTGCTATTCGACAACCAACTGTCCTTTGGTCAGCATATCAGCGACTTATGTGCTTCTGCCTCCAAGTCCCTGGGGTTCCTTATTCGCTCATGCAGAGCGTTTAACAACTTGGAAACGTTATCTATTTTATTTTACTCCTTTGTGCCTTCCAAATTGGAGTATGCATCCCTGGTCTGGTTTCCGCATTATGTATACCACCGTCTCATGCTTGAACGTGTACAGAAACGTTTTCTGAAGTATATGTCGTTCAAAATCGATGGTGCTTACCCACAACGTGGCATTGATTATGGTTATCTCCTGAACAGACACGGTTTTAGTTCTTTGAGTGAAAGACGGGACAGGGCGAGCTGCAGCTTCATTGTGAAACTGGTCAACAATCGCATTGACTCACCTGCACTTCTGTCTCAGGTGAACTTCTTAGTGCCCAGGTACGCTGCTAGGTCGTCGGGTACTTTCTATGTCCCGACAGCTCGGACAAATGTATTTCTCAAATTCCCGCTCTATCATATGTGCACAAATGCCAACCTTTTGTGCGCTGACCCATTCTTGGGGAGGTGATGATACATTGATATATTTATGCTTTTTTTGTTTTTTCTTAATGTATTCTGTATTTTTGTATGCCGTATTGTGTTCTGTTCTTAATTATTATCTGTGCATCGTATTGTGAACTATTATTTTAAGTTACTGTTAATTTTTCTATATATTACCCTGTAAATAGATGTATCTGTTGGGTATTAAATGATTAAATAAAAATAAAAAAAAAAAAAAAAAAGAAAATTCTACTATATTTCCGTATACACATTAATAAACGCAAATTGTTTTAGTAACAAATCACCACACAAACACATGTTGTTAAACACCATATACGTATTGCGGCAGACAGTGATGCCATTTTCTAGCGGTAGAACCTAGTTCGGAAGCTAGCCAAATGCTTGTGTGTGGTTATATGGTGCTAAACCAATGCCTGTTTATTGAAAATCACAGTTCTTACATTATATATTAAATTTATGCGCAACTATTTTGCTTTTAAACTATATTTTTAATAAAGTTAAACCTAACTGTTAAATTTAGGATATAAGTATATATGCAAGTATTAAGCAAAATAAATTAAGTATACTATAGCCAAAGTCATCACTACATGTTGCATGATTTCGAATACTATATTTTGGGATAATAATTTATATAGATTTGAACAGATGAGGAATTTAACCACAACATTAATTACAATAAACTGAGCGCAACCAACGGTTTAGTACCTACGATATACACATAATTTGATCAGCGAGGCTATCATCAACGGTAAATGAATTTACCTGTACTTAACTGTCATATATTATTGACTGTGTCGTGGAATTACGTGTTTATAGTACGTGAAAAAGGGATCATCAGGAGATTTAATAAATACATATATACCACATACTGTGCACGGTTTCATAATGATGGACAAATTCATTTATTGTAAAGACACTTACTCAGATATTATCTTAACCGCAAGTATAAATTACATGACCGTCCACTTATTTCACAATAAAAATTGCTAATATTGATTAAGTAAAAATAGACGGGTTTAATTAACTATTACATTGGCAATATTTGAGTCAGATTCCATTAATCATAGTCTATAATAACTTGAATAACCCAAGGCTTTGTATATTACAAAAGATATATACAAATAGATTATTCAGGGTTAATTATTATCTAATTAATTCCGTTGTAGTTAATAATTAATCATTGAATAGTTTAAGTTAACTATCTATGCCATATTGCTGTAATATTGCTATGTGCTTACTGACTTCTTATTGTAACAAGAAATAGATTCTAGACGCCAATTTCAATATTATAATGGTTAATCATGATTAAGGATCGGCGGTCATGGATATATTGGCAGAATTTATAAGCACATAGTTATATTTATAACATACCTAGTTATAAATGAAGTAAAGTTTTTCACAAGGATTTTAAAAATATATATTTAAAATACTACGATCGTTTTGCTTTACTAAAGCTTCATCAGGTGATGAAATTATATTATTATTAATTACAATTTTCATCTTCAATTTGAAATTAATATTTCTTGTTGAACAGCTAGTCCAAACTTATCACATAGCTGAATTGCTTCAATATACAGTGTGTGCCTAAAGTCTCCCCCCATTTCGTTACTTTTTAAACGAAGTGAAATAAAACGTTGAAACTAAAGAAAGTACAAAACCACTATAAAAATACTAAATAATTTTGATAGATGGCGCTCTAGGCTATATCAATTTCAATATTTTAAATGACAAGGGGGGTCGAGTGACTGCTCATTTGAAAGGTGTTTGGAAGATATATTCAAAATGTATGTTTTTTTTTCAAATTTGCTTCATTTGTTAAAAAACGTCGACGTTTACGGACAGCGAATAAAAAGAAAGTAAAAGCAAAAAAAAAACAAACCGTGAAATGAGCCTCTTTTTTAACAAATGAAGGAAATTTAGAAATAAAGATACAGTTTGAATAGATCTTCCAAATACCTAAGTGGTCATAGATAGTATTTTCCTAGTGTTTTTTTTCCACTTCGTTTAAAAGATAAGGGGGGGGGGGGCGACTTTAGACATTCTTGGTAAAAAGAAAAGTCAAAATTCGGACTTACTCTTTTGCAAGAATAAATCAATGCCCTATCTAATTTTTTTTTGAATTGTGGGATATAAGTTTGTATGAGGATTAATTTCAAAAGATTCAATTATACTTATGGGAGTTTTCCTCAACAGCATACTCTGTTAAGAAACTACGTAGGTATTACAAAATTTATTAGTGTGTTCTGGGGTGAAATTTTCTGTTTTACATTAACGAATTCCCTGTGTGGTTTACTTTCGAAATAAAGTCAATCGCTGTATTACAAGAGTACCGCCGACTAAGCCAAACAAAACTTTAATAATGACAGGAGATTTGATGTTTTCCTAGCATTTACTCAATTGTGTCCAAGCATGTTAACATAACATGTATATGCTAATGAAGATTGTAGCTTATATAATCGTAAGGTGAGGTCGTGTACGGGTGTTTTTAAAGCTAATAAAATTTTGATATTTTATGCCTGCCACGTTTCTAAAGCTTTGTGCTATATATTTTTAAATATTGCAATCATTTAGATTCCAGCAATATCAAACAACACCAGATATACCAACTATATAGTTTGGCTCTGATCCACAGAGCAACTCTTTTTCAATGATGTTTAATGTTTGTTGATTGTAAACTATTTAATGTTTTGTCACATGAATTAAGATTCTCGTCTAAAAAAAAGCATTCTTAAAAATAAATTACGAGGCTGTATATTGCACAGAAATTCTTACTGTGCACAAGCTTTTATTGAGTTTTTAAGTAGGTAACTCTGTTATTTCTATCAAGATGTTTATTGTGCAAGGCAATTATTGAGTATTAAGAAATAAAGACATATTACTATATTTAGTTCTACTGTTGAAGCAATAATAGTCACATTCGTAAGAGTTTATGACCATATATACAAACATATGATTAATGCCAAACTAACCTTATTTCTAGAGAAAATATGTATTTAGGTACATATGTCTACATCAACAGCAGTTGTACATAAAACATGTCATCTTCAACATAATTAGTATGTAAATTAAACTTGGAACTCGTGTAAAGATCAATTATATTTGCATAGATTAGTTATGCTTTATGAGTATAATATAAGCTTATACCCTGTAAAAATAACATTGCTATACAATTCTTGTCAAGAATTCCTGATATTTTATGAAAATATGTAAGGAAAATCTTGGTTTTCAAAACTTTCCCGTTAGTTCGTTAGATCATTATAAAAAGATTAATTGAGTTCACTCGCTTAGTCAGGAAGAAGTTGGCGTTTTAAAAGTGTATGTTTTACATAACAGGATTCGTAAAAGAATTTAAGCAACAAGTTTAGAAAAAAGCATATATTTAACTAAATAATAATAATCTATATTTAGCAATTGCTATTAAAATCTACAAATATATTACTTAGAAACTAACACTTTTTCTATATACATATTTATGTACTAATTGTTCAAATATTCTAAAGTTCTTAAAACTTTAAAAACTATAATTTAATCATTACCTATATATAGTGAATCAATCCTACTATATTTCAATTTAGATTTTTGTTATCTAGTATTCGTTTGTAGTTTTTACAGTTTCTGTCAAACGCTGTGTGGTTAGTGACAATATGGGCTTTAAATATATCAATTGTTCTCACACAAATTATACACTTGTACACAATTAGGCTGTCACATTTGTTTTTCAAATGACTACCAGCACAATTACCACTTAAGTTTCCGCATTTTTACATTCTTTGGTAAAATGATTATATCCTGCACATTTGCAACATCTAACTATTTGTACTTGTTCATACACCTTAAATTTTGCTTTCTTATACGTAGTATACGGAAGTATTGTGATGACGAAAATTTTCGATCTCGAGATTTTTGCAGATGTCCACGTTTTGAAGTCCCCTGATACTAAAAAAGTGGTTTTTAAAAAATGTCTCTCTCTCTCTCTCTCTCTCTCTCTCTCTCTCTCTCTATCAATTCCAAATTTTGTATTTACGTGTGTAATCTCCCTCTTGAGATCTGATTAGATTTTCAGTAAATCCGGCAGACCGGAAGTAGAAGTTTACTTTAGTGAAAAAATCGAATTTCGCCAATATTTCGTCATTTACTAAGTTTAGACAAATTTATAAAGAATTCATATATACTCAGAATTAAATTTGAGAAAAATTTTATTACGAAAGTTTTTGAAATTGCTACCGGAAGTATGTCTTTTACTCTTATCGAAAAACAGCTTTTTGCAAATATTTCGAAAGTCATGCTTTTGAGACGGGTACATTACGAGTATAAAAGTATTTAGAACTTTATTTTCAATATCTTTTGTATAAAAAAGAAATTCAAAATTCGGGCCGGAAGTAACACTTTTACTCTTATCGAATAGTGAGTTTTGCAAATATCTCGTAAAATATGCATTCTATATATATTTATCAAGAGCACAAATATATTGAGAGCTACATTTGAAATATTTTTTGTATAAAAGAAATTTCAAAATTCGGACCGGAAGTAACACTTTTACTCTTAGCGAGTAGCACTTCCTTTCGAATATTTCGCCGAATATGTGCGTGGAGAAATTTTTCCGAATATATTTCAATACTGCATAATAATTATTCTTCCCTATTTTAATAAAAAAGAAAAATTGAGTAATAAGCTAATGTTCGATCAAGTACTGAAACAATGTCATAAAACTTTCTGTCACTGATTTGAATATTTCAATTCATACTTTGAATGGTGCCTAATTATTTTTTGAATTTCAGTATAAAATTGAATCCTTTACTAATTATCATAACTTTCTCAAAGTGAAAGTGATAAAGGCGTCATCTTTCTATATAATAGAGAAAATGCATATACCTATACAGTATTACGCAAAAAAATAGCTTCCGAATTGTGAAAGCGAATGACTCTTGAATAGTTCAAACGGCAATGATATCAATATTGCTTTGCGTAAGCTCCAGTTTATTTTTTTTATTCTTTTAAAAAACTTTAAAAGTCAATAAATGTTTGTTGTACATTAAATAAATTAGTCTTATGTACTTCATTGAAGTGGTATTGACAACATTTTACTTCATGATAGTCTAATGTTTTTAAAATCTGTATTCATGTTTGATTACTCTAAACTACCAACCATTTATCTTATTTTACAAGTAAAAATTGAAATAAATTCAAATTGAGTTCAAAACAGTTTTATTCAATTTACTACAATTATTTCACCCTACTAGGGCTTCATCAGGTGATGAATATTATAATACAAAATATTTGTAGACGTTCTTATTTATGTCTTTTCCTAAATGAAGAGGGGGGAGTTTGTGACATTAGGTTAAGAGCGGGAGTAACTTATATATTTAATGTAATATTTAATATATATATACATAACAATGTGATTAAGAATATTAAAAAATTTTTTGAAAACTGATTGTTTACTGTTATTATAAAATTAAACAATTTATAAATATATATATATAACTATAAGAATTATTAAGTTGATTTTAAATATTTAAATTTAACAACGGTGAATTATTCACTTCTAGTTGGTCATTTAAAATAAGGTTTAATTTGTTTAATTTATTTATTTCTAGGTTTTCTAATAAATTTAATTTTTTACTCTTGTCTTGTATATGTAGTATGTCAAACTTATTATTGAATTTATGTTTTTGTTCAATACAGTGGTTCGCATATGTGGAAAAAAAAAACAAAAAACAGATTCCACATATGCAAATGACATCTTCTTATAAAATAGTCAAAATGGAAATGTCATTTACCAGACACAATAGTTGTCAATTTCATAGCTTACTTTAATCATGTTAACTTATCCATAGTACACTAACTACGATATTCGGCATTTAATAACTCGAAAACGGTTTAAGATACCGGTATCATAAGGAAAAATTTAATAATATACAGGATATTCCATTAAAAAAAAACACTATCTTCTTTTTATACCGTTGTATCTGCACACCTCTGTGTTTTTGATAGCATGAAAATAAAATTCAGTCACAGCCACACAACTTATATTTGAAACATTTTTTTGTATATGAAATAATAACGATGATAAAGTGTGGGTAATTTATAATGAATAACCGTGTATATTGAGAATACAACGGTATTTAGAGCCTAATATGAAATAATTTTAGTATAAACAAATTTTCAAAATTCGAACCGGAAGTAACACTTTTATTATTATCGAATAGCAGTATTTTGGAAATGTCTCGCAAAATGTGCATTCTATACAGACATACCAAGGTAGAATTTGTAGTGAGGACTGAATTTCAGACAATTTTCATCTAAAAAAATTTAAAAGTATAGACAGGAAGTATCATTCTGTGTTCATGCCTGCTATACAGATTTATTAAGAGGATAAAAGTATTTATTTATGCACGTTTTATATACAAAAATATAAATAATTTTAGTATCTTACTTAATTTTTTCTTTCTTTTATACTATAATTAATCTTGGCAAGCTACATTTGTTGCTATCCTCTAGTCGAGTATTTCGTGTGTTGAGCATTATTCACTATTATTATTATTTCTTTTTTTATTAGTTAAATACGAGGGCGTATTTTTATGTTATCTACCTAGCCATGAAACAAAAGAGTGACGATGTCAAACAAATTATTGAAAAATTGCTGTCACTGTTAGAAGTACATGTGCTAAGTTGTGTTTAGTTTATGCTGTGTATAGAGATTTGAGACGGTCCATTTCTCGATAAAATGAGTGAAAGTTGAACATCGCAGCCTAATAAAGTTCCTGACAAAGGAAGGCAATGGTCCAAAAGCAATTCATGAAAGAATGGTTGCTGTATATGGGGAAGATACACCATCTTATTTCCAAGTAAAATATTGGTCTAAACTCTTTCGATGGGGCCGAGAGTCAATCAATGATGACCCAAAGTCCGGACGACCCCCGTTGAAGCTCGAACTGAAAACATTGTGCGAAAAGTCGAAAATTTGGTACTGAAAGATCGGCGTGTAAATATCTCTGTCATTGCCAATGAAGTCTGTATATCCGAAACAAGTGTTCTCAAAATTTTGCATGACGATTTGGGTATGAAGAAGGGGTCTGCACGGTGGATACCCAGATTGCTTACATCTGAGCAAAAACTGTGCAGAAAAGAAGTTTCTCAAGAAAATTTGGTCAAGTTGGAACGGGAAAAACATTTTTATCTCGAATTATTACCGGGGATGAGACTGTATGATGAGACAATACTGGGACCCTCCTACTAAACAAGAATCCATGCAGTGGGTTTATAAGCCCAAGCAGCATCAAAGTGACGGGAACTGAGACCGGAACTTGGACTCGGTAACTGTTACGTAACTGCTACTAAATATTTGACTTAGCAGTAAAATTTACTCCAATTCAGATCTCATTAGTAGCAGTCACGTAACTGTTACTACTAGTAGGTCCTCTATGGTCCCATAACTTCTTAGTAGCTCTTAACGTATTAGGAACCACACGGCTACTAAATAAGATTACTTTAAAGTTATTGGAACTTTAAAGTAGAAAACGATAGTGGCCATAACCATCTTGTATTACTGAAGTGTGACTTTAAAGTTGGCATTCCTTGAAAGTTACGCTCAAAGTTTTTGCTACGTTATCGGAACATGTATTAATTACTTCAAAGTTACGGAACTGTTTAGTAATATTTATAGTAATTTCGACGTTCTTACTACTCCTAGATGTAACTTACAGGTAATCTTCACTTTCCGTATAAATTCAGAGCGACTACATAGTTGCAGTTACTTTTAAATAATTACTACAAGGTAAGTTTCACTTCATCGACTTTAATAACAAAGGCACTCACCAATAAGTATCGCTCGTGTCTGTGTAATGAAACTGCGTTCAAATTCATGGCGTCTGAAAACAAAATTCGTCGCAACAGAAAGCCTATAGACATTCGTCGATATTTTATCGAACACTGAGGCTTCAACTGAACGCTCTTAGTTGTAATGGCGACATTTCTGTACATTATGGCCATAGGAAAAATATAACTATTGCAAAAGCATCAGTGTCATCAGGTCAAACGACTAACAGTGGACAAGCCTGTCAAGCAGAACCAGAAGTAAGAGGATGTGAAATTTGTTGAAAATTTGAAAGATAAAATCTACAATTATTAGGGCTATGATGAGTTATTTGTTCCTAAATATGCCGTTGCTGATGATTATAAAGATGAAATAATAGTATATTCGTCAAAAATTTCATTCTCGCAACAGCTTAGAGAATGGTCTTTATTGCATAGAGTAATCGACAGTTCAATCATTGATCTACTGCATATGTTAAAGCCGATTAATTGTTTTTCGGTTTGTAAGGCATCTTTAAAGCTGTTAATATTCGATAATTTTAAGATGTACGAATAATGTACCCAACTCTCCTATGGAGCATTGGCGGGATTGCATCTTAAAGTCTCCCTACGTGAATGATTTCAGTTGTGCGGCCAGTACAATACTTTGTCGTTCTCCCATTTCTCCATTCTTTTCTTTCGTAGCCAGAACTTTGAAAAAAGCTATTTTTACAATAATTCACTACCACTAACCGCAATTATATGTGTTAATTTTAGGTTAAGTTCCACGTGGAACTTTGAAGTGGCACCGGGAACCTTACAGTAGTGTGCTACTTCATGGTAGTCTTAACGAACCTGCACAACTTTAAAGTTACAGGGGCGTGGACGGATTGGTCCCATGGACTACTTTGTAGCAACTATAACTTTAAAGGAAATATTTGTAGTGGCTGCTACTACACTATTACTTTTATCAAGTAGTATGTACTTTAAAGACGCATATTTCAGTAATTACTACTTGTAAGTTCTCTTGCGCAAAATTCGCCATATTTATCGAACAGAATTGCGACGCCATTGCTGTTCATGAACGTTGAATGACGTCACAATACTGATTAAAAATTAATTTTTATCGAGAGCTGTACTAAAAGTACCAAATCAATGAATATTTATTGGTTTAGAATGTTCAGGAATAATTTAAAAACAGATGCACATGCCTAGATGGACAATTTCGAAATTGCACAGTACATTTTTTGAAAAAATTTTTTTAAGAAAACGTATATTTTAAGGGCGCGTTGTCATTTTTCTAAGTACCATCATCATATTTGTCAGAAAACTTGTCTTCGCATATAACTTTAATACCCAAGAAATCCTTCCTAGAAATCAACGAGTGTTTAATATTTCTAATTATTGTGTGTTACTACTCACACCATCAACGTGTACATTCTACCATCAGTTTACAAGCCAGCTTCGACAACGGAATGAGATGAGAATATAGTTGAAGCTTTGCTGAAGGTGTGCGACAGAGAGCGACTGAGAGTGTCAGAAACCTAAGAAGTTCCATTACAGTTGCTGCGACTACCCTGCTACGTCGCCGTTGCGTAGCCGTAACGTCCGCGAAACGTCGCGGAAGCAGTTCCAGGGACGTCGCTGGAACGTAGCTAGTACCGTATAATTATTCCCCATTTTGGTCCTAGGCACGTAATAGGACCGTTGTCACCACGTTCCGGCGACTGGTGGCGAAAACTTTAAAGTTTTTATGATGGTCGCCGTTACGTTCCTACGACTAAAAATGTTGCTTGGGAGGGCCCTCCACCACCAAAAAAGGCCAAGACACAATTTTCTGAAAAAAAAACTGATGGAAACTGTTTTCTGGGATGCTGAAGGAGTTTTGTTTATTGAATATATGCCGAGAGGCTCTACCATAAATGGAGAGGCCTACGGAAATACAATTAAAAATTTAAAAACTGCTCTGGAGGAAAAACGCCCGCATTCTTATCCACAAAAAAACTTGTTGCTCCACGACAATTGTCGGGTTCATAAGGCAAACAAAGTTCAGCAGATAATCAATGACTGTGGGTTTATAGAGTTAAGGCATCCATCTTATAGCCCCGACCTAGCTCCGTCAGACTTCTTCTTATTCAAAAATTTAAAAAAGCATCTCAGAAGAAAGCGTTTTGCTTCTGATGAAGAACTCAAAGAAGCCGTTGAAGAATATTTTGCGGGGTTACCGAAGGATTTTTTTCTGAGGGTATGGGGCAACTGGAAAAAAGATGGAATAAGTGTATTGGTGTTGAAGGGAGTTATGTAGAAAAATAATTTTTTTTGTTCTCGTATGTGCTTTTTTCATGGCTAGGTAGATAACATAAAAATACGCCCTCGTATATTCTTCCATACACTTCCGTTCTACTATTGTCGTTTTCGATGTTTCTTATCATTACAGCAGTTTTCCACTAGGTAGTATATGAGGCTACGAGTTTCTGATAATAGAAGTTTGTCAGAAAGGCTCCTTCAATGAGAGTCAGTTCCTCAAAAGAAGATTAAGAGGTTAACATCAAAATCCAGTAAATGCAACAAGAAAATAATAGCAAGTATTTCCACTGAAATGCGCTTTTATTAATAAAACAATCACAAGTGTTTCCACTAATCAATGATTTTAATTGGCGATACTGAGGTAATTCTCCAAAGACAATCATATGTTTACTTGAAAAAATGTATTGCACTTCGTCATTGTATGGAGTATGGGCACGTTTCTTCTCTTACGCATTTGAATGTTTACGATCGGAAGGTCTAAATGCATTTTCTTGTTATTACACCTTATTCTCTTTCGTTCATAATGCCTTCAGATTTACATTCTCGTTGTATATTTTATTTTTGATGGTCTTTTATCTTACGTCTAATGGAAATTACAGGCGTAAAATTAACATTATGCACGTGTCTATGTGATTGCATTATTACTTCGAAAACCATTTATTATCCTTCATTATTGTACTAAGCTACGCATTTAGCCATTACCAATACCTTGTCAATCATTGCCTCCTTTAATTATACATAGCATTATACAAAACATTCTAACAATGAACGATGAAACGAATGATCTGAATGACTCCGTCTTGATTGTTATTTTGTAGCAGACGGAAACACGTTATGCGAATTTAAGAAAAATATTTTTTGTAATTGAAAGATACACAAAATTAAAAGAGCACACTCCCTACATTTTGTTAAGTATAATACTCTTTCAGAGCAGTACTACTAACTTTGATTAGTAAAACCATGGTTTGTTGCACCGACCATGATTTGCTTTAGCAGCGAATTAGTTAACATTGGTTAGGAAACTCAACACCAGAGGTAGATTAAATTTCATGTTAACATCACATTGTCAGATATAGTTGTACAACGTGTTTCAAAAAGAACTTTATCTTAGTAGGTACTTGGTGACTAGTACTTGCAAATTATAATCAGCCACTTGCCTTTTATTTCTAAGTAATTATTTATCTAACAACATTTTGTAACTAGCAATATAATTCTTTCTGAAAAATACGTTTTCTTACTTAATAAACAATACTACTAAATAATGTACACATTGCAAAGAAAATATTTTTATTGTTGAAGCATATTTCCGAAGTGCACAGTTTCTTAATGGTGAATGGCAATATTCCTACGCGGAATATATGTGACAGTTCCGCTTGCAGTTTCTTAATAGAGTTGTGGATAATACCGCTTTACATCATCACATTCGCCTAATCGTGTAGAAGCTTGGGGCTACAGGTTCTGTGTTAAAAGGCAAAAGTGTTGATAGATCACGTACACAGCAAAATATTGCTGACCACGTACAAAACCTTGTTGAAAAAAACTCACATACATCACTTCAAATGAACGTTTCTTAATAGAATTGTGGATTATACCGCTTTACATCATCAAATTCGCCTAATCGTGTAAAAGTTTGGGGTTACTGGTTCTGTGTTAAAAGGCAAAAGTTTTGGTAGATCATGTAGACAGCAAAATATTGCTGACCACGTACAAAACCTTGTTGGAGAAAACTCACATACATCACTTCAAACGAACGTTTCTCAATAGAGTTGTGGATAATACCGCTTTACATCATCACATTCTAATAATCGTGTAGAAGTTTGGGGCTACAGGTCCTGTGTTAAAAGGCAAAAGTTTTGGTAGACCACGTAGCAGAAAAATATTGCTGACCACGTACAAAACCTTGTTGGAGAAAGCTCACATACATCACTTCAAACGCGAACGTTTCTTAATAGTGTTGTGGATAATACCGCTTTACATCATCACATTCGCCTAATCGTGTAAAAGTTTGGGGTTACAGGTTCTGTGTTAAAAGGCAAAAGTTTTGGTAGACCACGTACACAGCAAAATATTGCTGTCCACGTACAAAATCTTGTTGGAGAAAACTCACATACATCAGTTCAAACAAATGTTTCTTAATAGAGTTGTGGATAATACCGCTTTACATCATCACATTCGCCTAATCGTGTAGAAGTTTGGGGCTACAGGTTCTGTGTTAAAAGGCAAAAGTTTTGGTAGACCACGTAGACAGAAAAATATTGCTGATCACGAACAAAACCTTGTTGGAGAAAACTCACATACATCACTTCAAACGAACGTTTCTTAATAGAGTTGTGGATAATACCGTTTTACATCATCACATTCGCCTAATCGTGTAGAAGTTTGGGGCTACAGGTTCTGTGTTAAAAGGCAAAAGTTTTGGTAGACCACGTAGACAGAAAAATATTGCTGACCACGTACAAAACCTTGTTGGAGAAAAGTCACATACATCACTTCAAACGCGAACGTTTCTTAATAGTGTTGTGGATAATACCGCTTTACATCATCACATTCGCCTAATCGTGTAGAAGTTTGGGGCTACAGGTTCTGTGTTAAAAGGCAAAAGTTTTGGTAGACCACGTAGACAGAAAAATATTGCTGATCACGAACAAAACCTTGTTGGAGAAAACTCACATACATCACTTCAAACGAACGTTTCTTAATAGAGTTGTGGATAATACCGTTTTACATCATCACATTCGCCTAATCGTGTAGAAGTTTGGGGCTACAGGTTCTGTGTTAAAAGGCAAAAGTTTTGGTAGACCACGTAGACAGAAAAATATTGCTGACCACGTACAAAACCTTGTTGGAGAAAACTCACATACATCACTTCAAACGCGAACGTTTCTTAATAGTGTTGTGGATAATACCGCTTTACATCATCACATTCGCCTAATCGTGTAAAAGTTTGGGGTTACAGGTTCTGTGTTAAAAGGCAAAAGTTTTGGTAGACCACGTACACAGCAAAATATTGCTGCCCACGTACAAAATCTTGTTGGAGAAAACTCACATACATCACTTCAAACAAACGTTTCTTAATAGAGTTGTGGATAATACCGTTTTACATCATCACATTCGCCTAATCGTGTAGAAGTTTGGGGCTACAGGTTCTGTGTTAAAAGGCAAAAGTTTTGGTAGACCACGTAGACAGAAAAATATTGCTGATCACGAACAAAACCTTGTGGGAAAAAACTCACATACATCACTTCAAACGAACGTTTCTTAATAGAGTTGTGGATAATACCGCTTTACATCATCACATTCGCCTAATCGTGTAGAAGCTTGGGGCTACAGGTTCGGTGTTAAAAGACAGAAGTTTTGGTAGACCACGTACACAGCAAAATATTGCTGACCACGTACAAACCTTGTTGGAGAAAACTCACATACATCACTTCAAACGAACGTTTCTTAATAGAGTTATGGATAATACCGTTTTACATCATCACATTCGCCTAATCGTGTAGAAGTTTGGGGCTACAGGTTCTGTGTTAAAAGGCAAAAGTTTTGGTAGACCACGTAGACAGAAAAATATTGCTGACCACGTACAAAACCTTGTTGGAGAAAAGTCACATACATCACTTCAAACGCGAACGTTTCTTAATAGTGTTGTGGATAATACCGCTTTACATCATCACATTCGCCTAATCGTGTAGAAGTTTGGGGCTACAGGTTCTGTGTTAAAAGGCAAAAGTTTTGGTAGACCACGTAGACAGAAAAATATTGCTGATCACGAACAAAACCTTGTTGGAGAAAACTCACATACATCACTTCAAACGAACGTTTCTTAATAGAGTTGTGGATAATACCGTTTTACATCATCACATTCGCCTAATCGTGTAGAAGTTTGGGGCTACAGGTTCTGTGTTAAAAGGCAAAAGTTTTGGTAGACCACGTAGACAGAAAAATATTGCTGACCACGTACATAACCTTGTTGGAGAAAACTCACATACATCACTTCAAACGCGAACGTTTCTTAATAGTGTTGTGGATAATACCGCTTTACATCATCACATTCGCCTAATCGTGTAAAAGTTTGGGGTTACAGGTTCTGTGTTAAAAGGCAAAAGTTTTGGTAGACCACGTACACAGCAAAATATTGCTGCCCACGTACAAAATCTTGTTGGAGAAAACTCACATACATCACTTCAAACAAACGTTTCTTAATAGAGTTGTGGATAATACCGTTTTACATCATCACATTCGCCTAATCGTGTAGAAGTTTGGGGCTACAGGTTCTGTGTTAAAAGGCAAAAGTTTTGGTAGACCACGTAGACAGAAAAATATTGCTGATCACGAACAAAACCTTGTGGGAGAAAACTCACATACATCACTTCAAACGAACGTTTCTTAATAGAGTTGTGGATAATACCGCTTTACATCATCACATTCGCCTAATCGTGTAGAAGCTTGGGGCTACAGGTTCGGTGTTAAAAGACAGAAGTTTTGGTAGACCACGTACACAGCAAAATATTGCTGACCACGTACAAACCTTGTTGGAGAAAACTCACATACATCACTTCAAACGAACGTTGGAGAAAACTCACATACATCACTTCAAACGAACGTTTCTTAATAGAGCTGTGGATAATACCGCTTTACATTATCACATTCGCCTAAAGTGTAGAAGTTTGGGGCTATAGGTTTTGAGTTAAAAGGCAAAAGTTTTGGTAGATCACGTACACAGCAAAATATTGTTGACCCCGTACAAAACCTTGCTGGAGAAAACTCGCATACATCACTTCAAACAAACGTATCTTCTAGTACCGTTCATAGAATTTTGAGGGGTCGTTTGCATACAAAGTATCGGTTGTTCATAAGATCTTACCTAGATATCACGCTAGTAGGCTTAATTATTGCAATTCCTCTCAAGAAAATTTAAATAATGACGAAATTCTAGATCTAAGTTTTTTACTGATGAAGCATAGTTTCATTTAAGCAGCTTTGTAAATAAACAAAATTACAGAACATCCAAACAATCGCATCGAAGTTCCTTTACATCCTGTTAAAGGCGGAGTATGGTTAGCTGTATCTCGTCGTGGAATAGTAGGAGCAATATTTTCTCACAATAACATCAATAGCCCACGATACCGAGGACAGATATTAACACCATTTTTAACTCAAGTGCAACAGGATGAATTCAATGGGGATTACTACTGCACATACAATTCGTGTACATTTAGCGCTTCTAGAACATTACTTCCCTCATCGAGTTATAGGCAAAGGCGTTTGACCAACGCTATCACCAGACCTTACTCGGTTAGATGTTTCTATTTTCGGACTGCTAGCATATAAGACAAAAATTAATAACTTAAATAACCTGATAAATACAATTACAATTAAATGTAATGAAATAACACCAAATATATTCCAGAATATGTTTGACAACATGAAACATCGTATTGCATTATGCATTCAACAGAAAGGTGCCCATTTTGAACACTTTTTATAAATTATAATTAATTAAAATTTCTAAAAATACGTTATTGCTTGTTTGATTAATATCCCATCCTTAAAGTTATCTTATTAAATAAATTAATAATCCAATTGTATTTGTTATTAATTTCATCACCATATTTCTCGATGATAAATTTTAATAGTAACATGTGGATAACGTTTATACTATTTAATCTATATCCTCATTTCAAGAATGCGGAAGATAATCATTTATAGTTTATTTATAGATAGAAATTTATGGACAACTAGATGAAGTTCTTGAAACTTATACTTAATATAAGTTTATGTTTTCGTTAATAATACTTCAGTATTAATTATTCTAATTCTTTAGTGTAATTCTGCAACACTTACTTTAGACAATATCCACAACTAAATTGAACTGATTTATGTAATAATGGTTTTGAAAACTGAAGATCTTGAAATATAAGAAGAAGAAATACTTGTTTTAATTAATGTATAAACATGCTCTATTAAAATACCACATGCTTCCATTTAAAATGTTTTTTTTTTGATTAGATACAAAGCTTATATTACTTTATAATAAGTCTACCTATATCATTATAGGAATTTCCGTAGTAAATGTTAGTTATAAATGAAGGAAGAATAATTAGAAGTATTAAATAGAATAATATATAATTTTGCCCGTTGGAATTAGGTGCATGTTAATTAAAATTGTCAATGTTGAGTTACAAATTCCAATGACGTCAAAAGTCATCGCAAAAACAGCACAGTAGTTTAAACTCGCATATTCACGATAAGAATTGTCTATGCATCCCGTAAAATAGATTGAAATTTGAACGTAGATTATTACCCTGATATTTAATTATATTATGCATAGTGTGAGGTAAACAACATTCTAGAAATAATAGGAAAGTGATATACAAGCTATCAGTAGGCGAAACCAGACATGTAGTGGGTCTCTGTGCACTTTCGACTTCCAACGATTTGAATCGATTATCGATATCGATTATCCTTAACGATTCTCGCTTTGAATGGTACTCTGTGTAACTATCGATACGCGTTTGGCAAAGATCGGAAGAATACTACCTTGTTTAAAAATATTTAGCAGTGTTTTAGGAAATTTGTTAAAATCGCAAATTTTTTTGCATTACCGGGAAGTACAATTGGCAAATTCATTGCATTTACTGTTGTAGATTCGCTTTATTTATTAATATTTTCTTGGTGTGCTAGTTGTAATCAGATTGTAATATTGCTGATTTTGCATAAATATTTGTACATAACATATATTGTACATATATCGACCTCTAATATAATATATATGTTTATACTTATAAAATAATTACTAAAATTTAGCAAAACCTTCCACATATATTTTAAGCAGATATTTGAAGAATATTCATTCACATTTAACAAATTCAAAGAGAAATAAAAATATCAAATGTAAAATAATGACACAAATTTAGCGAAATCTTCCATATACAGCACGTGTCAATTTTCATTAGCCATAGGTGATTAATCCATACAGTATGTGGCAACATAGTATACCCCTTCTTTCCTTTCCAATGTCAGCGCGACCGATGCATGCTCGTAAGTAAAAACAAGTTAGCTTGTTTAGCAGTAACTCTTCGACCACCGGGTTGTGTGTTTGTAATGCGTTCAGAAATAATATTTACGAGTTACAAGGATTTGTTTTTCTTTTTCCGTTTAGTAAATGCAGAGAATTATTAAGCTGCGTTCACGCTGCATGACACAAACAAAAGCGTAATTCTAATAAAATTAAAAATAAGGTAAATAAAAAAGGATTCTGAAAATAATAATAAATTACTAGATCAGGAGATCGCGGCGGCCATTTGATGTTTCCCGTTCCAGTAATAAGACGGCATTGCAGACTAGATCGCAACGTGTTCGCAGCTAACATTGAATGTAAAATCTGGTCGGGAGAAGTGGGAAGATCGGAGAAAGTCGTTGTGATGTCGATTGTTCCCGGGATTGGTGACGGACGCTGTGGGGTGGCACGTTGCCACATATTACTTGTGTATGTATAAATCGCATGTAAACATTGAATCCCTATACCTAATGAAAATTGACACATACGGTATATTTTAAGCAGATATTTCAAAGAATTACTAATTCATATTTATTTAACTCAAAAAGTAATGGAAATATCAAATGTAAAGCAAATATAAATATCTTCTTGCCTAGATGGTGTACGAAATAGAAATAAAATGATATAGCAATTTCATTGAAAAAATATTTTTACTTGTGTTATCCACATGTTTTATAACTTGACCAAATTGTTTTCTTTTTATTACTACACTTTAGTACCTACTTTGTTTTCTGTTTTTCTCTTACATGCGCAGGAAATTGCAAAGCGAGAGATGTCTCTTTTTAAACGAGACATCCCTTGGCTTCGCTTGAAGACGATAGTGGGCGAATAGAAGTGAAAACGAGATCGACGACAGAAATGTTATACAGAGTACCAATTTTCACCGAGACGAGACGAAAGTGGATATCGATAGTACACAGAGTCCCACTACTGATATGCAGAAGAGTCAAAAGCCGCATCTGTCAGAGGAGCAGGAATCTACTCTGCTAATCAGAGGCAATGCCATGTAATGGAAAAGTGTAGGATTAACAAACTGACTTACGGATGCGGGAGCGACCGGGCATTATACAGCTTGATTAAAAACAATTCTCCTATAGATTACCGATAGCTGATTTAATTGACTCACTTTGGATTTCTTCTGCATCAGTTTTGAATCTTCTATTGAAGTAATCGCAGTAATATTGGTGGGAAAGTCACAAATCGCTTCTGTTGCATATTCATATTGTTTGGAAAACTGACCAAAATTGTTAATGTTGAGTTACATTTATAATTATGTTTAAAATTCACAACAACATCGACTAATAACAAAAAAAAAATTTACAAAGTCTAATGACGTCAAAAGTCGTAGCAAACACAGCACAGTAGTTCAAACTCGCATATTCGCGATAAACATTGTCTACGCATGACGTAAAATAGATTGAAATTTTTTTTTACCCGTGCTGAAAATATAGATTAAAACCCTCAAATTTAATTGTATTATACACAATTCAAGATAAACATTCAAGAAATAATGGAAAAGTGATATACAGGTTATCAGTAAGCAAAACCAGACATGATATACTGACGAGTCAAAAACAGCATCTGTCAGAAGAATAGGAATCTACTCTGCTAATCAGAGGCAATACCATGCAATGTAAAAGTATGTCTCTGTACTTCAAGCAGAGGTCTATGCAATACTCCAATATGATATAGTAAACTATAGGAGTGCCGTCATCAACCGTCAGATCCAAATAATATTTGACAGTCAAGTGGCACTAAAAACGTTAGCGGACCAGAATGGTAAATCTAAGATGGGTGCCAGGACACAGAGCGATAGAGAGTAACGGAAAAAAATATGGGCCCAGAACCTGCTCTGGGGGTACTAAAAAATATGATCCGGACAACATAAAAGACTGGCTTGGGAGTTCCTCAAAAAACTAAAAACGTTAGCGGACCAGAATGGTAAATCTAAGATGGGTGCCAGGACACAGAGCGATAGAGAGTAACGGAAAAAAATATGGGCCCAGAACCTGCTCTGTGGGTACTAAAAAATATGATCCGGACAACATAAAAGACTGGATTCATAAAAAAAACATAGATGGTACTGGAATTCCCAGGCAAAATTGATGATAAGGGACCAATCATATAACAAAAGGACTAAAGAAGTACTACATTTGAGCAGAGATTGGCTGCAAATCACAAATAAGATCAGACCAGTCACGCATATCTTAGACAATTGTGATGCACTGGATCACAGGAAGCACCTCATTTTCGGGCAACCGAACATAGACCCTGCGGTGCTCAAAAAACTGGAGTGGATATCATAAACCACAAAGGTTCAGCTCAATAAGACTTATTTGCTGTGGTGCAAAGTGGCGACATAAGTAACAGCCCCTGATTTACCTATTACTATCATCATCTAAAATACGTGGCATTTATTGGGTTTATAATATTTCCTTTGATGATGTTAATACGTTTATGACACCAAGTTTGCAATCATTTTGTGTTTCCAGTTGGAAGGACGATAATGTTGCTGCAATTTTTAATCTAAGTTCTAATATGGCGTTTAATGACGACTCAGTACCATCGCTTTTTTTTTTAAAGAAATCAGTTTATAACGCATGTAATGGCTTATCTGATAAATATTTCTGTAGAGAATAGCATTTTTCCTTCAAAGTTAAAACACGTTACGGTATTCCTAATAAAATGCAGACTCTGCAATAAGGAACCAGAAACATAATAAACTAATTCATACTACAAGAGTATACGTGTGGCAAAATCCTAGTAATGTTGATAGATCTGTGATGTAGGTCAGTCACAGTAATCATAAATGATTAAATGCAACATTTCTCCAAAGCGTATTATATCAAATTCATTTCATATGAAATACAATCTTTTTATTTGAATAATTATTATTATTTGGTATAAAAACACAGTGAAATTGACTTTTTTCTGGCCCTGAACCACTATGAGTAGTGTTAATCTATGCCAAATTTTTGTCGATGCAACGGGAAAAAATTTTAATCGGGATTAAGTCTTAACATGGATTTAGGTTACTAGGATCAACAAACTGAATTACGGATGCGGGAGCAACCAGGTTCCCCGATAGTTCTTGATTCACTTTGAATTTGTTGTGGATCAGGTTTGAATCTTCTATTGAAGTAATCGCAATAGTATTAATAGAATCTACGGTTGGTTCTTGGTGAAACATTATGAATATTAAACGAATAAAACACTTGGTTATATTGTTTCACTTAAGGACAGATTTATTGTGCTCTGACACGTGTTTCGACCTCTCGGTCATTAACGAAGAGTTTACAGACTTTAACTTAAACTTAATGACCGAGAGGTCGAAACACGTGTCAGAGAACAATAAATCTCTCCTTAAGTGAAACAATATAACCAAGTGTTTTATTCGTTTAATAATCGCAATAGTACTGGTGGGAAAGTCACAAATTGTTTCGGTTGCATATACATTTATTTAAAATTCGGTGTGCGCCGATATGTGGGGCCGCTCTGCCTCAATACATACGACAAATGTATATATATACATATAAACATTGCCGAGCCATTGACCACCTATGTATGCGCAGATGTCCTATACCGCAATTCGTACGCATACAAGGGAGCTATCGGATTGCATCGATATATATTGCTTTTTAGCAGGGCCGGCAGGCAATAAACTGTGCCGCTGAGATGACAAGCGTACTGGAGGCGCTCCGCATACGTATTATCAAAATAATTTTTAAATTCACAAGTACAAAATATTATGAAATATCATGATATAATTGAATGTGATAAAATAAAACATACATTACAAAAAATATAATAATGATATATATGAAGAAAACACATAAATAAAATAAAGTATAAGACGCTTAAGGCTTAAGTCCTTAACACATATAGTAACTTAAGTTTATTAATATGTATCCAAATCACGATACTCCAAAATACATAAATGACAACTCCGTCAATCTCGCAAAATAGAATTTTGATAGTGTAATTATATATTATAAAAAGCAAATCATTTAATTTGGGTTAATGTAATATTTAAAGTACTTATAAAATTAGTAATTTCTCAATTACTATTAGAAATATAAATGCTTATTATTTTAGCAATTTAAGTCCAAGAACTACTCCTTCTAAAACACTATATAATAACAGATTTTCAATTTAAAATTCTACAATCCGTATGTACACTACATAACCATTGAGGTATCAAATTGACTTGACAGTAATCTTACACCGTGTTCTGTGCAGATCTATAAATCACCTCCTCAATTTGCATTGTAAATGTTTGTATTTACATTCCGCGTACCGAAATTGGACAAATAACTGCTAGAAATAGGCTTACTTCCACAAATGGTACTTACGAATATCATTTTTGTATTACGTGCAGAAAGACTGCCACTTTTGAATAAATGGCCATGCCCAAAACGGTTGTTAGATGCCCATAAATTTCACACAACGATGATTTGTGTCAGTCTATTAAATTTAAGTGCGAGTAAGGTCGAATTTTTTTGATTTCATCCATAGCTGCAGAACAAACATACCGTCATGGATCATTTCAGTTAATATACCGTGAACTGATCGATTGATGAATAGGTGTCTTTAAATTACAGTATAATTCATTCGTTATTAGGTTCGTGTTGGTTTAAAGCTTTCAGTAGGTAGCGAGATTACATACGTATGTACATACATATTCTATAAAGTATTTGCATTGTTCTCTCAATTTTTATTAATTCTGCCTATTACAATATGTGCAACCGTTTATTATATATTAGAGTAAACTAGAGTTCTCCCATTATAAGAAATACATGTACGTCATAATGCGCTATGAACGAAAGCGCGTTCGGACGAGTCGCTTGCAAATTTGTGGGTAAGGTCTGCTCTCATAGTGCGCATCTTACGAAGTGACGTACATGTATTTCTTATAATGGTAGAACTCTACCTCCAATATTTCAGTCTAGTCTATGCTGTATCATATACGTTATAAATAACATGTTCGTCATCCCTATATAACATATGCCTGTTACTGAAATCCGAAAATCGTATGATGTATTCTATAACGTACACGTTATATAGCGGAAACAGGTTATGCGTATACGTTATTTTTTCCATAACAGCTCTCGAATAACATTGAGAAAAAAACATGCGTGATAAATACGCATGTTATGAATAACCTGAACGCAGTTTTCTAATATTCATGTCAAATAATTTTAAATATTACTTTCTTATACGTAGTATAAAGAAGTATTGTGATGACGAACATTTTCGTTTTTTTTTAAAAATGTCTCTCTCCCAGTGTGTGACCACGATAGAGGTCAAGCGGCTATAGTCATCAATTCCAAATTTTGTATTTACGAATATAATCTCCCTCTTGAGATCTGATTAGATTTTCAGTAAAATCGGTAGACCGAATATATACCGTAGTCGACATATTTTAATTTCTGATACGAAAGTAGAAAGAGGAAAAGAGTGCGACGAAATAAACTAAAAATAAACATAAGCGAGGCTGCCAAGACAGTACACTCGCGTGGAGGGTCCCCCGACATCGACACTGCGTTGCTCTCCCACCACTGTTAGCAAGCAGGCATCGCTGCATATTATAAGGTCATATTCTGCATGCGATAGAAGTGTAAACCGAAATTAAAATTTGACGACTACGGTATAAACAAAATTAAATTCGAGAAAAATGTTATTAAAAAGTTTTTCGAAATAGTGTCTTTTACTCTTATCAAAAATCAGTTTTTTGAGAGTATCTCGCAAGTCATGCTTTCTAGGTAGGTACATTACGAGTATAAAAGTATTTAGAACGTAATTTTCAACAAATTTTGTATAAAAAAATTTCAAAATTCGGACCGGAGGTAACACTTTTACTCTTATCAAATAACGATTTTTACTTCCTTATACGTAGTATAAGGAAGTATTGTGATGATGAAAATGTTCGACCTCGAGATTTTTGCAGATGTCCACGTTTTGAGGTCCCCTGATACCAAAAAAGTGGTTTTTAAAAAAATGTCTGTGTGTGTGTCTGTCTGTCTGTGTGTCTGTCTGTGACCACGATAGCGGTCAAACCGCTGGAGATATCAATTCCAAATTTTGTATTTACGTGTATAATCTCCCTCTTGAGATCTGATTAGTTTTTCAGTAAAATCGGTAGACCGGAAGTAGCAGTTTACTTCAGTGAAAAAATCGAATTTTGCCAATATTTCGTCAAATACTAAGTTTATACAAATTTATAAAGAATTCATATGTACTTAAAATTAAAATTGAGAACAATTTTATTTAAAAAGTTTTTCGAAATTCCTACCGGAAGTAGGTCTTTTACTCTTATCGAAAATCGGTTTTTTGCGAATATTTCGCAAGTCAAGCTTTTTAGACAGATACGTTACGTGTATAAAAGTATTTAAAACATAGTTTTCAATATCTTTTGTATAAAAAAGATTTCAAAATTCGGACCGGAAGTAACACTTTTACTCTTACCGAATAGCGATTTTTGGCAAATATGTCGTAAATTATGCATTCTATATATATTTATTAAGAGTACAAAAGTATTTAGAGTTATATTTGCAATATTTTTTGTATACATGAAATTCAAAATTCGGACCGGAAGTAGCACTTTTACTCTTAGCGAGTAGCACTTTTTTTCGAATATCTTGCAAAGTATGCATTCTATAGCGATTTATTAAGAGAATAAAAGTACTTAGAATAGGATTTTGAATAAGTTTTGTATAAAAAAATTCTTAAGATTGTATAGTTTGAAACGCTCATACGTATAAGAAAGTCGTGTGGTGGCCACACCTCATTTTTTACAAATATGTCGTAAATTATGCATTCTATATATATTTGTCAAGAGTACAAAAGTATTTAGAAGTGGATTTGGAATATATTTTGTATAAATGAAATTTCAATCGGACACTTTTAGTCTTAGCGAGGAGCACTTTTTTTTCTAATATCCTGCAAAGTATGCTTTCTATAGAGATTTATTAAGAGAATAGAAGTACTTAGAATAGAATTTTGAATAATTTTTGTATAAAAATTCTTAAAATTTTTATAATTAGAGGAAAGTCGCCTAATATTGGATACTTTTTTTAAATCAACTTTTTTTATGTGAAAAACGCATATTTTCTTAATTCTTTTGAAATTAACATATATTGTTATCTGTGTTAAAACACAATATAGTCACAAAAATATTTATTTTAAACTTTAAACTACATATAAAATATAAAAAAAGAAAAATGAGCAATTTTTGCAGTTGAAAAAAGGGTTCCTAAAATTGGATACCCTATCCAACTGCATAAGTCACACACATAAACTTTCTTTTTGTCGCTAGCAGCACAATCCTCATGTGCCCAACGGAAACATATTGAACACTGTATCCAGGCCTCTCCATGTTGATCCTCTGAAAATTTTTCTGTGCAGAAAATACACTCTGCGTCACCGTTGTCGTCTACATCCATATCTGAATCATCAGCATAAGAGATATCTTCTAAGGAATCTGAGGATGATTCACTTTCTTCTTCAACCTTTTGACTCTTCTTTATCTTCTTAGTTTTTTTATTCGTCTTGTTCTTTCTTTTTGTCAAGGATTTTAGTTTTGGTATTTTTTTATTTTTGATAGATTGTTTTCGTTCTTGCTCTCTCATACTAGCTTCTAAAGCATCTTTGTAGGGCGTACTTGTTATTACCGCTGCGGAACTAGCTTTACGACCCCGACTTGTGGTAGGTGCCGAACTGCAGGATGCCAAAAGCGAAAAGTCTTGAACTTTGACAACGTTTGACAGCTGTTTAGTTCCAATACCGCTATCCTTTTTGTGCTTCGGAGGAGTACTTTCAATAGATGATTGAAGTGAACTCTCTGATGGTTCGGGAATAGAACTGATATCTGAGGTCTGTTGTCTAGGCGGTGTTCGCTCTCGTTGTCTTTCTATTAGAAAGTCAGCTTCTGAAAATATGTCCCGATTGAATGGAAAAATTCCCGCTTTGCGAAACCCGCTGGCTGCTATTTCAGCTGTCGCACATTTCTGATAAGCAGGGCAGAACAATTTGCATATTTGGAAGGGGCCCAGGCTTCGGGAAGGGTTATTTTTTAGCCAATTTTGGACTTCTCTTGAGTAGTATGTTTTTAACGGCGACATAAAAGACAAATCCAATGGCTGTATCTTATGTGAGGTGTGGGGCGGTATGCAGACAATTTCAATGAAATGTTTTTTAGCTAATTCTATAGCATCCAGGTTCCGAGTATGTGTGTAGTGCCCGTCGAGGATGAGCAACACGGGGTCCTGTTTTGAAGGTTTCACGTTATCGATAAAATGTCGCATCCATCGCAGAAAGATGTGGCTTTGTATCCACCCTGAAGGATGACAGTCAGCAATCGACCCAGGCGGAGCTCCGTCTAATAATTCGGCCTTCATATTCTTTCTCGGAAAGATGAATAACGGAGAGACAAATCCTCCGGCAGCATTCATACATGCAACTACAGTTACCAGAGCTCCCCTTTCTGCAGCAGTTACGGCTCCCACTTGTTTTTTGCCTTTTAAAGTGATCACTTTAGCAATCTTCGTTTGCACAGTGGTGATGCCAGTTTCATCAACGTTGTAGACTTTAAGGGGATTGAAGTTAATTTTTTGCATAGCTGGTTCCAAAAGGTCAAAAAAAAGCTTGACATTTTCTGGCGTGAAACCTTTTATTCTATTTTTTGAAATTCCTTGAGGTTTTCTCAAAGATAGGTTAGGATGACGTATAAAGAAATTTTTTAACCATTTTTTGCCGGCATTCGCGGTTGTTGTTGAAAATGGATGGGGTAGGTTATTTCTAATTGCAAGCTGGTAGGCCAGTCTGCGAATGTCTGCCAGCCCTATACCATAATACCTTTTGTCCATTTCTAAACAGTACTTGACCAAATCGTCTTCCATGTCAGGCGATAGAATTGGTTTACGGCCCATTTGTAGCGTGCATTGTTCTTGTAAGGGCTTTTCACGTTTGACGTAAACTTCAAGGGTTGTTTTGGGCACATGGAAGCTCCTTGACGCCTTTAAATAACCCATTCGTTTATTTTTAACAGCATCAATAGCTTTCTCCATATCTTCTGGATCCCATTTTTTGTGTTGGAGACCTTTCCTAGGCATATTACTGAAAATAAAAACAATCTTCTAAACATAAAAGTAATAAAACTACATAAAAGTACATTTGGGTTCCTAATTTTGGATATCCAATTATAGGATACCCATTGTATCCAAAATTAGGCATCTTTCATGTTTGAGGTTATAACATCAATAAAAAAAAATACTTGAGAATAATTGTTGTTTTGAATGCTTCGGCTTATTCTATAAATATTCTAGTACATCCATGTCCAACTGCATTTTTTTATAATAATTACTTACCTTTTTATACCAGTTTGCACACGCCAAAACAAAAAACTTCAAATCAGGTAATTCAACGTTTTAATATATTGCCACCTAGCGACGATTAGCCGAACTATATGCGTTCCACAGGATAATTTTATGCCAAAAACATTTTATTTCGTGCATTCGTTAACAGTAAACTGTTAACAGATTTTGAGATATGGTGGTATCCAAAATTGGGCAACCATCCAATATTAGGCGACTTTCCTCTACACAATTAGAAATTTGAATATACTTTCTTTTTATAAACTATCAAGCAAATAATTGGTTTTCATAAGGCAAAGCTATAAGAAATCGACTCATCAAATAATTTTAATTATTTTTGGGTAATTATATAAAATTGAAAAGTATCGTGAGGAATGACAAGAATCTGTTTCAGACATGTCGATTTCCGACTTGAAAAATATATATGAATGAAATGACTGTAATATAAAGCATGCGCCAATATGACACAAATTCAACAATACATAGTTTACCTGCAATACAATTTTTTGAGTGTCCCATATTTAGTTCCAATTATGTGCAAACCTTCTTCATCCTTTTGAAGCCACCCCAATAATATTGAGATCAGATTTTTCTCTATCGACATCGAAGCATTTGTTTTTGATTATTAGTAAATACTAGTAAGCCCAGTTGATATCAAATCGCAATAAAGTCTCCTCTATAAATAATACAGGTATAACCAAGTGACGTATTACTTAATATTAATCTAAAATGTATCTAGTTAGTATTTTAGTGTAGATATTTTTTTTTACGAAGTCGAGAGATATAGAAATTGTATTAAAAATGAATGCAAAATAAATATATAAATAAGTTTGTTGTTATTATATAATTACTATATCAAAATCTGTGCGCAGAAAATTGTATTTTAAGACATTAATAACTACTGTCAGGATGGCCGAGCGGTCTAAGGCGCCAGACTCAAGGTTAACCTTGCCCGTCAGTACGGGTGTCGAGCGTTCTGGTCCTCTCTGAGGGCGTGGGTTCGAATCCCACTTCTGACAGGCTTTTTTTTTATTTATTTACACTTACATTTTGCAAAGGCTTTATAAATAACTATAAAAATTAATGTAATCTTAAAAGTAATTTACACAATTATTTGTATATATAATTTATAAGACCTAAAATGAAAAGCATATTTTTCGATGAAATAATAATATGTTAACGACTTAACGGTAAAGAAGATATTAAAAATGAATATCACTTTACCAACTACTTCAATAAAATCCGTTCTTAAATTGAAAAGTTATTTTATTACTGCCGCGGTGTATCAATACTAATGTGCACAGCAAACAAGCAAAAAAAAAGAGAGTTAATATTAGACTTATCGCCTGGTGCTCGGTCACATGTCGGGTTATTGAATTATACAATAAGGAGTAGGTTAACATGGGCATTTCAAAATTAAAAATTAGTGTATTTCTGACCACAATATAGAAAGTTTTAATGCCACCAATAAGAACACTGAAAATGAGATTAGATATAATATAAATAATATATTACAGTTAATATTATATAACGTTGTAATATCATCGGAAATATTATTTTGTTTGATATATGTAATTTATCAACAATAAATATACATACAGAAGTAGACATATTAAACTGAAAAACACCATTTGCTATGTAATATTTGGCGTCCAACGTGGGGGTGGTAAAATTAATGCTTTCATAAGAGAATACATAGGAAATAATTATGAATAAATTCCTATGTATACTTAAAACAAATATAAAAATAATAAAAATAGATTAAACAGGCAATCAAAATTGCAAAATTAGGTAAAATAAATTAAACAGGCAATAAAAATTACAAAATTAGGTACTATTTTGGAATTCGTGTATCTTAGTTTATAGGTTCTAAATACATATTAATTTTATTATGTTACATTTTTAGAACACTGAAAATTAATTCGGTAGGTATATACGAGTATATTATTTCCAAAATTTTCGAATTGGTTTTTAATTTTGTGTGTGGCATGTTTACCAGGAACTATTTTAAATTTTAACATACAGGTGAAATTCTTGGAATGAGGAGTATTTAATATTTTGTTTTGTAATGTTGTTAAGTTTAAATAAACACATTATATTAGCAACAGTTGCAATATATTATGCTTATGACGATTGTAAGATATATGTTGTACAGTACTACTGTTTTATCACGAGGTAAGATTGTTATCATGTTTCAAGTTTTGCTACGTGTTTATGACTTAAAAATCGCCATTTTGCTAGACGAGAAAAATAAACCGGAAGCCAATAAGTTTCGAGAAGAGCTACTCGGTCGACGTATTCGGAAGATTAAATAATTCGAATTTTCAACTCCAATGATCAAACGCATATATCTTGGATACAAGTGATATAGTTAATGCTTTTTGAGGGAAATTGGAACTGTGGAGCAGAAATATAAAGCAAGAAAACCTATAAATACTTGTAAATGTAGATGAATATGTTAAAACTTACAAGGCGAAAGAGCAACATATTAAAGTTGTTTTTGTGACTATTGAAAATCATTTAGCAACGCTGAACAATGATATTCAAAAGTACTTTTCTGCTGGCGAAGGCTTGATAGCAAGCTACGAGAGAATTAGGTAGCCATTTCAAAATATTCTTGGAGGTGTCACAACTGTTGAAGAAGAAATCTTTATAGGCATCGCGGAAAGAGGCAAAATCAAAAGAGCATTTAAGAAATCAGTGTTCCAATTCTGGGAAGGGTTGGATGATGAATTCTCTCCACCAAAGAAGAGCATTTATGTAGTATGACCATTTTCAAAATTCTATCTTTGCTATTCAGATTTTCTACGGTGGCTGATTTGAAGACAAAATTATAGATCTCAGCTAAATACAAAAGATGAACTCAGAGTGTCAATTTGAAATATTAAACCTTCTTTCGAAAAACTTCGCTCTGCAAGAGAGGCCTAAGAGAATTACTGATAATTATTAAACTTGAATGTAATTTAGCATTGATAAGGTAATTATTAAACATATTATGCAGTACTGATATATACCGTGGGTTTTTTTTATCACTGAACATAGCACACGATAACACCTATGTTCAGTTTTAAAATAAACGCGTCAACGCATGGAACATTATGCAACCAACATTGCGTTACGTAACTAACATCGGTCAATTATTTGTTTCGACAAACGTCAAAATCAATGTCATAACCATATTAGAAGTAAACACAAAATTTAATTCTTTAAGGACTATAACTTTTCTGTCTGAATATCGAAAGTGGCAACAGTCTTAGAAAAGTGGATGTGGTGATGATGATGTAAGTATCATTTAATAAAGTACTAAAATATATCGACCATATTTTATAGGTTGCAGAACCAACTTTATGGTATTTTGAAGATATGATGTTTATTGTAAATCATACAGTAGCACGTAAGTCGACTGATGTTATTAGCGAAAACTGCAAAGGTGAAGAAATAATTGTGCAAGTGGATCAAGATATCAACTATTCACAAGATAACACAGATATTGTAAGTTGTCTATTGGTATTTTGATATTAATTTTTAATATTTAGTCTTCTTAGTTGGACTACAGTTCTGGTTTATTTATAAGCAATGCAAATGAGGACGTTCAACCTGCTCCAAGTACCTCAAGTAATTATATTGAGGAAGGCGCTATAAATACAGGTGATTTTGGCACAGAAAACAAGAAAAGGAAATGTGAAGCTATTAAGGACAGTACTCCATCCCGCAAGAAATGAAAAGATGATGAAAATTTGAAACATGCAAATGATGTTTTAGTAAAACTTACTTCTGCTTTGGAGAACGAGGCAACTCAACAGCCTGAAAACAGCGAGGAGGTATTTGGTAGTAGCCACCAAAATTAAAGAAATTAATTGTCTTCGAATAAAAAATGAAGTTCAATTAAAAATTTTAAATGTTATATATACATATTTAAATAAATAAATATTTTTTTGTATTAGACTTTATTTTTAATATTAATTAATCATAACTGGAATAAATATAAATCAATGTTCTACATATTATGCTCAGCCACTGTGTGTTCCTGCTAATCCACACTCCCACTGTTGGTACAGAAATAGTTCCGGAATTCATCTCTAATATTTCTGGCTTCAATACTTGACTTATTACCACCTTGTTTTACAACTGTTGGAAAATGTTTGGTATTGCTAATGTTAACATCTGTAACATACCTTTCACTTTCTGTTACCAAGAAGTTCTGAAGTACCACACATGCTAAAGTTATTATTTCTACTTTTTCAACATCTAAATTTATTGGTTCTAATAAAACTCTAAATCTATTAGATAAAATTCCAAATGTGCTCTTGATAATCGGTAATTAAGTATTTTAATGTCATGACTTAAAAATCTTTGCGGATATGGCTTCATAACTCCTTCTGTTAATGGAAAGGCTTCATCTGCTACGATTACATAAGGCACCTTTTTTCTTCGACCAGGCAAATTACATGGGGGTGGAAAATTCAATTTGTTTTCTGCTAGGCAAGATGTGAGTAAGCTTTCACGAAAAACACCTCCATTACTCACTCTTCCATTAGTACCTACATTTACATAGGTAAATTTATATTTAGCATCTGCCATGGCCAGCAAAACTATGCTGTGTTGCCCTTTATAATTATAATAATAGGATCCTTCACATAATGGTGGTCTAAATGTAATATGTTTCTCATCAAGTGCCCCTACACAATTGGGAAATTGCCACATTTCAAAAAATTCAGTAGCAATTTTCTGCCAAGTTTCAGGATCTTTGGGTACCTATAAATATGTATAATAAAATGTATATGAGAATTAATCACCATACTGTTAAATAATGCTCTCTTAACTTCCGGTAAATTGTTTCACATACTTCTGGAACAAACCTGGAAATAATGCTTTCATGAACTCGTGTTGAATACATTTGAGACCGGAAACTTTCACCAGTTGCTAAAAACCGCAAAGTAATTTGCAAATCATAAGTATATTGTATTTGATTTTTTAAATATTAAGAATATCTCACTTGCTATGGGCTGATATACTGTCTCGCATAAATGTATCTTGCTTTGTAATATCAGCTCTAATGTAATCTAATAATTTATGAAACAGAGCATCATTCATCCGTAAATAATTCCTATATAAGTCAGGGTCCTCAATGCGTAATTCATTATTAATTAATGACAAAACATCCCAGCCGCCTTAAAAGCCAAGGTTTAGTCCATATCTTTCTTTTTTGTTCGCGTTTTTTATTTTTATATTAAGAATGTTTGTTATTATAACAAGAACTGCAGCTCGTAATAAATTCTTTCTTTTATTTGTGTCCATTTGGAATTTTTCCAGAAAAATACACACAAATGTAATTTTAGGGTTACAAAATTTCGGATACCCGCCAAACTAGTAATACATTCGACGCATGCCCGGACCTTTAAAATTTTGCATTCTTGCAAGTGGGCAAAATAAATTCCGCACAGAAAGTTGTACAGAATATTCTGTACAGAAAGCTGTGCAGAATCTTGTACAGAAAATTGTACCGTGTCAAGTAAGGATGTGAGGAGTTTTAATTTTCTTTCTGTGGGTATTTATTATACAGCTATCAGAATCAAATTTCCTACTAATCGCCTGAATTGTTCCGATAGATGGTATGGGCTTCTCAGGATATTTGACAGAAAACAGATCCCGCACTTTCCTTAAACTGTTTCCAGCTTTATACCAGTTTAAAATTTCTATTTTATCATCTTTTGTATACATTTTTTAAATTAGGTGAATACAAATGTGAAATATTGAAATATTCAAAATGTCATTTCTGTTATGACATTGATTTTGACGTTTGTCGAAACAAATAATTGACCGATGTTAGTTTGTTAGTTACATAACGCAATGTTGGTTGCATAATGTTCCATGCGTTGACGCGTTTATTTTAAAACTGAACATAGGTGATATCGTGTGCTATGTTCAGTGATAAAAAAAACCCACGGTATATATACAACAATCCTATTTAAAAGTGTAATAAATCAGTGTAAGCGTGATATTTTTTCTTATGTTAAAATATACTTTATTGCATTTTCCATGAAATTTAACGCATTTTAAAAAAAAATTAATAATGTTTTTCTTATTTTATCCATATGCTCGTTTAGTGTTATCGCCCATTAGTTGAGAATCACTGAAATATTGTATTTAAACAGATCCATAGCTATCAAAGGGACCTATGTGTTATTGCTAGGAATCAGAAGTCAGCTTTACTAATTCCAGGGACGCATTGACTAACTAAGTTTCTATATATATGGTAAAAACCCCATTGATTGGCACCTTAAGAGACTTTTCTGATTCAAAAATTCATTAATTAATTAATATTAGCTATAGAAAATATCGAACTTTTTAATGTCTTATCAACAAATTGGCTAAAAATGTATTAAAACCAAAGAAGGGCATATGTACCAGTTATTGGAACTTTCGCCAATAATTGGCATGTGCAAGTGAGCCATTAATATTAGCATTATTGGCATGAAGTGTCTGCTTCATTGGCATTGTTGTGTGTATAGGGTAATATCAATTAGCGTTAAAAGTAATTAAACCATTGTGTCATCAAGAACACTATATAATTAATAAATTTGAAGAGATGGAACACAACTTACAAACAATGAAAAAAATGAGGTGTGGCCACCACATGACTTTCTTATACGTACGAAAGTGTTACTTCCGGTCCGAATTTTGAAATTTCATTTATACAAAAAATATTCCAAATTCAACTCTGAATACTTTTGTACTCTTCATAAATATATATAGAATGCATAATTTACGACATATTTGCAAAAAATCGTTATTTGGTAAGAGTAAAAGTGTTAGTTCAGGTCCGAATTTTGATTTTTTTTTATACAAAAGGTGTCGAAAATTAAGTTCTAAATACTTTTATACTCGTAATGTATCCGTCTAAAAAGCATGACGTACGAAATATTTGCAAAAAACTAATTTTCGATTAGAGTGAAAACCCTACTTCCGGTAGGAATTTCGAAAAACTTTTTTGATAAAGTTGTTCACAATTTCAATTTTAAGTACATATGAATTCTTTATAAATTTGTTTAAACTTAGTAGTTGACAAAATATTGGCAAAATTCGATTTTTTCACGGAAGTAAACTACTACTTCCGGTTCACCGATTTTGCTCAAAATCTAATCAGTTCTCATGAGGGAGATTATACTACTAAATGCAAAATTTGGAATAGATAGCTATAGCGGTTTGACCGCTATTGTGCTCACACACACAGGGACAGACAGACAGACAGACGGACACACAGATATTTTTTAAAAACCACTTTTGTGGTATCAGGGGACTTGAAAACGTGGATATCTGCAAAAATCTCGAGGTTAAAAATTTTCATCATCACAATACTTCCTTATACTACGTATAAGAAAGTAAAAATAAATTAATTACACTTAAACATTATCAAATTTCTCTTGACTTGTTAAAAGTAGAACAAAACTTAGAAACACCTGAGTAGGTATTATAGATACTTAGGTACCTACCTTTAACTAAGCACCTACCTTACCTAGTTAACATAAATGAAATAAAATATCAACATTCTAATGATTCAGATACCTATAATACCTGGATAGGGAGAGATACTTGGTTTTTGCCGTGAAATAGATTTAAAATTGTTCTCAAAAATTTTCTTAGGCAAGTAATATGTTATGGTATCACACATGTTTAACACTTAATTCCTAAATTTGTAGAACACATTTTATTTACGCATATGTAACACAGTAACACGCAGTACTATTATTTTGTACTTCATCCAATATATTCGCTTCATTAGAAGAAACTTCATCGTCTGATTTGAATAAATTTCGTACATGTGATTGAGGGGTCTTTTTCTGTTTTATTTGAAAAACCACATTAGAGATTAAGTAGGTACTTAGGTACCTACCTATTAGGTAGGTAACATATTTATTTTGAATTAAAATTTTCCCGGCATATTTTGTTCAATAAATAATGCCGACTGGTGTAAGTATTTGGATTTGCGTGTACTATTGGTTCCAATGATTATATCTTGGCATAAATGAGGAATACAGCATTTATTGGTACCCATACCAATCATTAGTGAAACAAAATTTTCTTTGGAAATTATAGCACTTGTTTTAACAGAATTATGTCAAACAAAATTAATACTCTGAAACAACAAATAACAGCAACGACTATCAAATTAACGTCTGCGTCGTGCGGTCAACACGTCATACAGGATTGCTTGAATCGAACATACGTTTATATGCACGGAAGACTTCTTGAAAATGAGCGGCATTTATATAAGAAAACTGAAAATTACTTGCTTTATATCTGTTAATTAATGAACTTAAGGGGGAACTGCCGACTACCGAAATCAAGAGGTTAGAAATTCAAGTTTTTCTCCGTTATTTTTGCAGCGATTTTATTTAAACAAAAACCAACAAATATTTTAAGGTTTTTCTAAGGTACCTGAAGAATTAAATTTTATAAAACTTATTAAAATATTTTTAGATAGAGTCTAGAAAGTGACTCAAGTGTACCATATGTTTTCTATATTATTTTTCCACAAAGGGAAAAAAACGTCCTTTAGGTAGGTACCTTCAATAAATCTTACTGTAAACGTACAGCCTTAATTCAACTTAATTTACAAAATAGTTATTGAGAAAAACTTGAATTATAAACGTAAGTTTTGCCCAATTTCTGAATACACATAGCCTAAATTTTTATGATTTAAATGAGTCAATGATAAGATATACTTAACTTAAAACACACGAATATATTACATTTTACTTTCTTATACGTAGTATAAGGATGCATTGTGATGATGAAAATTTTCGATCTCGAGATTTTTGCAGATGTCCACGTTTTGAAGTCCCCTGATACCAAAAAAGTGGTTTTTAAAAAATGTCTGTGTGTCTGTGTGCCTGTCTATGACCACGATAGCGGTCAAACCGCTATAGCTATCAATTCCAAATTTTGCATTTAGTAGTATAATCTTCCTCTTCAGAACTGATTAGGTTTTCAGTAAAATCGGCAGACCGGAAGTAGTAGTTTACTTCAGTGAGAAAATCGAATTTTGCCAATATTTCGTCAACAACTAAGTTTACACAAATTTATAACGAATTCATATGTACTTAAAATTGAAATTGTGAACAATTTTATTAAAAAAGTTTTTCGAAATTCCTACCAGAAGTAGGTCTTTTACTCTTATTGAAAATCAGTTTTTTGCAAATATTTTGCAAGTCATGCTTTTTAGACAGGTACGTTATGAGTATAAAAGTATTTAGAACTTAATTTTCAATACCTTTTGTTTAAAAAAAAATCAAAATTCGGACCGGAACTAACACTTTTACTCTCACCGAATAACGATTTTTTGTAAATATGTCGTAAATTATGCATTCTATATATATTTATCAAGAGTACAAAAGTATTTAGAGTTGGATTTGGAATATTTTTTGTATAAATGAAATTTGAAAATTCGGACCGGAAGTAACACAACAAAAGTATTTATAATAGAATTTTGAAAATTTTTTATATAAAAAGATGAGAAAAGAATGCGCCATCATGTGATGTACTTTAACCACATATAAAATTAATATTAATTATCCTGAACTAAATCAGGATTTTTCATCGTTTCTGACGTTTCGATCACAGTATGTGCGCTTTGAGTCCGTAGAAGGTAAAACATGTTAATTATAATATTTCCTTCTGTTCATAGAGAGAAGTAAAAAATACTCAAATACTTGCAAAGATCACTTTGGCTTGTATAAATATACATTTCGAAAAATATAAATCAAGTAATTTTCAGTTTTCATATATAAATGCCGCTAATTTTCAAGAAATCTTCCGTGCATATACAGGGTTAGTTCTAAATAACGTCTTTAAAAAAAAGGGGCAAAAGAAAAATAAGAGTAATGCCCGTACAAAAAAAAAAGTCGCGGTCCAACGTGCACGCAGTTACGAGTAATTGATTTTTCTTTGCTCGAGTCCGAGCCTGTCGCAGTTAATACACAAACATAATAATTTTCATATAGAGGAATTTAAGATTCAAAATAATATACCTCTGTTTAACGAAAAAAAAAAAACATGGTAATGCACCGAGGTTGTCGATCTTTTCCACATAAAGGCGTGATATTCACACAAAAAATGAGGTGTGGCCACCACACGACTTTCTTATACGGATGAGCGTTTCAAATTATAGAATATTTAGAATTTTTCTTTCTAAAAATTATTCAAAATCCTATTTTAAGTACTTCTATTCTCTTAATAAATCCCTATAGAATGCATACTTTGCAAGATATTATAAAAAAGTGCTACTCGCTAAGAGTAAAAGTGCTACTTCCGGTCCGAATTTTGAAATTTAATTTACACAAAAAACATTGCAAATCTAACTCTAAATACTTTTGTACTCTTGATAAATATGTACAAAATGCATAATTTACGACATATTTGCAAAAATTCGCTATTCGGTAAGAGTAAAAGTGTTACTTCCGATCCGAATTTTGAAATTTTTTTTATACAAAAGATATTTAAAATTATGTTTTAAATACTTTTATACTCGTAATATACCTGCCTAGAAAGTATGATTTGCGGGATATTCGCAAAAAACTGATTTTCGATAAGAGTAAAAGACCTACTTCCGGTAGGAATTTCGAAAAAATTTTTTAATACGATATTTCTCAAATTAAAGTTTGAGTACATTTGAATTCTTTATAAATTTGTTTAAACTTAGTAATTGACGAAATATTTGCAAAATTCGATTTTTTTACTGAAGTAAACTACTACTTCCGGTCTACCGACACACACACAGACACACAGACAGACACAGACAGACAGACACAGACATTTTTTAAAAAACACTTTTTTGGTGTCAGGGGACTTCAAACCGTGGACATATGCAAAAATCTCGAAGTCGAAAATTTTCGTCATCACAATACTTCCTTATACTACGTATAAGAAAGTAAAAAGCATCGCCATAGAAAATCTTTTCAATTGCCAATTCTCATAGGTTGTAACTATTTGCGTTTTATCGTCTTTTTGGAAGAACCTTATTAAACTGGAATTACTAGTGGTATTTACGTAAATGCGCATAGGATAAACAAAGTTATGGACTGACTTTAACTAGATTTTGGCCCTAAATATTTAGAAATTTCTTTTTTGATTTTCAGTTAAAAATTTATACTTATTCTTCAGATTCGCATAGCCTGGTACCTATTTAATGATAACCCTGTATATGTATGTGGGATTCATGTATATATTTATAACATTCTTAAACGAATAATTGTATTTCAATTTTTTTCCGTACTTTGTGATGAACATATTACAACATTGACAGCTGTGGGAAACTAGTAATCTAAATCACGATGAAATGAAACATGACGAAGAAGAACAGAGGTTGCGAATGTTCTGTTATAAACTACAATTTATTTTTTACAATCAATGGTAATAAGAGCTTTACAGAAAAAAAAAACTCTGATAAAGATACAGAGATACGTAACGGTATAGACGAAACGTCAGATGACACGTTACAAAACGACAATTAAAAATTATATGTTGAATAATATCGTAAAGTCCATCTGACGTAATATACTTACTTAATTATATATTATGACTGGTTGTTGGGGAGGTACGGTAAGATGTAATCTGAATGCGAGAACATAGGAACACACGCTGGAATTTGTCGTAAAAACCTACAGGAATTCAGATCATGTATAAGAGATATATTTAACTAATCACGAAGTACTTAAGGACAAGAAGACATGATGATTGAAAAAAATATAATTAATTAAATAGCTGGCACATAAGGTGTGTATTATTAATGTTACAATAAATAGTTTTTAATTAAAGATTTTATAAATAGATCTGATTAATGTAGTATTGAAATGTTCTTTGGAAGAAAAGCAGATGTATTGCCTTCTAAATTGATAAAGTATGAAAAAAGCATCGAAATATATACATAGCTTCGGAGAGGGGCGCGTATCTCCTATAAATATTGTTTTATATGTTGACAGCGCTGCCAGAGGGATGATCTTCGCTAAACATAATAGGAAATAGCGCTCAAGGGATATGTCATTCTAATAGTATATTATGTATTAAGTTTTATAAACCTTATCTTAATCAGGAGTTTATAAAACGGATTTCATACGTTTCTTACGAGAGCAATTAATCAAAATAATACAAAATTACTTATCTGTTCATAATACTAGGAGACATTTGTTTCAAATTAATAAGGTGACCCAATAATAAATACAACAGGTATAAAGATCAAGTACCTCCTGTTGGTCGTAATGTACCTTCTCTTTAGTTAATTGTTACTTGAATTGTGTGATTACTAGTATACTATAGCGACTTTTCTGTTATTAATTATACTTATTATAGAGTATATTTGCAACATCCTTTCCTCTTTAAGGGGATATTAAAGTCGATTTGGTGTTGGCCCCTAGGAGGAGCCAAATGCAAGCCATCTCATTCTTATATATTTGAAATGAATGTGTTGTTTTCCGTCACCCGAATACAGAGAAAAAATACAGCTGCAGGCGCTGCTAAAATACAAATAATTCAGTACCGCACCATTCCGGAATTTCTTAATTTAAATACTCAAATTAAACTTTTTTCCGCAATTCAAAAAGCTCACAAGAAAACATTGGTGTACACGGGAATTACATCCGTTTTGATCAATTTCATTTAATTATTTCAGATTTTGACCGAGAAACACAAGTATATTTTACTCTAATTTGGAAAAAAAAAATAGATGGTTGTGACAAAAAATTACATAATCTGACAACCTTTCCGTGTACTCATATCTATATTGAAGTTGTACAGAAAATTTAACATTTCTATCTTAAACAATAGTAAAAAAAAACTGATAAATTCGATATCTTGTTTTCTCGACCGCTTTAATATCCCCTTAAAATAAGTTGATTATTTGTAATAAATGTAGAAAACATTATGTTTTTCAATCATGGCTTTCCGAATGTAGAGAGGGTTTTTGTTTTGTATACCGTTTTATACAGCATTCCTTTTTGTTTAATTTAAACATAGTTCATTTACCTATTCAAACGTAGAGAAATATTGCAGACAAATGATGATACGTAACATTTTTTGTATATTTTTTATTTTCTGAATGTACCTCCGTACATTGTCTGCTTTTAGTTTGCAGCTACTCTAAACATGAAAAGACGGAGTAAACCAAGGCAACAAACAAGAAAAACAGCCATTACAAAAAGTAACTAGAAGTGAATAGAGATAGTCAAGAAACGTCACCAAACCCTCGAAAGAAACTTAAAAAAAAATGCCGAAAAAATGACCGAAATAACCGGTCTTAATTTAGAATTAATAAAACTCTTTCGCATTATATTTGAATGTTTAAGTTCTGGATTTCCAATAAATATAGAAAAAATTGATATGTATGCCGAACAACCCGAGAATTATATTTCAAAGAATATTCATGGTACTCAATGCCTATGAGTTGTACATAAAGTACTTTGACACGGAAAAGATATAATTGCAGCCTGTATTTTACCATAATCCAGTTGTCCGAAGAAACACAAGAAGCCAGGAACAAGGACAATAGGCAATATAGGGGATTCTATACAAGAATAACCTCAAGACTCGACACTAATACGGATTTACTACATAGACTATTAATAACTGCTCCGGTAATTGCCAGCTTACGTGCTCCTCCAAAAACTAAACATGGGAATATTTCCTCCGAAGTTTTGGAGTTATTGGAAAAATCAGTTATTAAATATGTATCAATAAAACTATAACTAATTGAGTAAGTTAGTAGTAAGAAATAAAGGAACAGCAAAAAATAAATCACACCACTGGAGAAATATTTTTACTGCTAGATTGTCAATATATCGCAATGTGCGCGCGTCAGGTTATTTTGAAGGATTGAAAAGCGTCAACCAGCTTTATTGAATTTCAATTGATATTTACATTTAAAACACCGAGGGATAACTTCAACTAAAATTAAGAGTCCTATTTTTTTAATAATCAAAATCATATTTACTTTATAAGGACTTGGTTTTTTTTTTTTTGATCAAAGGAGGGAATCACAACTCACAACCCACGTGTATATAAAGATCTAAAATATTAGACTTGCCAATGCATATTAATATATTACAGAATTATTTATACAAGTTTACACGTATAGTATCTTAGGTCTTTACTACAATAACGCTATTATGAAAATACATAAATTCTGTGTTCTTGTTACAGTGACATTTCTATAATAAAATTTTCTTAGTTAAATTTTGCAGTAACAAGTAGGGAGTCATGAAAGCTCTATTTTTGATCTAATAGATTGTACTGATATTATGTTACCTTCAAAATATTCGTAATTTCCTGCAAATCAAACTTAAAATATGTGTATACCTCAGCTTTCGATTTAATAAGTCGAGATTCACTGGCAATATTTTAATTATGAGTTGAAAACAACTTGAGATATCATACGAAATTAATATTCAGAAGATTTCTAATCTGCTAAATTATAATTAAGAAACCTTTAATAACAACACCGACAACAACAACAATAAAAATAATAATAATAATAATAATAATAATATGCTTTATTATCCAATAGTACACCAGTTACAGGACAAATTGAAGATAGTAAATACATATGTTAAAAGAAATTGAACACAAAATGCAAAATGCTATATTTAAATAAAAAATTCAAAAATAAACAAAATTAATATAACTGATTAACGGAATTTGCAAAAATATCTTTGCTGAAAAACTCCACCATTCAAGTCATTCTATAGAAAAGGAGGAGAGAAGCCAGAGGCTATGCGGGGTAAAATAGTTTTAATGATTTAATGCACGAGTATCAATGTAGCAATGAATAATTTTCCGCATAAACCTTGCTCCAAGAATTTCCCTATAATTCTTCAATAAGTGCAATCCATGAAGGAACCATAAACCATGTTCAGGATATACGTACCTATATGTACGAGGTAGGCGCCATAAATTCTGGGCCTCACAGGTTTATACATGTTCAAACGTGTTCAAACTCCGTCACGTCATGCATGCACATACGCGAGGCGTACACTATAAATATAACGGATCGAAGCCTAGTAGTTTTTAGTAACCAGCCAACCAACGTGACTAGCGCACGAAAATGTCTGAAGTAACGAAAATTGAGTACCACACTGTCATTAACTTTTTAACAAATGAAGGGCATACACCTTACCACATTAAACAACGTTTAGACGGCGTTTACGGTGATTATCTCCTTCGTATTCAACTGTAAAAAAGTGGACAAAATGTTTCCGTTTGGGACAAGAATTTCTGGAAGATGCTGATCGGTCGGGTCGACCAATTGAAGTGATAACGCCTCAACAAATTTCAATTATTGAACATGTAGTGCTAGAAGATCGCCGTTTGAAATTGAAGAAATTAGCAGTGATAACAAACATTTCCGAAACAAGTGTTCGCCGAAATCTCCATGACCATTTGGGTATGAATAAAATTAGTGCTAGATGGGTACCGCAACTTCTTCTGCTCTCCAACGTGAACGTCGAGTCGAATGTGCACAGTTGTTTTTAAACATGTGTGGAGACGACCCAAAAAATAAACGGCGTTAGATTAGGTGAATACGCAGGCCATCGAACTAGCCCGTATGTCCCTATCCATTTTTGGCCAAATTAGCATTCAACCATTTAACATTTATCCTGGCATTATGTGGTGTATCGCCATCCTGCTAGAAAAACACTATTTTACTTTGCAAGAGGTAATTCATCCAAGAAATTGTCCAAATTTGCAATTAGTAGTTGGTGATATTTGTCCTGATTTAGGGTGCCATCAATGAAAAAGGGTCCAATCAATGTGTCACCCAAAATACCACATCACACATTTATGGTGAATCTGTGTTGTCGATTGGTTTCAACAATAATTCTTGGATTTTGTTGACTCCATTACCGGTGAATATTTCTGTGGAAAACGCCATTATTGCTAAAAGTGCACTCATCGGACTAAATCACATTTCTGTAGAAAAGTCCATCTTGACGTAACATGTTTAAATAGAAAACACAAAATTGGTATCGTCGATTTGGATCGTTTCCATACAAAGTTTGTACATTTTGTGGGATGTACGGATTAAATGTGTGTTTTTTAAAGATTTTATGAACAGTGGTCATTGGCACGTTAATGTTATGTGCGATTTCCCGAGTTCAAGTTCTTGGATTTTCTTGAACACTGAGAATGGCATCAATTACAACATTTTCACAAAATTTGCGTCCATCTTGCTCTGGTTTCTTAAAAGCTCCGTAATTTCTTAAATTTCGGTCAATTCTTCTACATTTCTGACGGTCAGGAACTTCTCTATCGGGAAAGCGAACTGCGTAAATACGTACTGCTGACCAGAATTTGTATGGTATTCGAAAAACACTTTACACCATATCATTTAATTGATTGTTATCCATAACAAAATAACAATATGATCACAAAATAATAATAAAAATGCAAAAAATAATACAACCAACAATAAATGGAAATAAGCTGACAATTCATAAATGACAGTTACTGTTTTGTGCGCTATCATTGGATTCCGCAGGACACTTGAAAATTTTAGATTTAAATTTCGGTCAATTCTTCTACATTTCTGACGGTCAGGAACTTCTCTATCGGGAAAGCGAACTGCGTAAATACGTACTGCTGACCAGAATTTGTATGGTATTCGAAAAACACTTTACACCATATCATTTAATTGATTGTTATCCATAACAAAATAACAATATGATCACAAAATAATAATAAAAATGCAAAAAATAATACAACCAACAATAAATGGAAATAAGCTGACAATTCATAAATGACAGTTACTGTTTTGTGCGCTATCATTGGATTCCGCAGGACACTTGAAAATTTTAGAAAAAACTCTACAGAAACATTTCACAAAATCAAATTGAATCACATTTATTCAAAAAAAAAATCTCTACCAAATTAAAAAAAAAAAATGTTACTGTTTAAAAAAAAATGACTATCGCTTGTCAAAAATTGCATTTTAAAGAAATATATTTTGTAGTATTTATACACATGTCTTATGTGGTTTTTGAATTACTGAAATCAGATTATTAATAACAGAATTATAGCGTGGTGCGGTTTTCGTAAGTAAGACCGTATAACTAAACTAAAAGAGAAGAAAACCTTTGAAATTAGTAAAATTCGATCGGCGACGAATGCATAGTACTTATACGCGGAGATACGCCAAATGTTAGTGAGAACACAAGGTGAATATCGTTTTTGTTTTAATAAATTCGCCTGAAGCCTATATGTCACATTTGTTAACAAGTATTCGTATTATATTCTAGAAGCTCCCTCTCTGGAGGCGATGTTTTACAGTATTAGACAAGCATTGTTTTATTGTTATTTGGTAATAACGATTCTTCAACTTATGTTTCCATTCTCTACTTATATAAATATATTACATACGTTTTCCTTTCGTAATTGTGACAGCTTCTGTCTTTTCTATATACGAACACGTATGTGGTATATAAAAGAAACGAAAAATCTATAAATACAGTTTCTATTAATATTACACTTTATACAAATTATCTAATTGAATATTCATCCCGAAGGGCAGGTAAAAGAAACGTTTTCCTAATTTCTTTTTATTGGTTAATCGGTCAGAAAACGGTTATATCTTTTCAAGTAGTCACTGTATGAGATATTGACATGGTATGAAATACAATTATTAAAGAGTCGGGTATTGAGTGAACAAACTAAATAGATACTGAGAAAATGTAACAGTGATAAATTACTCTGAGCGGGAGAAGCACATGATCTGGTACTACTGGTTTGACAGTGCGTGCGCTATAATTCAAATTTTCTATTAATACAGACAAAAAGCAGCAACATTTTTATTATTGTATAAAATGAACCGATTATAATTACCTTCTTGAAGCATATATACATACATACAGACGCAAATATAATTATTTATAATTTGTAATTACTGGGAAGTATAAAAGGTTTTGCAAATTATTAGATGATAGTTCAAATACTTGGGAATTTTATTTTCGTTGCAAGGAAGACCAATACGTACCTATATTACCATTTATGTATTCTTAGTAAGTAATTTTGTAATGATCTGCTGTTCGATAAGAAAATTTTGTATTGAAAATGTAATTACTAGGTTTGTATGAAAAATATTGTATGAAGCTGGTATTAAGCGGTATTCAATTTAAATAGCAGAATTACTAGGTATATACATATATATATATATATATATCCCCATTAATTAATTACCTTATACATACTTTGGAACGGTCGTTATCTAATATTCCTAATATATATTATTATACTATTTATTATATGTTCTGTACATATTTTAAAAAATATGATGATTTAAAATATTAATAACAGAAATAGAAATCGTATAATGCATGAAAGAGTTAAATAGAAAGTTTCTAAGTGTAATATAATTATTACAAAATTAATTAGATTATGTATGAGAAGTATGTTTAATGATTATTAAGGAATAGTAAATGAACAAAATATTTATATTTTGAATATTAATATTGTTGGACAGCTTGTTTTTAAATATTAGATTAATTATAAAATTGAATTAATGATTTATGAAATTTTCTTAGTTATTTGTCTTCATTGTTCTATTACAAACCTATAAAAGAAATTAAAATATACCTTAGAAACATGCTGCATAAAGAAAATGGACGAGTTTTTCTACGTCAGTTATTATTATAATGAAAGAAATTAAAATATTTAATTGTTATGACATTCAAATTTAAGGTGAAAACCGCGGGAATATTTATAAGATAGTAATATGTTATTTGATAAAAGATTTAAAATATAAAATACATTTTTATCAAAGCAAATAATTTTCATCATTGTTGTAATATATTAAGAATTATCAAATAATAATAAAATAATAATAATAATAATAATAATTTATTCAGTCCAATAGTAAGAAACCAATTACAGGACAAAGAAGTAAACGTACATTAATAAAATACAAATCAACCATATACTTATTTGTAATATAAATAATTTACAACTATATACATATATTTATCTATAGATTTGCAGAATTATGTATTACTTGCTGAATTGGAAACAAAAAATATATCATCATAATGTAAGTTTGCAGCACGACACATGGTGACCAGTGGCGATCCCCGAAGATTAGTCCTCGAAAAGGGCAACCAAAACGTGGAGGAGGAGCGAGAGGAAATCCTGGGAGTGTAAAAATTCAAGCATGACAGGAGATGTGGGCAATCAATTGTTCCATTACATATAGACCACAGTCCAGCGACTTTTTTTTTTTTTTGATTACTAACAGGCTGAATTTTCGTGAGTTGCTTCGTTTTGACGAGACGCCCAACTTTTCCCTCTGCGAAAATTCGCGGTAGTGGTAGCTAATAAACTGCGCATATGTCGATTAGGTGATTGTTCAAATTTTATTACTAACCGTTAGTGTTTTAGTTAAATCTGGAGATAATTTGATAAGAAGCACAAAAAAACATTTGTCCTACAAAATCATTGGTTAGAACGAAGCGTCCCCCACCCGCAACATGTACAAATAACTAGGTCACAAAAAATGATTACTAACCAGCTGATTTTTTTACTATTGCTTAATAAATGCTTCTAAAATGAAATGTCCACATTGTCCTACAAATTGAATGGTATGTTTTTCCAGTCCTACGCTCCGAAATTGTCAAATCCACTTTTCTCATTACTAACAACCTAATTCTGTTTTTTTCTCTTGGGAATAAACTGTAGAACACTACTTTACTACTGTCCTACAAAAAAAAGTGGTAAATATTGATAAAAAAAAATAAAAACTGTCGCTTAAATTTGAAACATGCGCGCGAGGTATTCCAAATCATTGAAGAGTATGTGTGTAGGATATATGCATTAAACACGAAAAATGACGTAACGAAAATGAAGAAATTTTAAAAAAGAATATCGTAGGATATGATGCCTCTAGTTTACCACCAACGAAACAAGAATTGTTGCAGCAAATCAAGAGAACGCAATACATCTGCAGTGTATGGTGTAATGCATACATGCGCAACCCCACTGAAAAAACACCAGAAAATTATGGATGGACAATAATTGATGGCAAATACGAATATTATTGCTTTGATGGTCCATCTTTTGAAGAATTATCTTCGGACTGCCAAGGTACCGTTTCAATCCCTTTTTCACTTATTGATTATTCTGATTTTTTTTTTAAATTTTAATACAGAGTCAGATAACATAAAGGATGAAAATGATAGTTGCCTCGATGATATAGAGCAGGAGAATGATGTTTCAAGTGACGAAGATGAAGGGTCGACGGATGATTCTGATCAAGATTGATTATTTTTATACGCAAAAATAACAATTTTGTTTTTATTTTTTATACAATAAAAAAGATTTGGTCAACTATGAAAAGTATGCGTATTTTTTTTTATTAAAAGAAGATATTTTCATGATCATTTTTTTTATAGTTTTCCCACTTTTTTTCAGAAACTTTTCAAATAAATTATGTTACTTTTTAAATTAAACAAACAATTAAACATTAAAATTAATATTACATTAGAACTATAAAGAACATTTTTCGGTTTTATAGTCGAAGTTATAAGAAAACATAAAAGTGCGTGAAAAATTCAAATATTCGCAATGAATGTAAATTTATATATTAGGGTTTAAAATCACGGGTAAAACTTCTTATTAATCTGAATCTATGTGCAAAATTTAGTAGATATCAGAATTCTGCTTAAGTAATAAAAGTATATTAATTTCTTAAAACCGCAATTATAAAATAATTCGTTATTTAAAATAATTTTTGTCGGACTAGTGTTACATACCATTTTTTTTGTAGGAGACTATTTTATTTGGCCAGAGAATAGAACAACCTATCATGTGTTATGTTTGTCCTCCTGTTAGTAATGAGAAAAGGGTTACCGTGGGACTGACAATTTCGAAGCGTAGGACTGGAAAAACATACCATTCAATTTGTAGGACAATGTGGACATTTCATTTTAGAAACATTTATTAAGCAATAGTAAAAAAATCAGCTGGTTAGTAATAATTTTTTATGACCTCGTTATTTGCACATGTTGCGGGTGGGGGACATTTCGTTCTAACCAACGATTTTGTAGGACAAATGTTTTTTTGTGTTTCTTATCAAATTATCTCCAGATTTAACTAAAATACTAACGGTTAGTAATAAAATTTGAACAATCACCCAATCGACATATATGACCCATGCGCAGTTTATTAGCTACCACTACCGAGAATTTTCGCAGAGGGAAAAGTTGGGCGTCTCGTCAAAACGAAGCAACTCACGAAAATTCAGCCTGTTAGTAAACAAAAAAAAGAAAAGGTCGCTGGACTGTGGTCTAATAGCTTCCATATGAAGCGAGCACCATGAAGCTCTCGGCGATCCCGCAGTGATTGGAGGTCGTGTGCTTGCAGCAAGAGATTGTAATCGATGCCACGTTCCGGATAAACTCCCATATCCTTGAAAGATAAGTATTTCAGGAATCGCCGCTGCACTCTCTCAATGGCTAGTTGTAGATATATATACTGAGGTGACCATACTTGTGATGTATATTCCAGCTTACTGACGACAAAATTGAAATACAAAGCCTTCAGAAGCAGTGGATTTTTAAAAAAAACTTACAACTGCGCAAAACAAAGCTCAAAGCCTTTGAAGCCGAATTGCAAATGAAATATATATGACTGGAAAAGTTCAAATGTGTGTCAAAGAACACGCCAAGGTCCTTTATGCTGTCCACCCGCCTAAGCCGGTTGTCCTCAATAGAATAGGTGGATGGTATATTATTATTTTTGCAAGAGTAAGACATATACAACATTTACTTACATTTAGTTTCAAATTGAAGTTGGAACACCAAGTCGATATACGATTCAAGTTTTCTTGAAGACGAAGTACATCGTTCCATGCTCGTATAGAGCAGTAGATCTTTATATCATCCGCATATGCGAGTACATTGCATGTTATTCATCAAATGTTATTCTCAAGCAATAGTTTGTAATAAAATGTTAATAATAGTGTTGTTAGAAGTAATTAATTTGGGTAATTTTCTATAAACAAGACTTTGATTGGAGAATTAGAAGACGAAACGAATAATAATTTAAAAACAAGAGAATAACGGGTGTATGAATTAAGAAAAATATAAGACCGACGCTTAAGTTTAGCGTGTGATCTTTTTATATGTGAACACGAAAATAAGTTACATATAAATTAAACAGTTTATTATTAAAATGAAGCATTAGCTAGTATGTATACTTAAAATAAGTGGAAAAAGAGTTATTTATTTCGAGAAGCTTGGAAGAAACGCAGTATTAAAACATTACGAAGAATTTGTAAATTAAGGAGAAATTAAAGAAATAATTAACAGCTTTAGATAAAAATTCAATAAATAAAAGATTAGTATCTATTCTTCATAAAGGAGTTGATGTCTCAGATAGGCAAACGGGATATATTGGAACAAGACAATCGGTAAACCAATAGAATAATCCAAGTGAAGTATCAGACAGATCTCCAGTAAATATCCTTTTTAAATTCTAATACAAAAATTGTTGGGTTGAGTTGAAGCAGCATTGATAGACGTTATTTGGTCTCTACAAATTAAGAAATACAAACTGGAATCCTTGAAAACTAAACTTACAGAGCAGCAATTATTGATAAAAATAAAGAATTTACCCGTTCTTTCTTGGCAGATAATGAAAGTGCATATCTCATATCAAAGATAAATCGCAGTTTTTTTGCAGATATTTGTGGAATTAATGAAGATTTTACCATCACAAATAAGTTGCTGCAGTACCTATCTTTGAAGAGTACTACCGCAGCTCAAGATATTTACATATCGATTAAGCAATTAATAACAAATTATAGAGTTGGATTGAAGTAAATACTGCAGTACTACCACAGATGAAGCACCATCCATGGTCGGAAATAATGCTGGTGTTATGACAAAAATATCTAACTATGTATGAAATGAAATTAATAGTGAACGAAACAAATTTGTTGTAATTCATTCCGTTGTACATCAAAAGGCCTTGGCAGCTGAAAATAGATTATGTAATGATCTATTTTCAGAACACAATTTTTAAAAATTCTAATGAATAGTATTCAGATATTCTCTACTTTGCAGAAGTTCGGTACGATTATAGTCGTTGATCACTGGTTTAGCGATTATTCGAATTGCATAAATAGATTCTTGGTTACGTTTATGGTCCAAAAGGACAAACTGATAGGGCACAGTGGCGAATGGTCGTTTGACTTTGCCGTTTTGGTAGATATGACGGGATATTTGAATAATTTGAACGTTAAACTTTAAGGAAAATAATCGTTACACAACTGTACTCAAGTGTTCGTAATTAAAGTTGTGCGAGAACAAAAACTTGACCATTTCCCTAGAATCGGTATGCCCAATCCAGATAAATTAGCAATTTTTTCTAACCGTTTTCTTGATCTTATTGATAAACTATTGACGATTATAGTTAGTTTTGTGTTCATATTGCTGGTAGTTTTATTATTTTGTATGCTTTTTCTAATCTGGTGTCATAACAACGCTATAAACGCATCGAAAACGATGCGTTTATAGATTATCTAGTTCAATTTAGTTTTTCGAGGGTGGCTACATATAATTTGTAAGCATAATGTCAAAAAGTCAAAATGGTAGATATATTTTCAATGTACAATATGCAAAATATCTCTGAAAATGAAACGAAGTAAAATATTTTATAATTATAATAATCTGTGCGGACGATGTTCATCGAACATTTTTCAAGTTTCAGAAATACAGCACTATCGGCAAAAGAAATAAATAAAATGAAGTTGCAACGATCCATTGTTCAACAAATATTTTATTTTTAATTATGTTTTTGAATTGTACAGTTAGTGTATACGTTAATAGATACATGAGATGTATCTTGGACATTTATAGTAACACCAGGCAAACCACTCGTACTTGCTGATACAATATTTTGATGAAAACTATTATTGCTGTCTACTGTGGTGGTTTCGTTTGAACATCCTGGAATGTTTATATAATTTTGAGAGCCAAGCATATGAGATATTTTAATCTTTTTGTTTAAGGAGGATTCAATATAACCCTCGGCTACAGCTGATTTTTTAAGGTCAACAAATCACCACCATGATTTGCCAAATGTGTTGCACTAGATCTTCTAAAACAGTGCCCTGTAAACAATTCTGGATTTGGCAATTTTAAAAAACTTGCAATCTCTTTAGGAATTTTGCCTATAATATTAATACCCATTGGACTATTACCTAATACACTGACCATTGCTGTCATAGTTGTCATAACAACAACAACAACAACTGGATTAGAACTATCGTGTTGTCATGAGTCCACATATTAATGCGATACTAGGATATAAAGAATGATAACTCAGAACATAACAATACACAAAACGCAAGTGGTAGTTTGTGCACGCATGTATAAATACTAAAGAAATTAGTTTCAATTCTTCTAATACCAACCTATATTTTAAACAGTGTACCAATAGTAAACACTTAAAGTTCTAAAAATTTTAATTCACGTCAATGGCCTTGAGAAATAGGACCTGTTCTATATCTCAAATTTTACATGTAAAAATTGATGTAAATCTTTTTTGTCACAATAGATGTTCAAATTTGCACTTTGTTAATAAATCCATGTATATTACATGTAATTTATGATCGTGTATTGCAACCTTAAGAAGTAACTATATATAACACAGAATACGTTTTCTTTATTTTTAATAAAAATTTACTTAATTTACCTTCATAAAATTTGGTATATTTAGATATAACCTCAAAGTAAACATCACAAATCATAAATTTTATATGTCTATTGGAAAGTTCACATAGACGTACTGAAACTATTACGTCAAGGATTTTGATGACGAATGTTGATTATTTCGTGCGTTCTAGTACACAATTTTGAGATATTATTTAACCCAGTTAATTGTTTGTTATATTTTAGAAAACATAAACATTAGAATATGGAAATAAATTCAAATTGAATTCAAAACAGTTTTATCAATTCACCCTACTAGGGCTTCATCAGGTGATGAATATTATAATACAAAATATTATATAATATTTTATATTATAATATTCATCACCTGATGAAGCCTTAGTAGGGTGAAACAATTGTAGTGAATTGAATAAAACTGTTTTCAACTCAATTTGAATTTATTTCAATTTTTACTTGTAAATTATGGAGTTTCAACACGTATCTCCGTCTTCAATCAATTAATTAGAATATGGGTTGTTAAAATTCTCGAATATTACTGAACTATTGCTGGGCATAGTAAATAATTAGCAAGCTATTCTTCCAGATAAAATATGGTTGTTCCATAAATTATTGTCACTAATGATTCTTGCAGGGATATTTATGATATTATTAAATCATATTTTCGTCTAATAATACATGTTGCTCGTGATTTCTTAAGAACACAAATCAAAATTTATGTGCATATTATTAAATCCATTAAGGTAACAAAGAATTATATTAACATTCATACTATAGAAATATGGACAGACACCTATTCATACCTAATGTTTCTATTATATGCACGGGTTATTTATGTTCTTATCATGTACCCGGTAGTTAAGAATATAATTTCACATCTATTGTTGAAGTGCTGGTAGTCTTGTAATAAATATGTATTTTTATGTTAGACAGTTTTGACGATTGAATACTGACATTTATTACTCATCCATGAATGTAATTACGTGTATGTATTCTTTTCAAAGAGTAATTAAGATCGTAAATAATACTCCGATGAATACCACTAGTCTGCAATCAAATAAATCAGAATTATATTGGTAGGAGGTAACTCATTATCATTTTTCCATATACCTACAAAGTTCATTAAACTGCTGGATTTGATAGCAACTGTCCTGAATTTATTAAACAATTAGAAACTTTTGGGATTAGTTAGGTCTTATTCAAACTGAATTATAGAAGAGGAAAAGTTGTATCCATATTGAAACCAGGAAAGCCGGCAGTTTAAGTTTGTAATTAAAGACCCATTTCTCTATTATGTCCGTTACAAGATGCCAGAAAAATTAATGTACCATATAATTTCGCCAGTTATAGAAGATAATTTAGGTCGTATCGTAACTATCGTTTATCGTAACTTTTTTTTCTCTCCAGACCTGTCGGACTTGCGTCCCCACTTTGCACCACAGTCTATAAGGCTTATTGTGTTGAATCTGTGTTGTTTATAGTATTCACTTCAGAACTTTTCTGTCTTGTACAAAGATGTACAGGTCCTTTACGTGGGTATTTCTTGTACATCTCTGGGTGTACGGTCGATTGCCCCAGAAAGGCGTTGTCTCCATCAGATGCACAGATATGAGGCCGTTAAGAAAATCAGTTGTAATTCGAAGCCAATTTTTGGCCATATGCAATAGTTTGTTTTGTTACATTGTTGGCTAGTAAATTCCTTACCATGATTTTGTCTGAGAATTATTGCCCGATAAATGCTTTTATGAATCCGCTCTTTGATGTGGCTTCGCGTCATACTTTTTTGGTACCCACAGAGCAAGCTGTGGGCGCATAAGCTTATTTTCTGATCCTTTCCTAGCGAGTCCATCAGCTTACTGTCAATTCCTCTGTGTCTGGTACCCAGCTTATTTTGATCCACCAGGCTGAATGCGTCCATCCTGATCCACTCCTGTATCACAAACTTAAGAGGTACGACCTCTAAAAGGATATCCATGGCTGTAATTAGAGTTATCTGCATTGACCTGGACTAGTTGTATAATCGCCTTTCTTTGTTATATTTTCGGCCATCACAGTGGAGAGGCATATGTTAATACAGGGTTTACCACTATGTCCTATCTATCATGACCTATCTTAAACCTCACTGTTTTCCACACAAGCGTTTAGTTATCATTAATAATGTTCTCCAGATGTCCATTTCAGGTAAGAGTCGGGTCTAGTGTTATTTCCAGATACTTTACACAAAAATTACAAAATCAATTTTTTTAGCGGAACTTTGTATTTGGAGTATTTTAGTAATTTGCAACAACATTTTTAAATACTTTTTGCTCCATTTTCGTGTTGCTACTATGATTTTTAAGTCATAGTTGGCCCGAGTTAGACCCCCCCCCCCCAAATTATTCCTACAAAAATACTAATGGTAATGGTCTCTATCACTGGTGAAAGTTTTATACTAAATGAGTTATTAATAAATAATTTATCTAGGTGTCTTCATGTAAAGTGAAACACACGTATATACAATAAATAAGAGGGGTCCCAAAATGCATCCTTGCTGAACTCTCATTTGCACAGTCATAAAGCTAAACTTTTTGTTATCTATATTTATATAAAAATAATAATCCGTGTATGTTTCTCTTTATTTCATAATAGTAAATGATGATACCCCGCTTGAAAAGTCTTGTTAAAATCGTACATACTCGTGTAGATCCTCATGTACAGAATTATATCCATCAAGGCTATCATTGCAGATTACGTGGACGAAATCAATAAAGCAATTGTTTTTGTCAAGAAGTTGATCAGGCTATTTGCCCTTATTTTCCCAGTCACCTCGAAAAGTGCCGGTAAAGTAGATAATATTCCAATGTTGTGATGGTGGTATCAACCATGTAATTAGCATAATCTAACTTGTTATACCATGCATTAATGTTAGGCGAGTGACCACTGTAATGATACCACGCGATCATTTAAATTCTAAATTATAGCAGGCGGGATTTTTTTTTATTAGGTTGTCCAGAATGTCAATTATTGATTAATTGAAATTTGCGGTTATGTTATACTTTGTGACATTTGTGAATCTTATGTGCAATCGATTTAAATTTAATGGAAATGAAAGCATTACAAGATAAATTAGTTTTATTGTGAAGTACAAAAGGTGTTCAAAGTGTTCTCCCCCTGTTGCAATGCAACTGTTAACCCTCCGTTTCATATTTTCAAAAGCATTTGCCAACATCTGAACGGTTATAGCGTTACATGCATTAGAAATTGCCTCTTGTAGTTCTTCAAGATTTTGTGGGTTATTTTTGTAAACTGTGTTTTTCAAATACGGATAAATGAAATAATCAAGAATCGTTAAGTTCGGACTGCGAGGCGGAAATTCAATGAATCGATTATCATAAAACTCGCGAATTCGAGCCATACTTTCCCATGTTTTGTGAGCTGTTGCATTGTCCTGTTGGAAATACCCATGTAAAAGTTTGTCATCATGAAGATTTTGTAAAAACGGTTCAAGTAAATTATTTCGATATCTCTCAGCATTTATCGTTCCTTCAAAAAACACAAGTCCAAATATACGCCTTCTAGAAACCGCTAGCCAAACACCAATTTTCTGCGGATGGAGAGGCGATTGAATAAACTCATGAGGATTCTCCGAAGACCAAATACGCATATTTTGTTTGTTTATATAGCCGGATAGGTGAAACCATGCTTCTTCAGAAAAAAATGTTAAATCCAAAGTGTTGTTGTTATTTAAATTATTCAAAAACCACTGACAGTATTCTATTCGTACAGGAAAATCTCGAGGGAATAGCTCTTGAACGACGTTAATCTTATAGGGATAAAGATTTAAATTTTCTTTTAAAATTGTTTGACAAGTTCCATATGAAAGGTTTATATCTTGGACTAATCTGCGAAGAGATTTTTTGGGAGACTGTTCCATTCTTTCTGCAACATCTGCCACAATCTCAGGAGTCCTTTTTTTGGGCGCGCCACTACCAGCTTTCCTACCTACAGTTCCAACATTACGAAATTTCGCCACACATGTGTAAATTTCTTGGACTAATTTTTGATAATCCGCAGGAAAATTAGGGAAGGCATTTTGAAAATCATTGATGCAGTGCGGTACTGAATATGTCCATTCACCATTCTCTTGTTGTTCGGCGTTTTTAAAATAACTTTCAGTAAGAAAAATCTTATGTTCTAAATCAAACATTTTGAAACGTCACTTTGACAATTCAAATTGTAAATTAGTACTTATATACCAACTTAATTTAAATTTCACAAACTGCTCTAATTTAGAATTTAAATGATCGCGCGGTATATTTGTCATTATTTACGTTATTTGGGTAATAATTCTTAGGTTTTCGTCACATATGTGACAGTTATGTGCGTGTAATCTGTTTGGTTATAAAGGAGAATTGGAAATTTACATAATACATTGCACATTGAAGTTGTAATAAGAAAAGTCAACATCAAAATTCGCAATGTCGATTTAAAATATTGTATTTAAATAGATACAATTAAAATTATATTAAGAAATGAATTAAGACGAGAGTGTTATTTTCAATCACAAGTATACCGATACCAGGACCATTGAATTAGCAGTTGTATAATAGAAAATTACATTAGCAGTTGAAGAAGGATGGACGTATAGGAATTTTACATTAAAGAAGCATACAGAATACACAAAATCATTACACAATAAGATTTGTTATTTGTATTATATGAATTGGGAAAATTGGATAATGTTATAAATATCAATATAAAATAATCATGAACATGAAAGTCAAAATTCATATTATGTTAATTTAAACTTTATCTCTATATATTCATATATACATGCATATTGTCTGTTTATATGCTCTCTATGTGTTTACGTACTCATGCTACATAAAATAGTCCATATCGAATTTAAACTTCTAAAATAAAAACGATGTAGAAAGCTTTTAGTGGCACAATGAAGTTTCGAATAATTTTGATAGGTAGTTTAACAAGCCCAAATATCCATTAGGACACCCATTAAATGCAATAAAGCCAGTAATTATCAATTATAAAAAAATAAGATAATCATTAAATGTGATTTAAATCTAATTAAACAGATACGTAGAAACACCGTTATCACTTTCTATAAATTAAATTTCAGCAATTAAGTCACTCGATAATTGGTTTTTCATTAGGAACATGTCGGAAAATTAATTAATGTCTTAATTGTATGTGGCACGAGAAAAAACCTCTCGATATATTCCAGGTATGTGTGTACATACGCTACTCACGATAGACAGGTAACGTGTGAAGAAGAACAATTTTAGGATGGAAAACAATTCTGACAGATCATTAATCGCCACTTCTTAAAATTAAGTACTACCTAGGATTGGACGTTGGAAAGAGAAAATTCTTAAGCTACACTGTAATTCACATTTTTAATGTTGACCTCTTCGTAATGCCGAATACCTTGAAGGTGTGTACAGAATATTTGAAAAGCAAATCAATAATTCTTCTAATCAACCCAATGACCTAACTAATGACAATCAAGTTTGAATTGTGACGTGAACATCTTCCTTTATTTTTTGTTGCTGTTAAAGTTACTAATGTATTGATTTTCACTACACGAAATGTGTATATTAGTTCAACGTCAAATAAAATCTTAAGACAGAATATTAGAAATAGTATTACAATTATTATACAGGGTGTCCAGAAACTCTCCTGACAAACGAAGACCGGAGATTCCTCAGATAATTTTAAGACAATTTAACCCAATTCACCCTATTCCGAAAATGCTTCCTAAGGGAGCTAGAGCTCTTTGAAGATGGCGCCTTGTAATTAGTTTTTTTTTAATATCTCCCGAACGCTTCTATTTAGAAAAACAAAAACTGGTATGCTTATTTATCCTCCAGAGATGAATCGATTCCATCAATTGCGAATTTCTAGTACCGGTCATAGGCGTCCGTTTTGGGTAGGTAAACGGATATTTTAACGCATAACTTTTTTGTCTTTAACTTTTAAGCATTTGTGACACTAGATTATTAAATTTTCAGGTATTCTAGTACTAAAAGGTACTCTTACTTTAAGTCGGTAGGATACACCGTTTTCTAGAAAAATCGATTTGAAAATTTTTCGTTTTTTCGTCATTAAAATTCAATTTATTATGTACCTACTTATTTATAGCGACGAAGTTGGCTAGGACTATCAAGGCATGGATGAAAATTAATTTAATAAATCATCTTTTGTTTCAATAAATGCAGCACACAATTCGTAAAAGAAGTTTGGGAAAAGAAGCAAAAATCAATTTGAAACAAAATTTTAGCTGAAGGTTTTTAAAAACAAAGTATTTATTACAATGGAACGAAACTAACAAAAAAAGAACAAGTATCAAAGGTAGATAGTTACAAAAGATGCTCGATGTGATGACCATTAGTCTCTATGCATAAATTTACCCTTTTGCTTAGAGAACGCCGAATTCTTGCAAAAATTCCAAAGTTATTTCTAAATTCGTTGCAAGCATCTTGTATCCTTAGCCAGAGTTGTGCACGATTTTGTATCGGAACGGAAAAAACAAATGCTTTTATGTATCCCCAAACACAATAATCGCAAGGATTCAAATCCGGCGACCTTGCTGGCCAAGCAACTGGACCGCCTCTTCCAATCCAATGGTCTTCGTAGTTATTATCTAGAAAGTCTCGTACATTCCTGCTAAAGTGGGCCGGACAGCCGTCCTGTAGAAACCATAAGTTTTGCCGAATATTTAAACGCACCTCACCTAACAAATCAGGTAAAATATTTTGCAGGAAATGTAAGTAATCAACACCATTTAAACGAGAAGGTAATTCCACAGGTCCAAGTAGATAATCGTCAACTACTCCAATCCAGACGTTTATGCTAAACCTATGCTGATGCTTAAATTCTTGAACAACGTGGGGATTTTCACCAACGTACGAATAATAGTGTGCATTATGTACATTAAAAATTCCATTTTTTGAGAATGAAGCTTCGTCACCAAACAAAATGTACCTGAAAAAATCTTCATCTTGATTTATCTGATTTTGTAACCATCTAGCGAATTCTACACGAGCAGGAAAATCTCCATCTAGCAGTGCTTGCACCTTTGTAAAATGAAAAGGATATAAATTTTCTTTGTGTAAGATATTTCCTACGGAAGATTTTGAAATTGTGGGGTACATGGCAGATAGTCTTCGAACGCTAATTTCTGGATTTTCCTCAACTTCCATTAAAATAACATCTTCATGTTCTGCTGTTACATCATTATGTCTCCCTGTTTCATTTTTTTTGGGACCACTGAACCTGTTTCTCTTAATCGTTGATGAAAAGCTGTAAATGTTAGTGAGTGGGATGCTGACGATTGGGAAATTTTTCAGCGTATCTACGTTGCGCTGCTCGAGCGTTACACCTCATTTCGCCATAAACTAAATGCATATAGGCGTATTCTTCATTAGTAAAAACCATTTTTTTTAAAATTGAAATCGTTGTGTTTGAAACAAAGTAAAAAATTAGAAGATAAAATTCGCGAACTGACAACAATCTGACAATTAAAAACGTAGGTTTTATTTCTGTTGGCAGTTCAGAGCGAACTAGTGCAAAAAATAGTAAATTGAATTTTAATGACGAAAAAACGAAAAATTTTCAAATCGATTTTTCTAGAAAACGATGTATCCTACCGACTTAAAGTAAGAGTACCTTTTAGTACTAGAATACCTGAAAATTTAATAATATAGTGTCACAAATGCTTAAAAGTTAAAGACAAAAAAGTTATGCGTTAAAATAACCGTTTACCTACCCAAAACGGACGCCTATGACCGGTACTAGAAATTCGTAATTGATGGAATCGATTCATCTCTGGAGGACAAATAAGCATACAAGTTTTTGTTTTTCTAAATAGAAGCGTTCGGGAGATATTAAAAAAAAACTAATTACAAGGCGCCATCTTCAAAGAGCTCTAGCTCCCTTAGGGAGCATTTTCGGACTAGGGTGAATTGGGTTAAATTGTCTTAAAATTATCTGAGGAATCTCCGGTCTTCGTTTGTCAGGAGAGTTTCTGGACACCTGTATATTGAACACATGTGAAAATACTTAATCTTTTGCATATTAGAATGAAGACACCTCTCTTTTTTCACAAAAACTAATTGAGGAACTATATGTATACTCGCAGTAAAAAGTTTTGTAAAGTCGTAAGACCAGATATATTGGAAGGCATTCCTGGTCAACTCTAGTAAATTTTAACACAAAAAAAGAGAGATTATCTCCAGGTTGTTTTAATACCTGCATATAGAAATCATATTTTAAATATTTTTCATTTATGATTTATTGCATTATAACATTGATGTATCAACAATTATATTGATGATATTTTCGAGAATGTATTAGTGATTAAATTTTCTGATGATATTCAAAGTCATTTATATTACCTAATTTTGCAAAAAAAATGACATATTATTTTCAATGTAGCCATGATTACAATTAAAACTTATAAATATACATAATTTGATGTAGACAAAACATCTATTAAAAACCCTGGCTTAGTCCAAATCTCGCAGTTTCTTTATAAACATTCTTAATTTAAACAAAAATATAAATCTATATTACCAGTTCGCTTAAGTCAGAGTGAAACCACAGGCACGCGCTTTAATAACTCATATCTTAACAACAAACCATGAGACAGACTTTGAAAACGTTGTATAATTTTTAAAGAACGACGCGTGACAAAAATATTTTTTTCAGAAACACTACGAACGACGAACTTTTGTAGTTAATTTAAATACTAAAACTGATACTCAAAACTTTAGCAAAATTTATAGTTCTTTTTACCACATTTAAAGAAAAAATATATAAATTTCGACTAACTTAAACGAACCGGAAATCAAAATCTATATTTCTGTTTAAATCATAAATTTTTATAAAAAAGCTTCGAGCGTTTTTTTAGATTTCGGACTAAGCCAGGGTGTTAAGGCTGGACGCCCGCTTCAAGCTGAGTTCGATTTGAAATAGGCGTACCACTGTTTTCTTCGTGCAAATGTAATAAAAGACAAATGTTTAAGGGTCCGCGTGCTCTGTCTTATGCTGAGGAAAAAGATAGAGAAAAGAACTTGTCACCTAATCTAATCTGCCTGTAATTTATGGCTGCGTTGTGGTCTCAGATAATCGCCGGTTGGCCGACACGTTTGCAGTCGGGAAGCAACCCCCCCTAAATTAGACAATCTATATTTTCTCAAACACACAAAAAAGGTGAAGCTGAATATGTAAAATCACCTGCCGGATTCAAATTTTGAGTTGGAAAATAAAATCGAAATCGCAAAAAGGTCGAAAAATCGTTTTTTTGTGTAAATTTTAAAATTTTCATTTTCTTCAATTTTTAATACTTATCTCGTGATATCTTAGCAATGCAGAGAGCTAGGGATCTGTTTTTTTTAAAGGTTATACCCTAAAGTATTTGGATGATACTAGTGTTTTCGATTTTTCTTTATGGTGTGTAAATTTTATAAAAAAAAAAAAGTTTTAGTAGACGACCAATTTGTGTAACGTATATTTCAGCTATCGAGTAACTAATCTTATTTTTCAGAATTTACCCATATATATGTGAAACAAAATAAAGCCAACATTCCAAAATTATTTTTTGTGCAAGAAATAAATTTCTAGATCGTTTCAGAAGCTAATTATTGCGAGTCAAATATAATAATTATACTCCCAGCCCGCAAGCCGTGTGAGTCCTAACATGCGCTTCTAGCAGGTATAGCGTTAGGGACGGGAAGAGATATTGCTTTTACTTTCTGATACGTAGTATAAGGAAATATTGTGACGCTGACATTGTATATCTACACTATATTGTAAAGAAAATATCAACGGTTTCGATAAAATAATGTCCGAGTAACGATTACTTTCTTAACAAACACCGATCTCAGAAGTATTTTGCAAACTGCGTAGAAACTGCCCGAAATGGTAGGCGGAGCTACCTCTCGACACAATGTGCGAGCGTACCACATACTCTATTTGATTTCAGTGAATTTCGCCCAAATTTCAAAATTTTGTTTTCCGTTTCGTGACCTTATTTTTAAAAATTAAGAAAAAATAAAATTTATGTATTGCTGTTGAGTGTTACATAATGTTAAATAAAGGCTTGTTTTTTGAAATTTCTTACATTTTTATTTTTATTTAGGGCCCTTTGGACAATTTCGAAGAAATTACGATTTATCCATTGAAAGGCGTTGTTTTCTTAAATTAGCGTGTAAATTCGGTAAGGTTTTCATGAAAAATACGATTAGGAAATGGGAAAAACGATTTCGAGGCCGGGCGTACAGCCTTAATAGATGTTTTGTATACATCAACTTATTAATAACATTGAAAATAATACGCAAAAAACAGTTTTTGTCCCAAAACTAAGCAAATGTAAGTAACTTTTTACAAAACTAATATTATTATCTGTATTTGTTAATTAAATAAAGGTCTGGTGAAGGTCTTAATCAAGACGGAAGCGTCATGAGCTGAAGATCGCGTTTTATTGATACTTATTTAAACCCTAATTCTGCAAAAATGATAAATTTCGTTGCTCTTTGTAAATTGGCTTATTCGCAATTAGTATAAATCGCAAAGCTATAGTAGAATGACGCTTGTCATTCTACTACCTTAGTATAAATCGAAGTTATACTAAAAGTTGTATATCATATTGATCATCTCTCCTCATGTATAGCATTAACGAACAAGGGTAGAGTGTAACTTAGTTCAAGTTTTGAAGTAATTATTCTGCTTTGGGCAAGTGGCTCTCCTGGATCGTTTCGCTTCAATCATAGACATTGAGGAATAGATATAGATATAATTAACTAAAAAAATCTTTTGACGATGTAGGGGATACGAGTCATGTACTTTATACAAAAATTAAACCATTATGACTATCACAATAGTTAGCTCATACCGAGGGGTAAACCGCAGACGAAAATGTGTACACTAGATTTCCAATTTAATGTGATTTCCACCGATTTCCATAAGATTTCTAAGATTTTCTCATGATTTCCAATGAATTCTAATGAATTCCAAAGATTTCCACTGATTTCCACTGACTTCCAAAGATTTCCAAAGAATTCCAGTGATTTCTTATTTATTTTAAATGGTTGTTTACTGCTCTTTGAAGGGATTGCTTACCATACACATTTACCGGGTTTGATTTTTTCATTTGGTGGATAGAAACATTGCGTCATCACAAAAAATACTTATTTTAAAAATACGGAAACGTTCATCTTTTCATATATAGTGAAAGTAATTCAAATGTGCATGGTGTTTACAAATAAAACATATATTAGGTCAGTCTTGTTGTAATCACAATTAATCAAAGCCACTTTTGCTCAGAAGTTTATTCAAATAAAAAACAGTAAAATACTTTGAACATTGATACCGATTGATACCTACTACGATAAAATGAAAATCTTTTCGTCTTCGCTCTACTCCATTAAATCTTTATCGTCACCTCCATCAGAATTTTCAACAAAAATCTCAGAATCATCACTTTCTGCGTATTCAATTTCTACAGAACTGTCAGATTCTTCGGAAGTCACGAAGTCACTTTTCTCTTCAAAGTTTTCGTTTGCCCTCTGCCTTTCCTGCTCTTTAATTTTTCTTTGAGCGAACTACTATCTACTTGCTTCGTATTTCTTTTTATTTTTTTTCCTCTCCCACAATCAGATGAAATTGAAATTGTTTCTCCTCGTCTTTTATTTTTGCAGCATTTTAATTTTTCTTGATTTTTGAGTAAACCTGTGACCACTTTTCTGTTTTTTCTAAGGCCCTTCAATTTATCTCCACTTTCAGGTGATTTATTTTTAACAAAAAATCTTCTTGACCTAACAGAACTGACTTTTCCGTCGTTTTCTTCTAAAAGCCAGCAGTATGACGACTTTTTTACGATTATAGATTTGTCATTGCTTAAGTTAATCTTGACATAAGGTGAATTTGGAGAAAGATCCGTTACTGTTTCAGAATAATCTTTTAAGGCTAGACTGTCGTGAGTAACAGTAGTTTCATCTGTAGCTTCCCAATCTTCACCAAAAATTAAATCATTCATTTGTTTTTCTATTCCATCTGTATTCGTAGGAACATCAAAAGTAATATCTTCAAACTCTTCATCTTCGTCTTCCATATTGCGTTCTTCGATGAAAGAAATGTCAAGAAATTTCCATGCATCGGAAACATTATCTGTAATAATTTTTAATTTTTTTGCATCAAAAACTGCATCTTCTAAAGCTTTGTTTATAGTTGTCTCAATGTCTATTGCACTGATTTATTCCGTATTCACCGTATCTTTTTGCATTTCAAAAAACTTTTTTCCTCTCTTGGAAATTTAAAAGTATCTTTCAGTTCTCCGCTAATTATAGTATTTATAATTTTGATTCTGTCAATACGATGTAGAAAATCTTTAATACTGAAATTAATCACGGTGCTGAAGGTTGATGTCATGGACCGTGCAGCTCTAAAGAGCTTTTCACAAGCTTGGCTACTAAATTGAGTTATAGAAAAATTTCTTATGTCAATTTTCTTTTCTTTCAGTAGCAATATTAGTTTTATTAAATTATGTGCATTCAGTTCAATGCAGGTATAACAATTATTCGTTAAGAAATTATTTGTTATTGCATATTGATTCTTTTCTTTGATCCATGCCCTCCACAGCCTTAGAAAAAAAACAGTATACCACATTTTGTACAGTCTCTCAACCAAGGTGAGCGATTTGTCCAAAAATGATTCCAGTATAAGTCGCATTATTTTCAAATAAATCTGAGTGCCTTCGCTGTCTTGTACTGTTTTCAGTTGTTCAATGACGCGATAAGAACAGATTTTTCTGCTGCAGAGAAATTCATTTTATCCTCACATTTTAGGTCGCATAGCGTAAGTAGATGTTTTACCTTCGAAACTGTCGAAATTAGTTGGTAGAGATGATCTACTGTAGCCATAAACCCACCAAGAGGAAGGATTATACCGGGTTTTAAAATTCGCGTTCTGAGTTTTGTTAGAATGTGAATCGTGTCTTGAATGTAGCATTCGTTCCTGTGGTCAAGAGTCATTTGAAACCAGGGCCAATCAGTCTGATATTCTTCTTTTTTACTGACTAAACTTGATTCAATTCTCATCGCTTTTAACAGACGAGTGTCGCCATCAGACGAAAACCCGCATATTGTGATTCCGTATTGAAAAGCTCTTTTTCTCATATACTCCCATCTATCTACTATATCTTTGTGAGTAAATTTATTATCAGTGCCGTACATCGCTAAACAGAAAGCAGGCGTTCCGGGTGACAGAGGTTGAGCCATTATAACGTAAACATAATTGGCCTTTGAACTTTTTTCAAAAAAAAATGCATTTTTTCAACTGTCGTCGCAATGTACGTGTTTTTTTGGGGAATCCCCTTTTTCAGTGGTAGAACTAAGCCAACTAACTTATTGGTTCTACTATCGTATTGAATCTTTCCCGTGACTCTCGTTCCGTCTTCGGATATCCAAACTATTTTAGGTAAATCATGTTTCTCTAAATATTCAAGCAACCCATCAAAATCGAATGTTCCTTCGTCCATTGGTCTTCGATTTTCATCAAGAAATCTTTTGAGTGTGGAAATTGATGGAAGTACATTCAGTAAATTTTGATGCAAAGTTTCATACAACATCCTTCCACCTATAAAATACAAATATAGACCAAATTTCTTAGTTGCATCATCGTAACGATTCCTGTTAGAGGAATTTCTGGAATTTTCTAACGATATTTCCAACAATTTTTTGAGAAAGTTACTTATTTTGTTTTTATCCTGACCCGGATTACCTTCGATATCAACGGACTGAGTCGGTACGACATAAACGGTTTTTGACAAAATTGAGGAAAAAATTAACTCGGACGCTTCCCGATTGTTTGTGATAATATTTGAAACTCTGTCTGATAGTGAGTAATAATCTGTGATAAGAGTCTGGTTCAAAGTCTGGTCCTTCTCAAGGCGTTCCCTGGCTCGTCTACTTCTTTCTGTTCTTTGATACTTGTAGCTAGACCATTTTGACTTCTTACTTAATTTTTCATTACGGTTGGTGTCAGAGTCATTCTTTTCTAATTCGTTATCTATTTCAGCAATTTCCTTGGGTATTTCCTCGGGTATTTCAAAATAATCATCTGTATCTTGTCCAGGTATTTGCTCGGGAACTTTTGAAAGTACCCCAATATAATAAACCGAATTCATTTCCAACTCGTCTGGAGTGTCATAGTTTTTACAGTTTGCATAAAAATTATGTACAGGAATTGTCGGGAGAACTGTAAACGTGGTAGTTTGACTCGAAGAATTTTCGGTGTTTGACTGATCCTCTCCTAGAATGTTGTTTTTTATACATCATTCATAAATTATTTACTTCTCTTACCTAAACTTTGATTTCCAGATATTGAAGGAATGTCCATTAAGTTGATATTACTTTCATTGCCACCTTTGGTATTAACAGAGGTCTCGCCCGAGGTGTTGCTTATGAAAAAGTTTTTTTCGGACTTTTTAATATCTAAAGAAATATTTGAAATTATTTTAATTTTTTTACTAGGACTTGTGTCACAGAAAGACAATTGCTTTTCGTTTAAAAAACAGCTGTCCATGCTATGATGGGAACAGGATGGCAATGTATTAAGCGGGATTTGCTCCACCTCTACGGAATCAAACACGACTTTCTGCTCGACTTTCTGTAAAGTTGGCGAAGCTGTCAACTCCTCAACCGACACTTTTTGTGTGTTACTTTCTTGCACTGATGGCTTGAAACTTGGTTGGAAATAGTCTCTTACACTTTTCATCGATTTCACAATTTTAGTGGTACGCTTTTTAAAACGGTCATCTTCAATGTGATATTTCTGAAGATGTCTGTAAAAATTGGAATACACCCATTTTTTCTTTAAACCTGGCTTTGCGGCTATTTTATATATTTTTATTGCTTTTTCTTCACAATAACAGGTTATTAGACAAACAAGGCGATCTTCCGCCTCTATGCGCGTTGAAAACTTAATATTGTCAAAATGTTCCTCAAATTCTTCCCACTGAACTGATTGAGATTTATTACGAAACCATTTTTTTATGGCACTTGACACAATTTTCTTTTCTGCAGTTAAGTCATTTGAATTTGTATTTTCAACTACATTTGTACTAGAGCTTGTGTTAGCGTTCTTTTTCGCAGTAGATGATGCATTTGAAGTGGCTTTTAAAGACGCTTCTTTTGTAACAGATGGTTCGTTTATAGAATCAAGTCTACTTGCGGAATACGATTTAAGAATTGATATTATTTTCCTGTGACCAGCAATAATAACAAATTTTTCAACATTTTTGTGGAACAATCCGTAATACTTTTCATATTCTTCCTCTTCAATAACACTTGGCAGAACTTCACGCGCAAATTTTTCAATGTTCTCTAGATCGGTTTCTGTTATGCTATATTAGTACAGCGTCTTCGAATCTATTTACAGACAGCATGCGCTTTAAACAATCCGGAATTTTAATTTTTAAGTCATTCTCTGCTTGACTAAAAAAGTCGCAATTATTTTGTTGTGAATACGATTGCGAGCTTTCTCCCATCTAAAATGTGAATTGTTATAACAAAAACACTTTAAGAAAACAATTCTTACCTTTTCAACTCGCTTTTCAACCTCGTTTTCAACAGAAATATTCGCCATAATATGATTGTTTCACACTGTGCAAATTATACATTTTCTGTCTGAGGTTAGACCGCGCCGAGCTGCGCGCATTTGTTCACTCTTTTCTATTAAATTTTTTTTATGATGGCCTTTATTAACAACACACAATGAGCAAAACTTAAGAAAAACACCCAAGATATTGCACCGAGTATTGCACCGTAAACGCATTTATTTGCCACAAAAACCGACTTCCTCATTTACCACTTTTATAAGAAAAGTGAGGTTATGTCGAGGCTGGTGCCGAGGATTGTGTTGAGCAGAAGTGGTGCTGCGCGAGGGAATCACGGAATCACCGGATTACACGGGATTACATAAATAAAGTTTTCTTGTTTTTTTTATTATTTGCACAAGAACGGTTAGATGTAATATAAATCTGTAACTAAAACTATGACATTTACTATAGATTTGTCTCGAGATTTGTAATAATTAATTGCAATTAGGTTTTCTTTTCGTTAAATGATTTCCATTGATTTCCACTGATTTCTATTGATTTCCAATAAATTCCAGTGATTTCTAAAGATTTCCACAGATTTCCAGCAATTTCCATTTGAATTCCAGTGATTTCTATGAATTCTACTTGATTTCTATAGATTTCCTTCTGCGTGTACACCAGATTTCCACAGCGGTCTACCCCTCGGCTCATACCGACCATTTTTTTGGGTTTCTCTATCTCTACGTTATGAAATTGCAGTTAGAGTGAAGAGTGTACTAAAATGAGAACAGACAAGAACGGGTCGTTTTTACCAACGGGCGATGATTAGTCAGAAGAAAGAAGAAACCAACAATTTTGCCACGGTTCTGTGATGACGCATAATATAATACAATAATAATAATTATAATAATAATAAATGTCTTTATTACGTGTAGATGCAAAATTAAGTACAGAGTACAAATAACAAAAATACAATGACATGTGGAAACCTAATCGCAAGGCGAACCTCAGTACAACTGCTTACTTGACCTTGATAAGAAAGAAGTAACAATAGTAACTTAGCCTAAAATTCGATAATGGGCACAATTAACTAAACATTACTTGCAAGTGAACACCCATAACCATACCCACAAGCATTGCAGTATGTGTAAACCAATTTCCGCAAGAAAAGGTGCGACGTGAGTCTGTATTTAAACTTTGGATACGGTAACAGACTTAAACTCAGATGGTAGAGGATTATAATTACAGTGTACCTGATATACACAAGATCGTTCATATAGGAAAGTCTTATAGGAGTGGGAGAGATCAATCCACGAAATCTGGTGGTCACATTGTATACAACTGATCTAACTCTAATCCTATTATAAAGATATGGTGGAGATCTGTGTAAGAGTATGCCATGATAGAGACATAATGCCTGCAAATTCCCACACTCGGCTATGCACAACCAGACCGTATCACTCAACTTGTGAGAGCTGTGATCAAATTTGCATATATTGTAAATGTATCCTAGACAAGCATTTTGTATTCTCTGAATTCTGGAGCTGGTAAAGAAATCCAATGCCCCATGATACAGTGTTGACCAAGTAACGAAACATTTTTATTACCGATTCATTAATAGTACGCTTGTGAAGGTATAGGTACATTAAATTAATGTAAACAGTAGTAATATATTTGGATATCTAATCCTTGTATCTGAGTGAGTCGTCAATGTAGAGACCACGGCAGGTTTTGATCAGAAGCCGTAATCAGAGCATTAGTTATCGATAGCAAAGCTGTTTCACAGCTATATCCTGGCCTGAATCCCGACTGAGTAGTGGGAAAAATGTTGTCTCTTCCAACGAAAACAGCCATTTGTGTCACTAGAACTTTTTCCAGGATCTTAGACATTACAAGCAACAGACTAATCGATGGAAGGTCTTTCATTTGTTTTATATATTTTATCATCTATAGTCACAGTATTATAAATTACCGTCACATCATAATTAAAGTAGATCTCCTCTGGAAATAATTTCTGAATATCAAATGTGAGTTGTTATACCAATAACGTCTTGGAGCAGTCGTTAATGTTCTATCCTAAAGAACTGGTGGGTTTCTGGGAAGTTCCTGGATAATGCTAACGTTGATTGACAAATATAACCTTGGTCGGCGGACTTATCAACAATAGAGCAGGTGTGGGATATGATAGGACAGAGGATACATTATATAAAACCGTCTCCAAGCAATCAACACGTTTGTCAGAAGCGGATTGTGTAAATTTGAAATAGGCATAGCACAATTATCATATACCTACTCAAACATTTTTGCAAATCAAATACATGTTTCGGCAGAATATTCATTAAATTCATTAAACTGTTATTAGGTAACTCAAGCGTAAGTAAAAAAGTTAATTGTCGCCATTTGGTCCGTATTCAAATAGATGTGGGTAAAAATCCTAACCACGAGTAAAATAGATTAATTACTTCTAAGAAGAAGTGATATATTAGATTCTGTATAAATCTAAAGAGAAGGAAACGGCCATCAAAATCACAAAGTATATAGTATTGCTCATATAAGCTATGTCATGCTAACTGATATATTGTGATTTAGGATGTAACTTTAAAAACATTTCTATAAATAAAAAAAAAAGAGTATAAATCAAGAAAATTATTGGTTACGAAAAAGTATTAGACAAATTAACTTGTAACACGATTTAGAGTTTTTTTTTTCTTAAGCAAGTAAAAATATAATGAGATGTTATTCAGTACAAATTTCACATTGTTCCACTTATATTTTAACAAATTTCATTTTCCACGACCTTTAATTACTTTTCCTAATGTGTTTCTAATATAAGTCATTAAATTTCTCGCCCAAACAAAATACTTTAAATTGTACACGAATTTCCATCTCCGGAACAAAAAATAAGGTCGCAGTTAATAGGTTATCCTACGAAGCTGGTACATAATAAATTAAATTACCAAATCACGCTGGAAGTTGCATGCCCACCATTTAGTGGGACAAATAACACATCAAGCGGATGCCTGGGCTTTCGGTCAATCGACACGACCGGATAAAATTCCAAACGGACTATCCATAAATCACGGTAAGACGTTGCGTTGATTGAAAAATGAAAAAAAAGGAGATACGAAGAATCTCCTGTCTATGTGTGTATAAGTATGTATATATGTGTGAGACCAAAACGAGAAAGTTAGTAATTATGGAAATTACGGGTGTCCACAATTTAAATGAGCAGTATTTTAAGAATAAATACGATTGATTAATTGTTGTTTGTATGCCAAGCAAAGAAAACGGCTTATGTACATGGAAAAAGTAGCATGACCTTTCCTGTGACCCCCGGGATGTATGTAAATCTTCCCATCGCGCTACTTAGATACAGTTAACAAATTGAAGTGATAAAAAAAGAAGAAATATGTGTCAGATTTACACATGAATGACTCTAACATGAAAGAAGAAACGAATTAAAAACATACATTATATATATTTTAGGGATGTCTATTAAATGATATGCTTTCAACTCTTATTAGGTACATCGTACATCTGATTCTTTTGGTAGAAGTTTATTTTAAAAATATTCATTTTTGGGTGACGTAACAGTCACGACCTTCCGATTACTAGTAGGGTGTGCCAAGAGATAAGCTTTTAGGGCTATATTACAATGCAATAGGTCTACATTTATGATCGAAATCTAATACGAATAAAAATATACCAGATGATCAAAATGCTTGGGATGAATTAACAGGTATTTTAAATGCATGTGAAGATGGCCCACAAAAAACAAAAGACCAGTGGAAGAGCGTTTGTATTAATTATACGAGGGCGTATTTTAATGTTATCTACCTAGCCATGAAACAAAAGAGTGACGATGTCAAACAAATTATTGAAAAATTGCTGTCACTGTTAGAAGTACATGTGCTAAGGTGTGTTTAGTTTATGCTGTGTATAGAGATTTGAGACGGTCCATTTCTCGATAAAATGAGTGAAACTAAAGTTGAACATTGCAGCGTAATAAAGTTCCTGACAAAGGAAGGCAATGGTCCAAAAGCAATTCATGAAAGAATCTTATTTCCAAGTAAAATATTGGTCTAAACTCTTTCGATGGGGCCGAGAGTCAATCAATGATGACCCAAAGTCCGGACGACTCGTTGAAGCTCGAACTGAAAACATTGTGCGAAAAGTCGAAAATTTGGTACTGAAAGAACGGCGTGTAAAGATCTCTGTCATTGCCAATGAAGTCTGTATATCTGAAACAAGTGTTCTCAAAATTTTGCATGACGATTTGGGTATGAAGAAGGTGTCTGCACGGTGGATATCCAGACTGCTTACACCTGAACAAAAACTGTCCAGAAAAGAAGTTTCTCAAGAAAATTTGGTCAAGTTGGAGAGGGACAAAACATTTTTATCTCGAATTATTACCGGGGATGAGACTTGGGTATATTACTGGGACCCTCCTACTAAACAAGAATCCATGCAGTGGGTTCATAAGGGCTCTCCACCACCAAAAAAGGCCAAGACACAATTTTCAGGAAAAATACTGATGGCAACTGTTTTCTGGGATGCTGAAGGAGTTTTGCTTATTGAATATATACCGAGAGGGTCTACCATAAATGGAGAGGCCTAAGGAAACACAATTAAAAATTTAAAAACTGCTCTGGAGGAAAAACGCCCGCATTCTTATCCACAAAAAAACTTTTTGCAGCACGACAATTGTCGGGTTCATAAGGCAAACAAAGTTCAGCAGATAATCAATGACTGTGGGTTTATAGGCATCCACCTTATAGCCCCGATCTAGCTCCGTCAGACTTCTTCTTATTCAAAAATTTAAAAAAGCATCTCAGAGGAAAGCGTTTTGCTCAAAGAAGCTGTTGAAGAATATTTTGCGGGGTTACCGAAGCATTTTTTTTCTGAGGGTACGGGGCAACTGGAAAAAATATGGAAGAAGTGTATTGGTGTTGAAGGGAGTTATGTAGAAAAATAATTTTTTTTGTTCTCTTATGTGTTTTAGCATGGCTAGGTAGATATCATAAAAATACGCCCTCGTATTTATAAATTATTGTAAATTTCTTATCCCTAAACTATTAGCATTTTATAAAATATCTTATGCTTTTCTGATACTGCCATTTGAAATTAATAAATGTTATTAAAATGACGAACTTCTTTCTAAAAATAAGTAATGTTATTGAATGAAATTGATTAATAAACGTGATATTTTTTAAATTAGAGTTACGTAAGATATTTTATTAAAATGCTAAACAAATAAATTGCTATATAGGTATGTTTTTATATATCTTTTTTTTGTAGACATTTACAGTACTAAAAAAGGCAAGGCTGGATCATATATAGCAACAACAAACCAGTGACTTATTCTATCTACATCCACTTTTTTGGAAGAAACACCAGAAAAAAATAAAATAAAATCTCCAAGGTATTTAAAATTTATTAACTGTAAATGTAACTTCTACTGATATTGTCATATTTGTTACAGGAAGGATATGTTGAAGACATCATTAAATAGTGCACTTGATGAATATCAGGCATCACAAGAAAACCAGTTAGATGCTTTAAATAAACTGGTTGACAATTTAAAGAATTCCACAAAAGTACTTCAGAATTTTACAATGGTTAAAATTGAAGAACATTATATAAATAACTAATTTTAAAATACAAAATGACAAAAATGAAAATTACGCAGCAAATATGTCTGATCCAGAAAATGATAGAGATTAGAATGATGCTGATCATATTTTACTTTTATTATTTTTCTACTATATAATTATGAGGTAATATATAAATAAAAATATTTCCACTGCAATTTTTTTTTTAATTTTATACCTGTATGCCACCTTACTTAAATTTTATTGCAAAATTATATGAATTCACTAATTCGATGAAATTGAAACAAATTTAATGAGGTAACTATGTAATTTTCCCTTAATTTATCTAAAGTTATTTTGAATATACTGATCCTTAAATCTTCTCTCTTCATGAAGCCAATTATCATCTCCATGATATGGAATGTTATCTATGTTAATATTTTCATTTGCATGGTCAAGCTTTGGTATATTATTCTCGACTGCCATATTTTGAAGAACAGTACATGAATAAATAATTCTGTCAGAGGTTACAGGATTATAGTGAAGTGTTCGGTGATGTAAGAGACACCGAAACCTAATTTTCTATAATCCTATGCATCTCTCCAGAGTTCCTGGTGGTGATATGGTATCTGGTATATCTGGCATACATATATTCTTTGTGGAATATTCAAGTAAGGTGACTAAATTGTCCGCCAATTGTTTATTTAATCTAAACAAACTAATAAAATTATTTTCAGGTAATTAAATGGATTACTTGTATATCTTAAATACCTATTTTATATATGTACATTGTTCCTAAAATACTTATTACTTTAACAAATAAATCTTTTTTAAATTTATTTTCAAATTCATCAATATTCGCTAATACCAATAATAAAACATGTTGATCCATACTTATTTCGTCTAATTAAATTTAAAATCAAAGTAAAATATATTTTACTACAATATTCAATTCACACACAATTTTTAGCACTGCATAACGACAGCTGTTTACTAGTCGTAATGGAATACAACTTCATAACTCTTCATAACGAGTTTTCAACGATTCCATAACGATCGATCAAGTAGAGAATATGAATTTTCGACCGTATCGATTTTTGGGTGAAATGCGTTCGATAATGCGTAACGATCAAGTTACAGAATAGGGGTGTTACTTTCCTAAGCCTTTTTGCCCTTTTACGTGGAATAAAAATCAGTTTTTTTTTTCAAAAGTAACATATCCGCATTGTTGATGTGGCAAGGTTAGTTAAGTTTTTCTTATTTTCAGAGTTGGTGTTATATTTTAAATGCACGCACCTTGTAGAAAAGCTTACCCTGGTGACGTCAATGTGGGCGTGAATAATATAAAAGTCTCTTGATAACTTTCCACAATTTTTATTTAGTCTTTGCGACATATGTTTCGGTATTTTTCATACCATTCTCGAGCCGAAACTAACAGGTCAGTTTGTGTGTGGGGTGTTATATATGCCGTTGTATTTATTGCCTCTTTGTACATAAGTGTCTATTATGGGTGTGTGTGTGTTAGTAAAATCTATGTGTGTGTTCGTTACTTTCTCTTTTCTTTGAATTGATTTTTTAATTTCTAATATTTCTAACAAATTTAATTTCGGTCCTTTGTTTACATTATACATAAGTTTACAACTATCTATATCGGGAAAATGGAGATTATCTATACAATGTTCGGCAAGGCCTTTCTAATGTTATGCAATATTGATTTTTTTATGTTCTTTTAATCTAGTTTCGATCTTTCTGCCACTTTGTCCGATATAGATAGCTTTACAGTCTGTGCAACTAATTTTGTATACACCTGATTTGTCGGTAAGTTTAGCTCTTTCCTTGTTATTGACTAACATAGCACCTAAATTGTTTTTATTTATGTTGACTGTTTTGATTCCTATTTTCTTAAATATTCTGTTAATTTTATAATTAATATGTGGAATGTATTGTATAATGTGCCATTTCGTGTTGTCTTTTTCCATTATTATATAATACAATTATTATGTATACAAAATTAGTTGCACAGACTGAAAAGCTATCTATATCGGACAAAGTGGCAGAAAGATCGAAACTAGATTAAAAGAACATAAAAAATCAATATTGCATAACATTAGAAATACAGGCCTTGCCGAACATTGTATAGATAATCTCCATTTTCCCGATACAGATAGTTGTAAACTTATGCATAATGTAAACAAAGGACCGAAATTAAATTTGTTAGAAATATTAGAAATTAAAAAATCAATTCAAAGAAAAGAGAAATTAACGAACACACACATAGATTTTACTAACACACACACACCCATAATAGACACTTATGTACAAAGAGGCAATAAATACAACGACATATATAACACCCCACACACAAACTGACCTGTTAGTTTCGGCTCGGGAATGGTATGAAAAATACCGAAACATATGTCGCAAAGACTAAATAAAAATTGTGGGAAGTTTTCAAGAGTTTTATTTTTATTTATATTTTTATTTAAAATAGTTATTAATAAAATGTTCCACCAAGAACCGTCTGCTAACTCAATTAATAGAATATAAAAGTCTATTGCTTTATATGATGCTGTTAAGTCTTTAGCTAGGATATCATGCCGTAAGACAATGTGAGATGGATCGATGTAAATCTTGGACAGCAAACGAATAAATAATAGCTCATTAGTTGTCGCAAACTTCTTATTGTAATGCCATAAAATTGTTTTTGAATTTTATTCAATAGAAGTTAATGAATAAAAAAGTTAAATATGCTTACCAATCTATAGGTCAAGACTTTTTCATGATGTATGTAAGTTTATGTAATATGTGGCTCAGCTCCATTTATCTGTAAAATAAAAACAAGTATTTTTATAATCAGCATATCTTGATAATGAAAGCATTAATATAATAGCATTACTAACTATTTTAAATAAAATAAAAATAAAATAAAACTCTTGAAAACTTTCCACAATTTTTATTTAGTCTTTGCGACATATGTTTCGGTATTGTTCATACCATTATCGAGCGGGAACTATAGGTCAGTTTGTGTAGGGTTGTTATATATGTCGTTGTGTTTATTGCCTCTTTTTACATAAGTGTCTATTATGGGTGTATGTGTGTTTGAAAAGTCTTTGTGTGTGTTCGTTACTTTCTCTTTTCCTTGAATTGATTTTTTAATTTCTAATATTTCTAACAGATTTAATTTCGGTCCTTTGTTTACATTATGTATAAGTTTACAACTATCTTTATCGGGAAAATGGAGATTATCTATACAATGTTCGGCAAGGCCTGTATTTCTAATATTATGCAATATTGATCTTTTATATTCTTTTAATCTAGTTTCGATCTTTCTGCCACTTTGTCCGATATAGATAGCTTTACAGTCTGTGCAACTAATTTTGTATACACCTGATTTGTCGGTAAGTTTAGTTCTTTTCTTGTTATTGACTAACATAGCACCTAAATTGTTTTTATTTATGTTGACTGTTTTGATACCTATTTTCTTAAATATTCTGTTAATTTTATAATTAATATGTGGAATGTATTGTATAATGTGCCATTTGGTGTTGTCTTTTTCTATTATTTTAGGATAAAAGTGTATTTTGAGTTTTTCTCTTTGTTTGTGTTTAATAATGTCATCTACTATTTTCTCTTTAAATCCATTATTTCTAGCTATGGTTTTACACAAACTGACCTGTTAGTTCCCGCTCGATAATGGTATGAATAATACCGAAACATATGTCGCAAAGACTAAATAAAAATTGTGGAAAGTTTTCAAGAGTTTTATTTTATTTTTATTTTATTTAAAATAGTTATTAATAAAATGTTCCACCAAGAACCGTCTGCTAACTCAATTAATAGAATAATAGCATTACATTCAATTATTACTACTTGATAATATCTTAATGACGTTCATTGCTAAAACACCGATATTCATAATTTCAAGTATAAAATAAATTTAATTATCATGCTGCATATTCTCTTCGTGCAATATATGCACATGTTGTTTTCATTTACTGTATGGTTTAATAACTGGGTTTTTGTCTCTGTTGAAGAGAAAACTTATGTAAAACATTAAGTGATACGGTTTTACCAAAGCACATTAATTTTATGCTTCATAAACTCCAAGTGAATTGCGTGCAATAAGAATAAAAAAAATTTAATTTATTAGCGCGATAGGACATACTGCAGCAATTAATATTTTGTGCATCAAGCCAATAATTAATAGTAGGTACCATTTTTGTGCATTAACATAATTTCTGCTCTATTGATTAACTGAGTATAATGTTCAATATTAAGTGACTAACTTTAGTAAATTCCAGTTGATTGAATTTAAAGCAAAAGTTGGTTGTTTGTTATTCAAGTTAATAGAGGGCAATATGAACGGAAGATAATAAAGATTGATTATTACGATTATATACGGCTTATGAGTACTAAAAGGAACGAGAAAAGGTAAATAAAATTAATTTTATAGAGACTTTTGCAATAAATTTTCAATGAGTCGCTAAATTCTACATTTTTTCTCCTTTTTTCAACTAGACGATAAAATATACCATAAAGACAAAAAGGTTGTCAACTTAAATACATACATAAATTGCTATCATATTTTCAGATCGGTTTTTAATGCATGAGCTTTTAATAGACAAACTTGCAAAAAGATATAAAATATTTTTTTAGTGATATTAAATTCTTCTCTTTTCTTTTTCTAATTACCTATTATAGAGAAATTAATTATATTTTATAATATAATCCATGAATAATTAGAATATCTTTGTCGCGCTGCGCCTGTCTCTCACCTAGATTTATGATGAATAATTACTCAAGTTATTCAAAATATAGTTTGTTTAATTTGAATATGGAAAAAAAAGTGGTAGCATAAAAGAGGAAGGAAAAATAAAAAATTAATGCGAAATGAATGAAATAGTGACTTTATTTTGAATTGGTATTTGATAACCACGAATTGGCGGTAAGAAAAGAATTTTAATTTCGATACATATTTAGTGATACATTATAAATCTAAGCGCACGGAGTGTGCTAGGCCAAGTCAAGAAACACGCAACAAAGAAGGCCTGAACGCACTGTGCAATATTTACACGAACCCAATCGAGCCATTTTCGACACAACCTTATCTCTATTATTTGAGTTACCTAGCTGATTTCATATGAGTGAAGATTAAGTAATAACAAAAAAGACACTTGGTATTGTTTCACAAATAAATATAATTAAATACTCGATGTACATTTCGCCTTGCGGCATCGTCAGGAGTTCTCGAGAAACTAAAGTAAAATTTAATATACTGTAACTACCTACTTCTAACAAAAATGTAAATAAAAATGTACAAAAATAGAAAATTATGAAAGGGTCATGGCTTATCTGGAAAGACCGTTTTTACAAGGCTAGGGTTTATTAGCGGTGAATTTATGAGTTCTGTTTGTTCATTAAGAACATTGCCTGGTTGTAAAAGTAAACTTTCTTTTATAAAATAACCTTCTAGAACAATCATTTTTTTACTTTTATTTAAACTATACAGTACTTCTAAATTGTCTATTGAAAATTGATGTCCCGTGTCTAAAACATGGTTAGCTACACTTGAATTTTCATAATTTAATTTAACGGCTCGCATATGTTCTGAGAATAGGGGTGTTACTTTCCTAAGCCTTTTTGCCCTTTTACGTGGAATAAAAATCATTTTTTTTTCAAAAGTAACATATCCGCATCGTTGATGTGGTAAGGTTAGTTAAGTTTGTCTTATTTTCAGAGTTGATGTTATATTTTAAATGCACGCACCTTGTAGAAAAGATCACCCTGGTGACGTCAATGTGTGCGTGAATAATATAAAAGTCTCTTGAAAACGTTCCACAATTTTTATTTAGTCTTTGCGACATATGTTTCGCTATTTTTCATACCATTCTCGAGCCGAAACTAACAGGTAAGTTTGTGTGTGGGGTGTTATATATGCCGTTGTATTTATTGCCTCTTTGTACATAAGTGTCTATTATGGGTGTGTGTGTGTTAGTAAAATCTCTATGTGTGTTCGTTACTTTCTCTTTTCTTTCAATTGATTTTTTAATTTCTAATGTTTCTAACAAATTTAATATCGGTTCTTTGTTTTCATTATGCATAAGTTTACAACTATCTATATCGGGAAAATGGAGATTATCTATACAATGTTCGGCAAGGCCTGTGTTTCTAATATTATGCAATATTGATCTTTTATGTTCTTTTAATCTAGTTTCGATCTTTCTACCACTTTGTCCGATATAGATAGCTTTACAGTCTGTGCAACTAATTTTGTATACACCTGATTTGTCGGTAAGCTTAGTTCTTTCCTTGTTATTGACTAACATAGCACCTAAATTGTTTTTATTTATGTTGACTGTTTTGATTCCTATTTTCTTAAATATTCTGTTAATTTTATAATTAATATGTGGAATGTATTGTATAATGTGCCATTTCGTGTTGTCTTTTTCCATTATTATATAATACAATTGTTATGTATACAAAATTAGTTGCACAGACTGAAAAGCTATCTATATCGGACAAAGTGGCAGAAAGATCGAAACTAGATTAAAAAAACATAAAAAATCAATATTGCATAACATTAGAAATACAGGCCTTGCCGAACATTGTATAGATAATCTCCATTTTCCCGATATAGATAGTTGTAAACAAAGGACCGAAATTAAATTTGTTAGAAATATTAGAAATTAAAAAATCAATTCAAAGAAAAGAGAAAGTAACGAACACACACAGAGATTTTAGTAACACACACACACCCATAATAGACACTTATGCACAAAGAGGCAATAAATACAACGGCATATATAACACCCCACACACAAACTGACCTGTTAGTTTCGGCTCGAGAATGGTATGAAAAATACCGAAACATATGTCGCAAAGACTAAATAAAAATTGTGGACAGTTTTCAAGAGTTTTATTTTTATTTATATTTTTATTTAAAATAGTTATTAATAAAATGTTCCACCAAGAACCGTCTGCTAACTCAATGAATAGAATATAAAAGTCTATTGCTTTATATGATGCTGTTAAGTCTTTAGCTAGGAAATCATGCCGTAAGACAATGTGAGATGGATCGATGTAAATCTTGGACAGCAAACGAATAAATAATAGCTCATTAGTTGTCGCAAACTTCTTATTGTAATGCCATAAAATTGTTTTTGAATTTTATTCAATAGAAGTTAATGAATAAAAAAGCTAAATATGCTTACCAATCTATAGGTCAAGACTTTTTCATGATGTATGTAAGTTTATGTAATATGTGGCTCAGCTCCATTTATCTGTAAAATAAAAACAAGTATTTTTATAATCAGCATATCTTGATAATGAAAGCATTAATATAATAGCATTACTAACTATTTTAAATAAAATAAAAATAAAATAAAACTCTTGAAAACTTTCCACAATTTTTATTTAGTCTTTGCGACATATGTTTCGGTATTGTTCATACCATTATCGAGCGGGAACTATAGGTCAGTTTGTGTAGGGTTGTTATATATGTCGTTGTGTTTATTGCCTCTTTTTACATAAGTGTCTATTATGGGTGTATGTGTGTTTGAAAAGTCTTTGTGTGTGTTCGTTACTTTCTCTTTTCCTTGAATTGATTTTTTAATTTCTAATATTTCTAACAGATTTAATTTCGGTCCTTTGTTTACATTATGTATAAGTTTACAACTATCTTTATCGGGAAAATGGAGATTATCTATACAATGTTCGGCAAGGCCTGTATTTCTAATATTATGCAATATTGATCTTTTATATTCTTTTAATCTAGTTTCGATCTTTCTGCCACTTTGTCCGATATAGATAGCTTTACAGTCTGTGCAACTAATTTTGTATACACCTGATTTGTCGGTAAGTTTAGTTCTTTTCTTGTTATTGACTAACATAGCACCTAAATTGTTTTTATTTATGTTGACTGTTTTGATACCTATTTTCTTAAATATTCTGTTAATTTTATAATTAATATGTGGAATGTATTGTATAATGTGCCATTTGGTGTTGTCTTTTTCTATTATTTTAGGATAAAAGTGTATTTTGAGTTTTTCTCTTTGTTTGTGTTTAATAATGTCATCTACTATTTTCTCTTTAAATCCATTATTTCTAGCTATGGTTTTACACAAACTGACCTGTTAGTTCCCGCTCGATAATGGTATGAATAATACCGAAACATATGTCGCAAAGACTAAATAAAAATTGTGGAAAGTTTTCAAGAGTTTTATTTTATTTTTATTTTATTTAAAATAGTTATTAATAAAATGTTCCACCAAGAACCGTCTGCTAACTCAATTAATAGAATAATAGCATTACATTCAATTATTACTACTTGATAATATCTTAATGACGTTCATTGCTAAAACACCGATATTCATAATTTCAAGTATAAAATAAATTTAATTATCATGCTGCATATTCTCTTCGTGCAATATATGCACATGTTGTTTTCATTTACTGTATGGTTTAATAACTGGGTTTTTGTCTCTGTTGAAGAGAAAACTTATGTAAAACATTAAGTGATACGGTTTTACCAAAGCACATTAATTTTATGCTTCATAAACTCCAAGTGAATTGCGTGCAATAAGAATAAAAAAAATTTAATTTATTAGCGCGATAGGACATACTGCAGCAATTAATATTTTGTGCATCAAGCCAATAATTAATAGTAGGTACCATTTTTGTGCATTAACATAATTTCTGCTCTATTGATTAACTGAGTATAATGTTCAATATTAAGTGACTAACTTTAGTAAATTCCAGTTGATTGAATTTAAAGCAAAAGTTGGTTGTTTGTTATTCAAGTTAATAGAGGGCAATATGAACGGAAGATAATAAAGATTGATTATTACGATTATATACGGCTTATGAGTACTAAAAGGAACGAGAAAAGGTAAATAAAATTAATTTTATAGAGACTTTTGCAATAAATTTTCAATGAGTCGCTAAATTCTACATTTTTTCTCCTTTTTTCAACTAGACGATAAAATATACCATAAAGACAAAAAGGTTGTCAACTTAAATACATACATAAATTGCTATCATATTTTCAGATCGGTTTTTAATGCATGAGCTTTTAATAGACAAACTTGCAAAAAGATATAAAATATTTTTTTAGTGATATTAAATTCTTCTCTTTTCTTTTTCTAATTACCTATTATAGAGAAATTAATTATATTTTATAATATAATCCATGAATAATTAGAATATCTTTGTCGCGCTGCGCCTGTCTCTCACCTAGATTTATGATGAATAATTACTCAAGTTATTCAAAATATAGTTTGTTTAATTTGAATATGGAAAAAAAAGTGGTAGCATAAAAGAGGAAGGAAAAATAAAAAATTAATGCGAAATGAATGAAATAGTGACTTTATTTTGAATTGGTATTTGATAACCACGAATTGGCGGTAAGAAAAGAATTTTAATTTCGATACATATTTAGTGATACATTATAAATCTAAGCGCACGGAGTGTGCTAGGCCAAGTCAAGAAACACGCAACAAAGAAGGCCTGAACGCACTGTGCAATATTTACACGAACCCAATCGAGCCATTTTCGACACAACCTTATCTCTATTATTTGAGTTACCTAGCTGATTTCATATGAGTGAAGATTAAGTAATAACAAAAAAGACACTTGGTATTGTTTCACAAATAAATATAATTAAATACTCGATGTACATTTCGCCTTGCGGCATCGTCAGGAGTTCTCGAGAAACTAAAGTAAAATTTAATATACTGTAACTACCTACTTCTAACAAAAATGTAAATAAAAATGTACAAAAATAGAAAATTATGAAAGGGTCATGGCTTATCTGGAAAGACCGTTTTTACAAGGCTAGGGTTTATTAGCGGTGAATTTATGAGTTCTGTTTGTTCATTAAGAACATTGCCTGGTTGTAAAAGTAAACTTTCTTTTATAAAATAACCTTCTAGAACAATCATTTTTTTACTTTTATTTAAACTATACAGTACTTCTAAATTGTCTATTGAAAATTGATGTCCCGTGTCTAAAACATGGTTAGCTACACTTGAATTTTCATAATTTAATTTAACGGCTCGCATATGTTCTGAGAATCTTAATTTGAAATTTCGCCCTGTTTGACCTATATAAAATTTACTACAATCACTACAATTAATTCTGTAAATTCCTGATTTGTTTAGTTCAGGATTCGCTGTTTTATTATTCGTTAATTGACCTTTTAAAGTGTTATTATTATAGAAGGTTATTTTAAAATCCAGTTTCTTTAAAACATTACTAATTTTCATACTTATACTACCTAAATATGGAATTTTAACCCATTGTTTTAATGTCAAGTCCTGGGACGGGGGAAATGCTGATTTTAATGTAATTGATTTGTTCATTCTATTGACTAATTTATCTATTAGAGATGAGTTATAACCATTATTTTGTGCAATTATTTTAATAGTGTTTAATTCTCTCTTAAAACAATGGGTTAAAATTCCATATTTAGGTAGTATAAGTATGAAAATTAGTAATGTTTTAAAGAAACTGGATTTTAAAATAGCCTGCTATAATAATAACACTTTAAAAAGTCAATTAACGAATAATAAAACAGCGAATCCTAAACTAAACAAATCAGGAATTTACAGAATTAATTGTAGTGATTGTAGTAAATTTTATATAGGTCAAACAGGGCGAAATTTCAAATTAAGATTCTCAGAACATATGCGAGCCGTTAAATTAAATTATGAAAATTCAAGTGTAGCTAACCATGTTTTAGACACGGGACATCAATTTTCAATAGACAATTTAGAAGTACTGTATAGTTTATATAAAAGTAAAAAAATGAATGTTCTAGAAGGTTATTTTATAAAAGAAAGATTACTTTTACAACCAGGCAATGTTCTTAATGAACAAACAGAACTCATAAATTCACCGCTAATAAACCCTAGCCTTGTAAAAACGGTCTTTCCAGATAAGCCATGACCCTTTCATAATTTTCTATTTTTGTACATTTTTATTTACATTTTTATTAGAAGTAGGTAGTGACAGTATATTAAATTTTATTTTAGTTTCTGGAGAACTCCTGACGATGCCGCAAGGCGAAATGTACATCGAGTATTTAATTATATTTATTTGTGAAACAATACCAAGTGTGTTTTTTGTTATTACTTGCTTATATTTCGACATGTTTCACCAAGAGGTAATGAAAATTTTCGTCATCACAATACTTCTTTATACTACGTATAAGAAAGTAATAACGGAAAATCCTTATTTTTATTATAGTGTTGGGAAAATAAAATTATTTTCAGCAATTTTTATTTTCTGCAACTAAACTGAGAGAGATAGTAGAGAGAGTGGGGAGAGAGTAGAGAGAGAGAGAAAGAGAGATGAGCGAGGGAGGGCTATTTTTCAAAAACCTTTTTTTTTCGGTATTAGAGAACTTTAAAATGTGGACACCTGCAAAAACTTTGTGATCAAAAATTTTCGTTATCACACTGTATTACGAATAAGAAAGCGATACCTAGTTTTATTAATTCAAAGAAATTTTCTGGAAGGACTGTAAAATATAATGTTCTGAGGTGAGAAATGTAGTCGTAAAAGTTTACCGAAGAGAATAAAAAAATAACAATAGGAACACGATTCTTTCATGCGTGTGCTCAGTGTATGTTTCGGTAATGTATGATTCACACGTCATAATTATATAAAAGAAAATGTTAATAAGGTATAAATGATACTTTTATTATCCTTGTTATCACGAATTAAACACTAACGCGTTTCTTTTTAACATCTAATTAAATCCACGAGACTAGTGATTTATGATAATATAATGTAAGATGTCGCTGGTTCAGTACAAAGTAGGACGCTAATAAAACTCAATTCGTGGTGAGAAGAAAAAAATCATCAATTATCATCATAATGACGTGTGTGTGTAACTCACAGTTGATTGATGAAAAAAGAGAAATACTAAATTATTCTATCATGAAGAGATGAGCTCATGTATGTAAGTGGCCGTAACTGTTAGGGTCATATTATACAGGATTTCACCTAAAATGCATTCCTCTATAGCTCTGTCATTGTTATTTATCAAAAGATTTTTCTAATAAAACATGCACGAAATATTATATTCATTCATATTTTAAAATTATTTTTAATGATTTGGCCTGCACTATAGCCAGCTTCCGTGATATTATTTAAATTGAAAGGCCCGCACATTGTTACATTTCCGAACTCTACTCAAAATTTAAGGGAGAATTTTATAATAGGTACATTTGAAAAAAACTAGAATTGTATTTTCATATAAGAAGAGTAATAGCAGCTCTGAAGAAAATTATAGGACAATCTCGGATATTATCTAACATTTTCGAAATTGTAATAAAGAAAAAAACTTGTAGACTTCTTCGAAAATAATAATTTACCACTCTTCACCAGCATGGATTCAAACGCGGTTACTTCAATTAGACCAACGGTCTGACAGGTGTGGAGGTTCATACGATAAGAGCGTGAGGCAATCGAGCTATAGTTCAGATGATGTACCTTGATTTGTCTATGGCTTTTAACACAGTATATCAAAGTGTACTGTTAGAACAGTTATATAGTGTTATGTTATTCAGTCGAACTCGTTAAACAGAAAACAGCTACTAGACTGAAGAAATCATCGGTCAACTGTGAAGGATTAGGGTATTCAGATTAAAAATAAAAAAAATTGTTAGGAAATTGACACTCTATTAATAAACTTAAACACACTATAGCTACACAGTAACGTCTTCAGATAATGTCTTTAAAATAAAATATTAAATACAATATACAACATTTATACACGAAATTGGAAATTCTTAGAATTATTATCTTAATGGCTATTTGTAATCCTTAACTGCATCTAATTTGTGAAGGTACAAGTATAATTGAACATAAACACTATGGGAAAGTCCTTATCAAAGACTAAACAGATTTAACAATGGGGAAGAGTTGAGGTCTAATTTATTATTTAATAATACATATTTCTGAATTGTTAAGTTTGTTAATTTCTAATGACTCTAATTGATTTAGTTTATTACCTTTATTTTCAACATGTAGTATATCATATTGTAAATTAAATTCATGGCCATTCACTATTAAATGATATTCATGATATTCATGGACAATCTCCATCTCAAGTAAATATTGTCAGGGACTTGGGTATATTGTTTGATTCTCGTCTTTCCTTCAATGATCATATGTATATCGTCTTCACGTCTGCCTGCGTCTATCATTTGTTGTAAAAAATGATTCTATTTTATATTATCTGAATAGTCATATTTATATTCTTGAATTAATAATTTTCATTAAAAAGGAGAAGTTAATTTTGAAATTGAATTATTGTTTAGTTGTTAAAGAGAGTTTTACATTATTACGTAAATTAAATTTATCCAATATGCATTATATTGTGTTTTAAACAAAATATTATTTTGAAATAAATAGTAAAATAACTTTTACCAAAAAATTTAATCCTGAGAGTATTATTTATTTTCATACTTGATTATAATTTCTACCGACTGAGCTTAGCTAGAAAGACAATAGTATAATATATATATATATATTAGTATTTAATAATTTATGTATTAATTATATTTGCTATTGTACTGCACTCTTATAAATAATTTTGTCCTGTAAATGCTTGTTGTTGGGCAATAAATATTATTATTATTATTATTTTAGTAGCGTAGGTTGAATCACTTTTATGATTAGTATAAAAACAATAATGGTCTGTCATGCGTTTTTTTAAAGTTCTTCCCGTCTGGCCAATTCATATTCTAGTAAATGATTCGCAAGATAACTTGTAGACTCCTGGTTTATTTTCTTTGGTAGTTTTTCCTTTATTATTTTTGATATACTTAGCTAAATTGTTATTTACTTTGTAAGCAATTTTAATGTTTTCTTTTTTAAGGAATTTTGATAGTTTTTCTATGTAGGTAAATGATTTGAACTTCTTGGCAAACTCCTCTTTATTAGTAGGGTTAATCTCCAGTAATAATTTATTGAATAATTTATTTTAAATTAATTTTTCTAAGACTCGGTTCATAGCAGTTGTTATAAGCGATTTGTTTAATGATATTGTATTCTTTATTAAAGTCTTCCTTAAAGATCGGAATATTAATTAATCTATGGGTTATGGAAAACTACCAGTTTATGTTAGATATGGAGTGATATGGTTTTACATCAAGCAAAGGACGAAAGAATTTATGAATTAAGATGTTCGGTAAGATTCGGTTTTGGAACCTTTATTGTTATTAGTATACATCGATGACGCTCCAGTATTGATGCTATGATATAAAAACGTATGTTGATGGTACGTCAGTCCTGATGTTGGAGTAATAGTGTACAAAACTAACAAGTAGACGTTAGGTAGGGGCAACATTAAGTGTCCGAATGACTTCAGTGCAATACATTAAAAATAAAAGCTTATTACTGAATGTTGTAGACTGTTATTCGTAAAATATTGTATATATATTAATCTTAAATAATAATAATAAAATAAATAATAAAACGCTTGTTTCATAGTTTGTTTTACCAGTTTATTCACATTTCTCTAACAATATTGTTTTTTATGCCATTCTCAAAGCATTTGTTAAGTAAATGTATACCTGTGTAAATACTCTAAATTACTTTGATCATTTTATACTAGTGTCCCTTATTGGTCTGTTTAAATATCCGAAAAAAAGTGTTACTTCCACCAGTCTGAATTTTGAAATTACATTTATACAGATTTGCCATGGAATGTAAAACGTCTGTCTTAGGAGGGGCGTTTACCAACAAATAGAAACTTATGCAACTTATATTACTAGCGGGACGAGTAGACGCAAGGGGGTGTGACTAGGCGGAACTAGACGATATTCGGTTTTGATCACAGCGCTTCGGTTTTATTCACAGATTCTGTCGCTATGTAAATCGGGAAAAGGCGCTCCGTTCTGAAGGAAAAAATTGGCGGTTCTAAACTGGTAATTTAATAGGAACAATAATTAAATACGGCTACCTTCAAGTAGGCTAACAGACAATTTTTATTTTTAAACGTTTCCAAAATAATTATTAAAAATTACGCGAAACAGCCACCGTGGGATGAAAATTTTAATATATAGGTAGGTTCATAAAATGAATCGTCAAATATTTAAATTCTGAAATCTACTAGCATATTGGTATTATGTTCTTAGTTAAACTAAATGGAATTAACAAATATCAAAGTAATGTAAATACAATTGTAGACTAAAAATAACTTACCTCGTATTTTGATTTTTCACACGATTTGCATGGTTACTTCTTTGTTTTGTTGATGTTTTATAATAAGCCAATTTTCGCTTGTACATGACTGTTATATTATAATTCAAAATTTTTTTTTTCCTGGGATTAGCGCCCATAAGGGAAGTAAATGAATTACACCATTTTTTTTTGTTTTATTTACACCAACGTTTCGGCAATTGTCCTTGCCTTTTTCAAGGTTATTTATTGAACCGAAATAACATTAATTTTTTTTTTATATTAACATCATTTGTCATTAATAATATTTAATATAAAAAAAAAATTAGTGTTATTTCGGTTCAATAAATAACCTTGAAAAAGGCAAGGATAATTGCCGAAACGTTGGTGTAAATAAAACAAAAAAAAATGGTGTAATTCATTTACTTCCCTTATGGGCGCTAATCCCAGGAAAAAAAATTTGAATTATTAACTATTAAGGCCAGGACAAAAAAAATATTTTAACTGTTATATTATTATACACTCGAATATTATAGGTATATATGATATTTATTTTAAATTACAAATTGTCACTCGGATTTAAGTCTGCAATAGCCGACCAATTCCGATAGATTTGCGTCTTCGCTAGGACCGGTAGAGATACCGTAAAGTGGGGATAGACGGCGCGATAGCTTCGAAAAACACACGTGTGAAATGTGTGTGACAATGTTTACTATTTAATAATTACATAAATTTGATTTTTTTTATATCGTTCATCAAATGTAGAGCTGGCGCGTAGAGGCTGTTTTTTTCTTTTGTGTACCAGCCTTAGTTAGTAGACATTAATCAAATTCATGCATTTTTGTGGTTATTTCTAAAACACATAACTCTTTTAAGAAAATAAATTAAAACAAAAACTGGCCTTGACATTATAAATTTATGCCTTTTGCATCGCTAACCCAAATTTGGGATTCTAAAATTTCAAAATAAATTTAAAAATGCAAAACGGCGATGCCTTACGGGGGTCATAGTTTTCGATAGGTAAACGCTCTTAAGATATATCATTAAGTGTTATACTGTTTTACAGTCCATGGCAAACCCTTATCAATATAATTTATGATCTCGCGGTACTAGGTATAAGAAAGTAAAAGTAGATATCAGTTACACAGTGTTCTGTAAACTTTTTATTTTTTATTATTTGAATAATTAATTTTTATGTTCTTTTAAGCTAGGTCTTATATTTATGTCATTATGTCTGATATATATATCATCACAATTATTACAGTTTATTGGGTATACACCAAATTTTATTTATTTGTTTGTGAATTGTAGACTCAACTATATTACTATTCCTACAGAATACAGCTTTATATTCATAAAAAAGATGCACTAGTAATATCTCTATCATTTAAACCAGGGGTCTCCAAACTTTCCAGCCTTAGGGCCATACTGATTACTCCAGTAAGTTCCGAGGGCCAAAACCATATTATCATTGTTGCCGGTGGTAAAAAGTGAAATAGTCCACTGATGAAAAAGAGTCCGAAAAAGTACGCAACGTTTAAAAAAGGCTGCAAAACGGCAACACTGCATATAATTAATTTTCCTGTCATTATCTGTAATTTCTAGATTAGTCGTAGAGTACGAGCCATGAGGAGTAACGTGACACGACATCTGGTGGACACAAGCGGAAATAGGTAGTACCTTCTATCGCTAACAGATGGCGCTAATAGCACGTACAGAATAATCTCGTTGGTTCGAGAAAGTTCTGGTGTCTTCCACTCACTTCTAGATGGCAGTAATTGGAATATATAAGAAGGCTAGTGGCGCAACCACAAGTCAGTTCCTATGACACTGTTGTGAAATAAAATAGTGCGTACCTCCTTAAAACGTGTTCGTGCGTGTTTAAGTTTAAGACATCTTTGTAACAGTATTTTGATTTGAATTGTTGCTTTTGTGTGTGATTTAGTAGTATGGAAAAGAAGCGAAAAATTGATAGTGAATGCAGAAAATTCAAAGATCAGTGGAACATTCAGTATTTCGTAATTGAGTCCAGTAAGAAGGCGCTATGTTTGATTTGCAATGAAAGCACAGCCGTTCTCAAAGAATATAACATTAAACGTCATTATGAAACAAAACATTTTCAAAATTACTCAAAATATACAGGAAGTTTGCGAACAGAAAAATTCGAAGCTATGAAGCGCGGATTGAAATCGCAGCAATCTTCATTTACAAAACTCAAAACTGAACAAGAGGCTGCAACGCGTGCCAGCTTTCGTGTGGCTCTTGAAATTGCAAAACGTGGAAAACCATTCACCGATGGAGAAATGATCAAAGAATGCATAATTGCAGTAGCCGAAGAAATGTGCCCTGAAAAGGTAAATTTATTAAAAAGTGTCAGTATGTCAGCAAACACTGTGGCTCGAAGGGTAGAAAACATCGCTGAAAATATATCCTCTCAACTGTTCGACAAAAATGGACATGTTGAGTGGTTTTCTTTGGCCTTGGATGAGTCAACGGATGTGTCAGATACTGCCCAGGTGTTGATTTATATTCGAGGAGTAGATAAAAGCTATGAAGTGCATGAAGAACTTCTTGATATGAATAGTATTCATGGCACAACTTCTGGTACAGATATTTTTAAAGGAGTTGAAATGGCCATTAATCAAAAGAACCTTCGATGGAAAAACTTGAAATGTATTACAACTGATGGAGGCAAAAACATGAGTGGGAAAGATAAAGGAGTGGTCGCTCTTGTGTCAAAGGCTGTAGAAAATGACGGTGGTTTAAAACCATTAGTCTTACATTGTATCATTCATCAACAGTCTTTGTGCGGAAAATGTTTGGATATGTCTGAAGTTCTGAAACCAGTCATATCAACTGTTAATTTTATCAGATCTTTTGGGCTGAATCACCGACAATTCCGACAATTTATTGAAGAGATTGGAGAAAATGACTTACCTTATCATACTGCCGCACGTTGGCTTAGTTGTGGGAAAGTCCTTCAGCGCTTTTTTGAACTTCGAGCAGTGATCGAATTTTTTTTGAATGAAAAGCATCGCCCTCTTACTGAATTACAAAACAACGCATAGCTGTGGAAGTTAGCATTCTATGTTGATTTGACAAAACATGTGAACGAACTGAATTTGAGATTGCAAGGAGAAAACCAGCATCTTCCTGATTTATACACTAATATCAAATCATTCCGGAAGAAATTGATACTGTTTCAATCACAACTACGAAGTAAATGTTTTTCACATTTTAAAACATGTGAAATATTCAGCCACACTACTGAGACTGAGTTTCCTATCGATTTTGCAATCGAAACTTTGAGTGCTTTGAAAATAAATTTTGATACTCGTTTCTCGGACTTTGATGCCATTGCGAATCAAATTAAGATTTTTCAGAATCCTTTTGATACTGACATTGAAACCCTAGCCCCGGAACTTCAAATGGAAATAATTGATCTACAGTGCAGTGATATAATGAAGAACAAATATCAAAACTCATCTTTGTTGGAATTTTATAAGAGTCTTCCACTGACACAATTTGATAATTTGCATAAATTTGCTCGTGGGCTGTTTTCTGTTTTTGGTGCTACTTATTTGTGTGAGAAGACCTTCTCCAAAATGAAGTACACAAAAAATTTTTACAGATCTAAATTAACTGATGAGCATCTTAAATCTCTTTTAATAATTGGTACAAGTAAAATTAGTCCACAACTACAAACTATTGTCAGTGGAAAATCTCAATTACACAAATCTCATTAGTATTTCATATGTCATTATGCTTGTTATAAGTTATGTTTTTATTTAAAATGTATAAAATGTTAGTTGGATTCATTTCAATAATTTGTTAGTTATTATATACTGAAGTAAAATTTTCTGCATATTATACATGTCTTTACTCATTACAATTCTGTGTTTCTTTATCCAACTTATCACAAAAACAATAACAATAAGCCTACAACAATGTTATGAGTAGTTAGCCCATGACCATATCAATGTAGATGTCATATTAAAAATTATTCACATAAAATTAGAATACTTCAGTAAACTAAATTTAATTTGCTATAAAAAATATGTTCTCTAAAAGGAGTTTTCAAGTATGCTAGCTCTCCGCGGGCCGGACAAAATCTGTCCGCGGGCCGGATGTGGCCCTCGGGCCGTAGTTTGGAGACCCCTGATTTAAACGAAGACATTATGTAAATTTTTAAACATGTCACTCAAATTCAAATAACAGCATTGTTTAATGTCTATTTCATTTTCATTCAAAAGCAGATGTATTTTTCTTTCGTAGAGCTTTGCATATAGTGACTTCTATTTTAATATATTCTAAGGGGGCATGCTTCAGGACATACGCCAACACTATTATTATCCAATAGAATAGATGCAGACAGAAGAACGTTAGCATCAATTATACTACCTCAACAACAATAGCAATTAAAGAGACTTTATCCTTGGTAAAGACCGATTACCCAACGCAATAATTGATTGGATTTATACACGTCATAGATGTATGTACAATAAATGACAGAGTCTGTCAAATGTTACAAAAGTATCGGTCATCGCACTTCCACGAAATCTCTTTCAGTTTCATTTTGTGATATTGATTATGATATTGAACTGACTGAATTAATTGTTAAACGCACAAGAAAGATATATGATTACTGTTGTGCCGTAAGCCACACACAATATTGCTTTTAATTGATTATTATTTCGAATATTGTTGATAAAATAAGCATTAAAAGGATTTCGATTATAAGTTTCGAATTAAACACATTGATAGTACAATCCGAGAGGTATGATTTGTGTTGTTCATGTTTAGGTGTACGTACGTGAACACATTATATTTACTATATAACGAATAAAATACTGAATTCAAAACAGAAAATATTATAGATTTACAATAAATTGGAAATGTATATATGTATATCACTACAAATTTTCCACATTTAAATGCCATAGGCTATCAAATTTTAATCACACTTACAGTAATGAAACGTATCAATAGGACACATGGTAATTGCCAACATAATATTTTACTCAACGTAAAGTCTTCCGGTTTCTAACTACAGCTGCAGTAAAACAACATTAACATTTCAGATCACTGCCACTATAATAACAATTTTTTACCCACCGTACAAGGAGGTCTTTTACGAAACACCAAAAGTCCCCATATTCAAACGCTGTCTGTTATCAACTTTTAACCACAGCTACAATAATGAAAACCAATTCGACGCATTCTGACCGCCAAAACAATGTTTTACCAGGCGGACAAGAAGGTAAACTCCTTCCCATAAACACTAAAAAAAAATCTTAGTATTAATTCGGGTATTAATTAACCACAGCAGTAAAACCACATCAATATTTCATATCATAACCACTACCCTAATCACTTATCCGCCATATAAGGGGGGAGGGAATTTTTCCCTAAAGTTCTAAAAAAATTGCTGTGTCGAAATAAATTTGTATGTATATATTTTCCTAATTATACAGTTGCAAAAGGAAACATCAATATTTCAAATCACAACTACAATCATAATCTCTTATCCGCTGTTCCAGGGAGTGAAATTTTCCTCTACAACACTAAAAAGTACCTGTGCCTAAACAAATTAGTTTATCAGTTTCTAAATACATCTGCAGTAATAAAACAACAATACGAGACATTGTAACCACCAACAAAATCTTCTATCAGTCGCCGCGCCGAATAAAAGGGTAAAACTGTCCCGTTAAAACTGCCAAATCGGAGAAGTACTCAAAAAATCCACATTTCCACGGTTCATCAAAAGTTTACAATAGGACAATATAAGAAGCATCATGATAATTCTCGGGTTTTACACAAAACTGCAATGGAATGTAAATTGCCATCCACGCATAGGTAATTCAAGCTCGAAAGGATTGACGGGCGGGTTGTTAAATTGCTTATAAATCAAATTATTGAATAATTTTTTTCTTGGGGTAGCGAGCGGCCTGCTATGTATTTCCAAAAAGGTAAATAAAAAACTTTTAACGTGTGGACACTTTAATAGATGTCTTTCTCAAAAATTGTCTAAAATTAGTTTTTTTCCCTTCTTTAAAATTATATTTTACATTTTATTGTCAAACATTTTAAAAGATTTTGTATATAAAAACACATTGACAAATTATCCCAGCCATTAGGTATACAAAAACAATTCTTTAGACAGGATACATCAATCTTAATTCTCAGACCAAAATCTCTTTTCCCATTGTTTCCTGATATTATATTATCATCATCATACATAGTGCGTTAAAATTACTCATTAATTTTTCATTTTACACATGTTTAACTGCTATGGGAATTGTTGTATATATATATGTACATAATAAACAGAGGAGAAAGAGTATCGGGTTATTCCGCTGTAGTGCAACCGCAGACACTTGCCTCAGACTCGTTGGTCATCGTCAGTATGGAGTAGCCAAGGAATTGGGTGAGATATCCTTGGAGATAGAAACAAAAGGAAGACCATCGGGAAGACAGACCACCAATTGCAGCTTAAATGTCAAAAGATCCTCAGGTTTGAGTGACAACAACCGACACTACCACGAGGCAGACATTGTCAACCCGCGTGTCATCCAACCCAGGAATGATAAATCAATAAAGAAATACCGCGGATACATAATAAAAAGACGAGAAAGATTATCGAGTTATTCCGTTGTAGTGCAGCGGCAGGCATGTGTTTCAGACTCATTGGTCGTCGTCAGTACGGCGTGGCCAAGGAATAAGGTGGGATATCCTTGGAGATAGAAACAAAAGGAAAACCATCAGGAAATTAGCTGCAATTGGTGGTCTGTCTTCCACAATTTCCGATAGAGGTAATATCTCTGTTATTTGAGTAGATACAATGATGAAACAAAAGCAGTAAACGACATCAAAAAGTCTTTCTGATTTCGCCCTTTGAAGCTCAGTGTTTTTTTTAAATATTGTACCCTAACTTTTTTTGGTCGAAAACGATTGCTATTAACATTTCAAATACAGTAGATACGCCATAATATACTAGGAGTTACTGTAAAATTTGAATTCACTAGAAAGAACAGTTTTAACAAATATTCGGAACGGCTGACGGCAGATAACACACAATCTTCAGAACGTCGTAATAGTTTCTTCTACGAGGGTTTGAAAACCTGCCGCACCAGCTAGTTATACGTATATAATATGCTAAAGATATCACCTGTATAAGAAGCTCTGGTGGTCCCAAAACTCTCTTCCATTTGAGCAGAAACAATGCGAAACAAAAACTGACTTAAACGACTTAAACTCTGCGTTTGCAATGCTACCTGCAATTTTGTTTTGGATAAAAAAGTTAGGGAACAATTTGGAAAAAAAAGGTTAGCGGTAAAGAGTTGTCGATATAATTGCGCTTCAAAGAACGGAATCTGACAAAGTTTTTGATGTTGCATAGACTAGCTTTAGTTGTATTATTGGATGTGGCGAAATTTTCAAATTCTCGGTTAAGAAACTGTTGCGATGTTCTAAAGCTTGTATGATGTCTGCAGGCAACCATTTTGAATATTTGTCATTATTGTTCTTTCAAATAAATTAAAATTTGCAGCGTAGCTTTAAGGTGTTAGTAGTTTTCTAAGCATATTTTTTCTATTTTCTTTTTCCTAATTTGATAGGAACTCTGAGTCTATTACGACGTATCACCGCATTTGAAAGGCTATGTGATATCATTTTCGCCAAAAAAAAAGATAGACGACAATTTTAAAATTCTGTTGTGGGGGCTGATGGTATAGGGGTTTCCTAATAATTTTGCCTTTCGAAAGGCAAAGTCTGAATGTTTCTGACGTCGTTTAAAACAGTACGATATGTAGATTGCACTTCGAAACTTAATTCATACAATGAATGGATAAATGTGTTTATTTTGCACATGCTCTTAGCCTTCTCTATTATATTGAATCTATGTTCATCTATCTATCATGAACAGGGTCATTTTTTGAGGCTAACATATCCAACAGCAAACATAACCGCTTAGAAGGTTGTACAACCTTTGACAATCGACAGCAAGCTTTATTGTACTCTTTGATCTGAATGATCAAAAAACATCATCTGTTTTCTTCACGGCAAAGGTCGCCATTATCTTAAAGAAGGTCTATATTATATTTTATTACCATAAAAACTTAAGAGGAGAAAACTCACATATCTTTGTAATATAACAAGTTATACACACGGCAAGATGAACTGTAGTATACAATTTGCTTTAAGTATGCAACCGGCGATTATTAATGAACATACCAACAAGAGCAAAACCATGTGAAACTAAAGATTTTATACTGCAGTTTCACGAGAAAACATGAATATACTTAATTTAAAATATCCATAAAGTAGATGTTTTCCATAGTTACATCAATATAAGTTACATCCATTCATATTAATGAAGAGTACGTGTCCATATCTGTGCATAATACATACTAATTTATTAATGAGGCAGCTATTGATGTCGTTCGATTTAATTGGGTTCGCGTCTATTAAGACGTTGTTTATTGATGTGTCGATTTTGTCTCTTTTTTTTATTATTATATGCTATTCGAGCATTAAGAAATTATATATAATGACGGGCATAACTTTTTCTTCCTGTTTGGAATGTGTGGGTCTGTCAGAGCAGTAATACGAGCCGTCTAAAACGAACAGTAGAAGTGATAACTTTTTTAGAAAAACTAAGTCTCTAAATGTTACGTAATAAATAAGGAAAACTATTTACACGTAAATTTAAGGGAAGCTAACGTATACAGGTGTCCCTAGAAACATACCCAAACTTTAAGAGGCGATTGGGGACATCAAACCAAACATTTTTTGTTTTATAAACATATGTCCGCCATATTAGTATAGTAAATAGAAAAAATTGTTTTAGTATTATTTTACAATAAAAAGAAGTTTAGGAGACAATAATTGCGGAGAAATTGCTGGTCCAGATACTGGCGCACGTTTAAACCAAAATCATGTTGAAACCAGATATTATTTCTATTGTTTAAAGAAACATTTTCAAATAATTGAGGCAAACCATTTTGGAGAAAATTCAGATAAATGTTTGCGTTCGAACGAGCAGACATCAAGTGAACTATTAAATTCTGTCCAACAATACCAGCACACATATTAACACTAAATTGTTGCTGGTGTCTTTTAGAGACCACAGCATGAGCATTTTCGTCATGCAAAATGCGACTGTTCCTACTATTAATCTGCCTCATCAGAAAAAATAACTACTCTCCAGAAATCAGGATCGTTGTGACCCAAAAACCATTGGCAAAAACCCAATCGATGTGGATAATCTTCAGGATTTAAAGCTTGTACGCGTTGCAAGTGGTAAGGGTAAAGAAGTTGGTCATGAATGACACGGTGTACCGTCAACTTGGAGGTTCCCGTATGGTGTGCAAGTGCGCGAACACTTGTTGGTTGTCTTGCAAACGGTGCAGAACTTCTTCAAATTGAACCATGCGAGCTGTTCTTGGACGAGGACCACCACCTCTCTTACGCAACGATGGATGGAAGTAAAGGTTGTATGATGAGGTTGCCTACGCTTCGGATATCTCTGATCATACAATCGTGCTGCTTCACTTTCATTACACTGGGCTGCACCATAAGCAAGGTGCATGTTAGCAAGTTCTTCAAATGAGAAATTGTCATTCATTTTTAATTAAATTTTAAATTACCAATCAACAAAGTAAATGTCATGTTGACAATTAAATGTCACAAATAACTACTACGATCTCAAAATCGGCATCTGTGGAATATTTATTGTAATAAAGAAATGTTTCTGCTGTCCAACAAAAACCATAGATGCAATAAAAAATGTTAACGAAAGATAGTGGCGTCCAACTAAATCAAGAATTACTTAGTTATTTGGATAGGATTTAATAGTATATTACATACCAAGGTTGAGAAGATGACTATTATTGCCCGAGTGGCGAGATTAAATTCCGAGGCGCAAAGCGCCGAGGAATTTAAGCCACAAGGGCAATAATAGTCTTCTCAACCGTAGTATGTATACTATTTTTTGTACCAGTAGTCTAATTGGACCTTAAAACCTTAATAATTATGAATAAATTTACTCATATATGTAAGAATGCCCTTGTAATAAAACTTCATGTAAACAAATAAGTAGGCTATATTTTGATGTTTACAAATAAGTTTTGACGTAAATGCTGAAACTAAAAGTCAAGTATTTTTTAGATTATTTTTCATTCCATTTATAATGTCTAAAGAGTTTAGATGTACACCACCTGAAATGCGCGAGATTGCAGAACAGGCAGCTGAGAACTTGCTTCCGCATAAATCTAATCACAATCACTTATACATGAAAACATTTACAGAATTTAAAAAATGGTATAATTCCAAATATACAGTAGTAACTTCTGAAAACGTACTTCTGGCTTATTTTCATGAATATTCAAAAAATAAAAAAGCCTCGACTTTATGGGCGCAATATTCAATGTTGAAAGCTACACTTGGCCTAAAAGAGAATATTAACATATCAAAATATTTTAAATTAGTTGCCTTTTTAAAAAGAAAAACTTAAAATTATAAGCCCAAAAAATCATTAGTATTTACTCGAGGAAATTATAAAATTCTTTACTGAGGTACCCGACATATGTTACATTGCAACTAAGATAGTATGTTTATATATTAATACTTTGAAATTATTGATAATTTATATCTCTGTAGACTGGTCTTGTAATTGGTGTTGCTGGTGCATGCCGAAGGATGATTTGTGTAATTTATTAATTTCTGATGTCATCATGAGAGATAATTTAATTGTTATTCACATCCACAATAGCAAAAATGGTACGTCTCAAAAGTTTGTAATAATGGAACCACTTTGTAGCTAAAGGTTATATCGAAGATTCCCTAGTAAATAAAAAAAATATAGAATGTATGTTACAAGATCTACCTACATCTACTTACGCAACCACACCTGCAATATATACAGGAATTTTCAATATGAATTAAATAATTATTTGCATCTGTAATAGTTAGGTGATATATTGATTCCATATTATACTATCATACATATTTTATGTATTAATAGACAAATGCTTTTTTTTTTCATGTAAACAACAAAGTATTGTTAGAAAATATAAAATTAATAGCAATTGCTAAATAAACGTATATTATAATTCTGGTATTGTTAACCTAAAATTGTGCCTAAAATAGAGTTATTTATTTTGACGGTTCACAACTTGACATACTACTACTACTACAAGCATGAGTGCATGGTTGCGGCATTCGTTTTATTTGTTTTCATTATTTCCCTAGGTCAATAATGGCCTCATTATTTACCTCTTATTAGTTCCAGGTCGTGAAATGTCATTTCGTGGCGCTTTGTTACGTGTAAAAATGCTATGATTTTTTACTACTGGTACAAAAAACATTTTATTGTTCTACAACACAAACAGCTCATTTGCGGACAAAAAACAAAAAAATTTTGTGTTGATGTTCCCTACCACCCCATCAAGTTTGTTGGTATGTTTTTGGGACTTGCTGCATATATCAGCAATGCTGAAGTATTCTTTTTGTAAAGGCAGTGGCAAAATGTCCGCCAGTGGTCTTATCCGTATAAGCTGAAAGTTCCGCTTGGCGGAATTTTTACGATTGTAGTAACGTGTCCGCCGACAAAAACAGTGTTTTGTACAGTCACGGCGGAATGGGCGTATTTGTTTTGTCGATTTCCGCCGGTCTGCGTCATGCTATACTACATGCAAAATACGCCATTGTCGTAACGGTCATGATCATAACCTAGTTTTATTTATTAATGTGCACGTGAGTCTGGCTTATTTATTAAAATAGGCAAATATAACATAAATTATACTTTGTACTCATAGGGTACTATGTATTTTCCTAATATTGATTCTATATATCGTAAAGCATTATTTTCTGGGGTACTAGTACACTTATTCTCTATAGAATGTATAATATGATAAATATTTCTAAGAAACTGTTATTCGATAAGAGTAAATGTGTTACTTCCGGTGCGAATTTTAATATTTTATATAGAAAAGACAAAATACATCGTTCCTCTTGGATTTAAATATTAGGCAATGTAAGTGAGTCTTGTATTAGTTTGGTCATTTATTATTTTATTTATATTTGCAATTAATTACACCTCTTTAGTTATATTAAAAACTAATAGCACCCCACGTAACAATTATCACGAGCCGCGACGGAACCTTCAGTCTCCATCATATTAAACTGTTAAAGAGAAGTGACAACAGTCTCAAAAAACCGGATTTGTAGAATATCATGAGATAAGTGATATAATATATTAAAGCAAATTATTTTTTGTAACAATGTCATCCAATGAAAGTTTAACTTCTTATAGTTCATGTCGTAAGGAAAACAATATGGCGATTTCATGTTTTATTTTAAAATTGTGTTTTATTTAATGCAAGGGTACATGTCGTAAAGAAAACAATATGGCGATTTCATGTTTTATTTTAAAATTGTGTTTTATTTAATGCAAGGGTACACAATAACAAAATATACTCAAAAAAATACTTTGGCCACACCAACGCACAGAAAGCTAGATACGCACTTCGACAATTACGTTGTGTACGCTATGGTGTACAGACAATGTGGTTTTAATTAATCAGTGCTACTGATAATTACAGCATAATTTTAGAAACGCGTATCTATTTTCTGTGCATCAGTGTGGTAAAGGTGTTTTTTTATTGTATTTTGGTCAAATGTACACACACAAAAGTTTCATCGTAATTCAAATTAAACACGGATGTACCTACCAGATCTGTCTTCTCGTGATGCTACAATATTTTGCCCTACAATTGCGCACGAGTCAATTCACATAAACATTATTAACAAAGCGCATTACACATATGGAATATTGCTATCATGTATCTTCTTTGTGGTAATTATTCAGTATCAATAAATGGTCTCTCATCTTTATGAAAATAGTAAAAATAAATCTATTGCTAGCATGCTGTATTAATGACGGAAAATGGCATAATGTAACTTTTTACGTGGTTTTTTTTATATTGAATTGAATCCACAGTGACTGACAATGACGTATTTTTATTGATCAGAGCGCGCAGCGCGAACAATTTCTATCGCTCTTTGGAAAGCTCTTTTTGATATTCACCAGCCTGTGTGTGGCTTGATTAATGAGCCTTTTGCATGCGGTCGGACACGGCACATTTGACGGCTCGCGTCTTGTACGTATGTATGCTTCACTATGCCGCTTTCACAATGGACGAAACTCCCAATAGTAGAAGCGAAATCACATTATCATTATTTATAGGCGATTCTATGCTCGAGTACAGACGATCGACGCGAGGTATTTCAATCGTTCTTTGCATTGTTACCTTCAGGAGAACGCGCGCTCATCTGCGGTTTTAGATGTTTGTTCATTCGTATGTATGCGTTTAATGTGTAGGACATGCTTTGTTATTTGTCGTTTCGTACGAAGCTTGATGTGCAGATTTGCCGGCATCGCCATTGCTAAAAGAAATACAAGAGTGCAATTTTAACGGATTCTGAATTACTTACGTCAAATTCGAATTGTTATATATTGAAGAACTATTAACATTTTTTCTCGACATTGTAAAGTCTGAGCGTCTACTTATGAGGATAAAATAAGAACGTTAGAAAATGCAGACAAAAAAAAAATTAAAAAATCATGGAGTTTAAAACAGCATGAGGTAGGTACATTAAAACCTTTTCCGAAAATAAAAGGATGAGTTGTGGAATGACAACAATTTTTCACAGCATCCAAACAAGCTTTATCAATAAGAAAGAGATAAGTAACAATACAAAACAGTCTACAAACTATATACATACTTTGTTGCACTACCTTATGACTGTGAATCATAGGCATTGATTGAGAAGGTATTAAAAAAATACAAGTTGCAGAAATGAAATATATTAAAAGAATAGTAAATACGAGTATAAAGATAATGGAAAAAATTAAAAAACGATAAAGACATGTTAGAGGAAGTAGATGCTAGAAAATATATTGAAAAGCCCAAATGCAATGGTGGGGACACATGAAAAGAATAAAAGCAGAAAGACAAGTTGGGAAAGTACGCGGAAAAAAGCTAGCGGAAGGAGAGGCAAACGTCGCACATAGGGGTATTTGCTAAATTTAGCTGGCCAAAAATCGAATTCTCAGAATTGCATTCAGGTAAAAAAAAGCACGTTCCTTGAAAAACAGAATAGTTTTCATTTTAACCACCCTAATTTACAGAAAATAGGGTTCTCGGTATTTGTGCTTTTAAACTCCACATTTCTTTATTTATTATTTTAAATTCTGTTGTGAAAGTATAAATTTTAGTTATGGATTCTGCAACTGCTAGTAAGTGACTTCTTTTTATAGTCAAATTATTATAATTTTCCATACCCTTTATTTCTTTTTTGCACTTTTAAAAAAGCATTTAAATTCCGTAATTTTTAGCGAAAGCAGTAGTTTTTGGAGGAGTCTTTCTGTTTTAGTGCCCGGCATTGCCCGGCTATGATTCTCATATATTCTTAAAATATAATACTCTACTTTTTAAAAATGTATAAATTGGTTCCAACTAATTACTAATCCTCCATGTAGAGAGAACGATGAAATTTCTGACATGAAAATGTGAAAATATTGTAACTTTCGATATATTTTATTCTTATTATTTCAGGATCTTCTGGAAGTAGTATGATGGCTCGTAAGAAAATATATGATGTGATGAGATCACAAAATGATCTCGATTTTAACGATCAATTAGAATAGTTCGAACATTACTTGATTTAACATAACCCTTATACCGAAGAACAAGGAACGGAACTCAAGCGTAAGTTTTTAAGATTGAGATCCGACATGAAATATCGCTGGGTACAAAATACAGAGGTGATTTATTTGTGAAAAACAATTAAAAGTGGCTGAGTGGAGTGTTTCAATTAACCACATTAGCGACAAGACCAGGTAGACCAACGAAATCTTTTGAAGACGTTAGTGAGTGAAGCAGAAGGAGCAAAACTGAGAGTATACGTTTGTCTGACAGCTTCAATAAAATTATCTATGGGGCTCAAATGGAATTCACAAGGAAATAGATAATATAATAATAATAATAATATACCTATGTGATATGATGATAATAATAATAATAATATATGTTATGTGCGTCGAATACACCGAAAGAGATTTGAGAAAATAAGGATCGGTGAAGTCAATTGAGTGTGATAAGGCACATGCAAAACAAGTTAGAATCAGACAAACGACAGGAAATCTTCCCTGTTACGCAATTTTGCAGCAAAATAGAACACAATGTTATCCTCCCGATGAATCTTTCAACATAACTGAAACCTGTGTCGAGTGAATTTAAAAATTGTTCTATAATTGTCTGAAAAAGAGGCAGAAGCCAGAAATAAATATCTCCGTTTATATAAGCAAAATTACACTGTAATAGAGATATTTTAGATAGGTTGTTTTTAACATCAGATCCCTGGTTGCATCAAGGCGAATAAATAAAAAGAAAAAAACGAAATTCGTTTATGAAGAAAACATTAGAAATGTTAATATGAGAAGAAAGTTAAGAAAGTTTTTTCATTTAATATTTATAAGTATAATAGTTATTTATTTTTTATTCAGTTAGTAGATATATATTTTATAGCCGTAATTCTTAAATAAATTTTACTTATAAGAACTATGTTTTTTTTGCCCATTGCTTTTGCATTTGTCCTTTGACGGAAATTTAAGTGGAGGTACGTATACATACAGATTAAATCAGTTACCGATTAATTTCCAAACGATTAAGAAGGATATATAATTTTGTCCCGCTATATTAGTCAAATACCCCTAGTCGTATGACTTGCTTAATGAGGTGTCAAAAAGGAGGGCTTAGTAGACTGCGGTGGTCACAAGTATATATGCAAATATATATTTAGTAGTAATTACATATAACAGTAAAACTCACTACAAATTCTATACGATATATTTCCATAGGAGGCTGAAATTAAATTTGCTGCTACGTATATTATATTATTATACATTTTACTTTCTTATACGTAGTATAAGGAAGTATTGTGATGATGAAAATTTTCGACCTCGAGATTTTTGCAGATGTCCACGTTTTGAGGTCCCCTGATACCAAAAAAGTGGTTTTTAAAAAATGTCTCTCTCTCTCTCTCTCTCTCTCTCTCTCCTCTCTCTCTCTCTCTCTCTCTCTCTCTCTCTCTCTCTCTCTCTCTCTCTCTCTCTCTCTCTCTCTCTCTGTGTGTGTGACCACGATAGCGGTCAAACCGCTGTAGATATCAATTCCAAATTTTGTATTTACGAATATAATCTCCCTCTTGAGAATTGATTAGATTTTGAGCAAAATCGGCAGACCGGAAGTAGTAGTTTACTTCGGTGAAAAAATCGAATTTTGCAAATATTTCGTCAATTACTGAGTTTAAACAAATTTATAAAGAATTCAAATGTACTCAAAATTAAATTTGAAAAAAATTGTTTTAATAAACTTTTTCGAAATTCCTACCGGAAGTAGGTCTTTTACTCTTATCGAAAATCAGTTTTTTGCGAATATCTCGCAAGTCATGCTTTCTAGGCAGGTACAGTTGCGGCCACCGAATTGTATACGATTTTTTTTTACAAGTTGTTTTTTACTTTAAATCATAGACGTACTTAAAAACGTCAACATTATTTTAATATTGTCAAATTAATTGACAGAAAAACTATAATTTGTGTAAAATGCCAAGACACCTTTCGGGAGAGCAAACGGCTAGAGCTATTGCGAAATTAGAGGACAACTGGTCTTTAGCTGCTGTAGCTGCAGATTTAAATGTCAGTAAAAGTTGCATATTTCAATTGAAAAAACGCTGGCACGCAAATAGATTGCAACGACCGGTTAGAATAGGAATTGAAAGAGTGTCTAATGCTGACGAAGATGAAAATTTAGTAAATTTTATCAGACAGAATCCATTTTCAACAGCAGTAAGTGCTCGCGAGGAAACTCGTTTTCCAGGTTCCGTTAGAACGGCAAGGCGTCGAATTAAACACAGTGGTTTAATCAATTATGCAGCTGCGAAGAAACCATATTTGACTAATGTAAACAAAGAAACCCGACTGCAGTTTGCTAATCAGTTTTTAAATGCCGATGAAGAGTTTTGGAGTACTGTAGTTTTTTCAGACGAAAAATGTTTTCAATCGTGTAATAGTCGAAAATTACGCGTTTATAGACCAAGAAATCATAGATTTGATGAAAGTTATACTCATTCGACAGTAAATTCTGGCCGCTTTTCGGTTAATTTTTGGGGATGGATAAGTGTTCATGGACCTGGAGTATGCTGGAAAATAGATGGACGTTTAACTAGTGCGCATTATAGAGAAATAATGGAAAACATCATGTTACCATCTGTAAGGAATACTTTTCCTAACAATTTCGTCTTTCAACAGGCAAGAAAAATAATTTAATTTTAAGCTGAACAATAAAATTATAAAACACTTGTTTTTGCCTTAGGATAATTCCCCAGTTCACTCTGCACGGATAATAAGACGGTGGATTGATGAAAATGGGATTGATTTACTTCCTTGGCCATCCAGAAGTCCGGATTTAAATCCCATAGAAAACATCTGGGGATATATAACAAAGGAAATATATTCTGCAGATTTTAGACCTAGAAATGCAGATGAACTTCAAGACACTGTTGAAAATGCTTGGGAGACCCTTGTAGAGAAATATGACATGCGGACACTAATTTTGTCTATGAGAAGACGGCTAGAGCTTGTCATTGCAGCTAATGGCGCTGCTATTGGTTATTAAAAAAGCGTTAATTATAACATTTCAAATTTGCTTAATTTCTCATTTGTTAAATAATTTTTTTTTACTTATATTAAATTAGTATTGTGTCTAACTTATATGTTTCAATTTTCTTATATTTAATATATATATTTAGATTTTCTTTTACAAGAGTAAAAAAAGTGCACCATCCACGAAAGTCAATGGATGAAGCCAGATTCAATCTACCGAAAAATAGGGAAATTTGTCTAAAGTATCGTGTACATTTCGGTGGCCGCAGCTGTACATTACGAGTATAAAAGTATTTAGAACATACTTTTAAATATCTTTTGTATAAAAAAAATTTCAAAATTCAGACCGGAAGTACCACCTTTACTCTTATCGAATAGCGATTTCTTGCAAATATGTCGTAAATTATGCATTCTATATTATATATTTATGAAGAGTACAAAAGTATTTAGAGTTGAATTTGGAATATTTTTTGTATAAATGAAATTTCAAAATTCGGACCGGAAGTAACACTTTCACACGTATAAGAAAGTCGTGTGGTGGCCACACCTCATTTTTTACTTTCTTATACGTAGTATAAGGAAGTATTGTGATGATGAAAATTTTCGACCTCGAGATTTTTGTAGATGTCCACGTTTTGAGGTCCCCTGATACCAAAAAAGTGGTTTTTAAAAAATGTCTGTGTGTCTGTGTGTCTGTGTGTCTCTGTCTGTGTGTGTGTGCCTGTCTGTGTGTGTGTGACCACAATAGCGGTCAAACCGCTGTAGATATCAATTCCAAATTTTGTATTTACGAATATAATCTCCCTCTTGAGAACTGATTAGATTTTGAGCAAAATCGGCAGACCGGAAGTAGTAGTTTACTTCAGTCAAAAAATCGAATTTTGCAAATATTTCGTCAATTACTAAGTTTAAACAAATTTATAAAGAATTCAAATGTACTCAAAATTAAATTTTAGAAAAATTGTATTAATAAAGTTTTTGGAAATTCCTACCGGAAGTAGGTCTTTTACTCTTATCGAAAATCAGTTTTTTGCCAATATTTTGCAAGTCATGCTTTTTAGACAGGTACGCTATGAATATAAAAGTATTTAGAACTTAATTTCCAATATCTTTTGTATAAAAAAAATTTCAAAATTCGGACTGGAAGTATCACTTTTACTCTTACCGAATAACGATTTTTTGCAAATATGTCGTAAATTATGCATTCTATATATATTTATTAAGAGTATAAAAGTATTTAGAATTGGATTTGCAATATTTTTTGTATACATGAAATTTCAAAATTCGGACCGGAAGTAGCACTTTTATTCTTAGCGAGTAACACTTTTCTTCGAATATCTTGCAAAGTATGCATTCTATAGCGATTTATTAAGAGAATGAAATAACTTAGAATAGGAGTTTGGATAAGTTTTGTATAAAAAAATTCTTAAAATTGTATAGTTTGAAACGCTCATACGTATAAGAAAGTCGTGTGGTGGCCACACCTCATTTTTGAATTTATATTGATTTTAATGAACCATTAACTGTTTTTGAGATAGGGCGTTATTATACTGCTAGGTGGTTAATAACGGATGGATATTGAAGACGGTGTATTGCAATTCTGTGATGATTCAAGAGCTAGTCGAACATTGAAGATTTGTATTAGTTTATTACCTATTATCTTTTTTACCCAAGTCTTCTTTTAATTATTCTTCACCATAACCGGTAGATCAAATAATTACTGTAAAGTTAATAGCCTCCTGTATCTTAAATGCCCTGTAATATTTTGGTAGGGATAAAATTTTATAAGGTATCCAAAGCTATCCTGAAGTCATATGGATCTAAGGACTTCAGATCTGAAGTACTGCCTCTACGATCAACGTATGTACCTCTGATTAAAAGTAGTCATTGTGCGTAAATCCCTCTGTCCTCAATGCGGGTATTTTCTGTTGACGTCACTATTATCCTCGTCAAGGTTCACAATCCAGACAAACCGGATACTTCTTTTTATCGCGTGTAAAGTAAATGGAGTTAAAGAAGAGACTATTTTAATGTAATTTTTATAAAAGTTGTGTACATAGATTGACCTTTTCTGGTGTTAGCTATGATATTTGAAATGTATTCTAACAATTCATTATAGTTTAACACATAAAATACTTGTATTTTTAGATTTATGGACAATATATCTTTGTCTTCGCAACAAAGAGCGGCTGTTTTTTCTGAACGACTTTTTACACACACTATTAACAGAATAAACTTTAGCGCATTTTCTAAACATGGTTAAGTGTTGAGTACCTGGTTAAATATAATAAATGTAAATACAATAAAGTAATTTTAGTTACTTCATTAATCTGTTGAAAATCTTTATGAACTTGCAAATTTAACTATATCAATAATACAAAGCAATATCCTAAAAGGAAAGAAACAATATTTAAATTGGATCCAGCACAGAAAGTTATGTTGATAAGGGTTTTGCATATAGAAGTTCAGTAACGTTCTTTGATAATTATAATTTCATGTTTCTTGAAGAATCTAAAAACATTAAATTACTTCTAGGTAGGTATAAATAAAATCTTTCAGAAAAAACGGCCACAGTTTGTTGTAAAGACACTGTTATATTGTCTATAAATGTGAAAATACAAGTATTTTGTGTGTTAAGCTATAGTAAATCATTAGAACACATTTCACCCATCATACCTATCACTAATGACTGTGCGGTTTGTTTGGATTATGAACCTTGACCACTCTCAAAAATGATGTCAGAGAATTGTCGCGCATTAGTGAAATATTTCCGGGGTTTAGTATTAAGAAGATATACTCGTAAAAATCACGATATTATCTAACTAAATTTAATAGATAAATACCGTATACCTTTTACCTATGATCAGGTGTTACTATTAGTGCCCTCCAAAGCACCGTAACAGCTCAAAAAATTTACAATAATAATTTCCAGATGGTGTGTTCGAGAGTCAAATCCGGGACATATAGGCTGACAAGCTAGTGTCCAACCATCAAACCAAAACTGCTAAGTGAATAAATGGCCCGCGTAATATACTTTAAGTTTATGGTATTGCTTGAAAAAAGTTTCTCTGTTTCGGTATTAGAACAACGTTATTCTAGCACGCATTTTGGTGTTAGAATGGAATCCATTCTTAAACGATTTTTGGTAACTTTCTATTTTAGTAGAAGTAGGTTGGTGCCATACATTTTTCATAATCTTTTTCATACTTAATGCTTTTCGATTTACCTGGTAGTAAATTATTTATGGCGTTGGAGGCCCCGTCCCGCAATTCTAGTGCCACAGATTGACGCTCTTCGTCAGACATTCCGCCCACAGATAATATGATTTTTTTTTCTAATTTAAGTAAACTTTTCAATTCAAATAATTCTTACAAAAGTCAACTGTCATATACTGTGTGTCCAAACAGTCTGGAAACACCCAAATAAAATCGAAACGGATGATTTTTGAGAAAAATGCAAAAACAGGTCAATTAGTATTTTCAAAAAACTACTAGCTGATGGTATCTGTTTGGAATTTTTGATGACCTTGAAAAAGTTATGATGTCATCAAAAAAATTTTAATGGCAACGTCGCATTTTTAATTTTATTTTTGATAGATCTTTTAATTGTCTAAACGACAGTCAAAAATTTTTCATTCTACTTCAGAAAAATTTTGAAAAAAAAAATCATTATAGAAAACAAACAAAATTTTAATCGTAGAAATCAGTAAAAACTCTTACAATAAATGTTCAAAATGTTGTCCTTGAGCATCTTGGCAATACCCTAAACGATAATAATAGTATATTACATACCAAGGTTGAGAAGATGACTATTATTGCCCGAGTGGCGAGATTAAATTCCGAGGCGCAAAGCGCCGAGGAATTTAAGCCACAAGGGCAATAATAGTCTTCTCAACCGTAGTATGTATACTATTTTTTGTACCAGTAGTCTAATTGGACCTTAAAACCTTAATAATTATGAATAAATTTACTCATATATGTAAGAATGCCCTTGTAATAAAACTTCATGTAAACAAATAAGTAGGCTATATTTTGATGTTTACAAATAAGTTTTGACGTAAATGCTGAAACTAAAAGTCAAGTATTTTTTAGATTATTTTTCATTCCATTTATAATGTCTAAAGAGTTTAGATGTACACCACCTGAAATGCGCGAGATTGCAGAACAGGCAGCTGAGAACTTGCTTCCGCATAAATCTAATCACAATCACTTATACATGAAAACATTTACAGAATTTAAAAAATGGTATAATTCCAAATATACAGTAGTAACTTCTGAAAACGTACTTCTGGCTTATTTTCATGAATATTCAAAAAATAAAAAAGCCTCGACTTTATGGGCGCAATATTCAATGTTGAAAGCTACACTTGGCCTAAAAGAGAATATTAACATATCAAAATATTTTAAATTAGTTGCCTTTTTAAAAAGAAAAACTTAAAATTATAAGCCCAAAAAATCATTAGTATTTACTCGAGGAAATTATAAAATTCTTTACTGAGGTACCCGACATATGTTACATTGCAACTAAGATAGTATGTTTATATATTAATACTTTGAAATTATTGATAATTTATATCTCTGTAGACTGGTCTTGTAATTGGTGTTGCTGGTGCATGCCGAAGGATGATTTGTGTAATTTATTAATTTCTGATGTCATCATGAGAGATAATTTAATTGTTATTCACATCCACAATAGCAAAAATGGTACGTCTCAAAAGTTTGTAATAATGGAACCACTTTGTAGCTAAAGGTTATATCGAAGATTCCCTAGTAAATAAAAAAAATATAGAATGTATGTTACAAGATCTACCTACATCTACTTACGCAACCACACCTGCAATATATACAGGAATTTTCAATATGAATTAAATAATTATTTGCATCTGTAATAGTTAGGTGATATATTGATTCCATATTATACTATCATACATATTTTATGTATTAATAGACAAATGGTTTTTTTTTTTCATGTAAACAACAAAGTATTGTTAGAAAATATAAAATTAATAGCAATTGCTAAATAAACGTATATTATAATTCTGGTATTGTTAACCTAAAATTGTGCCTAAAATAGAGTTATTTATTTTGACGGTTCACAACTTGACATACTACTACTACTACAAGCATGAGTGCATGGTTGCGGCATTCGTTTTATTTGTTTTCATTATTTCCCTAGGTCAATAATGGCCTCATTATTTACCTCTTATTAGTTCCAGGTCGTGAAATGTCATTTCGTGGCGCTTTGTTACGTGTAAAAATGCTATGATTTTTCACTACTGGTACAAAAAATTCATTTTGAACGTTTTCTATCATTTCAGGAGTGATCCTTCGTACTTCAATCTCAATCCGTTGACGCAAGTCTTCCAAATTTTCAGGTTTAGTTGCGTATACCTTATTTTTTAGGTAATCCCACAAAAAATAATCAATAGGCGTTAGATCTGGCGACCTAGCCGGCCACTCGATAGCCCCCTCCTGCCAATCCATCTGTTTGGGAAGGTATTCTCGAGATAATGCCGAACATTTCCCGCATAGTGGGGTGGGAGCTCCATCTTGTTGAAACCAAATTCTTTGGCTGGGCAAATTAGGATCTTCATGGTTCGGAAATATTTCTGCTAATGATGGAATTAAATAATTTTGTAAAAAATCCAAATACATTTCCGGCGTCAGGTTACCGTTAAAGAAAAAAGGCCCTATAATTCTGTTACCAATTAAACCAGCCCATACATTTAATTTCTGAGGATACTGAGTTCGTACCTCTCTCATCCAGCGTGGATTTTGGCGTGACTAGTACCTGCAGTTTTGTCTATTAACAGTCCCATGTAATGCGAATGTAGCTTCATCTGAGAATAAGATATTTCTGATAAAAAACGGATCATTATCACACATAGGCATCAGTTGTTCACAAAACTGTACACGCCTGTCGAAGTCGTCTTCAGACAACTCATGAAACAAACAGATTTTGTAGGGATGATACTTAGTTTTCTGGAAAATATTACCAATTGTACTCTTCGACACGTTAAACTCCCGAGCAAGCTGCCGTGTACTAGAATTTGGAGTTTCCTCTACTGACAATAATACGTCGAGTTGCGTATCTTCTGCGATCTTTGGACGACCACTTCTAGGGCGATCTCGAACATGGCCTTCTTCTTGAAATTTTTTGTGAATCTTACTCACTGCAGAAATACTAATTGGGGCACGCTCCGGATGTTCTGTATTAAATAAGTCGCAAACTTCTCTAACTGAACGAGCCCTATCCCCAAAACCAATCATCATCAATATTTGAATACGTTCCCTCTCACTTAAAACCATTTTTAAACAGATTTTTTTAACTTACGCACAATTCGTATTTGACAGAATGTCACAAATAAAACAAACTGTGTTTGAAAAATAATCGACTTTTAAGCCAACTATGTTTTACTTTCTTATACGTAGTATAAGGAAGTATTGTGATGATGAAAATTTTCGACCTCGAGATTTTTGCAGATGTCCACGTTTTGAAGTCCCCTGATACCGAAAAAGTGGTTTTTAAAAAATGTCTGTGAGTCTCTCTCTGTGTGTGTGTGTGTCTGTGTGTGTGTGTCTGTGTCTGTGTGTGTGTGTGTGACCACGATAGCGGTCAAACCGCTGTAGGTATCAATTCCAAATTTTGTATTTACGTGTATAATCTCCCTCTTGAGATCTGATTAGTTTTTCAGTAAAATCGGTAGACCGGAAGTAGCAGTTTACTTCGGCGAAAAAATCGAATTTTGCCAATATTTCGTCAACTACTAAATTTAAACAAATTTATAAAGAATTCATATATACTTAAAATTAAAATTGAGAATAATTTTATTTAAAAAGTTTTTCGAAATTCCTACCGGAAGTTGGTCTTTTACTCTTATCGAAAATCAGTTTTTTGCGAATATTTCGCAAATCATGCTTTTTAGACAAGTACGTTACGGCTATAAAAGTATTTAAAACATAATTTTCAATATCTTTTGTATAAAAAAAATTTCAAAATTCAGACCGGAAGTGCCACTTTTACTCTTATCGAATAACGATTTTTTGCAAATATGTCGTAAGTTATGCATTCTATATATATTTATCAAGAGTACAAAAGTATTTAAAACTGGATTTGCAATATTTTTTATATATATGAAATTTTAAAATTCGGACTGGAAGTAGCACTTTTACTCTTAGCGAGGAGCACTTTTTTGATATCTTGCAAAGTATGCATTCTATAGAGATTTATTAAGAGAATAGAAGTACTTAGAATAGGATTTTGAATAATTTTTGTAAAAAAAATTCTTAAAATTCTATAATTTGAAACGCTTATACGTATAAGAAAGTCGTGTGGTGGCCACACCTCATTTTTTTATTAAAGACAAACTTTTCCATTTTCGAAGAAGAAATTAAATTTTTCTCGGTCATTTTCTTAAGTAAAATGAAAAATTTTTATACAGTCATTTAGACAATTAAAAGATCTATCAAAAATAAAATTAAAAATGCGACGTTACCATTTAAATTTTTTTTGATGACATCATAACTTTTTCAAGGTCATCAAAAATTCCAAACAGATACCATCAGCCAGTAGTTTTTTGAAAATACTAATTGACCTGTTTTTGCATTTTTCTCAAAAATCATCCGTTTCGATTTTATTTGGGTGTTTCCAAACTTTTTGGACACACAGTATAAATCAGTGCTACCAAGCGACTACGTCACGATATCAAAATTTCCCTTAATGAATATTTTTAACAATTTTTTTATAAATAAATAATATAAATACAATTCGAAACAGAGAAAATAGTGTAAAACACTCGCAGCAGAAGGCCATTCCAGCATTCTTTCCTCGCTCGTGCCCGAATTTGGAAATCATGCTGGAATGGAAGGCCTTCTGTTACTTGTATTTTAATATACTATTCTATAATTAGAATTTCCTCTACATATCACGCTCATTAGCAAACCAGACGAAAATTATCTCCATGAGACAGTTCGTGGAATTCACCAAGAGTTGTACAAAAGTACATATCCATATTAATAAATAGGATGTGTTTCTTTCAAGTGTTATGAACACCCATCGTATTAAAACAAATATCCTAGTGGTTTGCAAATATTATCTATCAGTCCAGCTAGACATACCTGCATACATATATTACACATAAATTGCTCCAGAAGCGTATCATTTCCCTGCTCTTGTGCTTATTTTTTTTTAGTAATTATAGGTATTTCCTGCAGATAGTAGATACTGAATGTGTTCTTAGTTTATGTCATGATTATCTGAAAAGTAATATTCCTCAATCATACATATACATAGACCAGATGACATCTCTAATGGTCCATGCGGAGTTTGTTGTCGGATCTTCCAGATGGATGTGTCACTTCGAATCGTATATTATTATAATCGACACGATCGGTTAGGATTCATACGCCACAGTGATTGCTTATGCGTATCTACCACATAAATATTTATGTATATATGTACGCCGTTTAAAGAAAAAGTATAACCTAACGTGTTTATTTTTCCGTTTTAATGACAACCTAATGGGTGCCATTTGTATCTCGAAAACAGCTAGGCGATTAGACACGAAGCAACCCAGCACGTACGTATAACATAGATACCTACAATTCGATACTTGTAATCAATCTGTTCGGGCAGAGAGCGGTTCTTTTACTTTACCTATTTTTACTGACATTCGCCAATATACACGATCAATTAAATGCGGACGAAGCGTGTGTATCTATTTAGTGTTTGATATTATATGGATGTGTTAGTTAAACATTTACGTTGTCCTGCTGTGATCGGTGTTCGGTTTCTTTAAAAAGTTCTACATATATTTAGTAGATCCGGTTTTTGTTGTCACTGTACCTACCTACTCTCCTCCAATGAAAGTATTCTGATTCCTATGATTTTTTTAGGTTACGAAATTAATTTATTGAGAAAAAGATAATTAGATATTTGCAAATGATCAGTAACTTCATTTCAGAATTAATTATTGTGAAAGGTATATGAAAGTAATTCAGAGTTAGCAGAGGGGCAGTCCAGGCGAGCCCGGAATTTTTTTTTAGATAAATAAAAGTGTGTTATCTTTGCCAAATAACATAACCTAGTAAATAGTAAGAATTAATTAGTTCTAGTAATCAGGGCATTTCTATATAAGCAAGAGCTTCCTATTGGTATTCAATTATCCTTTTTCAATATGTACATACGTGTAATGCCAGGTTAGATCACTTTACATAGCAAACAATTTTTCATTTAACTAATAGAGTTCATATCGGTAATAGAAACAGAAACATAATATGCTATTTAATTAAATGGTTAAAAGAATGACCAATTTGTTAATAACAAATACTAACTAATTTTGATTTTTTTTTTTTGTAATTGAAAGTCATCAGAATTTATAATTTCTTGTAGTAGTTACCAATATGTTTACGTATATGCTCAAGAAAATCCGCGGAGGTAATCTCACCACCAAATGTCATCCTCTATCTGCACCGATAGAATAATCTCATAATCCGTCAGGTATTTTCACCACTAACAGAGTTTAGGTAATAAAAGCAATATATCCCGTAATTTAATGTTGTTGCAAAGTTATTACGGTTTCACAAGTTAGTTTCTTTTGCTCAACAGAAGAGGTTAGTACTTACAATCGGTGTTGTTTATTGTGATAATAATTTAATATAAGTATTCGATTTATAAGATGTCAGCTACGTTAGTAAAAAGTATACGGGGTAAAGATTTACTTCTCTTTGAGAATTTTACGTATTTTAAAGAAATTGAATTGAAAAGCGAAGAAGTTTTCTGGAGATGTATCCAAAGAAGAAAGTGTAATGCTAAAGTATTTACTGTTGGTCCTGAGCTTACAATATCGAGGAATGATATAGTTCATAACCATGAAGTAGATGAGCAAAAAACAAACAGGAAAGTGCTTACAAATTGGTGCAAGCGAAAAGCAGAAGAAGATTTATTGGAAAAACCTTCAAAGATTATTCGAAGAGTCCTTAGTGCCAATATGCCAGAGTCTGTTACAACCAATGATGTCAATTATGTACGAAGAAATATGTATAACTGCCGTCGGAAAATATTTCCTAGTCGCCTACCTGCAAATATAAACGAAGTGCATGAAGCTGTAAATCTATATTCTCCTACAATTAAAACCGCGAAAGGTGAAAACTTTTTGTTTATAAATAGTGCAGAACATAACATTATCGTATTTACATGTGAAGCCAATATTCGTGCCTTGTCTAAAATGAATACTTTATACATGGACGGCACATTCTCATATTGTACGAAATACTTTCTACAATTATTTACCATCCATGGACTTCAGAATGGACACTATGTCCCACTACTGTATTGCTTGTTGCCAAACAAAAGTTGGACCACATATAAAACACTTTTGTTGTTGTTGAAATCTAACATTTTAGAATCATTTAATTCATTTTTCGAACCTAGCGAGATCTATGTTGATTTTGAAAAAGCAATACATACCGCAATAATTCATGTTTGGCCCAGTGTCAAAATCAGTGGCTGTAGATTTCACCTACACCAAGCATGGTACAGAAAAATTCAGTTCCTTGGATTAAGTGAACATTATAAAAATAATAATTCCGAAATAGGAAATTGGCTGAAACTTACCTTTGGTATGACTTATCTACAACCAGAACATGTTGCGGACTGCTTTGTTTTCGATTTTATGGCTTCTAAACCAGACAATAGCCTATTAGATAAATACGCCGATTATTTGTTAGAAACGTATATAGAGGAAAATGCAACATTTCCTACGAATATATGGGCGGAAGAAGTTGCCTCGAATACTCGCACTACAAATCCGTGCGAGTCGTTCCAGATTTAATGCATCTTTTTATAGTACGCATCCGTCTATATATGTGTTTATCGAAAAATTTAAAGAATTCCAAGTTGACACTGACATCAAAATACAAAGTTTACATGTTCCTAATAAAATAAAGGATAGGCAAGTGAAAAACAAATTAAAATATTTGGAAAATTGTATAAATCGATTAAAATCAGGTCACTTGTCTAGGCTAGAGTTCATAAAATGTGTTTGTCATTCTTCGTTACCCAATTAATTTTGCTTCTTTTATATATAATATGTATATACCTAATAGTTTGTATAACTTTTTAGTGATTTATTTTTATATGTATATAGTATATGTATATAAACGTTTACTATTTACTGTGGTGCATGCTATGTAACGTGTTACTTTTTATTTTTGTGTCTTGAATTCCATATTATTTTTATATTTTTTGCCAAAAAAAAAAAATATATATATATATATATATATATATATATATATATATATATTACTATCACTACTTCTTTTTATTATTATCCTCAATAAAATCTCAAATTTCATTTATTGGTGTTGAATGTTTGCAAAATTATAATTTCATTCTTCCTTCATTACTTCATTACTAGTGGTGAGAATACCTATGGTATTAACGTGAATCCTTACGGACGGTGGGGAATTTACCTATAGGATTAAAGTAGGCTGGTCATTTAGTGGTGAGATTACATCCGCCCCAAGAAAATAATTGCTAGAAGAAAGAAGATTAGGTCATCTTGCCTGATCAATTCTTTTCTATATGTTTAACTTAAATAGTGATGCAGACTTAACCCTAGAGTGAGTAACTTCACAGTGTTGATAGCATTGATGACAATATTCAGTGACACCAATACGCGCAGTTGCAAACTCGGACGCATAAGATCCCAAACGATTACGGGATATATATTCTTCACAGAAATGTAATGTAATAAACACGGCTATTTAACAAATAACATTTATTACTTATCGTGCCTTAATAACGGAAGGTTAAATTGAGAGTCCAGTTTTATAATAAATACAATATTATACAATGATCTGGGAAATGTAATGTTCCGAAAATTTTACAACTAGAAATATCTAAATGATGTAATTATCGCTAGTGTCTCAGGTAGAAGATAGAATTTAACATAGAATAAGTTTATATTTATAAATGTAATTGTTAAAATATAATAACCTAAATAACGTACGACCAAACTAAAAATAATAACGAAGATATATGTATAAATAACACACAAATACTGTTTACATATATGTAGTTATCATGTTCTTAACAGAAAGTGTTACCCAAAATATTTCGAATTACAATAGAGATATGATATGCGTAAGAGGTATATAAATGAAGTAATGTATTGGTAACGTAGCGTTTGATCTAGAAACACTTTGGACGCAGGATTTGGAAAAGCAGAATTTGAACATGTGATACGTCTTCAGTACGAGTCTGCACTCGCTAGAATCATTTGTTGTCCGTAGCGATTTTTTTTTGCGAATCAGTTGCTTCTAGTGTGTTTTAAAAATGACTGACATCAACTTCGAGCAAATATGTGCTATCAGGTTTTGCTTCAGACTTGCGCACAGTCCAACGGAAACTTTTACAAAACTTCAGGCAGGCCTACGGAGATCGGTGGTTTAAGGGATTTTCAGAAGCAAGAGAGTCATTTGAAGATGAACCACTCAACCAAAAGCCTTCATCTTCATGAACATATGAAAATACCGATAGAACCCGGAATCTTGTCCGGTCAGAAGATAGTCAGCTAACAGTCAGAATGAGCGGGGGAAAGTTGAATTTGATTCACATTACCGTTCATCAGGTTTGATTTTGATAATAAAGTGGAGATGAGAAAAACCTGCGCAAAAATAGTTCCAAGAAATCTTTCGCACGACTAAAAGGATGTCAAAGTGTAAGGTGCCTTGAATCAATTGTAAGTAATCCTCATCACTTGGGAAGTGTCATAACTGAAGACGAGTTTTAGGTTTTTGAGTACGACCCAGAAAACAAAAGCCAGAGCTTGAAATGTCACACTTCAACATATCCAAGGCCCAAGAAAGCAAGAATGAACAATGCTGATTTGATTTTTCGATAGCTTGGGAATTGCCCACAAAGAGCGTGTTCCTCAAGGCCAAACGGTCAATCAACATTTCTACCGAACGGTTCTTGAAGAATCTCGAAAAAAGGTCGTGCGTGTAAGACCAAAGATCAAAAATAACTGAGTGTTGCATCACGACAATGCGCCTTGTGAAACAGCAAATTCAGTAAACGAGCTTTTGGAGAGTAAAAACATTCCTGTGTCTCCTCAACCTCCTCATTCGCCTGACTTGGAAACTTGTGACATTTTCCTCTTCCCAAAATTGAAAAATCACCTCAAGGAACGTCATTTTTGGGCCACTCGAAAGGAAGAATCATCCTCAGCGCTATGTGGCTTCACAGGGCAGTTCAGTGGTCGATTTTTCTCTTAAATATAAAGGATTTTTTTTCATCAAGTTGGTTGCTTTCGTGGCTACATACACAAAGGGTCATACAGATATAATTGCAAAGATAAGCTTTTTCGTTATTACAAGACTTCAAAACAGAGACATGCTGCAAAAATTTCAAACTAGACAATTTTCATCATCACAAATACTTTCTTATACTAATTTGATTTTAGAAATCGTATTAAAGGGCATTTTAAAGGTGTGGAAAGAGCACGCATGTACCTACTGCATATTACAAAGAATAAAAACTGCGTTCTGTCATTTCTTGCTTAATGTCTTATTCATTTAAAAACTATTTCCTTCTCGTTCTATATCCGGTAGATACGCTCTTCAATTGAGTCTTGTTATGTTGAAGAAGAAACGTTTATTATTCTCTAATTAATAGCAGCTATTATGGTGAGTTACAAGTGAGCATTTCATGCACTGACATAATGTCATATCACACAATTATACTGCCGGGCACGTAGCATATTAAAAACAAGGTATACACTTTTTACGCATAAAATCCGTCTCCAATACTTGTCGCTGGCGCAGAACGCATACGAAATGAAGCCGTAAATTTCACTGGAACATAAGGATTTTACGGTCTATGATTTTCCGTAATTACCACATACGGCTGGTACATCACGAACTTATCCCGTCTGTCGTGACGTATTCTACGGAATCACTGCTTCGGAATAAAGAAGAAAGAAACGTTATTGATCTCGTTATAATTGGCTCTGTAATATGACTATTACTTACAATATAATGAGTTTAAAAAGCACTTATTGAATAAAGTATACAAACTCACGAACATCATGTGAAATCAGCACACTTTAGCGACAAAATATATACAAACGTAAATAAAACAAAACAGACTTGTTGAACTACACTTTAAGAACTAGAAATTGAACAATTGTTTCACCACACAGTGGCTTCTTCAGCAATGACTAAAAATGTAATTTACAAAGTATATATATCATGTGTATCGGTTGTAGGAGGTAAGAAAAATAAGGGGAAAAAAAAAAGAAACAAAGGGGGAAGTGGGTTAAAACCCTCATAAATCTATGTGTATTGTACTACTAGACAAATAAATTAAGTAAAGGAGATTTATTGACATCCAGTTGGTCATTTAAAAGAAAATTAGAGTTTTTGTGTTTATTGATATTTAGGGCTTCTAAGAAATTCAATTTTATATTCTTATGTTGTACGCCTAACACAGACAAAATATATTATCGTCGATCAGTGGATTAGAGTTCTTCGACCGAATTGTTCAAGAAATAACTGCCTTGCTAAGAAAAACAAAATGTCGAAACACGAGCTTTTACTCACTATCTCTACATAGTGTTGCAAAAGTATAGTGGTTTCACATAATCTACATGAGCTTTTTACTTCATTTAATATACGCTAGTTAATTGTGCATTACTATATCCTTTGTGGTACTAAGGGGGTAAATTTTGTATCCCACACGCACAAAATTGCGTGTATTTAAGAATTATTTTTTAAATCTTGGATTGAGTTGGTCTTCACTTGATGTAAATCCATTTTCAATGTGAAATAAAACAAACAAATGTTTAAGATTTACACTATTTTTAATAACAACGACAGCTGTTTCGCTACACTGTAGCTTCTTCAGGTTGACATATACAATAATAACTATCTACATACACTTGACTCTTATATATTATATATATATTAAAAGTTTTATAAAATCTTTTGATTACATATTTAAATTTTCGAAAACAACAATTTATTAGTTTATATAAAATACTGAACCGATTTAAATTTACAGAAAATGCATATTTTGTCTTTTTAGATAACTAAAATACGTAAATCTCAAACATAACCTATATCAACAAAACATTCGTAAATTGCTTAAAATCCATCACTTAATAAGTGGATAAATATTAATTGACTTAAAAAAAATACACAAATGCGCATTTTGTAATTCAATATCAGGCATTTTAACAAATAAAACAAAACCAATATAAGTATTTGAAAATGAAGCAAATATATTAAAGACTTTATTCACATGTGTATATAATATAAATTACAAGTTTAAATAGGGCATACGTAGTTACTTTATTGTGAATTTATAAGGAATTTTATATGTGTATAAATAGAGTACATAGGTATATAGTAAACATATATAAATAAAATGCATACACAATATACTTTATTTTTAAAAAATATATAGAAGAAAGAGCGAAAGAAACTATGAATGAACATATATTTTAAATTTTTCTGTGTTGACAATTAAAATTATTCCTGAATGTCACCGTCACATTCACTACTTTCAGAACTTTCCAAATTAATTATGAAACTCTCTTGTAAATTTTCAACAATTACGTCTAACTCCCACATATTCTTCTCTACTTCTTTAAAATGTTTGATGGCATTCAATCAGTTCTCTTTTGTAACATTGTTCAATGATGTGTGTAACAGTTTTTTGGCTTCCGGGTTCAATTCGCAATGATATGGTGGTAGTCTTAGTACTGTTCTATTGTAAGTTTTTGCAAGTTCATCAATCGCATACTTATTGAAATGTTCTTTGTGCACCTTAACTAAATGTAATAGTTCATCTTTAACCATATCTTTTTGAAAGGATATATTTTTTTCTTGCAACCAAGACTGAATATCACCTTTCCGGGTAGCTGTAGTTGGCACTACTTCAATTTTTCTACTGTGATAGGAAGCATTATCTAATACCACAACACATTTTTCTTCCAACATTGGCAATACCTTCTGAACCAATATGAAGAACAATCAATCGTCTTCCATTTCCAGTTGGATTTTTATGACCCGTCAAGAGCCCTTGTAATAATGCTTGCCTTGGATTTGTTACCGTTTCATCTACCCATATTTTTTGCACAGTATGGCCTTAATTGACCCATGTTTCATCTAGGTAGTAAATTTTTCTATTTTGTTCCCTAAATTATTTTATTTGACGAAGGTAACGCCGTCTCCATGTAACAATTTCACATTTTTCCTTTAAAAAACTATTACGAGCTCTTTTTTTGAAAGAGAAATTCATTTCTTTCAACAACTTCCGCACTGTTGTACGTTTGAGGTTTGGCAAGTTCTCATCTTCATTTACTTTAAATAAAATCTTATCCACTGTTGGCACCTCATTTTTATAGAAAAGTGAGTGTACTATACGTCTAATAATATTGCGCATATCATCATCAATATTATCCAGGACAGATCGTGCTCTTGTATACGTCTTTGAAGGTTTCGCATCTTGTGCATTGTGTTCTCGCAAAATATTAAAAACGCTTGCAGAGAAGATACCTGCAGCTTCGGCTGTAAAGTCAACAATTCGTGTCTTAGAGTCAGCTGGGCATTCTTGTTGACGTTTGGTAAATATATTCAGTACAGTCTCTTTTTTTAGCACTGTAAAATGTCTCTTTACTTGTTTCTTCAGTTCTGGCTGCATTTTGCACAGTACTGTATAAACAGGTAAAAACAGTAACTTAAATTCAACACTTCTGGAAAGCTGAAACATAATTAACCTATAAACCATTTTCTTTGTTTACGATTTAGAGATCTTACCTTCAATAAATCTTAAATCATTAATAGTCTTTAAAAATACTGAGAATAACAATAATAACAACTTAAACAAATACAAAAAGTGCAAACACAAGGAACAATACAAAATACTATATTGCAAAAGCAAAAAGTATACATCATGTATACATATATAACATATATTTCAAAATAACAGACAATGTTATCACTACTAGCAAAATCACTATATGCTCACTTGTTTTACATTAGCAAATACGTATTTTCATCCTTCTCTAAAATTGTGATTTTGCTGCGTGGGTATAGTCACACCCATGTGACAAAATCACAGAAAGCAAATGATTTATATCGTGTATTTTAGGATTTGTATGTAGCTCTCAGAGCCAATAGAAAGACAGTATTAAAAATCATGCGTTGATCACGCGTCTTTTGCTACTCTATACGTTCAGTGAAATCAAGATATCAAAATCTTTATTAAAACTGTGATTATTATCTATCAAATGATTCGCGTAAGTCGAATCATTTTTTTTGGTTTATGTAAGCGGAGTAATGATCAGTGATCCGTGTTTTAAACGCTCTTCCTGTTTGACCTATACAGGGTGTTCCTAAATATCATGTACATAAGGAAGGGGGTAACTATTTGGTTTATTTTGTGCCTAAAATTTCATATAAACATAGGTCTGCAAACGCTTCGTTACCAATATGGGGGTGTTGAAATTTCAAGAATTTTTCACTTTTTACTGTATAGCTCCTGCAGTTTTTGAGATATTTTGTTCAAATTTGGAAGGTAGGTTACGCTATAAGGCCTGCATCATTAGCCATGCCAAATGATTATGTAAATCTACAGGGTAATAATTTTTTCGGGGTCATGCCCTCTTTTCTCACTCTGAACTTTTTTGCGATGCGCCACTGCTAGATTCTAAAATACGCAATAAATTTTCTGTCTTGTTTAGAAACTTTTTGATCTCTTGTATTTTTTTCTTATCTCTGACCGTTATCGAGGGTGTTGAAATTTCAAGAATTTTTCACTTTTTACTGTATAGCTCCTGCAGTTTTTGAGATATTTTGTTCAAATTTGGAAGGTAGGTTACGCTATAAGGCCTGCATCATTAGCCATGCCAAATGATTATGTAAATCTACAGGGTAATAATTTTTTCGGGGTCATGCCCTCTTTTCTCACTCTGAACTTTTTTGCCATGCGCCACTGCTAGATTCTAAAATACGCAATAAATTTTCTGTCTTGTTTAGAAACTTTTTGATCTCTTGTATTTTTTTCTTATCTCTGACCGTTATCGAGAAAAAAAATAGAAAACAATTTTCTGTAATTCGCCAGAGAAAATTAAGTTTTTTAAAATGGTCTAGTAGGCTCTGGCTTTATTCAGATAATCACTTGAGTTTATTAATTTTAAGAGTTAAAGTGCTACTACCTGTTAAAAAATAGGAAAAACTGCAGGAGCTGTACAGTAAAAAGTGAAAAATTCTTGAAATTTCAACACCCTGCATATTGGTAACGAAGCGTTTGCAGACCTATGTTTATATGAAATTTTAGGCACAAAATAAACCAAATAGTTACCCCCTTCCTTATGTACATGATATTTAGGAACACCCTGTATATCCTTTATTTAGTACCTACATGTACCACAAGTTAACTTACAAACTCCCGATTTATTTTTGTGAATAGTTTTTCTTTTATTGTTCTTGATGTATTTCGCAAGGTTATTGTTTGTATTGTATGCAATATTAATTTTTTTTTCTTTTTATACGAACCTTTTCATTAACACAGTTTTATATATATTTTTAAATATAATTCATAAGGAGATTTTATATTAGTTACGCATTCGTAACATCTCGGTTGTTTTTTTTATCAACAGTCTCTTACGTCACAAACAATGTTCTCAAGAGCTGTATTATGCCTTATAAATTAGTACCACGGTAACAACATTAAATCCATCAATAAGAACATAAAATTCATATCTAGTATTTTTTTGCGCGAGGCACCAGAAAGTTAATTATTGTACTATAAATTATACAAATTTGTTGATGGTGATTCTTATTTTAATCTGTTAAATTTATGTTTGTCTAACTAATATACGTATATTTTTTAATATACTTATCTGATACCTACAATAATAGGTATAAAGTATAATGCATAATGAAAAAAACAACATTAAATGACCGTTAACTGATTATAAATGAATTTATCTGTTGAGAAATGTTAATTTTTATGGTGTCTCAATTAGTAATAACATCCACATAAAAATGCTGATGCTTATGTTAATTCTTATATATACGTAATAAAATTAAAAATAAATATAAAATCTTTTTCTTAGAATTGCTAATGGAAGCGAGGCGGCTTGTTTACTTTGGATCATATCGAAAAATGAATATTTGTTATAAAAATTCGAGATAGAATACAAAGAAGGTGAGATAGAAGATTAGACTATCATTAAATTTTAATCAAATATTTCAATATTGTAGTTTGTTCTGCATCACCAAAAGCATGTATTTAGCACATGTAAATTAATCCAAGTTGTTCCAGAAGAAAGTATATACAAAATATGGAAAAGTCGTTTAAACTGACAATGGTCAACAATCTTAAACCAAGCTCAATGGATTATTTTAAATCAAGGTTTTTACTTATTCTGTAGACTGGCTAATTAAATTTATCGATTTGATTTTCTTGAAAATTAATCCATTGATCTTTTTCTTGTTAAGGCTGGACGCCCGCTTCAAGCTGAGTTCGATTTGAAATAGGCGTACCACTGTTTTTTTCGTGCAAATGTAATAAAAGACAAATGTTTAAGGGTCCGCGTGCTCTGTCTTATGCTGAGGAAAAAGATAGAGAAAAGAACTTGTCACCTAATCTAATCTGCCTGTAATTTATGGCTGCGTTATGGTCTCAGATAATCGCCGGTTGGCCGACACGTTTGGCAGTCGGGAAGCAACCCCCCCTAAATTAGACAAACTATATTTTCTCAAACACACAAAAAAGGTGAAGCTGAATATGTAAAATCACCTGCCGGATTCAAATTTTGAGTTGGAAAATAAAATCGAAATCGCAAAAAGGTCGAAAAATCGTTTTTTTGTGTAAATTTTAAAATTTTCATTTTCTTCAATTTTTAATACTTATCTCGTGATATCTTAGCAATGCAGAGAGCTAGGGATCTGTTTTTTTTTTAAGGTTATACCCTAAAGTATGTAACGAAGTTCCTCGTTAATTGCTCAAATTAACATTTTTAGTCCATTATTAATTTATTTAACAATATTAAATTAATAGAATGTAAGTTATTTTGCTCAAATATTGTATAAAATGTTTTGGACGGACCTGTATATGTATTCATGTGCAACGATCATTCAAGTTATTTGTTATTTTTCAATATAAGGATGTATACGTCATGCTCGTAGTCGCGCGCAAATTGTATATTTTAAAACGAGTTTTTCCTACAGAAATAGGGGGGTTTACGGATATATAAAGACACCACCAAGTGTGTCTCTTCCATTTTATTTTCCTATCCTTCTGCTGCCTTTACCTTTCTTTACTCAGCCTTGATGGCGTGGGAAAGATAGGTGTTTATCTTAGAAACGTATTACATTCAGGTCTCATGCGCCGTGGAGTAATCGTTTCAAAATCCGCTAAAATCCGTCCGAAAGTGTTTGTTTCATTCAGACCAGGGGTCGTGAAGGAATAGACATTTTTACCGCTACTACCTATAATTCCCGTCCGAGTCAGACTATAAATGTCATGACTATGTATATATCTCTGTATTTAATATATGTATTTCATTTTCAGAAACGTTAGATTTCAAATTTTGTTTGTAACGCGCGTATAAATTCAATACATTGTCCGCGCTTTGTAGCATAAACAAAGATATAATAATAATTCTCCGAATAGACGCGCGAAAGTCCGCACCGATTGAAATTGTTCTCCGCGACGAAATATATATAAGGTTCTTCTGCGAGCAGGGTAACGTACAAAAATTTAGTTGTAATATAATTTAAGCAAACCTGATCATCCGTATTTTATTTCAAACACCATTTTATTTATGTTTTTCTTTAACGGAATATTCTGGGATTGTAATTGTTAATTCAGGGACTAGGAACGTACAAACGTTCTTGCTTGATTTTATACGCGACATATAGAGGTCATTGACGCGTATTTAATTTGTATTCTATTTATGTACATAGATTTTGTAAATATATAATTAATATTAAACCATAAAGTGTATCAATTGTGACCATAATTTAATTGTTGAATTGTTTATTCGTTTGATATGATTTTATAATGTTTTAACAGAAATAAAAGTTAATTATTATGTACTTTTCAAATGAATTTCTAACCGTGTTTTTTTTTGTTTACCTTTACCGTTTGCTAGTGAGATAGAGAAAGTAGTATATTCAAAAGTAACGAATCATATTAAAACAATAAGAAGTACTCACGTTATTTTTCTCCGCTGAGTCAGCTGTGAGCAATAGGTCTTTTGTCCCAAGGCACCACTCTAAAACCACCATAACTTTGATTTATTTTAAACCGCCCGAACAAGTTGACATTAAGGTCAACGGCCGTACTTTTACCAGATCATAACATTGAAGCCTGAACATATAGGCAGCCAGGAGTGCGTATTTTTGGTGTCTGGACGACATTCAGAAGACCAATTCTGTAACCGGCGAGGTTGCCCTTGGTGTTATATAAGCAAATGGCACTGTGTATAATAAAAGTAAGCCAGCTAGGTTACAGATGGCGCCCAGAACGTTTGGCCGTGTTTTAAGAGATTTAAAAAATTAAATTCCGCCGCGTTTAATAAAACTGTTTGAATAATTTCACAGTTTTCCGCTAGATATACATGTATAATTATTTTTTGTAAATAGTAAGATAGGAAAATTGATACACATTTTTACGTACATACATAGAGATAAGTTTTTATTAAAGGATAGTAAAACGTACATATTCTTTATAAATTGTGAGGGAGTAAAAGGATAGGAGAATAAAATTGCAACTACAATACATTTTCATTTTATTATTATTTTATTTTTATTTTGTACAGTATAAATTATAAAATGACCGATCAGGACAAAGGCAAAAATCCAAACCCTCTTGGGTGGATATATACTTTGAAAAAAGAGGATTTAAATGCCGCAGCAGAATCTTTAGGGTTAGACGCTACCGGTAATGTCGAGGACGTACGTAAACGCATTAGTACCTTTCTGAAAGAGGATAAAACGGGTTCAACGAATAAGGGAAACGCTCCACCGCAAAGGGACACTAACGTTCAGATTTCTTCCGCGGAAATCTGTGCTCAAATAAGGAAATGGGGGATTCATTTTAATGGCAGCTCGGACGCTGTATTTTTCCTGGAAAGAGTCAACGAACTCCAAGTATGCTATGGGATTAAAGACGAACATATGCTACATGCATTGCCTGAGCTTTTTAGAGACAAAGCACTGCTTTGGCTCCGGAATAATAAAACTTTATGGGGTACATGGGACGAGTTCTTAGAGGATTTCAAACTTCAATATCTTCCGCCTCGGTATAATTTTTCAATCGAAGAAGAAATACGCGCTCGGTTGCAAAAACCAAAAGAATCTTTTAAAGATTATTTAACCGCCATATTGACGTTGATGAGACGCGGCCAAGATATGTCCGAAGGTGATAAATTGGAACGTGTATACGGTAACATGTCACCTAGTTACAGGATGTATATACGTAGGGACGCGATACAATCCCTCCGGCAATTATCTAAACTCGCTGCCGACTACGAATTACTGCTGGAAGAGCAGGCACGCTTTTGTAAGAAAGAGAGTACGCTATCAGCACCGGAACGTCCGCCCAGCGATAAACCGAGTACTTCGCGTTCGCATCATTTGTCATATGCCGCCCAGGATAGTAAGCCTCGCCAATTTCCTGTACCGCCGTCGCCGTCACAAAAATTATCACACCCGGAAAACCGTTGTTGGCGCTGTGGCAGAGAGGGGCATACGCGTGGTTATTGCCGTAACCCATTTAAAATGTTTTGTTCACGGTGTGGCAAGTTAAATGTGCGCTCCGTTGACTGCCGATGCCAGGGAAACGCCGAGAAGGGCGGTCTGCAGGCAAAGACCGTCCGCAAGCAGTAAAGCCGCCTGAATCCGCAAACACAGGTATCAAAGACTCGACAGTGCCAGACAATCGCGTCTGGATCCGCGTACACATACATAACCAGAATTTACGAGCCCTCGTGGACAGCGGAGCGACTTCATCGTTTTTGTCCGAATCGCTAGTTGCCCGGTTGTTGGAAAACAATACACAACGCGTCTTAAATAGAAAATCTAAAGTCCGCCTCGCAAATGGAGACGTTGTAGAATCGCCTGGCTCAGTTTTGTTACCGGTCCGCATGGGTAGCCGAACTACAGACGTAAATTTTATAATTATGCCGAAGAGCCCGTGCTCAGTCATCTTCGGAATTAATTTTCTCAAGGAAATTGGGGCTGTTCTCGATTTTTCCGAAAGGAAACTGTACTTTAAGGGAGACAATGCAGTCTTTGCCGCGAGCTGTGGGATCTCCGGAGTACAGGACCGCCACGAGACCGCCTTAAAAAAATTCCTTGAACAAGAATTAAGTAAATTTACTACCGTGCCTGGTCGGACGAATCTAATACGTCACACAATCCGTTTGCAACCGAATACCGCCCCAATAAAACAACGTTATTATCCGTGCAACCCGAAGAAGCAAGCACTAATCGACGCCGAAGTAGACAAGATGCTACAAGACGGTATAATAGAACCCAGTAACAGCCCGTGGAGTTCTCCAATCGTCGTGGTCACGAAAAAGAACGGTGGCGTTCGGTTTTGCGTCGATTTCCGAAAAATTAATTCTGTATCGATTAAAGATTCATATCCTTTGCCGTATATTTCAAATATTCTTGATAAACTCCGCGACAGTAAATATTTTTCGACGCTTGATCTTAAAAGTGGGTACTGGCAAGTGGAATTAGAAAAGGATAGCAGACCCGTGACAGCTTTTACAATTCCGGGAAAGGGCCTATTTCATTTTGTATCATTACCGTATGGATTGCATAGTGCGGGAGCAACGTTCCAACGCCTATTAGATTCGGTGATAGGTCCCGAAATGGCAGAGTACGCATTTGTATATTTGGACGATATCATTATTTTAGGCAAGACTTTTGAGGAGCATTTGAAAAATTTAAGTAATGTTTTCGCGCGTTTACGGGAAGCAGGCCTTCAACTACAACCAGACAAATGTACTTTTGCCAAACAAGACATAAAATATTTAGGTCATGTTGTAACACCGGACGGAATCCGTACAGACCCGGACAAGATCGCTGCTATATTAAATGTACCGCCGCCGCGAAACAAGAAAGAAATACGTGGTTTTCTGGGACAAACGTCATGGTACCGTCGGTTCGTACCGAATTTCGCACAACTTACCGTTCCGCTTATAAAATTAATTAAAAAAGATGTGCGCTGGGAATGGACGACGGAACAAGACGCCGCATTCGCCGCCGTAAAGAAAGCATTAACAGAGAGCCCAGTTCTCGCGTGTCCGGACTTCTCCAAACCATTCCAATTGCATACCGACGCCAGTGAGAAAGGTTTGGGAGTCGTTTTAATACAAATAATAGAGGGTGCCGAAAGAGTGATTGCCTATGCCAGTAGGACTTTAAGTAAGGCAGAATTAAATTATTCGACGACCCAGAAAGAAGCTCTTGCCGTCGTTTGGGGTATCAAAAAATTTAAGTACTATTTAGAATTTTACCAATTCACCGTTATTTCCGATCATCAATGTTTAAGATTCCTGAACGACTTGAAGAATCCGTCAGGACGACTCAGTCGATGGGCTGTTGATTTACAACAGTATGATTTTGTCATTCAATACCGTAAAGGAGCGATGAATAACTTAGCCGATTCTCTGTCCCGAGCACCGCTTCCTTTCAAACACGAAACCGATGAAGATACCTGTGCCTTGTTAGAAGAAACGTCTTGTTCTTGGTATAACAAGAAGGCTGCGGACGTTCAGTCAGATCCTGAAAAATTTCAAGAATACCGATTGGAGAATGGTAATTTGTACAGACACATACCTGATACACAACATACCGAGGGAGTGCGCGCATGGAAATTGTGTGTAGCTACGCCTGACAGAAACGACGTCCTGAAGGAAATCCATGACGCTCCTGAAGCTGGACATCTTGGGGTCGCCAAAAGTATAGCGAGAGCCGCTTCGTTATATTATTGGCCAGGGATGTTCAGAGATGTCCGCCGCTACGTCAATCGATGTCGATCCTGTAAACATTATAAATTTAATCAGGGAAAGCCTCTAGGCCAGATGTTATTCTCACCCGTTGATTGTCCATGGGAACAAGTGAGTGTGGACCTCCTCGGACCTTTTCCGCGTTCCAAGAGAGGATATACTTCATTATTGGTAATACATGATCGATTCACGAAGTGGGTAGAGTGCCAGCCGCTACGCTCTGCCACATCACGAACCATCATCCAGGCACTGAAGGAAAAGGTAATCTATCGTTTTGGTTGTCCGAAGATCCTGTTGGCTGACAATGGTCCGCAATTTGCCAGTCACAGTTTCACCAGTTATTTTAATGGATTAGGTGTCAAGATAAGATTTAATGCTCCGTATGCTCCGCAATCGAATCCTGTGGAAAGGACAAATAGGGTATTAGGACCTATGATTGCACAATACATCAATAAAGATCATAGAGAATGGGACCAATACCTACCTCAGTTCGTTTTCGCCATCAACACCGCTAAACATGAGTCTACAGGATTCACACCTGCCTTTCTTAACTTTGGTAGAGAACTCATGCCGCCGAGCTCTCTGCGGAGAACCGCTGATGGGCAATTAATGGATCCTGCTCGACCGAACACAGAAGAATTGGCTCAAGAACTGTCGAAATTGGACGACTTTTTCAAGATTGTCAGGATAAAGTTGGCTCAAGCGTTCCAGAGGCAAAGTAGGCCCTACAATCTGAGACATCGTCCTTACCGCCCTCAAATTGGACAATGGGTGTATCACCAGACCCATAATTTATCCGACGCCTCTAAGAAATTTACCGCTAAACTTGCTCCGAAATTTGAAGGTCCCTCTAAAGTTATCCAGATCCTGTCTCCGTCTATTCTTATGTTACAGGTACCAAACAGACGAAAACCCGTGAAAGTCCATGTGAAAGATGTAAAGATTCCGTCCGCAGACGAACTCCAAACCGATCTTCCACCTCCAAATCCGCTGGAAGTAGTGGGGGAAGGCCAGGAGGATATATAAATTCGTACGTACCATCCAGTATACACAGTCGACGCAATGGGCACTTCCAAGCAACCAGGCAAGATGACCGCTCCCCGTCCCTTGGTATCTCCGCCACCATCCGCCATGGATGATCGATATCGAGCGTTGTGGGGTACACCGCCTGGGTTGAAGACGCCCGAACGACCAATAACGCCTCGCTATCTGGTGTCACCAGCGACCGTTGCCCTCATGGAGGAGAAATATCAGACATATTGTTGCAGGACACCTCCCAAGCCAGTAGTCTCCGTGCCGCCCTCCGACGAGACAACAGTCGATGTGGGACCCACGTTACACAGTCCCGACGCAGAAGCCTATCTGGGTTTCAGGCTTCTACAACTTTTCGGTGCTTCTCCAGTGCCCGACTTATTGTCACCGTTGCCAGCAACGCCTGAAGCGAAGAAAGCACCCTTTGTCAATGCCTCCCCTCCGACAATCTCAATTCCTTCGCCGCCTCCCGCACATGGTACCTCAAATCTACCAGTTATTCCTTTTCTGCCTCATTTTTCCTTGGACATGCCGTTCCTTTGCTCAGACCCTCCGCCGCTGCCGACGATTCCGCCGCCGACCGTTAAACCTCGTCTGGCAAATCCTGGGGCCTGGGTGAGGAAGGAAGGTTCGCTGGGGAAAGGAGTCCGTAAGAGGCGACATGGGAACAAGCGAGTCCATGTGCGGGTCGACGGAGTGAGCGTCGTGATGACTCGCAGGGAAGCTGAGATCCACCACGCGAATCTGAAAAGACAGAACAAGCAGTGATAGTGCGTGCGTCATAGACATCGTGAGTGATGATAAACTGACGAGTTTTAGTTTTTTTAATTTTAAGATGATAGACTTTCAAGAATTAATTGTTTAAATTTTAATTTTCCGTTTCTGTACTTTTGATATTTAGTTGTTAGGGTTCGTTGTTTACTTTTAAGGAGGGGGCTGTAACGAAGTTCCTCGTTAATTGCTCAAATTAACATTTTTAGTCCATTATTAATTTATTTAACAATATTAAATTAATAGAATGTAAGTTATTTTGCTCAAATATTGTATAAAATGTTTTGGACGGACCTGTATATGTATTCATGTGCAACGATCATTCAAGTTATTTGTTATTTTTCAATATAAGGATGTATACGTCATGCTCGTAGTCGCGCGCAAATTGTATATTTTAAAACGAGTTTTTCCTACAGAAATAGGGGGGTTTACGGATATATAAAGACACCACCAAGTGTGTCTCTTCCATTTTATTTTCCTATCCTTCTGCTGCCTTTACCTTTCTTTACTCAGCCTTGATGGCGTGGGAAAGATAGGTGTTTATCTTAGAAACGTATTACATTCAGGTCTCATGCGCCGTGGAGTAATCGTTTCAAAATCCGCTAAAATCCGTCCGAAAGTGTTTGTTTCATTCAGACCAGGGGTCGTGAAGGAATAGACATTTTTACCGCTACTACCTATAATTCCCGTCCGAGTCAGACTATAAATGTCATGACTATGTATATATCTCTGTATTTAATATATGTATTTCATTTTCAGAAACGTTAGATTTCAAATTTTGTTTGTAACGCGCGTATAAATTCAATACATTGTCCGCGCTTTGTAGCATAAACAAAGATATAATAATAATTCTCCGAATAGACGCGCGAAAGTCCGCACCGATTGAAATTGTTCTCCGCGACGAAATATATATAAGGTTCTTCTGCGAGCAGGGTAACGTACAAAAATTTAGTTGTAATATAATTTAAGCAAACCTGATCATCCGTATTTTATTTCAAACACCATTTTATTTATGTTTTTCTTTAACGGAATATTCTGGGATTGTAATTGTTAATTCAGGGACTAGGAACGTACAAACGTTCTTGCTTGATTTTATACGCGACATATAGAGGTCATTGACGCGTATTTAATTTGTATTCTATTTATGTACATAGATTTTGTAAATATATAATTAATATTAAACCATAAAGTGTATCAATTGTGACCATAATTTAATTGTTGAATTGTTTATTCGTTTGATATGATTTTATAATGTTTTAACAGAAATAAAAGTTAATTATTATGTACTTTTCAAATGAATTTCTAACCGTGTTTTTTTTTGTTTACCTTTACCGTTTGCTAGTGAGATAGAGAAAGTAGTATATTCAAAAGTAACGAATCATATTAAAACAATAAGAAGTACTCACGTTATTTTTCTCCGCTGAGTCAGCTGTGAGCAATAGGTCTTTTGTCCCAAGGCACCACTCTAAAACCACCATAACTTTGATTTATTTTAAACCGCCCGAACAAGTTGACATTAAGGTCAACGGCCGTACTTTTACCAGATCATAACATTGAAGCCTGAACATATAGGCAGCCAGGAGTGCGTATTTTTGGTGTCTGGACGACATTCAGAAGACCAATTCTGTAACCGGCGAGGTTGCCCTTGGTGTTATATAAGCAAATGGCACTGTGTATAATAAAAGTAAGCCAGCTAGGTTACAAGTATTTGGATGATACTAGTGTTTTCGATTTTTCTTTATGGTGTGTAAATTTTATAAAAAAAAAAAAAGTTTTAGTAGACGACCAATTTGTGTAACGTATTTTTCAGCTATCGAGTAACTAATCTTATTTTTCAGAATTTACCCATATATATGTGAAACAAAATAAAGCCAACATTCCAAAATTATTTTATGTGCAAGAAATAAATTTCTAGATCGTTTCAGAAGCAAATTATTGCGAGTCAAATATAATAATTATACTCCCAGCCCGCAAGCCGTGTGAATCCTAACATGCGCTTCTAGCAGGTATAGCATTAGGGACGGGAAGAGATATTGCTTTTACTTTCTGATACGTAGTATAAGGAAGTATTGTGACGCTGACATTGTATATGTACACTATATTGTAAAGAAAATATCAACGGTTTCGATAAAATAATGTCCGAGTAACGATTACTTTCTTAACATACACCGATCTCAGAAGTATTTTACAAACTGCGTAGAAACTGCCCGAAATGGTAGGCGGAGCTACCTCTCGACACAATGTGCGAGCGTACCACATACTCTATTTGATTTCAGTGAATTTCGCCCAAATTTCAAAATTTTGTTTTCCGTTTCGTGACCTTATTTTTAAAAATTAAGAAAAAATAAAATTTATGTATTGCTGTTGAGTGTTACATAATTTTAAATAAAGGCTTGTTTTTTGAAATTTCTTACATATTTATTTTTATTTAGGGCCCTTTGGACAATTTCGAAGAAATTGCGATTTATCCATTGAAAGGCATTGTTTTCTTAAATTAGCGTGTAAATTCGGTAGGGTTTTCATGAAAAATACGATTAGGAAATGGGAAAAACCATTTCGAGGCCAGGCGTACAGCCTTAAATACGAGTATTCTCTACAATTACCGAAGTTGCTGATGAAGAAATTAGGGAATGAAAATTGTGCTGGTAGCATGATATTTTTCGTTTTATGCGTTACTGTACCTTTCAATCTTTTTATGCTGGTATATACCATATGTTAAACTAAACTCTTGTACATGGTCCGGAAAAGATAAAAGTCCAACTGCAATGTAAGATAAGCGAATAATATAATTTGTTGATCAATTTTCATTTCGAGCACAAAATTCCAGGTGTCTCCAGATGTTTCCAGATCTTCGTTTATACTTAGTTTTGCTTGAAATCACTTCTTTGTCTATTGTAGTATCCTATTCGTATATATATATGTATATTATATTATGTAGAAGTGAAAATAATATCTTCCCTTCTTTCGTTTTTTTTCTTAGTCGTTATTTTGTATATTTTCTCTTTTTGTTCTTGGAATGCGGCTTTTTTTTATATATTATTATTGGTGGTAAGTAATAATTGAAGAGTTAACGTTTCGACACTTTATTGTCTTCATCAGAACAGTGTATATAAAGAAATTGCAGCAAGTCTAAACATGACGGTTGTAATTATTATTTACTAACTCTTTAATATTTTCTACACCCATCTTTTCATTAATTCTACTTATAAAGCAGGACTTCATCGTTTCTTTATATACACTGTTCTGATGAAGACAATAAAGTGTCGAAACGTTAACTCTTCAATTATTACTTACCACCAATAATAATATATAAAAAAAAGCCGCATTCCAAGAACAAAAAGAGAAAATATATATGTATATACACCTTCTAATATTTAGGTCATTTATGAAGACATGAAAAGTGATCCAAGTACTGTGGTACTCCACTATAGTTGATTTCTAGACTTGATTTATCTTTATCACCTTCAATCAAATTTTAAAGTGTAGAATTCGTAAGTCATGTCATATGATACTTCCCTGTTGCAAAACTACTCTAGCTTTTTAAATAGAATTCTATGAATAATCATAGTAGGAGTTTTGTGTTCGATGAATTAATGCCGACCATAGACATTATAATAATAATAATAATAATAATAATAATAATAATAATAATAATAATAATAATAATAATTAACTTTATTGCCCAACAGAACATACATATTCCAATTACAGGACAATTTGCAAGATAACAAATATATAATGAGTGCTTAAAAATTAAACAGTGAAGAAGTAGTAGAAAAATGAAAAACATTAAATATGAAAATAGAAAGAATAGTGACTGCAAATACAATCAGTGCTAAGCAAAGTTATTGAATGTTCGCACCGCAACACCCTTAACTCCACCAATAGTAGAATGAAAGAAATCACACCGCGACGAAATGCTATCAAAGTGAGAACACATCACGTAAACAGGGGAATTTAATAATGCATTTGTGCGTGCAAACGGTAAATAGAAGGTGCTGCTGTTCCGAACATCGAAATGCGGAATACGAAAATTAAGCATTGATAGTAATGCGGGAGAGTCAATATAGTTCCGGCAAAGCTTAAGTAGAAATATTAGACTGGCGATAGTTCGTCTGAAATTAAGAGAGGTCAAAGTAATACGTGATAAAAGAATATCGTGATCAGTGCCACGTTCCGGATAGTGACCATCCAGACGAAACCATAAGAACTTGGCAAACCGCCGCTGAATCAACTCCAATTCACGCTTGTAGGTAGCATAGTATGGGCTCCAAATGATCGACGCATATTCCAAGCGCGATCTCACAAGGGAGTAGTAAAGGGATTTCAAGGCTACAATATTAGAAAAGGTACCACAGTTGCGAACAATGAAACCAAGCATTTTCCTGGCATTTTTAGTGATATACTCAACATGTTGAGCAAATGTTAGCTTTGAATCAAAAATAACACCCAAGTCCTTAATCAGATCAACACGAGCGAGCTGCACCTGATTCAGGCTATAATCAAAAATCAAGGGAGAAGAAGCTCGAGTGAAAGTAATCGCCTTACACTTGCCAATATTAAGAGGTAAGTTGTTCAAAGAGCACCAGCGAGCTATACTCTCAAGGTCAAACTGAAGTGAACTGCAATCATCAGAGATCACACGAAACAATTTTAGATCATCAGCATAGAGTAAACTCTGGGACATTAAGCCGTCAGTGATGTCGTTAATAAAAACATTGAAAATTAATGGACCCAGAATAGACCCCTGGGGGACACCCGAGGTAGCAATGTATTCATCTGAGGCGAAACCATTGTAAAACACAAGTTGGCGCCTGTTAGAGAGGTATGACATGAAAAACGGGACCAGGCGCGCACTGAAACCGAACGAGCTTAGTTTGGAAGGAATGATGGAGTGGTCTATGCGATCAAACGCTTTTGAAAAGTCCGTGTACAAGACGTCCACTTGTTCACGAGAATTTAGAGCCTGAGACAAAGTTTGCACAAATTGGCACAGGTTAGAGACAGTGGAACGCCTTGCAACGAAACCATGCTGAGACGGAGAAAGATATGTATTGATGCAAGGAGAAACTGCTGCGTAGAGGCACCGCTCAAAAACCTTACAGAAATTGGACAAGATCGCCACTGGCCGGTAATTTTTTATATCAGAGCAATCATCCGATTTGAATATTGGCACAATGCGAGCGAACTTCCAAATCCTTGGAAAGGAAGAGCTCTTCAATGCTAGGTTGAAAATCCTGACCAACGGATACAAAAAAGCAGGAGAACAGTCCTTGATGAGAAAGGATAGAACCTGATCATGGCAAGTGCTGTAATTGTCATTAAGTTTGCTTATTGCTTTCGAAACCTGATCCTCAGAGAGCTCAATAATGTTTATATGACTATTATTATTATGATAATCAAGGGAGACCTGTGGATAGGCAGGGTTTGTAAAAACACTACTGAAAAATTTCGCAAAAGCATCGACAACCAACTGAGGCCCATCCAAAGTTTCGCCATCCATAGTCATACGACCAGGTATTCGGGTCTTCTGCCTTTTTTCACGGATAAAGGACCAGAACCTACTCGGATTAATAGAGATCTCATGCTTATTGATGATAATAATAATAAACTTATTTCCATTAATATTACACGCAAAAACAAACAAAAAAGAAACTTACAATAAAGTAAATACATAAAAAAATTCATGGAAAAGGAATGCAAGTCAAGCTATACTTACTTGTTCTACCATCGTATCCATCACCAAATAAGCATACTTTTTTAATAAATCACACATCAGTAAGTGTATATACTGTAAACTATATATGAAACCATATCCATAAACCAAATTACAAAGGTGTATTTAGGTGCCGGCAATACTTAGAATATTATGCAAATATAAAAAATTAACTGAAAATATAAAAGTAAAGGCCGTGCTAATGCGTCTGAATGAAGCTCCATAACCAAGCAAGGTCATCTTATAGTCTGTCCTGAAAATAAATACTTAAGCATGTTTCTTCTGAAGACAGGCACGGGCAGAAACTTCGACTCGCCGGGAATGGAGTTATACAGCGTAGCAATCGTGCAAGAGAAACTCCTTTCAAAGTAAGCGGTTCTATGGGGTGGAATGGATATAATGCTTTTCAATCTGATATTGATATTGTGAATAAGGTAGGTTAAGTAGGTAGGCCTATTCAAAGTAATAATCTTATGGCAAAAAATACTACCATGTTTAACCGCCCCACATCATATATGTAAGGCATACGTTTAGTTTTAGCGAATACGTGTGATAACAGATGTATTAATAGAATTGTGAATTCGTTAATCATGTTGAGCACTTGATATAAATGTACCGTTATACTTAGCTAGAATGCTAAATAATACATTTACCTAATACGATATTGAGGCTTTATAAAACAATTCTTTAATATGCCGGCTTTCAAATTGATAATAAAGTTTATTACTCTCAGTCGTTTTAAAAATTTTATAATGATAAGCATGAATACAAGACTATTAATCTCAGGCTTAGGTTCTTAAAATATATAAAAAGTTACCTTAATATTTCTTTTAAGATTAATTTAATACATTTGACATGTTCTTTTATTCAATATATCTTTTTTTTAGCAATGTAAATCATACTTGAAAATATATTCTGTCATTCTGTCAAAAAGGTTATGTCAAATTCAATATAATAGAAACAAGTTTTACGTATACAAATTTATATTATTGAATCGTTCAAAATATACTACAACTTGGTTAAATACTAGATAATATAAGTAGAATTTAATTATTAAATATCACATAAGCTATACAATTCAATACAAATTCAATGAACGAAAAACTATACTCCAAATTATTTTGTTGTAACTAGTCAAATTACTATCTTTATAAATGAGTATAATTAAAAATAATATTCTTAACTATATAAATAGAATGTAAACTCTCAATATCACTAACAGGATAGTTTACTTTTAAATTTATAAAAAGATTTAATGATATGTCAATAAATAAAATCTTTCTAACAAACTTCAAATCAAATTTCAATGCAAGAATTGTAAAAGATTATAAAATTTTACTTAACTTTTTTTTTATTTCTATATTTAAATAGGTAGATTCCTCTTCCTACAATCAACAATGTCTCTCTGTAATAATACCTCCTCAAACGTCTGTTTTGAAAATCAGCATACACATCACAGTTCCTTCGTCAGGTCCGGTTACTTTATTTCAGGAATACGTTCTTGCTTTTTCTTTTCCGGGCAAGTACTTCCTTAGCTTATAAACCCAATTTATAATTTCCAGGTAACTTTATCATAATACTGCACACAACGTGCAGGCTAATCCCTCTACCAAGAATGGCACACATTCAGCCTTTCTTTTTTTTCGGTAAGTTTTTCTTAAAATGATTTATCCATTTATAAAATCAAATCCTTTTATTTGCAGGTATCTTCAAGTAAATTACCAGTTCATCAACATCTCGTAACAGTCCAAAAAATTATGAATTTCACTTTTATTACTTCACAAATACTTGGGAATTGTTTATTTGAATTGCCATGTAAGTCATTTTTAACTTTTAATTGATAATTTCCAACATTAAATTCTTTTTTAAATCCCTACTTTTATATCACAAATTTTTACTCTCTAATCAAAAAAATCAATAATCTTCCTTTTTTCTGTATCTAAGGACCGTTTCTTATTTAAACGACGTATGTGATTTTTTTCTAACATTTCATGCAGTAATTTAAGTTGCATATCTTAATTATATCTAATACTTGACACAGTGACTTTATTACTATGACACTTTTTTGTTAAATTTACCACTCTTTCATTAAGTTGAGATTAACATTCAATTAGTATTTATCTATCTTTTGCATCTCTATACTATTAAAATAATAATTCTATGTATTTATATAAATAAAGAATATTTTTAAGTCAATACTGTTTAGTTAAATTTTAGTTTATAGTCTTTAAATGTTAGGTATTTTAAACAGTACAATTTATTTATTTCTTACTCTATAGTTAGTGAGGAGATCTGCTATTAATCCCTAAAGAGCTTTTTGTATGACTGGCAATATTAAAATTAGTCTGTAACTTCTGATAAAATCTTTATCGCTCTCCTTATGAATGTGAATAATTTTTGCTACCTTCAGCCGCTTCGAGAAACTTTTTTTGTGTACATTTTCGTAAAAAAAATCAGCTATAATCTTTATAATTTTCTCTTTCTGTGTGTGTTTTATTCCGTATCTTTCAACTTAACTGTATAAACTTTATAACTTGTCAAATAAAATATGAATTTATTTTAAATTATAGATTGATAAGAAAATAAAGCATTTTTACAAAACCTTTTAAATATTCCTTATCACTATAAAAGCTAAATATTACAACATATCATTTTGAAGAATATGAATAATTTCTCATATAATATCAATTTATTTTAAATTCAATTCATGGCAGAAATAGAAAGTGAATGTATTTACAATTAAATGTTTCATTATTTAAATTAATGATGTTAGGTTTTTCAGTTCATTCAAATATTTTCAAATTATAAATAATAATAAAATGTGCCTTCCTTATTTTCTTTAAAGATTTTATAAAATTATAAAGCTGTTGTGTGTCTAATAACTGACAGTTTTGAATTTGATGTATGATCACGTGACTAATCTTGTTAAAAAAAAGTAATAAACTGTTGTCTAATGTTATCATCACTACTTCCCGTTTATTTAGAGTGCAAAGCACCGTACATTAGTATTATTAGGTCAATAATAATTTGCATGCGGTATAATGACATTTACGAGTTGATTTGCGATTTATATAATACAGTTATTTACTCAGTTCATTTGGGGTTATTTATGTCTTAATATTACTACAACTAATATCTGGAATTATAATAGCTATTATTCCATATATTATAAGCGAATAAACATCGAGATCTAGTAGGGATAATAAATTACAAGTAGTAAAACTATTTCAATAAAAACAACTTTAGTTAAAAAAGACACGAAATTGCACTTGAAAAACACGGTTAATTTTATAAAAACGATGCTGGGATTAGATAATGAAGTCTGAGCCGAGTAAAGGTTTCTAATTCTAGCATATTATGTCGTTAACATTTTTAGAATGCCTGGTAATGTTGCTTATTTGCATAGCTTTTCTACCAGAAATGCGGAACGAAGGATTGTACAATTACAAGGTCATAAATCGATTGTATGCTTGAGATTTTCCGCGGTATTCAATAAAATTAAGACGCATCTGTTATCAGATTTTCTTGATAGCGAAGTAATTAGCTAATACGCTAAAATCATCAGCTCTTCTTCGTTGAATTTATATGGATATCTATATTTTAATACACGTATATTTACTGGGCATATTGTGGCTTCAATAAAATGAAAATATCCTTAAAAATACTTTTATTACAAGCAGCTTTATCATTAAATACAGACTGTACGCATTAATGTATTTACTAATATGCCTGGCAGAAAATATGGCACATATTACACAATACATTACTAACTATTATGATATAGGGTTTTTACAGTTTAGGATTCTTAAGGGTAAGACTTTATACTACTTATATTCAATCAACACATACTTTTATAGCTATGCAGTACTAATAAAAACCAATAAGTCAGAATCACGTGTTTGCGTAAACACTAAAACTAATAGTTTCCAATACTTCATTTTAAATTTACACATTTCGCTGTTATCATCTCTTTATATTTTGTCATTCGCTGGTCATTTTACGCACAGGTCGGCATTGTCTACTTTATGATGAAGTTAATTGATGTCCCCAGTAAATTAGGAATCTTACAACAGAAGCTCCAAATTTGGAGGCGGTCTTCCCACTTTATTTATTAGTTTGTTTTATTAAATTTGTTCAGAAACTATAATGTTGTAAGTTTCAATCTCAATTAAGGCTAAACATTTAATAATTATTCCACTGCGAGGATAGAAACCGATAATGTGAATACATTGAATTTAAATAATTCAATCACAGCAGCTTTTACTATATGGAAGACATAAATCGACTATTTCAGTCACTGGTAAAACAACAACATGCTTTCCCAATAAGCGATATAAATAGGTTTGAAATTAATTTCTTTTAATAATTTTGTTGTTCAAGACGAACAACTAGCTTTTTTGAAAGATAATAATTTTCATTGGGTTATATTCAAATATAAGCTATTGTCCGTGGTTCATTTATTGGGTATATCATTAAGCCCTCAGCAATAAGTAAACATCGAAACTTGATTAAACGTGAAAAATTATTTAGATATAAATTAAATAATTAAATAACGGTATTCCAAACACCTATTCCTCAGGGATCTCTCTGGGTGACGAGAATGAGGTGGATCTCGCGTCATCACACTCAACATAACTTTGTATCAAATAGTTACTCAGTACTATTTCAAACACTGGACACACAGAAATTGTTCTGAAGACTTTTGAAAAGTATATATAAATAAAATCGATCTGGACCATCTGAATTGTTATTTTCATTTCAGTTTTTCTTTTTTTTGTGACGTTTCCCAAATAGACATTTATAAGGTTTGCAGGCATTATAAAGCAATGAAACTCCTATGTACTTTCTACATTCTTCTCGATCTCGTCTCTTTTATATTGGTACTATTACTGTTGGCTTGAGGTACAACTTCTGTTTGCCATGCCGTTCCAATTAGCTCGAGAAATAGTTCAGTTCCTTCTTGGCCAATATATTTCAAAATTATGCTTTAATATTATCCACTTCTGTGGACTTCTTTTTCAATGTGTTTATTGCATCTTGTACTTTCTCTATTGGTTACATAATAACTCATTTGTCTCTAGAATTCTTGCACTCTACGTATTATTTATAATTTTTGAGCTAGGATTTTACCTTCCTCATTATTTACTTGTCTAATTCTTTATGCATTATCATCTCTCTTAACATTTTGTGGATTATCCTTTTTTCCTTTTTTCATTTCAATATATTGAACTTGTTCCTCAAGCTAGCGTAGTTCCTCCTACTACTACTACTCAGCTCACCATTGCAGTTGCTACATTCTTTAATATGTTTAAATAGTTAGACTTCATATTATGTTTGGCAGTACACTGACAAAAGGCAGAATTTATTTTTACGAAAATTATAATATTTATACAGGGTGAGTTTTTTTTCATTATTTGTATGGGGATCTCGAAAACCATAAGAGATACACATTAGGTTAATTGGAGAAAGATTTGCATCTTCATAAGCCTCATCTATTTACTTTTTGTCAATTTAAGAAAATGCATGGTTAACTAGATATTTGCAAAAAATAGAAATTCTCCAAAGCCTTTTCAGTACTATAACTCTTCTATTCTTAAAGGTAAAAAAAAAATTTTGGATATTGTTTTTAAGAAATTCAATTTCAAACAACGACTTCATCTTAAATTTTTAATTTTGCTTAGCATTTTTGAGTTAGCAAGCAAAGTCTAATTTTTTTAAATGGAAACCATAGTTGGCTATGACATATTCTAATAGTGCATACTATTTTAAATTATTGTATAAATTCTTGAAGGTGTCTAACGATGGTTGAGGGCGATCAAAATACAATAAAAAATAGCGTTCGGCGGTTTGTTTACTATTTTTGTTACAAACAATGTATCATTCGATCATATCAAGTTTCTGAAGATTTGTGTACACCATAACTAATTTTGTAAAGCAACCAAATCACTAACAAAAGCAACTATAGTCACCCTAATGAACGAACTGTCAATGATGAAGTAAACAAAATGCTTCAATTATTAATATCGCGTTTTCCATGGCAAGACATGATTTTTGTTAAAGATAATAATAGTGTATTGTGCTGTTATTTATTAAAATAAGTGCTACGACCCTTACATCACTGCAAGCAGAAAAAAATGCACTATTAGAATATGTCATAGCCAACTATGGTTTCCATTTAAAAAAATTTGACTTTGCTTGCTAACTCAAAAATGCTAAGCAAAATTAAAAATTTAAGATGATATCGTTGTTTGAAATTGAATTTCTTAAAAACAATACTGAAAATTTTTTTTTCTACCTTTAAGTATGGAAGAGTTACAGCAGTGAAAAGGTTTTGGCGAATACCTATTTTTTGCAAATATCTAGTAAACCATGCATTTTCTTAAATGGACAAAAACGTATCTGGATGAGGCTTATAAAGATGCAAATCTTTCTCCATTTAACCTAATGCGTATCTCTTATGGTTTTCGAGATCCCCATACAAATAATGAAAAAAAACTCAGCCTGTATAATCATTAAAAGCAATGTTATGCTCTGTCGTAAAATAAAATCATATTCATAATAATAGCGATCTTGCATAATATATATATATAATAGGTAGTCATAATGACACGTTCAAATAATTACCTGTAATGGTAAATGCATTATTATAAATTATTATCCAAAAAGGGGAAGTAAGTATGTATATATTTCAGTATTTCACAAAACCTTTCAACAAATACCTCATTATATAGTTAATTTTCTATGCATTTCAATCTTCTCTCATATCTACATAAGGAATATTTATTGAACGCTAAGCCATAAAATATAATTAATGTATGCGATTAGTTCTTTACTAGTTGCAATTAGTTACGTACACGTTTTACCACGAGAAACAATGCAATTTCAATATTTGATTCATTTTATGGTACATTGTACTAAACTGCTTTTATTGCCGAAAAAAACATAAGACGTAGATAAAATGAATCCTTTTGTTTTCTCTGTTCTCCTTCTCCTGCAATCTCAAGGGGTTAAGTGTGTTGGCAACGGAACCTATTTTTATTCTACCACCCAAACATTGAACATTTTCAGTGTTTGAGTAGTAGTTTTCGGAAATTAAACTCGGCTATTGATGTTACAACATGGTTAACACATATCCGTCCGTTAATTCAGCCGGGTAAAAACAACCGTGTTCGTACAATCAAAAACCTAACCGAGTTCAACAACCCTATTAGGTTTCATAACCCTAGTAAGTGACTAGGGTAGAGTTGGTTGTTTTACTCAATTTACTCCCTCTCCAGACATAACCTTACAAAACGTTAGTATGAAAACAAAAACCCTTACATTTTGTCATACGAAACGAATTTAAAAAAAAATGATAAATTGTATTTTGCGACAACGCTTTATAGTTTATAATGCAAACTATTTATTCCTTTGCGTTTAGTTGCATACAGATTTGTTGCTTGCTAATATAAAACTAATTTACTATCTGGATGTGGTATAAATTAATTCTTTCGTTCTGCTGGTAGAGATGCTAAGCTATGAATATAGGTTAGGTTTACATCACGTTACTATACTTACATGACCGCAAGGTTACGTTCGGAAATATATTAAACAACAGGGTAAAATTTGTGACATTATTATTATTATTATTATTATTATTATTAAGAGGGGCGTTTACTAACAAATAGAACCTTATGCAACTTATATTACTCGCGGGACGGGTAGACGCAAGGGGGTGTGAGTAGGTGGTGGTTGTTGATGTTTTATAATAAACCAAGTTTCGCTTGCCCATAACGTATATTATTAAACACTCGAATATTATAGGTATATATGACATTTCTTTTTAATTACAAACTGTCACTCTGACTTAAGTTTGGAATAGCCGACCGATTCCGAAAGATTTTCGTCTTCGCTAGGACCGGTAGAGAACCGTAAAGTGGGGATAGATGAAGCAATAGCTTGAAAAAACCTCGTGTGAAATGTGTGTGACAATGTTAATTATTTAATATTTTTTATCTTCAAAAATAATTACAGCAAGTTTTTTTTTATATCGTTCATCAAATGTGCAGCTGGCGCGTGGAGGTTGTTTTTTTCTTTTGTGTATCAGCTTTAGTTAGTAGACATTAATTAAATTCATGCATTTTTGTCGTTATTTCTAAGACACATCACTTTTTTAAGAAAATAAATTAGTACAAAAACTGACCTTGACATTATAAATTGATGCATTTTGCATCACTAATCCAAATTTGAGATTCTAAAATTACAAAATAAATTCAAAAAACGCGAAACGGCTATGCCTTAGTTTTCGATAGGTAAACACTTCTCTTAATGTTATACATTTTGTGAAAAAGTCTACTATTACACCAAACCCACCTAACCTAAATGACCTTGACTACATAAGCTTGTCTTATTATACAACCAATATTTAAATAAAATAGAAAAACAAAAACTCTTAGGGTATGAAAAAGACTTTGGAAAGTTTGGTTTTCGACATTTAGCAATTTTGTGATAGAAAACTAACTTCCTAGTGTTTGCCCAATTTAGAGGACATAGAACTTATGCAATTTAAGAAAACAATTCTGTATCCTCTATATTCTTTTGGAAGCCGCAGCATCTATGGCTGGATTGGTACACAATAATTAAATTGCGACAGAATGAGGTGATCGCACAGGTGACAATAGACAAGAAGTGTCTATGAGTGTGTTTGTTTGAGATCCATAAATGAGTTTCTAATGTAAATACTTTCTACCCAAATGTGTTTTAACAAAAAAAAAAAACAAAATTCCTGCCACACGTTTTACTGAATATTTACTGAATACACACTGTCCGTTGAAGTTTCCCATGTCTTTTTCTTACCAAAAAATGAAACAAAGATTTTTTTGTGTTACCTTAAGCCAAAGAAAATGCCAAGGTCAGTTAGTTTAGGTGAATTTGGCGTAATATTGTTATATTTAAATATTTAGAAATCTAATGTTAGAATTTCTTTGTTCTACAGCATTATTCTATTATTTAGTAGAGAATGAGTGATATAGTTGGAGATCATCTTACATTTGAAGTGCTTCATAAGGAAGGCAGTGTAAATTGGAATAATATAGGGGCTAAGATAGAACCTTAGGGAACGCCCGCGGATAATACGCTAATGGGATATGAGACATCGTAGTAGAACAGACGTTGCTAAAACCGACCACTAATTTGTTTTCTTACACTTAGACCCAAAAAGTTGTAGGCGTTCTAGATTTTTGTACCTCGTGGCCTCTTTAATATATGCCTTTTTTTCATCGTGCAAAGCAAAGGTTGTGAAGTTTCGACACTTCTTAAAGAAATCCCATTGGTATGGATTTTTCTACGGCGATATTTAGCTTTTGCCCTGATATTAACAGTTTAATATTGTCTGTTATCCAAATCATATGCTGTTTCGAAAATTTAAATGTTTTTAGAAGCGTATCAACTTCAAATAGAGCAGTAAGGACACTGTTACAGTCACCTTCTCTTCAATTGAGTTAAAATGAAATATTTGCTGGTATAGTATTTTATGCAAATAATTAGGCATTGAAGGCGCTAATATAAAGTTTCTTTAAATTTCTCATTATTCTAAATTCAGGGTCAGATGTGCGTATTTTCGAATTTAAATGCAGTATCAAGTGTTACACTAACATTAGTTGACTACCGACGGCAATGCTGTAGTTAGTGTATACTATGGTTAATGAGAGATCGTAAAAGGTTGACCGTGCCGCTTCATAGTCATGGTGTATTGGCCGCATATATCATATTCTGAATTGTATTTCGGTCGTGCGACACCTATTATTTTAGGTATGAACTTCTATCAAGAATTTTTGTTAAGTTTACTTGTTTTAATAACTCAAGAAAGATAATTGAAAATATCTTTATTAGAAATAATTTATCACAAAGATCGATATTACATATAACAAATAATTTAATACAAAGATCGATATTGCATATAACATTACATATTTAGAAATATTATAACATGTGTTCAAAATAAGATCCTTCATTTTGTGGACACACATTTACACGTCTTTAGAGAAATGAAAACATTTTGGATAATTTCTTCTGTTACAGCAACGAAAATTAGCCTCAACAACAAACTTATCTTATTCTTCTGTAAATGGTATTGTTGATTTCAAGGCAACTTTAAAATTAAGCGCAAAAATGATAATGATATTTGTATAAACACAAAAAATAATTTACAGTAACAATGAAATGTGCCTTTTATTGCACTGAGAAAGACAGTTTCTAATATTCAATTAAACACAGTAAATCAAGGGAAGAAGAAACGACAAAAAGCTTATAATGACTGACAATTATGTATAAATGACAGAATATTGGATTGACAGCCAGCTTAGCGAAGTTATGTACAAACTAAATATTCATGCTACAACAATGGACGTGTGGCAAACTCGTGCTAAAGTTGATATATCGATGAAGCGGCACGATCAACCATACAAATATGTATGTATGCAAATGGTCGTTTTTTTCCATCTGACCATTATGTGAGTATAATATATATATTTTAAATATTTCTCCATCATGAAAAAGTAACTTCTGATATTTTCACATCTGCAGATATACTTTAGCAGTATTGTACGAAATTGACAAGAATTGCAATTTTTAAGCAATTGAAAGGAAATTTACGTATACTATTTTATTTAAAACCATAATTATTATATTTATTTGTTATAAAAAATCCAGTAAAAGTTTTGACATATCGAGGGTTAAGATTGTAATGATCTAGCGTAAACGTCAAATAAATATACGTCAATTTTTTCGGTAAATAGATAATAAAAGAAATGGTGAATAGTAAAGCCTTCAAGGACTGCACTCTACTGAAAATGAGGGAAACTGTCCTTCTGTGGCAATCCAGATATCTTAGCTCGAATGGAGAAGGACAAGAAATCACTATTTCATCTGATCAGCAATAACATGGCCGCCTATCTATATCAGGGGGGCGTAACTTCAATTAAACATTTGTAGCTATAATTTTTGGTACCTGAAAACCTCACCAGATGACTCCGTGTAGTATCATCGTTAAATATGTAATTACTAAATTAGCTACTTATACTTTACCGGCTTTACCTTTTTAATTTTGGATACAATTGACTTTAAATTAGCAAATTCTGCATAAGTTTTAATTTTTTCATATTCAAATATTTTGTTGTGCTAAGTAAAAGTTTTGTTTTATTTTCTTTGTTTATTTTTAATAATTAGTGTTATAGTTAATTGATGAGGCTGATACATGTTGAAACTCCATATTTAACTGAATAAATAAAATACGTAAACTTAGTTTCAAAAATTATTTAATAATATCACTACAATATCGTTTCGCCAAACTTTAGCTTCATCAGGTGATGAGTGTCACAAAAGTATGGGATATGAGTGGGGGTATTTTATAAACTATAGCATTGTAACAACAGGGAATAATTGAACTGAGTTACAATGCTATAGTTTATAAAATACCCCCACTCATATCCCATACTTTTGTGACACTATATATTACGTTGTAATAATTTTGTATATTCAGTTACTCATCACCTGATGAAGCCAAAGTTTGGCGAAACGATATTGTAGTGATATTATTAAATAATTTTTGAAACTAAGTTTACGTATTTTATTTATTCAGTTAATTAGTGTTATGTTCATTCGTTTGGATAATTTTGTTTCTATTCTAGTTGAAGTTTGTCTGTGTCAATTTTAGGAAAGTGTCATATAATTGTAAATTAATTATGCTTTTCTGTGCTAGTTATATTATAGAACTATATATTTTATTTTTTAATGTTTTCGTGTGCATTTTGTGTAGAATGTTCCGAAGTATTATTTTCCTTTTCCAATGTGTATTGCATATTCTCAAAAAAGAATTTCACCGAAAGCTTTTTGTTATCCATATAGACCTTAGAAACAGTTGAGAATACAAGAAAACACTTTAAAAATGGTATTGGGACAAAAAAAGACAGAAAGTGAATACAGAAGACGGACCAATGAAGAATTAAAATGGAGTGGATAAAATAGAAGAACAAAGAAGAAAATGGTTGCATGAAGAAAAAAAAAATATAAATAATTACTCAACGATGGAATGAAGGCCATGTAGTAAATGGAGAGGCGAATCGATCGAGGTTGTAGAAGATCTCGGTTGAATATACAGATGTTAATAACTGGGAGAAAAAGATATGTAACATAAGGAGGTATAAGTAAAGCAGTACAATAATTTCAAATGTTGGCTGATCTATCTTGTAAACTAAAATCTAGAAAGCCAGCTACAAGAGCAATCCTTTCGGAGGTTTCGGAGCTTTGTCTATAATAGTTTTTGTGTACTTTATCTGCATTTTTTGTTTGTTTGAAGAAAGACTATTAAGTTTTTCTAATATTCTGAAGTAAGATACATATCTCCCACAGTTAATATTATGAAAGTGTGTATATTTTGCAAATGTTCCTTTATGTTACTTTTCGATTAGCTTTAAAACACATTGTTTGTTTACCGAGTATTGTTTAATTATTCTTTAGAATACGTGTGTGCATGATTACCTAAGAGAAATATTCTCCGAACTTAAATCCAAACTTAGATGAGACATATGAATAAAGCACTAATATTTTAGTAATAACTTTTTTTCATTATATTAAAGTAATTTTTGATAAACAAAGTTAATTACAAAAATATTAAGGTTTTCTTTACAAACTGTGAAAATAAAACCATTTATTTTGAATATGTATATACTATGCTTAATTTCAAACTTTGCCGCCATTTAATTTAGTTCTTGAAAATTTCAAGAGATGAGTCTGATAAGGTTACAATATATACAATTTAGTTATCCATCTACTATGTATAAGTTATCTATGATCTATATGGATTCAAGCTTCCAAGAACTCGAATGGAACAATTAATCTGATTAAATAAATGTTTGCTGTCTCGTTAATTAAAATGTAGTTGGAAGCTTGTTTTAATGTATTATCAAAAATAAAGATAAACTATCATTTGATTGAATTTGAGGTTGGGAAATGATGGTGAAAAATGAAGGCGGGAAGTGAGGGTGGGAAGTAAACTTCAACAAAGTGACACTTCCCAAATTTTAAAAAGTCAGAAATGCCAACATTACGCGTATGGTTGTAAATAAAATATAAAAAATACGCATTTGTAATGCCAATTTTACGAGCTACTCAAACTTATTAATTTATCAGTAAATGCTGATGCAAAAATTTTGAAATTGCACTAATTTTGCAAAATGGAACACCGTAAAGTGGAGAAGATATAATTTTAATATCTGATAAGAGTACATTACAGTCCTATATAAAATCTATATAGCATATCAAGAGTAAATTTTAGCTTATAATATTCAATTAATAACATAAATTTCAGATATATGTGAACCTGAAACTCCTTTTTTATATCTCCATAAACAATAAATTATTGATATAATCGTACGGCGACTTTAATACTTAATACATACGTTATTTATGGAGTATTACAAAAATGAAAAAGTCGTGATCGAATTCCTTTTTGAAAGTCAATAAACTATAAATATTTACAGTCTCATAAACGCTATTTTTAGTACAAGCGCTATCTGTCCACATTTACAGGTATTTTCACTCACGTGCCATTCTAGGAAGTCTTTTTATTTTGTGCCGTAAAACCCGAATGACTAACCTTTATCTAATTGTAAATAAATTACTGGGTAATACAAATTCTGAATTATAGTAATAGAGGTGGTTATTCTGTTGAAAGTAGACATTACGAGATGTTCGTAAACTCTATTTAAATGCGTGAACACAATTGGAGAGCATTATTTGTCATGGCCTACTGCACTTGAAACAGAATTACTGTGAACGGTGGCAATTGTTTCACACCTTTGATCACGTAGGAGATTGTCATGCAGTTTATAGTTAATGGTCATAAATAATTTTAATAGTTTAGATCCATATTGCTTCCATGATTATTGTTTGATATATGTGTTTGCGTATGTTTATTGAAAACATAACGTGCGTATTTGTCATGTTCATCTACGTTACTTTGATTTTACGAAAAGAAGCTACAGATCGATACCTTTACTTTTTTTATATGTAAAGATCTTTTATCAGTATACACAATATGTATAGATAATTACAGAAAAGCCAAAATAACGTATACCAGAACCTTTTGATAATAAGGATCCATGTACCTATTGGCATTTTTGTTGACCATTTTACTTTCTTATACGTAGTAGAAGGAAGTATTGTGATGAAAATTTTCGAGCTAGAGATTTTTGCAGATGTCCACGTTTTGAAGTCCCCTGATACGAAAAATTGGTTTTAAAAAAAGCCTCTCTCTCTCTCTCTCTCCCCTCTCTCTCTCTCCCCCCCTCCCCCCTCTCTCTCTCTCTCTCTGATATCAATGCCAAATTTTGTATTTACGTGTATAATCTCCCTCTTGAGATCTGATTAGTTCTTCAGGAAAATCGGTAGACCGAAAGTAGCAGTTTACTTCGGAGAAAAAATCGAATTTGGCCAATATTTCGTCAACTACTAAGTTTAAACAAATTTATAAAGAATTCACATGTATTTAAAATTAAAATTGAGAATAATTTTATTTAAAAAGTTTTTCGAAATTCCTACCGGAAGTAGGTCTTTTACTCTTATCGAAAATCAGTTTTTTGCGAATACATATTTCGCAAGTCATGCTATTTAGACAAGTACTTTACGGGTATAAAAGTATTTAAAACATAATTTTCAATATCTTTTATATTAAAAAGTTTCAAAATTCAGACCGGAAGTACCACTTTTACTCTTAGCGAATAGAGATTTTTTGCAAATATGTCGAAAGTTATGCTTTCTATATATATTTATCAAGAGTATTTAGAACTGGATTTGCAATATTTTTTGTATATATGAAATTTCAAAATTCGAACCGGAAGTAGCACTTTTACTCTTAGCGAGAACACTTTTTTGATCTCTTGCAAAGTATGCATTCTATAGAGATTTATTAAGAGAATAGATGGCTTAGAATAGGATTTTGAATAATTTTTGTATAAAAAAATTCTTAAAATTCTATAATTTGAAACGGTCATACGCATAAGAAAGTCGTGTGGTGGCCACACCTCATTTTTTATTTTCTCAAATGCACAAACAGGTGACAAATTTTTATATAAATAAATTTTAAATTATTTTAAAATTAGTTTTTATCAGTGTTGAAAATTTGAATTATAATTTTCTGCTTTTAGCACTGACAGGTTAATTAGGTAAATTTTTAAATTTAGTACAAACGTCGGGCTGCCGACATTAATTCCATCTTTAACTTCATATAATTCAGAACGATTTAAAGATTATAACCCAGACACCCGCGGTAGTGTAATAGTAGCGCAACCGTCTAGCAATCGGGAGGTTTTTAAAAAATGAAACCTTTACCTAATTAAATAATTGTTAGTGCTAAAAGCAGAAAATTATAATTAGAATTTTTATACTGTTTACTACACTATTGTTTCACAAAGGTTTGGCTTCGTCAAGTGATGACGGAGTAATGTTTACAAAATGATTGCAGCGTTATACATTTTACATTGGTGTAGGGTTTCAAAGAGGAGGTGTGTTATTACACATTTAGAAAGACAGTGGAGGGGAGTGATTTAATAATAATAATAATAATAATAATAATAATAATAATTTATTGCCGTAAATTTTTACAAAAAAAACATTGGCAGTGTCAAATAACAAACAAAGGAAAAGTTAAAAAAAGAACACACTGCAATAGCAGAATCATATACAGCACAATATGTATGTTACATTAATAGAACAGACATACAAAAGTTAACACAATTTTATAGTATCCACGTCCGGTATTTACAACGTATTATTTAATAACTCTTTAAAGTTATAGAAGGCCCTGCCCAAAAGATATGCTTTCAAATTGCGTTTGAAAGCCGTTCTATTCACATCAGCAGCTATCTTTAAGTACTCTGGGAGTGCATTAAAAGCCGAGATAGCTTTGTAATAAGGCCCCCTCTCGTAGCTGCTTGACCTATGCGATGGCACGGACAAATTGAACCCGTTTCGCGTGGTCATAGTAACATAAACCTGGTTATTCGTGACAAACCGTGACGAATTTCTCTGCACTAGCATAATCAGCTCATAAATATACAAAGAAGGGAGCGTTAAGATCTTCAAATTACGGAAAAGATCCCTGCAGGGGGCCAAAAAATGCACCCCACACATTGATCGAATCACTCTCTTCTGCAATAGAAATATAGTATTGAAGCTGGTGGATGATCCCCAAAAAATAATTGCATAACGCAAGCGAGACTCTATGCTACCATAATAAAATTTCTCGATTGCATCAGTCGAGGTACATCTCTTCAATATATTCAACGCATATATGGCGGAGGAGACCCGGCCGGCCAGAAGAGCGCAGTGCTCACGCCAAGACAAGGATGAATCCAAAGTAAGGCCCAAAAAACCACAAGATGGACTCATAGGGACTGAACGGCCACCAGATCGCACATGCAAACTGTAATCAATCTTTGAATTTTTTGAAAAATAAACTATCTTCGTTTTTGCTGTGTTTAAAATTAATTTATTAGAGTTGCACCACGAGCCCATGTCAGCAATCACCCGAGATGCCAACGTCGATAATTGACCCAGACTCTCACTTGTTACGACACATGTAGTGTCGTCAGCGTACTGTGTGACAGCACAGTCACGAAGCCCTGTCTGAAGGTCGGAAACATAAATCAAAAATAAAGTAGGCCCCAAGATAGACCCCTGCGGCACACCCCTGTCCACCAACGCAAACCCCGACACATAATCCCCACACGCCCCATCCACTACCCCATTCACACTCGTGGCATGATATCTATTTGTGAGATAGGACCTGAAAAGCTCGAGTGCCGTCCCCCTAATACCAACCCTCTCCATCTTATTTAATAGGATGTCGTGATCAAGAACGTCGAAAGCCCTTGATAAGTCGAAAAATATGCCCAAAACACAACACCCGCCATCCAAAGATTCATAAATGGAATTAATGGCATTATACATGGCGTCACATGTCGATTTGTTTGCTAGAAAACCAAATTGAGAAGGATTTATTACATTGTGTGAGGTCAGGAATGAACTCAATCTCTCACTAATGACTTTTTCAAAAATTTTACTAAAGCTGGGCAACAATCATATAGGACGGTAATTGCTTATGTCTGTGGTTAGTCCCTTTTTTAGACAAGGTATGATCTTCGCCAACTTTTTAATTCTGCTTGTTCGTTTAGTGTCAAACTTGTTTTTCTAAATCTGATAATTTCTAAAACTTCAAATAAACTAAGTTTTTCTTTCTTTATATTGTACATGTAAAATTTTAAAGTCTTTGTTAAATTTGTGGTTTAGTTATATGCAATGGGTTGGTGAATGTTGAATTCGTCTTTTTATCGTGTAACTTTTTTTCGTGTTCCTTAATTCTCTATTCAAAGGTACGTCCTGTTTGAGCAATGTAGACTTTGTTGCATTCACATGTTCACATATAGATTCCTGAGTTCGATTATCATTCCTAATGATTTTTGCAGCGATTTGTTTGTTTTAAATGATAGGAATTCATTGAAGGATTTCTTAATTAGACTTCCGATATTGACTGATATTGGTTTTAAATATGTATGTTGTTTTAGGATAAATTTGAGATAGAGATTGCGTTTTTTGTTTTTGTGTTCAATTTTGTGTATTATATTTAATGCATTCTTCTGTATACTTAGTTTATTAAATCTACTGCAGATTATAAATATTGCTGGAAATAGGAAACGGATTGGTTTTATTTCTTCATAATACATTTAGGTACAGAGAACAAATTTCTTATCTTAACTGAAAGAAACTTTCTCCTTTCAGAGAAATACTTAATCAAAGTACGAGTATGATATAGAAAACTCCTGCATACTTATACGATCGAATAAGATTTAGAACTGATGTTCATGACATAATGTGATTCCGTGTGGTCATATCACCTCCTTTGCATAGATTGGTTATTTACCAGAGGCCACTTACATACATATCAATATTAAAGCGGAATTTCTTTGGGAACTTCTTATAAAATAGCAGTTTTTTGCTAATATCTCGCAAAATTTGCATCTTATACAGATTTATTAAAAACACAAAATTATTTAGAACTGCATTTGGAATAATTTTTGTATAAAAAATTTTCAAAATTCGGACCGGAAGAAACTTTTACTCAGAGATTTATTTTATTAAGAAGATACAGAATTCAAAACTTAATTTGGAACAACTTTTGTATGTACATTTTGGAACGTATAAGAAAGTCGTGTGGTGCTCACACCTCTTTTTTTCTTTTTGATTTGTTGCATAACAATCGAATTTTATATAATATTATAATCCTATTAAAATTTGTATATTTTTGTTTGCAAGGATAATTAAGCAGTTTAACAATAAGGTTCGGCTTGAGGTTGGGTTATGTGATTTCAATACGAGGGCGACATGAAATGTTTCCGGAATCGACAAGAAAAACACGGTATTGGTGTGGTTTTTTATTTTTCGATGTAGTCTCCTCGAAGATCAATACACTTTTTCAAACGGTGCTCCAGTCTCTTCAAGCCATCGGAAAAGTAGGATATTCGAGGCAAATCTCTTTCCTGTCAGCGATTTCTTCAGGTTTGAGAATAGGAAAAAGTCGCTGGGGGCTAGGTCCGGTGAATATGGATAATGAGAAACTAATTCGTAGCGTAACTTATTCAATTTGGACAAGACGACGCGGGATGAATGAGCCGGTGCATTGTCGTGGTAAAAAAGCACTTTTTTCGCTGCAAACGAGGCCCTTTCTTCCTCAATACTGCATCGAATCGGGTCAATAAATCGCTGTATTATTGCCCCGTGATCGCCTTTCCCTTCTGCAGATTGTCGATGAGGATCACACCTTGGGAATCCCAAAAAATGCCCGCCATGACCTTTCCAGCCGCTGGAACGGGCTTTTTTCGGAGCTGATTCGCCCGGAAAAGTCCACTGCTTCGATTGTCCTTGGTCTCCGGTATGTAGTGGTGGATCCAAACGCATGAAGAAATCTCTTGGATTGCGTTGAATCCTGGCCAGACACTCATCCAAAACTGTCACACGATTTCGTTTTTGCTCTGGTGTGTGCAAACGCGGTACTCATCGCGCCGAAAGCTTTTTCATTCCCAAAATTTCGTGTCGGATATGGCCAACGCGTTCTTCTGAGATGCCTGTTGTCTCTGCTATCTCTTTCAGCTTCAATCGGCGATCGGCTAACACGACATCATGAATCTTGTCGACCATTTCATCGTTGGTAGCGGTTTTTTGGGCGTCCAGTGCGTGGTTCATCACTTGTGCTTGTGCGGCCACGTTTGAACTCGCTCGCCCAGAAGCTGATGGTCGAAAATGACGGAGTAGATCCACCATGAACCTCTAGCAAAATATTTCGAATTTCCGTGGCCATTTTCTCAGCCATCCAAAAGTGTTTTATCACTGCACGAAATTCGATTTTATCAATTTTTGCGAAACCGCCTGGCTTGCTACACAAAACACACTCTTAAATAACAACTATTGACAGTAGACGTCCGAAATTTTAACAGTTGCTATAAAAAGGGTTGCCTTTGCCGACCAGCGTGAATCCACTTCAACCTTCGTGTGTCATCCCTTGCCGATTCCGGAAACATTTCAGGTCGCCCTCGTAGACACTGTACTTATATTAAAAACATTGTTATTACTACTGAGTTATATGAGTATTGCATGATGGTATCCAACAGACATATTCTTACTATTATCATTATTAACTGTATTTATTTAAAATACTCAAACTGCTCTACTGAGTATTCACTAATTTAGACTTAGGATAGTTCTAACCGCACGAAGTAGTCAAAATACAGAAATTCCAAGTTTTATGTATTTAGCTCACTGCTTCTAATGACCTTATCTAAGAAATACTTGTAATGAATTTGAATGACATTCAACATACAACTGAGCAGAATTGGAGGCACTAACAACAATCAGATAATACAGTAGTATACATAACAAAATTTAGACATATTGAAAATGAGATATATTAACCCATTACTGGCCAAGACAAGAAATAACATTTTAAACATTTTCTTTTATTAAAATAAACTCAGAACACAGTAATTAAGATACATTTTTGGTACAAGAAAATTAAGTATAATTTTTAACAAAAAAATGTATGGGTGCATGTACGCACCTTTGGCGAAAAGCAGGTTATTATAAAATAAAATACTAGTCTCTTGTATGAAAAATATCAAAGCAATCAGGATGCAAATGCACATTACATTTCTTACACAAGTAAATTGTATTACTTTTGCAAAGTCGACACTTTTTTCTTGCACTCTTAGCATTTCGAATTATAATGTGCCCGATATTGTCAAATCTTATGTCACCTGGTAAAGCTGATTTAGAAGGTCTTCCATAAGACGAGTTGGATTTTGCTGAAGTGGAAGCCTCATTGTGGGTGTCTTCTTTTTGTCCTTCGTATTTCAGCAGAGACAGCGCTAAACTTGAACGAAATTTCAGTTGGGATATTTTGGTTTCATTTGCGATATTGAATATTTTTCAATTGTTTACAACCATAGTATCAACAACATTGGTGAATAATGGCCACCACCACTTTTTACCTCTAATACCAATGCGATAATTGGCAATACCATTGTCGTGAAGGTCTACCCCACCCATGTGTTGGTTGTACTCATGAATCACTTTTGGTTGATTGATAAGCAACAGATCCACAAAACTGTCAAAAGAGGCAAGAGAAGAGCCTAGCTGCCAGATATATTTTGAACTTCACACTAGTATTATACCTAAACAAAAAATGTCTTACCTCATTTTGACTATAGATATCTACAAACATAAATTCAAGACTCTAAAGCACTACTAAGAAGTACCGCTACGATTGCTGGCAACCAACTGAGAGATGTATCAACGCATGTATATACACATCTGTTACAAAATACCTGTCATTCTAGCTGTCGTTTTCAAACTATAGATATAAAGATGTGTATGTATGCACAAAAACCAAAAATACAGATTTTTTTAATTAAAAAAATTTAACTTTTTATTGGATCATAATTTAACATAAGATTTTAGCCTGTTAAAAAAGCAACCCTTGCGACATAATGTATAAAAAAAATATTTTTGATGCCAAAAAAAAGTGTTTTTAAAAGGTTGCGTTTACGCACCTTTGGCAAGTAATGGGTTAAAAAAATCTTCAATACAGAAATTGTCTTGATTAGTAAATACCACATTACATAATAATTACAATTAAAAATAGTGGTTTTTCGGTTATAGAAGACCTGCATACAAATATTCTTATTTTAATTGATTTCACTTTATATTATCTACCGTTCCACGTATATCTTATTGATAATTAACCAATTCCTACTCGAAATAAGTAGCAAACAAGAACATATCGCACATAGTTTCGGTAAAACGATTAATTGCGTACGAATAACATCGCGTGTCTTTTGATATCGTTTCAAAAGGAGATCCTGCATTTCTAGGTGTTACCAGATGACGATAGATTACATCTACGTACTCTCCATTACGAGAGTCTTTAATCAAATAACTGCGCTTGTTTATTGTTCTCCCGGGTGTAATCCAATAAATACTCGGTGATGTATGAGAAACTATACCGGATAATTCAAGAGACTAAGGTTCAGTGGAACGAGGAAAAACATTTCCAATAGAATGACATGAGTATCTAGGTGTTTACTATGTACTATTTTTTTTTTGACGTTCTAGTACTATCTAGTAATAATTTCATTATTATGTGATCTATATATTGATTTCAATTTGAAATCATACAACAAATATACTTTAAATGATATTTGCGAGGTAGACGTATTCTAAGCTTTCTTGGTATCTCCATGAAATTTAGTATGGTTGGTCTTAATAATGCATCATAGAATCATATATCGCTAGAATTTTTTGAAGAAAGTCGTTTATTTTAATTTTTGTGTCACTCGTGCTAACCACGTGCGATCGTAAGAAAAACTTATTATCTGAACATGCAGTAAAAACGTGCATATCGACAGTAAAGAATTCGAAAATAGGCACTAAAGTAATATTAGTATATACGAGTCAATAATGACAGATTATTGTAGGACAGTGTGAAAATTTATTGAAAAAAGTTCCAGATAATACTGGTAAAATCATACTAGGTTAATTTAACAAAACGAGTTGCGTTGATGTGCGCTGTGGTCCCTGTGGACCAATTTCTGTGAACCGATTACAATGTGATACTATTGCAGACCGTTATGGCTTTATAATAATTTTATGTATCCTTACCATCCATACCGCTCTAAGTTTTGTATGTCAGAACAATTATTATAATCAAAGTGCTTGCATAGAACTTTAGTTTTTAGTTTAACCCTTAGTTAGTCGCGTCATCAAAAATTACGTATCTGGTCGCGTGGGGTCATTATGACCCAATGTCCAGAATGATGTTTTCTTTTTTAAATTCACTAATGAATAAACTTTAATTTAAGAAAATCATACATTGCAGGTCGAAACATAAACATTTTAGTAAAAACAACATAGAAATATTCTTAAAAATACTCTAACAGCTATCAACACAATCGCTACAAAAAATCTTTTCTGTGTGCTTTGCAAATAAAATTGTTGCATTCACTGCATCTAATAGACAGTTTGTTATCGTTTTTCCTTGGGCAGTTTCCACATCTCTCTCGGGAAGGTCCAGGTACATTGGGTTGAAGTAATATATTGTCAGATATATTTTGATGCAGGCGGATACGTGTTCGCAAATTTTTTGGAATAAAATTGGAAGAACTGCAAGATACTTGGTGACTTTTCACTAATTCCTGTGACAAACTGTTCACGTTTGCTTTATATATAACGCAAGAATTAATTGCAGCAACGTTTAAAAAATGAAAGAAAACAGCTAGTGCCCATCTTTTGGTTCGTCTTCCAACATTATAAGTAGCAGGGAGCTGGTCGCAAACATCAACATCAGATTTTGTGCAATTATAAAACGTTATCTATTCTGGCTTCTGAAGATCTCCTGTGGATTCGTCTATTTTGTCATCATGGTGCATGCTTGACATCAAGATAACACTTTTTGATGTTTTAGGCATGTATGAGGCAACTGTCATTTCCTCTGTGAAACCAAAAATGCTAGTTCTATCTGATTTACCTTTCTGCGGCAAAAATTCCTTCGGAATTCCTTTTTTATTTTTTCTAAGCGTGCCAACCATTGTCAATTTATAATCACTAAGCAATGACCTTACTAGAGGGATACTGGTATACCAGTTGTCTGTGGTAATATTGCGTTTTGAATTTTTGATGGGTTCAACCAATCGCTTTACTATATCTGATGGCAGAAAGTCGCACAACAAATGTTACACAGTCAGTCGCGGGGAGTCAAAAAGGTTTATATTATGCGACAGACAACATTCTTTGACACTCAGAACAATATTGATCATAAGAACCTTGAGTAGATGTCTATTTAGAAAGGTACAGCAGAGGAAACGGTTATACACTTCCTGAGTTCAAAGTTACAGCGGCGATCATGCGCTGTGGGGTCACAATGACCCCACGCGACTAATTAAGGGTTAAGTACTTAGTAGGTAGGCATTCTTGTATTGAGAAAAGAACACCTTTTCTTTTCTTTGTTTGTTCAGCCAAGGTTAGGCCTTTAGTACTTCGTAGTTTTTATGTACTTTGTATCTGTAACTCGGACAATAAAGGTATTATTATTATTATTATTATTATTATTATTATTATTATTTAACAGTGTTGCAACAATGAATGATGAATTTAAAAGTTACAGCAATATCATAAATGTTAACATTAGATGTGACTAACAAAGATAATGATTTGTAATTAGATCCAGAGCATCTCGCGTTACTAAAATACGCACCTATCACTTCAGTCGACGTTGAACGAATATCTACGACATATATAATAGTTCATAAAACGTGATTTTTGCGCACGTTTGCGCGAGTTTCGAAAACTCGCCTAGCGACTCGTTTTCTAAAGAATAAGAGCGCAAAATGTCTTATGAAACGTGTCTTTTATACTGTTTTTTCTATTTCGGTTATTAAAAGTTCAAAAAAGCTTAAAATGAGAGACATGTTTTATTCGAACATTTTAGAAATTTTGTTTTTTTAAAGTTGGTTACTCTGATTTTTTAGTAGAACATTTTAAATATTTGAATATCGACGGTGTTATATGTAATTTTGATTAATTTATGCAATAAATTATTTGAAATTATCAACAAAAAGGACGAAATAAATAATTGCACGCCCCCAGAGATTGGCAAAATATCAGAAGATAATTTACAAAATCTTTTGTCAACAAAGTCTCGACATATTTATTAAAAACAATACCAGCACTTTTAAGTTTGTCTAAAGAAAATAATATAGCGAATATTACCGTACGTCAGACAAAATGTAGTGTGTTCCCTCAATCTGCCTGAAATATCCATTAATGCACACGAATCTTGTAAACTTTTATAACAGTTGTACTATTCAACATGGGAAGTAAATTTTAATAATAGCATCAGAAAACTGATGATCCAACTCTACTTAACAATTTATATTGTTAATTAGTAAATAAAATGTTAGCATGTGTGCTTTTTATTCTTTGTACAACTTCTATTGCACATGTTTATTACATTAAAGGCTTATATTTTGACATTTAAATATGATTTGGTTCCATTTTTTTGTTACCACCCTCAAAAAAATAAAATTAGCGTGCGATAAAGTAATACTTTATGCAACCAAAATGGGTGTCGTAAAGTGAACTTTATAGCACCGAAATAGAAAAAATATATTATATAAAATTTAGAAGTTTTAATTGTAAATTGGTACAATAAATAAGTGATCGTGAAAGTGAATTGTTTTTGAGTAATACTCATAATGCTTAGGTTGTAGATAGTATCTTGTTAGTAATGATTAATTATTAATATCATATATTACATATTTTTATTTTATATGTATATTATAATATTATTATCATCACGTATTTTGTAATTATTATTTTTTTATGTGTAAATATTGTGTTTTAATTACTTTTTGTTGTTTAGACTACTTTTTCCTTGATTTATAGCAAGCAAAATACATCACAAATAAAGTGGATAAAAATTCGTATTTGGTAGAAACTAAGCATATAGGTGTTCGACATATTTTTTGGGAACACGGGACATATTTATGCTCATATTTTGCATATTATTTGCATAAAAATACGAACATTAGATTTAAAGAATGTTTTTAATATAACTTAAATTCGTGTTGAATGTAGGTATTTCATTATTATAGAAAGGACTGTCTATTAACGTTTTCAATATACGATTATTAAAACCATAAATATAAAATAATTTTGTTTCACCGTTAAATATCATTCACCTTGTTCTAAATTTAAGCCTGCAAAATCTTAAATATTGCGTTAATTATCAACTGTGGAGGCATAAATTGCATCTGGTTTATTTGTCAAAGTGTGAATTACCCATGCGTCAATAATATAAATATTACGTAGATATCATATAACACCTGAATATTATTGAACTGTAAATTCTCGTCGACTTTATCTGTAATTTATACCCATAAATCGTTGGTCTTTCTTTTATCATATATCGCGAATAGCGAGAAAAATAAAAAGAAGCTAATCTGATCGGGATCAGAAAAAATATTTCACTCATAAATATGCGAAAGCTGTAAATATTTTTACGGCTTTTATAAAATCAAATGTCTTGATTTTTAATTGGACATAAAAAGTGTTTTTGTTATTTAAGGAAATTTATCAATTCTTCACATCTTCACTTTCTTATAGGTTCCTTTACTTTTTCGCGAATAGCTCGTATTTTGCAATTATCCTTGCCGACCTGCAGTAAATTCTCGGTCATAAAACCAATAATTTGCGTGTAATTCGAACGGATTGAAGTTTTATTGGAGACGGCAAATTTAACTCAAATTATCATATATTCGATGACAGTATAGTTGAGTGTTTTATTAACTCAGTGTCATACATAAATTCTTACATATTTTGTGCCTGCTTATTATCCACGTCCACCAAATTTACCACCATACTAAATCGTTTTTACGCTCAACAAGTGCATTCAGATATACAGTACTATACAAGAAAGTAGAACTTAAAAATGGGATAGGTATAGATGAGTCGCTCTCACAACCGACATGCGCCACTAAATTAAAATGGCGTAAAATTTGAAATGTTGAAAAATTTTCCTGTCAAGTAATATAACCTAAATAATAATATTTTTGACGTTTGTTATAATTGTCATCTAAACATTTTAAATTTGTCAACAATGCTTGCTTCCTAAACAGTATAGCCAAATGTTATATAAAATATAGGTGTAGAAAAATAATATTTAATAGCTTTATTTATAATATTTAATTTGTAACTGGCTTTTATGTAATTGTATATATATTGGTATATATCCTGAAATATTCCCGCCGATCGAAATTTGTAGTGGTATTTAATCGGCGTCTTTAGTTCCTAATTTGGCCGTGTCGGTTGCCAAAATGACTCGACTATATAACAGTATATATTACCTGTAGCGACGATAAAGGGACGCTGTATGAGGTTGTGTGAGTCAATACAATATGCTAATTTAGAAAATTACCATATAATTTCAAAATACTCTATAGAGACAGATTGCTACAAACATATTGATAAATATGTTTCCTTTTATCCTTTAAAAATTGCTTTAAAGTTCAGGTAAACAAAATTAAATTTAGGAGATATTAAAGCAATATTAGTTCATAATCTTTTATTATATGTGTGAGGAAGTTAATGTATAAGCGAACCGAAAATCTTTATTTCCGCTCGTGAAAAAGTCATATGAACTGTACTTTAAATGTAAAGTTGGTGATCAAGACAAGTCATGGGCTCCAAAAATATGATGCAGTTCGTGTTCGACAACACTGACAGGGTGGTTGAAAAATACTCATAAATCTATGTCGTTCGCAGTTCTAAGGATTTGGAGGGAACCTTGAAACCACGTAGTCGACTGTTATTTTTGCATGATGACTGTCGAAGGAACTACTAGCAAAACCAAGCGCAGCATTCATTGCCCCAATATTCCATCTGTAATCCAATCAGTGCTCCATAATATCTGACTACTTTCCCCCAACACCCCAAAAGTTTCGATTCGGATTCGGAATCTGATGGATCGCCACCAGAAACCGCTACATCCGGTTTCTGGTGGAGATCCTTCAGATTCTTCTTCTAAATCTTACTTCATCACCAAGTTGGATTAAATGATTTTGTTCATCACTCGGATCTTCCTACAGAGAAAGTATAACTTCTTGGATCCCGTCTGCAGTAATGGAACCTTTTAGAAATGGATGAAAATTTATCCATATAGAGAAAAAGACAATACACTTTATTATATATATTTTTTGCAATAGAAATTGATTTGGTGTTTTGTCACGATATACCTGTCTTAATGTCGGAACTAAGCTTACCATACATACCAAATCAATGGCGGCTATTTTTAGATTCGTCTGAAATAAGTTTGAAAGTTGTTTTACTGTTTACTGGAAACGAACGACTAACAATTCCTATAGGTTACTCAACAAATATGAGAGAGACATATTACAACCTTAAATTATTACTTAGGTGCATAAAGTAGGAAGATCACAAATGGAACATATGTGCAGATTTAAAAGTGGTGTTGTTAGTAACAGGGCCATAATTAGGATATATAAATCCTGCTATCTTTGGTGTGGGTGGGCCATCCGTGCAAGAGATAAACATTAGAAAATTAAACATTGGCCCCCACGGTAAACAATTGAGCTAGGTGTTAAAAACGTGGCACGAGAAGCATTAGTTCAGAAGGAAAACATATATTCCAAACAGGAGGTTCAGGGAGGCAAAGATCAACGAAAGAATTTTTGTTGGACCGAAATTTAGACAATTGTTTCAAAATGCCAACTTTCGGACGATTTTAAATGGCGTTGAAAGACGAGCGTAAGTTTCTGGGGAACTATAAACAGAGAAATACCAGGCATACGTGAAAGAACTGTTCTCTGCCTACCAAGTTACGAGATGCAATATGTCGCTAAAACTTCATTTTCTCTATTCTCACTTGTTTTATTTTTCCTGAGAAATTGGTAGCGATATCAGAGGAGCATGGAGAAAGTATTGCATCGACTGAGAAAAGGTATACCGGAAAATGGAGCTCAAATGTGTTGGCGGACTATTGCTGGAATATAGTACAAGAATCCCAGGACGGATCTTATAAAAGAAAGATGACAAGTAAATATTCAGAAAGTTAATTTAAAATATATATATGGTTCCTAATTTGTCACATGTATCAACTCTAATAGTCTTTATATATTAAACAATATAAAGAAACACTACGTAGTCTATAAAACTCTGATATTTATCAGCATGATCATTACTATATAATAATAACATGCTAAGCATTTGAAAGGCACCTGAAGCATACGTGTCAAACTAGACAACAATTTGCTTACAGCTAATCAATTTGATTAATAGTATCTAATAAGTGCAATTTCCAATATATTAAACTTAACGTAATCGCTATTTATTGCATATTTTGTAACCTAAAATGCTCTTGATTTGCAAATACACTTGTAAAGTCACATACTGCAGCCGTCTTCTTGACATAGCAAGTGAATATGAGATGTCCTAACTAGAATCTGGTAACTTTAGAAGATAACTCATCATATCCTCTTTTTCCTATTAATAATGCTTTTAGAACATATATTCTTCTCCTTCTCTCACTATTTCTTCATTTACAATATTATTAAATCATTGTTCGTTCATTAGATCTTAATATGAAATATACAACATAAATTTCTTCTACAAGTACTTACTGAGAACTTGTTTTACATTAACACATTCCGAGAACTCTTGTAGTGTAAACGTTCCTTTAACTCTTTTTCATAAGCACTTTATGTAAAAAAAAAGCTTTATGTAATATTGTCTATCGGCAAGTGTTCATAACTAGTTTTTATTTAAATTTTACTGAAGCGCATGTCACAAATAATTTATAGTCTGTTTTGTAAGTGCGATTTAAACGACTGGTTAATTACTTATACTTATTCCTTATACGTGTTTACCCTTTCTAATAGATAGACCAGGGTTAACTTTTATATATCTTTCTTCTAGGCTTCTTGCAATATTGTTCTATTACGACTTGTTTAGTCTTTTCTCGTTTTATTTCTTTGCCGTCAATGACTTAACTCACGTCCAAGTTCTTCGTAGTCCCCCTTCCTTCACATTCTTGCTATTTATTATCCTTCTGCTTTATGTGTCTGAACCATCTTATTTGCATTTCTTTAATTGTGTAATTAGTTCAAAATGTTTTCCTTCTGTTCTTATTCTAAAATTCTTTTGAATCTTTTAGAGTACTATAATTTCTGGGTTGCTTATCTGCCCTTTTACGTATTTGTATTTGTATTTCGTTCTTGCTTCTAGTTTTTTTTTGTTTTTGATGACATTAAGCAGACTTTCGACTTCTTATTTTCTCTGCTTGATTTCTTCGTCTATTTTTTTTGAGAAATTATTAAATCAGGTGTTTGAATGTTTATAGTTTGGTATCTACTCTATCTTTTAGTTCGTTATTTTGTTTAATTTCTGGTAATTTTCTACTCATTACCATTGCCTTGGCCTTATTTAGCTCTATCCTCATACTTTGTCTCCAAATAGATAGACATATTAAATAAATATTTAAGAAATACTATATATATATATGTGTGTGTGTGTTCTGCTTGGTCTTTGAGAAAACCGGTGCTGGTTTCTGGACGACGTTTCGGCAAAATCACACTTCTCACCTTCAAGCGACAACTCTCTGCTTCTGCTACTTGTTATTCGTAAAAAAACTAAAACCAGTACCGGTCTTTAAACGCGGAAGAAAACCCGGAATCCAGTGACAACACACACACACACACATATATATATACAGGGTGGGGCAATAGTGTGTCGGCGGAGCTAAGCATGAAAACTAATAGCGTTTTAGCAATGAGACTTTACGTACGTATGTAGTAGACTACTGTGCATTTTTTATTTTTATTTACAAATATACAGGCTGTTCCAAATTTTTGCAACTACATACCTTCAACTGTTTTATCTTAAATAGATTGTTATACCTTCTAGCTATTATAATGATAGCCACCCAAATTATCTTTGCAATGATATATTGATATGTGCAATTACGACTGCTAGTTTTGGTTTTATTGATAATTTTGTTAAAATCTTGACAGTTGAAGGACCTAACATTTTAAGCCTTAGTCTGAAAATGGGTAGAATGCCTCACGTGACTCTTGTGTTACTAATTTATTGACTAACACGTTATTTGTTTTTAGGTTGAACAAAGTGAATAAATATACAGGGTGTTAAATATGTTGTGTCTAAGTTTTCGATCTTTATTGGCTATTTTCTCGTTTTTTTTTAAATGTAACCTATAATATTTTTTAAGTCAGAATATTCCTTGCCTTTAAAATGGTAACAATAACATAGTATTGTATCGAAATATGAAAAGGCACACCGGGCGACGCTGAAAAAACAGGGTCGTAAATCATACACATCATCTCGGCGTGACGTATAAAAACGAAATGTAAATAGCCATGAATCATCTCCACGCCGTACGGCATGCATAGCGAAAGGACTAGAACGTTTCTCGTGCATGTGGAGAAAAAGCCGGGCTGTGCCAGTATGTTCTGGAAATCCTCGTATACGTATATAAGGCGACTGGGTCACCGATGGATGACTAATTCGGGATCAAGAAGTTCCTTAAGAAGTAGCCGACGCGCGTAGAAATAAATATAAGAAATAAATATAAGTCGTACGGTAGAAATAAATATAGTGGTAGCCGCAGAAAAGACATAAATACGGTGCAGTTTTTATTATAGTGTAATAAAGACCTAAATATTACCGTGTTATATAAATAGTAGTGGTAAATAAATACGTCTGGTAATTTTAATTTATTAATAGTAGTTTAAATGTGATAGGTACGTTAGTTTTACATTTTATATTGTAATTAATTTTAAATATATGAATATACAGACTGTTTTAAATAAATAAATTGCACGAGTTGTTTATTGGAACCCGAAAACGTTACATGCAGTATTTATTTCTAGAATTTTCAAAGTTATAACCCATGTTTATAATATGCAAAATGCGGGGCATCTAATAGTTGGTTGGCCCTGGTTTTAAAAAAAAAAAACATTACTGTGCAACCAAACGACAAATCTACTTCAAAATTCCATATTTTATTGTTATAATTTAAGTTCGGCTAGTTAATTATCAATGTCTGTTTGTTTGTTAGTAGTTGTTACGTGTTGCATTTACCTTGTTGTCAGTTATATCGTTTTGTGGCAATTATTTGAAACTATTATGGTATTACATACCTTAATAGTTTATAGTTCCCTTTGGAAGTTTTTGCTTTAAAATGAATTTTTTGAAGGAGGTGCTCATAGACATGGTAATTACTCTTGGCGCTTGCAATTGAATTCCATTTTTAACATCAAGAGCATATGCCATATGATCGACCAAAGAGCACCGGATAGTAAAACGATGGTTACAGAAGATAATGAAGTGAGAGTCGTCCAGTGGAAAATCCGCACGTATCTACAAAGATAATTTCGAAACAACACGGGATAGAAGTCACTGCTGTGAGGAGGATTTTAAAAAAAACATAAATTTCAGTCTTACAAAATTCAAAATTACCAAGACATTACAAACGGATTTTGAAAGGAAACTAGTTTACTGTGAATGGATACTTTAAAAAATACGAAAAGATATAAATTTTCTATACCATGTGCTTTTCACAAATAAAGCAAAATTTGCTAATTGTGGAATAACAAACAGAAAAAAATTCCATTATTATGATACTACAAATACTCATTAGAGTGTTAACACCTGGTGAAGCATTATAGGAAGCACTATTATTGGTCCAGCTTTTTTTTAACAATACTTTAAATTATGCAAATTTTCTACAAAATAATTTACCATTGCTATTAGAAGACCTATCACATAACGTCATAAGGAGATTGTGGTACCAACATGATGGTATACTAGCACATTATAGTGCTGGTGCAAAGCACATTTAGATAGGGTATTCACTAATATAGGTGAATTGGGAGAGGAAGCTTGAAAAGCTGGCTGCCTCGATCGCAAAATCGATTCATCAATTGCGATTTCTTTCTGTGGCCAACTGTCAAAAAGACTTTTTACGAAACACCTCCTACAACGGTAGAGAACTTGCAGCAGCGAATAAGAAACACTTTTCTTCAATTAAATGAGAACAACATGGCTCAGAATGTAAGTCTGCCGATACAGAGGCGGTTGAGAGCATGTTTAGTTAGAGCTGAACGGATATTTGAACACAGATTAAGATTGTTATATTATGGAAAATTTTCAAAATGTAATTTTAAAACTAATGATAAAGTATTTAAAAGACAGATGTTTGTTAAAGTTACTTTATTTTATTTTTATGCCAACCAACTATGTCCCGCATTTTGCATACTGTAAACATGGTTATAACTTTAAAAATACTATAAAGAAGTAGTATGTTATTGGTACCATTTTATAGGCAATTTTACAAGGAATATGTTGATTTATAAAAATATTATATTATAGGATATATTTTTTTAAAAAAAACGAGAAAATAACCAAAAAAGATCGACAACTTAGACACGACATATTTAACACCCTGTATAAATAAATCAGTAACACAAGAGTTACGTGAAGCATTCTACCCATTCTCAGACTAATGCTTAGAATGTTAGATGCTGCAACTGTCACGATTTTAACAAAATTATCAATAAAACCAAAACCAACAGTCTGAAGTGCACATATCCATATATCATTGCAAAGATAATTTGAGTGGCTATCATTATAATAGTTAGAAAGTATAGCAATCTATTTAAAATAAAAAAGTTGGAACATCCTGTATATTTGTAAATAAAAATAATATGTACGGTAGTCTACTACATACGTACGTATGTACGTCTCAGGTGAGATTGTTACTTCTAATATGTTACAAATAAATTATTGACATTTATTTTCTTTTGTAAGTGTTGGACCATACATGATCGTCATTGATGTTCCAGAAATACAAAACTACAAATATATCAACTAAAGAATATATTTTAACATTTCATTATTGTATATAATATGTTTTATTTACGATTCAACATTCAATGTTATAAATATCGTAGTTATATCCTTTTTTATTAAGACTGTACGTATTTACAATATCGTTTTACTTTTACTGTTAGAGCCATTTAAAAATTTATCCTATTCATATTACATTTACATTTTTATTTGATATGATGTCCTTTTCTTTGGCATATCGGATTTTATTCTATTCATATAATAGCATTTAAATGTATCATTTCTAGAAAAGTTTAGTTGTTTACTTAGCATGTATATTATATTTCATTAATCTTTGTATATCTAATATTTAAACTTTTCTAAATAAAGTTTATCAATGATGATTTATATACTGCTTCATTTATAATGTTTTTAAAGATATTTTTAGTATCTGCAACCTATATTACTCAAATGATTCATTTTAGTCTATATATATATATATACGATGAGAATTGTCGTGGGTGTAGCGGCCTTCTTTTTGGAAATTTACAGTTTTTAAGTAGGTAAAAAATGTAATTAAAACACATATTTTCTTCTTTATTTTTTTTGGTTACGTTTCGGCTTAACATCTATGTTGCCTTTTTCAAACAAAACTATAACATTTTTAACAAATTATATATATATATATATATATATATATATATATATATATACATCTTTCTATCAAAGTCAGGCCAACTAGGATTTCATACAATTCTGAACCATCTATTTCTAGTAACCGTAGACAAAAAATTCTTACATAGGCGGACCTAAATGACATATGGTACACATGGAAATCATTATATACAACACTTTTTCTTTATAATAAAGTTTTTGTATATCGTCTCAAAAATACGGCAATCTCAAGCCATTGGCTTTTGGTAGCAACTCAGTCCAGTATATACACAAACATGTAATAGCACCGCTTTTCCTGAACCAGAGCAGGGTTGCCGTAACTTAACACATGAGAAGGGTGATTTTAACTTGCGAGTGCAATGTGGTTTACATTTTGTTGCCTCGTACAAAGCAAGACAGAGTAAGAAGCGGTATGGAAAATGATTATAGGTTGGGAATTATAATGGAACTTTAAATAAGTTATTTTTTTTGTATTCTACTACAGTTCATGTTTAGTTCTATTTTATTAATTAATGAAACCTATTTGAATGCTAAAGTTATTAATTTCGATCATAAGGCATCTCACAAAAATTGATAGAAACAGTTTCTGACTGATTAATTTATTAATATCGAAATGATTAACCCCGAAAGCTCAGATAAGAGTTACGCATTTGTAATGCTTGCGTTTAATAGTTTTCTTTTTCAAGCAAAGAAGTTTCTTAATTCAAACAAATTAATTAACAAATTAAAATATTATGTACATTAGGACTGAATTGCTTGAATAATGTATGTGTATGTAGACTTAATGCCGAGCGTCAACTATCGCGCAGTGTTCCCAATTCCAAAAAACTTGATCAAAATATAAAATCTTTATCAATTTGTTTTAAATTTGATGACTAAGCATTTTTGATTCTCTTATTACGAATGTAAGAACACAAAGCTGATACAATATTGCGGAAAAGAAATGTTAAAAATTTATTTTACAATAGGTAGTGATAATAATGGATAAACTGCAGTTAATATATACCGTAAAGATAAACAGAATAATTACAAGTAGTATATTTTCAATTATCGCAAACTTTAGTAATACTATTAGGGCTGAAATGAAACGTATAAAACGTGTATAAAAAATATATTTATAGGAGAAATACTTATATAAATAAAGTACATTGTTAGAAATATTTATTTGTAATAAAAGTTAAGTAAATTAAAGCTTTGCATATACCGAAGAAAATATTTTCTTGTTTTCGTTTTTTTAAATTAAGAAAATTGGTATTAAAGTAAGTAAAATGCTTTTCTTGCGTGAGAAATAGATTTATTCAATTTAAGAAAATGGTAAAATTGGTTTAAGTAAATAAGTTACTTCAGTAGTATAAGTTGGTTATCACTTTAAAAAAATGGGATTTATTTCCTAAAAGCAAATATTTATTTGCGCCAATTCAATTACACATTTGAACTAAGTAACTTGGCGATTTGTTATAGGAAAGTACTTTCTTGATAGAAGCATAATATTTATTTAATATAAAAAAATATCTATTCATCACACATTCACTGAACTAATATTTTTTTTTTTGTAAATGACTACCATGTAAACATCCACTATAGACTAAATGAGCTTAATCTTGGTCTAACCGAAGTTACAAACTGTTTTGAAGTTTATAGAAAAATATTCTTTTATCACAAAACTAGAGAAGGGAATACCTATACTTTTTATTGGATTTATAACCCGCACGCTTTAGATAAAAAGATGTGTGAATATTTTCGCCTTAAATAACTTAAAAACAACCATTCTGAAAAATAATAGAAAGAAATCCTCACTATAAGTTAAAATTGGTTACAATATCGAAACAATAACAAATACACTTGTATACCATTGTGCAAAACAACACCCCTTTTTCTGAAGTCGAGCTTGTCGAACTTAATTATTTATGAATGGCGAATATAAAAAACATTCCTGTTTTAATAGATATAAAGGAACTGTCATGTCGTACTTAGATAAGTAGTTTTATGATCTTTTTCTTGCAACTGAAGTTAGAAAAAAAAAACGGTCGCCAATGTTTTTTTCTGACCTTTTTAAATGTATGACTGCCTGCGAAGAGAGCCATAAATCTTAAAGGCTTATTTTCAAGCTATAATTATTCCTAAACTCTGTGTTAAATTAATGTAGAGGTATTTTCCTGACATCGTAAAAATTATAATAATACTGTGTAGGCTATTGATTCATATATTACATAATAATGCATTATTTTTTGAAATGAAAGAACAAATAGATAATTACAAAAATTATTTCAAAAACGTTTCTGTAGAAGGTATAGAAAATCTCATTCATCTAAACCTTATATTTAATCTTGCCAGTAATTTTTATTCATAGGTACTGAAATAATTTTAAAAAGTTATTGGAATTCTTTTCTTAACTCCGTAAATGATAGACGGGGTATTTCCGTGTTTATCGCAAGTTAGTAAATGCAAGAAGTAGACGCCTTTCTTCTAGTATATACTTTTTGAGTACGATATAGGAAAAAAATGAGGTGTGGCCACCACACAACTTTCTTATACGTATGAGCGTTTTAAACTATACAATTTTAAAAAACTTTTATACAAAAGTTATTCAGAATCCTATTCTGAGTACTTCCATTGTCTTAATAAATCTCTATAGAATGAATATTTTGCAAGATATTCGAAAAAAAGTGCTACTCCCTAAGGCAATGTGTTACTTCCGGGCCAAATTTTTAAATTTCATATATACAAAGAATATTGCAAATCCAGCTCTAAATACTTTTGTACTCTTGATAAATATATATAGAATGCATAATTTACCATATTTGCAAAAAATCGCTATTTGGTAAGAGTAAAAGTGGTACTTCCGGTCCTAATTTTGAAATTTTTTTTATACAAAAGGTATTGAAAATTAAGTTCTAAATACTTTTATACTTGTAACGTACCTGTCTAAAAAGCATACCTTGCGAAAGATTAGCAAAAAACTGATTTTCGATGCGAGTAAAAGACCTATTTCCGGTAGGAATTAAAAAAAAACTGTTTAATAAAATTTTTCTCAAATGTAATTTTGAGTACATTTAAATTCTTTATAAATTTGTTTAAACTTAGTAATTGACCAACTATTGGCAAAATTTAATTTTTTCGCTGAAGTAAACTACTACTTCCGGTCTACCGATTTTTCTGCAAAACTAGTCAGATCTCAAGACGGAGATTATACACGTAAATACAAATTTTGGAATTGATATCTATAACGGTTTGACCACTATCGTGGTCACACACAAACACACACGCAGAGAGAGAAATTGTGTCTGGATGAAAATTATTGAAGCGACCTTTATCTACAGTTCTTTATAAAATATATTATTAAAATTGTTGGTTGTTTTTATTTACCTAATAAGGATTTTATAAATTGGTTTCAATAAATAATAATTAATAAATAAGTTTACTGGCTTTCATATTAAAAAAAATGACAATTTCACTGACAGTTTCTAACCTATTTGCAAATATAATCTCAAGATTCACATTTACAAAGTACAAAATACCTAAAAAGATGATTGCTTGATTTTGAAGTATACGAGATTTTTCTGCACACAATTGCACATCGGGTCTAAAATTTGCTGAAGAGTAAATGTTTCTAAAGAACAGACAATTACATATGTATTAACGAATTTATTAAGAAGAACTGGAAGTTAGAACGCAAATGTACCTAGTTACGTTCCACGTGAGCGATCTAAATTAGATCTTGCTATTTGTCCTATGTCTCCTATGGTTTTAGTTTATGGGGCAATTCTAAATTTAAAGTAGACATAAATAGGCCCAAAATCTCAAGATAATCATGTAGAGACATGTAAAGTTTTTCTAAATTGTCCAGGCAACATTAAGAAAGACATTATTGTATTATCAAATCATTAAATGTCAAATAATGTCATTTTGCGCAATTTTGATTCATTTTTTTATCTCCTTTTGTAGTTAAAAATATTGTTTAATTAAAATAAAACGCTTTCCTTTAAAAAATTTTTTAAAAGATTTTATATTAAAAATTTCAGTGATTTGTAGGTATTTAATAATAGACATTTTCGATAAAAACATTCTTTACATTTACTAATACCGCGCAATAAATACCGCGTGCATGTGAATAAATTAAAAAAGAGAGCCCAATGTTTCAAAACGTAAATGCGCGGTGTTTTAAGCGCCCGATAATCACCTCTATTTCTAAAGCAATGCGAAGGGTCACAAAGTCCATCGTTCCGCGCCGCTTCATTGTGGAAATACTCGTACAAATATACAATATACCACGCAATGGCAATCCGCACGGAAGCAATCATGTGGTGTAAAAGTGAGGATAGCAGGTAGTAAGAATCACGATGCATCTAGACCTTTATGTTAGAAAACAAGCATTGTTGCCAGGCTTAATTGGCTCAGAATTGTGCATATGTAACTATATACAGTATATTACAACAACGACTTCAAGCGGCATAACCTAGAACTAAACAAACGGTTATTCCTACAAAGCTGAACCATCATAAATGTCCATTTTTTTCGTAACCGGCAAGTACTAAACAAAGACAAGCCTGCCGGGTGACCGCGAAATTGAAGGTCACTTCAAATTGTATTGGTATGTGTACTGTACGGCTTGAGTTAAAGAAGTTATATAGGGAAAACGATCCTGAGCCATATATATGGTTCAGGTTTGTTTGCCTGGCTCAAGATTGTGCATTCATCGTGCTATATTTGGCCTGACTTTGTATGAAAGATTTATATATATATATATATATATATAGTTATTTTTTTTGGTTACGTTTCGGCTTAACATCTATGTTGCCTTTTTCAAACAAAACTATAACATTTTTAACAAATTATATATATATATATATATATATAGTTTTGTTTGAAAAAGGCAACATAGATGTTAAGCCGAAACGTAACCAAAAAAAATAAAGAAGAAAATATGTGTTTTTAATTACATTTTTTACCTACTTAAAAACTGTAAATTTCCAAAAAGAAGGCCGCTACACCCACGACAATTCTCATCGTATAAAATATAATACGGCCAAGAAAAATGCTCAACAATATATATATATATATATATATACTATATATATAACTTGTTCGATAAATTGTTTTTAACCCTTTATATATCCATTAACTTAATAATTAGTAGAACTTTTACTATTTAAACTTAAATAATTAATTGAACCATAACGCTTTACCCTATAACTAATCTAATTCGTATTACTACATATTTTTGTTCTATTTTAATTTTCTCTTATATTTATTGATTTACCTAATTACTTATCTTATTTTTATTTAAAAAAATAAGATTTGCAGCAATATGTACATATAGAGGAGACGCGTTATATTCAATTGTACATCATTGATGACATTTACATGTCGTCATAACTATATTAGTGAAACTAAAAAAAGTTATTTTGTGAAATTATATTCGAGGGCTTTTATTTCTTTACTTTAGATAGAAAATGTATCCATTGATACTAATATACGCATTCATGGCAAATAAACACGTAATTTCCGTTTCAATATTAAATTTCTGTCTTACATATTTTTAATAGACTAATAGTTCAATTCGCTGATTTCGGTGTTGTCAGATTAATCATATCTGTCAAAAAGGTGTGTCTTGTGTATTTTGTCTGTAAAATTTGCGTTTTTATTTTTGCTTTCATATAAATTGTATAAAAACAGTTCTTCTTAGAACTGTACATCCTGTTTATTATCTATTTGCGTCCTTTGAATATAATGACGAAAGGTTTCTATAAACAGTCGAAGCTTTTTACAAACTTTTCTATAATCATCTGATTAATGAGAATAGCGTAAGTAATTATTTTTAATGTTATTATGAATACGTTATGAAACATTTATGGTTTTTCGACAATCTAAATCAATATAATAAACAAGTTGAGAAAGGCTGAAGTCTTGGAACATTTCAATTAAAAAATATATTTAAGGTTTTAAAAAGTGACAATATTAGTATCATTGTCAAGACATAAGATAAGCAACTTAAATTACTAAACAAAAAAATGTAATAAATAACTGATTTTATAAGTTAATTATCATTACCTACATGTTTGATAAGTCGTAAACTTGTGGAACTCATATCTTGGACCAAAGTGATTACTGAACCGGAATTATCTTGATGTTGCTTATAAAAATAAATGGAATTGGATTTATAAACTGAAAAATACATATAAGAAACGTTTTACCGAAATAGAAGATGCCCATAACGTGTATACAAATACGAGAAAAACCTATTGGATGAATTTAACTTGGACCTTATATGCTGTATTATCCGGACCTTAAGAAACTGTACCTGTAATCCAGAATAGACGTATTTTATGAAGAGGACCAGTCCTAGACAGAAATAGAAAAACCGTTAAGTACAATTATAAACATTTAAAAGAAAATTCTTTCATAATAATTAATATCAAATATTGAAGTAATACCTTTATAAGATAAAAATATTTCTATTATTGTTTCAATAATTTTCATTAAGACTGAGAATTTAATTTTGAAATAGAATTTATTGTTATGTGATTAACAGATTTTTCCATCATTACTTAATTTATGTAGTTCAACATACATTATTTTGTGTTTTTCAAAAATATTATTCTGAAATAAATATTAAAATAACTTTTACAAAAGAATTCAATCCTGAGATTATTATATATTTTTCATACTCGATTATAATTTCTACCGACTGAGCTTAGCTAGAAAGACAATAGTATAATATATATATATATATATATATATATATATATATATATATATATTGCGGTATTGTAATTAATTAAAAAATAGGCTTTTTAATGTGTTGTATGTGTTTTTAACGAAAATACTGAAGAAGACAATAAATATTGTCGAAACGCCTTAATATGATTTTTATTTTTAATATTTGACTAATAATGTGGTAAACAACGTGGTTGCTAATGCCAAGAAAATAAATGGGTTTATGGAATAAAACGACGAAGAAACGATAACTTATACCGATGTATATATTTCACTTTAATTAATATATGCAAAGAAACACCGCATAGTTGAATATTAAACTTGCGTCACATTTAAAAAGCGATGTCAATGTCTGCCTTACAGAAATTTGCAACAAACTTTTTCGTAATAATTAACTGTTACTGATGTCGTTTACGACGCCACATTAAGAATTCATCAACCTAAGTAACAACCACTGTTGAGCAGGAGGTCGCCAGCACCTGTTTTTAATAGCAGACAAGGCCTACTACTATAGTAAACGTAGTAAATATGTGTACAGGTACATACTACTACATGCAACCACGTATATTCTTATAAGCTGTGCGTTACTGTATACATAGATGTTAGGAGAGGGCATTCGGCTTTCCGATGAAACATCTACCTGCCGTAAGGTCACGTAAACCACGGCGCGAATCTCTTACGCAAGGCTTGATTTATGTTTTTGATAGCATAGCTTTGGTTGATGTTATATTTGTCTTCGTCGCGATCTTCCTTGAATACAATTACATAAATTTCTGTTGTCGGAACTTACTACTTGGTAGTTAACTTTATCTATGCAAATAATTTTTAGTATCGTTGGAGAATTGTCATAATTACATACTAAAGTCGAATTCGAATATATTTATCAAAGTATATTATTTCCTATACATATAAAGACAGATATTTTCTTTTGTCTATCTAACAAGGTATATTCTTTCGTCTTCAAAAGAGTACCTATTCAATGTGCTAAACTAGAATCTAGAATAAAAATTGCAGTGTAAATTAAAAAAAAACATATGGTATGCAAAAGAAGAGACCAAATGGAAATAAACTTATTATTTTCTTTGTTATTGGTTCTTAGTCTACTGTTTCGCTTATTATTTCGTTTCTTGTTATCGTCTTTTTTCCCTTTCCATATATTTTTTTTGATTGCATTATTTTACTGTCGCTAAGTACGATACATTAGCAACTCATTCCACATTCTTGACATACACTAAACTAGGGCTGAAGATATATAATACGAAAGTTACTACAAAAAAATAACTAATGCCTATTGAAGCATCTGCCAGATTCGTATACCAAAAGCTTCAAATATTTAACACATTAAAACATCTGATTGACAAAAACCTTGAAAAAGAAGGAATATCTACAAGAAGTAGCTAGTTTAACTGTCAACACCAGGTCAGTAAATAGATAGACTTGCTGAAAGGTCTTCAAAATTCGTACCACACAAGGACACAAAACTACAACAATATTGATACACTACTACAAACATTCACTCCAATGATGAAGATTTTTACTGTTAACTATTTTCGTAATAGCATTTTTGCCGTAATAAAACTCTTAGCTTAGGTACTCAATTATTACACTGATTCCAGAAACGACATAATTTCTTAAATAATCTTTTTTACAATAAAACAAAAAGACATTAGGTATTTTATCAATTGGACCTAATCCAGAGATGTATACAGTCTTTACTAATTTCCCTAAAAAATATAAAGTCGAATTAGATCGTTTCTGCAATTAGCAATTCCAGTAAGTAGTTAGGTGTAGTCATTTCTTATAACAGATCTTTTGAATTTCTTTATTGTTACTTTCTTATACGCAGTATTGTGATGACGAAAATTTTCATCCTCACTTTTGCAGATATCCACGTTTTGTATTTACGAATATAATCTCCCTCTTGAGATGTGATTAGATTTTCAGGAAAATCGTAATTTTGTCAACGACTAAGTCTAAACAAATTTATAAAAAAATCGCACCGGAAAAAACACTTACTCTTATCGACAAGCGATTTTTTGCAAATATGTCGTAAATTATGCATTCTATATATATTTATCAAGAGTACAAAGGTATGCTGGATTTGGAATACTTTTTTGTGTAAGTAAAATTTCAAAATTCGGACCGGAAGTAACACTTTTAGTCTTAGGGAGTAGCACTTTTTTTCAAATATCTTGCAAAGTATGCTCTCTATAGAAATTTATTAAGAGAAGCACTTAGAATAGGATTTTGACTAATTTTTGTATAAAAAGAGTCTTAATATTTGGACTTAAAGTAACACATTTACTTACAGGTTTATTTTTCTAAGAAGATAAAAGTATTTAAAACAATTTAAAACAACTTTGTATAATTTGAAACGCTCATACGTACGTATAAGAAAATCGTGTGGTGGCCAGACCTATTTTGTTTTGCAGTTTTTTTAATGAAACCGGCGAATACGTCATAATAAACATCACTGTGGTGTCATAACAACGTTGACAAATTACATTCCTTGAGCAAGTTGTTGTTTTTAAGTAGTCTATGAGGTTAGGTTATTACAAATGGTCTGAATGTGTCTTAATTCACTATACATTGTCCCAGAATAAGAAGGAGTGCGATAAATATTCCGCTAAGACCAGGAGCACAACTTGTTTCTTACTAAACAATTTGATATATGTAAACAGTTAAGAATGCAGAAATTTGTCAAAAACTTAAATTCATTATATGTTCTAAGTGTAAATTATTTATATTAATAAAATAATGATTGAATAATTGTAGTTTCTTGGATTAATATGTCAAATCTACTCAGAATTAAATGCGATGTTTGATAACACATTCTGGAAATTTCATTATAAAAGCAAAAGGTGTAAATTTATGTTTAAACGTAAACTGTAAATTTATTATGAAAGAATGAAAGTATGTACTTATCTCAAAAATATAACAACAAAAACTATAAATATACAAAAATTTGTTGCAGAAGTTAGTCTGATCCACTTGCGCTAAACAATAATAAATCTCTTTCACTATCACAGTTTCAAACACAAATAATGAATGGCTCAACAATATCATATTGTAACGAAACCAGCAGACATTCGAGCGACAATAAAAAAAAAGGTTGTAAATCATCTCGGCGCGACGTATAAAAACGATATGTAAACAAGTCGTAAAGCCGTGAGTCATCTCCACGCCGTACGGCGTGCATAGCGAAAGGGACTAGAACATTTCTCGTACATGTGGAGAAAAAGCGGGACTGTGCTCGTATGTTCTAGTAATCTTCGCATGTGTATATAAGGCGACTGGGTCACCGATGGATGGATCATTGCGGGATGAGTAATTGCGGAGTAGTTTCGGGAAAGAAAGTCCTTAAGTAGTCTCGAGTGCGAAGAAATAAATATAGTGGTGCGTGTTATATAAATAGAAGTGTTACATAAATTTACGGACATATAAATAGTAGTAGTAAAATAAATAATACCAGTGTTAATTAAATTGTAGTAGTTTAAGTGTGATACGTTAGTTTTATGTTTTTATATTGTTATATAATTTTAAGTATATAAATATACAGACTGTTTTAAATAAATAAATTGCACGAGTTGTTTATTGTGAACCCGAAAACGTTACAATATACAAATCATTCAAGTCCCGGGTTAGGATTTTTTATTTAAATGTATGGTCCATACACTTTTTTTCCATTTATTTAATGTAACATTTATAATTTCTTCAGTCATACGTTCTTATACCGTAGTCGACATATTTTAATTTCTGATACGAAAGTAGAAAGAGGAAAAGAGCGCGACGAAATAAACTAAAGATAAACATAAGCGAAGCTGCCAAGACAGTACACTCGACAAACGGCGTGAGGGTCCCGCGACACTGCGTTGCTCTCCCACTACTGGTAGCAAGCAGGCATCGCTGCATATTATGTCATCTTCTGTATGGGATAGAAGTGTAAACCGAAATTAAAATTTGACGACTACGGTATATGTGATACGTTGAATGAAGTATTTTACGAAGAAATTACCCTCTTTATTTGCGTTCAAAGTATTTCAATTGGATTGAGCTCGCAATATGGCAGTAACCTCCGTAGAGTTTTATTTGCAGCAGCTGCCATATCGCTTATATATGTTTCTTGCTGTTTCCTATGAAGGATACTCCGGGAACAAATCCCTAACATTTATCTGCATGTAATACACTACATATAAGGGAAGATAAATATATATTAAGTGCCTGTATTTTAAGGCTAAAAATATATTATAGCTTTTACCAAGTTCTTTTGTTGCTTTTACAGTTTAGATAGATCCATTTTGCAAAGGGTTTCATCTCAGAAAACCCAGACGTCATTAAGAAATACAAACTGATGTACATTTTCATAGGAGCATAGGGGGCTTACGCAGAGGTGACGACTAACTGCCGGGAGGTAGGACGTAAGGGGTTGGCGCCATATGGGCTAATGTAAATTCCGCCGTTGTAAGATATGCGTTCAAATAAAACAAACAGCAGAAATTTTTGTTTTTCTTATTATGTTTTTGCTTTAAATTGAATACGAAGGTTTCGTCAAGGTTTCGTTGGGAGTACCTTTCTATAATTCAAATTATTTACTCCTACATTTCACTCTCAAAGTTGGCAAAATTTACAACATCATAACACAGGTTCAGAAACTTGATTTTAAAAACTAATTCCCGTTGAACATGCATTGAGCCTTTGTTTTAAATTTCGTTTTGATATTTCGTAAATGAAAGCGGTACTAGTGTTTGAACGAAACCTTCTAAAGTCCAGAATTTACATTAGCGCATATGGCGCCACCCCCTTACGTTCTACCTCACGGCAGTTAGTCGGCACCTCTGCGTAAGCCCCCTTAATTAATACAATTTATGGAAGTTCCATTAATGCTCGTTTAGTTTACTATTTTTATACATGTCATATGCTGTATTTTTAACTATACATTGAGTAAAATCATTAACAGTGTTACAATATAAACAATTAAGGAACGTTGCACTCTGTATTAAAAAATATTAGTGTTAAAACGTTTATAATATAAATAATAAAAAATATTACGTATTCAACTGTTGATAAAGTAATAATAATCCATTATGATAGTGTTCTCTTTCGAAATACACATTAATCAGTCACTGTTGACCTAACCGGTTACGTATTATGTAGTTGTCAAAATTGATCCTTATAAATATCCATTTTATAAATACACTAAAAATGAAACTAGTAAATATGAAAATGAAGCCCTTGTAAATAATTAATCACGTATGACATTTGACAAAATAAAATGCAATATATTGCATCTACGTACAGGTCTGGTAACATAATATATGCACTGAATCCAAATATAATTAGAAATATTAATTAGTTTTATAATTTAATGTTACTTGACCCGAAGTAATTCTTTATGACGTAATTCATCTGTTTTGTTATATAAATTATACATTAACTTTAACACAACATAAATTATATTCCTTTATTACATTTACTACGTCTAAGAAAGCAAAACAAGCAAAAATATCATTTACAGCACAGGTTTATCTAAAGGGAATTTCTATTATAATTTTTAGCTTTACAAATAGTACCGGAAATTTAATGCTGCAGTAATACAAGAGCTGTTCTTTTGGATTATATTCTGTTTTTGTTTTTTGTTTATACCTATTGCATTTAAATATGTATGTAGAGGTACATTTACACACAATTTTGTATTTAACAAGAATTTGTGGTTATTACTGTAAATATGATATATGTAAATAGATAAAGCCTTTAGCGATTTGAGGTATTTGAGGTACTTTAGTATGTATGTAGACACATTTTATTCAATACTCTTTTTTATAGCTATATTAAATGTTTTCTTATAATCGGAATATTTTTTTAAATTTATTCTATCTTTTTTAAATTTATTCTATCTGTTTTCATATACCGGGCGTATCTAATAATGTACATAGCCAAACACTTTTAATAAAAAAATACGATGAGCTCTAGAATTTAAACATACCTTCCTTTATACAGAGTATTCGACAATGACGAGCCAATGCAAATTTTTATTTTTTTAAAATGGATGCATTTTTAAAAAAAATTATGATAGTCCTTTACATACTATAATAACGATTAATAATGAAAGACCTATTATGAGCTCAATTGTAAGAGCAGTTCAGTACGTGAATTTAATGTTTATTTCGACATTGCAACGCCTATTCATTAACGATTATGACTTGTTAATTTATATATACTTATGGTTTGCCATAATTTCCATAGAACAAAATTAATCGAAAACTTTCTTATAATATTTTCTTCTTGCACTTAAGTAATTTTCATTGAATTTTTAAAACTATTGATGTGACAAGATTGATAATTGAGGAATTATGCATAGTTTGAAATATCCCAGTTACAAGGTATTATAGTGTTGTCAAAACGACAAATTTATGTTTATAACTTTAGTTGAAAAGGCAAAACATTCAGTGCAAGTATTCAGATTTACTTATAAGTATGTTCCTAATTTGGAGCATTACAGGAACACAGTCATTATACACCTTAAGTCATAAATCACCTTACGAATTAAAAAAATGCGTGAAAGATGAAAGGCATAACTTATATTTTTAGTTTATTACTGCGTGCGTATAATTTAATATTTAAAATATATAAAACATAAACAGAAATATATTTAAAGTAAAGAATGATAAATAACACTGTAAATATTTAAAAGTATCGCCTTCTTCTTCTGTATACATTTGAAGTCGAGCTTCAAATGACCGATAAACATTTGCTACAATTTCTTGACTGATAGTGTAAACTGTATATGCCTGTAGATTCTGTATGCCAGTAAATAATTTCAAATCATATTTATTAATTCCAATTTTAAATACTTCACTTTTATCATCAAGTAAATGCATGTGCTTGTAATAAAGATTTTCCATTCCAGTTAAAGTTATAAATGTAAATTTGAAGTTTTATCATTTTTTTGACATACAGGTACTGCTATATTTTCAGTGTATTGCTACTTCAAAAATTTTCAAGTTGTCACTTAATGCATCTTAAAATTTTACTGAAAGTTATATATTTGTAAATAGACAATATTATATATACACTACTTTTCTCGACTACGTTATGGTATGGTATGTGTAATGCAAGTCATGCTAACTCATATTTTTAAATTGTCATTCTCGAACACTCAGTATAAATTAAAATATTTTTATATTGTAGAGCTCATGATTATATTATATATATATATTAATTATAATTTTGACACGAAATTTAATAAACAATTGAAAAATGAACTGATATACAGAGTGTTCCATTTAAAAAAATGGACTTTTATACAAAAACTTGTCATGTAATTTTAATCCAGTTTTCTGTACATGCAGTTAGTAACTGTAATAAAATAAAACATGTTTCTATTAGGACCTCTGATTGCAAACAATACTGCAAAAAATTGTGTCCATCTAATACGTCGTTTTCGAGAAATATAACTTTATACAAACATTGAATTTTTCAGAAAAATGGGAATAAGTCAAAAAGTTTAGATTTTAAGCCTTTACTTTTTAACTAAAAATTATACGGGGAATACAAAAACGCAATAATATATTCCATGTTCCATTTAAAAAAGTATAACTATGGTCAGTCACCAAGTTATGGAACACTCTGTATAATATAAAATATTTTTAAAATGTGCTCCTAATGAGCAGCAATCACAAGAAAAAAACCGCTTCGAAATATCTTTACTCATAAAGGCATAATCGGCCTTACTCGCGGAGATAACTCATCCTGTATATACGAATTAAAACTCGTGTACTGACATTAATGTGTAGTTGAATTTATGTTAAAACTCATAGCAAAACAACATTCAATTATTAAAATGTGGGTACATATTATTAATATTGCTTATTTCAATATTTGTAATGTTTCCTCATATTTTAGACCTTCTTTAATTACTCCCACATGAAGGCAATTTTATTTACTTACGTGGTTTAATACCATAACCTATTTCAAACGTTGCACATATTATATTTGTATATGACCATTTAATAAACTTTAATTAAGCTGATGGCTTATAATGGATGGATTTAAGAAGTGAATACGTACTATATAACGAGTGCAGTTCTTACATTTAATACAAATTAATACTGCTAGTCTACATAGTTAGCATGTTAATGGGTGCTGTACGATAATCATAATGAATTTATATTCAATTTAGTGGAAAGGAATTACTATTGGTCAAGATCACGTTTTGATTCTGCTAATCAAGGTAAAGGATATAATGAGCGATTACTATCAGCAGGAAAAATAATTATATATCAATTTTATACAATGATTTTTACTAGAACACTGTACTTAGATACTTTTAAAGGAATGATTGCAAATAAAACTTCCCTTGCAAAGAAAAGATTTTAATTTGATATTTCCGATTTCCTAAACTAGTTAAACTTAGACCTTTATGCGCTCCAAATATAGGAAAATGATGTGGCTTAGTTTCTTAGAGCACTCGTTCAGCAAATCAGAAATGGCACGTTTCGTTTATGGATCTGAAGAAAGCATTTGATTCCGTTCCGCTTCAAAAGCTATGGGTTACTATGGAACAAGCGAGCATAAATAAAAAATCCATAAACGCAGTGAAAGCCCTGTACAAAGACAGTCAAGCCGTCGTAAAAGTGGAAGCCCAAGTCTCATCGCCATTCACACCATCAAAGGGAGTAAAGCAAGGATGCTGCCTGTCCCCCACCCTTTTCAAAATTTACCTGGACGCGGTCTAAAAACATTGGACCAAAAAATGTAGCCCCATGGGAACATGGCTAAATGACAGCCCGATACATACGGTACTATTTGCAGATGACCAAATAGTAGTAGCGGAGGATCAACAGGATATGACATACATGTTGAACAAGCTCATAGAAGAATATACTAAGTGGGGCCTGCAGTTAAACATGGAGAAATCCCAGTACATGGTCATAGGAGGGAAAGGACGGAATATAGAGTTAGACAGCGGAACAATAAAAAATGTAAGCCAGTATGAATACCTGGAGGTCACAATAGACGAGGACGAAAGAGACGACAAGGACATAACGAAGAAAATAGGCAGAGCAAAGAATATGACGAAAGCATTACATCCTACTCTGTAGAACAAGAACCTGACAAAAAAGAAAAAAATAAACACATTTAAAGCAATCATTAAACCAGTTATGACATATGGGTCAGAGATATGGGTGATAGACAAAAGAATGAATCAAAGGTTGCTTTCGGCGGAGATGACATATTGGAGAAGATGCTGCGGAATAACATTATAGGACCATGTCAGAAATGAGAACATCAGAGATAGAATGGGGGTGAAAGAGACTATTATAGATGCTATAAATGGGAGGCAGCTGAGGTGGTATGGACATCTGCGTCGAATGGAGGAAGAAAGATTACCAAGAAGAGTATGGAATTGGAATCAACCTCAAAGGAATAAACGAGGCAGACCAAGAAGGAGATGGATGGAAAATATAAAAGAAGAAATGAGGAAGAGAGGTCTACGGGAGGAAGAGTAGAACGATAGAGATAAATGGCGCTTAGGATGTGAGAAACGGAAATAACTGCAAAAACTGGCTATATATACATATATAAGTTATTATTTATATTAGTCATCTATAATTAGTCTCTTGTCTGTTTGTAACTGGAAGTTTCTTTTGGAGTATTAGTTTTAGCTTTTTGTTAATTAATTTTATTGCATGATTAAAAGAATGTTCTATGAGCATAATGGTTGTGAATATGTCTGTGAGCCGAGTATACTCGTAAAAAGTGCAAATACGAAGATGAGTTCCGACCAACACACGAATTCCACGCGTTTTTCGGATTCTAGCGCTACCGCCAAATCATTTTTCTCCACTCCAAAAGAAGGTATGGTGCTATAAATAGTAAAAGGTAACCGAAATGCATATAATTAACACTGACCTTCCACATGGTTTAGTTTTAGAGTCAATATTTTGCAGTCTTGTGATGGGCTGGCGTATGCTGACCACTTGCAAATCTATCGTCGTATTGATAGTATCTCAAATGTTCTGCGTCTACAATGTCATTTAGATACTCTCTATGAATGGTGTCAGCACACTGATCCGGCACTTAATATCAATAAATGTCAATGTTATAAAGTATTTTAAAAGGATGGAACTCATTGACTTCGATTATAGCACTGAGAGACAGGTATTGACCTGAGCGCAGGAGCTAAAGGATTTGGGAGTGCTATTTTATCGACTTTATACTTCGCCAAATTACTAATGTATGTATGCACTTCTGCATCTGGTACACTTAGTTTCATTCTTAGAAATAGTAGGCATTTTGCTAATGCAGCCACTATTGAACTTGATTTTTCGCCCGTGTGTAGTATGGTAGAATACGTTGCTGTTGTTTGGCATCCAATTTATATCTGCTATAAATTGAAATTGGAGAAGATTTTTAAAGTTCTTGAGTTTTAAGGGCAGTGGAGTTCATCCCTGTAGCAATACTGATCATGCAGTTTTGTTGGGGGAGTATAACTTTGTTCTAGTGGACACACGTCGTGAGATTGCTAATGCCAACTTTTTACATAGTTTAGTGCATATTATTAATATTACTACCGGTAAAATGGGGTGACTTTGTGCCAGCCGGGGCGTGATTGTGCCACTACTTGTTGATCGTGTATATTCGCACCATATCGGCACATCGATTCACCTACCGCCCCGAACTCTTGTTCAAGAATACCGATATTAGAGGCGAATAGAATGAAATGTATGGTTTGTGTATGCAATACCCTCCATTTCTGTTCCGTCAAGTTATTAAGTTGGTGAGATTTTGCAAAATTTTCGTTTTATCGCATACTTTCTCCTGGCTTGCCTAAAGTGTTTTAATAATGACTGTTTCAAAGTTCACACGTAATTAGGTGTTATATAGGTTATCTTTTAAAGAATACGCAGTGGCCGAGTAGTGCAAAATAACCTGGGTGTGTCACCTTGAATAAGATTCCGACAATATAAGGGGGGAATTTGTGCCACTACCTATTTTGAAATTCAGTTTATACGCTTAATTATCTTTATTAGTTACTATTCTATGTGAGAATTGGCTGTTCTTTTGTTTTATTTTGGTTTGTAAGAATATCTAGTTTTTGTTATATTTTATAAATAAAAAAAATTTTTCATTAAACCTTCTATTTGGGGCGAGATTGTACCACAAAAATAACAGAGATAAAACTAATTGGGGTGAAATTGGGCCATGTCACTCATACCATACAGTTTCACTATAATATGCAGCTGGGCCTGGCACATTTTCAGCCTGTAAATAGGCGGCATTGTGCTAAAACGGTAAACAAGTAGCTGGCACAAAGCCACCCCATCCTATGGGGGGAAATTGTGCCAATTGTTATAATTAATTTTAGAAAAACGAATGAAAATTTCTTAGTCTTTTTTACACAATTTAGTAATCAAAGGTTCAAAGTATATCGTTAATTTTTACAAACATTTTTGGTGTCTATAATTGTCCGAAATTCTTTGAAAACCATAAAAAGTGGCATAAAGCCACCCCATTTTACGGTACCGTATTATTATTTATGAAGAAATATTCAATTATCCAAAAATGGTATGTCAGAAATTGATTTTCAGCTTCTCATTTAATACGTGCATTCAATTGAATGCACGTATATCTACAATTGCCTGATTAGTAGTTGTACTACGGAGGGCAACATTACCTTGCGTTGTCGCACTTGGGTAACAGATGTCGCTGAGGAGAATCTCTCATGGCGTTTGGTACGTAAGTTGACAATATCAGGTTTTCTAAGCTTTTGAAGCATTGTGAATAAACATGTTCGTGCACTGATGAGACCAATGTAAGGTCGAAACAGCTGCCTGCACGTTGTTTGTTGGCAATGCCGGCTTAGGGTAGATGTGCATTCATACATTTATTCATATACGAAAAAAAAATTTTTTCGTATATGTATACTGCGTGATTTAATGGCGTGAGAGCGCTTACTCCCCAAGAATTACTGTTACATTGTATAATACGTAAATCTTTTGTAAAGAACACAAAGTTTTGTTTAATCTATGTTAAATACAATTTGTAACTAATAATATGTACAAATTAATAGGTACCTTATTTATATACTATTTAAATTGAATTTAGACATGAAACAAAATCCAAACATATTTTGAGTTAAGTTTTAAAAACACTGATATCTTTGAATAAATACGCCTAGAAATGGATGTAATAAAGACACGGTACATCTACGTGAGCGAATCGTTTAATTGGCTCCTAACTCATTAAAAACAAAGCTGATTAAATAATCGGCGATTTTCTGTAAATTACATGCTGTCTATGCTGTCAATTACGTTGTCCCTTTTGATTAACAAATTATTATCAAACATACCGCGAGAATTACCGGTAAAAGCTTCATCTATCACGCAATAATGTAGTCGTCGTTGTCTATAAAGTGTAAATACATTTCCATTTACTATAGGCAGGTACACGGTAGAAAATGAAAATTAGCTGTATTACTATAATACGTGTTAAATCTTGCCAGCAACTAGCATATCTAAATACTAGACGAACCTAATAATATTCAAAATGTTAAAATCGTTAATCAATTTATTTTCGTTTACACTACCGAAACATTTTTAATGTTATTCATTTTCGATAACAGGTATGGAATTCTGTGATTTGCTAGATCAGCACATTACGTGGGGCTACTGTAATTATTTGAAGGTGGACTGAAAAAATATTCAAAAACAGCTTTAGTAACATTTGACAAATCACACACTAGCTCTAGTGGCCTTATGATAGAGATGCTGGGATATTCGGATAAAATATTGTAATGTTGCGAGAATCATCATCGTTAAATCCAGTGTGGTTTTACCATAGAATTAGTAACTTTTAAAAGTAGTTTTTCTTTTTCTTTTAAGTCTTATAGAGCCTGGTTGCAATTTTCTTGCTCTTTTAATTTTCAAATTATTGTATATATCTTTCAATTTAACGTCGCCACTTCCTCCTGGTTATTTTCCTACCCTAAATGCTAAATTGAGTAAAAAATTAACTTCCCTGGCGGTTCTTTTGCAACTTAACGTATTTTGTCAGTAAAGATCAAATTGTTAAGAAATTTTGCCACCTGTTGGCATAAAATTGATCTTGTCAATTGTGTTATAACCTGCCTTATAGGCAAAATAACGTTTTTCTTGTTATACGAACAGGCCTTGGATTTGAAAAGCTGAGGGTTAGTGATTGACACAGATGGCGACCATTGTTAGGCTTATACGGATGACTAAGTTGTGATCCTCGTCGCTGGGACTGGAGGAACATTGGAGATGGTTTGGAAGTCAGGTCTGGAATGGGAAAAAGTTAACAAACTAGAAGGTAGAATAAAGAAATAGCTGTCCACACAAAATACGCTATAAGTGTTCGAGATGGCCTTGAGGATATACATGTATGTCCTTTAGGCATGCTCGATGTCTAGCCGGCTAGACATGGAGTAGAGATGCCAGAGGAGAAAAGGCCACTATTCACCGAAACAAAATAAACCTAAATACAGCACAGCGCCTATACTTACTGATTTTGAGGACGGCCCTGACAAACGCTTTGCAGGTTCTACACGGAATGCAGTCATATTACTTGAAAGCAATAGATAACTATAAGAGAGCCCAAGAGACGAAAGCAGAAGAGTACATCAAAAGATCAAAGGAGACGCATCTATCATTAATGGAAGCATGTAAAACTGTAGTCGGATCCACCATGATGGAAGAAGACACCAACGATTCGATTAATTTAACTATAAATATTTCCAATTTAACAAATTTTAAGTTTTATAATTTGTGATTCAGTCTTGTATTTATACATATTTGTCAAACAGAACTCAATTGATTTATTTATTTGAAAGCCGTCATTGTACTTGAAAGCAAAAGAAAAATATAAGGGCTACCAACCAAAAGACGGAAGGAGTAGCACCTGCCATTAATGGTACCATGTAAAATCATAGTTAGATTCATAATGATGAAAGAAGACAGCTCCGATTCGATTAATTTAAGTATAAACATTGTCAATTCAGAAAATTCTAAGTTTTACATTTTGTGACTCAGTCTTGTATTTAAACGTATTTGTCAAAGAGGATCCAATTGATTTATTTATTGGAAAGGCATCATTCTACTTCTAAGATAGCTCAAGAGACGATAGTAAAGGAGTACATCAAAAGACCGAAAGAGAAGCATCTGCCATTAATGGAAGCATGTGAAGCCTTAGTTGGATTCACAATGGTGGAAGAAAATACCAACGATTCGATTGATTTAACTATAAACATTGCAATTTAACAAATTTTTAGTTTTACTATTTGTGACTAAGTCTTGTATTTAAACATATTTGTCAAATAGGATACAATTGATTTAATTTTGGAAATTGTGAGTGAATTCAATCAGGTACGAAAACTCTATATATTGTAATTCACTAAGATACTAATGTACTGTAGTTCACTTGATAATCTATCTTGTTATTTTTGACCTTGAACTGGGTTCCCTTGTTAAGCAATGACTCATACTCTTATTAAATATTTTAAAATATACAAATCCAACACATTCTGAAATCTTAAAATATGTGATCCTATCTTCAATACGCGCATTACCAACGATGTGGATGCGTCTGCTTCCGCATAAATAAGCATGCGTAATGAGGTAGATTATTCACAGTGGACGTTAGCTTATGGTCCTTGCATAAATATATTAAATGAGACACACTGACTTATTTTCTAGTATCTGCAACAGGCAAATACAACAATGCAAATTACCGTATCTATTGTTCCTATGCAGTTATCTTAAATTTAGTGCCCGGATAGTGGTATTCCCGCTTTTACAAAGAGAAATACAGAGTAGGTGTGATCGTAAATGCGTATGTGTGGGTTACACAATGGTCTTCAGCGGACAGTTCAATTAGTAGTTACCGCAGTAGTTGGTGATAACTTAATAGCTAAAAATAAAGGAAAGAATGTAAATATATGGTAAGGATATAAGTTGAATGTAGTACATATTGCTATGATATTAGTACAATTATTATAGGGTTGCCACGATCTAGCTCATAAAACAAAATTCTCTCTCTCTCAGGTTCCCTCGGCGAAACTGTACAATGTTCACGTCAGGAATCGTGATCTTAGGAAACAGTATAAAAAAAAAACAACAAATTACTTGAAGACAAAAAAATGAAATAAATAATTAATTATCTTTTCTAAAATCTTTAATAAAAGTGAAAACAGATCAGAAATAATTATTTATTATAAAAAAACAAAAAAAAAAAAACTTTCATTAACAAATACTCAAGAAAAAATCCTACCCACTAAATGACCAGATAGGATAAAAAAAACTTGTACTGACAAACGCGACAAAATTTACCTAATTAATTACTTAAAATAAATCACAAATTTTATACAAAATAATAATTACTTAAAATAAATAAATTAAATACCTATAATTAAAATACATCAAATTGTAGCAAACTGATACAATAAAGAAAATTATCTACTTTAATAGCTTCTCAAATAAATATAAAATATTCTCAAACACGTGCAGGAAACAAAATGACGGATACGAGTCTACTTTTTCAATATTAAAATTTTCTCTTATTATTATTATAAAGAATGCATTCTCTTTCTTAAAAATATATATACTTAACTAGTGTAACAGCAATAACTAATTCACTAACTTGATTAAATCTTGGCTCCGTAAAATAATGAATTTATAACAAATTTTATTCAAACATCAATATCTTTAATTGAACTACACAAGACGGGAGACCAAAATTTAATAATCAATATTCACACGGCAGGACAAGTGAAAGTCCCACATCCCCTACCACGTCTCATAAACTTCGCACATGTATAGGTACTATAATATCAAGTTGAGCGTAAATAATCTTAAACAGAAACCAAAATACAGTGTGTACCAAAACATTTGCTCCACAGAAAAATAAATTTGAAACAAATCAATTTATTTAATTTTACTTATCCATGATATAAAAAAACCATAGCATATCTCCAAAATAACAATTTATTAAATCTGTGCAAAGCAAAGATTTCAGAAATTTTTATTTTCCGCACACAACATCTTACTATCTCTAATGTTTTCTCCAAATACAATATAATGTAAAAATTAAAACCCTTCTCCGCACACAGAATATAATTTTATAGTACCTCACAATCTTCTTAAGGATTGTTCAAATATGGATGAAGCATACTAATGTGATATCGTCCCTTCTTAATGCGTCCATCCATTGAATAGAGCTCATATGTGACGTTATTAAATCTTCTTGTTACAATATACGGACCACAATACGGAAGATCCAATTTAGCACACTTTTGTTGATTTCTTCTGGCAACCCTGTATCTTCTAACAATAACTGTATCTCCAATATTAAACCTAGTTCTTTCTTTGATTTTTTCATTTTCTCGGCGCACATACATCTCCCCTTGCCTTTGTAGTCTTCCTCGAACCAAATTATTTCTCTCTTCTAGATTATGAACAACTTCTCCATGCAAATCCCAGGGCCGACTAGGAGTCGTTCCATTCATCAAAGTCGCTGGACACTCTTCAGTAAGGGTATTAGGCGAATTGTTCATGGAATCTTCTATCTGTTGAACATACTGGACCCAGCCTACATGGTGTTCATGGGTTTTCATCCTCAAAAATTTGATTACCTCTTGAATATACCGCTCACATGGATTGGCACATGGATGGCGTATCGAAGAAAAACATACATTAATATTTTGTTCATTCAAAGCATTTATAAATCTATCATTAGTAAAATAACTAGCATTATCTGCTAAAATTCGTCTCATTTTTCCTTGATTTTGTACGAAATTATTAATACATAAAAGTGCAATCTCAGAATTGTATTTTGTAGTGGGAAACAGCCTAACAAATTTAGTAAAAATATCCACCATAACAAATATATTTCTATACCCATAATCTCCTGGTATTAAATTTCCTAAGAAATCAATCGCTACTAAATCCAATTTATTATTCACTATTATACTTTTTATATCATGTTGCAATGTGCGATTTTTATGCTTTCCAAAATAACATTCATTACAATTCCTTTTCAAAAGCATCTATTCTTTCTTTAGACCAAATAAATTTTTCATTCTTTCTTAATAATTCATACAATGGTGCACATAATTTTGCCAAATACGGAACAAATCTTTTATAATAACCCACAATACCAAGAAAACCTCTCAACATTTTCACATTCTTAGGTCTAGGATAATTTTTTATAACCTCCAGCCTAGAATCATCCACACTGACATATTTTAAGCTTAAATTATATCCAAGGAATTTAATTTCCTTTTTAAAAAACTCACATTTCTTAATATTAATTTTTAAACCATTATTTGCTAATACCTCTATAACCTTCCTTAAATGTTCCATGTGTTCTTCAATTGTCTTGCTAAATATTAAAATATCATCTATATAATGGGATACAAACGATTCATAAGGTTCTAAAATTTGTTGCATTGCTCTAATTAAAGCAGCAGACGAGCTACTTAGTCCATATGGTACCACTTTAAATTGGTATACAGCTCCATCTACCATAAAACCACAATATTTTCTACTTTTTCTTTCTAAAGGCACCAACCAAAAAGAACTTTTTAGATCCAACTTAGTATAAATCCTAGCGTCGTTGCACTTAGATAATAACGTTTCCACAGTTACAGGAGTCTCAAATTGCATCTTGGTACGCTCATTCAACCTTCTGGCGTCCAAACATAAGCGAATATCTCCACACTTCTTTTGAACCACCACCAGCGGATTGACATACCTGGTGACACCTCTCTCAATAACACCATCTCGCAACATCTTTCTTACTTCTTCTCTCACCTTCTCTTGCATATTTTTGGGAATTGGATAATTTTTAATTTTAAATGGTCTCGACTCATCTACTTCTAATGAATGTACATAATTTTTAGCAATACAGGGAAATTTATCTACTAAGGAAATATTCTTCTTTATCATATCTTCGACATTTTCTTTATATTTTTCTTCAACATTAATTTCAAGTAAATCTACATCTTCAGGCACCTCGATACACATATTATTGGACTCTATTTCTTTAACCTCTTCAACCTCTTCATAATTTTCACCATTTATACTATTTATACCTTCTTTTACTTCATATACCATTTCCATATTATTTATAATCTTTTCATTTTCTTCATCTACTTCATCTTGCTGAAACCAAGAAACTACTTGATTCTCCACCACCATACATTTTTTCTCAATGTCTATTACTGCCTTTATTTTCTCTAACAGGTCCATTCCAATAATACCATCTCTTTGTAAACCTTTTACTGACATAAATTCTCCCAAAAACTTATTCTCTTCTACCATAAATTCAACTACATAAATTTTATTTACCATTGCTATTATCTTTTTCGTCGCAGACACAATTGTAATTTTTCTTGTAGGTATATATTTACCTGCATTCATACTTTCTAATTTTTTTATTATTTGATCATCCAAGATTGAAATTTCACTCCCCGTATCAACTAAACAATTTACTTTCACTCCTCCCATAGTAACTTTTATATGTGGCAACATCTTATTATCTAAACTATCTGAATCATTATCCATCATTGCATTCATACTAATTATCTCTTTGGTTGGCCCATCTAAAAATCCTGACACTTTGCCTTTTCCTCTCTCTCTACATTTTCTCTACTATTTTCTTTTTTAGTACCATTATATGAAAAATTTTTATTTACTCTTTCATTCTGTATATAATTACGATTTCTATTTTCCTCTCTTAATTGACATGCTCTATCATTCTCTCTATTCCAATTTACATTTCTATTTTCTACCTGTGGTCTCACAAATCTATTTGTCATGTTATTATTGTGTGAATTTCTTTCTCTATCATTAAAATTTCTTTGCTCTCTATATCTTATACCATTTCTATCATATTTTAACATATTAAAACTTTGAAATCTATTTCCATACTCAGCATCATCTAATCTCCTCAATAATTCTATAAATTGACTAATGGTCTTTATATTTTGTATGGCCACTGCCTGACTTACTTCAAAATCAAAATGACATGCTAATTGTGTAACCAAATCAATTTCTAGCATAGCAGGAGTTAAATATTTCAAAATTGAATATTTTTTTATTATATATGTCTCACGATTATCTGAACCTCCTTTCTTAAAATTACCAAATAATAAATCTTTTCTCACCCTCATTTGTGCCATCTGTCCCCAATACTGCTGTGTGAATCTCTTTTCAAAATCCTCGAACGTCATCACCTCGTCAGAAATCATGTCCCACCAGATAAGAGCATCGTCCTTCAAACAATTTCTCACCATCTGCAGCTTTCTACCATCTCCTGGAACATTCTCCAAACACGCCTTCAAATTCTTCAGAAAACCCATCGGATTTATTGATGTTGATCCATAAAACTTAGGCAAAGCATCATCTGCTACTGGCATCGGAATATATTTTATTATTTCACCATTTCTACGAATTTGTTCATTTTTTATTGCTGTTATCTTCTCTTCCACCTTTTCCATTTCTTTTCCATTTAATACATCTCTCTGTAGCACTTTTATGCATTTATCTTCAATAATATTCATTCTTTCTAACATTTCTTCTTTCATTACATCAACTTTAATTTTTAATTCTTCAATATCTTGTTTATTTTTTTCTATTTTCTTTATTTGTCCATCCACCTGTCCAAACTTTGCCATAATTACCTCAAAACTTCTTTGCATCCTTTCTTCCATCTTGTCCATTCTTTCTCCCATTTTCAATATCATTTCCATCAACATTTTATTTTCTCCTTCTTCTTTTTTCTTTAAGATAGACTCCATACCCTGACTCTGCTCCTGCGACTCATCACTCTCATACCCTGCTGGTTGTCTCCATTCCATTTTCTTTTCTCCCTCCATTTTGTTTAACACATCCATATTTTGTTGAGCGCCTTGTAAATTTCCACTTCCTTCCATTTTCAAACCACGTTGTTTCAGCCAAAATAATTGCTTTTCTATCACACGTTGATTGCCGCCAAAATAATTGCTTTTCCGTCCCACGTTGGTTCAGCCAATTTAATTGCTTTTCTGCCCCACGTTGGTTCAGCCAATTTAATTGTGCTATGATATTAGTACAATTATTATAGGGTTGCCACGATCTAGCTCATAAAACAAAATTCTCTCTCTCTCAGGTTCCCTCGGCGAAACTGTACAATGTTCACGTCAGGAATCGTGATCTTAGGAAACAGTATAAAAAAAAAACAACAAATTACTTGAAGACAAAAAAATGAAATAAATAATTAATTATCTTTTCTAAAATCTTTAATAAAAGTGAAAACAGATCAGAAATAATTATTTATTATAAAAAAACAAAAAAAAAAAAACTTTCATTAACAAATACTCAAGAAAAAATCCTACCCACTAAATGACCAGATAGGATAAAAAAAACTTGTACTGACAAACGCGACAAAATTTACCTAATTAATTACTTAAAATAAATCACAAATTTTATACAAAATAATAATTACTTAAAATAAATAAATTAAATACCTATAATTAAAATACATCAAATTGTAGCAAACTGATACAATAAAGAAAATTATCTACTTTAATAGCTTCTCAAATAAATATAAAATATTCTCAAACACGTGCAGGAAACAAAATGACGGATACGAGTCTACTTTTTCAATATTAAAATTTTCTCTTATTATTATTATAAAGAATGCATTCTCTTTCTTAAAAATATATATACTTAACTAGTGTAACAGCAATAACTAATTCACTAACTTGATTAAATCTTGGCTCCGTAAAATAATGAATTTATAACAAATTTTATTCAAACATCAATATCTTTAATTGAACTACACAAGACGGGAGACCAAAATTTAATAATCAATATTCACACGGCAGGACAAGTGAAAGTCCCACATCCCCTACCACGTCTCATAAACTTCGCACATGTATAGGTACTATAATATCAAGTTGAGCGTAAATAATCTTAAACAGAAACCAAAATACAGTGTGTACCAAAACATTTGCTCCACAGAAAAATAAATTTGAAACAAATCAATTTATTTAATTTTACTTATCCATGATATAAAAAAACCATAGCAATATGTAGATAACTTTACGTTTGTAGTCGTTTTAGTAGCCCTAAAAAATTAAAGTATTTAAAAATTTGTTTTTGCTCTTTGAATTTAGTATCAGAACAATTTAGAAATCGTAGTAGGAAAATTTGATTCAACATACAAATGTTTATTATGATTTAATTAGACTAAAGTAATATAAAAGTTCATGTTATAAATTTATGCCTCTTATAGCCAAGAGCTTAACTATTAAGTCATTGTTATATTTCGTGTGATTGCATTTTTAAAATGTAATCTTAGTTAGGCAACAACTGATTAATAGGAGATATTGGGGAATTCTTATGTTTTAAATAATAATTATAATCATTCTGACATTAGTACAGCTGTGAGCAGAACTGGTGGTGCTACTAGACGAGCACTGATGACGAGTACAAAAATGAACAAGAAAAGGGAACGTAGTTCTAATTTTACAGAGTACATGAGAAAGTTTTAATGGTATTTGGTATATAAGACAAAAATATAAAATAATTATCGTCAAGAGAAGAAGAAAGCATGGGAAAAAATCTCACCTAATTTAATACTATCATTACAAATTGTAATAGATCATAGAGTAGTGATTAAAAAGATTGTACGAGAATCAAAAGAAAAATATTAGAAAAATTGTTGTTGATGAAATGAAGGATATAATATCATACAGGAGAAGGTACACCAAGCAAGAGGTGAAACTTTTTCTTTGTATAGTCGAATTTTTTTAAAAAATATATGATCATCTTATGACATATAATAATTCCTACGGACAAGTATTTTTCTGGCTAACCATAATCATTAACTTAATTTACATCTTAAATCATCTTCAAAAAAGCCTACATCACTAACATCCATTTTATGCGAAATTGTGTATTAATTGAATACTCATATCTAAAGGGCGGAATATATGAACGTCAATTCAGTTAAAATATGCGCATATATATGCATCGTTTTTCTCTGAAATATGCAACAATATGCATTTATTTGTCAAAATATGCAATTATATGCCTTGAATATAACATGGAAAAATGGAAATAAAGAAACGCCGACTCTTACAAAAATTATTTATTTTAAGTAAAATTAAAAGAAAAACATAATAGGTACAATTTTCAACCTGAAATAGTATAAAATGCATTTATAACGATATATTTTTCTAAATTTTCCAATAAAAATGTTTGCCTTCTGTCTGTAAAAATATGTTTGTACAAAGAAAAAGTTCTTTCAACATCTACCGATGTGATCTGGCAATATTTTAATTTGGGTAGTAAGTTATAAGGCCAAGGTATTACTTCGTTGGATGGTTTACTATCAAAAATATTTTTGACTTCCATTAAATACTTAAAGCCTTCATTCTTTCCCACAATAACTTCGAGTTTCCTTCTTACTTGATTTCCTACATCACCGGGAACTTTTTTGCATTTGTCGGAAAAAGTTTCAACAATATTAATTGATTCTCTTAAACTTATATTCCTACTTTCTAACGAAGTTATTATATCTGGTACAAAACTAAAATTAACCTTAATAAAAACAAGTTCCTTAGCTAAATTTACATTTTTGAATAATGCTTGACTTTGCACTACACACTGCGAATTGTCTTCTAAATCTAAAACTATGTCTTTAATGGCTTCAAAATGGTCTGCGTAGAATATCGCGGCCTTAATCCATGTTCCCCATCGAGTAATTACGGGCTCTGGAGGTAAACAAACTCCTGGCAATTTCTCTCTATAGATCTGCACTCTTAGAGGTGCTTTCAAAAGCACTTTCTTTACATTTGAAATTAATTTGTTCACCAAGGGATATGCTGTTCTAATAATTTCTGCAACTCTGTTTATCCCGTGTAAAAGACAAGTGACATGTACCATATTGGGATAAAATATTTTTAAGTTTTGGCCTACTTTAACCATATACGGCGTTGCGTCAGACAAAAACACTAAAAACTTCTCTACTGGAACTTGATTTGGTAAAAAAAAATTTGATAGAGACTGCTGAATAAATCGAGTTACGGTCTCATTATTTGTTTTGTCTAACTGTTTAGAAGATATTAAATATGGTTTCCCTGGCTCATTTTCTTGAAGCCCTCCAATCATAAGATGTGCGATATATCGACCACATGAGTCTGTGCTTTCATCAACAATAATATAAAAATGTTCATCGCCCAGTGTAACTTTAATTTCTCCCATTACGGTTTCGTATACTGTTTGCACATTCTTTTTTCTAAGTGTGGATTCGTCAGGGATGTTTTGATTACAATATTTTTGCAAAAAATCTCTGAATTGTGTATTTTGCAGTTTCTTCAAAGGTATATTTGCTGCGACTAAAGCTTTGCATAAGTCTTGATGAAACACCTCCTTTTCACTCTTTGGTTTGACATTTTGAAATGCGGTTTGCACACACTGCTGAACAGGCACTGATTTATTTTTCTGCAACTTAGCTTTATGCATAGCTGTTTTCAAGTGTTGATCAATTTGGAACTTCCTTTCACAAACAATGATTTTGGCACAAACTTTGCAAAACACTTTATCCCCACTAAACTCCAACTCAGGAAAATTTTTAATCCACGAAGCGGCTTTCGGCATTTTAGGCGTTTGAAATAAAATATTTTCGAAATCACTCTTTTCACACTGGAATCTATCGACAAACTAAACTACACAATATAAATATAAAAGAATAGACCACATCTGCTCTCCATTAGGCAAGCTGATTACTTGGAAATTCCTAAACACCCAATAAATGCCGGCAATAAACCATATAATAATAAAAACTATACAATATAAATATAAAAGAATAGACCACATCTGCTCTCCATTAGGCAAGCTGATTACTTGGAAATTCCTAAACAGGGTCGCACTTAATCTTTTCATAAAACGAAAAACATAAAAATATGCACACAAATTTTATTTTTGCCGAAATATGCAATTTTTTGTGAAATTTGTTAAAATATGCAAAATATGCAAATATATGCACTTTGCATATATTCCGCCCTTTACTCATATCAATATCTCGGCAAAATTCGTTTCACATTTGACAAAGAAAATAATTACGCGACTTTTTATTTTCGGATATTCATAGATAAACTAACTAGAGTTAAAGATTCCCTAAGATGAGATTAAAACTAAAGTTAAGCCGTCAAATATTGCGGTGCAAACGATCATTAATGTCTTAACGAATAACTCTGATCCAAGTCATGGCAAAGAAAGCGACAATTATTTTATTTCTTCAGTATCTTAAAATATCTATTTTAGCCAATACATACAAGGCGTATTTGAAAAGTAATAACTCTTTGGTAATATTTAAATGTTGACAGCTGGTGACATAAGCAACCAAAATCAGTTTAAAGTAAGCTTACAGAGCTTTTGGTATTGAAGTGATACTACTCGTTGTTTCAATTACACAAATATTTGTGTTTGCCTCCATTTCATAGTGCAGTGGTGGCCAACACCGATAAATTAAAATAATTTTTGTATTTTATTTTCAATCAATTTCATGATCCAGAAGAATTTTCTTGAAATTACTTATTACTTATTTATTAATTGACATTATCTTATTCAGTTAACAATAAAAAAATACACAGTATGGTTGAGACAGGTCCTAGTAAACGACCACGTTCTTATTACACATTTTCTAAATAGACTGGGACGAAGAATATTGTTTTGTGGGAGTAAAAGGAAATAGTGTATGTCTTCTGTTCTATCGTACCGTAACTACTAAAAATATAATATTGAAAGACATTTTAAATTACAACATGAGAAATTCGTAAAAAGTTATGCCTCATAGTGGTATTCAAACTGAGAAAATAAATAGTTTAAAGAAGGGATTGTTAAGTCAACAATTATTGTTCAAAAAATTAACAGATGAATCAAAAAATGTAACAATAGCATCGTTAAAAGTAGCACATTCTTTTGCGAGGAACAATAGATCATATTCAACTGGGTAATTATTCAAACAAGCTTTACTTATTCGTGCCGATTCTCTCTTTGATACTTTTTCTAATAAACAACAAATAATGAGGGCAATAAACGATTTACAGTTGTCATGCAATACAATACAAAGAATAACTTCAGTAATATCTACCTATATTAAAGATCAACTTGAAGCTGATATGAATAGGTGCTCTTGGTGCTCATTTGAAATGAACGAATTTTTGGATGTAACGGGGATATCTCAATTAATAGTAATGACAAGAATGGTTTTCGAAGACTACTCTGTAAAAGCAAAACTTCTGTGCCTTTTGAAGGAAAGACGCGAGGAGAAGTTATTTATCAAGCTTTTAAACAACAACTTCTCTTACATTATCTTCAATTTTTTTGCTTACGATCACATCAGACAGCTCTGTGTACTAAAGATCTTTTATTTTGCCACGTTTTGAACCTCATAGCAAAAATTATAAATTGTGTAAAAGCTGCTCCATTACAGCAAAGGCTTTTTAAAAAGCTATTGGAAGATGATGATGATGCGTTCCTGGATTTAATAACTTATACAGAAGTGAGGTGGTTTAACATATGCAAAATATTAGACCACTTTCTTAATTTGATTACTGAAATAAGAGAATTTCTTGAGCAAAACGGGAAAATTTATAACGAACTTGAAGATCCTAATTGTCTAGGTGACTTAGCCTTTTAAGCTGATATTTGTCAGAAATTAAGTCAGTTAAATCTTGAACTATAAGGTAAACATAAAATCTAGTAGATATGGTACGTGCTATTAAATCAATTAAAGGTAAATCAGCCCTTTGGAGTTCGCACTTTCAAAAAAATTCTTTGACGCATTTTCCACACATGACGAAAATTTTTCTAGAAAATCATTTAGATTCTCGAACGTATGTTGATTATCTAACAAAATTAGATAATGAGTTTAATGAAAGATGCAATCAATTTGACGACTTGGAGTCGATTTTATTTTGCTTTCAAAATCCTTTGATTAATATTGACATTACTACTTTAAGTGCAAAAATAAATGGATTTGAAAATTAATGATTGGAAATTGTAGAATTACAAAATGACGTCGCCTTAAAAGTTATTAACATGGACACGGAATTTTGGAAATTAGTTGAAGCACATAAACATCCAATATCAACAAAATGTGCACTGAGCTAAAATCTTTAGGATCAATTTACTTCAGTGAAGCCACATTTTCTTCAATGCAATTTATCAAAAATAAGTTTGGATCACGTCATACGGGCGAAAATTTGAGTAACCGTTTAAGAGTAGCAGTATCAAACTACTGCCCTGATTTTGAAAAATTATGTCAAGAAATACAGTCTCAACGTTCTCATTAACGAATACTAATTTTTCATGTACTATATAATAAATGTCGTTCAATAAAATTGTTATTACAAAGTTTTATTATTGCTTCCAAAAAGGTTGACCACCCCTGCCATGTAGAATATAGTTTATGATGATCACCTTAAATTTAAATATAAATTTACTATAGCATGATTATCTTATTAAGGTGTGGTTATACAAGATATATCATATTACAAATAGCGAAATGGGCTTTATATACCGTAGTCGACATATTTTAATTTCTGATACGAAAGTAGAAAGAGAAAAAGAGCGCGACGAAATAAACTAAAGATAAACATAAGCGAGGCTGCCAAGACAGTACACTCGCGTGAGGGTCCCCCGACATCGACACTGCGTTGCTCTCCCACCACTGTTAGCAAGCAGGCATCGCTGCATATTATAAGGTCATCTTCTGCATGCGATAGAAGTGTAAACCGAAATTAAAATTTGACGACTACGGTATGTATGTGTCTGATAGATTTGTAAAAACTAACAACGTAGAGGCTTGCCTAAATAAGTCTATTACGAATACAATTAAATATGAATACGTTCAAATTTTTTAGACGAACACCAGTATGTAAGATTATCTACATGAAAAGCATGTAAAAGTACTTTCGTAAGTAAAAAAAAAGTAAAAAATTCTTACCTCGTCAGAGATGCGATAGGCACCTGAAATTATAAATAACCAGTTAAAATATGTACATGTAATATTACTGTAATAAGTTTCAGTTATATGTACCGAAAATTCTGTTTAAATTGATGAATATCTTCCTTGCTTATTGTTGAATAACGTTCATCATAATACCCTGACTTCACGAAATATCATAAATATTATAAATATAACGCATACGTCACAAATGTTGTTCTTGGAAGCTGAAGTGGTAGAACCTGCATGTTATCTCTTATCAAGTAGTATATAGGAGAGTAAATATAAACTTATGTGTGATGTGAAACAGTTTTGCATTCAGTTATTACTCAAAGAAAGGAATGGTATTAAACTCAAGATTTAATCACATTTGGTCAAAAGATGGATGGCTTTGATTAATGATATTTCAGTTGGAGCTAACTTATTTGCAGAACTTACTTATTTATTTTGTTATATACTATTTATTCATTTATTTTGCTATATTCACTAATATAAATGACTATTTGTTTAATAATAGTTATAAGTCCAATAGTAAACTAACGCAAATAAAACCTCAGCATGCTAATATACAAATAGTAGTGTTTAATTTATATTTACTAGTACATTATTAGAAAATATTTTTAAACCTAGTGTAAAACAATATAATTTAATAATTCGACCTCATGCTAACGAATCTGCTAACTGCGTTCAATAAAAAATTTGCACAAAACATTTCCGTCCGATCTAGCAAAGCCTTATATAAGTTCAGGATAAACTCTGTTCACTTTAAAAATCAGACGCATTAGTGACTTCCTATCCGTTAGTACACTTACTAGGTATTGGTATTAAACTGTTTGAAAATATTGAAATATAAACTATGATTACTGTTATTGATAATTAACATATGTATTTCAGTTTAGACTTAATGCCAATGGTAAAATATAAATAATTTTTTCTACATATAAACGAGGAACTATACGATGTCTTGATTACAGTCATGTTATTAAAATTGCCACAAGATCTGAATGACAAATCCTACAGATATTGATGGTGAAACGCATATTGCAGATATGTGATCTGCAAAATAGCATTCCTAAATTTCAAACTTTGCACGGAAAGAAAGGCTTTGTTTGGTCAGTTGCATATTTGTCAAATGAAACATATGTGCAATCAACTATTTGCTAAAACCAAGAAAAACATCAGAGTTTCATGTTTAATTTCTTGCTTCAAGCATTTAAAACGTTTACGGAAACAAAGGGTTTGTTGACACAAAGAAATATGCTTAGTTAAGAGGTTTTTTCTGAATCAAGCAAAATCTTATTTGATTTTAACGTTTCAAATGGTTGAAGCAGTTTTCTTGGTTGCGGTTAGCAAATACTTGTTTGCACATACCTACATATATGTTTCATTCGGCAAATATGCAATAGACGCTACAAAGTCTTTGTTTCCGTATAGTTACACTGGAAATTTATTCTACAAACTATTAGCTGACAATGAATGCATTCTATTGTTTTTTAATATCGTTGGCATTATTTTCTAGTTATATACATGCAATCGCTAGCGCACATTATTTGAAGAGCATATGCATACTCTAAGTACCAATAATACTAATCTAAAATGCCATCTAGATATAGTAGTTTCAATAACAATGTGTTCCTATTCAATAACAAAAATAGGAACACAAACTGCGATTTGTAGCTACTATCAGAAGATCTTCAATTTATTGGGGATAAGAACCTAGCTTTTCTCGCATTCCAGAAAATATTACAAATTAAAAAATATATTTGCTACTAATAATTAAATGTTTATATTTTATATTACTTATTTTTATTTATATTTCATATAAAACGTTAAAATTATTAAGAAAATTAATTGGAGACTGTGGCTTGCTACTAAACAAAATACACTAATAAATATTATACAACAAGTGAATTAAACCACTCTTTATTTGCGAGAAGAATGTTTATTAATTCTTCGAGCAAATAATAGGTGTAATTCACGTGTTTTATACATTTTTTTATTCAATTTTGACAAAATTTATCAAAAAAAAATTCAAATTACATTGATCGGTTTAGACAAATCATGTAGGTTGCGAAGCAAATTTCCGTGACGAGTTGTGTATTTTTTGCGTTAATTGTCACATTTAAGCAGTTAAAGTAAAAATATATAAAAAATGGACAGAATTGGCGATAATGAAGAGAAAAACCAGGCTTTCGTGCCTGAGTTGGTTCGTATGGAAGCTTTAGAAGCTCTGAATGAAGTGGTTCCTGCTAAATCAAAAAAATTGTATGAAAAAGAGTATGAGAATTTTTGTGAGTGGAGGAAGCGAGAGGATGCAAGGGGAGTAGACGAAACAATATTTTTGGCTTATATTTCTGAACGATCCAAAATTGCGAAATCTTCGTCATTGTGGGCGTATTACTCCCAACTGAAGCAAATGTTATCTGTGAAAGAAAATATTGACATTAGCAGGTATTTGAGGTTGACGTTATTTATGAGTTTTGAACTATTAGATAATTGTTGTAGATTTCATCAGGTATCTGCTTTCCTAAAACAACAATCTGTAAGGCACAGACCAAAGAAATCTATGGTGTTCACATCGAAAGACATGGAAAGGTTCTTGGATATTGCTTTAGATGATGAATATTTGCTTCATAAAGTGGTTCTAATTGTTGGAGTGTTTGGAGGTTGTAGAGTTTGTGAATTGGTTGCCATGTCAGTTGATGATGTTGATGACAGAGGCAACGTAATTGTGGTCAATATTCCTGACACGAAGGCTTATAAGCCCAGAACATTTACTATCATTAACGGAAGTAACTTTGTTTATGTTATTGATGCTTTTCGGAAGTATAGAAAATTACAACCTGACAGTATTTTACACAAACGGTTGTTCATTAATTACCGAAACAATAAATGTACAGTACAACCTGTAGGAATAAATACTATTTCAAAATTTCCGGAAAAAATTGCACGATTTATTGGTCTCCGAAATCCTGAAGAATATACGGGTCACAGTTTTAGACGTTCGAGTGTAACTTTACTGGCAGACTCTGGGGAAGATTTAGCAGTTGTAAAGAGACACGGTGGTTGGCATTCAAATAGTGTTGTAGAGGGATACATAGAAGTTTCTCTTAATAATAAAATTGATATTTCAAGGAAAATCATAAACCATTCTTCAACAAACATTCAGGAGGCATTTATTTCAAGTTCGGAAGCATGTATTTCCGCATCAAAATCAGTCTCAAATCAAAACATGAATTTGCCTATTAATGGTACATATGGTGTGCAATTTAATGGTCTCAATAATTGTAACATTTATTTTAATAAATAAAAACTGTTTTTTATTGTTCTTCATTAAATGTTTTCTTATTGTATTGGTAAAACAAATTTTAAAACAACACTTTTAATCCACTCGTAGATAATAGACTACTTATAAGGGTTACTATGGGGTTAATAATGTCACTTTATAATGTCAAAATTTGAATAAAAAGATTAAAATTATTATTAGCAACCAATATCTTAAGGACACATATAAATCAATCTTAGATATCAACCTTGATGTTGACACTACATTGAAAACTAACAACAAAATATCAAATAATAGTACAAGTGTCATTTGTAGTTTCAGCCAGAAGACAACAACCAACATCACCACGCGCATAGAATGCTGGCCTACGAGGCTGTTTCAGAAATACCCAACCTGACAAATAGATAGCTGTTGCTGTTTGAAATAAATTATTATGATAAAAAGTACCAACCCTATAAACCTTAACTTTGGGATTTGAAGACGCTGCGGTGTTTAGTGTTTGTTTGGCAGCCATCAGTAGTGAACGGTATCAGTGAATTTGTAAACATGTAAAAAACTGGTCATCGTTATGTCATACAATACTTTCATTTGAAAAGTCTCACTTCAACCAATATTAAAACCGAGCGAGATTCTACTTTGGGGGAGTCTGCTCCTTCGTTTGCAACAGTAAAATATTGGGTTGCAGAGCTTAACCGAGGCTGTCCCAACTACTAAAACGAACATCACAGAGGCCGACCAAATGAGATGACCACGCCAAAAATGGTGTAGAAAATTCCCAAAATGGTATTGGATGACCATCGAATGGAAATGTACCAGCTAACGGACCTGGTAGGCATTTCAAAAACGGCAGAACATCGCAAACTGACTGAACATTTGAACATGAGAAAGCTGTGCGCAAGATGGGTGACGCGTTTGCTCACAACAGAACATTAACAGCGTCGTGAGAATGTTTCAGGTGAGTGTTTCGAGTGTTTGGCGATGTTTCATAGCAGTAAGGCCCAGTTTTTGTGTTGATTCATAACCATATATAAAACACGGGTCCATCATTTCACACCTAAGACGAAGGAACAATCAAAACAATGGACTGGAAGGGAAAAATCGGCAACAAATAAGAAAGTTTCATCTGGTTATGGCGTCAGCTTTTGGGATTCGCGGGCTAATCTGCACTGATTATCTTCAAAAGGGAAATACAAACAACGGCAAGTATTATCCGAACTAATTGCTGCGTTTAAGTGATGATATTCAGAAAAAAAACGGTGTCGTTTCATCAAGACAATGCACTAGTTCACACATGTCATCGACCGTCCACAGACAACCAATTGGTATATTATTCAGGTCGTTTATTTGTTTGTTCCTCTTTTATTTGAAAATAAACGAAGACACATTTATTTAAAACCGATGTGAACCCACGCAGGGATATTATAGTTATGTATATTTTATATTCTGTTAAAAGATTGCAATAGTTACATAATAAAGATGTTAGTATTATTATTATAAACTCGTTTATTGAAAACGCATGTCATTTTTCTTTTATTTGCATGTAATCTTAATAGCGTCCAAGTTTTCCTATCATCCAGGCATCGGACTCATTTCCTGTTATTTCTTCCTAATTTCTTTCAGTTTAGAGACGTTAAAATATATAGTTACGTGATAAAATGTATGAAACAGTAATAAACATGCCAGACATACGAAGGTAAATAACAAATCATTGTGATAATGGCCTTTGGATTTGTTCATTATGCCCGGAATGCGTTACGCGTTATTGTAACGTAACTAATACGGACGCTTTTCCATGTGAAATAACATGCATTAGATTCTCTCCGCGCTTACTTTTAACAGACACGTATGTTAACAGGGAATAATATCTCTCGTGAATTTGAGCATGCAGTCAGATGGCGATTACTGGATGCTTTACAGGAATTACTTTTAGTACGGCGAGTAGAATTACATGCTTAAACAAAATGGTCAATTACGTTAAATCGTTCGAACTGTAATTGCTATTAAAATTTATGGTATCCTGAGTGATTGCAATGATTACATAAATTAGTTTATTTTTTAGAGAATTGTAAGCTAAATTCCAAATGAATGGCATTATAAAAAATATGGCGATTGCTAGTGTAATGTGTGCTTTATATGTATACTGTTTCATAAAGCCATATGAAATAAAAAGTAATTTCTCGTGATTAATGTATACCAGATTTAGCATTAATCAGTGGCCTTAAATATGTTACAATTCATTTTATAAACATGAACTAATAAACGTAGAGTTGGCGTCGCTTTACTTTTTCATTTATTCTCATGACAAGATTATCAGCGTCGTTGTGTGTTACTGCTGTAGACGTTGAAACAGTGAGCTTTTTTCAAGTGTGTAGAATCAAATGAAATAAATTAAAAAGAGAATTAAATGTAAAATGAGACTTTACAAATCTTAAGTATTTACATGCATATAATTCTAAAGTATCAACGCAAACTGATAATTTGAAAGCGGTGAAATACTGCATATGTACATGTCCGTTAAGTGTAGTTTACAGGCTGATATATTTGGAGAGGGAATGGTCATTTGCAGCTTTATCAAGGGACCTTATTTTACAAAATCGAATATTAAGGGTTATTTTTATTCTGGCATACAACACAATTTGCAAAGCCATTTTCAAGGAAAATAAAATATTAACTGTGTTTGATTTATATAGTTTAGAATTTTGTGTTTGCTTTTCAAATTTAAACACAAATTTATTAACATTAAATAGAATATCCATGGCACTAGACAAGTAAATAATCTTTTGCTACTAAATATATAAAATAAAATTTTTTGCAAAAAAAGTGTTCAGCACCTGGAATATAGGTTTTTCAGTTCACTACCGAAAGTTATAAAAAATGCTTTTTCAAATATACAGTTTAAAAGGAGCCTTAAGGAATTATTATTAAAGAGAAGTTGTTATTAACTGAGTGGCTACTGTATGTATAAATATTAATGTGTGTGTGACTACGATAGCGGTCAAACGTCTAAAGCTATTATCTCCAAATTTTATATTTACGAGTATAATCTCCGTCTTGAGATCAGTAAAGTCGGTAGACCTGAAGTAGTAGTTTGCTTGAAAAGTGAAAACAGTGAAAAAATAGAGTTTTCCCAAGATATCGTCAACTACAAGTTTAAACAAATTTGCGAATTTGAGAAAAAAATTTTTAAAAGTTTTTCGAAATTCGTACCGGAAGTATATGTCTCTTACGGAAAACTAGTTTCTTTCGAATATCTCGCAATTCATGCCTCTTAGGCATGAATTGCGAGATATTGCAGTATAAAAGTATTTCAAGATTGATTTTCAATACTTTTTGTAAATATGTATATTTTCTTTAAATTTAGACCGAAGTAACACTTTTACTCTTATCCAATAGCTTTTTTTTTACAAATATTTCGGAAAGTTTGCAGTAGAAGTACGTACTTAGAATAAGACTTTAAATATTTTTGTATAGAAAGATTCCGAAAATTCGGATCTGAAGTAACACATTTGATCACATGTTTTTTTTTTTAAAGAAGATAAAAGTATTTAAAGCTTAATTTAGAACAACTTTTGTATAAATTGAAACGCACATACATATAAGAAAGTCGTGTGGTGAATATACCTCATTTTTTTTCTTCTGCTATGTTTCATACATGTATGCAGGTATCTTTACATTCTTGAAATGATTAATTATTTTACTATTGTTAATACCTCATAGTTAAGCAATCGTTTCATATGACGGATAAATGGAAGTTATTTCTAATCTAGAGCCAAAAATATTTACCTTTACTAAGTATCACTACCACTGTAAAAGATAATTGCATTTGCATGTGACGAATAATTTTTAAATCATTTCCACATGTAAATGCAAATGCAATTGTTTCATTAATAAATAGACTATAAGTATATTATGTCAATTCAGTAATCTTTAGCAATAAGTATACAACATGTAAAAATGTAACAATGGAGCTTAAACAAAGCCAAGAATAGAAGAATATGTCTTTAAACCTGCAAACACAACAATTTGATGCCAACATTTTTTAAATCAATATAGAAACATATAGAGCCTGGCAACGGCCAATTGAAATTAAAATTCCAGAATTTTCATGGTAAGTTGCCCGTTGCCATGCATTAAATATTTATATTATATTATTTTGTATACATCATATTATGTCAAATAATTCTGATATTTTGTATTGTATTTTTACAGTTATATGTTCTATGTTTCTACAAAAGAGCAGCGTCTAAAGGAACGGAACACATTACATGTGAGTGATATTGGAAGACATCCTGAAGCATGTGCGTTGGCTTCCCATGTAAGCAATACAAATCATGATATGATTTTTAGCAATATAAACATTCTATCCAGAGAAAGCAATTTAGTCAAAACGGCTATTTTTGGAAACTCCAGCTATCAAAACTATACAGCTTAACATCAACAACACAAAGTGATTGAACCAATTTCAGAAACATTTATTCGGCTTTGATCGCTCGGATCATACGTAAAATTAAAGCCAAATCAAATAACTCGATCCATAACGGTCACTTTTTTTTAATGTCAAATGTACACACAATACATAGTATAATTATTATTATGACATAATTTTTTTTTTATTATTAAAAAAATTTAAAAACCAAGTGAGAATGTGAAAAGGTGTTGGTGCTGCAGTGCTTCAATATGTAGGGAACTTTATGAATTGCTTGCAATTATATATAGGTAAAATATTCTAATATGTCGTACATTTTAACTATGTAATAGTAATTTAAAGTGTATTCCTTTCGTGACAGTGCTATGTTAGTGTAAGTTAATAATTCACATTTTAAGTTAATGGTGAAATTGGATCTCTTAATTTCTTTTATTAAACGTCTGATAAAGATTGTTAACACACAATCAAACGTCACATTACATAATATTGTGCATTAATTAACACAACCCATAATTCCGTCTTGAGCAGTAATTTTTTTTCCAGTAAACAATACACAAATTAAAGTTTTTCGACAATATAGATATTGTCTTCATCAATTAATTAAAAACATTAAAAAATCTCAGTTGATTACTATATTTAAACATTGCAGTTATAAAAGGAATTTAACTAATAAATAAATTTATTTTGATTTTATTAATAATTCTGTCAATTTCGTTGATCGAATTATTTATATATATAGTATTGTTTATAAGGTATATTATTTTCATCAACAGAATAATTTCTGTTTAGAAGATTAATATTAAAAGATTTTTAATTACAATATATTTGAATATTATTGAGAAATATTTATTAAAACATTTGCCTCTTTACTTACCATTAACATAATCTTTTAATTTTTCACAAGTGTTAAAACGTTATATATTATTACTTTAGAATGTAGAGGCCATATAATAGTATTTTCTTTATTGAAAATAATATCTGTAATAAATAGGTCTCCTGTAATATTATTTTTCGTTTTTTTTAATTTTTTTTTTAATTAGTTATTCATTGATTTGTTTGTGACTATTAGGTTTCTATAATAACAAGTATCAGAATATAAAAATTTCCAATAAAAATGATTGTTTATGGATTCAAGTGATATCGACTTGTATATTTTTAAGCAATATTTTCTTGTTCATAATTATTTATTATATTACACGGTCCAATAGTGTGATACAATTTATTATATACAAGAATATCGTTTAACTAAAACTCATATTTTGATGAACTTCATTTATTTATAGTATTAATTCTTTTCGTCAGAGCTTTTCTTTTTATTTATTTTAACAGTAATAAAAGTTTTTGACTTAAAGTTTAAATATTAATCGGGATTTGTTTCTTCTATTTTATATACTTTTTACTACTTACATCTTTGTGCAGATTCTTATTTTTATTACTACTATCTCGGAGAAATTTGAATCAATAATGTTTAGTTTCAATACTTTGCAGGGGTAAATTTCCACTTTAAATTAGCAATAAAAAGGTATGATTCTCAATTAATTTATATTCTATTATAATCTTCTTAAAAGTAGAAATATCTTTAATAAAAGTAGAAATGTTAAATTTTAAATTGGCCTGAAATTACTGTATTATTTATAATTAAATTTTGACTATTTATATAACCACTGTAAAAATTTATAAATGAATTATTTTGCTAATGGGTCATAATAATTCTTTTGAGAGCCTCTTCTTATTTTAATAGTATTAACATTGATATTTAAATTTAAGGTTAAATTTTTATCGGATGTCTTATTCTGTATAATTAAAGTTTCAACACTTTTGATTTTTTGCTAAGATTTATATTTTTATTATTTTTAATTTGGTGTTGTTGATAGGGGAAAAAAATATTTTCTTGGCTTTTCGTTTATATGTATTTGCATAGGTATTTCAAACTTTTGTACTTTATTTGACACTGACGTTGAATAAATTTTGACATTATATTTTATAGTAATGTGTACATGATGTGATATAAATATCTTCAACATGTTTTATCATTATATGTTTGCACTTTGATATGAAAGGGCCCATAGACTCAGAAAGTATATTTTATTGACAAAAGGCATTAAATATCAACACTTCCTTCTTTTACACATGTTCTACCTGTATTCAATTATATTTTTTTATATACACTCATCTACTATATTATTGTTATCGTTGTGACAGTCATTCTTTTGTTTGTTAACATATTAGCTTTAAACCTTATAACCATTATGTGGAATGTAATTTGGGCATTTCTAAGTACAATAAATAAGTAAATGAAAAAGATAGTCCAAGCCCTTCAAAATTGTATAATCTGTATTAGGTTACTAAGCTGATCAAATAATAATTATTAAATTATGAAATTTATTAGATACCTATATGCTATTATTAAAATTTATTTTATAAAAATGTTGACATGATTATTTTTAACATTTCGCGTTATTCCAACTGATTAGCACAACGAACGCATTGAATAATTTTTTATACGTAAAATGTAAACACAAAAAAGATTTTTCTAACCTTAAAAGGATATCATTTACACATAATCAATCAGAACTACCGGAACACTTATACGAGACCCATTCAGCGTGTATATGTGTGTAGAAACGTTCAGTCCACTAATTGACACATTCCACTTGACGCGACGTGAACTTGAGACTCGCTCGCGAGTTACTCAACATCCATAGAGCGCGCGATCCCCGAATCGCACTCCCTTGAAGTGTTTATCTAGGGCGGGCGCATAAAAAAAAAGCTCCGTGTGAGCAAGAGAGTGCGAGATGCGTTAGCGCGCGAGCGGATTCACGAGGAAGCACGCAAAACAACCAGAAAAAGAGTACAAGATAGTGGGGAGTGTGTTTGTTACTTGTTGTTCGAGGAGGCACAAAAATCGCGTCGGACTCGTAGTGGGGAAACAATAACACCGCAACAGGTGGATCTTTTGTACCCAGCTTTGTGTGTAGGGAGAAATGTACACTATTCGTATTCAGTATCATCTGTTTCTTGCATCATCATCATCATCGCATGTTCAGTTTAGTTCTTACCATACGAATAGAAGGTACATATCTTTAATGTCATACATTATTTCTTATTTTATGAATATTACACAAAATAAATTAATTAAAAGACACACTAAATACTCCTTACTTAGATAAGAATAATTTATTGATCCACTAGTTATACATAATTATGTTGGACAAGTTATGTTACAGAATATAAATAAAATACAAATACAAATAGCACTCAATGTAAAGGTTACATCTTCTTGATACTGATAATGTATATTTTAGATCTATATTTTATTTATTGCTACTTACATAGTATAAAATTATAATCTAAAAGCTCCTGCAGCGAGTAAAATGCATTCATAGCCAAAATCTGATGCAATTGATACTTGAAGTGCTTGGGCAATAGATGTTTAATATTTTAAGATAATTTCTTATATATTTTTAAAGCAAGTACCTGGGGGAAGAGAAAGTATAATTTTAATTTGGATTTAGGTATTGCAAAATCGTCCCTAGATCTCGTAACGATATCGTGCAAATCACAGTTTACTGTATAGTAAATGTATATTTATTATTGTACATTGTTTGTTGTTCATGTATAAGGTAAGTTCATGATATCAAGGCCAATAAAAAAAAGGTTTGGCTGAGTCTGATGGCCCTATACCAGCTATGATCGTACAGTCTTTTTTTGACATGTAAAAATATCACTAGCTAATACAGAAATACTCCAAAATCCGATACCGTACCGTAACCTGCTTGCAATATAAACTTATTAACTCTGTTGAGTCAAAATTATTTTTAAAGATCTATACAAGTCACACAACGAATTCAGTTTTGTTAACCACATTTCACAATGATGTCTCCAACTTAACACTTCATCCATCCAAACTCCCAAATAGAGCTTGGTCATCAGAAGCATCACTGACTAGTGCAGCGGTCGGGGAACCGGGGTAAATTACCCCAAATGGGGTAAAAATGAAATTTTGGGGGTAAAAATAAAACTTTTGTGAATAAAAAGCATATATTTTTAATTTGCTATTTTATAAACCTGTTAGTATTTTTTTCAACTTAAACAATTTCGCGACATATGCAGGCCACGCCATCTCACTCCCCACCACTAGAGTGTTCTCGAGTTATATCTTTGCGCAGTAAAGCACAGCCCGGCTACCTGCTCAGTCCGTGCCATGCCGTCAAGATACAAATACATTGACGAGTCAGAGAGCCAGTTTTTACTAGTTAGTTGCTGACAAGACCACCATTTTATCATTAATCATCAATATATCGATCAAGGTAAGCCGCAATTTGAAAATGTAATTCAAGTATTTTAATTATTATTTTCTGTCTCCCTTCAGATGGCAGCAAATAGAAAAAGAACATACCAAGACGAATTTCTTAATTACGGTTTTACACAAATAGAAGACAATGGTACAATGAAACCACAATGTGTTGTATGTATGAAGGTACTGACTTCAGAATCTTTCAAAAAAATTCAATTGAAGAAACATTTAGATAATTTGCATTCACACCTGTCTTCCAAACCGCGAGAATACTTTTCAAATTTAGAAATATCTGTTAAAAGACAAAGATTGAATAGCAACTTGTTTGGTACATTTGATCAGCGTTCAGCATCAAGGGCTAGCTTTGAAGTAGCCTGGTTGATTGCTCGAAATAAGAAACCAGCTGCTGTAAAAATGGCAGAGATTATGTGTGGTCAAAAAGAAGCGAAGAAACTGAATTCAGTGCCCTTGTCTGCGAGAATTGTGAAAGAACGAATTTCTATATTAGCAGAAAATGTGATGGAACAGGTTATTGTCGCATTAAAACAGGCTAAATATTTTGCTATTCAGCTTGATGAGACAACTGATTTTAGTAGCAATTCACAGCTAATGGTATATGTTCGCTACAAAGGTGCAGATAATTTTGAAGAGGAATTGCTGTTTTGTTCTCCTCTCGAGTTGAGATCTCGTGGAATTGATGTCTATAATAAAGTAAATGAATACTTCAATGCGCAAAGTTTAAAATGGGAAAACTGTATTTCTGTATCTTTGGATGGAGCTCCAGCTATGCTGGGTCATATTAATGGTTTTTCAGCATTCGTAAAAAAAAATAACCCAAATATTGAAGTTACTCACTGTATGATCCATCGCCAGGCCCTTATGGTCAAATATTTAGAACCTACACTGGAAGCCGTCATGCATGATGTCATCAAGATTGTAAATTTTATCAAGGGACATGCACTAAACACGCGGCTATTTCGTGAATTATGTCAGGACGGTGAAGCTGAATATACAGACCTACTTTATTATACAGAAGTAAGGTGGCTCTCTCGCGGAAATGTACTAAATCGAGTATGGACTCTTAAAACTGAAGTCGAAATTTTTATGGTTGATCAAAAAAATATTCTCGGAGATAAGTTTAAAAACTCTTCCTGAGTTGCATATCTCGCATATTTAGCGGACATTTTTGAGAGTATAAATATATTAAACAAAGAATTGCAAGGAAAGAATATTAATATCATTTCAGCGAGAGAAATAGTGTCAGCGTTTGGATTAAACCTGCAATATTGGAGACAGAAAGTAGAACAGAACAAGATAGCTTCTTTTTCAAGGTTAGCTTTGTTTTTGGAAGATTACGAAAATATTACTTTTGCTGACATCAAGGATACAATTTCAAACTCAGAAAGCGGTTTTCAGATTACTTTCCGGATCTTGATACACGTACTGTCAGTTGGATTGTAGATCCTTTTAAATGTGAAATTGCTATGATACCAGAAGAATCTTCAGGTTTGGCAGAAGCAATTCTTGAACTTCGATCTAATACTGAAGCACGTATTCAATTTGAGAGTAAACCAAATCTGTCGTCTTTTTGGATGTCAAAAGTTGCAAAGGCTTTCAAAACTGCAATTGAAGAGGCGGTTAAAAAATTGCTGCCATTTGGAACAACATATTTGTGCGAACAAGGCTTTTTCACTCTAATGAACATAAAAACGAAGAACAGAAATCGATTAAACGCCGAAGACTGTATTCAAATCGCTCTTACATCAAAAAATCCCAATTTTGAAGCAATTGTATCAAACATGAAACAACATCATTTCTCCAAAACGTGAAGAAAGAATGTTTTCAATTATTCTTTTTTTTCTAATTTTTTCAATTCCAATTTTTGTTTGTACCACCATTATTATTATTATAATTTGTTACAGTACCCCAAATTGTCAACCCTCAATTTTACCCCAATGGGTTTCAATTTGTTATATATATTACTTATATTACTATTATTACCGTTATGTATTACTAGGTATTACATTGATAAATTGAATAAATGATGTTTAAATTAAATTTTTAGTTATTGTTTTCGTTTCAAAATTATCATGGGGGGCTATAATATGAAAGATGCTCAAAAGAGGCGATTTCGTTTTTTTTGCCCTTCGCCATGGGGTAATATCAACTTACACAAAAATATTTTGGGGTAATGATTAAAAAAGTTCCCCGACCGCTGGACTAGTGCAATATTTTCTCAAAGTGTAAAACCAGGAAGCTTGTTTAATTGATCAATACCATTATTAAACTACATTACATTCGTTTTATCGTTCAAGAGTCTTTTCCAAATGAAAAAATAATCCGCCTTTCAAGGGTTAATTAATCAACAAGATCTTTCTTAGCTATACCGTAATGAAGAAGGCTAATGAGTCAGAAACACGTACAGAAACAGTTGAACTACACTTAGAAGTTTCGAAAAGATAATCTTAAGTTACACATTTTCATAATATTATCCTTCTATGTTTTGTGACTCGTGGGTCATTTAAATGCATAACCTTATAGTAAAATTGGTTGTTGTCCTCAATAAATTAAGGATTTTCTAACAAAACTTATAAAGAGTAACCTGGCTTCCTATTGTTGTTATTAGTTTACTCCATTTGGCAATGAAGCCTCTAAGTCAGGATGATATTTTAAATTACTGTTATTCGCGTTTTATGTGCGTATATGCCTCACGCCTCATAATGATACATAATATCATATTCATACAAAGGGATTAAATTCAAGACAGTACCCGTAATATCATATTGTAATCATGATAGCATTAACCCATTGTTGCATGATTTTTTTGTTTTTCGTATAAAATATTTTTTAAGCTTTAAAGTTAAAATACTACAGCAGAAAAATAATAAAAAAATTCTTCATGTCTCAGAATTTTATTAAACAAAAAAAAAGGAAATTGTAGCAAATCTGCAACACTATGCAAAGGTTAAACAAATATTAGCTTAATTATTTAACAATGAAACTGTCGGAAACAATTCTTGTCCTTTGTTATACACAAATGAACTGCACATTTGGAACACTTATAATGAGTGAAACCCTTACAGGCTGGCACTTTGCATCTTTGGCGATTTGTTTCATATGTTACCCAATGGTTGACTTCGTCCAGCCTGATATTTTTTACAGGAATATGAGCAGCAGATTTCTTTTTCATTTTTTCCTCTACACGCTCCTGTAATTCAGAAGGTCTTTCACGTTTTCTTTTTGGGGTTGTTGAACCCATGAGGCATACACATTCGGCGATTTATAACCGAAATTCCCAAAGATTCATTTTCTTTTCTTTTTTTTATTCTCAAATAGAGTAACCAAGAATTAATTACCGTTACATCAAGGAGATGAAAGAAAACTCTCATGTACCACTTTTTAGAGCGAAGTAGAATTCTGTACCTTCCTATGTGGCTGTCTAACAAATCAATTGCTCCCATGTGTTTGTTATACTTGGTGACAACATAAGGACAATTTATCTCAACCTTCTTCTTTTGTTTTCTATCGTATCGCATGACTTTTTGTAGTGGTAACTGTCCATATAAGGTAGAGAGCAAATTCACACATTTGGTTCCAGAATTATGGGCAACAAATTCTTCTGATGTCCCTCTATCCATTTTTTTCATTTCTTTGTCGCTTGGTAATTTATTGTTTGGTATGCGGTTTCTTCTGACAGTTCCTAAACTGTATATTCCCTCTTTCGCCAAATAGGTCAAAAGTGGAACTGATGTATAGTAATTGTCAAAATACAGACAGCTGTTTACGTTTCTCGGAATTATTCTCGCCAGACGCGTTACAACATTCCCTGTTACACCAAGGTTTGGCTCTTCCGGTTTCAGCCGGGTAAAATAATCCTCTGGGCCTGAATATAATTCAAAATTATAACAATATCCTGACACTCCACAAAGCATGTAAAATTTGAATCCCCACTTGTTAGGTTTCATTGGGAGGTACTGCTTGAGGTGATGACGACATTTTGTTGCACAGATTCGTTCATCTATAGCTAATTGAGCCTCAGTTGGAATCGACGCAAATCGCGCATTTAGATGTTCAAGTACTGGTCTGATTTTGTATAATCGGTCGTACGCTGGTTCTTTTTTATCAGGACAACTATTATTATCACTAAAATGTAGGATATTTTTCATATACTCAAACTTGTTTACCGTCATTACATCACGCACATTAGCAATTCCTGTCACTTCTCCAATAAGCTCTAGTGCGGGGCAAGGTTGTTACCGACATATTGCTGTGGCAACATAACTATTTGAATATGATAATTGTAGTATTGCCATACATTAGGCCTTGCCAAATAAATTATGTTGTGTGCTGTTTCAGCAACATAAATAATTAAGATGATGATAATTTTTATCATCCTGATGTGTATTTTATTTATCTTAACAGCACGTACTTTATAAGTATTCGTGAATTCTTCAGTGTATCTGAATTTCTTCCCTCTCGTCTAATCACTTGTTTTTATTTAAGATTGGGATAAGGTTATAGCTTATTTTAAAATGAAAAACCAGAAATCATATAAAACATAATTGTCGAATTTATTTAATATTTATTACATAAAAATAAATCGCTATACTGTATTCACTATATATATTTTTTTAAAAGTAGCATAATTATAAGAAAAACGTTTGTACCTCGTTCTAGGTTGTAATGTTTCTTTATGATACGAATATATTTTCTTATACTTAATTAAATAGAACTCTAAAAAATATTTTCCTGTTTATCAACAAATAAATCCCATTAACTTTTGTATATTGTTTATTTTTATGGTCAATGTTTGGAGAAAAGCTTGAATCTGATTACTATCTATAACCATTCGCACGCGTTATAGCTTGCATTTCAGAGTCCGCTACCCAGAAACACTTTCCTTATTTCAAATCTAATCTTAAATCATTAATTCATAATCAAATTTTTATTGTAACTATTAATGATGCCAAATACTGTGCCAGAAAATATACATTTGCACGCTATATCCTCTTAACACTCAACACCATTAATTATTTTATCTCTTTTAAACTTCAAACTAAAGAATGCTTATTACTATCTCAGGAAAATATTTATTATCCCTGTTGCATAACGTTATACTGAATATACGTTCGCACGATATATTTCAATACTCGTATAGCCACATTGATAAGTCTTTGCCTCTAACTTACTTTGAATCATTGAAAAACTTTTCAAATTCGGTCATTTGCATCTCCATTATTTTTACAAAATTACACAAAAACAATTAGACAAAGAAAATAAAAATGAATGAAACTTGAATGAAAATAAAATTAACACGCTAATACAAAAGAAATCAATATGAATCGTGGTGTATCTAACCCTACGATTTATATAACTAGCTAAACTGTGTATCAATTAATTAATGAATTGAATATCAATGAATGCACAATCAATGAATTAATGTCAATGAATGAATGTCAAAGAATGAATCTTGTCGATTCTAGTCTTCAATTTATATTCCCGGAAAAGACACGTGACCGTTCTCAACGCCATCTTCAGAAACTACCATTTAAGTTGTCACCCTGCATCTTCAGTGCTCCTGGCTTTCAAGTTGCCGTAGTGATTTGAACACCCACACACACGCACCTGTTGTCTTTTTGACAGTTCCTCACCGCAAAAGGTCAACACCCCAAGAATTGTCTGTTTACAACTTAAAAACTTCCTATTAATTGTTCAGCGTTTCTCCAACGTAGGTATACTTGTATTAATATAACTCTTCTTTATATTTGTCAATGAATTTATTCTTTCCATTAGCTAACAAAAATCTTATTTTTGTTTCATGTCCAGCTCTCGGCAATCTTGGAAAAACAGTGCAAACAAAAGGTATTCTTTAATAAGATTCCTTGCACCACCATGGTCCACTTGGTTTGCCCCTTCGTCGCCTCCTTCTATCCAAGACTTCTCCAACGGTGATATGTCTATCTGTAATAAACTACAAACCAAGTTTACATTATATTTTCTTTTTATTTTGTAGGTTATCGAAAACCGTACAAGAACCTCTCTACTGTTTATGAAACATGATATTACATATACAAATTCCTGAATGTATTCTATTATTACCAGTTGTCGTTTATAAAAAAACACTACTGCTGATGTCTCAGAATATTTTTATTTATATCCTTTTTTATTTACTTCTCTAGTCATAAGTTAAGGTAAATATTTATTCTTTTTGTATGATTTATTTAATAAATTTTATAACCTTATGCACGTTCTCAAGTTTACATAATTATTCAATTATTTTTCTCTCGTGCATATCGAATTCTGTTTATACACAAACCATACATCTTGTTTCTCTTTTCTATAAAAGAAATATATATACATCTTAAATTCTATCTCGTCTTTTATTTTAGTACTTATTTAAATTGTAAATATAAATTCAATTTTTATGTCTACATAAAAGTGTATGCAACCCAATATACTCATGTTAAAAATTTTTAAATACAATAAAATTATTATTATTGTTTCTTTTATATTTTATACACTTAAATTAAGTCTTAATACTATTACTATTATCTTATTAATATGCAAGATACCACGGCAATATGTATATAGACAAATTCCAATAAATCGTTTTATATCATCGTCAGATAAACATGCCGGTTTGTTTGGTCTTTTTTGTACTGCATAAAGGTTACTTTGTTCTTTTATCAATTGAATAAAGGAATCTGTAAAAAAATACCTGAAACACTAGTATGGACTTTCCATTTGCAATATATTGTTTGGTAAATCAGAGTTTCCCTGAAATTGTGCAGCTTCATCTGGTACAAGAAGGTGTTCTTTTGACCAATATAAGGCAGCAAGTACCACATCATTCTGTGTAAAACCGACTTCATTTTCATCAAACAAACTTTCTAAACTTTCTTCCGACTCGATTTCTGTAATTACAGCGTCACTTCGTAGATTTTGTCCATTTTCCATAATTTCTTCATCATTGTCTGGCAAATAATCAGAATCATCATCGCTAAAAGTTTCAAATTCGTCTTCACTTTCTGACAAATGCAGATTTGCAGCCAAATCCTCCAATTCAGTCTGTGTTAGAAAATCATTATTGCCTTACATCTAAAAACAAAAACGTCTTTGGAATGTTGCGTAACTTTATTGTTGTAAATAAGCAACATAAAATTCAAAGGGGATGTAGTTTTTTCTATTACCAAATATAGAAGTTTAGGGTACATACAACACAATTACATACCTTTATTGTCAATATCCACAAGAAAACTTCCTCCTTTTTACAAAAAACTCCACCGAAAGCAGCAGAAAAGCACCTGCCTCGTTTGAGGTTGGGATAACATAACGTATATTTGGTGTATTTGATCTGCAGACCCCTCTATGAATGTCGCTTGAAACCAGAAACGTAGTACATATGCGTAGCATATGTGTTACACTATGCCAGCTACACAATATAAGGTTTAAAACGAGAAACAACGAGAAATCATAAACATGTTGCAAATTTGCAACAAGATGCAACGAAGGGTTAAGCTACATTATCAACAACTTTGTATATATTTGTTTTTATATTTTGTTTTAAATCTACAATACCAGAATTTAACAGTTCCAGCTCTGTGCATTTTCCTTCAAAACGTATCAATAATGACTCCAAAATACTATTTTAAAACTTTCACAATATACTCCATTATCCTATTAATGCTATTTACTTAATAGATATAAATCACGTTAATAGTGAATCAACATTCAACAAAAGAAAGCTTTCAGAGGTCTCTAATAATAGATGTGAAATACAAACTTCTAAAGTAACACGTCACTTCAAATTCCCCTTTTAAGCCAGAAAACGAATCTAGTGTATATAAAAAGGACTTCACACCAAATTACCAATACAATCATCCGTAGAGATGGATTTCAACTAATAGACATTAAAGACTTCTGATTAAATTATACCTTGTCGAGTTTTTATTTACGTTTGACGTGGTTAATGTGCGTGGGCATCATTATTTTGTAAAAGATAGTTAAATATGATGTTTTAAAACTAGTTTCCCTTTGTTGTTACGTTGACAATGCACTTTTTCTAATAGCTTTTGGGAAATAAACACAGTTCAAATTGTTAGACCTCTAAGTGAACCTCGAATGACTTGACAACAGATAATTTAATTTTAATAGTGCCGAAAGCTGTTTATTCTTGTCAGTTTTTCTGTAAAAGGTTATTTATTCCAAATATTATTTCTCATAAATGACGTTTAAAGCGTGAAATGAAATAGAAATGTATTCGTTACGTTGAATTTGCTTATAATGACTGTAACTAAACTTTTATTAATGAATGATATTAAATGAAAAAAGATGCAAGTGTACAAATGAAATAAATAAAATTTCGTTTCGTGTTATCGAACCCTGGCGTTGTAGAAGTAAATTTACAAACGGTGATTATTATGATATAACTGTAGTGTTTTGTACTTACTGACAATAAAAAAGGTTGCTATTTTTATTTTTATTTTACCGCTATTTCATACGTCTAAAAATTCAGACTGTTCTTCAAACACATTAGTCTTAATTTACATAAAATATTAATTACCTAACAAAAGAGCGCATTTTCAACGTGACATATAATTAATATTAGATTACGTTCTTTAATTTCCATTCAGTTCTCTCTAAATTTATTTTTCCGATGCACTTTTATCTATTACTCCTAAATTCATACTGTAAACTGTGTGAAATGAAAAACATGCTTTGTTTCTAATTTTTTCGATAAGTTTAAGATATTAGTTTACTTTTATTATTTTTTATTAGTCAATTATATTAAAATTATACGGAAGGCATCCGCATAAAAAAACCGGTATTAGAGGCAAGGTGATTTATTCACAGCCAGGACAGGGATATAGTAACTAACGTGTTGAAATTGATGAAAGAAGAGGCTATCAATTAGACTCCAAAGATACCACTGACCAATTTCAACCACTTGAAGTAGCAGGCATTCTTAGTAATGCATACAAGAAAATTATCAAACAAGTCGAAAATATTAGCTCAGAAAGAGTGGCACCATTTTCAACCAAACATAAAAAAGGCCTCGCAAGTGTACAAAAACTCCTATATACATGAAAGAAAACTTCCAACTCTGAAGGGTATAAGAGCAAAATATTGTTTTATTATTTGTTCGGAAACTCCAAACAATTTATATAACGTGACGTGTGTACTATTTGGACATAATTGCAGTAGTGTAGATTCGCCGGTCCTATCTCCGCCGCCGGGCGGCGGAGGTCAAAGGTCAAAGGGCAAAGGCCAAAGGTCAAAGGTCAAAGGTCAAAGGGCAAAGGTCAAGGGTCAAAGGTCAAAGGTCAAAGGTCAAAGGTCAAGGGTCAAAGGTCAAGGGGTCAAAGGTCAAGGGGTCAAAGGTCACGGGGTCAAAGGTCACGGGGTCAAAGGTCAAGGGGGCCGGAGGCGGGGGTCAAAGGTCGCCGGAGGCGGGGGTCAAAGGTCGCCGGAGGCGGGGGTCAAAGGTCAAAGGTCACCGGAGGCGGAGGTGGCGCCCTCTAACGCTCACTAACCCAACTAAGGTGGCGCCCTCTGACAGTCATTTGCCAAACTAAAAATTATATCTCTCATCATTACCAACCCAACCCAACTAAAATGGCGTCCTCTGACGGTCATTTGCCAAACTAAAAATTGCATCTCATCATTACCAACCCAACTAAAATGGCGTCCTCTGACGGTCATTTGCCAAACTAAAATTGCATCTCATCATTACCAACCCAACTAAGGTGGCGTCCTCTGACGGTCATTTGCCAAACTAAAATTGCATCTCATCATTACCAACCCAACTAAAATGGCGTCCTCTGACGGTCATTTGCCAAACTAAAAATTGCATCTCTCATCATTACCAACACAACTAAAATGGCGCCCTCTGACGATCATTTGCCAAACTAAAAAATTGCATCTCTCATCATTACCAACCCAACTAAAATAGCGCTCTCTGACATTCACTAACCCAACTAATGTGACATCAGGCAAAATGGCCGACCATCAAGATGGTCAATAAAAATATAAACTTTGCTTCTAGAGAATTCCTGAATAAATTACACAACTTGCTATCGCGCTTCTCAATGTATTTCTAGCAGGTCTAAACATGTTTTCCAGCGGAAACCGCAACGTCTGCATGCTTCTGTGATAGCTGCAGGCTTGAAATGTATTTCTATATCTTATAAAATGAAAAAAGAAACAATGTATTTTTTAAGAAAAAACAATTTATTATTATAAATTAACAATATGACCAAGTTTCATAACTTCAAAGTCATAGTGAAGTGAATTATAACAAATATGTAGCACTTCCATCATAAGGAAAGCGTTAAACGAATTACAATGATCAACAAGCAATTCTGATACATTTGTATATAAATCTCCAGTTAATGTTATACAAGCGGTTAAGATCATCTTATAAAATGCTATAAAATCGCTGTTTACTAAAAATTCTAATTTACTCTTAATGAGCGGTTGTAAATTAAACAAATTGCTATAGGTATCCGAAGACAATACCAGCTGTTGATTACGACTACTTAATACAATGACAGTAGTATTCCTAAATGTTAACGTTCGAATTTGATGATTCGGACTGCAACCATCTGTCTTACAAAATTCCTCCCAGTCGTCCAATGTGAAGAATACACAGCTTGCAGGCGATCGAATCTGGATGATGGGCACGAATCCAGCCGCTGGACTAAGACCGATATTCACCCATTTCGAACCGCATTTGTTGAGGAAGTATGATGACTGCCCAATTAACTGTTTTTCCTTAACGATATTCTCATCTATCATTTTAAGCGAATCACCAATAAATTCATTATAAGTTTCTGAAAAAGAATTAAAAAAATATAGATATAAGTTTATGTATATAATAATTTTGTGTTCTTACTAGCTTCCATTTTAATCTTAGTGTGTTAAAATATGTGCGAACTCGAATGCAAACAAACTAATACTGATTTAGTGAGAGAAAATTACAGTGAGAACCATTGACGCCCTCTGACGGTTACCAAGCAAAGTAAATATTAAATATATAAGAGAAGAATTTCGAATATAATATCAGCAGTATCAATTGTAAAGCGGTGTAACACATTTTATATAGATAGTGATAATCAAGTACCTATAATGACAGTGAAACCATACAACGTGGAGAAGTATGAAAACTTTTTAGCAGTTAATGACATCGAAATACCTATTGGAGTTGGGAATTGGCTATTATCCTCGGAATTGAATCAAAGTGATTGTTTATTCATAGCAGCATTTGCATATCAGAACGATCAATATTTCGATATTGATCAATTAATCCACGTGTTAGAATATTGTAACCCCAATATAACCCAACTAAAAAAGTGTTGTATTTATTGTGAATATGAATATCTACGTGAACCTGATTTTGAACTTCGTGATGAAATTTGTGTGTTTGATATAGAAACGTCGAATGTGCTAACTTTAAATAAGAATATACCGGAGATGTTAATGACTTGGTATCCTTAATATGATCATCCAGAATTGGATTATAATGAAGAACTCGTCGTGAATGGTGGTGGATATGTTATATACGCTCATCAGAAGTGTTTCGCAAGTAGCTAACATGTACAGATCTGTATAATCTTGTCTGTACTTGTTTGGAAATACATCAGTCGACAATGTACGTTGAACGCAGGCATAGTGCGCTAAGATTGAAGAAAGTAGTATTAAACAATAGAATTAAGAGGTTTATATCCGAATTAGAAAAAATTAAAACTGATATCGAAATATATAAATTAGTTGTAAACATCGGCAAAATAAATATATAAAAAATGGATAATATTGAAAAATAGAGATGATCGGGCAATCAGACAAATCGATAAACATTTTGGATTATTGGATGAGGTGGATAAGACGATGATTAAAAATATTCCACTGTTTATCCTCCAAAATAAGGTGAAAAGCTGAATCTCTAAAGCAACACTGGCATTACATTCCTCAGGAGATGCGAGCAAGTCTAAGAGAGTATTTACCCTATGGCTCTCATTATAATCAACCTTGGCAAGACAATCATCTGGATGGTTGGACCCCAGCTCGAAGAAATTGTTATTTATGTAACTTTATAGAATAAATATACATATATGTAATGTACAATATAGTATACAATATTTTAAATAAAAGAACAAACAAAATTATTGTTTTTTATTTATAGATAGTTATATAAATATATATACATATTTTAGAGGTTGAATGAATATACGATTCTACATATGTTCTATACATATTTATTAGGTATATTATATACATTTCCAAATCAAAATTTATGGCTGACCGAGAAAATAAATTACATATACACTCAAACACTCAGTGATGTAGTAATCATTTTTGAGTATACAGATTGTTTCAAAGGTAAGATGGCGGATACAATATGGTCACAACCAGATTATGTAACAATTAATATTTGTTTTATACATATTTATTAATCAAATATCTTATACACCATTACATTTCAAAATTTATGGCATTATAATGTAAGTATAATACTTCAAGCCTATATAAGACATTTAAGAATTTATCATGACAAGAGATTTAATATTTTAATGTAAAGCACCTTACAATGAAAGCAGACTTGTAGCATACTTTTATGAAATCGAATAAAATCAGTACTCTTGAGCACACTTAACTTTTTCATTAGCTAAGACTGGAGATCTCTATTTGACATAAATTTTAAAATACATGTTCACGTATCATGGATTTTTTTTTAAATAGTCATATAAATATATATACATATTTTAGAGGTTGAATGAATATACGATTCTACATATGTTTTATACATATTTATTAAGCATATATTATTATATTACATCTCCAAATCAAAATTTATGAGTGATACATAAAACGAAAATAAATACATATAAACTCAAGTACTGAGTGACGTAGTAACAAAATTTTAATATACAGGGTGTTTCAAAAGTAAGAGGCGGATACATACAGAATGTTTCAAAGGTAAGGGGTGGGTGGATACATACAAGGTTTTCAAGTACACCGAGTTTTTATTACCAGTTTTAAAATTCACAGGGTTTTTATCATCGGTTTTAAAATACCAGGGTTCTCAGAAATTAATTGTTCATATCTTTGTAGATGTTAAATTCATCGCTATATTAGTAGTATTATACTTGTATGTATGATTATAACATTATTCATTATATATATAAATATATATTTGTGACGAATAGAAAGAGTTAAATAGATAATGCGAGCTATTTCTTCAATTATTTTGTTAGAAAGCGCATTTTTTTATATTGTCGTCAGAAATATCTTTGAAAGCATTACCTCGATATAATTTAAAAAATTCCACAGCACTAATTAGACGACTTGAGGTAATTGTATAGTTAGAAAGCGCATTTTTAAAGTTGACGTCATACTGATGTCATGTAGTTTGACCAGGAATTTAATATCCTTTAAGTTATATATTATATAATCTATAATATTTTTACTTAATATTGTAAGAACATTAAATAAAAAAATTGAGGTTGCAGTTGGATTAGTAAACAATGGGCGTGGTCAAGATCTCTTTATTGCATGTAAATATCAATAAAGTAAATTTATAGTTGACGTCAGAGCTAGTATAATTTTTATATATGTATATAATACCTTGATATAATTAAAAAAATCCGCTCATACATAAATTCCTTATTGATCAATACATTTTAACGAACATAAAATTACATTGAAGTTCAGAAGTATTTCCATATGATAATATTAATGCAGACTTCAATAAGAAACAATGAACGATTCTATTTTAAATGTATACACAATTTCAACGTTCATATTACTATAAAAATGATGTGGAACCGTGTCTTTCACCTATAAATTATGAACATTTAGCACCGATTGTTATTATAGACTCCAGTCATCAAAGTGAGTTGGTGAAGAACGAAGCAGTTGATATTCGATTAGACTTCAGTAAACGTGACAGAAAAAACTACAACATTTTGTCTGATTTTACACGATCGGATTGTTAAATATAACCCATTAACAAGTGTTGTAAAATTATTCTAAAGAGAGAAAATGTTTATAATAGATATTCAGGGATATCAGTATGAAGATAGCGAATATTTCATTAAAGAAATCGCAATCTACGATTTAACTACGCATCACGTTAACCATACTTTCGTTCAAATGCCTAACAAGTTGTCATGGTTTTGTCCAACAATTAAAAAACATATGGAATGGTTATGTAATAATATACATGGATTACATTGGGATAACATGGACAAACAACAATCAATATCGATGAATCATATAGAAAACTACATTCAGAGTATCGTTGGTGATGCTATCATAATGGTAAAAGGATTGAATAAGAAGAACATTTTGGAAAATTTTCTGTCCAATACAATTATCGATATGGAGAGATTCACTTGTCCAAATCTAAGTACTTTAAGACAAAATGAATGGAGTCGACATTGTAATTTCCATAAGAACAATAATTTAAAATGTGCAAAAGAAAATGTATATTTGTTATATCACTGGTTTATAAAATAATAAAACACAATATTTATTTAAAACCTTTAACCTATTTACATTATATTCTATAACTGTGCAATGTCTTGACTAACATTAATAATAATCTTCTTGTAATCATTACAAAAGCCGAACTTATACATTATTAAGCGCGAAAACCTACCTTTTCCTGTTACCTATAAATGTATAAAGTTTACATTACTAATTACTTAATATTCTGACGAATAGAAAGAGTTAATTAGATATGTGAACTATTTCAATTATCTTGTTAGAAAGTATATTAACAAGCTGACGTCAAGTATTTGTAGGCGTTAATGATTGTACAACAGTGTTATTTATTACATGTCTTACAATATTAATTGTTTTATGAAACAGTTGATTCAATTTTATATCTATCAACGTCACAACCGCATATTTTTATTTAAAGACTTGTCTATACAAGTAAAATTGTTAAATATCATGTATTAAGTCTCCTAATAGATTATTTCGAGAAAACATACATTAACAAGCTTTTAGAAAAACTCTCTAATTATGTAGCCAAAAATATTTTACCTCAATCCATAAAATATGACATTTTTGTTTCAGTTTATATGATCAGTAACACGATGGTTGGTATATCTTCTTATAATGTAAATGTTTCTTTATGCAATTAGGGATTTACTTTTTTTCATTGTACCATATTTCAAGTTAATATCTATTATATTTTCTGTATTATTACATAATACGGAATTTGAAATTAGACAGCGAACAACATTAACAAATAATGAAAAGCGAACATTTTGATTAACACGCAAAAGAGATTTAATAATTTATTGCCATATACTACGAAAATAATATTTTTTACTTAATATTGTAAAAATATTAAATAAACAAAAAAAATTGAGTTGAAGTTCGATTAGTAAACAATGGGTGTAACCAAGATATCTTTATTACATGCAAATATCAATAAAGCTAATGATATAAATCTAGAATAGATGATGTAGGATATTTTCACATACATAGTTAACAATATGTAAAGTATATATTATCAAATGTTGACATCAGAACTCTAGAGTATAATTGATATATTAGTCAGATAAATTGTGAAAGTATATAGAAAGAATGATAATCATTCTTCATAATACCTCAACTAAATTTTAAAATGTATCTGATCCTCATCCCAGCAAGTCGAACATAATTTAGCATTTTCTCGATGTATTATCATCTAAAATTACAAAAACATTCAAATATAACAACATGAACCGTTATACATATGTAGAAAGAAACCAACCTTGTCATAGTTATACCAACAGTATTATTTATTCCTAGTCTTACTGTGCTAATTATTCTGAATTCAATCAATCGGAATGTTGTTTTCTGAAACAGTCCAATAAAAAACTAAAAAAATCACTAATTTCTTTAAATAATAAAACTGAATCATGGAGATATATTTAAACCATAAGCAGAATTAATCATTCATATCTTTGTAAATATTAAAATCAGAATTATTATACACTAGTTGACAAAAATTTCCATTCATTAATATATAAATGAAAGCGTATATCAAGAAATTCCAAAAATTTTAATGATCGAGTTAATAGGTATCGTCTAATAATTTCTCTCAATGTATACCAGTATAACGCTTGTTCTGTATATGTTTCTTCTTTACATATATAATATATGTATATATTTGTTTTAATTTTTATACAATATTCTTACAATATTAAATAAAATATAATATTTGTACAATCCTGAGATATATAAAATATATATAATTAGTTATAATTGTATAAAAGAACAACAATAATAACAACTTTTTCCTAATGCTTTGCAGAACGGAACTATTTATTCGAGTAATTTGATTAAATTTCTTTATAATATTTATCTATATACTATTGCGGCGGTGCTTGATACATTATTTTTTTCGGCAAGACTCTAAAAAGAAATCCCACGGTGTGAGATCACAATATTATGTTTATTATTCAAACTAATTAAAAGATTTTTAAATACTTCTCGTAATATATTCATTTCTCACCCATTCTAGCAGAGGTTTATAACTCAAGTAACTCAAAGCTGTATCATCATTGACTAAGCTGATAAAGAAGGGCAGGATTATTTTGAATTGGATCAATAATTCTTCATCTACTTATGGTGGATCAAAACACCAACTTTTGTGCATATAGAGGAACTTCTACACAAAAATCAGCGAGTGTATAAATAAGAAATCAAATGTTTTTGATTTTTATATACAGGGTGAGTCATTAGTAGCCGCTCTTTTGTGTTTTAAATAAAAGAAAAAACAATTAGTGGAAGATTCATGATTGTTTGGGGAGTATATTATCAAAATACTTTAGCCCTAACACACTTCCGGTTTCACCGGAAATACACTCAACACAAGAACAACAATGTTTATTCTTAGACATATATCTTCAACTATACATTTCCTACCACTTAATGTAAAAACGTATCAAATAATTTCTAAAATTTTAACGATCATTGTTTTTCAACTACATATTTTTCCGCACTTAGAGAGCACAATCAATGGATTTATAAAATCTTAATGACCGAGTTTATAGACATCGACTAAAAAAATTTTCTATTATATAATATATTATATATATTAATGAATAGAAATTTTTAGGTGATGTCTATTAGCTTGGTTATTAAGATTTTATAAATCCCTTGATTGTGCTCTCTAAGTGCTGAAAAATATGTAGTTGAAAACAATGATCGTTAAAATTTTAGAAATTATTTGATACGTTTTTACATTAAGTGGTAGGAAATGTATAGTTGAAGATATATGTCTAAGAATAAACATTGTTGTTCTTGTGTTGAGTGTATTTCCGGTGAAACCGGAAGTGTGTTAGGGCTAAAGTATTTTGATAATATACTCCCCAACAATCATGAATCTTCCACTAATTGTTTTTTCTTTTATTTAAAACACAAAAGAGCGGCTACTAATGACTCACCCTGTATATAAAAATCAAAAACATTTGATTTCTTATTTATACACTCGCTGATTTTTGTGTAGAAGTTCCTCTATATGCACAAAAGTTGGTGTTTTGATCCACCATAAGTAGATGAAGAATTATTGATCCAATTCAAAATAATCCTGCCCTTCTTTATCAGCTTAGTCAATGATGATACAGCTTTGAGTTACTTGAGTTATAAACCTCTGCTAGAATGGGTGAGAAATGAATATATTACGAGAAGTATTTAAAAATCTTTTAATTAGTTTGAATAATAAACATAATATTGTGATCTCACACCGTGGGATTTCTTTTTAGAGTCTTGCCGAAAAAAATAATGTATCAAGCACCGCCGCAATAGTATATAGATAAATATTATAAAGAAATTTAATCAAATTACTCGAATAAATAGTTCCGTTCTGCAAAGCATTAGGAAAAAGTTGTTATTATTGTTGTTCTTTTATACAATTATAACTAATTATATATATTTTATATATCTCAGGATTGTACAAATATTATATTTTATTTAATATTGTAAGAATATTGTATAAAAATTAAAACAAATATATACATATATTATATATGTAAAGAAGAAACATATACAGAACAAGCGTTATACTGGTATACATTGAGAGAAATTATTAGACGATACCTATTAACTCGATCATTAAAATTTTTGGAATTTCTTGATATACGCTTTCATTTATATATTAATGAATGGAAATTTTTGTCAACTAGTGTATAATAATTCTGATTTTAATATTTACAAAGATATGAATGATTAATTCTGCTTATGGTTTAAATATATCTCCATGATTCAGTTTTATTATTTAAAGAAATTAGTGATTTTTTTAGTTTTTTATTGGACTGTTTCAGAAAACAACATTCCGATTGATTGAATTCAGAATAATTAGCACAGTAAGACTAGGAATAAATAATACTGTTGGTATAACTATGACAAGGTTGGTTTCTTTCTACATATGTATAACGGTTCATGTTGTTATATTTGAATGTTTTTGTAATTTTAGATGATAATACATCGAGAAAATGCTAAATTATGTTCGACTTGCTGGGATGAGGATCAGATACAGTTTAAAATTTAGTTGAGGTATTATGAAGAATGATTATCATTCTTTCTATATACTTTCACAATTTATCTGACTAATATATCAATTATACTCTAGAGTTCTGATGTCAACATTTGATAATATATACTTTACATATTGTTAACTATGTATGTGAAAATATCCTACATCATCTATTCTAGATTTATATCATTAGCTTTATTGATATTTGCATGTAATAAAGATATCTTGGTTACACCCATTGTTTACTAATCGAACTTCAACTCAATTTTTTTTGTTTATTTAATATTTTTACAATATTAAGTAAAAAATATTATTTTCGTAGTATATGGCAATAAATTATTAAATCTCTTTTGCGTGTTAATCAAAATGTTCGCTTTTCATTATTTGTTAATGTTGTTCGCTGTCTAATTTCAAATTCCGTATTATGTAATAATACAGAAAATATAATAGATATTAACTTGAAATATGGTACAATGAAAAAAAGTAAATCCCTAATTGCATAAAGAAACATTTACATTATAAGAAGATATACCAACCATCGTGTTACTGATCATATAAACTGAAACAAAAATGTCATATTTTATGGATTGAGGTAAAATATTTTTGGCTACATAATTAGAGAGTTTTTCTAAAAGCTTGTTAATGTATGTTTTCTCGAAATAATCTATTAGGAGACTTAATACATGATATTTAACAATTTTACTTGTATAGACAAGTCTTTAAATAAAAATATGCGGTTGTGACGTTGATAGATATAAAATTGAATCAACTGTTTCATAAAACAATTAATATTGTAAGACATGTAATAAATAACACTGTTGTACAATCATTAACGCCTACAAATACTTGACGTCAGCTTGTTAATATACTTTCTAACAAGATAATTGAAATAGTTCACATATCTAATTAACTCTTTCTATTCGTCACAATATTAAGTAATTAGTAATGTAAACTTTATACATTTATAGGTAACAGGAAAAGGTAGGTTTTCGCGCTTAATAATGTATAAGTTCGGCTTTTGTAATGATTACAAGAAGATTATTATTAATGTTAGTCAAGACATTGCACAGTTATAGAATATAATGTAAATAGGTTAAAGGTTTTAAATAAATATTGTGTTTTATTATTTTATAAACCAGTGATATAACAAATATACATTTTCTTTTGCACATTTTAAATTATTGTTCTTATGGAAATTACAATGTCGACTCCATTCATTTTGTCTTAAAGTACTTAGATTTGGACAAGTGAATCTCTCCATATCGATAATTGTATTGGACAGAAAATTTTCCAAAATGTTCTTCTTATTCAATCCTTTTACCATTATGATAGCATCACCAACGATACTCTGAATGTAGTTTTCTATATGATTCATCGATATTGATTGTTGTTTGTCCATGTTATCCCAATGTAATCCATGTATATTATTACATAACCATTCCATATGTTTTTTAATTGTTGGACAAAACCATGACAACTTGTTAGGCATTTGAACGAAAGTATGGTTAACGTGATGCGTAGTTAAATCGTAGATTGCGATTTCTTTAATGAAATATTCGCTATCTTCATACTGATATCCCTGAATATCTATTATAAACATTTTCTCTCTTTAGAATAATTTTACAACACTTGTTAATGGGTTATATTTAACAATCCGATCGTGTAAAATCAGACAAAATGTTGTAGTTTTTTCTGTCACGTTTACTGAAGTCTAATCGAATATCAACTGCTTCGTTCTTCACCAACTCACTTTGATGACTGGAGTCTATAATAACAATCGGTGCTAAATGTTCATAATTTATAGGTGAAAGACACGGTTCCACATCATTTTTATAGTAATATGAACGTTGAAATTGTGTATACATTTAAAATAGAATCGTTCATTGTTTCTTATTGAAGTCTGCATTAATATTATCATATGGAAATACTTCTGAACTTCAATGTAATTTTATGTTCGTTAAAATGTATTGATCAATAAGGAATTTATGTATGAGCGGATTTTTTTAATTATATCAAGGTATTATATACATATATAAAAATTATACTAGCTCTGACGTCAACTATAAATTTACTTTATTGATATTTACATGCAATAAAGAGATCTTGACCACGCCCATTGTTTACTAATCCAACTGCAACCTCAATTTTTTTATTTAATGTTCTTACAATATTAAGTAAAAATATTATAGATTATATAATATATAACTTAAAGGATATTAAATTCCTGGTCAAACTACATGACATCAGTATGACGTCAACTTTAAAAATGCGCTTTCTAACTATACAATTACCTCAAGTCGTCTAATTAGTGCTGTGGAATTTTTTAAATTATATCGAGGTAATGCTTTCAAAGATATTTCTGACGACAATATAAAAAAATGCGCTTTCTAACAAAATAATTGAAGAAATAGCTCGCATTATCTATTTAACTCTTTCTATTCGTCACAAATATATATTTATATATATAATGAATAATGTTATAATCATACATACAAGTATAATACTACTAATATAGCGATGAATTTAACATCTACAAAGATATGAACAATTAATTTCTGAGAACCCTGGTATTTTAAAACCGATGATAAAAACCCTGTGAATTTTAAAACTGGTAATAAAAACTCGGTGTACTTGAAAACCTTGTATGTATCCACCCACCCCTTACCTTTGAAACATTCTGTATGTATCCGCCTCTTACTTTTGAAACACCCTGTATATTAAAATTTTGTTACTACGTCACTCAGTACTTGAGTTTATATGTATTTATTTTCGTTTTATGTATCACTCATAAATTTTGATTTGGAGATGTAATATAATAATATATGCTTAATAAATATGTATAAAACATATGTAGAATCGTATATTCATTCAACCTCTAAAATATGTATATATATTTATATGACTATTTAAAAAAAAAATCCATGATACGTGAACATGTATTTTAAAATTTATGTCAAATAGAGATCTCCAGTCTTAGCTAATGAAAAAGTTAAGTGTGCTCAAGAGTACTGATTTTATTCGATTTCATAAAAGTATGCTACAAGTCTGCTTTCATTGTAAGGTGCTTTACATTAAAATATTAAATCTCTTGTCATGATAAATTCTTAAATGTCTTATATAGGCTTGAAGTATTATACTTACATTATAATGCCATAAATTTTGAAATGTAATGGTGTATAAGATATTTGATTAATAAATATGTATAAAACAAATATTAATTGTTACATAATCTGGTTGTGACCATATTGTATCCGCCATCTTACCTTTGAAACAATCTGTATACTCAAAAATGATTACTACATCACTGAGTGTTTGAGTGTATATGTAATTTATTTTCTCGGTCAGCCATAAATTTTGATTTGGAAATGTATATAATATACCTAATAAATATGTATAGAACATATGTAGAATCGTATATTCATTCAACCTCTAAAATATGTATACACGGTGGCCAGAAAAATGCGGACAAACGCCACGCAGGCCAAATCTTTGTTTAATTCCGAGTTGACAATCTTAATTGAAAAAAGTAGTACAGTGCTTTTTTTTTTTTTTTTTTTTTTTTTTTTTGTAAACCATTGGTATTAATCGATTAGTTACATCAATGCATTTGAGATAATTCCATTTCTAAATTTCACCACAATGATTTTACATAGATAAATTTGACGAATTTTGCTAAATTTTAGCCGTACAACTTAATGTTTGATGGTCTCGTATGCCGTAAGGAAGGACCGTATAACTTTTTTGGATTAAGATTATCGCCTCAGAATTGAACAAAGAATCGTTCTACCTGGCGTTTGTCCGCATTTTTCTGGCCACCGTGTATATATTTATATAACTATCTATAAATAAAAAACAATAATTTTGTTTGTTCTTTTATTTAAAATATTGTATACTATATTGTACATTACATATATGTATATTTATTCTATAAAGTTACATAAATAACAATTTCTTCGAGCTGGGGTCCAACCATCCAGATGATTGTCTTGCCAAGGTTGATTATAATGAGAGCCATAGGGTAAATACTCTCTTAGACTTGCTCGCATCTCCTGAGGAATGTAATGCCAGTGTTGCTTTAGAGATTCAGCTTTTCACCTTATTTTGGAGGATAAACAGTGGAATATTTTTAATCATCGTCTTATCCACCTCATCCAATAATCCAAAATGTTTATCGATTTGTCTGATTGCCCGATCATCTCTATTTTTCAATATTATCCATTTTTTATATATTTATTTTGCCGATGTTTACAACTAATTTATATATTTCGATATCAGTTTTAATTTTTTCTAATTCGGATATAAACCTCTTAATTCTATTGTTTAATACTACTTTCTTCAATCTTAGCGCACTATGCCTGCGTTCAACGTACATTGTCGACTGATGTATTTCCAAACAAGTACAGACAAGATTATACAGATCTGTACATGTTAGCTACTTGCGAAACACTTCTGATGAGCGTATATAACATATCCACCACCATTCACGACGAGTTCTTCATTATAATCCAATTCTGGATGATCATATTAAGGATACCAAGTCATTAACATCTCCGGTATATTCTTATTTAAAGTTAGCACATTCGACGTTTCTATATCAAACACACAAATTTCATCACGAAGTTCAAAATCAGGTTCACGTAGATATTCATATTCACAATAAATACAACACTTTTTTAGTTGGGTTATATTGGGGTTACAATATTCTAACACGTGGATTAATTGATCAATATCGAAATATTGATCGTTCTGATATGCAAATGCTGCTATGAATAAACAATCACTTTGATTCAATTCCGAGGATAATAGCCAATTCCCAACTCCAATAGGTATTTCGATGTCATTAACTGCTAAAAAGTTTTCATACTTCTCCACGTTGTATGGTTTCACTGTCATTATAGGTACTTGATTATCACTATCTATATAAAATGTGTTACACCGCTTTACAATTGATACTGCTGATATTATATTCGAAATTCTTCTCTTATATATTTAATATTTACTTTGCTTGGTAACCGTCAGAGGGCGTCAATGGTTCTCACTGTAATTTTCTCTCACTAAATCAGTATTAGTTTGTTTGCATTCGAGTTCGCACATATTTTAACACACTAAGATTAAAATGGAAGCTAGTAAGAACACAAAATTATTATATACATAAACTTATATCTATATTTTTTTAATTCTTTTTCAGAAACTTATAATGAATTTATTGGTGATTCGCTTAAAATGATAGATGAGAATATCGTTAAGGAAAAACAGTTAATTGGGCAGTCATCATACTTCCTCAACAAATGCGGTTCGAAATGGGTGAATATCGGTCTTAGTCCAGCGGCTGGATTCGTGCCCATCATCCAGATTCGATCGCCTGCAAGCTGTGTATTCTTCACATTGGACGACTGGGAGGAATTTTGTAAGACAGATGGTTGCAGTCCGAATCATCAAATTCGAACGTTAACATTTAGGAATACTACTGTCATTGTATTAAGTAGTCGTAATCAACAGCTGGTATTGTCTTCGGATACCTATAGCAATTTGTTTAATTTACAACCGCTCATTAAGAGTAAATTAGAATTTTTAGTAAACAGCGATTTTATAGCATTTTATAAGATGATCTTAACCGCTTGTATAACATTAACTGGAGATTTATATACAAATGTATCAGAATTGCTTGTTGATCATTGTAATTCGTTTAACGCTTTCCTTATGATGGAAGTGCTACATATTTGTTATAATTCACTTCACTATGACTTTGAAGTTATGAAACTTGGTCATATTGTTAATTTATAATAATAAATTGTTTTTTCTTAAAAAATACATTGTTTCTTTTTTCATTTTATAAGATATAGAAATACATTTCAAGCCTGCAGCTATCACAGAAGCATGCAGACGTTGCGGTTTCCGCTGGAAAACATGTTTAGACCTGCTAGAAATACATTGAGAAGCGCGATAGCAAGTTGTGTAATTTATTCAGGAATTCTCTAGAAGCAAAGTTTATATTTTTATTGACCATCTTGATGGTCGGCCATTTTGCCTGATGTCACATTAGTTGGGTTAGTGAATGTCAGAGAGCGCTATTTTAGTTGGGTTGGTAATGATGAGAGATGCAATTTTTTAGTTTGGCAAATGATCGTCAGAGGGCGCCATTTTAGTTGTGTTGGTAATGATGAGAGATGCAATTTTTAGTTTGGCAAATGACCGTCAGAGGACGCCATTTTAGTTGGGTTGGTAATGATGAGATGCAATTTTAGTTTGGCAAATGACCGTCAGAGGACGCCACCTTAGTTGGGTTGGTAATGATGAGATGCAATTTTAGTTTGGCAAATGACCGTCAGAGGACGCCATTTTAGTTGGGTTGGTAATGATGAGATGCAATTTTTAGTTTGGCAAATGACCGTCAGAGGACGCCATTTTAGTTGGGTTGGGTTGGTAATGATGAGAGATATAATTTTTAGTTTGGCAAATGACTGTCAGAGGGCGCCACCTTAGTTGGGTTAGTGAGCGTTAGAGGGCGCCACCTCCGCCTCCGGTGACCTTTGACCTTTGACCCCCGCCTCCGGCGACCTTTGACCCCCGCCTCCGGCGACCTTTGACCCCCGCCTCCGGCCCCCTTGACCTTTGACCCCGTGACCTTTGACCCCGTGACCTTTGACCCCTTGACCTTTGACCCCTTGACCTTTGACCCTTGACCTTTGACCTTTGACCTTTGACCTTTGACCCTTGACCTTTGACCCTTGACCTTTGACCTTTGACCTTTGACCTTTGACCCTTGACCCTTGACCTTTGACCTTTGACCTTTGACCTTTGACCTTTGACCTTTGACCTGTGACCTTTGACCTTTACCCTTTGACCTTTGACCTTTGCCCTTTGACCTTTGACCTCCGCCGCCCGGCGGCGGAGATAGGACCGGCGAATCTACACTACTAATTGCATTTACATTATGTATTATACATTATTTTACATTCCATAGTATAGTTACTTATTACCATAAATAATAGTAAATGGCCACTAAAAATAAAGTGGCATATTTGCTTTTGTATTTAATCCCATCCAGATGTTTGTGTTCGAAGGGTGGGAACCAGACGTACAAAAACAAATGCTAGAGCAGTGCATAACGATCGGGCAAGCTAGCCACACATGTTAAAATATATGCCTCTATACATACAACAAAATGTGTTTTATTTATATGTGAGAAACGAGCAAGTTCTCTCATACGTAAAAACCTCAAGCAAAAAAGGTTAATTGTTACACTAGCAATTAGAAGGTGCAGATTTACAACCTGCGTCTAAACAAGAAGTGAAAAACGCCAGCAAGATTAAAGCATTAATCCACTGTCAACACATTTGTTTTATCACAGGTACCACCTATCTACGATAAGAATCGCAAAAATATCATTTATTCAAGGGTTGGGAATACTGTCATTGAATGTGTAAAAAAAAGGTGTAGGCACCATACGACTTTTTTATACATATGCGCCTTTCAAATTATGCAAAGTTGTTCTAAATTAAGCTTTAAACACTTCTAACCTCTTAAAAAAATAAAGCTCAGTAAATGTATTACTTCAGGTCAGAATTTAGAAATTTCTTTTATACAAAAATTATTCCAAATCTAGTTCTAAATACTTTTGTACTCTTGCTAAATCTATATAGAATGCACAATTTACAAAATATTTGCAAAAAAATTGCTACACGATAAGAGTAAAAGTGTTACTTCCGGTCGGAATTTTGAACTTTTGTATACTTACCTAGAAAGCTGACTTGCGAAATATTCGCAAGAAACTGATTTTCGCGAAAAGTAAAAGACCTACAACTTCCAGCAGAAATTTCGAAAAACTTTTTAATAAAATTTTTTCTAATTCACTTTTGAGTACATTTGAATTCTTTATAAATATGTTTATATTTAGTAGTTGACGAAATATTGGTAAAATTTGATTTTTTTACTGGAGTAAACTACTATCTCCGTTCTACCGATTTTACTTAAAATCTAATCATAAAATTTTGTATTGATATATTTATCAGTTTGACCGCTATCGTAGTCTGACAAACACACACACTGAGAGACAGAGAGAAATTTTTTGAAAACCACTTTTTCGGTATCAGGGGACGCCAAAACGTAGACATCTGCATAAATCACGGGATCGAAAATTTTCATCATCACAATACTTCCTTATACTACGTATAAGAAAGTAAAATGGGATTTAAGTAAGAATATAGTTGACTTTTTAAACAAAAATAAATATAAGTTGGAGGAATTCTTCTGGTCTCACGAACATTCAGTTTTAAGATTTCTACCTTACCATTCCGAATTCAATCCCATCGAAAAGATCTGGGACATTGTGAAGACTTACGTGACAGCATTTAAATAGCCGAATGTCGATGCGTTTGCTAGCGAACAATTTGTGGTAGGTATCTGTCACGTAAATAAAAGTGTATAGAGGAATATTTAAGAAAATAACAGCTTTTGGATTATAATACGTAGGAAATGAAGTTTACTGGCAATACAGGTGATATACAATGTGAATGACGGTAGTGACGATGACGACGATGACCTGGTTGTGTAACTCCTCCTGAATGTAGCTACAATTTCTATTTAGATATAATAAAATGCATTCTATTTATTTTATATTATTATTCTATTAGATAAAAAAAATACACGATTGTCTTTATTTGAAATATCTCCAAAATTGTTCTTATATATTTTTTAAATATAAAATCTTGAAGAAAATAATTTTTCTAAGTATGAAAAATTTTTTTACTCTCATTTAGACAATTAAAAGATCTATCAAAAATAAAATTAAAAATGCAACGTTGCCATTTAAATTTTTTTTGATGACATCATAACTTTTTCAAGGTCATCAAAAATTCCAAACAGATACCATCAGCCAGTAGTTTTTTGAACATACTAATTGACCTGTTTATGCATTTTTCTAAAAAATCATCCATTTCGATTTTATTTGGGTGTTTCCAGACTTTTTGGACACACAGAATGTTGATACCATAATCTGTTGGTCTGAAAACTGAACTTCTAATACAAATCGAATCTATGTATTTAACAATTCAAGACACACATATAAGTAAAGGGAAGCTATCTCTTCAATTTTTGTTTAAATAGTTCGGAGGAGAAATGTTCCTTCGGCAAATAGGTGAACGGCTGATCGACCCTACGACGGAACGGCCAGAAGTAGAAAGGTCATCGTCAGTACGGTGTAACCCAGGAATAAGATGAAATATCCTTGGACATATAAACAATAACCGAAGACCATCAGGATGACAGACCACCATTTGCAGCATCTGTCAGAAAATTCCCAGATTTGAGGAAAACAACTGACATCGCCACAAAGAAGATATTGTCAACCCGCGTGCCTTACCGACCCCAGGAAAAATAAAGAAAGGAATTATTGCGAATATTAATCAAACAAGAAAGAGAATAATATCTACCTCACCGCGATATCGGATGTTGTTCTCAAATTTGGGGATCTTCAGACAGAAGCTGCAAATGGTGGTTTGTCATCCAATGGCCTTCCGTTATTGTTTCTATCTCCAAGCATATCCCACCTTATTCCTTGACTACACCGTACTGACAATGACCAATGAGTCTGAAACACGTGTCTGCGGTTGTTCTACAGCGGAATATACCCAATATTATCATTTTTCTTGTTTGTTTAGTATTCGCAATAATGCCTCATTTTTTATATATATATTCTCTCCACTAATTACTCATCCATTTACCTAACAGTTCCTCTTTCTACATCTAGTAAAATCAAGTTATTAATTCGATTAATTTTAAAATGTGGTTATTGTGCCAAATTCTACATATTTTATGAAATATTTTGCTGGTATAGAGTGTATTGTAAATAAGGTAGATCCGATTTTTTTGTCATTCCCCAATACATACAAAAATCATATCATTAAGTTAATTTTCAGAAAAATTTATTATGATATCATGCTTGTCAAGTGAAAAGCTGTAATGGTCACTTTTAAATTAATAGTATTATGTTTTGTTGGTGCGAAATTTAGTAAACAATTCAAAAATCAACTGATATACAGGTTATTCTATTTGAAAAATTTGACTTTTATACAAAAACGTGTCATTTAATTTTAATACAGTTTTCTGCAAATGCAATTAGTAATTTAGAAAAAATAAGCTTGTATTATAAACACACCTTTTATTATGAACAACACTACCGAAAATTGTGTTCATCTAATACGTCGAAGTAATATAATTTTATAAAAATATTAAAATGGTAATAAGTCGGAGATTTTAAGTTTTGGGCCTATACTTTTATAACTTTTTTTTAAAACTATAACTATGGCCTGCCACCAAGTTATGGAACACTCTGTATAATACAAAATAAATTTAAAAGGTGCTCCTAATGAGTGGCTATCATAGAAAAAAACCGCCACGAAATACCTTTTCTCATAAAGTAACTATCTGCCGTCCCCAGGGAGATGACTCGCCCTGTATATGTAATAACCATGATAGAGTTGCGATAAAGTACATTCAATAATTTATATAAGATAATGGTACAACGTTTAACATTGTACTATAATATAGTATCGATTAAAGAGTAGGTATTTATATCAATGAAAAATTCTGCCCGCAGTTCAAATCGTTTATTATGGGCCTGAAGATTTCTGACCGCAGTTTAGATGCTTCGATTTATAATGCTAAAACCCTTTTCATACTTTTGTGTAGAATTATGGTACATTAGCCAGTTCCGAAAAGGCCTGAGCTGTATAACTTTTTCGAAACAAGAAGTCATCATCTATTTCTGGAATAATCCAACTTCAGTTACTAATAAAGTTATTCGCCCAATAAACACTTGTTACAAGCATTAGTTGCTAATAAAGCAATACCAAGTCTATACCAATTCGATAAATTAATGCTAAATAATATTATACGAATTCTTCTTCTCTTTTTTTTCTTATAATCTATCTGTCATGACTATTATACGGGAGCCTAATAAAATCGTTAATAAGAGTTAATAATATCTTCAAAGAGCGTTTTTAACACCCGTTGAATTTTAGCAGTGGGCTGCTAATAAACTGACAATTACCTGTAAAGAAGAACTCATTCAGAAATTCGTGTTCTTTTATTTAAGTGGTACGCATATGTATGTATATGAAATATGATGTAATGCACGTCATTGGAAGCGGCATGATTAGTATTCCTATCTAATTTAATTGATCAATATTGATTGATAAATCCATTTACATATAAATAAACAAAGTGTGTAAAGCATTAAATCAACCGAGTCATATCTGAACTTTGTCGGTTTATGATGTGCCCAACCCAGAAAGATAAGTTTATTTAACTGGAATTAATATTTTGATTGTTTTTCAAGGAAGTTATTTTTAAAATAAATTAATTGATGTTTTACAGATAGATAGTTACAAAAAGACTTCTTCTATTTCCATTGTTTCCTTTTTACTTCGTTAGAAGTTTAATAATATATTATTGTAATCGTGAAAATAAACTTTGAATCATTGAAAAACTTTAAAAAATAAACGAGAACAATTATGCAAACTGAGGAAATCAACCAAAATAATGCAAGTACCAAATGGTGGAACGAATATATTTAATGTTTATAGTGTTCTCGCCCTTAAGTTTCGAATTATCTTTGAACAGAAGACTATTCAAAGATAATATTCAAATTATGTTGTAGACGAAGAACGTCATCTAAAATTTCTGAATATGTATTTTTATGTCAAGGGCATATGCTAGCACAGGGCTAGATATTCGACAGATATAGATTCGAGAAAATGCTACCCTCTTGTATTTAAATTATAAATGGCCAAGGCCCTAAACAGATTCGGTACCCAAATTCCAAGAAGGTAGTAAGTCAGACACCACCACGGTAATTAACCCTCTATTTAAATTTAGGAAGACGCTTGTCTATTAAATAATCACCAACTTATAACACTCAAGTCTCACCTCTTACTTCCCAGGGGTCGATGTTAAATATGGGATATTCAGACCCCGGACCAGATCCAATGTAAAACTCCCCAGGTGATAAGAAAAATAAGACCAACACACACTCATTCAAACTTAACATACGGTTTATTGAAATCTATAATTTGGAACAAACAGTTCGTTTCAAATATCGAACACAAAACCGGCTATTACTAACTAATCTTGTCCAACAAGATATTCAAAGGCACAAAACAATGAAATATGCGTCACAAAAGCGCAACTCAGTTGCCAGTAATAAACTTCTGAAGGAATGAATAAAATCTTAAATGGTCACCCAAGGTGATCCACAGCTTAAAATTATCAATGACGTACAATTACAAAATTTAAGAAATTCAAAATGGAGAACACATGAAACAACCTTAAAGTTAAAACAATTAACCGACAATATTCTTACCAAAAGTATACAGTTATAAGGCAACTTGCCGAAAGTCCCTCCAAAGTCGAACAGTTTGATCGTGATTTGCAACACGTCAACGCCAAAATAAACCACTCTGTATACCAGAGGCAACCGACAATCTATTCGACATTAGAGTGCAGACTCTAAGTTATATGGTATCTAATACTATAAATATTAGCGCTAGTTAACTATGCTTTACACAAGAGAACGTGATTAAAATTAAATTCAATAATTTCTTACAAGATTGTACAAATATAAATTTAAATGGTTGACTAATTACACTAAATAACAAGCTATGAATTTACACAAGACAGATGTGAGGCTACAACGCCAATACACATCCAAAATTTGTTCAAGTTCTAAATCCAAAAATAAAAAGGCTACGTAACGTCTCCAAAAATGACAAAGTAACCTCCAAACTGGGGTCACTGTTATTAATAAACTACGTTAATTTAATAAATTCAAATTATAAAGGCTCACGTGCCGCAAGAAGTTAATTTAAGAAATTACGATGACTTATTTGATTAGCTAGGCCGGAAAATTGAAATTTACTGTACGAAGTACTCGAAATTGACATAAATTTTACCAAAACTGTTTGGCCAATAATTCCCACGTTATGGGTAATATCAGGAAAATTACACAGTCACAGTACCTTAAAGGAAAACCACATCCACAACTACCATACACGATACCTTCTACGGATTCCACTCGTTACAAGGAAAACTGCTCACATATCTTCGGCTAACGACATCTCAGAAAAATTAGCGTAGGAAGGCTACAGTATTTCGTTAATCTGCACCTCAATTATGTCTTCACCGCAGGATACAGCAATTAATTCCCTTGGAACCGTAAAATTACCATGGGCACGTGGTTCTTAAACTTAATCCAACAAAAGTGCTCAAATGAAGGTCTATGCCATGCACTAACAGCTATATTTGAATATAGAAACAACACAAATTAAGATCGATTAGACACGTGGAAATTATACTTACAGCAGCTAACAATTCTTAAGTCACGACAACAATATCCCCAACAGGATTATAAGTATAACGCCAATTCCATATTAAACCTCGAGAAATATTATACTATCCGCTTTTTACTAGCGATTAAACACGATATACTTAACAACCAAACATTTCTCAAGATGGTGACTAAAAGGATTGCATCTGCTCTGTGATGTCTTAATGCTTCTTCTACGACAGTTAACGTTCAAGAGAAGGAATCCACTTGTCATCCAGCGATCCTAAGCGTAACACGAACATTTGAACTAATGACAGAGCGACCTAACCTGATATTTTAACATACGACAGAAACGCGGATTCAAATGACAATAGAAAAGTGGAAAATAATTATAATTAATTTGTTACATAACTCTAAGCCCAAAAAGAAACTCCAAAACTAAATTAGAAATAATTAAAACTGCCGAAACCACTAAATAAAACAAGTGCGCCATCTACCCGTCAACACATATACATTACACGCATGAGATAATGTAAAACCTAGATGGCAGAAGGAGTCAGAAGGATGATTTATTTAACCAAGATAATTTAAGTATTCAACGATAAAACTAAAATTCTCAATTCCGAGATAAAATACAATAATATAATTGTAACAAAAATTGTTAGTAAAAAGAATAATCAATAGCAGACCTGAGTGGGAACCCTGAGGATTACCCAATTGAGGGTAAAAGCTTTTTCTTAAATATTTTTCTTCTAAAGTATAGTATTTTTTATAAGCTTTTTAATGATACCATGTTTTCCCTATCCACCCACACTTACTATTTTATAACTTATTAACTCTTATTATTAAAAGATTCTAAATTTAAACGAAAAAAGGCGTAGTCACCTGTGAATTTTTAATTAAAATAATATTTGAATTTTATATCTGTCATTAGTTACGTTGTATTTACAAAATTACGCTGATAATTGTATTTGCTTTTACGATGAATTTCACGAAAGATGAAATGGTAAATATGATTTACGCATTGGGTGACAGCGAAAGAAATTGTTTATTAGCCAATAGGATTTGCTGTGAACGTTATCCAAATGCAAGACCTCCTAGAATCGAAGCATTTCTTAAATTAAAACACCGTTTTGAAGCATCTGGAAATATTGGTTATCCCAAAAAGGAGACTAAAAATCGAAGGGTTACTAATGAGGAAAATGAATTAAATATTTTGCTATCGTTGGAACAAAATCCTCAAGTAAGTACACGAAATTTGAATATCCAGACTGGAACAAGCAGGAGTACTATCAATTGCATCATAAAGAAAAATAAGTACCATCCCTACAATATGTCATTACATCAGGACCTTCGTGGAAATGATTTTGTAAATCGTTTAAGTTTTTGCAACATTATGGTAAACAAAATGAATTTGGACCCGAATTTTCAATCTTCGATCTTATTTAGTGACGAAGCTACTTTCAAAAGTACCGGTTTATTTAATAGACATAATATGCATTATTATGCAACAGAAAATCACCATTGGGTCAGACAAATTGACTTTCAACATCAATGGTCAATTAATGTATGGGGTGGCATAATTAATTTACAAGCTGTTGGTCTTTATTTCTTTGAAGGAACGGTAACAGGAGCCAAATACGAAATTTTTTTAAGATATCAGTTACCTAATTTATTGGAAAATGTCGATCGTCATACACGAAGATTAATGTGGTATCAGCATGATGGAGCTACAGCACATTTTCATAGAAGAGAAAGAATTTTTTTAAATAACTGGTGTGAAGAACGATGGATTGGTCAGGATTGTCCTATAGCTTGGCCTTCAAGGTCTCCCGATTTAACTCCTATTGATTTTTTTTCTTTGGGGACATGTTAAAGAACAGGTTTATCGAAACATTCCAAACACACCTAATGACATGAAACAACGTATAATGGCCATTTTTGAAAATATTGGACAGCAGACGCTTAATGGTGTTAAAAACAATTTTCGCCGCCGCACAGTGGTCTGAAACACCCGAAAAGCTGGTCAAAACTCGAAAAAGATTCGGATTTGGCTGAAAATCAATATGCTTTAGTTTTTTTACTTTCTGATTGTAGATTTGAGGTAAAAATGGTAAATTGCAAAATGGGGAGTTTTAAATTGCCAGTTTTATGTTCAAAAATACTATAAAATAATATAAAATTTGGCTTAATACATTTTGTGTTGTTTCTCATTATACTTTTTATAATTATACTTACGATAAAGACAATAACAATTATGATAACAATAGTAATAATGATAATAATAATAATAATGAAAGAAATGAGATTATATTATGTATGCACCAATCCACACTGCTCACATAGATGGACAGAATGAAGTACATTTATTCATATAATTATTTGTATATAAAGAAAGAAACAAAACCATATTTTTTACTGGATAACTTTGAATAATGATAATAATGAAAATAATGCTAATAATTATGATTATTTCTTGGTAATTGCACTTTAAATAATTCAAAGTGACTTCTGCTAAGTTACTATTTGGTTCGGATCGTGCGCATATTAAATCTCTTCAAGATTAATTAAAAATATGTAATTATGATGTGACATATACATGTGACGCGTCACATGTATAGGGCCGCGCAACCAAATACAAATAAATCAATTGCGAGGAGAATCGCAGAAAGTCGCACCTGAATTTTCGATTTTCTAGTTAGTTAGACATTCATCTGGGAAACGAATCAGCGAACAACGCGGAGTCTCGCGGAAACATAACTTTTTTGACAATTTCGGAAAATTTTTAATAACAAATTATAAAAAATTGTTTAAAAAAAGTAAAGTGTCAAAACATTATACCAATCTTCAGGCGCATCTTCCATCTTCTTGTTGAAGATATTTGCGCGTTCACGAATTTTTGTGTGCACTTCAAATGTTGTTTTTCTCGTTTATTGTTGAACGTTGCACGTAGCAAGTTTTGACAACCGCGACTTTCACACACAAGTACACGTCCCGTAGGCGCGCCATCTGTCTGCTATTCGAGAAGTAGACGCGCAGGCACCTCGTTTACCGACTACCACACCAGAAACTCTTTGAAAAAAAAATGTTTTTTTAGGTTTTGACCAACTTTTTGGACGTTTCAGACCATTGTGCGCCGCCTCGAATTGTGCATTTAACATGACGGTGAAATTTTTGAGCATCTGCTATAAATATGTTATACTTTTGCGTTTTATTTATTTATTTAAGATTTTGCATTAATCTAATAAATATTATTTTTTGTTTTTCAATATGTTATAGTAATTTGTTATTATTAATAATTAAAGCTGACAGCAACTTAAATTCTTTTTTTTTTCGTTTTAATTTAGAATCTATTAATAATAAGAGTTAATAAGTTATAAAATACTAAGTGTGGATAGGGAAAACAAGGTACCATTAAAACGCTTATAAAAAATACTGTACTTTAGAAGAAAAATATACAAGGTTCTATTTAAAAAAAAAAAGCGTAAATGTTACTTTTGCGTTTATTATTTCTGCAAATTCATTTATTTAAAAATAAATAAATTGATTATAGATTATTAAATTTGACGAAAGTGAAAAACTTCCTGCCTATACAGATCTCAAAAATTCTTTCAGGTTTCGTCTCGGAGTCACCACAAAGTTGGACATGTTGAGACACAAAACTGCGAATAAAGCTACAACGGTAAGAGATACCCCTACACATGTTTATATCCATGTCCTTCTTTTTAAGAGTAACATCTAAATATGGCAAAATATATGGGGTGTTCCGTTTAAAAAAACATATGTTTGTATCGTCACACACTTACGCATAACTCTGTATAGTTGAAAATAATTTTAGAATGTGTATTTTAAGAGTGGCTACAACTTTTGTCTAAAACACTTTTCTTTAACTTTAATAACAAATCCGTAATCTTCCGTTCTCGCATGGTCTGGACACCTCTATACATTTATACGCAGTTATACATAAGTATAAGTGTCATTACCAACAGTCAACGAACAGACACCGTCTATCGGCCTTTAAGGCCTCGTCAGTGTACGTGCATATACGTTTTGCGTATAAATGTATATATGTAAATAGTATTTACCTCTTGATGTTAGTTCTAACATCTAACTATTTAACACTTTTCATTTTCATGAAATACACTTCGTCTGCTTGTCCTTGTGTATGAAGTGTTTGGCTAATGTATTCCGTAATAGTAACAAAAAAGGATATAGTGAGCAATTGTTAGTCAATAATCTTGAAAGATAATAATGGGCCATGAAAAGTGCAAGAAGACCTATGGCACTAGTTCTTCTTGCACTTTTCATGAACGACTGTGCGGCAATCACAGTGGTTCATGGTGAATTGTTACGGTATTAGGGGTTTGACATTGCGAAGGTTCGAGAGTTATTTGACGGACAGAAGGTACTATGATGAGTTGGAGGGAAACAAACCCAGCTGTCTTACTCTTAAACGGGGTGAGCCACAGGGAAGTATTATCCATGGACCAACTTTTCACAATATATATCTTAACGATTTAGGAATGGTAGGATCAGTTACATATGATGATGACACGTCGTTATTGGTGTATTCATTTTCAAGAGAGATGATCAACTGTAAGGCTAGTGGTGCAGTAAGGGAAGTAAATGATTATTATGTGAGCAATGGGTTCTTTCTGAATGATCAGAAATCGATGTATATTGAGTTTAAAAGGCAAATATGGAAAGAGATTCTTTCCATTATGTCGCTCTAAAAAGGAAGAATATCCCTCAGGTGGATGCCACGTCATTTTTCGGGGTAAGGGTGGATTGCAATTGAACTGACAGGAATATTCTCTTATAAGAACTTATAGGAATAAGAGGTTAGCTGCATTATGCTACTTATTTAATAGATTGGTTGGAGAGTTAAATCCCTCTTTAATTAAAATGTAATATTTTTCAAATTTCCACAACCTCATTTCTTCTACAATTTCATGGGAGGTTTCGGGTGATATTATGAGACTTTTAGATTACAAAGAGTTATCAGAATAATGAATCGTGTTAGTCGACGAACAAGTTGTAGAGATCTATTCACACGGATGCACATAATGATGCTTCCCTGCATTTACTTGTGTCAGTTATGATTATATGCGAAAACAATGAGAACAAGTACTCTAAATTTTTCATACATATAGTACCCGTAATCACTTGTTATTAGAGATACCAAGCAGTAGATGCGCTTTCAGTGAGAATAGTCCACTGCACATGTCTATAAGGGTCTATAATAAATTACCAAGCAGATATAAATTGATGCCATACAGAAAATTTAGAAATTACATTTAAAAACTCTACTCTTAATAGTATATTAAAATACAAGTAACAGAAGGCCTTTCATTCCAGCATGATTTCCAAATTCGGACACGAGCGCGCAGCGCGAGTGGCCGAAGGAAAGAATGCTGGAATGGCCTTCTGTTACGAGTATTTTACACTATTTTCCCTGTTTCGGATTGTATTTATATTATTTATTTATAGAAAAATTGTTAAAAATATTCATTAAGGGAAATTTTGATAACGTGACGTAGTCAATTGGTAGCAATGATTTACATTTATATTTGACAGTTGACTTTTGTAAGAATTATTTGAATTGAAAGTTTGCTTAAATTAGAAAAAAAATCTCATATTATCTGTGGGCGGAATGTCAGACGAAGAGCGTCAATCTGCGGCACTAGAATTGCGAGACGGGGCCTCCAACGCCATAAATAATTTACTACCAGGTAAATCGAAAAGCAAGTATGAAAAATTTATGCCACCAACCTATTTCTACTAAAATAAAAAGTTACCAAAAATCTGGAATGGAGTCCATTCTAACATCAAAATGGCTGCTAGAATAACCTTATTCTAACACCGAAACAGAGAAAAGGTTATTACCTACTCTTTGGATGACTCCTCCATGCAGTCAAACTGTAATCTTAGTTATTGTGTTTATTAATGTTATACTGTTTTTTTTTATATCTAATGGGACAATAACTTATCCCATACCGAAACGTCACCGGGACAAACACAGTATTATTGTTAGTAGTATTGTTTTCATTATATTTTTTATATTTATATTTATAACATTGACATGCTCGATATCATTTATATAGTCACAAGAACGAATAAAAGATTATTATTAGGTATTATTATTATCATAAAGTTTCTGCAATCCATTTTATGTGATGAGCAGGGATTTTTTTAACGCAAATATACGAGTTTAAATTGCTATTGCGTAGTGAACATTACCCTTTCTAAAGAAATAATTTATTCAACTACAAGTATATTTATTTCATTGGAAGAAACCTATTCCTCTGTGTAGGTACTTATTAAAGTTCAAATATCTAAATGCGCGCACCTAACCTACGTAATAGGGAATCGTATGTCAGGAATCGGCATAAAAATGTTATCTATACGACCATTGCGGTTTCTACATATGGAAACAAACAGGCAGGACATGTTTATTTATATACGAAATCTTAAATTCAAGCAGTCAGGACGCGCGATAAATCTGTCAAGAAAAACGAGTTAGTTTGGTACGATGCCGTTCGTACCTAAAGGAAATTACTAAACGGTACAATGTCGCAAGCCACACGCGCACTTACGTTTCGACAATTCCAGTTTCGCGTTTTCAACTTCCGCACGGCAAACGGGTTTATTCAGGATCTATCTTTAAATAATGCATGTACGTCACGAGTTGGACACACACCGAACATGACAGTATTGCTTCGTTTAGGGAAATTAAATTCTTGGAATATGTTCCACGACGGAACACGGAACGTGTTATATTAATTTACTGCAGACTTTGAATTTTTCTAGTTTGGCCAGAAACACGGCTTCTGGAAGTGAGTTTTTATTTGAGGTGTTTTATTTATTCAAAAATATTTTTAAAACAACATATAACTGTCATAGCATGTATTATCTTGATTTATTAACATTTCAAAAATGTTTATAGTAAATCACAAAGTTCTTGTTATCCATAATTATCTTTGTAAAGGAACAGGGAGCCCAAACAGGCCTTACTTGGGAAAAATACAGGAATTTTGAAAAAAAAGGATAATTTTGCTCAGTTTGGTGAACTAAACAATATACTAAATTTGCGCCCTAAACAAAAAATACTTATTAAAAAAATTCTATAGGGATCAATCTATAAAAATCAAAATAAGTTAGGTCAATTACCCAAACAGGCGATACACGTTATATGAAACGTCACTGTGATGTCATAACAGTGTTGACAAATAACTTTGCTTTGAGCAAGCTGTACTTTGAAAATAATCTGTGGTTAGGACTAGGTTGACATTTTAAAATATTAGCAAATACTATTAATATGTTTTAAATTATTCGACTATGTCTACAAAAAATATAAACAAATTCTAAATACATGTGAGTTTATTTATTTTAGACTACATTCACAAAAATAATATACACAAAATCATTGCGATAAGCATATGATAAAAAGAAAATAATATTAAGTTGAAATGCTAGTTTTCTTCATCCTTTAACACTGTCTTCTGAATCGGAATCATTTACATTAATTATAAAAGGTAATATATCTTGTCTCTCAAAACCTACTTCTCTATCCCACCATTTTTGAATTTCAGTTTCACAGTGGTTAACGCTATTTGCCCAAATGTCTGGGGTTACTTGTGTTAATACCTCTTTCCACAGTTCTATGTATTCGTCCACTTTTCTACCATATTTTCCAATGTGATTGTTATAGTATGTTTTTGTTATTCCCCACACTAGTTCTATGGGGTTAAATATACAATGGTAGGGTGGAAGTCGAAGAACTACGTGCCCATACTTCTCTGCTAAATCATCGGTTTCATATATAGTTGGTGGTTTATGCCTTTACGTAAAGATATAAATGAAATTATTGAATAAAATAATTAAATATATATGTACTAACAGTTTAACTAAATCTAGTAATTGTATTTTTAAAGCAGCTCCGTCATAGTCAATGTTATTATTGGTGAGCCATGTCTGAATTTCATTTTTAGTGGCAGATGATGTTGGACTTTTATTTTTAATAGTACTGTGGTAACTGGCATTATCCAAAACAATTATGGACGGCTCTTTTAAACTTATAAGAAGTTGGTGTTCAAACCAGTATAAAAAGTTGTCTCTGTTCATATCACCGTGATAATCTAAATACTGACTATTTGTCGGAAATATTAAGTCTGCTCCAGGAATAAATCCATTAGAACTACCTGTATGTAATGCAATATATCTAAAACAAGATAATATAATAAATATACATAAGATAAGAATATGTTAGTCTTAGAAATATAATGTACCTTTTTCCACCTACTTTTGAAGCTTTTGTGGTTTCTATAGATTCATTTTGCCAAGATTTACGAATTGTTCCATCTTGGAAAACCCAGCTTTCATCAAGGAACACAAACTGGCGAACATTTTCATGTTTCATACGAACATATTGTTGCAAGAATGTAACACGTTTTAATACAATTTGTGGTAGTTCCATTAAAGCTCGTTTACGATCATCCTTCTTGTAATTAAAACCAATATTGTGTAATACTGTCCGTAAAGATGACTTGCCACCAGAGAAGAGTTCCTTTTCTTTAAGAGTAATATTCAGTGAATGAAGCGTGATATGTTGTTCTGTAAAAAACTCAAATATTAATTTTATAAACGTAAATCCTTAAGAACTTACTGTTTCTATACATGTCATATACTGTATTTCTTATTGCACACTGAGCAAAGTCATCAACATTTACAACAGGCTTACTTCTAGGCCTTTTTGGCTTTGGGCCAGATGGTCCAACCCCCTGTTTTGATGTAGATGATATTTTATTTACAGTTGCAATGTGAATATTTAAAGCACTTGCTACTCTCTAAATGAAAAATATTATTATTAAAACGTTTATTGTATAAATTATAAATAACAGAAAATATTACCTCTCGAACTGCTGTTAGGGGTAGCAATGGCGCATTATTATCGCGTTCTTTTTCAAAATACCCGATTAAAGAGAGAATTATTTCTTTCGCTTGCTTACCTAACGGTTTAGGCATGATTTAGTTGTGAAAACAACAAAAACAACAAAAATGGAAGAAATACGTATGATAATGAAATGACTGAAAAATGTAAACAACTATGACAGTATGACATTTGACAGAATTAAATGTTACCATTTTATATGTTGCAACTAGGGTTGCCAACCATACTTTATAATAAAGTATCCTACTTTATTTTTCACAAACATACTTTATACTTTTGCATAAAAATAAAGTATGCTAAAATACTTTATTTTGAATCTTTACAGTGATTACGCTAAACAAAACTCTCCGATGCGTAATTCCCGACCGATTTATCGATACCTAAGATAAAAATGAACCGTTGATTGAAGGAGTACATAAAGATGCGCCACTACATAGCTCTGAGCGTATCAAACTAGATCTGAGATTTACAGCGACAGAGCCAGTCGTTTGGATCCGAGATTCAAAACGGCAATTATTGTCTCTCTAGCGGTTGTTTCTAGGCAACGGGTGTGCGGGAATGTTTAGCGGTAAGACACGCTATTTTGCTATAGCGTTGCGCATCTTGATGTATTCCTTCAATCAACGACTGAACGGAGTACACACGAATAAAATGATTATTTGTATGTGTTTAATTCGTCTACAGAAAATGCTATAGTTTGTTTATGATGATCAGTATTGTAAACACTTTAAGTATTTTCTTTCTTAAACGCTTAAATTTAAAGTGATGATACATCAGTCGTTCCTAAAAAAGCTAAAATAATAAAATCCAAAATATTACAAAAATATAAACCAGAATGGGAAAAACAATACAACTGGATAAAAGGTGATCCTCAAAATGAAAATGGAGCAAGATGTATTCTTTGTACCGTGAATTTTTCAATCGGTTCCGCTGGCATCGGACAGGTAAGTGAGTTAGCTAATATACACCTATTGTGTTATGTGTTATAAATAAAAACGAGTAAGTTATTAAAGTATATAATTTGAAATTGCAATTCAATTAATCTATCAACAAATTTTTGTGTAAAAAATTTTCTTTAAAGTAGAATTTCTTAATACCTACTTAGATACTACTCAAATATTCATACGAATTTTTTTTTTACATGTGTTTTACAATTCATTGTCTTGATTATCCAAATTGTGCATATGAATTAAAAATTAATAATTTTTTTATTTTTTAACCCCAAGTTTATGATATATGAATTACTTTTTAATTATTAATCCTGAGTGCATGGATGAACAATTAATTCTCTAACTTTCAATTTTAAGCATGAGCATTGAAAATTAGTTTCAATATTTTCTATTACTGCTTGAAATGGTGACGGTTTCGCCTGGTGATGTAGTTTTTTTTCTTTCTTCAGATAAAGCAGCATCAAGGGACTCAAAAGCACAAATTGAAAACTGAAATGGAGAGGACATCTGGGGCATTACAAAATTTCCTTACATCAAATACTTCTTCAAAGTGCCCAGGATCTAGTGATGATAGTATTATAGCAACAGAGCTTGCATTAACATTTCACAGTATCAAACATAATTTATCTTACAATAGTATGGATTGCATAAATAAATTAAACAAAATGTTATATGCGGATTCGAAGACAGCCAATAAAATACACTTGGGCAGAACAAAAATGGAAGCCTTAGTGACAGGAGTATTAGGTCCATATGCTGTAGAAAGTGTTATAAATGATTTAAATGATGAAGATGTGTTTTATTGTCTTCAGACAGATGCTTCTAATAAAAAGAATATTAAATTATTTCCTTTGGTAGTGCAATATTTTTCAGTAAATAATGGGATCGAAAATAAACTGTTAGATTTTTACGAAAATTCAAATGAATCTGCTGATGGCATGTTTGCAGCAATTAAGGAGTCCATGGATTCTCACAACCTTTCGTTCAATCAAGTATCTGGACTCAGTGCAGACAATTGCAATGCTAATTATGGCATTCACCATTCATTATATACAAATATTAAAAAAGAAGTACCAAATCTAATAAAAGGCAACTGTCATGCTCATATCGTCCATAATACAATGAAATATGCCATGGGTTACTTAACTTGTGATATAGAAAATATTGTTTTGAAAATCTACAGTCATTTTTCTGTGTCGGCTTGTAGGAGAGAAGAATTAAAAAACTTTGTCTCTATGGTTAATGGTGAATTTCATGAAATTAAACGGCATATTGGTACTCGTTGGTTGTCTTTACTTCCAGCCATCGACACACTTTTACTTAATTGGACACCAATATGTAATTATTTTGAGAGTTTAAGTGATGATTGTCCAATGATTATACAAGAATTATTAAAGCTAAGTGATCATGAAGTCGTTGAAATTTATCTACACTTTACAAGCCATATGCTAAATATATTTAATAAAATAATAAAACGTTTGGAAGGAAATTCTGTAACTATATTGGATGTGCATAATATTATGGATAATTTAAAAAATGAATTAGAGCAAAGAAAAAGTGATAAGTACTTCGGTTATGAATCAAGAATAAGATTACAGAGAATTGAAAAGGCATCACCCGAAATAGTCAAAATAACCATAAAGAATTTTTCACTTTTTATTGATATGAGTATAAATTATTTGAGAATATGGTTCGATTTTAGTGAAAATAACTGGCTTTCAATACTTCCTAACATATCTTTAAAAAATGAGGTTGAATTTAAACATTTTGAAACAGTAATTACAAAGGCCAAATTACAAGACAGATTAAATATTAAGATAGATGATTTATATTCCGAATCAATAATACTACTAGAAATCCAAAGAAAATCTACTAATAAGGACAAAGAATTTTCAGAAAAGAATACTGCTGAAAAATGGCAATATATACTTAAAAATGCGTGTGATAACTTACCAAATATAAAAAAAATATTTTTATTTGCTCTCTGTTCCCCCAACCTCAGCTTTCACTGAGAGAGTTTTTTCGGTGATGAATGTGAAGTGGCGAGAAGAGAGAAACAGATCGTCCATAAATTTAATAAAAAATGAATTACTTATTTATTTAAATCTAAACTTAGATTGTAAAACTAGCTATGAAACGTTCATAGACAACCAAAAATTGTTAGCATGTGCTAAAAGCACAAAAAAATATGTATTTAAAGCAATAAAAACTTAAATTTGGAAAATACTTTTTATTTTTTACAAATACTTTATTTTTTCTTTTTCAAAAGGTTAGATACTTTATTTTTCTCAAAAAAAGTTGGCAACCCTAGTTGCAACGGCGTACAGTTCTGGTAACATAAAACGTTACCGGAAGCTAGAATAATATTAGGATTAGTAGGTATTATTGTACTTTAATGTTACTTGGACCGAAATTATTCTTTATGACGTGTATCGTCTGTTTGGGTAATCGACCATATATGCTATACGAACAATTATATAAAATCTATAATTGTCACTTTATATAGGCCTCCTCAATCAGATATAAGATATTTTTGAATTGCTTGACGCGCTTACTAGACTATATATTTGCACCGAACACAAATCTATACTAAGTGCTTGCCGGCAAGCTGTGGATGACATTTACTATGTGATAAAACGACGACATCGGGAGTTTGTATGAGTTAGTACCAGAAAGCAATATACAAACTGTTCTATTGGTCGAGTGTAGTGAAGCTGACTGACTCGCGTTTAGGATAGCAGCTGAACATGCGCATTTCATTTCAATTTTGTTAACGGTCGGTGTTTAGTCGACTAGCAAGCACATTTTTAAATCGCGTTTCGTTCATCTAATTTACGCTCTCTAATTACGCTCCAAAATTATTGAAGTTTCGAATTATGTTACCCCGGAAATTTTAACAAATGTCCGACGAAATTTTTATAATCAGCTGGGTTACTACTCAGTTCAAGAGGGAGGCTTATTTGAGCATTTAATAAATAATTAAGTACTTGTAGAAATTCATTTTTCTTTAATAATTTCATTTTAACTTCCAATTAGATTCATTGTTTCTGCGTTTATAGTTTATCTTACTGAAATATTTTGTTTAGTTTCATACAAATTTATTGTCTTTTTTCTGCATTTTAGTTTGTTTTCTTTTCTATTTTACAATACTACGGAATTATTTACTTTTTATCTTAATAAGAGTTTTGCTATTGTTACGTTTTGTTTTTTATATCAGCTATATTTCTTATTTTAAGAAAGAAATTATTATTTTTAAGTTTTTAAAATTGATGATCATTTCTTTTATTTACTCATACAATTTGGGAAGCTGTGATGAAATCCGTTACTAAAATTGTTTACTGCGATTATTTGATGCTTCAACAAGTCTCTACTTAAAAATTATTCAGGTAGTGATTTTTTATTGATTAATATTATTTCCATCTTCTCTAAAGCAGTACAGTAAATGACTTTATTCTTGGTTAAAGAATTTGTTATTAACTGTAACAGTATCAATTTTCACAGACTAACGCAGTAACGCTTTTTGCGGTGTCGACTTTAACGTTGCTCTAATGTTAGTAACAGAGGCTACCCCCTTATTCTCCCACTTATAGTCGACCAGCTTGTCTAGTATATTCATCCGCAGGTAGACCGCGTGCGCACTGTATATATGTGGTGACTTCAACATCAACTTGCGTATAGTATCATGGGAACAACAGACTTTGATTAATACTATGGCTACTTACGGGTTAGAAATGACTGTACGCGAGTGTACGAGGGTGACCGGGAATACTGAAACTTTAATAGATAATACCTTCGTAAACAATTTAGCTTCTGCTAGGCTAGGTGATACGTATTTGTCGGATCATAGGTATATAAACTTGTTCACTAGTGACATGGGACAGACATCACGCGATCGATATACAGAAAAAAGAGTGTTTAGTGACCTTAATAAAGGTAATTTCCAATTTTCCATTTCAAGGGAACAATGGACAGAAATTTATTATCAAAATTCCTTTGATAACACATTTCAAGTATTTATGAACATCCTGAGCTACCATTACAATAATGCTTTCCCATATCAACGTACCACGAGTACCGGGAAAAATAAGAAACAATGGGTTACTCCTGAAATTATTCAATCAAGTTCAAGGACTTATTTGTTTTGCAAAAGTCCTCTTCTCAATTACGAAATGCATATAATGACGCCAAAAAAGTTCACAAATCCTTAGTCACACGTACTAGACAAAATTTTAATGATGATTTTTCATAATTAGAAGATTCGATTGCTAGTTGTTATGTTTATTCGGATAATGTACTTCTTTGTTGGGACCTCAACATAGATTTATTAAAACCCGAGGATCCAGCATCGATTCATTTATGTGATATTGCAGAATCTTTTAATTTGACTCAAGTAATAAATAAGCCTACTCGTGTTACTCGTCACTCATTCAGCCTGATTGACCATATTTATGTGAGTGATTTGTCCTGGATGCGCACGGCTGATGTGATTAATTGGGAAATTCCTGATCATGACATTGTCTGTTGTGAGCTCTCGAATATTAGGCCGACCTCTGTGCCCAGGCTGATTACGTTTCGCAATTATAACAACATCAACATCAAAGATTTCAATCGACACCTTAACTGCATACCTTTTCGCTTCATATTCAGGATGGCTGGAATTGATGATAAATTGAGCTTTCTCAATAATTGCATCTTATCCCTTTTTATAGACATGTACCTATTACAACTCGAAGGATCACTAAACCTCCAGCTCCATGGCTGACCGAGAACATAAGGTTACTAATGAACTTGCGAGACAAGGCAAAAGCTAAGTTTCGGAGGACCAAACTCGCAGCACATTGGGACTATTATAAGACTCTACGCAACTATACCAATGTGAGTATAGGTAACGAGAAGAAGGCGTACTTCGATCACATCAGTAGAACTAAACCCAAAAATGACCAATTTAGGCAGGTGCAGCTCCTGTCCTTGAATGTTAAGGATAGACCTGCTATTCCTGTGCATCTGTCCGACGTCGACAGGACAAATGTAAATTGCACGGCTGCGGTTGTGTCGAATAACTCGGTCCCTGTTCATTTTCTCAATGTCCCGAGTGTTTTTTCCTTTCATAATGTGGAGGAGCACGAGGTGCTTGGGGTCATCAGTAGCATCACCTACAAATCTACTGGCGCGGATGGTGTTTCATTGCAAATGATCAGGCTGTGCTGTCCCGCTATTATTCCCTACTTGGCGCATCTCATCAATGTCTGCTTAATGGAGGCGGTATTCCCTCAGGAATGGAAGTGTGCACTTGTTCTTCCTCTTCCGAAGATCAATCAGCCTAAAGAATTTAAGGATCTCAGACCAATAAGTTTGCTTCCTGCCATGTCTAAAATTCTGAAAAAAATCATGCATCACCAAATCACAACGTATGTACAGGAGTACAGTATTCTACCTGCTACCCAATTTGGGTTCAGGAGGGGTTATAGTTGTGAGACGGCACTTCTCGGAATTACAGATGACATACTGACTACTGGGGATGGTGGCCTCGTAACTACCCTAGTATTGCTTGACTTTAGCAAAGCATTAGACATAGTCGACCACTCTATATTACTTTCTTTACTTACTTCCGTTGGTTTCAGTAGCCGTGCTTGTCGTCTTGTGGGGAGTTTTCTGGAGCATCGGCGGCAGAGTGTTGTGTTTTTCGAGGGAATCGTCTGCCTTACCAATACATCGTGGTGTTCCTCAGGGTTCCATAATCGGACCCCTTCTTTTTTCGTTGTATACACGGGACTTGATTGCGAGTATCAGCTTTTGCAAGACCCATATATACGCCGATGATATACAGCTAAATCTGTCCTTTGACCCTTCTGACTGGGAGTCAGCTGAGAGGAAAATTAATAGTGATCTTGAATCTGTGTCAAGGTTTGCATCGGAGAGAGGGCTTGTGATTAATCCCAGCAAGTCTCGGGTTCTGATGTTCGGTGGTCCTGTCGCTTGTGATCGGATTAAACAGTTCATTAATATTGAACTAAGCAATTCAACTCTGCCTGTGGTGGGTTCTGCGAGGAGCTTGGGTCTGATCTTAGATAATAGTTTTAGGTATAGACATCAGATTAGTAATTATATAAGGAATGCATATGCAAATTTAAGAAAGTTATTTCCGCATAGGTCAATCTTAAGCATTAAAGCTAAAACAATTTTATGCGAAACTTTCGTCCTATCCCAGTTTACCTACTGTGCGCCTCTTTATCAGTCATGTATCGATAAGTATACGGAATACAGAATTCAAAAAATTCAGAATTGTTGCTTGAGGTTTATTTTCGGTCTGAGAAAGTTTGATCGCGTTTCTCACGGACTTGGTCGCTTGGGATGGTTGAATATGTATAGTAGGAGGGAGTTGCAGACCCTATGTTTATTTCAGAAAATTATTCTTTTTAAAACGCACAGAAAAATTAAATATCGATGTGATGTTCACAGCATCACAACCCGGTTCAGGGGCCTCATTTCGTCACCACCACATGGTACCTCACTATTCAGGAGGGTATTTTCGTATGTTATCTTTTCTAAATACAATGCATTACCTATTGAACTCAAAGGGTTGTCCTTGGCTGGTTTCAAGCGTGGGCTTAGGAGGAGATTGACTGTGACTGTTGGCTGAATAATGTGTTTCTAGATAATACTTTTTTTTTCTCTAAGCTAAGCTTAAGTATCTCTAGGTTATTTGTGTATATTATGCATCTGTAACTAGATTTGTTGTATTTTAGGTTTACTGCAGTGACAAACTATCACTTTATTTTAGGCATAATGTCTTGTGAGGATTTATGCTGCAGCCAGGGTTTAGGTGGTAGAGCAGTCTTCGACTGAACCTCGCCCTGTGACTTGCGAAGGTTAAATTGAATTATATCTTATTTAGAATGTTACTTTTGTACTTTCGCAATAAAGATATTATTATTATTATTATTATTATTATTATTATTTCATACAGTCTGCAGGCAATGAGACAACGGCAGGGGCCCTTTGAAACACTGCACCATTTGTCTAGGATGTGTGAATAAACCTGCAGTATAAAAATGTACATCACAGCGCCACAAGAGTAAAGGTCTTTAGTTGTTAAGATCCAAGCAACAGCCTCAGCATGTAAATTATGTAAATCTGTATTTCCAAATTCAAACTTAGCTAGAGGACATTCTTCAACAATATGTTTCAATCTCAGCTCCGCAATCACAAGCTGAACTCGCAATCACATTCCACTTGAATAAATTCCATTTCCTTCGCCAATCTCACTAAGTAGTCACATATGTCTTTAGATATACCTTCGATATTAAGTTGAAAAATCTTAACTGGACCAATATTCCTAAAAGAAACACAATATGAGTTCAAACTTGAAAACTTATACCTGTCATATGACCGTGATGATCTTAGGTATCTTGTACGGTCTTCCAAGTGATGGTTATTATGGACAACATTATATTTTCCATTTTGGACCATCGTAAAGATGGTTATCATCAACCAAAATCAAATAAAATTATGGAAATATAGATTAAAACATAAAAAAAACTAGGAAAAAAGGTATTCAAAAAATTCACTTTTTATTTTGTTGCGACTCAGCAATTCCACATTGGTTTCGAAATAATCACATGTGCATATACCAATAAATGAAATACGCATTAAAATTTTGGTTGTAATTTTAAAATTTAGGATTTTGATGCATTCATTAGAAATAAATTATCGTGGTTGAAATAATAAAACTTTCCTATTAATTCGTAATATATTAATGACTATCAAGTAAGTTTTCTAATATCACAAAAACGAAAAAAAAGTGGAAGAATAAAAGAAAGGAAATTGCATTCATTGCATATATTTAATTTTCAATTACATCAACACATTTAAATCAATGCCATTTGCTTCTCCATTATTTAATAATAATGTTTTTATTATCGTATACTCGCATACATGAAAACGTGACAACGTCAATAGATACATATTAATAACACAAAAACATTAATAAATAATTAATATAATGAGGCATATAAAAGCTATAGCCAACAAATTAAAACAAAACGATGCAGTTATCGTTATGGTAATAAGTAATAACGTTTATCAAGCAGAAAGAACTTAAGTGTTAATATGATCAATGTTTTTCGTTGAAGTAGGAAATTATGTACGTTAATTGTGTACTATACAATAAACAAGAAAACAAAATAAAAATAAAATATACATCTACAGCATAAACGATTAAAATTTACATATCGAATGTCGAAGAAACCAACTATATATATAACTACAAAAATTAAGATTATGCATATGTAATAGCTACGATAAACAGTTCAGAATTCAGCTATCAATATTAATAAACCATACTTACTTCGCTTAAAACTTAAGCTATGTAATTCATTAAGCTTATATTCATGTTGTTGTGTAGAAATATAATAATATAGAGGTCGTATTACTATTTAAATTGTAAACGCCATTTTATCGTTATAAAATGCTATAATTATTTTTGTAATAAGGGAGCCCATTAAAGAAGTACAGTATTTGAAAGTACAAGAGGCATTTTGATCGCTATTGTTAAAGAATTATTATTTAATAGTGTATTTACAAATGCTTTCTTTTCTGTTACCTTTAATAAATAATAACAATAATAATACTATATCTTTATTGAGTACCATAATGCAAATACACATATGATATAAAAAGTAATAACAATGGTAATAACATAAGTACAGAGTATATTTATAATAATAAAGCCCAACATCAAAACGAATCTCAGTTAACTGCTTAATTAACTTTGCAAAAGAAATTATAAATTAATTAATTACACAATCCCTAAATATAATCCCTATACCTTAAAATTCAATACGAAAGAAGTCAAGTAGAAACAAAAATAATCAGAGAAAATTTACATTTTAAGGAAAGAAAATAAGAAACTGGAGAATGCATATATCATGCCTTAGCTAGCTACTTAGACAGCAGGTAAATCTTGTTGACATTTGAAACCTGGTAGCGCAAGCAAGGAATTCTGTTTAATACAGATAAATCATCTAACCGAATGAGTAAATAAACAGTCTATACAAGGAAGGTGAAATCAGCCCACGGAATCACGTTGTTAAGTTATGAACATCAGTTTTAAATCTTATTCAATTGTATAAGTATTCAGGAGTTTTGTATATCATAGTTTTGTGACAAGTAATTAGCAGTAAATACTGCCTATGACCATACATATACAACCAACAAGTCTCACTGTGGCAAGCATGATCATAATTTTTTTAGTTATAAATACACCCATGGCATGTATTCTGAACTCTCTGAATTCGACATGATGTAAATTGATCCAAGGCACCATGAAGAACAATCCGTAAATTGTGACAATACAAATGTATCACATAGATTCCTTTTTGGACAATGATTAAGTATTTTTCCGAAAAGACAAAGTTTCTTTAAATTAAGATAAGCATTTTTAATACATTTAGAAATTTGATCTCTGTACCTAAACGTATTATGAAGATATAAACCAGGCTGTTTGCTTTGTCCACAATAGGTATATTACTACTTTTGAAGGGTTCAAATGCAAACAGTGGTTTAATGAGTTGCAATGTATGATCTAAAGGTTGGAGTTAATATTATTCACCGTTCTCTGCCAATTTGAAAGCAATTTGGGATTATACATTGTAAATAAGATGGGCCCGAGAACGAACCCCTGTGGAACCCCTCGCGATAGATGAATATAAGTACATCCATCACTGTTTAATTTCACAGACTGCTTACGATCAGTCAAATATTCTTTAATCAGTGCAACCGCACTTCTACCTATACCATTTCTACCGTTTCAACACAGACAAGAGAATGCCATGGTTGATTTTATCAAATATGTAGTCGAGGAACACACGGCAGGAAATAACACCTTTGACCACCGCAGTTGGCAAGTCATCAATCACCGATAACAACGCCCTTTCGCAGCTGAATCCTGCTCGAAAACCCGATTGTCTTGGATATTTCCTTTTCAAAACTTTCAGATGCAACAGATAGTATACTAGTAGGTCTAAGATCCTTAATCTAAATTGGGTTAGCAGTTTTTGGCAAACGTTGCATCAAGGCATACCTCCAGCAGTCAGGACATACGGAATGAACTGTACAGGAATCAATGATATGAGTTAGGTAACATTGTAGGACAACACATAGTAATGTTAATATAAGATCCAGTAGATATATATTTTATACTACTTATTATATTATGAATAGCCACGTCATTAACTGGTTGGAACGCGAAAGGAATGAACTGTACAGGAATCAATGATATGAGTTAGGTAACATTGTAGGACAACACATAGTAATGTTAATATAATAAGATCCAGTAGATATATATTTTATACTACTTATTATATTATAAATAGCCACGTCATTAACTGGTTGGAACGCGAAAATAAAATCTGCATATGTGTTTCACATGTGCGATTTGTCGGTACGTAGCAGAAGTTTTTGTATGTCTTCTTCTTCTTCTTCTCTCTCTATTCTAGGCAAATTGCCTGTTCAAACTTCGCAGCGTGCCTTCAGTTCAATCAATTGCAAGATTGTCACTCCATCTCTTTCGCGGCCTCCCCATATTTCTTCTTCCCATTGGTGATTTGTCTCGTGCTATCCTTACTATTCTTCCTTCGTCCATTCGACCTATGTGTTCATCCCATTCGTGCTTCCTGCCCAGAACCCACTCATTTACACTCTCCACCCCGCATATTCGCATTATGTCTTCGCTACGCTCTCTGTCTAGTAGCGTTTTCCCAGTAATTTTCCTTAGAATCCTCATCTCGCTTGTTTCTAGGAGCCTTTTTGTTTTTGTTGTGTCCGGTCGGGTATCTGCTGTATAGGTCATTATGGGTCTGATGACAGTTTTATATATTCTTGATTAAACCTCGACATCTATATATTTGTTTTTCCATATAGTGTCGTAGAGACATGCTGCTACTTTTAGTGCTTTTCTTGTCTGCTGTCTGACCTCTGTGTCAATGTCACCGTATCCGGATAGTTCAATACCGAGGTATTTGAATTTCATTTCCTGCTGTATTATTTTGTCGTCAACGACAAGTTTGCGTCTTATAGGAATCATTGATGTTGTCAGGCTTTTTGTTTTAGGGGCAGAAATTATCATATTAAGGGACTTTGCTGTACAGTTGAAGCGATATAGTAGTCTTTGGAGGTCGTCTTCGTTTTCTGCCACAAGCACAGCATCATCGGCGTAGCACAGAATTGTAATGGAACTCCGCCTGTATGGTTGCTGGATGGATTAAGGAGTTCAGTAACCATGATGCCGGTCCCAAGCTCGGATAAAGAAGAAGGGTTCAGAGGTCAGGCCAGCACCCTGCCTAAGGTAAAAAAAAGAATGCATGCTCACAGAACCGACAGCTTGCCTCGGAACCGGACTGATCAAAAGATTTTGTATGTGTTGTGGCAAATCAATTTCCAACCTTCTCCATAGCAAACGGGCGGGCGTCCTTAGTTCGAGCTAGGTGATCGAAGAAAGTTTTTTCTCGGATTTGAGTATACCTATTGTTATGCCCTAAATTTCACTTTTGTATGTTGGTCACGTAAGGTTATGTGTTATTATTGAAATTATTAAGGAATTGACTAGAGAGCGAGACTATTCGAGTGAACCTTGTACATCTTTCGGTACTCTGTATGGAAATGACCTTTAGTTGTTTATCTGAGCGTGTCCTATACCTAATTGTTTGCTATCGGAACTTTGAGTTATGTAATATGGCACTGACAGATGTGTTTAGTGCAGTATCGGTTAAATACACTCTTTACGAGTGGGTATTCTGTATGTAAACTACCTATCTTATTTTCAGCTTATTCTAACCTACATGCAGTCTCAGTTACATGCATTAGCAGTTACTTCTATATGCTTGTTTAAGTTTTGTCTACACTTGCCTAATTATACCTTCCGTTCTCTTCGAAATGTATTTAATGTGTGGCATTTATGGGATTGTTAAGTTCCGAGGATGTCTGTGTTTGATTATATAGGTCACGTTATTGACGCTCTCTTTGGTAATTAAGTTTTGTGTTCGTTAATTTTATTTGAATTTCTCCCGCTTTCTATTCTGAGCCATTTCCGTGTTATGTTGTATTTGAGGCTGCGTGATAGCGGTCGCGCATTATCCAAGGGGAAAACGCGTTCTCAACTTTCACTTTCCAAGTCCATCTTGCTTAAAGAGCAATAGTACAAAACTGCTTATTTTCTTTTAGTAATTTTATTACTATGTCTAGTAGATTATACGCTTAGGCGGCTTTTTTGAAATAAGTAGTGAATGTCGATACCTTAGTATAGGTGAATTATCGTAAATTTTACAGTATTTATTGCTTTTCGAAATTTACGAAGTGCCATGCTGTTGGGCTTTTGAATTTAAATTTTGTGCTTTTGTGTGACTTGATTTATAGGAAATGTTATTGACTTTCACACAATAAAATATACTTTAGAAGCTAGCATGAGCTTAATTTAATGTATCTAGGGCATTCGGTTAAAGAAAAGTTTCATATAAATACATAACCCCAAATAGTTATCAAGTTTAAGTAGAAGTACGGAAGGTTTCAGTTAAAGACTATTCGTAGCTAATATATTTTTTAAAGAAACGTCTGATTAGTTTTAGACGTTTCTTTTAATAATATAAAATTATGACGTAGTGTCTTATTAACACTAAAAATACAAAATAATTCCGAGTAAATTTATTCTAATTATGCTTAAGCACCCTCCATCCTTATATATATATAATTTTGTTAGCTTTTATGATTTGGTAACAAAACACCGCTTGAACAATAAACGTGATAATAACAGTAGAAACGTGTTTTATTTATACCATTAGTTAAATCCATCTATTGAATTATGTGAATTTATGATTTTTATTGCATTCTTTCGAAGAAAACAACACTCAATAGTTACCAAAACTTTTTTTTCGAACAGTCTACAGAAATGAAGAAGTACTGATGTTAATAGTTCCTAGGAATAGGTAAGTGTTAATTGTGTACTTTGTTGGCACTTGCCATCTGCCTTTGCTTGTAAGATGTCGAGAGATCACGGAACGATGAACAACATCTAGAATATGTTTAATGCCCCTTCGCCAGTTGCAATTATGATTCGTAATTCGTTGGCATATGTTTAATGAGATATTAGATAACATCTGCCATGTATAATATCCTTGTGTTCAGTTTCATGTAACAGGGAGGCGTTCGGAACTTGTGTATAAATTAACGATGCGGTACGCCGGGCGCTGAGTGTGTTTATTTTGATTGAGATTTGCCGTTGAAGAAAGTGTTATGTAAATGTATTAATTCACTTTATGTTTGCTCGTGTTTTCGACGAATCAACGTTAAGAGATTGTAACAACGGACGTGTTAACAAAACGAAGAATTTTTAATTGGCACTTATCGAAAGGTAGTCAGATATTTTTTAATGAAATAAAATAGAAAATTTATCGTTAGAATTTAATGATTATTAACTAATTATGTAAAGGTTTTTTCTGCATGAAAAAGGTTTGTGGAAACTTTAAAATAAGTACTTAAGAATGTTTCTCTCATAAAACATGTAGTATTTAAATAAATATTAATAGCATATTTATTGAATATAGCAATTTAGTGATAAAAAGAAACCATCATAAAATGTTTTTCATGTTTTCCAACATAATACCTCCAACGTGTATAAACTTCTTACGTCTTTTAATTAATAATAAAATGTGGAATTTTTATTCCCTACTCCATAAAGCAGTTGCTAATGTTGTTTACAAATTTATCACCATTGAAGTTGATGGTTATGTAAAACATTTTCATTTATAGCTAACAGAAAGTTTAAACATTCTCCCATATAAAGTTTTGTCATCCATTTCATTCTTTGGACCATATATTTTCCTAAAAGACCTATTTGAAGCCCAAATAATCAAAAAGTATAACCAATTTTTCGATTATTACTAATCTAATCATGAATTAATGAAAACAGATTTGTACATGCTTCCCTTAAACGTCCTTGTCCATTGTTTTACTCCAAATTACGAATAAGAATCATTTCTATACCTAATATCTAAACGTCTGTTTGTACATATTTTTTAAACTGTAGATTTAAGTTATTTTCTTTAGTACACACTGTATCGTTTAGAACATTTTTATTTTTATATGTGTTAGCATATTGTACCCTTATTTTGAGTCTCCTCAGTAGGAAAAAGGGCTTTAAAGTCATAATCTAATCGAAACCTTAGGGTATCAACTTGTACCGATCGAGTTACTTCGTACAACGATTACAAGTCAATAATTAAAATCCCTTTGTCTAAGCTAAATATTATTTTGTGCAATTAAATAAGTTTTGTTAAGAAAATAGTTTATATTGTTATAATTACAGGAAGTACACTCAGTGAAGGTTGTTTTTTATTCATCGGTAAAAGTAGAAAGGTCCTTCGTGCTAAAAAATAAAAGACGAGCATTGCTACCCATGCAGTTTCAAAATCTGCTTACTTAGCGAACTTCCACAACAGAATCAGCTACGGAATTTTGTTTTGGGGCACATCAACTACAGCAGCAAGTTATACTCCTACACTAAAAGCGATTAGAGCTCTATGTAATTTGAAATATTTTGATAGATGTAAGAAACATTTTAAACAAAAAATAATACTGACCATACCTAGCTTATTTATACTTACTTATAAAATATGTTAGGAAAAACTAAGAAAATTATATATCGAATGGAGATCATAATAATTACGAAATGCGCCACAGGGAAGAGTTACAGATTCCATATCACCGCCTGCTAACAACCCAATACTATGTGGACCAGTGGCGGTCAAAGCTGTATAATAAAACCTGAAAATATCTGGAAGAGAGTAACAAGTTTTTCATAAAAAAGTGGAAGAGATTTTAAGTTATCACATTTTGTATTCAATAGATGATTTGCTGAAATGTGACTTTTTCCAGTTTTTTTCCGAATGCTCCCTATTACTCCATTTTTTTATTGTTCGCTAGAATCTTTCGTCATGCTATAGACGCTGGTCGATATCGTCCGATATATTTCACAATTCCTTTTAACATTTAATCTTGAACCAACTCGTAACCAATCTCTGTCTTTATTGACACTCCACTAACTAATATTGCTTTTTCTTTAAACGTCAATTTTATTTAATTACATATTTATTTCGTTAAATAAAAACTTTAAAAGGAACCTTGTTTGTTTGGTATTAAGATTTTCTCTCATTGTATCCTGGACCTCTGATGTGTAACCATGACAATATTTGTATTCAATTTTTTTCACAACAAAAAGTTGTTGTGACAATTTCGCACCCCAAAAGAGTGGTGACAATTTGGCGCCCAAAGCGTGTGGCATAAGTAGCAGTACTTTATATACTACGATTGTATAACTTTGCATTCTCCATTTAAATGTAATGTATTGAGCTTCCCAACCATCGAATATCTGCTTTATTATACCAAATTCTTCACTAACAATTCATTCTTAGATGAAAAAGATATTTCTAAAACATAAACGAAATATTTTGTATTGATTGGTTGTTAGTCTGCTTGGCATATTTCATTGTAACAAAATTATTTGTACAGGGATGTACAGTATTCACATTGAATTTACATTCAACAGGATGTTAATAAAGCGTACATGTCAAAAGAAAATAGCAACAAGCATATCTGATGTTGTTTATCTCGAATATTTTGCGCAACTCTTTGAATATCTGTCCGCACGAGATGAAATGCCAATGTAGTCGCATCTATATATGAACGTATTGTGATTGAATATATGTTAAAGGGTATACCTGAGCAATTTCCGCTAATCGATACATTGTTGCTGACATTTGTATAAATATCGTTTAAAATTGTTGCTCGCTTAACTGATTTTTTATATTCCATTTTACGAATGAGCAATGGCCCTGAAGTACTAATTGCAAAATAATATATTTCCTTTTGGGGCTAAGATTTACGCTATATGGAAATGTGAAATACAGTCAACAAATAGAAAATAGTAATTTTAGACCTCCACTAAAAATACACAGTTCACAAATAATGAAACTGGTTGACAACTACAGCATAAGGGATACATAAATTTCATGTATTCTATTGTTGTCTAGTGTTAAGTTCTGTTTACTTTCATACACGTCGAGATGGGCACGTTTTGAAGTCACGTGATACCGAGAAAGGTGTTTTAGAATAATCGCTCTCTCTCTCTCTCCCTCTCTCTCCCTCCCTCTCCCTCTCTCTCTCTCTCTCTATGGATACGATAGCGGCCATACCCTTACAGCTATCAATACCAAAATTTATATTTACGTATATACTGTTCCTCTAGAGCATAGGTTCCCAAAGTGGGCGATAACGCCCCCTTGTGGGCGCTGCAGGTCTAAAGGGGGGCGGTAAGAGACCCAGAAAAAAAATGGGGGCGTTGTGTAAAGGCTTAGGGGGCGATTTGTAATTTCATCTAGAATCTAGGAGGACTCTTAGACACCGACTGAGCTCTCGACTCTCGACTAGGGATGGGCGATAAACATCGATGTTCATTGAACATCGATATTTTAGGATCGATGTTCGATGTTTTTGCATCGATGTTTGCAATTTAGATTTATCGATAAACTATCGATGTTAGAAGAAATATAGTGAACATCGAACTTTTAAGCTTGACAAAATGTATTTGCACTAATCACAAAATAAAACAGCGGCCTCTGTTGACAAATACAAAAATGTTTCCAAATTAACAGCTCACATACAGGCTACGAGGATGTAAAATTGTCTACGAATAAAAGAAGTATTTAAATTACACAGTGCTATATCATATAAATTCGAATATTTCATTTTAGGCTCTTTTAAATATTACTCAGTATAAATATTTAAATAATATATAATTAAATACATAAATTTATAGTACTTTTAATGTGCAGAATAAAAGTTAAATTATGTATGCATGCAGAATAAGTGAAGGAGGTAAACGTATTTTCATAGAAAAAGAAGGGAGATAGACATTACCGATGTATACTTCTTCGGGAAATTCCCTAGTGCGTACAATCATACACGACGATACACGTATTAAATGCAAGATGACACATCAGAAATATAAAACCATATCCATATGTATCTCGGTATTTGCCAGCGTAGTCAAAAAAAAATGCAAGACTATAAAATCCCAAATAAAAATCGTTCTCTTAAAAAGCTTTGATACACGTAAATGTATATATTTTTTAAGTATCAGACGATTTAAGTCATGTGGTTGTTTCATGCGTAATTGCATAATATTGTTTTTTTATATAGTTTTTTTTTGAGTAGTTTCTAAAGTTAACTACATATTATAAATGTATATATTTCTTTTATTATTTTTTTTGAAAAGTGATATCTTTTATATCATTTTGTTAAGGACGTAAATTAATTAAGTTATAATAAAGTTTTTGTTAAACTGCCAAAAAATAAATCTATAAATATAATTATCGATGTTTAAAAACATCGATGTTTGGTAGTCGATATTTTGCAACCATCGATGTTGATCAACGATGTTAACATCGATGTTTGATATCGATGTTTACCCACCGATGTCCCATCCCTACTCTCGACTACAGCTTGTGAACATCAACTAATATTAATTAAGAGATTGCTCAAACCAACTCGGTTCGATATTTCTCTCCGAGTAGTTCATATATCTGTCCTGTTTTATTGAATAAATAAAATAAAAAACATATCAATCGGTCGCTCCGTTTCGAAACGAAAAGAGACACAAACAAACAAATAAAAAGGCAACTGTATCAATCGGCTGGTTCATAGAATACTTGTTCTTACTTGTTGAGTACGATTGAGCGTCGAATGAGATAAACGAGTTTATGCATGTTTGTCTTATTCCTGTCGGTGCGTGCTGCTTATGCAATCCTATATAAACAACGTAATATTTATTTTATTTTCATTTGCGGTTTCGCGCGTAATAGATAAGCAGTACTTAAGTTCAACACTTATACTTACGTATTTCTCAAAACAAAACAATGTCGGAAGTAAAAAAGAAGAGACGGCAATACTGTGCGGAATATATTAAATTCGGATTCATTGAAAATCCCACAAACCCATCGTCGCCTTTGTGCCTTCTATGCCTAAAAACATTTTCGAATGAAGCAATGAAGCCTTCAAGACTTCAAGATCATTTGAATAAAATGCATCCAGATAAGAAAGACAAGAATGTAGCATATTTTCAAGATCTAGAGAAGAAGCATAATACTCGGCCAAGTGTAGCAAAACTCTTTTCGGCGGCTGCTAAGCAAGATGACGACGGACTTCGAGCTTCGTACAACATCTCTTTGTTAATTGCTCAAAAAGGCAAACCACACAACATCGGAGAAGTGTTAATTTTACCAGCAATAAAGGAAGTAAAAACTACTGTGCTTCATAAACCGGCCGCAGATATTATCGGAAAAATTCCTTTGAGTAATAATTCTGTGCAAAGACGAATTGATGAAATGGCCGGAAACATAGAAGAATCATTGTGCAATCATCTGAGGACTAGTCAATTCTCAATTCAGCTCGATGAGTCCACTTTACCAACTAATGAAGCATTGTTGCTGTCTTACGTGAGGTTTATTAAAGATGAGAAAATATGTGAAGAACTATTGTTTGCTAGAAATTTAGAGACCGATACAAAAGGCGAAACCATATTCAATACATTGGAAAAGTTTTGTGATGAGAAAGAGATTCCCTTGAAAAATATTATATCAGTTGCTACGGATGGCGCTCCGGCTATGACAGGGTGCCATAAAGGCTTCATAGCGTACGTAAAAAATAAAATTCCAGATGTCCTTGCTGTACATTGCGTTATTCATAGACAACATTTGGTTGCTAGAAATTTAAGTGAACGACTATTTCAATCACTGCAATATGTCATCAAAGCAGTCAATAAAATCCGTAACTGCTCTTTGAATGATAGATTATTTCATCAGCTTTGTGTTACTAATGACGAAGATTTCAACCGTTTGTTGTTTCATACCGAAGTTCGTTGGCTATCAAGAGGCAATTGTCTGACTCGATTTTACAACCTGTTTGACTCTGTGATAGAGTTTTTGGAAACTAAAGATACAGAATTGCGCAACAAGCTCATTACATCAAAAAATGATATAGCTTACATGACAGACCTGTATAAATTGTTCAACAACATGAATCTCCAACTGCAAGGCGATGAACTAAATTTAATTAAAACAAAAAATGTCGTTGCTGCTTTCGCAGCCAAACTGCTTCTACACAAAAAGAATATGGGCAGACGTGAGTTTCATAATTTTCCGAATTTATCAGTATCCTGCAGTAACGACGACTTGTTTGCCTACTGCCAACATTTGGAAAAGCTCCACATTGACTTCACCGAACGATACCAGGATATTTTGAACTTGGAAATACCAGACTGGGTGTTGGATCCGTTTTCAAATGTCAACACAGCAATATCACCACATCTGGAAGAAGAACTTATAGAATTGACAACGAACGAGGAAATAAAAATCAAGTTCAAAAATGGCTACCAAGAATTTTGGCTACAAAAACCGATCCCGCAATTGTACCCTGGATTGTGGTCAATCATTCAACGATTCTTGATAGCATTCCCATCGTCATATTTGTGTGAACGTGGATTTAGTGCTGTAGCAACGCTGCTTACTAAAAAGAGAAATCGTTTGCATGTTACCGAACGTGGTGACTTGCGGCTGTTCTTGAGTAAATTGGAACCTGATATCAACAAACTTATTAAACAGCATCAGATTCATCCTTCACATTAGTTTTTATATTAGAATCGATTATGTTTGTTTTATTTTGAATTTTGAATAAAATATACTTTGTCTGAATACTATAAAGTTGCGTTTCAATAATCATTCTCATTGGCAGGTGTAGCCCGTAAAAGTTAACTTGAGACCTGAGCGCCGTTGTGTACTACCTACTACGCTCAGGTCTCAAGTTAACTCATTCATTCTAAACGAGACTTTTACTATAACCCATAGTAAAAGTCTCGTTTAGAATGAATGTTTAATCTCCGCTAATATAGCTCACAATAATTAATTTAATTTGAAGTTATAGTGGTTTTTGAGTAGGTGAAAAAATGGGGGCGCTAAAAAATAATTTATTCTCAAAGTGGGCAGTAGGCAAAATAAGTTTGGGAACCACTGCTCTAGAGATTAGATTTTCTGTGAAATCGCTAAGCTGTGAGGACAATCACAAATAATAATATAAAATCATAACACGTGGAGATTTTGAGCATTATAAAAAGACTAAAAAACTAAAATGACAGATACCTATGATATTTCTACTAACGTTTTAAAAGAAGTTACCATTGAAGTAAGAACTTGGTCAAATATATAAATAGGGCAATTAATGTGGATGCATTTCCTGAATCTCTGAAAGTAGTTTAAGTATTACCAATATAGAAATTTGGTCACACAAATAAATATATGCAATTTGCTATTATGTATACATGATAAATATATGTTCAAATATAACATCTTAATTTGATATATGTGTTACAAACCAACTTCTAAAGTCAATAATTCAATAATTCAAGTGTATATGCTTATAAGCCAACGTCTTAAATAAACTTAGTCTATTACATTCTTTTATACTATTGGGTAATGTATTATAAAGTTTCAAACCATCAACGTATACACTTGTTGTTGTTTGACTTCGTTGATATCTACTTATATGAAAGTCTTTAACATTACGTGTGTTATAACTATGCGTATCTCCTACTTGTACTAGCTTATCCGTTAAATATGAAGGTGCCTGACCTAACTTAATTCTATGTATAAAAACGAGTACTCTATAAGCTAGTCTCTGTCTAATGTTCATTAATTGTAATGCACTCAACATTATCTGGATGGGTGTATATTTACTACATTTCAGTATTACTCTCATACATTTATTCTGTAGTTTTAGTAATTGTTGTATGTCATTTTGCTTTGCATTGAACAGAATTGTTGAACAATATTCAAAGTGTGGTGCTATAAGCGATTTATATAACATAAGTTTAATATAGTTCGACAAGTTTTTACCTATTCTATTTAAAAACCCTACTTTTTTAGATATCTTACTTATTACATAGCTCAAATGTTTTTTTGAAATTTAAATTTTCATCAATTATTATGCCAAGGTATTTTATTTGTGTTACTGACTCTAATTCAACATTATTAATTAGTATTTTAATCTTATCTTTATCATTGTGTTGTAATTTATGTCTACTTCCAATACACATAAACTTGGACTTATCAATATTTATACTTAAATTATTTCTACATAGCCATATATATAACGCTTCCAGTTCTTCATTCATCATTTTAACCATATCTTCCATATCATCGCCCGATACGCAGAGTATTGTATCATCCGCGAACATACACACGTCACAGCGGCCGACACACGACGACATATCATTCACGTAAATATTGAATAGAACGGGGCCTAAAACAGTTCCCTGGGGCACTCCATACCTAGTTCTTATCGCACTTGATACACTATTATTATATTTTACTATTTGTGTCCTATTATTTAAATAGCTAGAAAACCAATATCGAACTGTACCACCTATACCTATTGATTCCAGTTTTTTAATTAAAGTGTCTCTATTTATTGTTTCAAAGGCTCTATGAAAATCCAAAAAGACTGCTAAGATAATGTTACCTTTATCCAGTTCTTTTAACGACTTATCAATTAAATTCACTAATAATGTTTCACATGAATGATCTTCTTGAAAGCCCGACTGGTCTTTGCTTATTATATTATTGTCATTACAATACGAACTAAGTCTATTTTTTACTGCACGTTCTAAGACTTTCTCATACACCGGCACTGTATTTATTGGGCGAAACTTCACGCATTTTCGTGACCCATTCACCTTTGGCACTGGTATAATGTATGATGTCTTCCATCCTTCAGGAAATACTCCACTCTTTAGTGATTGATTTAATACATCTAACAATCTATTCGCAGTTATTAGAAATGCATCTTTCAACAAGGATGTGTTAATGCCATTTCCAGCTGCATATCCTGTATTGTTGAGTTCCTTTAATATATTCTTTAATTCATACATTGTGATGTTTTCGAAATTACAGAACCCGTTATCATAACTACCGGTATTGTCGTTATGCACCAAACCTACTTTCTTTCGTATAGCAGCCACAATATCATCCACACTCGTCACAAAATATTTATTGAAATTTTCACATATTTCGAAGCTATTACTGATTTCTTTGTCTTCAAAAATTATTGCTTTCTCACATAATTCATTATTCCCAGGAAGAAGGGTTAGTAGGTTCTTCCATAATGTTCTGTGATTATATTTATTCTTGTCTAATACTCTTACAAAATATTTTTCTTTTTCTGATCTAATTAATCCCGTGACCTTGTTTCTACTGCGTTTATATTCTTCCCAATGTTGTTCATTTTTGGTTATCACTGCAAGTTTGTATTTATTATCTCTTATATTCATTTCTTGTATAATTTCTGCGTTTATCCATTTATTTTTTGGAAAACCAGACCTTACGGTTATTTCAATGATTGGACATAATTCCTGCACTGCTGCCTCAATTATCATTAACCATTGTCTAGCCAAAATATTCACCTCGCTAGTATTATTCGACCACTCACAACTTGGTATCCTATCATTAAAGGCATTAATGTTGTTGTTCCTATAACTTCTAATTTTAAACGTTTTTATATGTTCTGTATTCATTAGCTCTTGGGTATCAATGGTCAAAATATTGTGATCATTAATTTTATGTGTCAAGTGAACCTCAAAGGTAATGTCTCTCCTAATAGTTACAACGTAACCAATAATTGTTTCACTAGTATTAGTAATCCTTGTTGGTACCGATACAACTTGATACAGAGCTGCTCTATATAAGATGTCTCTAATCTTCAAACTGTAATATGTATCTCTCTTATAATCAATATTGAAATCACCCATTATCAAACAGTAGAAAGCAATGCAACAAGGTATCTACCATGATTCTATCCTGCAATTGTTGAAGTATTTTAACACATTTTACAGTCAACACAACAAAATTTAGGTCACTGGGAGCCAAAATTAAAGAATCACCTTCCATCGAACTACAAAAAATTAGACCTAGAGAAAAGCTGTTTAATCGCTAAAAATTGCTACACGATGTATTTATTGCTACATTCTGTATTTATGTGCGTGTAATATTTTTTGTAATTGTTGGGTTGTATTAAGGAAATTTTATTGTCATAGTCTATATTTGACAATATGTTGTAGTGGTTATTTACATGAATAAATGTTTTACTTTCGTTACAATTTTTTATTTTATCGTGTAGACCAGTGGTTCTCAGCCTGTTTCAAGTAAAGACACTCAAATACAAAATATGAGATCTTCAAGGCTCCCCGCTATTAAACATGTCATTATTTAGTAAAATTTTTGGCATGTGTGCTTCAAACATATAATTAGGAAGTTGGGAAAAGTAAAACTATGACATAACAATTATATAGTATTTTATTTAAAGAAAATTCGAAAATTTACAGACAATAAATATTTCTTTAGCTAATGAGAAATTTTCTCATCAATTACATCTTGAAAAGGTACCCTTATTGAAAACCACTGCTTTAGATGATATTATACTCTTTGCTTTAGCAGCACATTTGAGAAATTAATAGAATAGTTAATGTGTTTGTTTCAATGTACCAACGAACTTATATTAACGCGTTAATTTTTCTCTCTTTTAAGTGTCGTTATTTTATTTCGACAATTAAATGAATACATGCAATAATTAAAACAAAAGATGAATTACGTAACCGTTATTCTTGTAAAACATTTATTGTTAATAAAATTACTATATGCATAATCAAATGAAGTACTTATAGGCACGTAGGTAACGGAATTGCTTACACTTATAGACAGTTTTTGTCATTCTTTGAAATAGTGAATTACCTCTGCATACAGAATCTCCTTTAACTACTTCCGTAAAAAAAATGATTTACTATGAGTTTTGTCAATTTGCATAATCGATTACGTGTAGCTTTGGTTCCATCGATAGCTAATGAGCTGTATTATCTATAAACGTTATATTGAAGATCCCTTCTTCCTTTCTTTTTTCTTAATTGTGGCTTTCTCATAATTAACGAATGAGAGATATGAATTTATGTTTTCCTTCCAGTTATCCGTTTTACTTTTGAATCTGTTTATATAGGAATTCATTTATTTCCATCTGTTCTTATCTGCAACGTCATGCTTGTCATGGGATTATTTTTCGTTGTTAATGTGCAACGCATTTTCTGAGGTTTCTTCCGTTTGATAACTATCGTTGTGAGTACGCGAGATATTGTCTGCCAAATCTAAGCTGTGTAAATGATTTAGAGTATTGGAATAGATTAGCTAGTATATTCGAGGATGAAATTGCACTGCTTATTATAATTTATATTTTAGACAAAAAAATGTGCTGGCATGGATAAACGCGGACTCAAGTTGGTTTTGGCAGATGATAATCCTCGGTGAGAGCATTACTTCACTATACCAGGTACTTCTTTATTTCTTACACATGTCTTACGTGTATGTGGCTGAATCACTAGTAATTTGTAGATGTTGGTTTTCTCCCTCAGGTCAAGTAAAAAATTAGAATTTAATTGTACTGCTGCGTCTTAGTTGACAGTCTTGTTTAGTTTTTTTTTTTGATTATATGTCTGATTGTAGTTCAAGTCGCGCTTAACGATTGTCTAGTCTAAGGTTTTGACACAATATTGTTTTTTTTTCTACTGGGTATATAACCTTGCCCTACAGCTTTACTAATTAATTGAGTTCTTTATAAAACCACTGTGCGGCTTAAAAGTACTCCTACGTCTGTATATATCCTACGTATTGTCAAGAGTCAGTTGGCTTTTGTTTCATTTTTAGCTTATATTTATTGTACTCACTGTTATTACTGTTTTATTTTTGACATATCAATAAACCTGTTAACTGTAAAATGAATGTTCATTCTGCATGATTCTCCTGTTTCTATTTAATTACCTGAATATCTCCCGATTAGGTGTCAGCCATGGGTCGGTCATATTAACTAAGGGGGATGGCACTTATTTTGTCAATCGTCTATTACATTTAATTAGAGCTACTGAGTAAAACGACGACATGGCTCCTGTATTTTCGACCAAAAAACAGATAGGACATTGAATGTTTTGTGATAGGCCGTGTATACAAGCATATTACTTCAAGGTTGATTAACAGATTAATACTTTTAGAAATAGTTGAACTCTTTGTCCCATCTATTTCGGTAAAAAGGACGTTGCAAAATATTCATTAGACAAATTATATTCTTTATATCTCGAGTGAAATATTCATTTTGGGATTGTGTTTTATGATTTTCATTAACGTTGTTTATAATGTATAGCTGGGGAAGCATGTTTACCAGATATTTGATTTTTTTTTAAAGAGAAACATAGGCAGGTAACTTATAATGTAAGAGTGGATCTAAGAGAGCTTTTACTAAACTACACAAGAACTTATTCAATTCCTACTTAGTTGATCAAATAGTAAAGATAGTTTTGCGTTTACTTTCATGCAACCTAAACACCAACGAACTTGTATATAATAATAATACCTAATAATAATATTTATTGCCAGTTGTAAAATTACATAGCTAAAGACCAGAATACAATACAAAGCTAATGGATACTAGGTAATAATATAGTAATAAAATGAAATGCAATTTAGATACATAAGTAGCCATGCTAAAGAAATTCAATGTAATTAGAAATATAATGATTACTTAAGAATTGTAAGTTCTATAGATACTATAAGGTTCTAAATCGCACAAAAGATTATTTGATGCACTTCTCAATTGTGGGAAAACAGTAATTTGTTTTATAACGGCGGGTGGTTATTTAAACAGTTTTAACCCCGTATAACTAAATACCTTCCATTCATGTTAGTCGACGGTTTGGTAGAAAACAGCCTTGAGCGTTAGTGTGCGACTAAAGGAGATATTTGGTTTTAAAATTGAAAACTTGACATTCAAATATATAAACTACAATATTCGATAGCATTAATCATAATTAAGCATTAATTTATCATTAAGGTTTCACTATTATGACAAGCTTTATCGTAAATGTAATTGTTTTAAAATAAGAATAGTAGTATTCATTTATCATATACAGGGTTATGAAATTATTGGGTGCGACCCTCTGTTTACCAAACATCAGCAAGGTTACATCCATGATACAATAAATATATAGGGAGATATGACAATGCGCAGCAAACTAACATGGCGGCCGTAAGCGTGACGTCACGTGGAGAGCAAACCTCAGCTGAGGTGAGCGAAGTACGTTGTGTTTACATATTAGTAGTGAGTCTTTGAGTGTTTTAATAGGTATTAGCTAGTGTTTCACTGTTTACAATGCGGTGTGCTGTGTTCGGTTGTCATTCTGACAATGAGTCAAAGGCGGCTGATAAAAGTATAAGGTTTTTTTCGGTTTCCATGTAAGAACAATTACACAATTAAAGCGTGGAAACATGCTTGCAAGCGAGCAGACAAAATTAACGAAAAAACTGCAAGAGTATGTTCAAGATATTTCAACGAAAACGCTTATGTTCGTAATTTGAAACATGAGTTGTTGGGGTATGAACCGATTAATAATAGAAAACTCAAAGAGGATGATGCACTTCCAACTGAAAATTTACCTGCACTAGCAAAATCTACAAAAAATGATTTCAGGAATAGACGGTCAGAGAAAAGGGATCGGTCTCATTTACTGGAGAGTATTATGAAGTTACATACTTTTAAGACACAAGCAGAAGAGTAAGTATACCTACTTGTAATTCTCAAGTGAGAGTATTAATTATCGGTGGAATTTTTTTGAAAATCCTTCAAATACTGAAAAGATTTTCGTATTTGCTGATGTTCCCCACCTTATAAAATTATTGCGATATAATTTTCTGGATCATGGGTTTATATTAACTAATGGGAAGGAAATAAATAAAGCAATTATAGAAGAGCTTTTAAAAATTACAAACATATCCGATATAAATATCGCTTACAAAATTTCCACTGAAAGTATTACTGTCACAGGACCGGCAAGACAGAAAGTAAAATTAGCAACAAAACTATTTTCCCATACTTTATCCAAAGCTATAAGTAGGTGTGGAATTCATGGGCACTTTGCAGATAAGTATTGGACGGAGTGTGCGGAATTTTTTAAACAAGTAAGTTATACATATCTTTATGTTTCATTATTTTGGATTATTGAAAATTTAAAATTTAGGTAAATGATTGGTTTGACTGTTTTAATGTTCGCGTGCCTGAAACAGATCAGCGAAGTAGGATGAAAGCTTACGGATTATCACTAGATCTACAAGCAGATATCATCGATTCTATGACTAAAACAATAAAAACTATGAGGGCAAAAGGCAAATCTTTTCTTCTGCCATTTCAAAAAGTAGTAGGGATTGGATTTTTGTTAAAATATTTACTTATGAATTTTGCTGTAGGCATTATCATCTCCAATACCTCACTAAATTGTTATACGATGATTTACGAAGGCGATTTAATGTAACATATTTATTAACATATCGGCTGAACCAGGATGTTCTAGAAAATTTTTTTGGAGTGATAAGATCTAAAGGTGATCTGCATGATTGTCCTGACGCCTTAGAGTTTAGGTACCGTTTACGGGCCTATGTTTTGGGAAGAAATGAGGGCTCTTTTTCGTCGGCGAGTAATGTGGAAACAGGTGATACACCTGATCTACCTCTCGAGGAAGAAACCTTAAGCAGTGAATGTTTTGGACCACTTAATGTTGAAACAGAAGCAAATGATTCTGTTGGAAACAATGAAGAATTGGACGATATAGTGTATGATGGTTTAGAAGATCTGGCTGGTTATATCTGTCACAAATTGAAAGTGCCAGACTCGTCACTGACCAGGTCTCAAAGTAATAATTATAGTTGGGTGGATCATCTAAGTGAAGGAGGGTTGTCTAAACCATCGACACAATTTATGGAAGGCATAGAACAGTTGGAAGGGATATTTAATTCTGTTAATGGCAACAGTTTGCTGATTTCAAAAAACTATTTACGTAATTTAGAGTCTAAGAGTTCAAACATAGCACTAGAAAGTAATGTGAAAAATTTATTTTTCCGATCTAGAATGTATTTCCGAATTAAACAACTTAATAAAGACTTGAATACCTGAGTGTCCAGTGTATAGTGTAGACGTGTATATATCGGCTCCGGATTTTTAACCCAATAATAGGGAGAAACCGAGTTAATAATACACAGAAAGGTGACACTGTGAAGAAGAAGAAAAAGTAGAAGTGATACAGAAATACAAGAAGAAAGTAAAAGGTAAGACAATTTATTCAGATTAATAAAACATGTGTTGACTGCCTCCGAGAGGTCGACTCGGGCATTCGACACACACGGATATATTTCAACAATAACAACTAAAGAAAAAAGTACGGTGCTGCGAACCATACCAGAGATTTGGAAACAGAAATAATAAAATAAAGTACGGTACCCTGAAGAGAAGTCGGGCGTCAATAAAATAAATATAGGCGATAAGAAGAAAAGGCCCGTCATAAGACAAACTAAAATAGTAAGAACACTGTTGGAAATGGATAGCGATGGGAGCACAACAGATGAGGGAAAAAGAAAGAGGGGACAAAGAGATATAACCGAAATGCTTAGGAAGAATAAAAAGACAACTAAAACAACGGAGAAAGGAGCAAGCGATGACGAAAATAAATTAGACAAGTTAATGGAAATGATACAAGGACTGGTTACACAAGTGCAACATATAGAGGGAAAACAAGATAAATATATGGAAGAAATGAAAGGAATTAAATTGGAAAATGAGAAAATTAAAGAAGAAAATGCAGAACTGAAAAAAGAAATTAGGAGTGTGAAAGGAAGACTAGATAGACTGGAGGGAGTGAATAGAAGAAATAATGCAGTTATGCAGGGATTAAAAATAGATGTGAGTGATCAAGGGCACCTAAAAGTAGTGGTAGAAGAAATTATCCAGAAGTACATGGAAATACAAATAGAAATTAAAGCGGTGAAACAACTGGGCCCAGAAACTTGCTTAATAGAACTGAAGAATACACATGATAAGATACAAATGATGAAAAACAAGGGTAAATTAAGAGAATACAAAGAACAAAAGATATATATTAACGATGATATGACGAAGGAGGAAAGAGAAATACAAGAAAAGATACGTAGAAAGGCCAAAGAAGAGAGAATGAAAGGAAAAACCGTCAAGATAGGATTTCAAAAGATAATAGTGGAGGGAGAACAATGGAAATGGAATAGAGAAAAAGAGAATTGGAGTTGCAGGAGTAGGATGCGTTTTACACAAAAAATTAGAAAACCAAATTCATGACTGGAAGGCATGGTCAGAAAGAATATTACTAATAGAGATGAAGGAGAGAAACATAATGAAAACAATAATAGTAGTATACGGACCAAATGAAGACGACACAGCAGATAACAAAAATAAGTTTTGGGAAGAATTAACAGTGGTGGTAGAAGATGCGAAAGGAATAATTTTTGTAATGGGAGACTTCAACAGTAGAGTTGGTATAAGAGACGATGAATACACTGAAGTATTACGAACAAACGGAGAGACGGTTAGAAATAACAATGGAAGAAGAATGCTAGACTTTTGCATGATACACAACTTGGTAATAACTAATAGTCTTTTCCAACACAAAAATATACACACATATACCAGGGAAGTTAAGAGCAGGGGAGAGAAGTCCATAATTGATTATATATTAGTTGACAAAAAGAATAGAAGAATCGTGACTGATACAAAAGTAAGAAGAGGACCGGAAATAGGGAGCGATCACTTTGTCGTTATATCAAAAATAAAGCAAAAAGTTCAAAATAAAGAAAAGAAATATTTATACAAACAGAAAGAAAACCAAAAAGAATTACTTAGAACATACAAACTAAGAAGTAAAGATATCGCTGAAAGTTACCAGAAAAGGATAACTGGAAGAGTAGAAAATGTAGAAATGAATAGAAATATTGAAGAAACTTGGAATACGTTCAAAGAAATTATAATAACTACAACTAAAGAGATATGTGGAGTAAGCAAGAAGAAAAACAAAAGACAAACGAAGTGGTGGACAAATGAAATAAGGTATCAAGTAAAGTCAAAAAAAAAGGCATGGAAAATATATTTAGCAGAACAAACAGCGGAAAATACAATATATACAAAGAAGAAAGAAAAAAAGTAAAACAGTTAGTGGCAGAATTCAAAAAAGAGACATGGCAAGAATTTGGTGAAAAGATGGAAAAAAATAGTAAAGAAAACCAAAAACTATTTTATAGAGTTTTGAAGTCAGTAAGGAATGAAGAAATGTCTCAATCTACACACCATAATAATATACAAAATAAGAAGGGAGATATACTAAGCGATAAAAAAGAAATCATAGAAAGATGGAAAGAATACTTCCAAGAATTGCTAAACGAAGGAGTGGAAAATGAGAATACCGATGAACAACAAACAATAGAAGAAGAAGAGACGGAAGAAATAATTACCATGGACGAATTGAAAGAAGCAATACATAAACAGAGAGATGGGAAAGCACCAGGCTGCGACAAGATTACGGCAGAAATGATTAAAAATATAGGACAAAAAGGAAGAGAAGTAATGTTGAAAATATATAACAGAATATGGAGAGAAGAGGAGATACCAAACGATTGGAGGAAGTCATTAATAGTACCAATATACAAGAATAAAGGAAACAAAAAAGAATGCAATAACTACAGAGGAATAACCCTTCTAAGCACTGCAATGAAGATTCTTGAGCAAATAATAGATAAAAGACTAAGAGCAAAACTCGAAAATACGCTACACGAATCACAAAGTGGGTTTAGAAAAGGAAGGAGCACACAAGACCAAATATTTTCCGTGAAGCAAATAATACAAAAAGCCTATAGAGAGCAGAAGAAAGTATTTTTAGCATTTATAGATCTAGAAAAAGCATTCGATAAGGTACCAAGAGAAAGACTGTGGAATATATTAAAAGAGAGAGGGGTCAATCGAAAAATAAGACGATTAATACAGAAAATATATGATAATAACACCAACGCTGTAATAGCTAATAATTTAGAATCAGAAACCTTCAGAACAAAGGAGGGACTCCGACAGGGAGGAAGCCTGAGCCCAATGCTGTTTATAGTTTATATGGACGACATTATCAAAAGGTGTACAAAAGAAAGTAAAAAGATCAGAGTTGGACACATTAACTTAAAGCTAGTCGAAGTTTCACAGGGAGCATTCGCAGATGACATAATAATTACAGCTGACAGTGCGGAAGATCTACAACGGAACTTAATAGTATGGAATACGACACTAAATAACAGTGGAATGATGATGAATAAGAATAAAACCAAAGTAATGGTAGTGGGAGATGAAGAGATAGATATGAAAATCGAAATAGAAGGAATTGAAATAGAAGAAGTGAGAACGTTCCAGTACTTGGGAGTGAGAATTGATGGAAAAGGGACCCAGGACGCCGAGATTAACCAACGAATAGAAAAAGCAACAAAGCTGTATTATAGTATGAGGAATAAGTTCATTAACAAAAAAGAGATATCCCGCGAAACAAAATTAAAAGTATATAAGGCAATATACCGACCGATATTAGTATATGGATGCGAATCCTGGATATTAAATACAAGACAAAAAAGTAAAATACAAGCAGTAGAAATGAAATATTTAAGAAGAGTCAGAGGAGTTACAAAAATGGAAAGAATAAGAAATTCGGAAATAAGAAAAGATCTAAATATACAGTCAGTGTTGGAACATATTGAGCAAAGACAGTTGGGATGGTGGGGACATCTATATAGAATGGAAAATACGAGACAGACAAGAAGGATATGGGAAGCAAGAATAATGAAAAATAAAAGAAGAGGAAGGCCAAGGACGACATGGAATGATGTCATAGCAGAGATTTTGAGGAGGAAGGGCAAAACTTGGACAGAGGCGAAGAGCATGGCGAGGAATAGAAATGAATGGAAAAGATTCATAAAAAGTTAGAAGAGGATAAACGCCCCACACCATTAATATGGTAGAGGGGATTATTAGATTATATATATATAATAAAGACTTGCTTGACAAAAGGTGGTCAAGAAAAAGAAAAATGAAAAAAATCATGTCTTAAAATAAATATGTATAATATTGAATTTCTCGTTCTTATATTTTCTACAATCAATACATTTGTTATTCGATAGATACATGCTTTTTTTTCTTTCGTAGCTTTTCCTATTTTTTACTACCTAGTTTGGTAAGCATTATACATCAGGAACATGTTCGGTAAAATAGGACCTAAAAAGTTTGATAATTATTTTCTATTACATAACTTACTCAACTGTTTCGAAGTTATGACGTTCTTCTCCTTTAAAAGAACAGTTTGTATTAGAAAACAATTTAAACAATTTGCACAGTTTAACAAGAAATTATGTAACTTTTTAAATACTTCTACCGAACATGTTCCTGATATAATTTTAATTATATTATCGGCAAATATGGAACATTTAGACACATTAAAACTATTTATTTTTAATTGTTGGTTTAAAAAATCATCAAAATGTTGGAAATTTTAATATATTATTTCTGTTAGAACAACTAGATTCAAGCGATTGCATGCAGCTGCATTGAATGCTCCAGACGGGTACTCTCCGCGTGACGTCATGCGCAGAACTTGACGCAAATGAGACCAGTGATTATCATATCTCCCTACATATTTATTGTATCATGGGTTACATCAACAATAGAGATACATACACTGTTCTATATAATGTTACTACAAGTATCGGGGCAGAGCGAGCAGTACAGAAACGGAAAGCAAAATGGAAAATAAACGCGAAACCTGTCAAATAATTAAATTCACATTCATCCATTTGATTCTGATAAGCTCAAAGTATTGATCATTAAGTAGCGCCATCTAGTAATAGAATAATAAACGTAAAAAAGAATGGATTCTCAACATAAAGTGTTTACGCAGTCTGAAGTGTCTGCAAAATAAAGCTTTAATCGCCATGTATCTCCCCAGCCCGTCCCATCTAATTTACACCCACCTCGAATTAAGATAACACGTTTTAAGGCAATCTGATAACGACTTAGATGATTAAAGTCCGTGCTACGTCTCACCTGCAAGCATTTTGCCTATACCTAAAGTAGAGCAGCAAGTGGAGAAGAAATGAAAAAGTAGATGCCAACAATCTGTGTAACTATAGTAGAATTACCGAACAGATGCAGTAGCAACATTGCATTTTTGTAATAGCTTAAACGGGCAAATGCGCTGTTGCTACTGCATCTGTTCGGTAATTCTACTATAGTACTCCATTCAAATTATTACAGACTACTAAAGAAACGAAAGGAAAGAGCATAGCTGATAAGAAAAGACTCAAATTAAGAAACAGAAAAAGCAAATAAACATTCCAGAATTTCCAAAAGAAAATATAGACCCTGAAAATGATGTTCCTTGTCTTATTTGTGAAGAACCCTTTAGTAATTTAAAGAGTAGAGCTTTGTATTCAGTGTAATATATATCAGAAGTGCGACCAAAAACTTTGTACAAATTTTGAAAGCGGTGTGCTGATATGCGACTTTTTTAGGAACGATATTGTTAGTCACCTAAAGAAGCAAGCTAGAAAAGTTTTATAGATACCTGCATGTTTTTTTTTGTTTTCGTTAAAACATGTAGTTTCGTATGGCCCGCATTAGTTTTCCATTCTGACCTTCTCACGACGGAAAAATGGAAAACGCCATCTTTTTAATAATTTCATAAATTTAACTTAATAAATTAGCACAGTTTTTTGACGTATTCTGTTAGTTGTAATGTCAAACTGCTGTTTTGAATACAGTTTTACATAGATATAATATAAGAGGCGAACTCCTCACAATTATAAGCTGGTCGAAGTCGAACTTATGCGGTGGGCATTGCTCTACAGCAAAAGAAATGTAGTTGGGAATACCGCAGGGTTCCGGGTTAAGTCCTACGCTTTTCTTAATATATATTAATGAATTGCTCTAGTACTTAGGAGCATAATGTAACTATTTAGGCCTGATAAATATTATTATTACATCAGAAATATACATTATACATGAAGCTATAAAAACTAGGGGAACTATTTAACGCTTATATTCTCTCTGTTAATATTCTCATAAGAAAATGCGTGGATGAAAGAGAAGGAAACAAAATTCAAATTTAAAAAGGAGGTTAATATGTTTATGACCGTGCATATATTATAGATAAGTTCTTGCATTAAATATCCGGTTCTTCTGTCATATTTATTAAATCATAGACGCTTATATTGCTTGAAACTCCTATTAAACCAATACCAACCAATAACTTAGAATCACGATTGTTATTAAATCTAAAATTCCAAGAAAAAGAAGTAAACACATACATATGTATGGGCTTTAGAAGAACGATTCTACTACTTATTTACGGCTATTATGTTAGATATCATATTCATAACTAATAACTGTAAAATCTTTAAATAATGTGCGAATATGATCTACGACATGGAATGCTGTATCGCCATAGGTTTGTGTTGATAAGCTGGTAATTAAATGGACATGTTTTACAGAAGTTCTTGTTATAAATATTTTATATCAAATACGCATAAATACACATACAATTTTCTATAATTTTTTGTAGACTTTCAATCATAAATATTTCTCGCCTATTCTGCAGTCACATAGGTACATCATACATCATTAAAATTCATTCTTACAACTGATAAAAATAGGATCTTTATTCTCGTCGTCTGGAAGTGCTTTTTCGGGAGGCAGTGTTGCACAACATTACAGCAATTTTATTCATTTGAGCTACAGGACACCTAGTAGAAATAGAATGCAATAGTCATTGTAAAATAATAACATGTACGATTGTTCTCACGGAATAATTTTTAATATTAGGTAATTTAAATTCTATTTAAAAAGCAAGAGTTTTCCTAAAAATCATAGTTTGCAGTAGACCTTACATCTAGGGTAGCTTTACTTATAATAAGGCACGCATTTCATGAATCGATGTTAAGATTTACTAAAATAAAATTCAGAGATTCTCATCGACAATTACCTTTTAAAAAGTAAAAATACTAGGGGTTTGAGACAAATCCAGGTATGCCGCGATTGGTGAGCATAAAAACAATGCGTTGGTTTCGGTCACGTACAGCGACAAGGGAATCATACTACTTGGTGCTGCATTTAAAGTCATGATAACACTGATCTATACAAAAGTAAGAATGTAGACAGAAGATGAAATTAGAGAAAGCATATGATAATAATGTAAAATTGCATAAAATACACAGGTTTCAGAAAAGCATTTGATAGAATCCAAAGGAATTTTGTATTAAAAAAGGCACAAAATATTGAAATACTAAATAAATTTATTGGATTAATCCAAATGTTGATATCAAATAGTCAAAAGCTGCGGTTCTGTCCTGAACAGGATTTTCCGATGAGTTTGAATTTAATGCAGGAGTCAGGAGTGGTTTACTCGAAAAATTATTTAATATCGTACTATAATTCGCGTATTATGAGAGATTGTGGTGTTAAGGGAAGTATAATAGAAAAGGCAGTGCGGGTGATTGCGTATGGTGATGATGTCGCAATTATAGCAATGGAAAAGTGAAAACTAGTGTCTAGAGGAAGATGTAAAGATAAAAGAAGAAGCTGCGGAAAAAGCTTTTTCTTTTATTAGTGATTAACGAAGAAAAGACGAAGTATATGAGAATAACTGAAAGTGATCTGCAAGATCAACGAATAGGAGCATTTAATTTTTATGTAGTTGAAAAAGTTTTGAAGTATCTCAAAGAATTCAAACGGAATAAAGGACATACGTTTAAAATATGCATGGAAAACAATAGATTGAGTAAACAGCACAAAATATCATCAATTATCATACATCAGCAATAACACCTGCTGTAGTAACTTATGCGTCAAAAACAATGTAACTGAAGAAAAGAGAAAAGGAAAAATATAGCATTTTTCAGAGGAAGATTATAAAAAGAATATGTTTATCGAAAAAGTTAGAAGAAGATTATAGAAGTTTATTAAATTTTCAAATCAATAACACATCAGAGGGTAAATATGTAGTGAGAGTGATAAAAGGTGAAAGATTAAGATGGACTAAGAAATAGAGGACATTAAAACAGAAAAAAGTTCGTGGAAAAGCAAAGAGATACACAACGTTATAAGAGGAAAGTGCAAAGACAACTGTAGAGTGACCACCCACATTAAAATAGTCAATAGGACTGAATCAAAAAAGCAAATGAGTAGCTACTACTTCACCTGAAGTGTACAGCCGTCTATATGTACAGGGTGCAGCACCTAAGATGCCTCGGACCGCAGCTCCACTATCATACAAAATATCGAAAAAAGTCTAAGAGAAAAATTGTCCATAATTACAATCACCATTTCCCTAAAATATTTTTGGTCATCAGTGCCGTGCCGAATTCCAGTGGCGTATTAAACCTGTTTTTCTAAATGGAACAATATACAGGGTTGTTATAAAGTAAGGGATATACTTTAACTTACTATAACTTTTTAACAAATTAAGTTAATATCAAAAACTAAACGAAATTTAATTGTTTAAATAATGGGATTTTGTATGCCCAAACCCAGTTACCGCAAATGTTCAATATGTCCTCCATTTTGATCTTGTAAAATCAGCAACCGTTTCTCTAAATTGTACACTGCATTTCTTAACATTTCTGGTTGAATTGCACCAATTTGCTCCGTAATATTGTCTTTTAATTCTTGTAGCGTTGTTGGTCTTCTTCTAAACACTAAATTTTTTAAATGACCCCACAGCCAGTAGTCCGCTGGGTTAAGATCAGGTGATCTTGGTGGCCATGAATTTGCAAAATGCCTGCTTAAAACGCGATCTTGAAAAACGTTAGTTAAAAATTCTTTAGCTGGTCGGAAAATGTGCGGAGGTGCTCCATCCTGCATAAAAATCATGTTTTCAATTCTGTGGTGCTCGTCTTGCAGCTGTGGAATAACATAATCTCTTAACATTTGCAAGTATCACTCACCGTTAACAGTTACAGATACGGCTTCTCCATTCTGTAGCTCTTCGAAGAAATACGGACCAATGATAAAATCAGCTGTAGAACCGCACCAAACGGTGACTTTCTTGTCATGGAGACCTTCTTGAACAATTACTTGTGGATCTTCTGCAGACCAGATTCTACAGTTTTGAGTATTGACTCCACCATTCAGAGAAAAATGTGCCTCATCTGTCCATAAAATACGGGATAACCATTCGGGTTCAATTTCCATCTGAGCCAATAATCGCAAAGAAAAATCGTACCTACTAGCCAAATCTGCCTCCTTTAATTCAAACAGCATTTTGAGTTTATATGGATACATTTTTAGAATTTTGCGTAAAATTTTCCAGACCGTGGTGTACGGCATTTGCAATCGCTTGGATATCGCATTTGCACTGCTGATTGCTAGTGGATTACCTCTGGCTATGTCCTGATTTTCGTGAAGAACCTCTGCAACTTAGACATCACTAATGCTTGGTCTTCCTGATCTCGGAAGGTCAATTACCGAACCTGTTCTTTCAAATTTTTGTATCAAATTGCGGTACGCTTTCATACGACAGGGCCCCGCTCTCAAACCCATTCTCGTGCGAAACCTTCGTAATCCAGCTGTGTAATTTCTGCCGCATTCATAATAACACTGAACTAAACCAATTCTTGTTCGTATGTCCATGCTATTACAGTTTGAGTCGTTAAAACTTTACGTTTACTTGAGTTTTAATTTGAAAATAAACTCCAAATTGAATGATTTACTTTTAACACTTGTGTCAACAACTGTCGTGACAACGCTTTTGTTTTCCATAGATACAACAAATCCCATTCCTTAGGCAACTAGATTTCGTTTACTTTTTGTTGTTAGCTTGATTTGTTAAAAAGTTATATAATAAGTTAAAGTATATCCCTTACTTTATGATAACCCCATATATTTAGCGGCTGATTCGGAAAGCCCTCGAAGAGTATTTTTTTTCTTATGTAACGTCATACCCCTAACTTTAGCGGTTTCGCTGTTATAACGGGTTTTCTTCGCAGTTAGACCGTACTTCGTTATTTTTTTTTAGGAAGCAACTAAATTGTACCGGCGTTTCGGTTTCGAATTTAGGGATAGACTAAGACCACTTCTACCTACTCTTAATTTTTTTTCAAGTAATTTAAAGCAAGAAGATAATCTTTGCTTGGACTTTGCAAATAGTTTTTTCTAAAATATCAATTGGGAACCATATAAAATAATTACATCGTTAGATAATCGAAATTCCAAGTTTTCCATTTATTAAAAAAACACATTTCATTACAAAATTAAAAGAAAAAAGAATCTGTTAGGTCAATTTGTCGAAAAACGTCCTTTTTCAAAGTCAGCTGTCATGATAAAACAATAGAAGTGCAATTGTCAATGCAAACGGAAAAAATATCAATAAACTGACAGACAGAAGCATTATTATTACCTGATAAACGTTGCGAAAATGCCTGGAACTCAACAAGAAATGGTTGACATGGTATTTATTCTTGGAGTATTCAAAAATTGTTTGTTGGCGTCACGAGTGTACGCTGAGAGATATCCTCTCAAAATGTTTCCAAATCCACGTGCGTTTAAACAGGTGTTGGATAGATTTACGTCTACTGGTACTGTTCAACGGGCAAAGAGAGTTAGAACGAAGCCAGTTTTGACGGTAGAAAACGATTTGAAAGTTCTGGAGGTTGCTGTTGTAAATTCTCATATCAGTGTCCGTGAAATTAGTAGGAACACTGATATTTCAATCCGTTCTGTTCATCGTACTCTACAGAAATACAAGTTCTATCCATTTAAAATTCAATTGCACCAGGAATTGCAACCTCAAGATTTTGAAACCAGGCAGAATTTCTACAATTGGGCAATTAACAAAATCGACCAAGATGAATCCTACCTCATGCGCGTGTTATTTTCGGATGAATCGACATTCCATAAAAATGGGGTAGTCAATCGTCACAACTGTCATTATTACGCCGATGAAAACCCGCACGTCATTAGAATTGGAAACCACCAGAAGAAAAGGTGGTCACTCATTGTTTGGAGTAGCGTACTCGGAGAACACCTACTTGTTCCTTACTTCCTCGACGGGAACCTGAATGGCAACAATTATTTAAGGTTCCTTCGTAACGGCTTGGTTGAATTTTTGGAGAATGTCCCATTAGCCGCTTGCCGACAGATAGTTTTCCAACACGATGGAGCTCCTGCACATTATAGTCGAGCCGTTCGGGAATATCTTGACGAAAGGTTTCTAGATTCATGGAAAGGTCGTGGGAGTCCAGCAAGGTGGCCGCTAAGATCACCTGATGTCACTCCCCTAGACTTCTTCCCCTAGAGTAACATCAAGAACGAGGTCTAGAGGACGGTACCAACTACTGCCGAGGATATGCGAGAGAGGATTCCCGCGGCTTCTGTGCTATATCACCGGAAGTCCTAAGGGCGGTGTCTAGGGCCTGTGAGTTGAAGTTCCGATTATGCCTCCAAAGGGAAGGTCGTCATTTTGAACATTTAAGTTAGGCTGAGGAAACACCATGTTTATCAATTTTCGACAATGTTTTGTAATGAAATGTTTTTTTTTAATAAATGGAAAACTTGGAATTTCGATTATCCAACGATGTAATTATTTTATATGGTTCCCATTTGATATTTTAGAAAAAAAATTACTATTTGCAAAGCCCAATCAAAAATTATCTCCTTTCTTTAAATCAATTGAAAAAAAATTAAAGTAGGTAGAAGTGGTCTTAGTCTATCTCTAAATTCGAAACTAAAACGCCTGTACAATTTAGTTCCTGCCAAAAAAAAATGTCGAAGTACGGTCTAAGTACGAAGAAAAACCGTTATAACAGCGAAACCGCTAAAATTAGGGGTATGACACTCCATAAGAAAAAAAAAGTACTCTTCGAGGGCTTTCCGAATCAGACACAAAATATATATTGTGCCATTTAAAAAAAATAGGTTTGATACGCCACTGGAATACGGCACGGCACTGATGACTAAAAATATTTTAGGGAAATGGTGATTATAATTATGGACAATTTTTCTCTTAGAGTTTTTTCAATATACTCGTATTGTATGATAGAGGAGCTACCGTCCGAGGCATCTTAGGTGCTACAGCCTGTATATAAACAAAGATATAAAAATCGTTATAGAAAATAAGTAATTGATATGGAAAGACACTATAGTCTTCGGTAAGCGTGGATGAACTACTTGAAAAATGTTTGTAGAACATTTGAGTCTACAAAGTAGTAGTAGTACAAGTATGTTACAGAGCTTTTGCAAATGTTATTGTAATTATGGAGAAACTGAATATTTTAGAGATAATAAAAATAAGTAGAAAAATTACTAAAATATTGATAATTAGTGAAAATTCATAATAATTAAACATATATAAAAATAAAACAACCATAAATTAATCAGATGGAATCTTTTAAATACTTTAGAGTCACAATAACCAGGAAAGGATCACTAGAAGCAAATATTAACAGACGAATTCAAAAGATATTATAGCTTTATTATACAATTAACTTAAAATGTTTAAATATAGCCAAAATGTGAAGAGTTCAATATATGAAGGTATATAAAACAATCTACAGACAAATACTGACATACGTTAGTGAGTCATAAGTTATTAAATATTTTATTTGATACCAGTATCATTTGTAATAATCATTTTTAACACAGAACAACAAGTATTATAATAATTTCTATCTAAAAATTTTAATATTTCTATATAGAGAAGCTTCGACATTGTTGTTAAAATTTTAATAAAAGTGATTCACATGTAGAAGCTTTCAATTATTACACGTGTACTACGAAATCATATTATAGAGCGATTTAATTCGATATGATTTTGCAATAATACTGCACCTATTTTATAAATACCATCCCGTTAATTGTTCGTTTCAGTTACGGGACCCGACTGCATACTGCACGGTAAAATGATAGAACACATACTTTCATGAAACATTATAATAACTCGACAGACAGGTCAGATAGACAGAAAATTATAAAAGATTTCAAATATCCGGTACATTTTGTTTTAACGGTATGTTCATGGATATTATAATTTTCCATGAAGCTATATATCCCTCGAACCGTAATCGAGATTCCTTTGGTTTATTCAAGTGCATCTCGTCTTACATATGCACATATCTAATTAAATTGTTGACCACCTAATTCAATTGGTGCAATATTAATTGAATTAATTTCATGTTAATTGAATATTGAGATTGCAGCTAGATTTCTTATGTCTAGATATAATAACAAAATAAACATCTACAATTATGCGCAAATTGACATCTTCAAATTAATTACTGATACTTGTTTTTCCATTTAAATCCATTTCTAACCAAGGAGCAGAATTGCAAAACGTGTTTTGTCAAATATTGTAAATTGCAGTAGAAGTGATTAATTACTCCATAGAAAAGGTTAATATAAGAAAAACATGAAATAGTACCTACATTAAACAAAAACCCTAAAACACCTTTAGCACACAGTGCTACTGAAGATGACAAATATGTCGAAATACGTATTTAGCCTTTTTTGTGCATTAGTGTAGTAAATATGTTTTAGTGTTTTTATTTAGTATCAAGCTACAGACTCCAAGTTTAGTTTATTAAATTGTACATTATTAGAAAAATGGCTTAATTATTAGGATTATATAGTCACTATACCAGAAAAATTGAAGTTGTAGATAGTAAAAACTGGAAAAAACTGTTTGCAAAGCGTGCTTTGGTTGTCTTTATTGACAAAATATTTTTTGATTGTCTCTCAATGAATTTTTTTTATTTTGAAAACCATGATTGTACAGGTACAACAAAATATACAAACTCAATATGCAAAAAATGTTAATGTTGTTATTGTTTTATAAAAAAACAGAGTTTCTACATGCTGTACTGTTTACACAACATTTTTAATTTCAAAACATTCACACGTTCATTCATTATAATTTTAAATATCTGAGGCAAGACATTAAAAACTTTAAACCCAAAACTTGGGGACAATGGCATGGGTAGAATATTCCATTGCTTAAAATACGATCTACATGATTGTCTGAAACTAATTCCAGCCATACAACGACGGATAATTTGTTTTTATGCAAAAAATACATTACTAGCAGCACACGATGCTCCCTAAACAGTAATGCCATACATCAATCTAAATATTAGCAAAACAAAACGATAGCAAGGAATCAAAGTCAATTATTATAGTCTTCAAATTACGTATCTGACAGCAACTCGAGTTTAATTTACTGGTAATATTCCCACAATGAACATCCCAAGACAGTGTTTCATCCATACTTATACCAAAAAACGTTAACTAACACATTCTATTTCTTTATTTTGCGCAAATAAATGTATAGCTAACTGACCCTTATTTTGTATTGTATGAATCTTGTCTTGTCATTATTTAGATATAACTTATGGTTAGCAAACCAAGCAGTCATGTTTTGTAAAAGAATATTTGACTGTCGTTCAGTTTCAGAAATATTTGAAGCCGACACGACAGCGGTAGTATCATCAGCATACAAAGTTATTTTCAGATTTTCCAGAAAATCTGCAACATCATAAAAAACATCAGAAAAGGAACTGTGCCAAAAACACTGCCCTGAGGCATTCCTCTCTCAACCGGCAAGGTAGAAGATTTTATATTTCTAACACAACTAACACCTTTACGTCATACCCTATCCAATTGAAATCTATAACGCAGATAGGACGCAGTCAAAGGCACGGCTGAAATCGCAAAAAATTCTAACTGAATGTTTTGTTCTATCCAAAGTCTTAATAATGTATTCATACAGAGCATACATTCCTGTTAAATTGTAGCCCGATAACTATGTTGACTTGTTATAATTTTATTTTTATCTAAATGTGAGAGTAATATATCCAACATCCAGGGATAATGTAATTACCAAATGTATCTAACATTTCTTAAAGCAAATGTATTGGTTTTTCTAAACGAGAATTAAATACAAAAATTTTGAATACAAAAATTTTAGAAAAACTGGGAGAAATTGCTAAAGGACGATAATGATAATTGTTCATATCTACTCTAGAGCCTCTTTTGTATAACGGCAGAATACAAGCAATTTTTAATTTTTTGGGTAATTCTCACGTCTCAAATGATAAATTTACCAAAAACATCAGGGGCTTAAATTAGTTAGTCTCAAATATTTTTAATTAAGTTGCTCACTACTTCATCCATACCTGCAAATGATGCAATCTTTTCAAATATTTTTGACAATGCTACTTAAGCCCTACTTTAAAGAAAGTATCTACCTATTTCTCGTTTAGAAATACCAATATATTTCCTTTAAGAAATGTTAGATACATTTGGTAATTACATGATTCATTGCAAGTAAACATAGAATTTAGCAATTAATCTTAATAGGAATTAAATAAAAGAAATGGAAACAGTAAATCTACAAGTGTAAATATTTAATGAAAAGCTAGGTATTCCATACTTGTTGAAAATATTTTACATTCAATAGAATTTACTACATACACATACGTATAATAATAATAATAAGACGTATTTCATTTTAAAAGAAGTTGTGGAAGTAATTTATTATTTGTGAATATACCTATATATTTCTTTCGTGGAATTTAATAATAAAATACAACTTAAGATATTAATATCAGCAATTTGCCTACTTAACCCATGGTTTTTACATCAACAGATCAACGTGACAGACTCACAATTGCCTGTTATAATTTATTAATTCCAGCTGTATCGTAAATATAAATCTCACCAAAGTAGAGAAAAAAAGGTAGGTCTTTGGGTTGAATCTCGTATACATTTTAGAAGTGCCTATTCATACATAAAAAAGCATGATTTATCGTTTATAGTGGATCTTCTCTATTTTGCTTACACGCATAATTATTATTTTGGTTAAATATGCTTGAGTATTTCAGAGGAGTCGTGAGGATATTATTGCGACCGCCAATTTACTATCATTAGCGAGATAGGAATAGACTTACATAGAATATATTACAAGCATACATATATGTATATAAATGGTTCATACGTCTGTTGAAAAAAATCCGTGAACTAAATACAGGCAATTGATGATATAAAAAAACAACACATAAATTGAAAATAGTCAATATACCAATTTGGTAATGTTTTCAATTAATCTTATTTTTTATTTTAATTCAGTGTAGATATTATATTTTCAAGTATACAGACCATCAAGAGAAATTATTATTTTTTTATGGTGATGATATTTTAAAAACTATTTACACTATTATTAATTTCAAAATCTAATATGAAGAAGAAAGTGAATACTCAAATACAGCAGAACACGGTTATAGCGTCATCATCGTGACTTTCAGGCGTTATAACCGAGTGACGCTATTCACAAGACAGACGAGTATCGAAAAACTGTAATTTAACAAATTTTTGCATAACTAATCCGATACGTAACATGTTTTGTTACCTATTTTACATTACAACAAACGCCAAACTGCACAAAAATCACATTAACTATTTCTTTCGCAGCGGTTTATGAATCGCACATTTAGTGCAGTTTATGAATACGGAAATTCACAGTAGTTATTGCCTACAAAGTACCTCTGTAAATACGGAAATTCTCCGCAGTTATTGCTTACATGTATTTCAACTGCCGTTAGACCCCAGGTTCACCAGAATTTGATGCCATTATATGCAGTGCTTTTTAGGTTGTCTACTATAGGTAATTCCAGGGACCAAGACTGTTACGACGCAAAACCCGAGTTGCAGCTATAACCGATGACGTTATAAACAAGTTGTGCTGGTATTTGGAACCCTGTCTCTTTCCAGGATGTATCACAACTCGTGATAGTCATTAGGTATTCCATATTTGTACGGGATACTGTCGTGTATCAATTTTACTCCCCAAAAAGTTTATATTTCACCGTGTCGAAAAGAACATAAATTAGAAAAACTCATTTTCCTCTCAAAGTACCAGGTTATGAGGGTATGTAAAATTGGCCCTCTTTTTGTGAAAATCGAAAATCTGACGATTGTTCCAGGTTGTTCTAGGTTTGTTCTAAATTGCTCCAAAGTATTTTCAACAAAAACTGAAAATTGGTAGAGATAATTGACAAAAAAACGACTCACCCAGTCCCCCTTTTTTCGAAAATTGAAATTAAATTTTTTTTTAAATACGTTGGAATAATTTAGAACTTATCTAGAACAACCTGAAAGAGTTGTCAAAATTTCAGAAAAAAGGGTGGGTATCTTGACACTTTTGAATCTATATTTTTGCAATATCCTTTGATCTAAAAGAGATACGAATTTGATGTATTCGAACAACTTTTAGAAAAAGTCTAGAACAACCTGGAGCAACCGCCAGAATATCAATTTTCGGTCTGGCAAAAAATGTTTTTTCCTATTATCTCGGCCGATTATGAATTTTTATTTGGAATAATGTCGAACAAACCTAGAACAACCTGGAACAACTGTTAGAATATAGATTTTTCAAAAAAAAAGTGGGCTTGGGGAAAAATGGTTTTTGGGCATTTTGTCGGCCGATCATGAATTTTTCTTCGAAATATTTGGGAACAATATAGAACAAACCTAGAGCAACTTGAAACAGCCGTCAAAATTTTAATTTTCGAAAAAAGAGGAACTTGACACTTTTGGATTTCGTTTTTTTTCAATATCTTTTGATATGTAGAAATACTGATTCGATGTATTAGAACAATGTTGTGAACAAACAACCTAGAACAACTGTCAAAATATTAATTTTTGCAGAAACTCTAACTTCATACTTTTGGATTTCGGTTTTCCCTGCTTTCTCGATTAATTTTGACTTTTCTTTGAAATATTTTGGATCAATTTAGAACAAACCTAGAACAACCTAGAATAATCGTCAAAATTTAGGTTCTAAAAAAAAAAGGGGGCACTTAGAAAAACTCGTTTTTTCCGAATATTTGTCAATTTTGAATTTTTGTTTGAGATTCTTTGAAGCAATGTTTAGAATAACTAGAACAACGAGGAAATCCTTCAGAATTTCAGTTTTTGAGAAAAGGGGGGCTAGGTAAAAAAGTAGTTTTTTTTAATTATCCCTACAAGTTCGCTTTTTTTTGGAAATACTTTGGAACAATTTAGAACAAACCTATAACAATCTGGAATCTGCGTAGATTTTCGATTTTCCAGAAAATTGGGGTTACCTTTACACACCCAGGTTATGAAAGTCTTTCAAGTTTTGTACTTACATTTCACCTCGAACATATAATACATAAAGATGCATACACTAAATTCGTGGAAGATTATACTCTTAATGCGGTAAAATCAAATATTTGCTTTAAGACTCCCGTCTAAGACAAAGTGTAAGTTCAACAGTACGGGAAGCAAGAACTTGAAAATATTGCACTGAGAAATTATTAAATGTGGATAAGGAGAGGAGAACCTTACACATGAATTCTAAAAAAGCAGGACCTATTTCCCAAAGAAGGAAAAAACTTTTACCATATCTTAATTACTTATTTAATGGATGCGCTCCGAATAATTAGAATAGATAGCCTAGTCGAACAGGTTATTTTGAAGAGATCGAAAATAATATAGAAAGAAAGCAGAAATTATCCGAAATACGTGAAAGTGAAGAACAAAAGAGAGAACATCGCCGCACTGAAAAACTAGCAGCATCTTCTACTTCGACTTTATTTGTCTATAATACCGATTTTTTACTTATAGATTTCCAACATAAAATCACAAGGCAAGTCTTTTTCTTCTTTTCTATCTTTTCTTTTGATTCCTTGAGATTTTATTACTAGTGCCCTTATACTTACTTTGAGGATTTTGTATCGCAATCAGCATTACATTTTTGAAGATATGCATCTCCACTGTCAGATATTTGTATTTTAGTCGTAAAATTTTATGTGTAACCATGCTTTAGATGTCTTGTTGCGTCGAAGGCTTCTTTGAATGATTTCAATTTTCTAAAGAAATTCAAGGTGTATAAGAAACAACACATTATATTAGCTCATTTAATCTTTTTCTCTTGTAAAAGTATTTGTATAAATTCGACACCACATCAATGTTCAGTTTGTCACAAAACACTTTTGTTTCACTTGGAATTGATAGATAAAGGATATGTATCGAAAAAACAACACATCCATTGTTGTGATGTACCAAGAAATATTCAATATGTCAAAAATTCTTAATAGATATTAAAATAGTAATAATACAGGCTGTCTCGGAAATAAACAGACGGAGTAGCAGGTATGTAAAGTCCGAACAGAAACAGGCCCACCTATACCGCAATAACAATGAAATTAAGAATTTAATTTTCTATGTTGTTTTTTAGATAAAAAAATTACATTACGGACCTGGCACAGAATGTATGTTTATAAATACACGTTAGAATGCTCATTTGTAAATAGAAACGAACACGTATTCATAGAGAAATACGCTTTTAATTGTATAAAACGGTAAAAATACGTTAAATCGTACTCATTCATATAAAACATACTTTTTGCCAGATGGGCGACCCACTTTATCGCAGACAATAAAAGATTGTTTTTATTTTTAAAATAGGAAGGTTGTTGCTCTTTAATGTGTTTGTAGTCGGAAACAGCTGATTATTATTATTTTAGAATATTCAATAAATTGTAGTTTTTCTAGATTACAGTAAATATCAAGAATGTAATTATTTTTTCTAGCAGGTGTAAAATTAAAGTAATTAATGGTTTGATATTTATTATGAAGTATCTATTCCTCCTCCTTTTTTTTAACACAAGTATTATGGTGGTCCTGAAAAGGACCGATTATGAAAGTGAAGCAGTTGGATATTTAGTCCAGGGTCGGCGTAAGGCCAATTGAATTCGTTGTTATTTTTTTTCTGCCGTCTGCGCACGAATAAAGACTTGATATTTTGAGGGTACGTTTTTACACAATCTAGCTTCCGATTTCTGCTACTCCGTCTTTTTATTTCTGGGACACCCTGTATGCTTCTCTGTTTTCATTCCAACTAAATTCAAACATATTGTGCATTTATGTATATATAAATATCAAAACACGGTGATTAAAACGAGCACCATTTCTTAAATTTAACTACCTACATATAATTCACATGATTGCCTCGTGCGTTATGTTGATGTGAAACACATTTAATAGATAAATCGCTTAGACGTAAATTTGACAAATCCGTTAAGTAATTAACTGATCAATTCAAGACTAATTTTTAAGTTAAAATGTCCGTTTTCTTCGTTTACGCTTCGAAAACAGCGCCATTATATTTAATATATTACTGTTTTAATGCGTTCTGTGGTCATGATATATTCAAAAAAAAGTTGCTTATCAGTATGCGTTTGAGAAGAACGATTGTGTATAATATTAACGTGAATATTATTAATAGAAATTAGAAATTTTAAATTGATATAACATTACTTTAAGGTTAATAGTGAATATTTTGAATTTTTAACCTGTCCACATTAATAAATCGACTAATAAACTTATGGTCTTTTAATGAATGACACATTCTCGTGTACTTATACAGATCCCATAAGTAATGTGGCATTAGTATTATTGTTAGCACTTTGTACTCTACCTGTGCCGTTATATGATTACTCTTTGTCCAATCAAATTAAACATTCGGAAGATATATACTAGTGATGTTCGATTCGGTTACTTTTCAGTACTTGTAACTATCCGTTACTTTTTATTCGTTACCCAGTATTCGTTCAAATGTGCGTTGCGGGAATATGTATAGTTAAGATATGGTACAAACAAAATAATCACTTATATACTAATTTTAATATATGCAAAAAGATAATTTTGAACTGTCCTGGGTTAGCAACAAAAAAGTCCCTGTATTATCAAAAACTAGGAAAATTTACTTCCGTGAATTGTCCATACTAAATTTACATGTCAAATGTCAAAACCATAACGTATTGAAGTAAGTGTCTTGTACTTTTTAGTATTTACATTGCTTTATTATGGCTTTTCAGTCTATTTCAAGACAATATACCAGGTATAGTTATAAAAGTAAAATGCCAAAGCCTAAAATATTGTTTAAGGAGTCCCCATTTTATTTACGATAGGCGAGATATTTTATCATACAACCATAAATATCCCCGACTTCGATATTAAATCATACAAATAAATGTAGAATGTAGTATACATGGCACAAAATTTATTTTACATTGCATCAATATAATAAGTTCAAAATAAAACTTTTATAATGAAATAGACCTACCCAAATACAAGTAATACTGATAATTGGTTAAATGCGAATATTTTGTACAAAGTTATTTACTCTAAATTATATTTCTTAATAAATATTTCAGACAAGAATGTATTCTAAAAGTTATATATTATGAGAGTAACTGTTTGAAAAAGTAACGAATATTATTTGAAACCAGTATTCGTTAATTCGGATCTTTTCGAGTAACGAATACATAGTTACATTTGCAACGCCACTAATAAATACGTATAATTAAGGATTAGTCGCTTCTCATAAATGCAACAGTAAGTAATACTCCTACTGAAATAAAAACAAAGAATAGTGGAATATGTGAACATGTACAAATAAGTACATGCATCAAAATTAATAATTATTTACGAACCAAGTGCGGGAAAGCATATTTCGCGAATGAGTGGCCATTTTTAAAGCGCGAGCCGAAAGGCAGATCAAACCCACCAAGTTTTCAGAGGTTTCAATAATATTCATATCTTTAATGTAAACCTGTCAAATCATGGAATCATGAACTTTCTGTGTTTATCAGGACAATGCAAGGAACGTGTTGGCAAGTAACTTGCCATATTTTCTATATTTCAATTACTTTTTAAAGCTAATATAACACACATGCCTGCTATAAGTTGGCCTACTTCTTTTTACGTTTTTGGTGGGTTGGTAGCTTTTTGTTCAGTTAATAGTAGCATACATCGGCACCTCGCAGCGCCTCGCTTGGCTCTGCTTCCACGACATGGTACTCTACAGATGTTGACCTCTCTTTCAGATTCCTTTAAGTCATACAAAGTCACAACATGTCTAAAATGTGACTTATGTATTCTTATAATGTGATCACTTTAAAAAAAGGAAATTAAAGAATAACAATTTTTCAAATATGTATATTATAATAGTGACTATGCTTTCAATATGGATAACAAAAAGATTGTCTCGAAAACATTATTTTTCTTGGTCACAATATAGATCTGACTCTGGTCGTCAAGAATGTCTACAGGTAATTTAGTACAAATATTTCGTTAAATTTCAACTTCGTTTCTGAAGAATTTATTATTAAAGAAAAACGAGATAATTGGACAGTTAATGGCGCATTATTGAACGTTCAGGATTCAGTTGATTACATATTTCGAAGAAATCACCGTAAATAAGCTTTAGACAAAATTTATCTAAATAAAAGTTTCCTGTTCCAGCATAAAATCATTGCACAAACAGACTTATTTATTATCTGCTAATCAATAACTTCTTTCCAGGTGTACGTGGAAGTAATTTATTTCGAATGTTTACTGTGTCACGCATATTCAGGTGCGCTAAAGTTTCAGGGACTATAAACTTGTGGAAAAGCCGAGCTCATACTGAGATTTATTTCATTTCTTTTAAATGTGTATACGTACGTACCAAATATATTTCTTCATAATTAAATTTGAAATGGACAACTGATCAAATAAAATCTTTCACTAACCGGTTTACAAATGTAATGACGGCTATCGGTTTCTTAATGCATACATCTTATGTGTGTATGTACAACATACACATTTATAATATGTACAGTGCACATGTTAAAATTTCGGACTTCTATTTTATTAGCTTGCCATATAATGATGATAATAATCATAATAATAATAATAATTATTTTTCATAATGTGTTTTTGTACACACCATTCACAACAAGTACGTATATATCACAAAAGCAAAATAAAACTTGTCAAAGACAAGGTAAACAACTTCTTTCGAGAACATTGTATCATCCATTTTAATACAAGTGTAGCGTTCTTTTACTTTCTTATACGTAGTATAAGGAAGTATTCTGATGACGAAAATTTTTGACCCCGAGATTTTTGCAGATGTCCACGTTTTGAAGTCCACTGATACCATAAATGTGGTTTTTAAAAAATGTCTGTGTAATCTCAATTCTAAATTTTGTATTTACGTGTATAATCTCCCACTTGAGATCTGATTAGTTTTTAAGTAAAATCTGTAGACCGGAAGTAGTAGTTTACTTCAGTGAAAAAATTGAATTTTGATAATATTTCGTTAATTACTAAGTTTAAACAAATTTATAAAGAATTTAAATATACTCAAAATTAAATTTGAGAAGAATTTTATTAAAAAAGTTTTTCGAAATTACTACCGGAAATAGGTCTTTTACTCTTATCGAAAATCAGTTTTTTGCGAATATTTCGCAAGTTATGCTTTTTAGACAGGTAAGTTACGAGTATAAAAGTATTTAGAACTTAATTTTCAATACCTTTTGTATAAAAAAATTTCAAACTTCGGACCGGAAGTAACAATTTTATTCATATCGAATAACGATTTTTTGCAAACATGTCGTAAATTAGTCATTTTATATATATTTGTCAAGAGTACAGAAGTATTTAGAGCTAGATTTGCAATGTTTTTTGCATATACGAAATTTCAAAATTCGGACCGGAAGAATCACTTTTACTCTTAGCGAGTAGCACTTTTTTCGAATATCTTGCAAGTATGTATTCTATAACGATTTATTAAGAGAATACAAGTACTTAGAATAGCATTTTGATAATTTTTGTATAAAAAAATCTGAAAATTCTATAATTTGAAACGCTAATACGTAAAAGAAGGTAGTGTGGTGGCCACACCTCATTTCTTTATTTATATAATATCTTGCATTCTATAGAGATTTATTAAGAGAATAGAAGTACTTAAAATAGAATTTTGAATAATTTTTGTATAAAAAAAATTCTAAAAATTCAGTAATTTGAAACGCTCATATGTATTAAAAAGTCGTGTGGTGGCCACACCTAATTTTTTTCTGTTCAAGTAATCCTGTGAATTGAATAGTTCACATTTAGAATTCTTGTTTTATTCTTCTTCATGTGACTGAATATGACTGAACACTTGTAAATATATAGCCCGAAGACAGTTAGCCAACCCTGCGTAGTTTGAAAATAGCCGTAGGAATTGCTTGAAATTCATGTGTTTGATTATTCGTAAAACCCGTTTCTGTATAACAAATAGTTTAATTTCTTATACGTAGTATAAGGAAGTATTGTGATGACAAAAATTTTCGACCTCGAGATTTTTGCAGATGTACACGTTTTGAAGTCTCCTGATACCGATAAAGTGTTTTTAAAAAAAATGTGTGCGTGTGTGTGTGTGTGTCAATGTGTCTGTGTTTGACCACGATAGCGATCAAACCGCTATAGCTATCAATTTCAAATGTTGCATTTACTAGTATAATATCCCTCTTGAGATCTGATTAGATTTTCACTAAAATCGGCCGATCGGAAGTAGTAGTTTACTTCAGTGTACTAAGTTTAAAAAAAATTATAAAGAATTCATATGTACTTAAAATTAAAATTGAGAACAATTTTATTAAAAAAGTTTTTGGAAATTTCTATCGGAAGTAGGTCATTTACTCTTATCGAAAATCAGTTTCTTGCAAATATTTTGCAAGTCATGCTTTTTAGACAGGTACGTTACAAGCATTCTATATATATTTATCAAGAGTATAAAAGTATTTATAGTTAGATTTAGAATATTTTTTGTATAAATGAAATTTCAAAATTCGGACCGGAAGTAATACTTTTACTCTTAGCGAGTATTACATTCTTTCGAATATCTCGCAAAGTATGCAGTCTATAGAAATTTATTAAGAGAATAGAAGTATTTATAATAGGATTTTGAATAGTTTTTATATAAAGAAATTCTTAAAATTCTATAATTTGAAACTCTCATATGTATAAGAAAGTCGTGTGGTGGCCACACTTCATCTTTTGGATAAGTGTACTAGCACCCCCGAAAATAATGCCGTATCTTGCAATAGATGCAAAATTAGAAAAATAAATAGTTGATTAATAATACAAAGAACAATTTATGTCATCTCTATTTGCCGAAATTAATAAATAAGCAGATTGACAAACAGATTAATAAATAATACTAATTTGCAATCATAACCGTTATTAACGGCGGAATTTTTATGTAGTATAGTAACATGCCGTCGACCGGCGGAAATCGACAAAACAAATACACCCATTCCGCCGTGTCTGCACAAAACACCTCCTTTGTCGGCGGACACGTTATTGCAACCGTAAAGATTGTAATAACGTGTCCTCTCAGTTTATACGGGCAAAACCAACAGTGGAGATTTAGCCACAGCGTTATTTTAAATACAAATTTTACACATACATAAAATAACATAATTGTGTACTGCATTTGTATTTTACGAAGCAAATTTATCAACTTGAATGAAGGCAGTGTTCAAATTATATGCATATTACGCAACAGTAGGTCTAATCAGAAATATTTATATATCTTCTAATATATTCAGAAGCAAAAAGAACCTAATCGTTATGTAAAATGTCCGGAAATTTAGTAGGTGTACTGTACATACTGCAAAAAAATAGACAAATACACAATTTTGAGCGTCACAACTACATAAATCAATAATGACTCCGAATACACAAAGATCATTACTAAATAAATATATACATATATCATTTTTTGTTTAATTTAATATTTGCCTAACTACCAGCAAATTGGCATTCAATATTTAAGGTATTTGAATGCGTTTAAATGTATTATATTGTATAGGCTCGAGTAAATTTAATAAAATAAATACGGTAATGCATTACCACAACCTAAAGTCCCGTTTTGTTGGAATGAGACATCTTACTTTTCAATTCAGTCGGTAAATTGCATAGTCTTTCTCCATATTATCATTCGTCGTATTTACTAACAAGTGATAAATCTGATGGCGAGTTCTTTTTCCAGGTATGAGTGATGTCTCTTTGTGTTCCTTCTTTTTTTCTATTTGGTACTGACTAAGTACATATTCATTTCGGTCGCTAAACAGCAGAGTCTTTCTCCATTATTATTTATTATGTCTTGTATATACCGTATGTGTCAATTTTCATTAGGTATAGGGATTCAATGTTTACGTGCGATTTATACGTATACAAGTAATGCGTGGCAACATGACACCCCTACTGTCCGTCACCAATCCCGGCAACAATCGACATCACAACGATTTTCTCCGATCTTCCCACTTCTCTCCACCAGATTTTACATTCAATGTTTAGCTGCGAATACGTTGCGATCTAGTCTGCAATAAAAGCTGTCTTATTGCTGTAATGGGAAACATCAAATGGTCGCCGCGATCTCCTGATCTAGTAGTTTATTATTATTTTCAGAATCCTTTTTTATTTACCTTATTTTTAATTTTATTAGAATTACGCTTTTGTTTGTGTCATGCAGCGTGAACGCAGCTTAATAATTCTCTGCATTTACTGAAAGGAAAAAGAAAAACAAATCCTTGCAACTCGTAAATATTATTTCTGAACACATTACAAACACCCAAGCCGGTGGTCGAATAGTTACTGCTAACCATGCTAACTTGTATTTAGGAGCATGCATCGGTCGTGTTGGCATTGGAAAGGAAAGAAGGGGTACTATGTTGCCACGTACTGTATGGATTAATCGCCTATGGCTAATGAAAATTGACACATGCTGTAGTTGCTTTTCCTGCCACATTACTAAAATGGCTTTTTTTTTAACTAAATTGGTTTTAAATCACCCATGACTATTAGGGTGTCGTGTTTGGGTATAATTACACCAGTCGACAATTTTTATTTTTTTAATAACAACTGTTGTAATAATGGATGTACAGTTCTTATAGTCTTTAACTGAAAACATAACCAAAAACCAAATCTTTCCACCATGTCTAGTTTTAGAGTTATAATTATACTTCGCTAGTAGATAAACAATAATATTGTATTTAGAAAATTTGTTATACAGAAGCCATAAAAGGAAAAGATAAGTACAAAAATCTTGACATAACAAATACTTGAATGTTTAATTAGTATCAAGCAAACAAAAACCCTTAACTGCACACAAAGGAAAATTGCTGGTATATCAAAGTGTTGCATAAAAGGAGTTATTTCTTTCTTTATGTTGCCTGTTGCCTTTTCTAATGAAAACCCCGAAAAAATCTCCAATCATGACGGGATCCCAACTACCATGATATCGTTTCTCCATTTCTGCAACCTCTTGATGAAACCCTTCCCCCTGTTCATCACTCGTCTTTCCTAAATTAGCAGGAAGGAAATTCAAATGTGAATATAAAAAATGAACTTTCAGCGAAATTCGACACCCTAAATCTTTATAGTTTTCTAGCAAATTAGCCACCTTATCTTGGTAGTTTTCACTCTTTTGATTTCCCAGAAAACATTTGCACATTTTTAAAAGAAGTCCTTGCTGCCAGTTCTAAATCATTCATAGTACGTTCAAAATTTTCATCTTTGAACAGCTTCCTAATCTGTGGACCAACAAATCAATCGCGAACTTTCGCCTCAGACAGCTTTGGAAACTTATCCCTTAATAATTTAAAACAGTTACCTTCTTTTTCTAGTGCTTTGACAAACTGTTCAAATGGTTCAAATTTTACATTAAATTGTCCAGGAATAATGCTGGTCCGCTGCCCTTCAAGGTATAGTCGCGAACATGCTCGAGCTTTTTACAATACTTTTTTAATTTTTAATTTTACGTTAATCTTAATGTAAACATATAAAAAAATTATTTTGAACTGAGTTTCAATTATGATTTCCAATATTAAACTTAATATCATTGCAGTATATAAACTTGTAAATAAGACGTCTAGTCAGTTACTACAGTGCGCACAAAATGCACATCTGGTTTAATAAAATATTTTCTGAGTGAGGTGCCTCAATCCAAGAGATCTAGAATTTTCACCAATGCTCAACATATCATAGTATAGTTTTCTGTTCATCGTTACTCACGTATCAAAGGCTGTAGAAAATGACGGTGATCTAAAACCATTAATCTTGCACAGTGGAGCCAAATCCCGAAAAGCTGGCCAAAATTCAAACAACTTTGTCTAATTAAGAAAAACCCGGTACTCGGAGGTTTCTGGGGTAGAAATTTCCAAAAACAAAATGTCGGATCAAATATGGCGGAGACCTTCTTCAAAAATTGATTGAATCTGGGTGACATTTAGAGCTGAGGAGATTTAGGGATCGATCATCATAAATCCGAAGTCAACATTTCAAAAACCGAAATGGCGAATCCAATACGCCGTAAGGGTTCTTCGAAAACTAGATTGAATCTAGATGAGATGTTGTGCTTTGGTGTTTTTGAGGTTGTTGATCATAAATTCTAAATCGAAATTTCAAAAGAACGAAATGGCGGATCTAACATGGATGACATTTACAGAAAAAAAAAAACGCGTTCCAAATATAAATTCGTTGAAACCTTTTTTATCAGTTAGTCATTTGGTAAAGATTAACCATTCAGTTTCAATTACATGCTTAGATTCGCAGTCAGTAGAATCAGCTGTACAACTACAGGTTTCCTCACTTACTTCAATCGATTGTTCATAGTAGTACTCAATAGAATGAGAATTAAAAGAGAATCGATCAAAAATCAGTATTGCGAATTTTCTTTTTATAACATATCCCACTTTGACAATGGAAAATGATTAGGAATGCAAAGTTTCCCATAACATTAAAAATAACAGTTACCAGGTTCCGAGAGATTTATTCAGAAAAGTAAATCCTCCTGCATCTTTAATTATAATTTCTATTCTTGACTTTACAATGGAAAGATTTTTGTACATAATTTTCCACAAGAGTGTCGGGTCTTTTAGATGAAACTTATTATTAGCCAACAATGACATCATATAAAATATTTCTATTTGGAAGAGTAAAATAAAAATGTGGAAAAACATAGCACTGAGGTAACAAAAAAATTACCTGGGCCATCGTAAAACTTTTATAGAAACTACTTCTTTATATGCTTCGTATTTAATGTTCAAAATTCAGGAAAATGCGTTCTTCGTTAAAAACAATAGTGCCAGCAGCAAGTGAGCAGAAGTGTAATGTTGCGCGCTTTTGGCGCATCTATAAGAAATGGCTAATTCAATTTTAAAATGTTAATTAATATCTGTTTACTTAGATTAGCAATTATTAAATTACTTGAGAATTCCGAATCAATTGTAATGTCATTCTTTTAGGCTCAGACTGTACGCTATTTATTATTCTTGATACGCAAAATATATTCTAAATTTAAAAATGCAGATGTTGCAATTTCTACAGCCAAGCTTGTTTAGTAAAATAGTTCTTTATATTTTATTTTCAACTACGTAGTTATTTCTTTAAAATAACCTTTGTATGACAACGTTCGCAAATTAAATTAAATATTCATTTTGGAGAGTAAATATTGGAGTAGTAAATACTTATCTATATTATTGTTGCTGGATCATGTATCTTTTGTTTACATTGCTGTTGAGATAATAATAATAATAGTTCAAGTATTTATTTTAATGTTTATTAAGCTATTGCGTCTTATTTTATCGAAATATTGACTAAGCATTTGCATCATATATTGTTATCTATTTGAGAGTTATTATCTTTATGCAGATTAGTCATTAATTAAATACTTTGTGAGTTATTTGAGTCTTATAATTATTTTGCAACGTGGATTTTATTCTATGTAATAAACATTGTTAAGTTGTTATATTTTATGTGTTATTAATTAATCATCCTCGTTCCTTGTGGTAGTTAATAACAAGCTCAGTGAACCTTTCTTGCTTCTTTTCACTAAAGACAACAAAGTAAATGTTAGCTAATTAACGAAATATTCAATTAAGTACCATTATAGGAGCAAGTGGCGCCTACCGGAGATATTATCCATCTGTCATAAGACCTATAAAATAATTGCTTACACACAACTAAGTGAGCCGTAATTAGCAACATAAGATTATCAATACCAGATACTTGAGGGACAACGGAAGTGATATAGAGCATAAGGCTCTAGAACAAAGGTATGTAAGTTTTGTCACTGAATTAAATGTGCGCATCCCTTAATTGTTAGAGTCCCCTGTGAGCAAATAGAATTTCTTTGAAGTAATAATTATAAATCGACCCTGAGAAAGCGGGTGTAGTTAAAGCGGCTCGGAAAATTAACCCTTTTCTACATCCATCAAGACGGGTAACTGGACCTCTCAACTAGGCTAGTTATCGGACAATAGCATTGCTAATTAAATCGCAATAGTACAGCATTTTATTGTTGCTTGTATTAGGCAATAGCTGACTGTAATAGGACTGGTCGTAGTACTATGTAGAACTTATCAACTTTTCTCTGCGAGATTACAATTTTCCCTTATAATTTCACATTCATTTTTCTATAAATCATTCTTGTATTATTATCACATAACTTATTACTTAGGCTTTCGCAATACGTGATAATATTCTACTTAATTCCAGCTCTAGAATGCATTTAACAGATTTAAAATAGATATATTTTTAGGAATTTAACATCCGATTCTGTAGAACTTCGTTAGGTCTTGTTAGATCAAAAGTGACTTTAGAACTGGAACACAAAACCAGGTATACGGGGTCGTTCCCTTCTCCCATATCGGATTTCGACCTCGGACTATCTCATTCATTAATCAAGCACTTTGAAACCCCGAAATAAAATATTAATTTTTCGAATTTTGACCGGCTTTTCGAAATTTGGCCCCACTGTGCATGCATTAAGTACATCTTCTTTAACTCACTGTCAAAAAAGTTATTCAATTCTTAAATTATGGAGTTTCAACACGTACTTCTTTAGTCAATTATATTAATTTTTCTTCTATTCCATGAACAATCAATAAGTTATTTTAGTATTTTACCGAAAGTTATTTTAGATTAAGTTTTTTGAAAAATTACTATTATTTTAATATCCACCGTATTAACGTCAAATATCTCTCAGTAAATTGTCGACAGGTCCTCTGAACATAGTAGACAAACATTCTACTACATATCGCTTTCTGTTTAGACAGCAAACTCTTGCTATTAGTTGTCGCCATTGAGATGCACTGTCGATAATTATTTCCTAGAAATTGCAGCTATAGACAATTAAATCTAGAGGATCCGTCATTTTGTAAACACCGTTAAACAAATATATGTATACTCTGAAGTTTAGTGTGAGTCGTAAATGAAACTTCTTTGCATGACAACTATTACAGAATGATGTATGTATGTACATTTAGATTATTTTAAAAACTTTATACTACAATTTATACTCTTAATGTTGCAATAAGCGGTATTTTAAATATATAGCATCATAAATAATTGCTGTTTATACTTACTGTAACTGCATTTATAAATAGCGATCAAATTTAAGATAATGAAGTATGTGTGATTGTAGGCGTGGAACGTTCATCGCGCATGCAAATATATAGTAATTATTTATTCTATTCAACATTGGGAAAATAAATAGATAAATGATAATACACATACAATGTTCATGTTTGTGGGAAAGGTATAGAGATACTAATACTCAGACTTCCTAAATGTAATTTTCTGCTTAGCATTCACGAAGCTTTAAATTTATCAGTGCTAAGCAGAAAAATCTAATTACAATTTTCAAACACTGAAAAGATATTTTTGTACTCACCGCCTGTAAAGTTACATTTGGCGCATGCATCGCTCGACCAGGAAGGAGTATTTCCCGGTCGAAGTGACTGTAAAAATTGAAACAAACACTGGCTCTTTGGGACATTAAAAAAAATCGAAGTTGATAGTAATAAAATTTAGTTTATAGAATACTACTTCCCTCGACTATTCTTCACTAAAAGTTGGGGAAATAGAAGTAATAATTAAAAATTCTTCCAATAAATTTGTGGCGCTATTTGACTATTTCTCAAGTAACATTGTAATTGACAGTTAATTGTAATCAACCCAAAAAGCGATGAATTCACTGTAAATATAAGATTAAAAACGTCATAAGCAAGAATATAATAACTTAAACTAAATTTAAATGTGAGTAATAGGTACGTAACAAGAAATGCTTAAATTAATTAGGTAATCTATTTTAGGTTAGGTATGATACTAATAACTTTAATCAATAAACTTTTTTAATTTATGCTCGTACAAAAAATATTGTACAAACTACTTGCACGAAGACATCTACGCATTCACGCAATTAAAAGCACTCGCTTCCTTCGGTCGCTCGTGCTTTCAAAATGCGTTCATGCAGGAACATAGTCATCCCACACTTGGTTCGTAAATAACTATTTTATAATTACTGAAAATTTAGCTACTTCGACTTTCATTTAAAGGATAGTATGTACGAGGTAGGCGCCATAAATTCTCGGCCTGATATACAAAAAGACATTTGGAAGAATATAAGAATTTTTTATTTCAATATAATCTCCCCTAACTTCTATACATTTATTACAACGATTAATTAATAATTCGATACCCTTGTAAAAATAATCTTTAAGTTTTTCTGTCAAAATGTTCTATAACAGCTACTTGCAACTCACTGTCGTCCGTAAAACTACGCCCCCTAAGGTCTATTTTTAAATCAGAAAATAAAAAAAAATCACAAGGAGCCATATCCGGACTATACGGTGCATGTTCCAATTCTTGTAAGCCGCATTCGCGGATGGCAATAATCGCACGCCTTTTGTCAATTTTCCACGACGTTTTGCATAAATACTTTCCCTTAATTTATGTAATAAAGACGCATAATATGTGCCGTTCACACTTGTATTGCGCCCTTTAAAGTCAATTAGCAAAAGGCCCTCACAATCCCAGAATGTTGTGACCATCGTAACCATTTTCGTTGATTGAACGACTTTCGCCTTTCTGGGACGAGGTTCATCAGGTCGCCGCCATTCCATGGACTCCCTTTTCAATAGAGGATCGTAAAACAGAATAATTGTTTCATCCGCTGTGACAATGGACTCCAAAATCGGTTTTGGGTCGTCTCCACACATGTTTAAAAACGACTGCGCACATTCGACTCGACGTTCACGTTGGAGAGCAGAAAGAAGTCGCGGTACCCATCTAGCACTAATTTAATTCATACCCAAATGGTCATGGAGAATTCGGGGAACACTTGTTTCGGAAATGTTTGTTATCACTGCTAATTCCTTCACTCAACGGCGATCTTCTAGCACTAAATGTTCAATAAATGAAATTTGTTGAGGCGTTATGACTTCAATTGGTCGACCCGGCCGAACAGCATCTTCCAGGCATTCTTGTCCCAAGCGGAAACATTTTGCCCACTTTTTTACAGTTGTTTACGAAGGAGATGAATCACCGTAAACGTCGTCTAAACGTTGTTTAATGTGATAAGGTGTATGCCATTCTACTGTTAAAAACTTAATGACCGGCAGTACTCAATTTTCATTACTTCAGACATTTTCGTGCGCTAGTCACGTTGGTTGGCTGGTTACTAAAAGCTATTAGGCTCAGTGGTGCCAGTAGTATAGAGTTGGAAATCCCCAGAAGCCATTCCAAAAATTCCCTAGATTTCCCATGAAATGCGAGTTATAAAATCATTAAATGTTTATTTTATTGTATATAATAAGCCATAATATCCTCCTACTATTTCTTTTATAAAATTTTTATTGCAAATTTATCAAAAGAACCTCTTAAACCCATGATGTGTGTTTCGTAGAAGAGAAATATAATAGAAATTTTGACAATGATGTATTAGTTTGGATTAATTGCATATTTTAAATAATAGGTCAAGAATGGCCATATTTGTACACACACATAGACACTACCTTGGAGGATTCCCTAAGAGAGGGCGCGAATGTAATTCAATTTATCATGGCCAACTGAATGTCGCAAAATCTGAATTTAAGGAAATTTCGGCGATGGGGATATTGAAATATAATAGAGAGCTATAGTCGCACGCTTTGACGAAAAAGTAACAAACACGAGGACGAGATGCTCTATTGTGCAAACATTTCCGTGAATACCTTATGTTCATATTTCTATTTGAAAAAATTACCCACTTCTTGCTTACTTGTTAGTTAGTGATCTACCTTCAGTTTTATACTATACCATAAGGCCGCGTGCGTCTGCATTATTGCGATACCTGTAGAGTAAGCGAAACAGATAGAGATGTCTGTGTATTAGAACGGTAAACAAGTAGACGCAGTGTTATACTGGATTACAACAGAGCTAGTATTTCGCATATGCCTATGATGCACTCGTATTTGTCCAAAAAATCGACATTTATACGGTGTAGTCGGGCAGTCGCTTCCACATATGGGCGTCAGTTCGAGTTATATTATTGCTTAAGAATAACATTTTTTTAGCTAATTACAGGTTAATTGCAATGTTGAATTACAATTCTGTTTTAAGAAGTAAATATTTTATGTTTCAGTAATTTATTATAGTTGAGTTTTTAGATTATAATATTTGTTGAAAAATATTATTTTAGTTAAGAAGTTTTTTTTATTTTAAAGTCTAGGAGTTATTTATTATTTATTTTTGCTCTTTTATGTTGTTTATGAAGCTGTGATGAGTTACTTCACTGACATATTATCAGTGATTATCTGATGCTTCAAACAGCTACAAATAATTACTTACAACGGGAACGTTTATACGTATAACTTATACGCCCGCTGTCGGTGTGGCAATTCAAGATGGCACGCCCATTTATAGTCGACCAGTAGTTACTAATACATGCATCGCGCTATGAACGGCGGCCACACGGTATACAAATCTAACAATATGATGATACACTAGATGACAATGATCAAAACTGTAGAAATATATGAAAAATCGAAAAATGTAGACAGAATAAATCTTGAGCAATATCTTTTATTTTCTTTATAAAAATTTTCCAAAATTCCATAAATTTTGAGTAAAATTCCCGTTTTCCCTATTTGATCAAGAAATCCCTAGATCTAGGGAAGAATTCCCTAACTTGGCACCACTGAGAATATGCTTCGAACCGTCATATTTATAGTGTACACCTCGAGTATGTGCATGCATGACGTAACGGAGTTTGAACAAGTTTGAACCTGTGTAAGCCTGTCAGGCCGAAAATTTATGGCGCTGTCCTCGTATGTTGAATGACTTCAATTAGTGGTAGTATGAAGTAAGGTATTTTTTCTAAGAAAATTGAGAGAGATGTTCAAAATTAAACTTTTTCTCCACGGTTACAGTCCAAAGTAACGACGAGACATTATTTTTCTTCACATGTATGTGATGCGATGTGTGTTTCATTTCGCCATCTTTCATAGTTTATGCTTCTAATCCAGTCACACTTTCCTGTGCTGTTTTCATAATGCTCAAGACACTATGTTTTTTTCAATAGCAATGCTTTCTTTACTAGATCTCTTTAATAAAACCTCTTCATCATCGTATGGTAAAGAAACTTACTTCTTGGTTAATTTTCGGTAAAGGTTTTTAAACTGGTAGGCTCTTTTCTATGTTTTGGTCTACATTTTTTAACATTAATCAAGTTTGGGATTGTCATGTGTGGAGTAGTTTGCTTTCTGCAAATGACCTTTCCTTGAAGTACAGACATGGAGGAAATATTAATCTGAGTTATTTTAAGGTGCTCTAGTGATTGCTGAGGATTGACAAATTTTGCTTTATATCAGTACTTACCGGTTCTTTCTTCTTCCTATCGGATACTACATAAGCATGTTCAAAAATTGCATTTATATCAGCGTTACTTTCCAGTAACTTGCAAGCTATTAGTGACACTGCCTGCTGTTGGTGCTAGTGATCGAATATGTTGATGTAGAACACGGTACTAAAGCCTAGAAATTTTTTGAAATAAATTTGATCTTATCATTAATCACAGGCTTGATTGTAAATTCAGTCAATTGTTTAAAGAAAGATCGGTTCAGTGGTTTGAGTAGTGTTTACTGTGACTCCGAAAGCAAACAAGTACGATGTAATTTTGAACTAGAAACTCTGAACCCTAAACGCTTATATAGGACGTTTGAATAAAAAGCAGGCACTTCACACATAATTCAAAAGATACTCCTCATCATAGTTTGTCCATTTTAACATAATTTACTACAACATAACTTCAACTGTAAACAAGGTAGTCAGTGTAGAGTAAAGTAAATTTTAATAGATAGTTTCAAATTAAAATATTAATGCACAAGTGACTGCTGGTGTTTTATGAAAATTATAAAATCTTTGGTCCTTCGAACATAAGCATTTGAGAAAATTAGCGTAGTCACCATACAGTCCATTAATAAATACATTGGCTCTACGCAAACCTAACAATATCTCTTGTCAAAGAGACAGCGAGAATATACGTCTCTAAGATATCATAATATTAAGCAGCTATTTGTTATTAAAGAAATGGAAAAGGAGCTATGACGACATTTGAGTAAAATAATTTTATTCTGGTATAATAAATATATACCGGGTGTCTGTTTAAGATCGGCCACCGGCCATATCTAGGCAACAGTTTATCGTACAACCTAGCGGAAAAAATCCTGATAGTAAAACAAACTACGAGAATTACAATAAAAGTATTTTTAAGTTACCAAAATGATCGCAAGGGGGCGCAGTTCTCAAGTTTAATTAAAAATTTGATAATTTTCATTAAATTCTAGATTAAGATAGATTAAAATTTTTACTAGCAACATTTTTAGACGTGTTTATACAATTTTCATTTGAAACTTTTTAATCTAACTCCCATACGAAGGGGAGAGTGGAGGGGGGTATGTCTGCGTACAAAAGTACGTATAATTTCTGTTTGCCCCAACGGATTTTAATGTTTCTGGGCTCATTAGATAGAGGATTTTACAATGAATTGAAGAATATGTAGTACGAAATTACGTGGTTGTCAAAAAAATAACAGGGTGGCTGATCTCAATTTATATATATTCCTTGTTATTTCTTTAAAATTGTAAATAGAACGGTATATTTTTAATATCGTAATATTAAAGTATATAAAAAACTGAAGAGAATGGTGAAAACCGGAAGTTGCTACCTTTTTTCTTAACGAAGATATAATCATATGAAAATAATCCAGAAAAAGAAAAAAATTTAAATATATATTTATTTATTTATTGAGGGTAATAATTTAATTTTAAGAAGATCACTAGGCAGTGTATAGTTCGCTTTCACTTGAACTTTTATTATACTCTTCCATAAATGCATTCATTTCAATCTTTTTCTAGATTTTTTAATTCATTGCATATGTTACGTTAGATTCTCCTTTTAAATGTTTTCAAATTCTATGTATGTGTTAAGCATTATTTAGATAAGAAATGTTTGTATTATATCTAAGACTTATGACGCTGACTTTTGTATATGTCGCCGTCGAACGTGATAAAATGCGTGTGAACTATAACTGCTAAATAGGTGCAGAAAAGAAGAGGGACTACATGTGCGTTCCGGAGAGCGATGCCCGAAGGATCAAGGATGTCACCGGAAACTTTCAAGTAAGATAGATCGACAGCGTAGTAGACTGTTATAGAACGTTAAAAGTATTGAAAAGGTTCCCTAATTAATAAGTAAGTCGACACAAACATAGCAGTTGACAGCGTATTAGACTGTCCTCTTGAACCTCATAAATGATATAAAAGGTTCTTTATTTATATAAAAAGGTCGACCGACTAATAAGTGTTAAATGTGTCAAGTTTAAAGTATGTTTATATAGGAAGTTAAAAATGTGCAAGGTCACCTACACAAAAAGATACAGGTGATTTATAAGGGGCCTATAGCAGTTAATGAAGTTCCTGTGTCCCCACCGTCGGAAGAGGTCTGTCACGAAGCAAACCGACAACAAGATCTTCTGCTTCAGCAAAAGAAGAAGAAAAAAAGACGAAGATTGAAAAAGGTATTTAAAAGTTATTATTGTGCGAGTGAGTAATCTTTCAATATTGAATGACTGATGAAGTTATTTTAATAGAATTTGATATTATTTTGTATATTTTCTTTGTGTTCATGTTGATATATGCAAAATGTTGATCTCTAGTACAGATGTTATTTAAATTAGAATACAGTTATTTTATTTAATAGTACCGTTTAGTGCCCTAAGATTTTCTTTTAATCTTTTTTTATCTTTGATCGTCCTGGGATAAAAATATGAGCTAGCCGGGTAAAACGATTTAGTTTTCATTTTATTTAAAAATATTAAAAATAACAGGCAATAATTTGATGGTTTCGGTACAAGTTATATTACTACTTCAGTGGTCAACAGGGAGATTTTTCTGAAAAAAATTTAAAATCACTCCTGAAAAATGTTTGTAATGGTACAGCCTATTTTATCAATTAATATTATAAGTTTCTTATATTAAATAATACAATAAATAATATTTTATGAATATTTCGAATATATTTGAAATCAATGAATATATTACTATAATTTTAATTCCCAAGTAGTCATATGTATGTAGATAAGTTTTGTTATGTGTAAGCATTGTGGAGTCAAAAGTTTATGTTAGTGAGATAAAGCGCCGCGATATCTTTAACTTCTCACGGTAACGTGATGGTTGTGTGTAGGAATTGTGAGCGGGAATATCCAGACTATTTAGATAGCGGGGAATCACAGCCGTCCACCTATAAGAAGGAAAATTCGTGTTGCAATGTATGAGTCGACAGGTACACATCGAGTCGGAAAGCGAACTCCAAAGAAAGACTCCAAGTAGAGAGTCGAACGGCCAGTAGAGCCATTTAACAGTGATTTTCAAGTAGCGAGTCAACAGGCAAATTGCCCGGCGTAAAAGTCGGCACATAGATTCCGAGTAAAAAATAGACTCGAGCTAGTGGGTCGACAACGGACAGTAGAGTCGTTGATAAGTGAAAGGTCGACAAATAAGTTTATCTTTACAAGTAGAAACTTGTAAAATTGACCGCATATTGAATATACAAGTTTAAATGTGCTACAATTGGCCGTGAATGCCGAATAACCGCGCCTTATTCAGCGAATAAAGAAGATTCAGCTGGAAAGCACCGAATAAAGAAGAAAGAAGCCTTAAAGTAAGGTATTTTAAAAGATTATTGTATGTAAATGTATTAAGAAAATAAAGAATTAATCAAAATTATTCAGTTTTCAAACAGAGACGAAATAAGTAAATATATTTATCTGGATGAAGTAAATATATTTAATAAATAACCAGCGTCTCTAATGTATAAACTAAAATGTAACTTGATACATATTAACGTTGTGTTTTATGTATATGAATATATATGAATCATGTAGCCTACGTTGTTATTTCTTGCTATGTGTGCGTAAATATTATTAAATGTAAATATTGTAAAAGTGTATTTAACCTGTTTGATAATTTGTTTCTTTTTTTGTTAAAAGGCAGTTCATTGTATAAGATTTTATTTTGTCTGTAATCACCTATTAAATCGCTGATTTCGAATATAATTATAATTTAAATTATGCAATAGTATTTTATTATATTAACACCCAATAATGCTTTAGGAACCTGTTAATTTAATTATCTCTTTTGTCCAATCGCCCTCGAGATTAAGAATTGAGCTAGCAGGCAAAACAATCTCCATTATTTTATTTTATATTATTATTATTAATATTAAATTTTATATTAACAGTTCGATTTTTAAATTATAATAAATTTAATTTGATTAGTTCCATTACATGTATATGTAACACACTATATATATTTAATATACATACAACGCTAGTGTCAATGAAAATTTATTATTTTTTCCAGCAAAAAGTATCGCGTTTCATCCGGAATTATTTATTACTTTCTTTTTCTTGTCCTAAGAGTGCGTGCTACACAACCGCCTAACATTAAATTTTTATATGTGTCACAAGATCATTAAACAAAACTTATTCGTAATTTACATGTCGAGAAACACATATACGCTCGTAAATAAGCCAATAATTCAAAAAATTAATGGGTATATTTCGTAATGACCGACAATCCCCATTTCTAAATTCTCCTAATTAGAATTAATAATCGCGTTATATCAAACAAAAAATTGACGACTTTACTTAGACGTTCATAAATCATAACCCAACCTGTATCGATGTCTATGTACTATGTAACTTTCAGTTTATTAACAGTTCTTTATTCGACATTAGTATTTCTCCTCTTGTTTCTGCCTTGTATTTTTTTTATCACCGGCGCATTAAATTATGCGCCAGTCATTTGAATAAATCTCTATTTTACTTAACAATTTTCTTTGAAATGAGAGAGGTTTCAATTAAAAATGCGCATAATTATGATAATTTCGGATACGTTACTTGCTTGTTATGCCTTTATATAGTAAAAACACAGAAAGAGCACAATATTTCTCCGTATTTAACGGTATAAGTATAGTTTATCTCTACATACGTCGATGAAAAAATATTTTCACAAACTGTAGTTGCTTGTATATAGACCGTCGGAATTGACAAGATAAAGATGTAATCACACTGACGTATTTTCCAATAGTATTTGGGTATTCATCTGACTGCTGCATTCTGATGGCTCGTAAATTTATAACCGTACAAAGCGCCTAACATCAGGACTACGACTAACTTGTTGTTATAGCCACGGGTTGTCAAATTGTGAACATCTTGCTTAGAGATATCCCGTAATATTATCAATCTTAAATAAATAAAACAGTGGGTTCTCTTTTTCCTTGTTAGTTTAATAAATTTTCACAGGAGCTAATTCCAGCGTTACTCCATCTTCAGCCTAAATCTACGTTTAAAATACATTCAACATTCACATTTTATAAAATATCTATAATGAACTTAATGTTAATAGAATATTTAGTAAAACAGAGTGATGCATAAAAAAAATGGCATTACATGTTATATGAAGACACATTTCAATGTGTGGGGTCTTATAGACTTTCAGTAACAATTTGGTGCATATACAGTGTGTTTCACTTTGATACTTGAAAAATCAGTATATTTTAATGGAACATCCGATTTAATTTTTTCTTTTTTAAAATATATTGCACTTAAAAAGCTCTACACAGTGATGTGAATTTTTTTGATTTAGGCCCTTTGCATGGCCTGCTGTGGTATTAAATGTAACCCCAAAAATGGCAAAATCGTATTAGGAACTTTTTTAACAAAAAAAACTATTTATGCAATCGATTTAGCCATGCTTCGAAACCCTTAGTACCAAGTTTCAAAGTCGCATCTTATACAGAGTGTTTATAATTTAGGTGCAAACTTCGAAAAATACCAATGTTTGGGAGCACCCTGTATTAACAGAATAAAATATTTTCGAGATTTTCTTCTTTCGATGGAGGTGTAAGTACTATGGCTTTGAAATTATACTCTTTTTATTGGCCTAGTTAATACAGGGTATTCGTAATAAAAAATCAAATTTAAGGAAAAATCGATTTTTTTCGTTTTTATTTACTGAACATAACAAACTACAAAATAACCAAATATCTTTAAATTTTTGAGTTTTCTATTACCCCTCCTTCAACTTGAATACATTTTTCTAACCTTCTTTGGCAATGATTCATTACTTTCGCGAGTTCCTGATGAGAAATTAACTCGCACTCTTCTGTTATCCTCCGCTTAAGTTCTTCCACATTATTGGGTCTTGTACGGTAAACATTTTCTTTAAGTTTCCCCCAAAGATAAAAATCGAGTGGCGTCAAATCTGGCGATCTCGGAGGCCACTTAATTTCTTGACTATATCGCCCAATCCACTTTCTGGGAAATTTTTGATCAAGCCAGTTGTTAATTTGAAATATCATGTCGGCACGTCTAGCAATTGGCAGTTCTTCTAAGGCATCCCAGAAATTCGTATTTAGAAAATTCAAAAAATTTTGGGCCTTCAAGTTATGTTGAAAAAAAAAGGGACCAATTATTTGTTTATCAAAAATTCCGCACCATACATTAATTTTCTCAGAATATTGCCTTTTACAGTGAATAACCCAGTGAGGGTTTACTTCCGACCAGAATCTACAATTTTGTGAAGATACAACCCCGTTTGTGGTGAAGGTTGCCTCATCCGAAAATAAAATTTTATTTAGGAAATTGTGGTCATTTAGATAATGTCCTTGACACCACAGAGCGTATTCCATTCGAGAATTTTCATCACCATTTTCTAAAGTGTGTAGGAATTTTGGTTTGTAAGCAACCTTTTTATTTTTCTTAAGACATCGCCAAACTTTGCTGGAAGGTATATTAGTGTTTCGCGAAATTTGTCTAACGCTAGTTTTAGGGTTGTGCTGAATTTGATTTAAAACAATGTTTCCTCTGTTTTCAATTAAATTGTTTCCCCTTTTATTTGTGGAAATAACATTACCAGTTCTATCGAAAAGAGAATTAATATTTGCTACAGTTTGAAAACTCACTGGTTCTAGTTCTTGATGTCTCCTGTTAAATTCTTCTGCAGCTTGTTTATAAGTTTTTGCATTGTCACCAACTAGTCTTATTATTTCAACTTTTTGCTGTAAAGTTAGTTTATTTCTAACCATTTTTACACAACTTTAATGGTACACACAATAACGTTTTAAGCAATATAACAGCAAGTGTCAAATTGTTTGAAGTTTGATAAATGTTTGTTTTCAAGGCCTGCTTCACTAGCGTTAGACAAATTTCCCGAAATACCTTCCACCAAAGTTTGTCGATGTCTCAACAAAAAATTCTGTTCGGATGTAAACCCTAACTGGATTATTCATTTTAAAAAACAATATTATGAGAAAATTAATGTAAGGTGCGGAATTTATGATAACCAAATCACTTGTCATTTTTTCTTCCAACATAATTAAATAATTAATGTCCTCAACTTAAGCAGAGAATAACAGAAGAATGCATGACTAGCACTAAAATATTTTATCTTATTTATTTTTACTTATTTTGTAGTTTTTTGTTATGTTCAGTTAAATTTCTTTTACTAAAAATAAAAACGAAAAAAATCAATTTTTCCTTAAATTTGATTTTTTATTACGAATACCCTGTATTAACTAGGCCAATAAAAAGAGTATAATTTCAAAGCCATAGTACTTACACCTCCATCGAAAGAAGAAAATCTCGAAAATATTTTATTCTGTTAATACAGGGTGCTCCCAAACATTGGTATTTTTCGAAGTTTGCACCTAAATTATAAACACTCTGTATAAGATGCGACTTTGAAACTTGGTACTAAGGGTTTCGAAGCATGGCTAAATCGATTGCATAAATAGTTTTTTTGTTAAAAAAATGCCTAATACGATTTTGCCATTTTTGGGGTTACATTTAATACCACAGCAGGCCATGCAAAGGGCCTAAATCAAAAAAATGCCCATCACTGTGTAGAGCTTTTTAAGTGCAATATATTTTAAAAAAGAAAAAATTAAATCGGATGTTCCATTAAAAAATACTGATTTTTCAAGTATCAAAGTGAAACACACTGTATAAGTAATAGACATACTTTTATTTATTTATAATTTTACTCTAGACTGATATACACAATATTAAGCGTAATAATAGACAGAAATAACAACACTGTGTTTGAGAGTTTCACATTCTTTTTATAATGACCACTACAATATTATTTCGCTACATCGTAGCTTCATCAGGTGAAATACTAAGGCTAACATTAATTAGTCACTACTTATATATAATTACAAATTTTACAGGAAGATGTCAGGAGTCACCTATACACGACTATATAGTATAAAATTAAATAAAATTACAAATTTAAAGAAAGAACTGGAGAGTGACATACATCTATTTGTTCATTTAGAGTTAACCTTAATTTATTGTATCTATTTATTTCCATTGTTTCCAGGTGTAATGGTACAGCCTATTTTCATCTATTAATTTTATAATTTTTATTATTTTTAAGAATTTAATTAAGCATTTTTTTTATTAATATTTTAAAAAGAAATATTTAAAATCAATGAATGCATTATTGTATTATTAAGTCGTAATTCGTCATAGGTTTAGTATGTATTAATGAGTAAGAAATGTGACTCCAAAAGTTTATATTAACGTGATAGACACTCCGATAGTAATGTACATTCCCACAGCTAAAATAACGTGTACGTGCGTGTGAATGTGAATGAAAACACCCGAACTTTGTTGAAAGCGGGGAACCCCAGACATTCTGATATAAAAGGAAAATACACGTTCAAGAAAGAGAGAGTCGAAGGCGAGATACGTTAAATGTTGTATCAAAAGGCTAACTCCCAACAATAGACTACTCATAAGAGTCATTGTTAATATAACTTAAATAAATAATCGACTACTGAGATAATCGGCCACGGTCAGAAGAATCGTGGTTATTTATATAAAAAAAGTAATAAAATAGTGTTCAAAGTTGCACATAAGCAGTAAATGTGCAAAGTGTTATGTTGTTAAAATAAATATTGTGCTTCGCTGGCAGAACAAGCAGATGATTCCGTTGAAGACAACGTAGAAATAAAGAAGATTTCGCTGATAATAAACAGCCCGAAGTTCCCGCTGAAAACAGTATAAAAAAGAAGCTGAATAAGAAGAGTTAAGATAAGGTATTATTTAAAGGATTATTGTTTGATGAATGTATTTTTTTATAATAAAGAATGAAAGATTGTAAATATAAATTTCAAACATTAAATAAATATCGTCTGCAAAATATAAGTATAGAGTAACTTGATATGTTTCCCAAGTGTCGATATGTATATAAACACATATAATATAGTACGTACTACGTTAGCATATTTGTATGTAATAAATTCTGGCTTTTATTGTTTACGTTTTAATATTGCAAAAAATCTACATAAATATTTGTGTCATTTTAATATTTGTAAAAAAAAAAATTTATTGAAATTGTCTTTTAAATATATTTCGTTTCTTTTGTTGTTTGTATAAATATATGTATATACAAGATTCATTGATTTTCAATATCATAATTATTAAAATTTTAAATGGTACTTTTTTTTATTAATGTTCAGGAACCTTTTTATTTAATCATTTCCATTAACTCGAATCGCCCTGAGATAATCTGAGTTTAGCTGGCAAAACAAATAATTTTACATTTTATTTCCAAATTTTAACTTTAAATTAAATATCTTAATTTAGATAGAGGAGTTTCTTTACATTATGTCACCCAACTTTGGGGTTGTACCTTTACACAGGAGATCAAGTTTTTTGCTTTCTGGTTGAGCGTGTAAAATGTCAAAGTTGTCATTGAACTAGTGGTTTTCTTCTAAACAGTGGTTAGCGAAAGTAGAACCCTCTTTTTTATTAATGTAACTTTTCCTATGTTCACCAATCCTTGTTGTAAGTGTTCTTTCTGTTTGGCCTATGTATACTTTATTATATTCACAAGTAAGCTTATAGACTCCTGAGTTCACTGATTTGTCCGCCCTATCCTTATAGTTTTTAATATGTTTTTCTAAGATGTTATTCGTTTTATATGCAGTCACCCCATTATTCTCTTTATTAAAATATCTTACTAATTTTCGCGGATGCTTTTCCTACATCAATCCTTGTTGTAAACTGTAATTGCATTACATAATTGCAGTCTACAATAAGGATTGTCGAACATAGGAAAAGCTATATTGATGAAAAATAAGAATCTACTTTCGCTAATCACTGTTTAGAGGAAAATCACAAGTTCAATGACAACTTTGACAATTTACTCGTTCAAACAAAAGGCAAAAAGCTTGATCTCCTGTAAACAATGGAAATAAATAGGTACAATAAATTACTCTAAACGTACAAATAGATGCATGCATATCACTCTCCACTTCTTCCTCTAAAATTTGCTTTAGTATTTCATCCACCTGATGAAGCTACAGTGTAGCGAAACAATAATGTAATTGTAAATAAAATTTTGAAACCTCAAGCCCAGTGTTGTTATATGAAATTTCAACAAATATCTCCCGCATCAATTAATTATTTTTCATTATAATAGAACTAGAAAAACAAGAAACGTAATTAGTAGCCTGTTGGTCTGTATATCATTCCTTCCCATTTTATCGTTTCCCTCGTGTTATGCTTCCATTATCTGATGAAAGAATGGTCAAAAAAATCAAATTAAGTCTTATGAAACGATTTGTTAATGTACTGCCAAAAAAGGGAGACTCTTTGAAATACCTTTTGGTACAGGAAGGTGTATTTGCATTTCTCGACATCAGAAAACCCATGAAAGATAGAAATGTTGAGCGCAAAATGAAGGCAAACGCTAAATACGCCTAAATCAACTAGTAGAAACCAGCTTTCTAACAAACGAATGAGACCAAAACTATATAAATCTCTGATAACGGGTCATCAAAATTCATTACCATGGTCGTTTATGTGATGTTGCTATAAGTTTCACGCTATACCACCCAATAAAAATGGTGGTTCGAACTATAAACTTGTCATTGGCGTGCCGCTTGAATATATTTTTTAGATTACCGTACATACGAAATAGTTATTGATAGTTGTTGTTTACATAGGTGCAATGTATGCACTAACTCCTACCTCGTTCCAACTCGGGTTCGTGCTTTTGATAAAGTTGCTTACAACTTACGATATGTATATATAAAAGTAGTTGTAATATCGCGGCGAATGTAGGCGACGTTGAAGGGCGGGCTTTTGCGCCGAAAATATTTTAGTTAAATCGTAAGCGCTGTGTATATCAGACCGATCTATTGTATACTTTTATTAGTTACTTGTATTCTACTGCGTAAGTATGTCCCACCCACATTCGCCGCGAGATACTGTTGAAAGGTAGACAAGAGATTTTCCTGCTCTAGAACTCGATGGCATTTTACTCTGATGCAATACGTACAATGTATTACTGTCGTGGAAAGCGAAAACCTGCGTAGTAAAACATGTGTTGTCGGATACACATAAAACACGTATGCTGACTCTACAACTACTTGTGAACGGTGGAAAGCATTTAACTCATATCTACTTAAAGCGTTAGTAATGTGTAACATTCCATGAAATACGGTGAATCATCCTGAGTTTATTAATTTTTATCAAAATTGTGTTAGTAGTAAATCTAGGGCATTGCGTTGCCCGCGGAAACCGCCTTCAGAAAATAGACGCTAAAAAGGAGAAAAATCAGAATAAGTAGCTTTAATAAAAATAAAAGTGCCACCTTTAGGATTTGTAACCTATTTTATCAAATCGCTTTTCATTTTCATTGTGAATATCGATTAGAGCGATGATATAAATGAATTATGTTAGAAGAAAAATATGAAAATGTTTCAACTTGTGTTATTTACTCGAAAATATAGAATATTCTTTTACTGTCACCTTAAGTGATAGAAAAAAAAATTGCGTTTTGAAATCGACACTAAAAGAAACATGATAACTAACAGATGTTATACCTAGACAATTCTTTCAGAAGTTTAAACATTTTGGAATTAGCTTAAATTGCAATTTTATAACTATCAAGTTTGCGCTCTAATAGCAAACATATAAAATTAATGACCCAGCACAATTATTAATTTTTTTATTTTGACTAGTCTGTCATTATTTCTTTCAAATCAAGATTATATGTATATAATAATAACAAATATATTCCAGGAAAAAATAAGGACAATTCAATAACACGGACACCTCTGCAACAATTGATCTTTTCATAATCAAAAATGTGTTTGATAAATCGTTATGATTAACGTGACATACAAATCATCCAACTGAAATATCATGATTAACATTTGTGTGGGTTAGTGTTACAGAATAAACAATAACTTCCCTTTCAAAAATTTCATACAGTGACACGTTTTATTTTGATCGGAATAGAAGCGCGCATAAAAATGTAGGCGTGTCAGACAACAATATTTATTAGCGAACGAGATGTCTTAAATCTGGCTGAGATTTATTGCGGCCAATTAAACTAACTCGCACGTCGACATCATGAAACTAATGGCACGCCAATGACAGGATGAATGTGTTTATTAAAAGGCATCTCGTAACTGCTATTAACTGTGCAATCAAACACGATGACCAATAGGAAAGATTATTGAAAAGTGGCCTTAAGTATCGATAGGAATAAATATTTGTGTTGAATTGGACATGTTAATTATCTTAACTAAAGTATAAGAAATTTTAATTTTAAATAGAAAAAAGTTGAATAGATCGAGCAATGTAAAATTAAATTAGTACAATATTTGTACTAATATATTTGAGATGATTTTGAATGAAGTAATCCTACATTACTTGCATATTTCTTCATTCTCTGACAAACAAAAATTACCAATATGTTTATTGGTTATTTCAAGAATATAATAGACAGTATATGACATTGACAAACCTTAAAAGGAAATTACAGTACCTATAAAGTAATTGGGGGCGAAGCCAAAATGGGTTGAGAAGCCAAATGATAATTACTCAGAATTTGTCCGCGGAATGCAGTCTATGGGTTCCTGTATTGACTAAGCCAGCCAAGAAGATAGCTAAAATCAGGTTTGATACATCACAGACACTTATTGTACCGATGCGATGTGAAGTTTTAAAGTACGAGAAAGTTTGACCTATTGTATAGCGGGAATTGTTAATTGAAAAGAAATGTTCATTATTTATATTATTATTATTGCAATATTTTATTTGACTATTCCCACTTTCTATTTGTGATATGCTGCCGTTAGTACAAATGTATCTAAAAGTGTCAATTTCGTTACAAAAGAATTTGGAATCCCCCTTGGAACTCTACTTAGGCGAGTTAGTAAGAATCGATTGCATAAAAAAGATTTAGGTACGCACTTATGGCTCTTCTGGAAAAGAAAATGAACACAAACTGGTAAGATACATTCTAAAGTTGCGAAAACATAGCTATGCTCCAACCTCTAGAGATATTAGGCAGCTAAGGTTCACTTTTTCTGAAAAAGCAACGTAAGCACACAAATTTAATAGAAAACACACACTACCATAATACCACTGGTTCGAGCTTTTTATGAAAAGTCATCCCAATTTGTCAATGCGTGTTGCGCTGGTCGATCTATAGCTCATTTACTGAGAATGTGCCATGATGATTTATATTTTGAGATACTAAATAGTAACGTATGTCACATAAGTTTTGGGAAAAATAATTAAATTCTTTAAGGCTGGCGTTTAGTTTTCAGTTTGGTGGTGATGAAGAATATAATGTGGGGGGGTAGGATTAGGTGTCGGTAATGTGGCGGTTCATGTTGGCAAATAGTCGAACTTAATTGAGGATGAGAGATGAAGCAATAAAAATGTAGATTGCTATTACAGCAACAAATTTATATCTCGGTCTTTTAAATGAACTCGAACATAGACAGACAAAAAACTAACACGCACAAAAAATTATTAAAGAAACGCTTTCAACACGTTTTTGTCTCCATAGTATTTTAAATTTATGCTAGTATTTATTACGAACCTGACTTTATAGAAATAATCTCAACAGTTAAGCATCAATAAATACAAGCATTCATTTATAGCAATTTATAAAATTTCATGTAGGTACACCTTATAAAATAAATAGGAATAAAACGATTCATGTTCGGAAAAAACATTTTTTGAAGTAATAATAATAACAATATTTTGTAATTCATGTGACTATAAACATGGTAAAGAACAAGTCAGTTTGAAGTATTCTTTCTCGCTTAATTTGTAATGTGTTTAATGAATTTTGGATTTAAAACATGGGTCATTGTAAAAAGAAGGATGGACAATGCCATCAAGCTTCTATTGCCGCACAAAAACTGTTAAAAACTAATGAAAATAAAATATTTATAAGTGACATTTTGTATGATGTGTTACAAAGGGTAGAAAAAGTAGAACAGTCGACCATAGACTGCAGTTTTATTCTAAACATTGTGTCATGAATGTAGACCGGACGTATGAGGCCGAAATTACGACGGACAAAAGAAATCATGTATAACATCACGCAGTTATTGAATAGCACTATTCGTATGGTGATGCAACATCTGGTTTCGTCGAGAAAACGGACAGCAAAAAAGTCGATTTTAATGTTAAATTCCTTTCTTCTATTTACCTACCTTATATTTCGTGAGATTAATAAAGTACGGAGAATTTACTCGATTTGAACTACAATATAAACAAATAATAACGTATTTTGTATTTTATAGATCACCACCCACTTGTTATCCAATTATATAAATAAAATTAAAAACTTTTTAAAAATACAAAATTTCAATAGTGCGCGTGGGTGATGAGTCATCGGCCGCTCGTGTCCGGGCTCTGAACATATGAACTAAAACATACAGGTTATATTGTGATTTTCGTAACTTTAACTGTGTGTTTAGGAGATATGATTCAGAATGTAACCAGAAAAGATCAATAGGTATTAATTACTTACGTTTGTATTTTAGTCCACAATTAATTTTCATACAAAATCTGTTTAATTATAGGTTGTCTATAGGTGACACTAGTGTTTTTGGCAAAAATCAACTGCGCTTCTGTACTTAACATTAGTCATATTTTATTATCTTCTTAAATAATATTGGAGATGCGCAACATTCAGAAGTGAAAGTAATTATTTTAGTTGTTAAACGTACCTAAATATATTTTACCGAACTGAAGTAAGTTTGCCAAAATAAGGTTTAGATTTTTCATATTATAAAAAGATGACATATCTACTATTATATTCTTTTAATAGACTTACCTAATATTTCACTATTAATGACAACATAAAGAATTTTTGGTATAAACCACCGAAAAAGAACCAAACTGACGAAACGGTTGAACATGCAGAACACATAATTTAAGCCTATTGTGCCATATTTTTATATGGTCTACCAAATCTAGTAAATTCAAGAAATATCTAAAACGTAGAATATTAACTTTCTGTGATAGAAACACCACCGATGTAATATCCTTGGAGAATATACATATAGCCCAGTCAAACTATACCAAAAAATCTCGCATGGTTACATTAATTAGGGTACTTTTGATTTTTTGATATGGTGTATGGATTGGTACACTGTTGCAAAGTCCCAAGTTTTCTTATTTTCCCCACTACCACAGACGCCGCCATCTTGAAGAAACCGCTAAATGTTTTAGCCTCTTTTTACAAAATATCTCCTAAAGTATTAGTTTGAGCAAAAAACCCGTTTACGTTCTTATTAAACTAGAGAAACTTTTCTACAATTTAATACAAAAACGGAATATTTAGCTTCAATACTTCCCGAGATAGACCTCTTTGAAATTAGAGAATTTTTTTTTAAAAATGTCAAAATAAAGATTTATAATCGGTTTTTGCTCGATAGTACGTAAATGGTGTATTCTCCGCTAAAGTCTGACATAGCATTTATAGTAGAGGTAGGTAGCTAAAGTTTAAGACCAAACTGATTCTTCTAGCTCGTTTAGACTATGATACTCTCTTTTGAATATTTTTGTAGTTTTTTAGGAAGACACGTTACGCAATAACTTAATACTGACAAAATTAATGTATCTATTTATTAAAAATAAAAAAAAGTTCATTTATTCTAAGTTTGTATATCTCATATATTCAATAGGTCTGTGAATTATATATCAATAAATTTGTAAGTCAATAAATAATTGATAATTAATTATAAATAAATTATATACTACATAAGTTTCATCAACAAAAGTGTCAGATATACCACAACTTTACATTATAAGAACCAAATGGTGATATTTTGTTATATAAGACAAAATGTGTCTGGACGACAAGCCACATTTGGAGCTTCGGAACTTTAGCTATTTACCTCTACTATAAATGCAGTGTCAAACTTTAGCGTAGGATTCACTATATACTTACTATCGAGCAAAAACCAACTAAATGAGGTGTGGCCACCACACGACTTTCTTATACGTATGAAAGTCTTACTTCCGGTCCGAATTTTGAAATTTCATTTATACAAAAAATATTCCATATCCAACTCTAAATACTTTTGTACTCTTCATAAATATACAATAGTAATTGACGAAATATTTGCAAATTTCGATTTTTTCACTGAAGTAAACTACTACTTCCGGTCTGACGATTTTGCTCAAAATCTAATCGGTTTTCAAGAGGGAGACTATATTCGTAAATACAAAATTTGGAATTGATATCTGTAGCGGTTTGACCGCTATCGTGGTCACAGACAGACAGACACACAGACAGACAGACACACACACAGTGGCCACCACACGACTTTCTTATACGTATGAGCGTTTGAAATTATAGAATTTTAAGAATTTTTGTTAAAAAAATTATTCAAAATCCTATTCTAAGTACTTTTATTCTCTTAATAAATCTCTATAGAATACATACTTTGCGAGATATTATCAAAAAAATGAGGTGTGGCCACCACACGACTTTCTTATACGTATGAAAGTGTTACTTCCGGTCCGAATTTTGAAATTTCATTTATACAAAAAATATTTCAAATCCAACTCTAAATATTTTTGTACTCTTCATAAATATATATAGAATGCATAATTTACGACATATTTGCAAAAAATCGCTATTCGATAAGAGTAAAGGTGGTACTTCCGGTCTGAATTTTGAAATTTTTTTTATACAAAAGATATTTAAAAGTATGTTCTAAATACTTTTATACCCGTAATGTACCTGCCTAGAAAGCATGACTTGCGAGATATTCGCAAAAAACTGATTTTCGATAAGAGTAAAAGACCTACTTCCGGTAGGAATTTCGGAAAACTTTTTGGATAAAACTACTCTCAATTTTAATTTTAAGTATATATGAATTCTTTATAAATTTGTTTAAATTTAGTAGTTGACGAAATATTGGAAAAATTTGATTTTTTCGCTGAAGTAAACTGCTACTTCCGGTCCACCGATTTTACTGAAAAACTAATCAGATCTCAAGAGGGAGATTATACACGTAAATACAAAATGTGGAATTGATATGTACAGCGGTTTGACCGCTATCGTGGTCACACACACACACAGAGACACACAGACATTTTTTAAAAACCACTTTTTCGGTATCAGGGGACTTCAAAACGTGGACATCTGCAAAAATCTCGAGGTCGAAAATTTTCATCATCACAATACTTCCTTATACTACGTATAAGAAAGTAAAATTTGTGATTTTTACATTTTTAAGAAAAAATCTCTAAATTCAAAGAGGTCTGTCTCGGGAAGTATTGGAATACTTTGGAAGATATTTTGTAAAAACTGGTATAGTGCAAAAATTTAGCGGTTTTTTCAGATGGCGGCTCATAAGCCAAAAAGTTTTCAAAAAAGCTTGTTATATTTATCGTGTATAGGTATTATATTTAATCCTTTCTACCAATTATCAATCGGAATCATAGCAAATTAGACGTATAAATATTATTAGTAGGAATAATATAGATTTTGTATTGCTCTGCAATAGTAAATCTTGCAGCTTCTTTGTTTGTGTGTACGTGTATAATATAAAAATTACTTTCGTAAGTTATTGATGTAATTCAAGCTATTGTACATATTTCAAATAGACTCTTATTAATAAATACATAGGTACATATTTTTTAATTATTTAATCATACACTATGAATAAATGAATTAGTATTTATTTAGAGTAATGTATACAATTATAATTTGCGTTAAGCACCGGTAAATCTCAAAATTTATTGAATAAGTAAAAAATGTACCTACATATTGTATATTTATAGGAATCAAAATGCCTTTGTAGTCCCGTCGCAGAATTCAATAAATTTGTGCATCAAGAATTATTTAATTTTCTGAAGTAGACTAAATAAAATATACCTAGAGTTGGTATACCATCTTCTAGTTTATCCATGTTTATGTGTTTGTTTGGATATTATATTCTGATAATAGTACGAGTAGAAGCATTGTTTAAGTCTTCGAGATTATCAAGATATAAGCTGCAGATTTACTTATTTCAGTACAATACAATACACATGTAATCGTAATTAGATAACATTATAAGAAGTTAATTATATCATATATTAAATCAAGAAAGGTATTCCTTTTTCGTCCAGTTATCACAACATACATATTTCAAATAATGTCAAACATTCAAAAATTGCTATAAATATACATCGCTCGAAAGTAAACAATGTGTAAGATTATTATACCTATAGCAAATTTATTATCGTTTTTGTTTTTTATAGGTATATATTTTATATTACATTCCGCAAAGTGTTAAACTGTTGAATATATAATAATAATAATATATAACTGTTTTTATTATTAGACGAAGTATTGTGAGCAATTGTACTTTTGCATAAATAAAAGTACCTATCCTTTAGACATTTTTAATTAATAATAGGTACATATATACGGTTAATTTCCAGTGCCCCCTAATGCCCAGAAGCTACACTAATATTCAAGTTCCTGACGTGATAATTCTGCATCTTGACGGTTTTTCTCCACACTATAGTTGAATTGTAACCCTAATTTCATATAATGTCCACGCATTTTTATTTTGGATACCATTTACAAACGAAGATATTATTTTCGTTGCAGTATTTTTTGTTACAATGCAAACTAATTTTTTGAGGTCCAGGGGGGTGCAAGAATGCTATACTTTATTTGAAAATTACAGATAAAAAATATTTATTGTTACCTCTAAAAGGGGTATTTTATTCACAGTATATAGTGTAAAAACAGCCCAATTAGACATTTAAAAACCCCCTACGACCTCGAATCAAGTTTCCTTAACATAACTGTGTATTTTTTATAACAATTAAATTAATAGTTTCCATTTCTTATCAAAAAAATGTAAGCATGTTTTCAACTTGAATATTGTCCGGTGCCAGCGTACGAGACGCCAGCCTTAAAGTAAGTGTAACGTAATTTATTCAAATGACCACTTTACCAACATTTTACCTTATATTTAAATTAATTAAAACTACAATTAAAATAATGACAAAGGGCCATGGTCCTCAATGGCACGCAGTTTTTGTCTAACTTGCCCCATCATGTTTTGGACGATGTTTATATCAATTTCTCTTATCTTTTGATATATTCTTCGCCATAGTTGAGCTTCATTTTGAGCTTCCCACCCATTATCATATACTTTTCTGGTCAATAGTCCCCAAAAATCTTCGATGGGTCGAGCTTGTGGCACATTTGGCGGATTATCTGCTCTTGGCACAAAGGGTATGTTGTGAGCTTCTAACCATGTTCTAGTCGTTCTTGCATAATGGCAACTTGCTAAGTCCGGCCAAAACATTATTTCTTCACGTGGATGAGTCGTAGTAATAAACTGTAGCAACTTCGGTAGGCATCTTTCGGTATAAATGTTGGCATTAACTGCCTCACCCCTCACATGCCCAACATAAGGTCGTGAAACTCCTCTCTCCGATATGGCACACCAAACTAGAATTTTATCTTCAAATTTTTTTTTGTATTGTATTTATCATTATCTGGACAATTTTCTATATTATCGGTATAAAAACCATCATTGCCTTTCATTTCTGAATGAGAGAACGTAAAATATTTTTCATCGTCCATGATGATCACTTTATTGTTTGCAAAATGAGTTCGGCGTAATCTACGACAACACATTGGAATTCTTCGTAACTGGTCCTCTGTATAATGTGGACATTTACGTCTTTTACGAAACTTTAGGCCTTTTTTTTTCAATACCCTTCTTACAGTTTCATGAGAAACATTAAATCTTCTGGATAACTTTCGGCATGACGTTCCAACGCGGTCTTTTGCACTTTCACAGATTAGGTTGGCGCGATTTTCGGTCAACATTCCGGGACGTCCGCTTTTTGGTAAATTGAGGCATGGTATACCTTGTTCACATTCTGCAATTGTTCTATAATTTGAATGAAATATTTTGATTCCAAAATATGTTTACAATTTGTTGCTTGGGTACATGTCCAACCAGGTTGTAAATGCTTTTCCGTATTTCAAGTTTGTACGACATAATTGGACAAATTATTTGACATCTATGAAATGTCATAACAAGTTTCCATGGTTACTAGATTGCAAGTTATTTACAGTTATTTTTACGCCGACGAAAATTTTCCTAAAACTTATTTGACATACGTTACTTCGTAGTCCAAATGCGGAATTGGTGACAGAAAATAAAGACGATCTACAACGAATCCTGCATTTGTTCTATGTGAAAGCCAGAATCCAAAACTTGCCACTATCAACGGCAAAAACAAAATCACTCGTTATCTCAAAAGAACCAATAAGATGTAAATTCGTGGTAGAAAACAACCCCATGGTCATGGCACTCAACTATCTGGGAGTGGAACTTTCTTCAAGCCAGGACACATCGGATGAGATCAAACGCTAAACCAACAAAGGATGCAGAATATCCTGAACCTTAAGTAACGTTATCTGGAGCAGTAGGTACATGAGCAAGCAAGAGATAGTCAAAATTTATAAAACATGTGTTAGGCCCATAATTACATTTACTATGGAAACTGGAGCAGGCGGCCAAAAGACTTCCTAAATATTGAAAAGACTCATGGGTATCGACATCAAACAAAAACTAAGTTGGAAAAACAGACCAAAGGCCTATTTTGTCAACTTAGGCCAAGAGGAAGAAGAAGAAGACATGACTTAATTAACAAGCAAAATGTTCAAAATCTCACTTATAGTGTCAAAAATGGTGACAACATTAGTATTATTGTTTGCTGCAATACAGAAGGAAATGTTCTGCTTAAGTACGCGACCTTCCGTGGTAAAAACAAAAAAAAACGAGTTTGAAGACTATATATTCCTAAAACCAGTCGTTGTGATTTCTCCAGCCTATATCAAAAGCAAAGTTTTTGTATCGTGCATAATGGATCATTTTCTACATAGAAAAAAACTTGGTCCAGTTCTTTTAATCCTTGACAGTCATACTAAAGCAAAATACCCTAGATTTGTTATCAAAAACCTGATATTGATCTTCTCTTTTTACCAAGTCATAATAATTATTGCCTCGACAAGGCCTTCTTCAACTGCTTTTAATTATTTTATGAATAAAACAAATTTAGAAAACACTATGCATTTACATTTTTAATATTAATGTGACTTGCTGTATTTCCGTGTACTGATTGAGTTCAATTAATTGGTAATTAATCAAATTGGAGACCTGCTCTGATTTTTCTCTATTACCCAATATTATATCAATTAATTATGGAGATATGCCCTAACTGTTAAAACTACAGTTAAAATATATGTAGATACGTTTTTAAATCTAGGGCAAACCTGACGTCAAATTTATTTTAAAACAATTACATATATAAAAGTTTGCAATTAAGGTACAAAGTGACACACTGATAAATTCGAAAACTATTACAGCAATAAATAAAAGCAAAAAGCTCAAAACTAAACGCCCAAATTCGCCTTGTATACGAAACAATAAATAAAGATTTAAATATTTAATAACATGTAAACCTGTGACTACTACATAGCACTAAACGATTAAGATGATATATCGATATCACAAAGCCAATTGTAGGCACGTCATTATCACAACTATAAATAACTAAAAGAAAAAAAAAAGGCGTGCAATGCAACACGATTCTGAGCGGGAACAAGACATGTTCTGTCACATACATTATTTGTATGTAAATGAACATTGTCCAATAAAAAAAACTTTTACGAAATGAACAAGATGTCTTCATAGCAAATGCATTTATCAGACATCATATTTCATCGTAATGTATTGTAGAATTTGTAGGTGTAACGAGATATTGCAAATGATTTATAGAATATTAATGTGCGAATCTGTCATAATAGGTGCCTGCAAATACACTAATTTTAATCAATAAATTATACTTGCGTTTTAATACGGAAAACTTTGCTTGAAATATGTATTTCCTTATTTGCATTTCAGTATCATACCAGAATTTGTGATATTCCATGCGACACAACATGTAGGCAGTTATTTCTTAAAATGATTACAACGTATATGTATGAATTATTAGTCAAAGCATCAATATCGTTTTTTGCAAAACAGTGATTGAAACGCCAAGATATAATGAATTACTCTGAAACTCCTTCAATTCCCGTCAATAACTGTGCCTATTCTATAAAAGATCCATATGACAAAACTTATTCACATGCACACTATACAAACCTGAAATTTAGGTTTAATAAAATTCCAAACAAAATCAAGAATTTAAGAAAAGTCTAATGGATACAAGTTTTTATTCACTTCGAAAATTGAATTAGACATTTATTTAGTATAGATTCAGTTAAAATTGTTGCTTTACCAAATCTTTTTGCATGTAAATATGGAAGGCTTGACATAGCCAATATCATGTTATAGGAAGTGATTAAGTGATTTAGCGTTCAATCATTTAAGATTGGCATTTTCTATGGAGATTGAAAATAGTTCAACATCTGAAGCATCTTTAGCATAATGTCTATACACGTACATTCACTTGGTAACGTAATAATTCTTTTTGTGAAAGTACTTTTATCAGTTTTTTGTCAAAAATCTATGTCTTGAAGTGGTTTAAGACAGCGGAAGAACATTAACTGCAAGAAGTGATAAAAAATGTTTGCTTAATCCAAAATCTGAGCCTCTGATCGTCGAACACTTGAATATGCTTATACAATATTTTATTAAATTTTTAGCAACAAAGCAATCTGTGGGAAAGAAGCATTTTGCAGATAATATGTCCTATTATCTGCAAAATGCTTCTGCTGTCCGCAGGTGAAAACTTAGGTTAAATTGGAAATGACCTTCATTTTTTTATATCTGTCATTACGTCAGAACTCATCAAGGTGAGAAAAAATACAATAGAGAAATAAAAGACTATAAACATGCTGATTTGTATTTTTATAGCTAGCGAATCCACTATGTATGTACTTGTGACTTAATAGTAGACAATAAGATAGCATTTATGTCGAGAAGTTCTTCAAAAGTTCATTCGTGCGAAATCGAACAAGAAGAACAGCTAAGTGTTGATCACGACATTGAGTGTTGCCATATAATGATTGTAACTAAAGAATTTGTAGCATGAAACAACTGTAGCCTCATTATTCACGAGACTTGAATTAGACAAATTAAAAATTTACATCAATGTACACTATTTTGAGACATAGAGAAGCGCTTCAACCAACCACATGAATGTAATTCCTGTATTTGAGATCAGCTCTTTTGTGAAGAGTGGGCAAACCGTCCCCAGTCCTGCATGGCTGCCCAAGATACCTCCATAGTAGAATTATATTAGTATGATAATAAAAAGACTTAAATTGTTTTTCCTCGCGCATACGATATGCCACGTGACTGTACGAAATGAAGTCAGCAGTAGAGTGCCATTTTAAACTTTTATGTTTTAAGTTTTATTACTTGTCGAGTTGGTACTTGAGTAATCTAGAACAAAATAAATATAGTTTAGGTTAATAAATATATTACAAATACATACTTGGTTTTCAGATAGATAATATTAAAGATAAGAATAGAAAAGTAAAGTAATAAGTGAAGAAAACAAAATTAATCAGTGTTAGATAAGATTCTACAAAGTACTTATAAAAAAAAATAACATACGAACGAATCTCAGGGGACTGTTAGACAAGAGAGGAATTATAAAAAATCAATCGAAGGTGACATAACTATAGAGGAATTGGAAGAGGCGATAAGTAAAATGAAGCGAGATAAAGTCCCAGATGAAAGCAAAATAACAGCAGGTAAGATAATAAGACTGATAATGAATGCAGTGTTGAAAGTGTGGTGGTCGAAGTCTGAAGAATAGGTATTCGCATCACGCTGATAAATAAAAATGAAGACAGAAAAGACTGGCATACCTCCGTAATTGTTAACGTGATACCCCTATCACGTTAACAATTACTGTAGCTGAGGTGTGTGAAAGAATAGTGGAAGAGATGCTTACACCTAAATTAGAAAGAAACCCAAAAGAGATCAATTTGGCCAAATGAAGGAGTTATTGGCACAAACTTCATATTAGGACAAATTAATAAGAGGACATATAGATTATCCTGAAAAAGAGAAAAACCACAGTAACACTAATAAACGGAATCCAAAGCCTCTACAGAAAAACAGCCAACTACACAAGACCACGACAAGAGAAAGCTATGGAAATCAGGCATATATCTATATTGAGCCAGATATTATTTGCCGTAATATTAGTTGAAGCAGTAAAGGAAGCAAAAGATGGTAATACCATACAAAATAGGTTTCTGGAAGATGAAAAAAATTGAATTAACAAAAATATGCTACTCGGATGACGTGATTTTAATAGCAAAAGATCTCTGAACAGGAACCTAGAAATTTATGAAAAAGCGATGATAAATATAAATATGAATATGAAAAAGGAAAAGAATTATCTTCGGAGCCAATTGACGACAATCAATCAAGCAATCGAGCAATTAGAAAAAAAATTGAATAATGGAATATGAAGTAAAAGTAAGAATAACAAAGAAAGGAAACTTTTACAATTGCATAAAATAGTTTGGTGGGTAGTGATAGTACATATTTTTTAAGGGGCCGCTACACCAGTTAACACATATGAATCACAAACTTTGACATGTTCCTAGAAACTATCCACAACAAAACAAGAAATGACAGTAAACATAGAAGAATGAACAATTGCGATGATATGGACATGTAAGAACGATGACAGACGACAGAATTATTAAGCAGATCTTTGAAGCGACCCTTGTAAAAAGGGAAAACACGGTGAAGACCTAGAAAAAATATGGATAGAAGAAGTAAGGGAAACAGTGCAAAAGAGAAACGTGAAATGACACAGTGCACCGGAACCGGAACGCACTCTCCCAAGATCGAAAAAATTGAGAACTGTTTGGAGGACTCCATCTTATCTTGATAGCCGGATAAGCTTTACGTTAAGTAAGTACCTAAGTACTTTTCGACAAACAATTTTGAAATCCATTAACGAAAATAGCTATATAAAATGCTGAGTTAGATATTTGACTTCTCTATCACATGCTACAATGGTATCAGAGGAGACATTGTCTCTACCATTTCAACAACTTTAATAATAATGTTAACCTATTAATTACGTAATTATCTTATTTTACGGATATTTGCTTTGCTGCAGAATAATATAATTAGTAATAAGAGAAAGAAATAGTCTATAAATGTAACAATATTATAGTGTTATTATTTTTTAATGCCATTTATTTTTTCTAAGATAGTTTTATATAGTTTTAAATGTAATAATATATACAGAGTGTCACATATTAACTATTCCTAATTTTCAGATATAATAAAGGACACTTAAATAAACTTTTTTTATTAATAAACTAGTGTCTGCAAATTTCTCGGTGTTAAGATAAACTAGAAATATTTAATAACAATCTCATGTACAACAGGAAGGGGTTAAGTTAAGGAACATTTTATTAGAAATAATACTGCATTAAACTTTATAAAAATTGTTCGAAGTTATGACCACCATTTTTGATACACAAGTTGTAACGATTCTCTTGTATTAACAGGTGTCTTATAAACAAGTGATTTAATATGACTCCAAATACAAAAATCAACTGGAGTCATATCTGGTGAACGTTCAGACTAATAAATCGGTCCCCCTCTTCCGATCCATCTGTTTGGAAACTGTGCATTTAGATAATTTCGGCAATTTAATCCGATGTGTGCTGGTGCACCATCATGCTGGAAAATAATGTTTCTTCGTATATTAAGTGCGACATTTTCAAACAATTCTGGTAGAGTATGTAATGCTACATACATGACCATCTAACCGTGCCGGCAGTAAATATGGTCCCACTACATAATAGGCAACAATTCCAGCCCAAATATTGGCAGAAAACTTTGATGATGCAACTTGTGAACAGCGAGAGGATTCTCTTATAAAACATGCCTCGTCTATCGTACACTGTCCTACACTCCTAGGAAATCTTGGTTCGTCGTTAATTTTATTTAAGTACCATTCCGCCAATTGAACTCTCTGATAGTCAGCTGGATTGAAGGAATGCACTTTTTGAATGTGAAACGGATGCTTCTGGTATACCCTCCATACAGTTGTGTGACTTTTATGCATCGCCTTGGCACTTGTGCTTGTTTTCGGGTTATTCTCAAATTGTTGCAGAACTTGGCCCCAAAGTCAACATTTCGGACAGTATAATTGGTTCCCGAATATCTTTTCTTTACTTGGAATTCATCAGTATCTCGAATACTCTGATTCGATCTTGAAAATAATGTATGACAGAGAACGTGACACTGAGGATGTCGCTCTGCATAAATTCCCCTCGCTTCGTTAGCATTACCGTAAGTGTTCCGCAGGCAAGATGCATGTCTGCTAATTCAATATTTGTAAAATGATGTACTTTCAACACTAATTTATCTAATAAAGATTAATTTTCGACACGTAAAGTGACAATTAAACACAAGTAATAATTTGTGACAGACGTAAAATGACAACCACGAAAATGGTTGTTGTTATTCAAAGGTTGCTATGATTAATTTTTTTTATCTCGATACTGAATAATTTCCAGACACTAGTTTATTAACAAAAAATGTTTATTTAAGTGTCTTCTATCATTTCTGAAAATGAGGAATAGTTATTCTGTGACAGGGTCTATAGATATAACAAAATATGCTCGCATATAAATTAAATAGTGTAGACAGTTACAATTTTTTATGCTTAATAAACAATTAAAATAAGTTTACTTAATATACTATGTTTACTTCATGGTTAAAATCATAGAAATGTATAAGAATTTCTTTCCGAGTTGCGTCAGGACAATTTGTAATAATGTGAAGCAAAACATATAACATGAAAAAAAATGAAGTGTGGCCACCACACGACTTTCTTATACGTATGAGCGTTTCAAATTATAGAATTTTAAGAATTTTTTTATACAAAAATTATTCAAAATCCTATTGTAAGTACTTCTATTCTCTTAATAAATCTCTATAGAATGCAAACTTTGCAAGATATCAAAAAAGTGCTGCTCGCTAAGAGTAAAAGTGCTACTTCCGGTCCGAATTTTGAAATTTCATATATACAAAAAATATTGCAAATTCAGTTCTAAATACTTTTGTACTCTTGATAAATATATATAGAATGCATAACTACGACATATTTGCAAAAAGTCGCTTTTCGGTAAGAGTAAAAGTGGTACTTCCGGTCTGAATTTTGAAATTTTTTTATACAAAAGATATTGAAAATTATGTTTTAAATACTTTTATACCCGTAACGTACTTGTCTAAAAAGCATGACTTGCGAAATATTCGCAAAAAACTGATTTTCGGTAAGAGTAAAAGACCTACTTCCGGTAGGAATTTCGAAAAACTTTTTAAATAAAATTATTCTCAATTTTATTTCTAAATACATATGAATTCTTTATAAATTTGATTAAACTTAGTAGTTGACGAAATATTGGCAAAATTCGATTTTTTCACTGAAGTAAACTACTACTTCCGGTGTGTCGATTTTACTGAAAATCTAATCAGATCTCAAGAGGGATATTATACCTGTAAATACAAAATTTGGAATTGATACCTATAGCGGTTTGACCGCTATCCTGGTCACACACACACAGAGAGAGAGACATTTTTCTAAAACCACTTTCTCGGTATCAGAGGACTTCAAAACGTGGACATCTGCAAAAATCTCAAGGTCGAAAATTTTTATCATCACAATACTTCCTTATACTACGTATAAGAAAGTAAAATTCCTGCGCTGTGTGCTTGGCATTGTGTCAGATTAGCAATTCAGACTGGTAGCAATTTGTTTCCTACACGGAAAATTAAAAAGCTAACACACAGGAAGAAAAATAATATTATTCCTGAATGCGCTTGGAAGTTTTAGAATACTCATCCAATCTTTAAAAGCTGAAGAAGACTGTAGTATTGAAAGGAACTGAGACCTATTTAAATTGTTTTTTTAAGATGTCAAATGTTTTTAATACATTAAATTTCCTTATCAGTTTTTAAAAGGATTTTCAATAGTTCTGCTATTGTACGAAGTGACTACATGCGCAATAGCATTTTTTCTATAATCCTACTTTATTTACACACCTCGTATGATCTGTAGTGAAGGCGATTTATTATTTGTTATTATTAAAGAGGTATTAAATAACAAAGAAAAAGGAGATCAATTGGCATTGTGAAACTACCGTATATTACAATTCCATTTGATGTTTCGTATAATATGGCATGACTTCAGATATGAACATTTACAGGCACACTATTTTTCTTATTATGAGAAACGGTATAGCGACTATCTACTTCCTGAGCGGGTCCGTTGGTGGCAAGGAAAAGGAATGGATAGTAAACGCGACACGACACGATAAAAATATTTTCCATAAAAAGTGCCGCGTTTGCGCGAAAAAGTTATAAACTACTCGCACCTTATTGTACATTAGGGATACGATATCCAACCAATTAAAATAATTTCTAAAGACTATGTGAAGGTACTGCACGGTCGGACTCTTAGAAGCGTATATGAGAAACAGTAATTCAGTGTTATTTTATCTTTGTGGAATTGACGGCACCATAAATAAGTCGGGAAAATGAGGGAATTAACGCAATCCTGAAATTTTATGGGATAGTACAATTTGTACATGTTAAAATATTTTATAATCTCTTTTTGACTAATAACTTTTAAAATGCATTTTCTGCACGACAGCGTCAAGAATTCTATATAAAATTTATGGTTCTTCACTTTTCAAACCAGAGACTTCCTTGTTCATCACTCATAATATCGTATCGTTATTTATCTTGGTCATCTCCGTGTTTATAAATGTTCCGTATATACGATGCTTCTTTTTTGTTAGCATGCGCAATTAAAGTAGGAAGGCTACATTACAAAAAATATAACGTATATCTGCAGGAATACACGACCTTGAAATGGTGTAAGTATATAAAATGTTCCTAAAAGTAAATGATAGGTACAAAATTTTGTGAAGAATATAGACTTATAAATACAGTGCCATCATATGAGAAAGTACTGGAAATGTTCGTGAAAAAAATTGATAATTATTGTGACAAAAACAGCGTAATAATATTTTCAAATCAGTCCGAATAAATCCTGCAAGCTTGACGTCATACGAATGCCATTTTGTTGGGATAAACGAAAAGGTTTCGCCTAGTGTTGAACGAATAGCGAAATTTCAAAGTGAACAACTGGTGGGCAATAGAAATTTTTGATGTTTTATGTTTAAAAACTAAACCTAAATATAGTCAGGTTATGTATACTTTCCCATTTTGTTGTTTGAAATGGTTTAATTTATATAAACAAAATACCTATACATCAGAGTGTATTCATTGCTCGATTTTATAATGTTGAGGTAATATAATGGAAAGGAAAAAGGAAAAGGAAAATTATTTCAACCGATTTAGATATTGGAGGTAAACCTTGATAAGATGTGAAATAAAAGTGTGTCCTACAAATGTGCACATGGGCAATATGTATACCACCATATAGCATCTGTCTGCATTTGCAGTCATCATAATACATCCGTAAATCCAAGCAGGTAACATATTCAAGAAATAAATTATATTATAAATTAAATATACTTTGTAAAATCTAGATATGTGTTGAGAAAATGCATAGAACACAAGCCCTATATGAGTAGTACTGTTGAATTTACTTGGTTGCTGCAACCTGTACCAACACCTGAAGCCAGTCTAATACCAGATGTTGAAGATTTGTTATTTTCAGAAGAATATTTTCCTCAGTCAACAAAATAGTGTCTTTTGGTAAAGATCGAATTTTCCAAAGAAACTTTTATAAATTTCATAATGGTAATGTGGAATGGCAAAGCTGTATATTGTGCCTTGAGTTTAAGTAGCATTGTATTTACATACTTGTAATATTTTAATGTACATGAATAAACGTTTATATGTTCTTGAAACAATTTATTTCCAATCTGTATGTACAATATTAATCCTAAATAGATATTGTTTTTCAACATTATATGTAAAAATAGTTGGCCCATTTCTGCGATCACCATTTACGAAATGGCAGTTGCAAATGAGAGAATGCTTACTCAGCTCTCTATTCTTGCATATAAAAATTATTACCATTACGTATATTGTAGATACGGCATTATGATAAGTATCTAAATACTTTCAGCCACTTCTTTAATACACCTACTGTCTGTCCATCGGATCTTTTGGGTCACATCATAAATTGCGTGGCGTTATCAAGGACATCCGCACCTAGGATCTATATATACTCATTTCTTTCCAATCTCAATGACTAAATAAGAATAGAAATTTTAAACTTTAACATGGGGTTGTCTTCCACGTAAGAGTAATAAGACAGACAGAGAAAATATACCGCCATGACACTTTGTTACTGCGTTAGTCAACCTATATGTTGTAAGATGAATGCATATATATTGAAATGGGGAACAAATATGATTGACTGGCATTGTATATTATTGACAAAATTTGAAGGATTATTTAATTTTACTAATTTATTTATTGACTGTTAAAATAAAAATATCTAAACTAAAAAGAACAGTTGTGTATACTTAAAATAGTTGTTCATTATTGTAAAGTTGAGTACATTCATATGGTAGACAGTTCTTGAAGGAATAGTAGTGGATCAAGTTCTTTGTTGCCTCAATTTTCTTTAAATTCTGAAAATGGAGATTTAAAATTTATTATTTTTGTTAAAATGTGGTTTATAACTTTGTAAAACTTGTCTAATTTAAAATATTGCTTAGTAAAGTAAATTAATGCTGAATATTAAAATATGAAGGATATAAATTGGTAAATAATTACGCGGGTAAAGTTTGAATAAGCGGATCTGTCAAAATTGACATTTACATAAGATTTTGTTAGTAAAGCATTTTGAAGTGCTAAGTATTAGTAATTCATTATTATAAAATAATAGAGATTTAATACAGAAGGTTTACTGAAATTTGGAAGCTCTGAAACTAATCATTTAAATGTTTAAAAACTATTTTGACCAAGAAGTATGAGAAAAGGAATTTTATTGGAGGTAATTATAAAATAAAAAGGTTGTCTGGGAGATATAACAAAACGAGAGAATTGAAAAATAATTTTTCAAAAGAGGTGCGTGTAATTTTCGGAAAATTAAAGTTTTATTCCGAAAATTGTACATTAGAATCACGAAAACCGCGAAAGTTGGTGCGAAAAGTGTTTATTTCAGCATTGGATATAATAATTTGACGTTTGAAGAAAAAATATTTGTAGAGAAGCATAATATAATAAATCAATTGAATTACTATTGAAATTGAGTATATTCTATGGTATAAGAAGTAAATTTTAGAAGAAAAGGAAATAGCAAAATAAAATAAAAACTTACCAAACAAGTATAAAGTCCGAGCGGAGTATTTAACTTATCAGTTGTACGAGAGGTCTAAGCGGATTTCCAGTTCTCAAAAGTACAAAGTACCAATTCCAGAAGATATCCTGTATTTACGAGGTCACCACTAGATACATCCAGTTTGTCGAACCCGTAGAAAAGGTTCATATTATTTTATAATCACGAGGGATTCCTACCAGACAGAATCACACGTGCAGTACAAAGTTCCAGTTCCAGAAGATATCCTGTATGTACGAGGTCACCACAAGATACATCCTGTTTTGTCGAACCCGTAGAATAGAGAACCAGCGGATCATCCCAGGTATATAACTAGTCCAGGAAGGCTGTTCATCTGTACGAAGAAGATACACAAAATTTCCTACATCATATAACCAGAACCTGCAAGGAAAATGGATTGTATTATTTGAAAAACACCAAGAAAGAATAGCAATATTATTGGAAGGTTGTATATTTTCTTTATGTAAAAGAAACAGTTTAAATTTAAATGATTGTCTTCGAGCAAAATACATTAAAGTGATCAAGATATACTGAATACTATAAAGAGGATTTTATAAAGATTCTATGTAAAGGTTTTAAATCTCTTTTTAAATCAGAAATATCAGTATATGTACATTTAGTAAATTTGCGTAATTTTGGAACTAAAATATACCTACTTAACATATTTGAATATTTGATCGTAAAGACTTTTTTATAAATTATTGAATTTGTGTATGCATATGAATGCTAAATTGAAAGATTTATAATAAACAAATTCTCATACATACCTTATCGAGTAGATAAGCTTTTAATAATCCTTCATTTTGTCAATATTCGCACAAGTAATATTAGACAGGTTTAATTGTTTATGTAACGTTTTGGAAATGTGTTGGATAATTATTTGAATCATATTTTACACAGCTTTTGCCATTAAACGATTATTATAGTGATATTCTTTTTTTTATTTAGTAAAGTAGAACTATGGTACAAGACACTTTCATATTATAAATAGAGATTTGTTGTGTCGATAACCTAAAAGAGAAACAAAACAATATAACATTTATAAGTTTAATGTTGATGGAAAAAGTGAACATACCTTACAATCGTATTCCAAGTAAAGGAATAATACTTTAGAAAAACTCATCACGTATTCACAAGGAATAATTTTAACAGTTTCATTTGATGAGATTAAGAGGTTATTGTTACTATCATTTTATAGCGGCAAATGCCATGCTTACATCGGTATAAAAATTAATGTATTGCAAGTACTGTGTAGTCAAAATCAATACTGGTTTCATTTGACGAAATTTTATTTACAGTAAAGAAGTGTATAATAAGTAATTATTTGAATTTGTTGGAGATAAATTATCATATCTAAAATTTCTTAAGAAGGAAAGAATTATAGTAAATTAATTGGATAAATATAAAAACTGAGAGAGTGTTTGGGCATATTAAAATAAAATACTGAGCTTTGAAAAATTGAAATCTCATATAATAGTGTGTAGATATAGTAAATTCTATATACTGAGTGTGACATAAATATTGGCATATAATTAACAGTTGTTCTATTTAGTAAATTTGAATGACTAGGTGAGAGAGGAGATATTATAAAAAAATATATAACAAGATTTGAATTATTTTGGCTATATTCGATTATAAGTATTTACAGTTATAATATCTACCCTCCCTAGTGCAATATAATACTACTATATCGCGTGTAGACAAGGAAAACTTCGCTCCAACATTGTGAAATAGAACACATGGTACTATGTCGTTTCAGAGGCACGTTGTTCAAACTACGCATGCGTTACAAATAATTTTTCAATTTTAGGTCTGTTTGTTTATCACATAGATTCATTACTATAAATATTTAATTATAGTTTGTACATCGTCAAACAAGCATAAATAGTTTACAAATCCACAAATCTCTTTATAATTAATAATTGTGCTTTGTTAAATGTGGAAAAATAATTTAATTTCCCTTAATTAATGAAGAAATATCGTCGTGGCATCATGTGCAAATCATAGACAAACAAACGATCATACTGAGGAAATATATTTGTCAAAAGTTGTACGAATTGTGGTTATGTTACAATAAATGTTGTAAATTAATTAAGTAAAACCCGCAGTCAGTTCAATTGCATTGCAACTGTGTTTCTTTGAATATATTATGGTGGGATATCGTGAATAGAAAGAAAGACACCTCTATAGTTTATGTACAATAATTAGTGATATAATAACAACACCAAAATTATTCAAACTCAACATGCAAAAATTATAATGAATTAGATAATGTGGTATTCTTGTATTCTAGAATAAGGAGCAATGTACAGAAACAACACAATAAATTTTACATGAATTAGGTAATTGTATTACTATGTTGCATATTAAAATATTTGAATTGTTATTTTAAGAAGATATTGACCGGTTATTGCAATTTATGCCATGATGCATCAATGATTGTGAAAATGACTTGGAAGGATGAACACATTATTTATAAGACAGTGAAGTGCTAAATATAAGTTTGTAATTGAAACTTATGTTTTTAAAAAGAAAATTAAAGAGTTTATTTAACAATTCTTTTTATTGAAGTAGCACTTGACAATTCTAGTACAAGAAACTAATTGACTAAATACATTAAGTTTACATATATTTATAACATCTTAAAACTACATATCAGTGTTCCCAGGCGATAGGCGCATTTCCTCGAAGAGTAGCGTGAGAATCTGCATCTGCTCGCGTTGTTTTCTAGTAATTGTCTTTCTGAATATTTCACTATCACATCGCACGGGTGTCGTTTACTTCTATTAGTATTTCTGCGTATTCTGGTACCGTAACGCCACCGGCCCTAGAAGGAAATATCCTCTTGGATTTTCAGAGACAAGGGGTGTTTACTTCTTTCTTGCACACGGGTCTTCTTTTCTTCGTTTTCTTTTTTCTTGTCTTCTTGTTTCTGTCCTTTTCTTCGTGGTGATAACATCTTTTCCTTTGATATATGTATCGAATCAATATGTATATCACAAATAAACATATTAATATCGTTATTATTATTATCCATATGGTAATTGGTTGTTCGTGAAATTCCACTTCATTCAGTGCCGCTATTTCTTCCTTTAATTCTCGTAGTCCATTGTGAATTTTGGATAGGTTGTTCAGATGTAATTCTTGGATTTCTTTTACGTTTGCGATATCGGTTTCTTCATTAATTTGTATCGTTTGTTCGCCCTCCAACTGTGGGATTTTCGGTATCTTCACTGACTGCCGTGATTCGTAAGTTTGGAACAATATTTGTTTGACTTTCACTGTACATTCTTTTGTTAATGTAAGAATGTATGTCCCTTGGATTTTCTCTACTTCTTGTTCGTCTTGACAATACTTGTGTATTGTTAGAGGTTCGGGAAGAGTTATCAACCATTGATTGCTTGCTAACTTTGTTGATTGGACATCTTCGATTGTGGTAATCGTCTGGATACAGGTGTTGTAATTATTTGAATATGTTAGCAGCTGTGTTTCGCATATGGAACTGGTGCTTAATACTTGAGCTTCCATTTGATCACAAATGTAACCGTTTGATTTCATTTCAAAACATTGATCGTCCGAAGCAATAAATTTCTGATCGTTTATGGCTACATATTTTGTGGATGGGATGATTTGTTTGAAATTAGTTTGGTTTACATGTATCGGAAGGGGATACAATCTATAATAAGTGTAAGGTTCGGTTTCTACAAGTGGTACATAAATAATAAATACAATCGTGTTTTTTGGTGTGGCCTAAAGCCAGTTCTAAAGGTGTTAATCCAGTTGCCGAATGTATTGAGTTGTTGTATCCTATAATAGCTAATTTCATTAATTTTTCAATATCTTCTGAGGGGTTATTTTCGCGTAGTAGTCGCATGTTTTCGATTAGAGTTGAATGTAAACGTTCTATGTTTGAATTCGACTTTGGATTATATGGCGTTGTTATGTGTATTTTTATTTTATGTTTATCTAATAGTTCTTTCACTAAATCATTCGTAAATTCTGTACCTCCGTCCATTATGACTTGCTCAGGTATACCGTATAAAGAGAAATATGTGATTAAGGTGTCTACTAGTTCTACTGCATTTTTACTTTGTATCTTAAAAGCTTGACCAAATTTTGTAAATGCGTCTACTGTTGTTAAGAATATTTTTCCTGCTATTGTAAATGTGTCTAAATATATTTTCTCGAATGGATGGTCGATTTTTTCCGTAATATTTAACTCAGGGTGTTGTGCGTGCCTATCATATTTATTTCGGTTACAAATTTCACAGCGTTTTATATATACAGATATTGTCTCTTTCATATTTAACCAATAGTACTTACGTTGTAAATGTTGTAATGTTTCATTGACTCCACGGTGATTCGTTTTTCCCTCGTGGTAATTTTTTATTGTTTCTAATTGTTGTTCTGGATCGGCAATTGTCTGTAATTTTCGCAGACAGCGACGAATTTTGGGTCCGTTGTCGTTGAAATGTTTAGTGTATACATTGCATAGGTCTCGGTATATTGATTCCTGTTCACAATAAATAAAATGCTTACCATTACTCATGTAATCCCTAATGAACTCCATTACTTGTTGCTCGTTGTTATTTCTCGGGATTTGGACCTTATAAATCTTCTTTCCTTGTTCCTGTTTGAAGGAAATTTTGTTTTTGTCTAAGTATGTATAAGTAATGTGGTACTGTGGGTTTTTACAATCGATTGCTTCATCCATCGATGGTATCGTGGTTTTCGGTTCATCATTTTCGTTGGAATGTACTGTTTCTGTCGGTTCTTCTCTATTTAATTGATTTGGTTGATGATCCACGTTATTATCCTCTGGTGGATGTTCTGGTGGTGCTTGTGATGGCTGATTTGTTCTCTCTTCTCTTTCTATTATTTCTTGAATGTCGTTTAGTAGTTGATCGGCATCGTCGTCTGGGTTGTTTATTAGTGACATAGTTTCTAGTGTGTTTATTTGAATTCTCGACAATGCGTCCGCATTTGTATTATATTTACCTTTTTTATATGCGAGGTCGAAATTATACTCTCCTAATTTAATCTTCCATCGGGATAATTTAGAATTTGGTTCTTTTATTGAGTTTAACCAAACAAGTGGGCGGTGATCTGTATAAATTGTGAAGCGTCGTCCATATAGATATAGGCGGAAGTATTTTGTTGCCCAAACAATTGCCAATAATTCGCGTTCTATTACCGAATATCTTTTTTCGGTTTCACTGAGTGTTCTCGAAGCGTAACATACAGGCTTATCACTACCTACTTTTCCTTGCGATAATACCGCACCAAGAGCTATGTTGGATGCGTCTGTGGTAAGAATAAATGGTTTTGAAAAATCTGGATATTGGAGGATCGGTTTATCCATCAGTATATTTTTACACATTTCAAAAGCCTTTGTATATTGTTCATCAATTACTATTTTTGCGCCTTTTTTCAAGCAACTTGTTAAAGGTTTTGTGAGTTTTGCGAAATCTTTTATGAATTTTCGGTAATAACCGACAAGTCCAAGAAATGATTTAATTTCAGTGACAGTTTTAGGTATTGGGTACTTCATTATCGCTCTTACCTTTTCTGGGTTTGGTTTTACTCCTTCCCGTGTTATTAGATGTCCTAGGTAAGCGACTTCTTTTCTCAGGAACTCACATTTGTCCAATTGTATTTTTAAATTAACCTTCTGTAACCGTTGAAAAACCTTTTCTAATTTTTCGTGATGATCTTGTAGACTTGTTGCATAGATTATGACATCATCAAGATATACATGACATACATCTTCTTGTAGTCCTCTGAGGACGTTGTCCATCATCCTCTGGAAGGTGGCAGGCGCATTTTTTAATCCGAAACTCATTCTTTTGAACTCGTAATGCCCCTGCTCTGTTGAAAAAGCTGTTTTTTGAATGTCTTTCTGCCATTTCGATTTGATGATATCCTGACGCCAAATCTAGGGTCGTAAAGTATTGAGCTCTTCCTAATTTGTCGAGTATTTCAGTGATGTTCGGTATGGGGTATTTGTCATCTATCGTTTGATCATTTAACTTCCGGTAGTCTATGACCATCCTGTATTTTACTTCGCCGGATGCGTCTAACTTTTTGGGTACGATACTTACAGGTGCCGACCATGGGCTATGGCTTTCTTGAATTATATTCTGTTGTAACAATTTTCCTACCTGCGATTTTATTTCTTGGCGTTGTTGTGGGGTTTTTCTATATGGTTTGATGTAAATTGGCGTTTCCTCTTTCATATACAACGTATGTTTAACTTCATTAGTAAAAGTTAATGGAAGTTTATCATTGTAGCAAATATCTTTATACTTTAAACAAAGATTTCGAATCTGTTCGCGTTCTTCTAAATTTAAATGTTCTAAACGCAATTTATTTATGACATTTTCGGTTTGCAATTTACTGACATAATCAGAGTTATAATTTACATCGTTATAATCTTGCTCTACTGGTTGATACGTTTCTACTCTAATAGGATTTTCTATATCTATTTCTACCTGGTGTTCATTAAAATTCGCTACTTCAGTTATTGCATAAAAATCTGAGGAATTCGTTAATGTTGAGGGTATTTCTACACCTGGTGCAACTACTTGATGTTCGATAATAATATTATTACAATTTTGTGTAACAGGTAATTTTACAATTTTTCGTTCGCGTGGGCCTAAATTTATTTTACTGTTTTCCCAATGAATTTTAATATTTCCAAATTTTGTACGTACGATTTCGTTTGGTACGTCTACAATTGCGCCTAATTGTTTCATTAAATTTACGCCTATTAGTCCATCATAATTGCTAGAAAAATCAAATACATGAAACTTAAGAATTTCGCTTGGTGGACCTTTAAATGTTTTTAAGCAAGGTATTTTAATAATGTATTCATGCTCAGAGATTGCGTGTGGTGTTTGAATTGTAAATGGCTCATATTTACTATAATTTACAAAATATTCGTCTACTTTATGCGAACTTATCATAGAACGTGAGGAACCCGTATCTATAAGAAATTTGGCTTTTATTTCTGGAAGAAATATAAATGGTAATTTTGATGATGTGTTCGTGTTTAATTTAATATTTTCAAGTTGATAGTCAGATTTTCTTAATATTGGTTCTGTTCCGAGGCTGGTGTACGAAAATTTTCATCTTCTTCTTTTTGATTAAATGTGTCGTAGTTTCCTGTATCGTCCTCTTGGTACTCTTCGTAATTGTCATATTCATTATAAGTATCGTAGGTGTCGTCTTGGTACTCAGGCATTTCTTCTGTGGTTTGGTGGAATAACTGACCTGTCGTCCAAGTGGGTTTTCCTGGTTGTGTATTTCCACGTGAAGTTCCTGGTAAACTTGTTCTTGCGCTTTCTATTTCCATGGGCGTTTGTCTAGGTTGTCTCTTTTGTTCGAGTTGACCTGGGGTTTTTGAAAAACGAATCGACGGTGCTTGAAACGTTCGTTGCTGTGGGTATTGTTGTATAGTTGGTTTATAAAATTGTGTAGGTTGTCTGGGTTGGAAATACGCTGGCGATGATGCTGGCTGTGTATACGAGTTTTGACCTGGTATTTGCGGTGGTCTGAAGTTATTTTGTGGCGGACTACGCCATGTATTCTGTGTTGCTGGCGTTCTTTGTTTCATCGGCCTGTATTCCGCTTTGTTTATGTTATTCGGCTGTAGCGTTAAATAATTGAAATTTTCTTCTTCTAACACGAGTGACATAGCTTTTTCTAAATTTTCAGGTTGCCTAAATCTAACCCTATGACCTATTTCGCCAAATTGCGCTATACCACGTAAATATGTTTGTAAAGCCGTGTCTTTATGCATTTCTACTTTTATAGCTCTTTTATTTGCGTCCGAAACAGAGGTTTTTACTTTCGTTAATAACAAATTTAATACATTTTTACATCTTAACCCGAAATTATACGCGTTTTCACCGCGGTCTGGGCGTAACTGCATTAAATCTTGCATTAAACAATTTTCTGATCTTTGATCGCTAAAATTTAATCGTAATAATTCCTTAAGATCGTCCCAGTCTGTAATTGTTTCTCTACTACCTACTAATTGCAAAGCTCTACCTGTTAATTTTGACTGGAAGAGTCTCATAAGATATTCATTAATATCGTCCGTTACAACTGCAGATGCAAAACGACTTATTAAATAATCACATGCCGAAATATACATGGTTAACGTATTCGGGTCGCCCTCATACGCGGGTATGAGTGCGATGTGATTTTGTGTGACATCACTAACATTCGGCATTTTGTTAATATTCAATGATGTATTTAAATTATCTATTAAATTGTGTAAAATATCTCCGTCTAATTCACGGTTATAATTACTTTCGTTATCTGATTGCGATTCACTATGTATTTCCGATTCTTCTTCGGAACTTGACATATATTATTTACGTATCACTTTAGGATATGTATGGGGAAATGTAGCAATAAACATGCAGAAAATTTAAATTTACTTACAGTATGATGCGTACGGTGTACATTTGCGTCTCTTCCGTAGCTCAGCTTGGTTGATTTCCTTGTTTGTTGACCGATTTGGAGGTCTTCGGCACTTCGCTTGGGCACTAAAGAGTTTTATTTAGAGTCTTTCACGAACACCGAAATTTTGGTTTTCCGCACAAATCGTTAATACGAATCGAACACTAAAAATTTTATTTAATTGTTCGCTGCGGAATCCTACTGACTGCGCCAAATATAAGTTTGTAATTGAAACTTATGTTTTTAAAAAGAAAATTAAAGAGTTTATTTAACAATTCTTTTTATTGAAGTAGCACTTGACAATTCTAGTACAAGAAACTAATTGACTAAATACATTAAGTTTACATATATTTATAACATCTTAAAACTACATATCAGTGTTCCCAGGCGATAGGCGCATTTCCTCGAAGAGTAGCGTGAGAATCTGCATCTGCTCGCGTTGTTTTCTAGTAATTGTCTTTCTGAATATTTCACTATCACATCGCACGGGTGTCGTTTAGGTTTCTTTTGGATTTTGGAGCATTGTGGAAGTAAATAGATATATTGTTACATTCTCTAATCTTTTTCACCATTTTATACATTTGTATGTTTCTATTAATCCATACAATTATTACATCAACATACCTTTTTTTACAAGAAATAATATAAATTTTCTACTCATCATTGTTTATGAGACATAAACATCAAGAAAAATGGATTGATGACGAATGTGTTATTACATACATAGTGTATGAGAGTAATTTTTGTTTATATTCTTTTTTAACATACGGGCATAAATAATGCGTTTTTATTTGAATTAAATACAAGAACACAAGGAATTTAATTAGTTTGTTACATTGTTGCTTATACAAAATTATTTTGAATAATGTACATAAACAAATATAAAAGTGATGCTGTTTTATTCTTACATATAGCCAAAATATTAAATATAATAATTATATTTGCATTCTTAAGCTTAAGAATACATAGCTAAAGTATATGTTGAAATATAATACAACCTAACATATACCGTAGTCGACAAATTTTAATTTCTTATACGAAAGTAGAAAGAGGAAAAGAGCACGACGAAATAAAATAAAGATAAACATATGCGAGGCTGCCAAGTATGCGAATAAATGGTTCTAATTGTAAGTCGAAGTGGGGTACCATAGGTATAGTATAAGATTCAATCAGTACTGTGTCTTTGTAAATGAGGGGGCTGTAGAACGCATCATAGAAATACGTATAAAATTCGCTACGAATATTTACAGAAAAATATTTCATGGTGTAACAAAACCTATATTCTCCGCGTATTAATAAAATTAAATATTCATTCTTAATTTAGTAAAAGAAAGTAAACGTAACTCTTTTCTGCAGTTGAATAAATGTACATACTGAGTTCGACTATTAATACACACGTAGAGAAATAAGCGTTATATACCCGGCAAACGTTTGTTATGAAATGTGAAAATCCCCGACTACATTGATTCTCCCACCAGTGTTGGAAAGCAGGCATCGCTGCATATTATAAAGTCATCTTCTGCATGGGATAGATAGGTAGTATTGCTGTAAACCGAAATTAAAATATGTCGACTATGGTATAAAACATACCTACCTGAATATATTTGATTGTGTAGGTATATAAAATATTAATTTATGAGTTTTCTGTAAGTCAAAATGAAACAAGCAGAATGTATGTTCAATAATTTCACATACACCAATAAGCATATACAAATCAATCTAGTAATAAGTTCACAAGTTATTCTGTTCAAAATCTTTTCTATAAGTCAAAACAAAACAAGCAATATTTACATTTAATAATTCCACATATATCAATAAACATATACAAATCACTGTAGTAGTTTTTCTTTTCAAAATCTTTTCTGTTAGTTGAAATGGAAGGGCCGATATTTACATTTAATAATATAATTTCACATATTCCAGTAAGCACGTATAAATCAACGCAGAAGTTATAACTTCACAAGTTTTTCTGTTAATAATTCACTGGAATCAGCCTTGATATCATTTATTTATTCTACATCGTATTTTCTGGGTAATTTCACAAATTCACCGATGAAGTAAACTTGCACAAAACTGAAATCAATAAAAAACAACTTTGCGTATGCTTTCAGTAATATCATAGTTATAGATGTCAATTTAAATCTGAGGTTATAATTATATTTTCTGTTTATCTGTCATTTCGTAAATTCCAAAATGGACATTTTGAGTTGACGCATGCGCAGAACAGGCAATGTGACCAATTCTATCTCTCGTAGTTGGGACGAAAAATTACACAAAGAATTTGCAGAGAATCTTACTATAGTGTTTACAGGTTGCAAAAAATCATATCACCATGATTTTAAAATTAAAGAAGAGTATTAAATAAGTTAATCACAAACAAGAAGATAATTATTATCTTCAAAAGCAAACATTCCCTATAATACACATAACCTCATTTTTCCTAAAAAAATGTTTGTGTAACATTTTTACGGAATGTTTAAATATACTTGCCATCAAAAAACGACATTATTTATATTAAAAGAATATTTTCGAACTTTCTTATATGGTCAAATCATATAAAACTTGTTTTGTTTGGAACCCTGAATTTGACAGAACCCGCCACATGGCCATCTATGACGGCATTATTTGCGGGGTCAATTTGAAAAGTCGCACTCCTGTGAATCAGTCTTTGTCATTAATTGTGAAAACTGGTCGAGAAAATTGGACATCGTAAACTATACTACCACGTTCTTTGCTGACAGCACGTTTGTGATAGTCAAACAAGGAACTGTCGAATGGTAAAGAAGCGGTTGTTGGGACGTGATTAACCTTCGGAACTGGTTCGTGCAGAATAGTTTAAAACTTAACATAAAACGATATTTATGCATTTCAATTATTTTAAGCAACCAATAAGAGTGAATGTGATAAATAGGCTTAGGATAAGTATGCACTAAAGAACTTCAAAATATGCACCAAAAACTTTAGAATATGCACTAAAAATCAACTTTTAAAAAATAAATAAATACTAATTTTTATATTAAAATATTTTAATTTTGCGCTTAAACACGAAAACATTTTTTAATTTCAACATGATTGAGATTATAGAAACAATTTATAATTACATTTAATTACAACTTTTTGTAACAAATTTTCAAAAATAAACTAGCGCCTATTGTCGCTTCTCTAATATTCTTCAGTTATTGATAGCTCGTATTTTTCACAGCATTTAATTTATTGATGAAACAATTTTCCTGGAGTTATGCTAAACGTTTAAATATATTTTCTACTATTTCAGTGCTGCCTTGTACAGATAATCCTTTAGTTTCTGGCGTAGAGATTGCAGTCGAAATGCACGCCAGATGCGTTTGAACATTTATTTGATACAGGAATTTCTTGCACGTTCTTAAGAGCGGCGTTTACCAACAAATAGAAACTTATGCAACTTATATTACTCGCGGGACAGGTAGACGCAAGAGGGTGTGAGTAGATGGAGGTAGACGATATTCGGTTCTGTCACAGCGCTTCGGTTTTATTCACAGATTCTGTCATAGATAAAGGAATACTATAGATGGGAAACATAATGTATAAAGAATGAGTACTTACGGAACTGTTGATGTTGTTGATGTTTTATAATAAGCCAATTTTCGCTAGCCCATAACTGTTATATCATTATACACTCGAATATTATAGGTATATATGACATTTAAATGCGAGTGACAGTTTGTAATTAAACTGTCACTCGCATTTAAGTCTGCAATAGCCGACCAATTCTGATAGATTTTCGTCTTCGCTATAGGACCGGTAGAGATACCGTAAAGTGGGGATAGACGACGCGATTAGCTTGGAAAAACCTCGTGTAAAATGTGTGCGACAATGTTTACTGTTTAAGGTTTTTTTATCTTTAAAAATAATTACATAAATTTGATTTTTTCGTTATATCGTACATCAAATGTGCAGCTGGCGCGTAGAGGTCGTTCTTTTTCGTTTGTGTACCAGTCTTAGTTAGTAGACATTCATCAAATTCATGCATTTTTGTGGTTATTTCTAAAACACATAACTTTCTTAAGAAAATAAATTAGTACAAAAACTGACCTTTACATTATAAATTTATGCCTTTTGCATCACTAACCCAAATTTGAGATTCTAAAATTACAAAATGAGTTTAAAAAACGCGAAACGGCGATGCCTTAATTTTCGATAGGTAAACGCCCCTCTTAATGAATATTCGTTATTAGTAAACTAATATAATTGTTTCTGTGTACTTACAATTTAACATAACATAAAATAATCAACAAATTATAAATTTAAGGTATACCTACTTAAATGCTAAGAAAAAAAAATCATCATTGTTCGAAGGGTAGTAATTAATATCCCAATATCAATCAATACCATATATAGCAATTCTTTAGTTTAAAAGACTAATTTAACAATGGCACGATATAAATACGAAAATAATAGGAATTGAATTGACATATAGATAAGAAATACGACCAGAAAAGTAAAAAGCATAAATGAAGTGAGTAATTTGGTACAACTCTGAAGCAATCCACGTTTTTAAAATATGATGATTAATTTGATTTACGTTTCTTGCAAAGAAATGGACACTTGTAGTTACCGAAAAACTGTACATTGAATCCAAACTTGTGTCACTTGTTTGATTTAAATATCTCGACGATTAACCATTTCGTCTGCATTTTGTATTTTGCGATTACAATCAGTCTAATCTGATGTATGTATTATACAGTAGATCTTTAATAAAAACCGCCGATATTTCGAAATCGAGCAGAAACAACAGATGAACGAAAGTGTTTTCCTTTATTAGCACTTCTCGAATTGATATGTTGTTGTCGACGTGTGTCAATTGGAACAGACGATTGCCATATGCCGTCAGGGTCAGTAATCTCTAAACGGCTACTATGAGCACACCTCTTGGCGAGAGGATGGAACAACTGGAAAAGAAAACCTAGCAAATAACACACCGAACACACGCAACAAACAAATATATTCAGTGCGTTCGAACTGAAAGACAAGAGTTCGCGAGCATTGTACATACGCAACGTCTGATAAAAGACAAAAACGGACAGCCATTAGATTTCATTGTATGCGTTCCGAGAAGACAAATCTGGGTAAGAGCAGAAAAGAGATAAAAAAGATTTCGCACTTTTGTCGTTTAAAAATTAGACAGATACTGAACCGAACAAATATTAGATCTCTAAAATACGCAATGGTTGATGTTTGCTGGTTCCCGCACGTACCAATCGTTAAATACTACTTTTTTTTTATTTACTTTACATTTGAAACCGTAAAACATACAATTCATTACTTCTGCTGAACATAATTGAGAATGTGTTCCTATGACAGATATAATTTCAACATGATTGTTTATATTTGTATATATCTTACATTCTTTTTGCAAATATGCGACATTACAATCAGATACTTTGTTATTTCATGTCCCAATTTGAGTGTGTGAAGTTAGCCCTCCTTTTTCGAATATCGGAAATCTGACGGTTGTTCCAGGTTGTTCTAGATTTGTTCTAAATTGTTCCAAAGTCTTTAAAAAAAAAAGTCAAAATTGACCGAGATAATTGAAAAAAACGACTTTTTCATCCAGCCCCCTTTCTTCGAAAATTGAAATGCTGAAGGTTGCTCCAGGTTGATCTAGTTGTTCTAAACATGGTTCCAAAGAATCTCGAAAAAAATTCAAAATTGGCCGAGATAATCCCAAAAAACGAGTTTTTGCCAGCCCCCCTTTTCTTGAAAATTGTAATTCTGACTATTGTTTTAGGTTGCTCTTGGTTTGTTCCAAATTGTTCCAAAGTATTTCAAAGAAAAAATCAAAATCAGACGAGAAAATAAGAAAAAACGAAAGCCAACATCATGAAGTCAGACCCAGTTTTTGCAAAAATTAAAATTTTGACGGTTGTTCTAGCTTGTTCTAGATTTGTTCTAAACATTGTTCCAATACGTCAAAACCGTATCTCTTATATATCAAAAGATATTGCAAAAAAACCAAATCCAAAAGTGTTAAGTTAGCCCCCTTTTTTCGAAAATCTAAATTCTGACGGTTGTTCCAGGTTGTTCTAGGTTTGTTTTCATTGTTCCAAAATTTTACAAAAAATAAATCATAATTGGCCGAAAAACCGGCAAAAACAGTTTTTTGCCGTTTTTAATAAATATAGAAACATCAACCTAGCTGCTCATGAGAAAAACACTAATCTTGTTATGAGCGAGGTATAATCATTCTCAATATGTTTATGAGGTAGTTTTAATTACATTAATATGTAACCAACGTCAGTGTTCTCCTAATATTATTTTATGTTAGGAGCATCAGCCTTTAGTAACAATATTGTTTTGAAACAAATGAATTACTCCTATATTACTTGGGAAAATATATGTATATTTACTGCTTGTATAGATGTTCATTCTAAATCACAAATGTGTATTATAATTAATTTTCTGCGAGTATAGAGCAGCACTGCATGCGGAAACCTTGAATTATGTTCGGAAAGTGCAAGTCATTTCGCCCATTGTGAAATCGTTTTTCCTATTATCTTGGCCAATTTCGATTTTTTTTTTGAAATACTTTGGAACAATTTAGAACAAAGCTAGAACAACCTGGAACAACCGTCAGATTTCCGATATTCGAAGAAAGGGTGGCTAACTTCACACACTCTCCCAATTTCGCTTCGTCGAATTTACGTGGTAAACAAACAACCAAGTACACTACAACCAAGCACACAACCCCACCCAGGTATGTAAATATGGGCACATCTAATGTAAACAATTTATCATAAATTTTAAATTATACCGGGTGTCACAGTGAAATGCAAAGTTCATTCCGAGACTTTTTCTGTTTTTTGGTAGCGTTCCCACTAGGAGTGTATTTATTTCTCTTAATTTTATGGCTAACTCAAAACTTGTGTACTAGTTATCAGTGTTTACTCCATCAATTCCAAAACAACTTTCGTAGCAGCTCATGGCTTCAACTTTGTCTTGATCGAAATATATCTTGGAATGCAACATATTTCCTTCGGAAACATAATCTGAACAGTTTGAATCCAAACTTGTGTCACTTGTCAATAGTCTGTCTGTTCTTAACATACAGTGTGCACGCGGTCTACCTGCGGATGAATATACTAGACAAGCTGGTCGACTATAAGTGGGAGAATAAGAGGGTAGCCTGTGTTCCTAACATTAGAGCTACATTAAAGTCGACAGCGCAGAAAGCGTTACTGCGTTAGTCCGTGAAAATTGCTACTGTTACTGTTAATAACAATTTCTTTAACCAAGAATTTGTTATTAACAAGTCATTTACTGTACTGCTTTAGAGAACATCGAAATAATATTAATCAATAAAAAATCACTATACCTGGATAATTTATAAGTAGAAACTTGTTGAAGCATCAAATAATCGCAGTAAAGAATTTTAGTAACGGATTTCATCACAGCTTCCCAAATTGTATGAGTAAATAAATGAAATGATCATTAATTCTAAAAATTTAAAAACAATAATTTGGCGAGTAATTGTTCTAAACTAGATGGACGAAACGCGATTTGAAAATGTACTAGTCGACTAGAGATCAAGCGTGAACAAAATTCAAATGAAATGCGTAAGTACAGCTGCTATCCTAAACGTGGGTCAGTTAAGCCGATCAAGCCTCACTACACTCGACCAATAGAACAGTTTGTATATTGCTTTCTCGTACTAACTCATACAAACTCTCAGTGTCGTCGTTTTATCACACAGTAAATACACCCGCAGCTCGCCTGCAAGCACTTGGTATATGCGCCACTGTCAATAACAAATAAAAGTATTTTACCCTGTACCTGTCGTGCGAATGAAGCATTTTGTGCAAATTCTCGTCAATGGTTTTAGCAATTGTTTCAGCATCAACTGTATTTATAACTTTAGATGCTATTACATATGCGTTATATGGAGTAGTTAGATGTAGTACACCAGCTACAACATTTACCACACAGCGTCCTAATATATCGACAGTTTTGTCCGCACTTATCCATAGGTACTGATTTGAAAGATATCTTCTAATGCTTTCTACTGCTTTCGTGAAGCACTTAGAAACACAATATTTGTATAAGGTGGATTCATCAGAAATAATTAATAAGTAAAAAACACAAATTTTAGTTTCAAAAATATTTAATGTAGACACTATATATGTTTCACCACACTGTGGCTTCATCAGGTGATGAAAATATACCTATAGGTATATTTTCATCACCTGATGAAGCCACAGTGTGGTGAAACATATGTAGTGTCTACATTAAATATTTTTGAAACTAAAATTTGTGTTTTTTACTTATTAATTATTAAAATGAAGTTTCAACAAGTAACTCTCCAATCAATCAGTTATTCATCAGAAACATTTCGACCAGTATATTTTTGGAGAAATGTTTTGAAAGAGGGATTGTCAAGTTTATTTAATGGGATATTAGCCGCCATTCAAGCTTCACAGAGTTCTTCGTTAAAATTGTCAGCTTCCAAGCTCGTCCAATTTCTGTGTATGTTTTAGCGATGCTAAACGTGTGATTTTTGGGCATTCTGTAACGATATTTTACAGGCTTTGCAATAAATTTCGGAATCACTGACAATGGACATATAATCAACATGATCCTTAATCCAACACCCTATTGTTTCACGATGCCATTCTCGACGTTCTTCAATATTATAGTAACATAAACAATATTCTAGATCTAAATAAGTGACAGCTAAAAATGTATGCGTATGTTATTGAAACTTAACGAAATTCAGTGCACACTTACGTCAAGATAATTGGGAGAAGTAGATTCAAGGAAACGGTATTATAGTGGAACTATTCCATAAATTACGAAGTATGTAATTAACAGTTAAAACAATGGAAAAAACGAAACTAACATAAGTATGAATAGGTATATACATTTATAACTTTATTTATCTTACGAAATGTAAGGTAAATACAATAAATTTTAAAAACCCCTCACGCTTCTCCCTACGCCGATGAAGAAAGGAATTTACCGGTTAAGTGGACCTTATTTGTTGTCGTTTTCGGGACGTAAACAGATGTTACAGTTCAGCATATGAATAGAGTATTCAGTAACTGCGTGTTGTTTACATTATTTCTTTGCTCCGTCGTAATTTAAACCTGGGACGTCCGGTGTATAAGAATAAGATACACTGAATGTAAGAAAAAGGACACACTCTCAAAATCTACGATAAAATATCAGATACTGTCACGTTATAATAACACATACAATAAAAACTAATCGCAGCATATTTATGACTAGTCCCAACGTGAGGCATTCGTCTTTAAAATAAAAAAAAGTCCACAACAATATATAGTTGTCGGAATACGTATTTCGACAACTATGTTGTATATACAGAATAACACTGTGTTGTTCTGTGTACGCTACGCGGTACAGACAACGCGGTTTTTGTTAATAAGTGCTAGTGATGATAACAGCATAGATGTCGAAATATGTATCAAACGTTTCAGTGGTTTAGTGTGGTAAACGTGATTTTATTATTGTTTTTGTTTTCTATTGTTAATACGTCTATGCATCGCAGTTTCAACTCCTTCTATAACATCATGAACGACATAGTTTACTATAATGTCCGTAATACTCCTAAAATGAAATATAAAATTTCAAATTCACCTTTCCACAATTTTTTAAGCCGTAGTTTTACTTCCGTTTAAATATAAGTAGGTATCACTTAAGTCTATAAGCAAAATTTATAATTTGGAGCATTAAAATAATTTTCAACAACGGGCATCAGTAATTTAAAAAGTGTCTATGAACTGTTTAGGCGAGAGTAAACGATTTCTAGGTACACATTTAACTAGTCTATTATGCATTAATTTTTCAAGACATGTTGCAAAACAGAATAGAACAGACATCCACTTATAATTAGTTACCAATTGCTTATTGTCATTAATTCATTATTATTCCTCTGTAAAGCGGACTGAAATAAGTATTATTAGTAATTATTTCTTAAAATTTACTGAAAAAATGCAAGGAATTATTCATAACAATAATACTAATTTAAGCAATATTTGTAGCCCATATTCAGTACATCTCAACAATTTTTATCAAGATACAAATTGTGCACATCATGTCAAGAGAGAACGAAAAGTAATAAAATAATGTATTTAAATTTTAGAAAGTAAGCACACACGATAAAATAACGACAAATTTTGAAATCATTTCAAAATACTTAAAACGCCTGGTTAAAAATGCTTCTGCTTTAAACAATACCTAATTATTTTTTTAGTTTACATCTTAAAACAATTAAGTTGGATTCTTTAAAGGTCCTGGAATTCGAAAACTTCCAGACACTGAAACACAACAGTTATTTGTATAGTATTCTTAATTTTTTCTGGCTTTATATCTCTCTCGTGTTTGTTTGTTGTTCAAAAGGCTACTACCATAACTGCCATTTAATAATGTATGAAATCGTGATTGACGTGTTCGTATTTAACGTTTAATTATCATTTCGCGGAATTTAGAAGAAATCAGTCTTTTATGTCTTCATACATAATCATACATGCTGTTGAAGCGCTCACTTGAAGAAACAAATATTTGCATTGTAATAATAAGTGCTTAGTCCCAACTGACTAGTGTATAAGTTAAAAGTAAACTCGGTGTCTATTTTGTCATCTACTTGTGTTTTATTTTTCGTCCCGGCTCGTGTGGCTTTTATTTGAACAGGTGATACTCGGGCTGTTTTACCATTTGCGAACGAAAGCCAAGCCGCCATTGTGTAACAGTGTCACTTTGGAAAACATTTGTTAAGGGAACAGTAATACTGTCGATTTCAGAGGCAGCTCATGCATATTTATTCCTGGGTCTATTTCAAGTGGTATTTAGAAAAATCGCTCTCGTGTATGCATCTTAAAAATGTTACTTTAAGAAGTACATAGGTATCTGTTTACGTTTCAGTAATAGTTAGTGCACTTGTATGTGGATATTGAAAACAAATATTACAGTTTATGCTATAATAAATACGCCATTACCTTCTCTTTACTGTGTAACATACTAAATAGCGCGGATGATTGAAAGTTTGTACTAACTAATACACCAGGGACGGTTCGTGCGAAACCTTGTGCAGGGTGGACAGTTCGGTGCAGAGCGATTGAAGCGGCATCCTAATTATATGTAATAATTTTATAAACTCCTGGACAAAATTAGCGCATCACTTGTTACTTTTACTCTTATTTGTAATGTTCAAAGTTTTAATTCGTGAAATATGGTATCTAAGTAGCTTAGGATGTCATCTCTTATTATTGAAAAAAACAGGTTGCAGTCATTTGACGTTTTTAAGGTTATAAGATTGCAAATAAGTGTATGTGGTGTTAATTTTCTAAAAAGCTGTTAAACAAAAATTGGTCAGTTTAATTTGGTGATCATTAGTTTGATTTTAATTTGTTTAAAATAATGAAATACTGTCAAACGGGGTTACTTTGCACCAAATTTTGGGCTTTCATGGCTGTAACATTTTCCCAATCAAAGATAGCGGTTTGATTATTACATATTTGACATTTTGATGATTCTTCTTTATATGTTTAAAATTTGGAGAGTGAATATTTACAAGAACTATTTTTTTTTAATTTTCAAAAATCTGGCAAAGTTACCTCACGATTGGGGTAACTTTGCAACGCAGAATAAAAAGCTCATAATAGCCATTTAAACTATTTAAATGGCAGTTTTAAGCCTCTATATAGGTATCTTTGCCACGCAGTAAATAAAACGTTTCATTATATTTAAAAGTTATAGTGACTCTGCACAAAAAAACACCCAATTTGAAAAACAGTTTTTTATTCTCTTAAAAATAATCGTCTATTGAAGTTAAACATAAAATTTAATCAGAACATATATTGAAAATAACCTAAATAAGTACATATTTCATTCAGGTAATAACAACAAATGAATATAAAAAATAAAAAAGGAACGTAATTTGCATTTCACAGCACTTTTAATAAAATACCTACCTAAAACTCTTTTAATGTTAGACAAAGTTGAAACCAGATAGATCTGTATCAAAGACAAACAACTCCCTAGACGAAGACACATTAGTTGGCGTGGGTAATACTAGTATTATTTCTTGTTTTGAAACATAGCTTACGTCTTCCACAATCGGGAAATGAAATTTATTTAAGTCAGCTTTATTAAGTTGAGGTTTAGACCTCAGAAATTTTATTTTAAAAAGATTGTCTCTTGTAATTCTATCTGCCCAACGTAATGTTTCGTATTCTTTTTTCCAGGGAAAGCAACCACCACATATTTTCCTTCCAGAATGTCATTTTGACATGGTTCGTTTTCTTTGTCTGAGCAGGGCTCGTTGCCGTTGTCTGAGCCGGGTTCGTTGTCCGAGCAGGGTTCGTTGTCTGAGCAGGGTTCTTTCTCATTTTCTGAGCATGGTTCTCTTTCGCTAACTTCTTCTGGTCTTTCTACTATTTCTTGGGAAACCTCCAGATTAAGGTCCACTAATGTTACGGCCTTACCTGGTTCTACTTTTACCATCTTTTTCCGTCTTTTAGGCGTGGATTCATTTGGTTTTCGTTGGTCTTTCAAGTACTGTAAGAGAGAATTTATTAATCTTTGTATCGGAATTTTCATATCGTTTTTTTGGCATTCTTTTTAAAACCTGGTCAACGTCAAAAGGGAAGATTCCCGCTGCTCGAAAACCGCTTTTTATATTTTTTTCTTCGTTTAATTGTATATCATCAATTAACCTTTTCAATAATCCAGGGAATGTTACTTTATTAACCGTGTTATCTCTAGGGTTTTTTGTCTTGTAATCAGTCAATATCTTTCTCCAACAGATTTTGAGGGGTCTAAAAAGCCAATGTCTAGTGGTTGTGTTACGTGAGTAGAGTTTGCTGGCAACAATGTAAATCTGATGTTGTATTTTTTACATAGTCTTAACACTGCTATATTTAGGTGGGATGCCATATTATCGCCCATTAGCACTTTTGGACCCTCAAGGGATTTTGCCCACGGAATTATAATTTTTTCGAACCAGTCCATAAAACAGTACGAGTCAAACCAACCAGACTTTGTACGGTTATATCTGGTTTTTGGTGGACCTCCAATGCACCATGCATCATAAATCCTTTCAGCCTTATAGACGACATAGGGTGGTAGTAAGTCACCCGTAGCTGTAACTGCAAACATCATGGAAACTAAAGTTTTCGTACTGTTTAAAATTCTTTCTGGATATTTTGTTCCACGTCTAAATATACACTTCTGAGATCCAGGATCGTCCGTTACGTTTGTCTCGTCATAATTTAGGATTCTGTTCGGTGGTATATCGATGACGTGTTCTTGCAAATTGTTGAAATAATTTGTCATCTGCTCTTCAGTGTTTTCGGCCCTAACTCTTTTAATATTTTGACAGTGCCGATTCGTTAGTCTTTCTCTATGGCGCTTGAGAAATGATTCACACCAATCTTTTCCGGGAGTATTGTTGGCAATTTTTTTTATTTTAATACCTTCTTTATCTAAGTATGCTTTGACTACAAGTCGCAAATCAAGCATAGTGAGAGGGCATCCAAACTCAGCACTAGCTATTATGACATCTACCAAAGGCCTTTCTACTTCTGGAGGAAAGGCTTGTGGACATCCAACACTTTGCGAGTGCTTGCCTTTTACTTTATTCACTAATGTTCTCCGTGGCACATTGTAAACTTCCGATGCTCGCTGATAAGATAATGTTCCATTTATGATGTCTCGTATAGCTGTTTCCAATGTGGCATCAGTATAATCTCTATACTTTCGAGTCCCCAACTGTCGTTTGTATTTTCTCGGCATGATCTGAAATAAAATATTTGGTTTAGCTACTTTGGTGATCACATAAAAATGCGGGGTAACATTGCCAAACGCAATATAAATTGGTTTCTTTCAGTATAACGAGCAGTAAATACAATTTTTTGAATGCTACTGTATAAACACAAAACATGTATAAAACCCAGTTCTCAATTATAAGCGATCTCCGTTGTATAATGCTTAGCAGTAACATATTATTAAAAATAAGTAATAATGCAGTTTTACTTACGGTAGTTTATGTTAGGTTCGGCTGCAGACACACTCACTGTAACGTGTTTACATGATACACTGATGTTTTTTGAACCGACCACTGCAATAACTGGCGCGCAAACAGTACCAAAATAAATTGTGTCAACCCAAAATCTTGTGAATCTACGACTCGGCAAAGTTTCCGCTTAATGGCAAAGTAACCCCGTTTGACATTACATTGTCTAGTACAGCTAGAGCTGAACATATGAATCGTCAACGCAATTTAAATGACGCAAGCAATACCTTTGATTAATGATAGTCATAGCCAGCTTTATGTGTCTAATTTGTTAGGTGTTAAACAGTCAACAATGAGCCGGACCGGACCGTTAAGCGTTTTAATGAACTTTCTCTAGAGGAAGAGGACAAGGTCGCAAAAGATCTATAAATGAAGTTGATGATCGATTTTTTAGACAACTTGCCTCAAGGACGGAACGATCGACTGGTATGAGTTACGCAGAGCCCTAGAGAAAGTCCGAAATGTATATATTTCTGGAAGAACAGTCAGGAGAAGGCTTTTTGAAGCAGGATTAAAGAGTAGAAGACCAGCAATAGCACCATTGCTTGCCAGGAAACATAAAGTTGCTAGATATAGTTTTGCTAGAGCGCATGCAAACAGGATAATTGACCACTGGAAACAAATTTTGTTTTCTGATGAACCCCGAGTCAGTGTGAAGTCACCAGATGGTCATGAGCGTGTTTGAGCAGACCACATGAGACGTTTGCTGACTGCAATATATCCCCAAGAGTTCCATTTGGTGGTGGGTCAGTAATGTTCTGGGGAGCAATTTGTTTTGACGCTTGCATGGAATTGGTACATATATATTCACAGGAGATCCGTTTCCGAATATTTGCCCTGGGAGTTTTAAGTGGTACAGCCTGTATACCTATATCCATCAGAAGTCGCAAGCTGAAATTTAAATTTATTTCCTTAGAGAATGACTATTAATTTAAAAACACCTATAGCTGCATCGCGGTAGAAAAAAACAGACTTGTGCGTGTTTGCAAAACCGTAGCTGAACACTCTTAGGTATAATATGCTCATGCCACGAAAATGTAATGCAAATTACAATCGTAAAGATTATTTATTCAAATATACACACTATCTTCCGCATATGCATCATTCCTCTTCGACGGTATGCGTACCGCTGGTAGTCTTTTAGTCAACAGAAGTAATGAAAGCAATACTATATTAGAAAGATATATACACTTTTAAATAGAGACCACATGGTAATCACTGTATTCATGGTGTTAATGGTCATTTCTACCTACATCGAAGTGCATCAGATCGTAATGAGTTTATGATAGGTCCGCAAGCACTTAAGTAATCGAAATTCTTTGTTATTTAATGTTTATATGGGATAAAATGTGAAAAGAAGTAAATGACTGCTGTTGTACAATAATGTATTATTAAGTTTCAAAATGCTTCCCATTACGTGAAGAATACACTATGCGGATACAGCATTGGTTTGAACGATGACTATAACAATAATTGAGGATGGCCTTCATCTGTTGGCGCTTTTAACTATCTACCAACTGACACAAGTGCGTCGTCCCTGTGCATTTCTATACCTATATGTGAGAGTGTATTCAAGATTATCTTGAGTTTGCGATTTTCAAGAAGCAAGTGAAACTGTTGTATTGTGCAAAATTAACAGTTCGAGAGTATTTAGTGCTATGTTATATTTATCGATAAATTTCGTTAAATTGTTATGTAAGTGTAATCGACTATATTTAAGATTAGCGCGAACAAACAGCACTTTACGATTAAAACTGAGAGCTCAACGTTAAGTTTTCTTGGCTTCGGGAGGCTAATCGAGTAATTCGTATATATAAATAAGGCAGGCTTTTTTTATACTCATGTTCTGCGAAAGCGTTTACTCTTTTCATTTGCTTTTCGTAATGTCCAATTCAAACGAGTAATTAAATAAATCCGGAGTCGAAGTAGGTTGTACACGAAAAAACGTATTTCCTAACGTACACATTTGTAATATCAACATACATAGGGCGAACATTGATTGGCACTTTAAAAGACTTTTCTGATTCAAAAATTCATTAGTTAATTAATATGATAACTTTTGTTTAGACAATTTTCATTTTGCAGTTTATATATATCTACTAATGTTTTGAGAAAGATGTAAATTAAACATCGAAACGTTAACAATCTTCCTTTTATTTTAATATAATTTTACCACAATACCCAAGAAAATATATTGTTAATTATTAATATTAGCTATACAAAATATTGATTTTTGAAGTGTAAACTTCTTTAGGCGCGTTGCGCTGATTATAGGCAGTGAACAAGACCGACCTGCAACGCTCGGATATGTAACGCTCTTCGGGTAGAGTCGGCTAAGGGAACAAGATAAATAAATATATCATATAGAGGTATTTAATTTCACTTAAATTGAAATTTAAATGAATAAATAAATTCATGTCCCAGAGCAGATGTGAACCGGAGCCGCCTGGGTGAGAGGCCAGCACTTAACCATTAGACCAAGGGGCCAGTATTCATATCGTCTATTTATATATATACATGGGTCCGAAAATATCCTTAATAATGCTTGCAGCCGAGGCAAGACAATCTCGAGTACGTTAAGGTTTTTCGCGGACAAGATATACACACAATTTTTTGGGCAACCGTTAAATTTTTCGATCGATTTAATTTAAATTGAAACACAATTTAATTTAATTTAGTTCTAAAGGTGCTAAATTAAAGTGGTTTACTTGCTTTACATGCGTTACCATAGAAATGAGACGAATGTAATAAACTACAAATACTTGATAGTTGTCAAAATAAGTCGTAGAATGTGTGATTAAACATGTGTCAAAATGTGTATTTACTTTAACGACCGCTGCCATAGCAACGGCCGCGAAATTGTATTTCGCGAACTGTGTTGCGTTCGCGAATTGGTAACTTCGCGGACGATTATTTAAATGTAATATAGAACGAAAAAAAAAGTTGTATTTCGTATTATTAACCTCGCCTTGATGAAGTCTACACTTCTTCTGTGTGGTTTTAAGCACACCCATTTTCTTGTTTTTTATTTGTGTTTGTTTAGCATGTCTTATCAACAAGATTTGTTAGTAACTTCATGAAAATAATTTATCTAATTGCTTAAAAATGAATTAAAACCAAAGCAGGGCATATGTGCCAGTTATTGGCAATTTCGCCAATGATTGGCATGTGCATATGAGCCATTGATTGGCTCGGGTGTCTGCTTCATTGGCATTGTTGCGAGTAGGGTAATATCGATTCGCGTTATAAATAATTAAACAATCTTGTCATAAAAACACTATATAATTATAAAATATGAAAACATAGGACATATCTTACAAACATTGAAACACTATTTGACGTCTTAGCTGGAGTAATTATTTCCGGACAATATTTCTATTGTAAGCTGGCTGACTTAAGAGTTAACAATTCATTAAAATTTATTATGGTGTTTGGATTATAATAACTGATTACTATGTTTCCCTCGGTACATTATATTTCTTGGACGTGCCTCTAACGGATGCTGCATCAAATTACTTAATAGGTACCAACCAATACAAATTTCGTAAAACACAGGAGAAAACTCTAAACAAAAAAAGGTGGAATTAAAATTTCGGCTGCATTTTCGTTTTTTCGTCATTTCATCTTTCGTCATTTCAACTTCGCGAACTGACAACAATTTGACAATTAAAAACGTAGGTTTTATTTCTGTTGGCAGTTCAGAGCGAACTAGTGCAAAAAATAATAAATTGAATTTAAATGACGAAAAACGAAAAATTCTCAAATCGATTTTTCTAGAAAACGGTGTATCCTACCGACTTAAAGTAAGAGTACCTTTTAGTACTAGAATACCTGAAAATTTAATAATCTAGTGTCACAAATGCTTAAAAATTAAAGACAAAAAAGTTATGCGTTAAAATAACCGTTTACCTACCCAAAACGGACGCCTATGGCCTTAGGAATCATTTTAGGACTAGGGTGAATTGGGTTAAATTGTCTTAAAATTATCTGAGGAATCTCCGGTCTTCGTTTGTCAGGAGAGTTTCTGGACATCCTGTATAAAGTGAACAGGAGAGGAATAGAATTTGCAACCCTATATATTATTGAATAACCACATTAGAGATTAAGTAGGTACCTAGGTACCTACCCATTAGGTAGGTAACATAGGTGATTTTAATTAAAATTTGCCCATCATATTTTCTTCAATACGTAATGCCAATTGGTGCAAGTATTTGAATCGGCGTGTACTATTGGTTCTAATGATTGGATCCTACCATAAATCGGAATGTACCATTCATTGGCACCCATGCCAGTCATTGGTGAAACACAATTTTGGGAACCAATATTTGACACCCTAAGAAAATGAGAAAACTTGGAAACTATAGCACTTGTTTTAACAGAATTATGGCAAACAAAGTTAGTACTCCAAAACAACGATAACAGCAACGACCTCCAAGGAAAACCGACAAAGTTATTAACTAATTTGAGAAACTGAATCCTTTAGAAAACCATAAGAAACTTAACTAAAGCCACAACGCTTAAGACGAACACTTGTCACAATCAAAATTATCAAATTAAGGCCTGCATCGTATGTGCAACACGTCATACTGGGTTGCTACATTGTGCAAAAAAGTTACTTCACATAGCAAATAAGCGCATTTTGCTTATTACAGCCAAAAACATAATGAGGTGCCAATCATCGGGGGCTTGCCAACAATACCCCTCTTTACCCTACTACAAATGCGCAAGTGAGGAAATAGGTTTTTTCGTACATAACCTACTTTGACTTCGGATTTACTTCATTGCTCGTTAATTTACATATTCATATTTTCTTTGTCATCAGTTTTTAAAGCAACAAAGTGTTTTAATGTATTCATTTTCCGTGAATATAGTTTTAAGCTTAAGAAATATTTGTCCACATTTTTCCAAAATCTGCTAATATTAAAAGGAGAGAAAAAAACACAGAATATCTGACACCGAAAAAGTGTTTTTTTGCACAAATTTGCTCTCTCTCTCTCTCTCTCTCTCCCTCTCTCTCTCTCTCTCTCTCTCTCTCCCTCTCTCTCTCTCTCTCTCTCTCTCTCCCTCTCTCTCTCTCTCTCTCTCACTATTTTTCTCCCTTTCTCTTTGCATATGGTTGTGTGTGTGACCACGATAACGACCAAACGGCCACCTAAGGTTATATTTAGAAGTGTAATCTTCCTCTTCAGATATGATTATTTCAGTAAAGAAATTAAAATTTACTAATGTCTCGTCAACTACTAAATTTAGACAAATTTCTAAAGAATACAAAACAAAATCGCGCAAATTATGCATTCTGTACAAATTATCTAGAATACAAGTATTTTGACCTCGAGTTGGAACAATTTTTGTATATGCAAAATTTCAAAATCAAGACCGAAAGTTACACTTCTACTCAAATGTCGATTAGAAAGATGAAAGTATTTAAAACTTGAAAGTATTTAAAATTTGTATAAGAACCTCATTTTTTTAAATATAATTTCACACTTTTATTTGGATATAGTATAGAAAGCCAAAAAATCAGCCATGGTGTTGACCAATGAATTGATGACATTTAGTAATTTGCTTCTCAGTTGATATGCGTAATTTGTTCATGCTAGTCATCTGGAAATAAGTCAAGTAGAGAGCCTAGATATCTGATTTTTGTACTGGGGGAAAGTCAACGCATTTTTTATTAGCTTAAAGAATTTACTAACAACGTTACCATAGAAGAAGATATTCCAGAACAGATACTGGTAATGTTGCGTATGCAAAAAAAACAGAAACATAAATATGTGATAAATTATCATGAAAATCAATTAGCAACCCTATAGCAATAACAGAAAATCCTCATGTCAGCATCCCTGAAATAAGTCGTTTGCTTTATATTAGCCAAGTAAGCGATCTTCAAATCAAATAAATTACTTCTGCATTGCATACATTTAAACATTGAGTTACGCCCCATGATTTTGAAGCTAGAAGCTGCCAATGTAGTAGTTTCATCCGTAAATAACGCATTATCAAAAAAGTCGTGTGCAATAATTTTAATTATTGTCTACGATTTTTGAAAAATGAGTTATTTACCGATGAAGCTACTTTCCATAGTAACGGAATAGTTAACAGAAAAATTATTCATTACTTTTAAAATGAAGACCTTCACTTCACTATGTAAGCAAATAGACCATCAGTATAAATGGAGCATAAACATATGGTGAGGTATTCTTGGTGCTCGGAAGATAGACCGGCATTTGTTTGAAGGTAATACCAACGGGCAAGCTCATGCGCAATTTTTATCAACCAAATTAGATAATTTATTGAAAGATGTTCCACTAAATTTAAGAAGAGACATATGGATGCAACAAGATGATGCAGCACCATATTCTACGCTACAGATAGGAAAGATTTTAAATCAAGTATTTCCAGAAAAGTGGATAAGCCATTGATGCCTTATTCAGTGGCCTGATAGGTCACCAAACATTGCAAAATTAGATTTTTTTATGGGGATACGTAAAAGAGGAAATATAAAGTATATCTGTAACCTATTATAACCTCAAAAAAAAACACTATACGCAAACATATTCAACAAATATTTAGAAATAAAGTGCTGAAGTCCTTATTATTAATTTATTCTTTCGGAAGCGTTTTCAAAACTGTTTAAAAATGAATGGAAGTTAAAATTGAAATAATTTTTAGTTATTTTAATATTCATCTTTATTATTATATTATAATTCCTCACGAATTATCCATCCATTCACATAACAGTTCCTGTTTCTGCATCTACTAGAATTAACTTATTTATTTGTTTGGTATTGAGAATATTGCTATAGTTTCTTATAGATTTTGGTGTGCAATTTTGTAAAAAAATCTCTTTAGCTAGTTCTTTATTTTTCTTGACAAAGTGGTATATTTTAGAGAAATAAATTGAAAAAAATTACTTTTAGACAAAAATGTGTCATATATACATATATAAGTTTTCTGCATATCCAATTAGTAATTGAAAAAATGAGGTGTGTGTGCCACACGACTTTGTTATACGTACAAGTTGTTCCAAATTAAACTTTAAATTCTGTATTCCTTAATAAAATAAACCTCTAATTGCAAACCAAAATGTTTGCAAAAAACATCATCACATTACTTCCTTATACTACGTATAAGAAAAAAGAATATATGCCTGTATTAGGTTCTTTTATTATGAAAGCCCTTCCAAATTGTCTGATATGTCGATTTCGATATGAATCATTTTTTGAAAAATTGTAATAAATGCGAAAGTTATAATCTATAACATTATACTACTTTTTGACTAAGAATTGTACAAATAATACAGAAATATAATAATATACCGAGTGTTCCATTTAAAAAACTATAAGTACGAACATCTACCAACTTGTGGTAGACTCTGTATAATGTGCTGCTACATAATATTAAGCGGCTATCATCTTTATTCGTAAATGCACAATCTATTTTCCCCTCGGAGATGATTCAACCTGTATATTACATCGGCCATAGGTCGGGCCTCTGGTCAAAATGTTTACCACTTGAGAAGACTGATATGGTGATATGTATTATATATGATTTTTTATACTATGGTACGGGTAATAAGCAAAGAGTATGTAACTAAATGAAGTGCTTTGGTTAGTGATGTTTTTACTATGACCCAGGCGCAACATTACTTTTGCCGTTAATTATGACAACTAAATTGCTTAGGTACAGATTTTCTCTTGTCTTTTTATTGAATTAAATATATATTAAATCATTTGCTCCTTGAAATATGTGTTTCCCTATATAATACTTGGAAAAATGGTCTAGCTTCTTAATTCTAATAGATGGAAAAATAGCAGAAGGCATTTAAATTCGACATCCTTTTGCGTCCCTGAATGCATTACCACCATAAAAATATAAGCGAAACAAGTATCGTATAATATTTGTAAAACTCGCCAACTTACTGTATCAATCTTGTAAACACCATTAACATGTTGCTTTATGGTAAACATTTCCACTTTAATGAGATAACGCAAATACGTTAAAGGTAGATAATGTTGGTGTTCTAAAGAACACCAGAAGCGTAACCATTTTAGATAAGAAGCAAAAGAATACGATTTACATTAATCCCGGGAAGATTTTATTAGGTTCCTTCTATGTACAATAGCTACTCTCCGAGGTATAATTACTTCATCATCTCTACACGTTTGATTACAAATTGATGTAAAGCAACATGTTTGTCGTGCACTTCGTTTTGTGGAATTAACTATGTTATTCTATTTGACTACTGCTTCTTTATGGTGCAATTTACTTTCAGGGTACTGGCTAGTCTTTTTACTAGTATGACTGGTGTTAAGCAATTTATAGTATATTGAACCACATAGTATGGTTCAGCGTTAATTGCGACCAACAGCGTTATGATGATTTTGTCAAGGCAAACACGGACAATTTAAAACTTTATTAGAATTAATTAAAAGGAATGCGTGGTCGATGCATTCGTTTCAATTAAAATGATTGTAAACGTTTAAAACCTATGTATTTATAACTAATATTAAAATTGGTTACCCACACTTTATTATAAAATTTGCCGAAGATAATCAAATACTGTTGTATAGATTAACATTCTTACCTTTACTTCAATTGTACACTAGAAGAAAAAAGAATGCGTCCAGCTCGAGATATATTGTTGGGATGGACGTTTGCCGAGTCAGACCGAACGTTAGGCGTCTCATCCCGCCCCCCGCACACCTTGTACTGAACTACCTGATCGTAGCTCGTGCACATTACTTCGCATAAATATTTCTCTTATATAAAAATATGTATTTCTCACTTAGCCTTTATATGTATAGATGTAGATTCTTAGATTGATTTGTGTTACGCTTTTAAATTCAAGAGTTGCAGACAGCTTATTTAATTTGATTTACATAATTATTAATTTCAAAGATGAGTAGGTATATATTTGAAATGTTGGTGATTATAACCAACAGAACATGCATTTTCCATAGAGGATAATAAATACGCAAAAAAATAATATTGCACACTTATAAATCAGTATTTAAAAGCGTAACACAAATCAATCTATGAATCTACATCTATGCATATAAAGGCTAAGTGAGAAATACATCTTTATACAAGAGAAATATTTCTGTGGTGATCTGCCAAAAGCTGATATGTCGATTTTATTAAGTTTACAGGACGCCACTTTAAAGTTTTTAAGAAAATGACAAATCTATTTTCGCAAACAAGTCCCTCAAAATAATGTCTATTTTCTGTATGTAAGTATTTTTATTAGAATGTTAAAATACGTAGTCCACAGAGGACCGTTGATTTTGATTAAAACTTTTTTCAAAATTGAAAAAAGTGACTTTGAATGACATATCAACTTTTGCCGTGAAATCATTTTTGACATATCAACAATGGAAATGACTTTTTTACTATGAAATTTATCATTTTTTTTTAATACTGTGAAAGTGTTTATCTAAAGGAACACCACAGTGTATTATATTAACATACTTTATTATCAAAATTTAAGTATTATAACAACAAAATTTCATAGAGCATCTTCAGCATTTGCATTTACGGTAAGATTCTGATAAAATGGGTGGTAAACGCTGTCTATGTATTTTAACAGAAACACAAGATTATCTTTCTTCTTTGGATTGATAGGTTTGGGACCATCATAAACCTGTGGTAAAAATTCGGGGATAACGTTTCCTCTTCTTTTAATGTTAAGCCGACAAAACGGCTCATTCTCATCGTGCGAATACTTCACTTCAATAACTCCAAGTGGCAGTTCTTTTGAGAAGCGTAACACTTTAATATCATGCCAACGTATATTTGCTCCTTCTTCGGTGTGATCGCGCTTAACAAAAACGCTTCTTAACAAAGAAGAATATAGCAGAAAGTCTTCTTTTTGCATTTCAACAACCTTGAAAGGTTTCTTCCCTCGAACGGTTCGAACAAACTGATACCAATCATGAGGAATCCTTATTTCGATATCACATGCAGCTTTTTTGGCTCGTTCGATTCGTGCATGATCGGAGTCACATTCTAGTCTGGAGTGGCCAAACTTCTAAGAACTTGTGTTCAATAATGTTTATATTTTTCGATTGATGCAGAAACCAAGAAAGTGCAGCTGCCACAGTATTATTTTTATTTTGCCCGGGGCAAGAATCTGAATATAAAACTACCTTATTAACACTATCGGGCAAATCTTTCAAAAAGTGAACTATACAAGAGGCAATTTGATCTGCTCCACGGTCTGACAAAGCTTCGTGCCACATAAAACAAGTTGTAATTTCTGTACAACAATCTCTCATGGTAAAGTTATAGGTCCATAATTGTCTTTTATAATATACTTCACTTGTGGTCAAAGCCGGCGTAGGTAAATTCTGTTGAAGGTCGAAAACAATGACTCGCTCAGTTTCGGAATTTGTAGCTCTCTCTTTGTCAATTCTTTTTTGACTGTAAGCTTTTTCCGCCAGTTCCAGATGTTTATCTTTCTCCTCTACTTTCTTGTTTCGTTCTTCTTCAGTAGCTGCACATTTAATATCATTTTGGAGCTTGTCGCACGTTTTGCAAGTGTCAATACTTGGGTTTTTTATTTTATAGCCTAGTTCATTAAATATTTTTGCATACATTGAATAACACAATGGTTTTTCCATTCCTTCAGTCTTTCTTTTGTTAACATACAAGTCATACATTTTTGCAATGCTAAGCGTAGGTGCTAAATACAATTTTGATGTATGGCTTCTTGAGTAGTGACTCTGATATTTTGGGAAACTGTTAATATGGTTTATTACTTCTAGTCTTTCTTCCTCTCTTGCATTTACTGGTTTCTGCCGTCCACTTAAATTGTCGTCTATAAATCCAGTTTGGCACGCACGTCGCTTTTGAATTAAAATATCAACTTTTCCCCTTGTGACTGAATGGACTTTTTGAAACATAGTCTTGCAAATATTTATTTCCTTATCGCTGAACGTAACAAAGTAAGACGCTGTTATTTGTCTCTCTCTCGTAATGCCAGTTTTACTTCTTCCTTTTCGTTCTATTTTTTTTTTCGGACAATTTAATCCTGTCGCTTAAAACTTGATCTTTGTTTGTAACATTTTTTAAAAAGTCATCGAAAATTATTTTTTGACTCTCTGGAGGTAGTTTATCAGCACAATTCTTACTGTAACAGCTAATGACAGGTGTAGACTTTTTAGCTGGTACCAAAATACCCTTTCTAGTTAAATACTCTTCTCCTTTTAATTTCTTTTCCTTCATTAATTTTCTGTTAACTGACTTTCGTTTCCTACCTTGATCGTTTGCCGCTTCGATCTTGTTTTCTTCATTTGCTTGATTTGTGTTTTCTTCCCTATTTAGATTTGAAGAATTATCTAATCTGATTGTCTTCGGCCCAATTCTTACAATAGATGGTTCATTTTCAGATTCTTCCGATGAATCTTTAGGAACATAATCGACATCCCTGTCGTCGTCACAAGACTCGCTATCATAATCATTTTGTAAATCATAACCAATATTTTCATCTGCTCGACTGTTACTGCAGCTTGGTTCAGGTGTAGAATAATAATTATTTAAATTATTTCTGTTTTCCTCTGGTTGAATTTCATTTATGTTTGGTTCGAGAAGAATAGCGGTGGAAGGAGCTAAATCAGGTAGACTGGGAATTTTTTCAACAGTGACTTTCTGAGTTTCATTGGCACTAATTTCATTAAGCTGAATTTTTACCATTTCTAACATTCGTTTTCCTCGTGACATGGTTTAAATCTAAAATCAATAACCTGTATTAATATTAGTACTGGAATGATTTTCTTTAGTTTTTTAAAATTTTACTAAGGCTCAGTTAATTCGCCGTTTAATTATTAAATTTGTAAATTTATCCAGTTGTTGCTATGATTAACGATTCCCCATTGGTAGATCACTGATAACTACGTGACAATTATCAAATTTACTTAAATGTGAATAAACCGGCCCTTAATTAAAAAATTAATTTAGTTCTAATTACTGAATTCCAAAAACCCGTTGTATTTAGTTTCTTAAAGTACAACAAATAAACCTACTTACCTGTTTTATTGGCTTTTTATATTAAAAACTAAACTAAACTAAACAGAAGCTGCACTGACATAACCTTAATACTATTTGTCGAAACTTGATATGTCACCTTCCCAAAGCCGACCAAACATGATATGTCAGACATAACAGGTTTTGGCAAAAACTGAAATTGCGTTCACAGACATATCGACTAATGTAAATTTGTAACGCATGCTCAGACTCTTGGATTGACATATCAGCTTTTGGCGTAGATAAAACTTTGGACTCGACTACATATCAGAGTGATATAACCAAAAAATTGAAAAAAATGACATATCAGCTTTTGGCAAATCACCACAGATTTATGCGAAGTAACGTGGACGAGCTAGGATCAGGTAGTTCAGGTACAGCGTGTGCGGGGGGCAGGGTGAGACGCCTAACGTTCGGTCTGACGGTCTGACTCGGCAAACGTCCATCCCAACAATATCTCTCGAGCTGGACGCATTCTTTTTTCTTCTAGTGTACGTATGATGATTCTTCAAGATCTTCCATTAGTATTTGTGCTATAACACTTGATACCATAATACAGCAATGAGTTCACACTGATTACGAAGTATATGCATTTTTTTTGAAGTACTGCCGACATAAAATAAATAATTTAGTAATATTGTGATGAAAGCTTCGACCCCGAGATTTAGACCTTAAGTTGGACTATAAATATGTATGATCGTGTTGTGCCCAGATCTCATTTGTTTAAAATTAGTTCATTGTTTGAACACATCTCGTATGCAGTTAAACAAGAAAAATTACTCAAAACAACTAGGATGTAAAGTGTGGTTAAGTCAAATAAGTAATATACAGTGTGGTGATAAAGTTTGGAACAAAATTCATAAAAGCATTCTGTATTTGTTATTAAGAAAATCGCTCGGACAGGACAATTTTTGTTTTTAAAACGCCGTCTTTTGCCAAACATTTTTTTGAATAACGTCATTGGTTTTTACACAATGACGTTATCATCATTTTTTTTAAATGACAACCCCTACTATTTTTTTCAGTTTTTTATAGATCTTCTTACTGCTAAAATGGTGGTTCATAACATTTTTTTTAAATAAATGACACATTTACTTCACAGATTTAATAGTAAAAATAATCAAAAAAAAAAAACATACAAAACATATTTAACAAATTAATCATCAGAACTTTACGCAAATGTTCAAAGTGCCTTCCTCCAACCATTTGGCATTGACTAGCACGCCAGTAAACACTTTCTATACTGCGCTCAATAATATCTGACCTAATTTGTTGCATTGCAACACGAATCTTTGTTGTAAATCTTCCAAGTTGTTGGGTCTATAAAAATAAACTTTTGATTTTAAGTAACCTCATAGATAAAAATCTAAAGGCGTTATGTTGGGGAAACGCGCTGGCCACTCAATTCGCCCTCGCTTCCCTAACCATTTTGTTGTATATATAGCATGAAGGTATTGACGGACCTCTATGCCAAAATGAGGAAACGCCCCATCTTGTTGAAACCAAATATTCTAATGAGGTACGTCGCCATCTTCATTATTAGGGAAAAAACTCTGCCACTTCTGGCACCAAATCAAATTGCAAAAAAATTAAATATCGGGCAGCAGTCAGGTTTCCTTAAAAAAAGTAAGGTCCTAAAAAACGCCGTCCTATCATTCCCACCCACACATTTAATTTGTCTTGATGTTGACTGTGTGATTCCTGAATCCAGTGAGGATTGTCCCGTGACCAATGCCTACAGTTATGGCGATGTACTGATCCGTTGAAGAAAAAGTGGCTTCATCAGAAAAAATAATGTTGTTTAAAAAATTGGGATTTTGATCACATCGTAATATTAATTCTTCTCAAAATTGCAATTGGCGGTCTGGATCATCTTCGTTCAACTTCTTTAAATAATTGTACAACAAAACTGTGGTCCACGTTGTGATCTAGTGCAAGTTGCTTATATGATGGTGTTCTTCTGTTTCAAGTAATACTTTTAATTTCGTTTCATCACTTGTTCGTGGTCGACCTTCTCGAGACAAAACTTTTACACTTCCAGTTTCCGTAAACTTGGCGACAAATTTACTTACTGTAGAATTTGCAATTGGAGGCCTATCAGGATGTGCTTGATTGAACAACTCACTAGCTTCCGCATGTGTTCTTACTCTATCGCCGTATTCAACCATTATTAAAATCTCTATTCTTTCCCGTTCAGTTAAATATGCCATTTTACTTTCTCATACGTAGTATAAGGAAGTATTGTGATGACGAAAATTTTCGACCTCGAGATTTTTGCAGATGTCCACGCTTTGAAGTCCTCTAACACCAAAAAAGTTGTTTTTAAAAAATCTCTCTCTCTCTCTCTCTCCTCTCTCTCTCTCCCTCCCCTCTCTTTCTCTCTCTCTCTCTCTCTCTCTCTCTGTGTGTGTGACCACGATAGCGGTCAAACTGCTGTTGATATCAATTCCAAATTTTGTATTTACGTGTATAATCTCCCTCTTGAGATCTGATTAGTTTTCATTAAATCGGTAGATCGGATGTAGTAGTTTACTTCAGTGAAAAATGAGGTGTGGCTCCCACACGACTTTCATATACGTATGAGCGTTACAAATTACAGAATTTTAAGATAAAAAAAGATAAAAGATATTTAGAACTATGTTTAAAATAATTTTATACTCGTAATGTACCTGCCTAGAAAGCCTGACTTGCAAGATATTCGTTAAAAACTGATTTTCGATAAGAGTAAAAGACCTACTAGGAATTTCGAAAAACTTTTTAACAAAATTGTTCTCAACTTTAATTTTGAGTACATTTGAATTCTTTATAAATTTGTTTAAACTTAGTAATTGACGAAATATTTGCAAAATTCGAGTTTTTCACTGAAGTAAACTACTACTTCCGGTCTACCGATTTTACTGAAAAACTAATCAGATCTCAAGAGGGAGATTATACACGTAAATACAAAATTTAGAATAGATATCTACAGCGGTTTGACCGCTATCGTGGTGACACACACACAGACAGACAGACAGACATTTTTTAAAAACCATTTTTTTGGTATCAGGCGACTTCAAAACGTGGACATCTGCAAACATCTCGAGGTCGAAAATGTTCGTCATCACAATACTTCCTAAAAACAGTCAAGGTTGTCATTTAAAAAAAATGATGATTGAAATAAAATTTCAAAAATTCAACTTGGAATAATTTTACAAAAACTATTTTGTGGGACTTAATATAATAATAATAATAATTTTTAAGAAACAATTTTTTCGAATTTAGAATATTTTTAAATGCAAATAAGTAGGTACATTTGATTTAATTAAGGACAGGAAGATTTTATTTTATAATCTATCACAAATTTAAATAAGGATACAGACTCGTTATGTTTTTGTTTATTTAGTTATACAAATTAAAGTGAATTTTGTTATGTTTTATAATTCATTATAGTTTTTAAGTATTTGGTTAAGTAAGAACATGCAAATATACAGTGTTCTTGTTTTGTGTGGTGATTTATATCGATAATTGACAAGGTTAGTATTTTTTATTTAGAGTTTATAATTATTTTATTGAATATTGTGTTTATGCATTAGAATTTGACATGTTGAGTTAGAACTTATAGAATGGACCCCTAATTGGTTCTCTGACATGAATTTGTGTTGAGAATGTCATTCAGAAGTGAGAAAATGCATTTGAATGAGATTAATATCAGGACACCACGAGCACAGCTAGGAATCTCCTAATGGGCGAGTGTAATAATAAGTAGAGCTAGGATAGTTAGGCATAATAAAGTTTCGAAAAAGGCATGCAAAAAGCAAAAAAAAATAATTTAAAAAAGCACTAAAAAGGCAAAAAAAAATATAAAAATGGCAAAAACGTAAAACCAAAACTGTTTATTTTAAAAAAATAGCATAAGTACGTATATACAGTATTAACTATTTATTTATTGTAGGTAGGCACATGATTTTTTTAACATTGATTTTATTACACTGCCACCTAGTCACAGTAATTTCTCTGTGTTCTCCGAAGTCTAACAAGTTCTCTTGTCGCTTACAATTTGTTTGTACCTTGAAAAGGACCTTTCTATGTCACATGATGTTATCGGAGCGTATTTCAGAGAACTGATTTGTTGTGGTTACAGGTTACAGTATATCAAACATAGAATTTCGAGTGGAAATCCCCTGGTGAATTTCGGAAGTTATTTTTAACTTTTCTAAAGAAGGATTTTTTTTTGCAAAACAGCTTTAGGTTTATCCTTTATTTTTATTCCTGCTGGTACTGGGGCGCTCGATGTGAGATCTACTGCCTTTTGTACAATATCTAGGGATTCCACAAGAGTCAGTCCAACTGTTTCTAATTTCTTTATTTCGTGGGGCAACCAAGAGAAATTTGTTTGAATATACGTTAAGGCATGTAATACCTCACTGTCATTAAAGGCTTCTTGTGATTTTGAGCTGGCATAGGAATTTGAATTTTTCTAGGAAAATTAAAAGTAGGATTTTTTTTAATGAAAATTTAAAAACTAAATTTCTTAAAATTTTAATTTAGTATACAATAAAAGGCACAAAAAGGCAAGTAAACAGGAGCTTCCTAAAGAAAAGGCAGAATCATAAAAAAGACGCAAAAAAGGCATAATAAGGCAATTATATTCGTTTATAACTTATAAACGCACACTGTGGCGTTAAGGCATGTAATACCTCACTGTCATTAAAGGCTTCTTGTGATTTTGAGATGGCATAGGAATTTGAATATTTCTAGGAAAATTAAAAGTAGGATTTTTTTAATGAAAATTTGAAAACTAAGTTTCTTAAAATTTTAATTTAGTATACAATAAAAGGCACAAAAAGGCAAGTAAACAGGAGCTTCCTAAAGAAAAGGCAGAATCATAAAAAAAAGACGCAAAAAAGGCATACTGTGCGTTTATAAGTTATAAACGAATCATTTTCGAAGCATTAATAGCGTTATTATGGCATCAGATTAGATAATAGTATATTAAAGGACAAGTTTCATTTTGACGTTTCAAAGTACGAATTCAGAGTTTAAGAAACGAGTGGCGTAGCCACGAGTTTCTTAACTGAATGAGTGCTTTAATGTCAAATGAAACGTGTCTTTTATGCTATTTTTTGCAATTAGTTTTAAAATTTCTCTTTTTGTAAAAGCAAAACGAGAAAAATTTGATAATCAAGGGAAATTTTGTGGCGGATGTCACCTTGGTTTGGCACAAGATTTAAATTTACAAGTTAATTTAAAATTGACACATTTTTGATAATTTTCAACAGAATGTTTCTACTGCACACGGTATCACTATCACTTCGAAAGATAATTCAAACGTTAATATAAATGTTTATAATAGTTGTACTATTTCAAAGATTAATTAAAAATATCAAATCTTACAATGAATTTCAATATAAAAACCTCAAACTTGCTTACAAAATGTCATATTGACATCTCCATTTCTGTTGCAAAGTGACCAACTTAAAATAAATCTGTTTAAATGTTCCATTTCTATTACGCAACTAGTGCTGTAATAGACCCTATTACAGCACTAGTGAAATAAATGGTATGATTACGGTACTAATTGCAAAAATATTATTACGTTCATCGGATAGATTAGATGAATAATATGCGCTATGAAAAAGTTATTCGCGAAACAAACTGTATACGATTGGGAGCGCCGTCATTTTCAGCACACAGATTTCAGACTTATCTCTCAATAAAATTGTAAAACTTATTATCAAGAAGTTGGAAACATTTATCGACAAAGAAATTTCAAAATACTAAGTTCATTGAAGAATTTAATGCAGGTGATTAATGTTAAATTTTTAAATTTAGAATGCTTATGTTTGTACTTATTATACACTATTACTATATTGTGTCATTTGTTATTGTAGCTGGACAAACAATTTTTACGAATCTCTCTGTATATGAATGTGTTAATTTATCATCATTATCAACTTTTTTGTGTAACATAATAAACAATCCTTTTCGACCACAAATTCATTAATAGCTATCGCATAAAAACTCTTATTTCATTTTCGTCTACTCTTAGCCATAACTAATAATACCTTTGAGTACATTATTCACCTTACATTGAAGCACCTTGAATAAATCTGTTGGTTCTTCTAAAGATCCCAGACACCATCACGAATAATTACAATTTATATCTCATTGTGAAATCTTAATGGCATGGTATGTAACATAGGTGTAAATACATATATGTGTGCGCTTTTTCAATTTTACAATTAGATATGTGAATAGAAGTTCATTCACAAGCTAGATGCGAAAAAGGAACTTATTATTAATGCGAATGCATTGTGAGGCATTGAATTAAAGACTCGTTAGGAATCACACCAAGAACGAATAATGTTAATGTCTGAAAAAGGAATAAAACAGGTTTAGTGTCAGGGTTTTGTAATCACTTACTATTATTTACATCGGCAATTCTTTCACATAACATACTTATTTTGTGGTAGAGTTATGTACTGTCAACTCATTCAGATTCGTTTTCAAGTCAAAACTATTCATTCTTTTTTTCATTACAATAAATGAATTCGTACGTATATTATAATAATAAATTTTAATTTCTATTTGTGGTTACAATCAAGACAAAAGCTCGTTTATAACAAAAAGTGTATACAACATATCTCAGATAGCATTTTCAGCATGGGAATGTCGTTTATTATGTAAAGGTACCACCCTAAAGTTGGGTGACACAATGTATAGGTACCCCCTCCCCCAGTTGTTGGGTGACACAATGTAGAGAAACCCCTATCTCTAAATTAAGATATTTAATTTAAAGTTAAACTTTAGAAATAAAATGTAAAATTATTTGTTTTGCCGGCTCAACTCAAATTATCTCAGGGCGATCGAGTTAATTGAAATGATTTAGTAAAAGGGGTACCTGTACATTAATAAAAAAAAATACCATTTAAAAATTTTAATAATTCTTATATTAATATCAATGAATCCTGTATCTGTAATTTTACAAACAACACAAGAGGTAACATATATATAAAAAGCAATTCTAATACATTTTTTTCAAACCTTAAACTAACACAAACATGTCTGTAGGTCCTTTGTTCGATTCAATCGTAAGCTATCAACGCCAGAATTTATTACATACAATGCACATTCTATACTATACGTGTTTATATCGATACTTGTGAACATATTAAGTTACTTTACACATATATTTGTTAGACGATATTTATTTAATTACTATCTGTTTGAACTTCTATTTTTACAGTCTCTCCTCCTTTATTACATAAAACATTACAGTCATTAAACAATAATCATTTTAATAATACCTTATCTAAATTCTTCTTATTCATCTTCTTTTTTGTACTGTTTCCAGCAGGAACTTCGAGCTGCTTATTATCGACGAAATCTTATTTATTTCTACGATGTTTTCAACGGCATCATCTGCTTGTTCTGCCATTCGAAATACACTCTTTATTTTAACAATATAACACGTTGCACAATTACTTCTTAGGTGCAACTTTGACCACTACTTTACTGCGTTTTCTCGGTAGTAAATTATTTGTTGAAGTTATATTAACAATGACTCTGATGCGTAGTCTAATGTTAGGAGTTAGCGTTTTGATACGATATTTAACGTATATTGCTGTCGACTCCCAAAATTCACTGTTAACTGACTCTACTGGATGTTCGACTCTCTACTTGGAGTCTTGCTTTGCAGTTCATTTTCTGACTCGAAGTCTAACTGCCGACTCTCTCGTTTCTCACGCGTATTTCCCTTTTATATCAGAATGTCTGGGGTTCCCCGCTTTCCACAAAGTTCAGGGGTTCCCCTTCACATTTACACGCACATACACGTTCATTTAGCCGCGGAATTGTATATTGCTATTGGAATGTTTATTGCGTTAATATAAACTTTCTGCGTCAGCCTTTTTTAATCATAAATATATACAAAACCTATGACTAATATCTACTTAATAATACAATATCGTAACACATTCATTGATTTTAAATATTATTTCCCTTTAAAATATTAATGAAAAAATGTACTTAATTAAATTCTTAAAAAAATAATAAAAATTATAAAATCAATGGACTGTACCATTACAATTATAAAAGTGTCTTTGAGTTGTTATATGCTCAGTAAAAAAAAGAAATTTAATTTGGTAAAATTTCTTCTTCATGTAATAGTTTTTATTTGCACTTTTTTAAAATACTTATTTATACAAAATTTAAATATGAACATGTTTATTTTACACCATCCACCCTTTAAGCTCAATCTCTAAATCAGGGGTACTCAGACTTTTATAGGGATTGCGATCTACCACAAAATATTTAGGTGACAAGCGACTGACACGTATGACTACCGACTACTAGGAGTAGCCTGGTTACAATAAAAAAAACAGATTTATGAAAATGATTTCTTGCAAATACTAGAAATAATATATAAATACACAGTATATTATACTTGTATAAGTTAAACATCTAATAAAATTGCAACGTCAGAAATTTTCTTTAGTCATTGCTTTCATTTAGAATTTAGATGTTGATGCATGGTACTGCATATCATCCACAAACTTATCGAAGGACCGTTCGTAATTACTGAGTGCCAACCACAAGCAGCTGAGAGATGTTCGTTAGTTAGCATTAGTTTGTGACGTGAACTATTACCAAATACGACAATCACAGATTCACGAAGGTCTTCGTCATTATCAAATATTTGCACGTTTATTCGTCACGTGACCCCACACACAAAAATTCATGGGTGTTAAATCAGAAGATCTAGGTGGCCATAAAATATGTTCTCAATTACCAATTCTCAAATTTGAAAACCTATTGCTAAGATATTCGCTGACTATATTTAAATTGTAAGGTGTGCCACCAAATTGTTGTAAACAAAAGTTAATATTCTTAACCAATGGTAAATCAAATATATAGTTTATGATAAATTCAAATACATTTCAGTATTTAACGTTTCATTAAACAATATAACCCCAACATCCTTAGTTTGTTTAATTATATAATCATCAGTTGGCGAAAGCAACCAGCCAAATTTTTAACTTTCATCCCGACTCCCAAAATTTGTTCCCAGCTACGGCCTGAAAATCTATAGTATAAATAGAACTGGAAGATACCTTCACCCAATGATATACAATAGCGGCGGTTCAGAACTTCCCGTAGAGATAATATTTCTGTTACTTGCGTAGATTTATTGACGAAACAAAAACTGTTTGAAATAATATCAAAAAGTCTTTCAGATTTCTCCTTTTGAAATGCAATTGTGTCAAAAACCTTTATACTATCCATTTTGCTTTTCAAATTACACCTTTACTTTTTTGCCCATAACCATTACAGATGTCAATTTAAATATATTGATGCATACTGTGCCTGGAGTTAGTACAGTTCCCTTCAAATTTGGCACTGAAATATTAGAAACGTTTTTTGGTATGACTTTATTTTATAATACATTTTATATTACCTCTATTTTCTTAATCTAAAGTCTGTAAGCAACTTAACATTTCCTTAATATTACAAAATATGTAATCACTTGTCGATTTAATAAAGCGACTTTAGGAAATTTATGAAAATAATAACAGTCAGTATTTTTCTTAATGACTCTTAACAACTCATTAGGAGTTGCTTGCTATAATTTCATGAAAGAAAATAGGGAATAATCTTTAAAAAAAACATACATATATAATACATAAATTAGTATTATGAAGACCTTTCAATTGCATACTTCGGTAACATATAAAGCTTAAGAAAATCATTTCGTTTTATAGCTTATCCCTACAGGCGGTCAATCCTTTTTAATCATCTAAAAGCAATGTCAATAAATAATCCCATAATTTTTTGGCAAGAATTCGAAAGCTTGAAAGTAATTGGGTAATGCGACTTTTAACTACGCGACTGGAACATCTTCTTTACCAAGAGAGTTGTGACTTCATTCGGCGAAACCACATTTCAGCAAATGTTTACATTTATTTACGAGCTACTATAATATGTACACCGTCCCTCAAAGAAATTCGAACGGCTTAAAAAATGCTGCTTAATAAATTCAAAATGTTTTTACCTCTCAGCATCTGAATAGAATTATTTATATATAGGTTGTTTCTTTAGCCATTTTTCAATCAAACGAAAACGGAAATGGTGTGATAATTTTAGAATCTCAAATTTGGGTTAGTGATGCAAAAGGCATCAATTTATAATGTCAAGGTCAGTTTTTGTACTAATTTATTTTTTTAAAAAAGTTATTTGTCTTAGAAATAACGACAAAAATTCATGAATTTAATTAATGTCTACTAACGAAGGCTGATACGCAAAAGGAAAAAACAACCTCCACGCGCCAGCTGCACATTTGATGAACGATATAAAAAAAACTTTCTATAATTATTTTTGAAGATAAAAAACATTAAATAGTAAACATTGTCACACACACTTCACACGAGGTTTTTCCAAGCTATTGCGTCGTCTATCCCCACTTTACGGCATCTCTGCAGGTCCTAGCGAAGACGAAAATCTATCGGAATCGGTCGGCTATTCCAGACTTAAGTCAGAGTGACAGTTTGTAATTAAAAAGAAATGTCATATATACCTATAATATTCGAGTGTTTAATAATATAAGTTATGGGCAAGCGAAAATTGGCTTATTATAAAACATCAACAACATCAACAGTTGCGTAAGTACTCATTCTTTATACATTATGTTTCCCATCTATAGTATTCCTTTATCTATAGGAATATATATCTATGACAGAATCTGTGAATAAAACCGAAGCGCTGTGACAGAACCGAATATCTTCTACCTCCACCTATTCACACCCTGTTACAATTATTTTGCTGTATTTTATCTCTGAATTGAGAATTTTAGTTTTATCGTTTGAATACTTAAATTATTTCGGATTAAATAAATCATCCTTCTCTTAAATTAATGTTATCGATTCCTTCTGCCATCTAGGAGATAGGAGAGAATTTCATAAGATTCCTATTGCCGTGCGATCTGCCTTATCTCAGGTGTGTAATGTATACCTTTGCTGGCGGGTAGATGGCGCACGATGTTTTATTTAATAGTTTGGGTATTTTAAATTAGTTTCTAATTAGTTTTGGGAGTTTCTTTTGGGTCAGAGTTATGTGACATTTTAATGATAATTATTTTCCACTTTTGTATTGTCATTTGAATCTACATTTATGTCGTATGTTAAAATATCAGGTTAGGTCGCTCTGCCATTAGTTCAAATGTTCGTTGTTACGCTTAAGGTCGGTGATTGACAAGTTAGAACCTTTCTCTTTTGATCGTCGACTGTCGTAGAAGAAGCATTTAAAACATCACAAGAGCAGATGCAATTTTCTTTAGTCACTACTTGAGAAATGTTAGATTGTTGAATTATATCGTATGTAATCGCTAGCACAAGGCGGATGTTATGATATTTCTCAAGCGTTAATGTGAATTTGGCGTTGTGGTTATAAACTTGCTGATGATATTGTTTGTCGTGGCTTAAGAATTGTTTAACTGCTGTAAGTATAATTTTCACGTGTCTGGCCGATCTTAATTGTGCTGTTTCTATATTCAATTATAGCTGCTAGTGCATGGCAAAAATTTCATTAGAGCACTTTTCGTTGGGTAAAGTTTTGGAACCACGTGCCTGATATATTTTATAGTTCCAAGGGGATAGATTGTGTATCCTGCGGTGAAGACATATTTTAAGGTGCAGATTGATGTAATGCTGTAGCCTTCCTACACCGTGTTTCCCGAAGATGTCGTTAACCGAGGGTATTTGGAGCAGATTTCTTGTAACGAGTGTGAATTGTAGAAGGTATCGTGTATTGTAGCTGTGGATGTGGAATTTTAAAGGTACTGTGACTGTGTTTGATTATCTGTTAATTGCCAATCAGTTTTGGTAATATCAAGTCAATTCCGAGTACTATCGTACTGTTAATTGTAACTTTCTCGGCTTAACTAATCGTTCAAGTCATCGTAATTTCATTATTTAACTGCATATTGGCCTGAGTGCCTTATAATTTGAATTTATTAAATTAACGTAGTTTTATTAACAACAGTGACTCCAGTTGGGGGTTACTTGTCAATTTTGGAGACGTTAAGTAGCCTTTTTTTTTGGATTTAGAATTTTGGACAAATTTTGGATGTGTATTGGCGTTGCAGCCTCACATCTGTATGGTGTAAATCTATTGCTTGTTATTTAATATAACTAGTCACCTTTTAAATTTATTATTGTGGAATTTTGTAAGGAATTATTGAGTTTAATGTTGATCACATACTCTTATGTAAAGCACAGTTAACTAGCGCTAATATTTTTAGTATTAGATACCTTATAACTTAGAGTCTGCACTCTTCTGTCGAACAGATTGTCGGTTGCCTCTGTTATACAGAGTGTTTCATTTGGAGTGTTGATGTGTTGCAATTTCCGGTCAAACTGTTCGACTTTGGAGAGACTTTTCGGCAAGTTGCCTTATATTTATATGCTTATGTAAGAATATTGTCAGGTAATTAATTTAACTTTAAGGTTGTCTCATGTGTTCCCTTTTTTTTTTAAAATTCTTTAATTTTGTAATTATATGTCATTGGTAATTTGAAGTTGTGGATCACCTGGGGTGGCCATTTAAGACTTTTATTCATTCCTTCAGAAATTTAAATACTTGCAACTGGGTTGCGCTTATGTAATTCAAATTTCAATGTTTTTTGTTTCCTTTTAAATATTTTATTGAACTCAATTTTTAACGAGCTACGTACAACGTATGACTTATGTTATTAGTTAGCAATAGCTGTTTTGTTCTGATTATTTGGGTCTTGAAACATTTTGGGTATCTAAATTTTAATAAACCTGTTGTTAAGTTTGAATGACTGAGTGTTGGTCTTATTTTTCTTATCACCTGGGGAATCTTATATTGGATCTTGTCCGGGGTCTGAATATCTGTTGGGCTCAGCATATTTTAACGGATAGGCGCCCTGACAACGTAACCTTCGACTTAGTACTGTGTTCGAACTCGCCCTAATTCTGACTGTAGCTGGAGGCGGTGCTGACTCCCATATTGAACATCGACCCTTGGGAAGTACGAAGGTAAAACCTGAGTGTTTTATAAGTTGGTGATTATTTAATAGACAAGCGTCTTCCTGTATTCAAATAGAAGGTTAGTTACCGTGGTGGTGTCTTACTTCCTACCTTCTTGGAATTTTGTTACCGAGTCTGTTTAGGGCCTTTTGCCATTTGATATTTTAAACACAAGAAGGTAGCAACCCCCTTGCGTTTACCCGTCCCGCGAGTAATATAAGTTGCATAAGGTTCAATTTGTTAGTAAACGCCCTCTTAATAATAGCAATTAGTATTTATGAATGCGTTGTAAAATGGTGTGTCCATGACAAAATATATAAACTGTGCTAAAGCTTTGGTTTCTCATAACCTAACATATACCTATACTGCATATACATATTTTTGAAGATTGTGGTTTTTCAGTGTTTTTCCCTTGAAGAGGAAATAAAAAATATATACTTCTTTTAAGATCCTCTTCACATTAAACAAATAAATTTGTCCAAAAAGGAACATTCCCATTTCTTATACACCACCCTCATCTTCTAAAATAGAACTTGTTTACAATATATACTGCTTCATTTTGCAATTAGAATTCTACATAAATAAAACGGTATTCTTAGTATATTATCTGGGACTATATACATACTTATAAAGCAAATATTAAAGTTAATTAAAGTGAGAAACTCGGGACTGGCTAAAATTGGTTTTAAATTTGACTTCAAATTCAAAGTAGATTTTGAAAGTTGTAATTGCCAAGACTAAAGTTAATTTTCAAATTAAAAGTCACTTTAACTTAAGTATGAAGCCGGTGCTACAAAACAAAATGTACTGGCAATATTTAGCCGATGATGTCTTTATTACCACAAAAACATAATATGCATCCCAAAAAAGCACATGAATTAAATCCAAATGTAGCGACAGCAGGATGTCTGACAAAACAACAAAGATCACAGTTTACAATACTGGAGAAACAAAAAGAAGATGAATGCTCTAAGGGAAAGCTATAAATTAAATTATCGTTTGACAACGGAAATGACTTCAATGGTAGAAGAGGAAGTGAGTCACAAATACAATTACTTTTTAAATTAAAAGTTATGGAAACGATGAACTTTCAAGGTCCTTTAGAAACAAATTAATGATTGATGGTTAAATGATGAGTTTGTAATCATTGCAGAACATAACACAATCAGAAATATTTCTTTAAATTTAACATAATAGCGGTATTTTTCTCGAAATTAGTTGAACAGCTTTACTAGTAGCTAAATAATTATTAAACTTTTTATAATGTTATAATTTATGGCATAAACCTCCATATATGTTACAAGAATTATTCAAGGCCTTGGAAATATATTTTTAATGAAATGAGACATTCTAATTTGAAATATAATTGGTAATCTACAATATTTTTAGCATCATATATTTTAAACAAATACCCGTTTTCTTAAATTATTTTTAAGGTGAAGTAGAAAAAATATATCTGAATTTTAGTATTGTGGATTTTTGACAATAGATAATAAGATAATACCATTAATTGATTTTATTAAAGTATCCTAATAATACAATATAAATACTAAATTATAGTTATACAGGCTGCCCCACCGAAATCGAAACAGATTGAATACCTCGAAGGAGAGAACTTTTTTCAAAAAACGTAAAAACAGGTCGATTTTTGATCCAAGGGGGATACCCTTCCATCATATCAACTGTGATACGTCATTCCCCTCCCCTCAATCACTATAACCATTACAATGTAAATAGGGAAAGTACTAAATGCGATACATCATTGAAAAGATAATTGTACGGAGAATTCAGAAAAGTGATTGTTGTTTGCGCTATTTTTGATTTTGGCGCCCTCTAGCGGAAAAAAACAGATACGTATTCCAAAATGTGACTCATCATTTCGAAGCTAATTTTATTAGCAATTTAATGCACAACTGAAAAAAAATTAAATAATTGAAAAACCTTGCAGGGCTCTAATATTAGAAACTACGAACTTATTAGTTTACAATAGACGCTGACAGTCTGTACTTGACAATGATGACAAATAAATGTCAAAAATATTACTTATTTAGTTGCTAATAAAATTAGCATGGAAATCATGTGTCACATTTTGGAATACGTAACCGTTCTTTTTCCGCTAGAGGGCGCTAAAATCAAAAATAGCGCAAGCAGCAATCACTTTTCTGAATTCTCCGTACAATTACCTTTTCAATGATGTATCGCATTTAGTACTTTCCCTATTTAAATTGTAATGGTTAGAGTGATGGAGGGGAGGGGAATGACGTATCACAGTTGAAGATATGATGGAAAGGTGTCGTCCCCCTTGGATCAAAAATCGACCTGGTTTTGCGTTTTTTCAAAAAAGTTTTCTCCTTCGAATTATTCAATTTATATCGTTTTCGGTGGGACAGCCTGTATAGATGGATTCTGCAATAAAATTGATTTACTTTATAAAATACTTATTATTACCCGGAAATTATAGTGGATTACGCCAACATCCAATAGAAAATCATAAACCATCTAATTTGTTGCAAACTATACATATGAAATAATGAATGTATTACAAAATTACATATACAAAAGCAATTTTAGTGAACAAAATTCTCAGCCCACAAATTTGCAAGACACACAACTTTATTGTGGATTCACTCAATAATACTTATTTTGCTTTTAATTGTCACGATTCCATTCTTGCTCAAATTCAGTCACGTTGCTTAACTGTATAATACTTTTAGATAAATTACATTTCAATTAATGAACCTGTCCCACATACTCATACATCACGTTGATCCTGACTGACCAGCAGTGAGTTTATCTACCATATTTGATGCGTGTAAAAAAAAGAATTCCGCATCTTGTAATTGAAACAGTAAATTTCTAATTTCGTCAAGAGAAAATGGAAAATTACGTGTATATAATGATAGATTTAAGTGATTTATGCGGAAATCATGAATAGTTTCTATAATAATCAGTAAAACTTTCGAAACGTATATAAAATTATTCAACATTCTTGAAATCGGTGAAATTTTTCATTGACATTTTTTACTAATTTAATTAGATATTATTTCAAAGAATAGTATTATGATTATAATTTTTTTTTTGTGAGATATCTTCTTTATATGTATATGTATTTATTAAATGTACTTTCAAAGTTTGTTTAAGATGTATCTGGGAGAGATTTATAATTACTTAATAATAGATATTATTTTCTTCTCAAATCACACATGGTCGACTTCAATACGTTTTATATATACGATCCTTTTTTTGTATGTGAAATTACATGAAAACCGTGTTCGTGATAATAAACCGAAATATTTCATATTACTTTTCATTCCCGAGTTGTAACTAAAACTTTTTTTGAGTTTAAACACCAATAACAGGAACCCCTTTATAGTAATAAAACCAACAACATATTATTACATACTACAGTAATAATTATTAAGAAATTAACTAAGAATACTTATTGGATCATTAATACGAGACTGCTATTATATGGCAAGCCTTTTAAAGGTCATTGGCTAGAATCTAAAGTCAGACTGCGTCACAGGATCTCTTGTAATGTAAAAAGCTAATATTTGGACAGGATCACAAACTGCGTTATATTAATTGTGTAGGATAGAGGAACCGGAAAAAGAAACTCAAAAATTGCCTCCTCGATAAAACGAGTCCGGATAATTTGTTTCGTACAGTTACCCAGCAACAAAAATGTTCGTTAAAAACTGAAAATTTATCCGGAAAAAAGAAAGCTCTCGTGCAATTATAAGTGATAATGTCGGGAAAAACTACTTGCAAAGTAAATTCTCTTACTTCATTTAGTAAAGATACACAACATTTGTTTTTCAGTATCAATTAGTTAAAAATAATTTGTCCAATGAAACTTACTATTCGGCCTTTTTCTTCAGTGTTTGTTGATTATTTTCTTTTATTACTTATTGGTTGTTCTAATAGTATATACTATTATCAATTATCTCCATGTCTATTAATTTTCTTAATAGACATGTAGGTAATTATTGTATTATTATATCGGCAATTTTCTATATTATCGCTCTTATTTGTTTTTTCTTCTCTTTAAATGTAATTACTTAATAATGTGGCGTCATCTATAGCTATATAAAGAAACTTTACGGTGATCTTTTCCAATGAAAATCACGACAAACGCCTGGTATAACAATCAATTTTTTCAATAGGTATATAAAACGATTCCGCAGAAAACATAATTGTTTTACGACTATTCCTTTGATTCTATATTTGTTGTAAAAAAGACGATTATTTATTATCTGCGAACACTTATTCTCGGTAGTACTATAATTACGCAAAAAAACGTAATAGTTCAAGTATGTCTATAATTACCGATAATTAATTCCGTAACACTAGAAATCGGGAAAAATGTTTCGTTTTTGTATTTAGTAGTGTAATCCTAGTGTATTTGCGGTATACCAACATTCCAGAGGGAATTTACTAAAAAAAATATCTGCAGAGAACTTCATGTCAATTTGTCATTTTGTATACATACGTACAAAATACATATTATTGGCCTCAGAAAGGAAATACATGAATAAGGTATTATTTCAGATTCCTTAAAATACAAAATCTTTAATGAGCTTCCCGTAGAGAGGACAACAAAAAATTACTATATACTTACGAGACTGAGATGTTGCGGTATTAGTCCAACTTCAAAGTGCCTAGCTCCCTGTTCTTCCGCTATTTTGTCAAATTATTTGTTTGTCGAACCATGTAACCTAAAAATTGAAAATAATTATAAATAATAATAAACTGTTTTTTAGGCTTTTAGCTCGTACACGAAAGCCATAGGTCAATAATTTTAGCACACTCCCAAATGAGTATGGTGACATTATCAACACATACCATGAGATGGGAAGTTTGAGTATAAGATATTCACCTTTAACAATTCCTTATGATTAGGGTAAAGTAGGGGAATGGCGGCCACGGAGGTAATACTGGCCATTAAATTTCTTTCTTGTAAGCTTGCCTTTAACAATTTTGACATGGCACGCCATCTAGTATTAGACTTCAGAAAGTATTGCGGCTATACATGCCACCAGTGAGAATGAATTATCTACATCTAGTTTATGCAAGAATTTCAATATTGGAGCTAGTTATTCTAAGGGATTCGGTGTTTTGACTGTATGTAGAGTTCACTACATTATGTAGAATATTTGTACAAATAACACAAATACAATCAAATATCTTCTTCTTTCACTTCACTTCTTTGCACACGCTTCCCACGGTCCATGCCACGTGCGTCTGTGAACCCCCGGTCACAGACGACACGTAGGCTCCGCCCAACGGCCATAAGTGTCTATATGAAAGAAAAGGAATGAAGATGCATCCTAAATCATATAAAACGGGGACCACAAGTCATAATCGGCAGTTCGTCTTCGACCGAGTTTGTCTCTGAACATCATCCAGCTCCAAGGAGACTCCAGCCGAGGATTACCAAGAGTTCCTACCAGCCATTGAACTATCCAAGAGTTCTCACCAGACATTGAACTATCCAAAAGTTCACACCAGCTATTGAATTACTTAAGAGTTCACACCAGCCATTGAACTATCAAAGGGTTCACACCAGCCATTGAACTACCCAAGAGTTCCCGCCAGCCATCAAACTATCCACAGTTCGTCCTAGTCCGTTCAAGGCCAGGACTACGTCTAGACGAATTACGAGGAATCCAGCCGTGGAAAAGTCCTGTAACTGGTGCAGTGTCTAGCTAGCATCCACAGTCACCCCCACCTACCTAGTTTCAACCCATGGAACGACACCCAGACGTCAGAACGTCTATCTCCAGTCCATCCAACGATGGGTCTAGCCGCGGAAAAGTCCTGTAACTGGCACAGTGGCTAGCTAACGTCCACGGCTACCCAACTACCAAGTCTCAGCACGAGGAACCATCTACCGCCTTCGGGAAGTCTATCTGCAATCCGCTCAAGGCCAGCACGACATCTGGAGCGATCACGAGGAAGCCAGCCATGGAATAGGCCTGTACTCGTCACTATAACTCCAGGACACCTGCAGCTGTCCAGCCACCAACGTACAGCCGCCACCACCGCCTCCAAAACCACACCAAACCCCTAGTGGGCGTAAGTAACTCTCTAACTTAACACTGTGCAAAGTGCGCCCCCGCCCCAATTACCCTTAGTGTGCGAATGGACGCTGTTAACTGTATTGTTTGTGTTTTGTAACCGTTGTTCACATGTTGTTTTTGTTATAAATAGATATTTACTTTTTTGTGTGTGTGACTATTACGAGTTTTACTCCAAAAACCTTTCTAACCGATGATAGAGTCTCCACCGTGGCGCGCTCTTTCAAAAACGATATTTCCGTCAGTTACACATTTGGGGTAATACCGGCCAGTCAACTGGGGTAATTGCGGCATGGCCATGATTATCCCCGATAGTACTAAATGAGGAAAATTTTCATTCGTTTTTCTTTGTAGATGCCACGCAAGTACAGTATAAAAACTTCCGAAACGTCATAGACGGGTGTTCAATTAAAAACGGCCCTCAATGCAGCGAAAAATGGCCGAAGTACACGACAAGTGTCGAAAGCCTTCGGCATACCAAAGTCCACTCTATAGGGCCGTCAAAGAATCATATTGGGATGAAAGGTAGTTTTCTCCCAAGCAGAAGAAACAGTTAACTAAGCAGGTCATAAAACTTTCAAAAATATTGTATGGCATCTTACGAAATAAAACAATGTGCGTTCACCTATGCGCAAAAGAATAAGACAAAAAATACCATTACTCAGAATAAGGGGCCAGCTGGGAAGGTTTCTTAAAAGGAATCCTTATATTAGTTTAAGTAAACCACACGCAACCAGCATACATTCAATAAAGAGGAGGTTTCTTTCTTCTACGACAACCTTAGTAAACTTTTGGAAAAATATAGGTCCCAGTGTCAAGAATGTTCAATTGTGATGAGACCACGACTGTGCAACGGCCTGGTAAAATTTACGCAGAGAAAGGGCATAAAAGGGTTGGATATGAAACAAGTGGTGAATGAGTAAAAACACCAACCGTATACTATGCACATTGAGCATCTGGAATTTTCGTCCCTTCGTTGTTTCCTGTATGTATTTATTAGTCAAATAAATAGACATCTCAAAGATGTTTATTAAAAAGAAATTTATGACATCTTTGTTAATTTCAATTTATTTAAACTATTCCATGTAATATATAATTCAATTCTCTGTATATTAAAACTTCATTGAAAATCAAATCGTATATTAAAATTAAATCGAGAAGGCGGGAAGTTTTGTATTTTTGTATTTTATTTCTAGTTCACGAGGAGACATGAAATATGCGTGTAAGATTTTCATTTATTTATAATTGTGTAATTAACAACATTCTCAATTCGATTCTCAAACCTTTTTGTACGTACAAGTTCGTTTTATATTATTTAAAATAGAGAAAGCGTCTTTATTATATGCTAATGTGGATCATTAGCGTTTGCACTTTCAGTTCTGTTATACATCTATTTATGTTATTAGTTTGTACATATACTTATTTTATCTGTCGTTCAATAAAAGTTTTAAAACAAAACTTTCTTTTCTAACAATTACAGTTACAGATATGGAGCTTTCGTTTAAACAAACTAAACTGTTTCCACTTCGATTTCTTTGTGGGAACTTTATATATGTGACATTGATTATACATATACGTTTTACGTATAAAGGTATATATGTAAGTCACAGTAATTATTTACTGCTTGATGTTAGTTTTAACATCCATGTGTTCACACTTTTCATTTTCGTATTGATTGACTCTATATTTAATATTTTTTAACATACTTCATTAAATCTAAATGGATTAATACACTCCAGACACGAGTTTCTGCCTGTGAAGTTAAAAAATATTCCCAGTTTTAGTTCGAGAGACTGAATTGGTTAAAACAAATACTTATACATGCATGAAGAGACGAAAATGAGGATAGGGTCATGTTGAAAGAACCTGAGCTGTAATATATGATTAAATATGGAGTATGTACTGGGAGATTTTTCATATTATGCTATCTATTTATGATACTAGCGAGACAAGTGAAGCAAATTATTTATATGTCTACAATATCTCTTCAACTACTAAGTATAGACGGTATAGACAAATTTCTAGAGAATACAAAAATACTCAGAAATGACAGATTATTAAGAATATAAAAGTATTTGTTTGTTTGATTTTGAATAATGTCCGTATAAAAAAAATTCAGTTCAGGCCGGAAGTATCACGTTTATTCTTACATAATAGTACTTTCTGTAAATATCTTGCCAGACATCAATCTATATAGATTTTTTAAGAGTATAAAAGTGTTTGGAGGTGGATTTGAAATAACTTTATTATAAAAGAAATTTCAAATTTAGAGCGGAAGTAAAACTGTTGAATAGCAGTTTTTTTACATCTCCCCCCTCCCCATCCCCCTATTCCCCCCCTCTCTCTCCCTCTCTCTCGCCCTCTCTCTCTCCCTCTCTCTCTCCCTCTCTCTCTCCCTCCCCCCCCCTCTCTCTATCTATCTCTCCCTCTCTCCATCTCTCTCTCTCTCTGTGTGTGTATGCGTCAATGTGTGTGACCACCATCGACCACGGCTAATGCTATCAATACCATACCTTAAGTTAAGTTTGTAGACTAGAAGTAGTACCGCGCGATCATTTAAATTCTAACTTAGAGCAGTTTGTGAAATTTAAATTAAGTTGGTATATAAGTACTAATTTACAATTTGAATTGTCAAAGTGACGTTTCAAAATGTTTGATTTAGAACATAAGATTTTTCTTACTGAAAGTTATTTTAAAAACGCCGAACGACATGAGAATGGTGAATGGACATATTCAGTACCGCAGTGCATCAATGATTTTCAAAATGCCTTCCCTAATTTTCCTGCGGATTATCAAAAATTAGTCCAAGAAATTTACACATGTGTGGCGAAATTTCGTAATGTTGGAACTGTAGGTAGGAAAGCTGGTAGTAGCGCGCCCAAAAAAAGGACTCCTGAGATTGTGGCAGATGTTGCAGAAAGAATGGAACAATCACCCAAAAAATCTCTTCGCAGATTAGCCCAAGAAATAAACCTTTCATATGGAACTTGTCAAAAAACTTTAAAAGAAAATTTAAATCTTTATCCTTATAAGATTAACGTCGTTCAAGAGCTATTCCCTCAAGATTTTCCTGTACGAATAGAATACTGTCAGTGGTTTTTGAATAATTTAAATAACAACAACACTTTGGATTTAACATTTTTTTCTGACGAAGCTTGGTTTCACCTATCCGGCTATATAAACAAACAAAATATGCGTATTTGGTCTTCGGAGAATCCTCATGAGTTTATTCAATCGCCTCTCCATCCGCAGAAAATTGGTGTTTGGCTAGCGGTTTCTAGAAGACGTATATTTGGACCTGTGTTTTTTGAAGGAACGATAAATGCTGAGAGATATCGAAATAATTTACTTGAACCGTTTTTACAAAATCTTCATGATGACGAACTTTTACATGGGTATTTCCAACAGGACAATGCAACAGCTCACAAAATATGGGAAAGTATGGCTCGAATTCGCGAGTTTTATGATAATCGAGTCATTGAATTTCCGTCTCGCAGTCCGGACTTAACGATACTTGATTATTTCATTTATCCGTATCTGAAAAACACAGTTTACAAAAATAACCCACAAAATCTTGAAGAACTACAAGAGGCAATTTCTAATGCATGTAACGCTATAACCATTCAGATGTTGGTAAATGCTTTTGAAAATATGAAACGGAGGGTTAACAGTTGCATTGCAACAGGGGGAGAACACTTTGAACACCTTCTGTAATTCACAATAAAACTAATTTATCTTGTAATGCTTTCATTTCCATTAAATTTAAATCGATTACACATAAGATTCACAAATGTCACAAAGTATAACATAACCGCAAATTTCAATTAATCAATAATTGACATTCTGGACAACCTAATAAAAAAAATCCCGCCTGCTATAATTTAGAATTTAAATGATCGCGTGGTAGTTTACTTCAGTAAAAATATCAAATTTCACTACATTAACTTCGTCAACTACTAAGTTAAAATAAAATTCAAAAGAATAAAAATGCACCAAAATTTAAATATAAGAAATTTTTTTTTAAAAAAACCAAAATTTGAACGGAAAGTAGGCCTTTTACTTACTCTTATCGAAATATACTTTTTTGTGAAACATCTCGCGAGTTATATTTTCCACACAGATATATTAAGTATAAAAGTACTTAAAGCTTATTTCTGAATAATTAACGGAAATAACACTTTCACTCTTATCTTAAATTAACATTTTCTGACCAAATTAATAGCACTATTTCATTGGCCCTGAAAACCTTGGGATTTGTTATTAGAAATACTAGGCAGTTTGCCTTTATAGAGGCCATCATTACGTTTTATTTTTCGTTTGTTCGCTCTCGCCTCGAGTATGCATTATTCATTTAGTTGGCGATATATAAAACTTATTCAGAAGCGCTCGTGAAGGCTCAGGAGCGTTTTTTGAAATCTGTATTTCAAGAGGAGTGGTACGTATCCCGTTCACGAGAAATGCTATATGATGTCTTTCTTGAAGAATTCAAATTAGACTCTTTGGTAGATGCGTTAATTTACGATGTATTGCACATAATATAGATGTTCCGCCTTTTTCAGCTAAGATCATGTTTGTTGTACCTCAGTACCCATGTCGCACAAAGAATGTGCTTTATTTTACAACGGCCAGAATAATTTACTGGGGTCCCCACCTGTATAGGGGTTGTAGTTGTTGCAATGCTATTTGCGGGGACGATCTAGATATTCTTTTTTCGCCACTTTCCCAACTAATTAGTAAGTGCCACTGTTGACAACTGCTATGTTGTTACTATATACTAATATATTGCATTGACTTGTTCTTTTTCTCTTTTTTCTCTTTTATTCATGCAGTGTATAATATTAAGATTAAGGTCTGTTTAAGCACGGCCACCGGCCATATCTCGGCGACTGTTTATCGTACAACCTCGCGGAAAAAATCTTGATGGTAAAATGGATGACGGGAATTACAACAAAAATATTTTTAATTTTCGAAAATGATCGCAAGGGAGCGCAATTCTCAAGATGAATTAAAAATTCGATAATTTTTCATTAAATTCTAGATTAAAATAGATTAAAAAATTTACTAGCAAAATTTTTAGACATTTTTATACAAATTTCATTTGAAACTTTTTGATCTAACTCCCATACGAAGGGGAGAGTGGAGGGGGGTATGTCTGCGTACAAAAGTAGGTACAGTGCTATCGAGAAAGATTGTAGACCACGTGATCAGTAATTTTCTAAAATGTGGTAATTTTCGTGTTCATACGTTTATGAGATTCGCGTATCGCTAGTATTTGACAGTAGCGTACATTTTATTCACAAATACTGCTGTCATTGTTGACACTTTTAACCATATTTTACATAAAACATTCAATACTACCAACTGCTGTTAATTGGGTTGCCTAATTTGGTAGTCACGTGGTCTACAGGAATTGTTGATATCTCTGTATAACTTTGGTTTGCCCCAACGGATTTTAATGTTTCTGGGCTCATTAGATAGAGAATTTTACAAAGAATTGAAGGCTATGTAGCACGAATTTACGTGGTTGTCAAAGAAAATAACAGGGGGCGCTGTTTTCAATGTATATATATTTCTTATTTTTTCTTTAAAATTTCAAATGGAACTGTACATTTTTAATACCGTAATATTGAAGCACATAAAAAACTGAAGAGAATGATGAAAACCGGAAGTTCCTACCTCTTTTGTTGACGAAGATATATAAATTTATTTAGCTATTGGGAGTAATAATTTTATTTTAATTTTATTAGGGTCTCTAGACAGTGTATAGTACGTTTTCACTTGAAATTTCATCATACTCTTCGCTAAATGTATTTATTTCAATCTTTTTATAGATTTTTTAATTTATTGCATATGTTACGTTAGATTCTCCTTTTAAATGTTTTTAAATACTTTAGCAATTATTTTTTAAATATCATTTCTTATCCTTTCCAACATTGAAATAAAATAATAATAGTGAACAGCGTAGTTTGCTTTTTTTTTAATTTTCATCATACAACATGACTTGCACAGTGATACTAAATTACATTATGATGAGATTTCCAAGGTAGGCCATGAAAATCGAAATGCAAAGATATTAGTGTCACTTGTAGTTAAACTTTTTGTACGTATTTAGCAAATTAAGCCTTTTTGGACACCTATTATTAAGTTTGTGAAATGTCGTATTCTAACGTTGAAGCTTAGGTATGACATGATCAGAATGTATTTTCAATGCTTTGAAAATGCATTCTTGCTTCGGGGAAATATTCCCTAAATTATCCCGAAAGAAGACATTATTGAGATTTTATTCACCTTGCCAGATGTTCTTGATGTTTATTTATGGGACAGAATAAAAGACATAGTTTATCACAAAAAGCCGAGTACAACAATTGATGCCTCCGAAATGGAAGTAACTCTGCTCTCTACTAATCGACAAGTAAACGTGTATTGAAAATGAAGGTGAACACTTTGAACATTTGTTAAGTTGAAGTTTTTTTTCTTTTTATTCTATTTTTTTGTACTTTCTGATTTAAATATATTTTCTTTTCCTTTATATTACTTGGTCAATATATTTTCTTATTTATGGTTAGGTATATAATAGGTTCTTTTATTTACTGTCATTTCAGGCGGGGATGATTTAGATATCAATTTGTGTACGCTTTCGTTACTAATGAGTAAATGATTTAATTATAAATAATGCATTATATTATATTGTTTTTTTTTCTCGTTATTGTCTACTTAGTTCATGAGTTATGGAAATTATTTTTGCTGTTTTCCTATAATTAGATCTACCTATATCAGTTGGGTGATAAAGATATATTATTATTATTATTATTATTATAATTATTATTATTTTTTTATTTCAATGTCTAAAAAGGCAAGACATGAAATTTAAAAATAGCTAGAGAATTTGAAAACATTTAAGAAGAGAATCTAATGTAACATATGCAAGAATTAAAAAATCGGTGAGAAGATTGAAATAAATACATTTATGGAAGACTATGATGAAAATTCAAGTGAAAGCGAACTATACACTGTCTAGTGACACACAAAATTAAAAAAAAGTTATTACTCACAATAAATAAATAAATTTATATTAAAAATTGTTTATTGTTTTTTGGATTGCATATCTTCGTCAAGAAAAAAGGTAGCAACTTCCGGTTTTCATCATTCTCTTCAGTTTTTTATGTGCTTCACTATTACTATATTTAAAATATGCCGTTCCATTTAAAATTTTAAAGAATAAACAAGTAATATACATACATTGAGAACAGCGCCCCCTGTTATTTTCTTTGACAACCACGTAATTTCGTGCTACATGTCCTTCAATTATTTGTAAGATTCTCTATCTAATGAGCCCAGAAACATCAAAATCCGTTGGTGAAAACCAAAATTATACCGACTTTTGTACGCAGACATACCCCCCTCCCCTCTTCCCTTCGTATGGGAGTTAGATCAAAACGTTTCAAATGAAAGTTGTATAAAAGCGTCTAAAAATTTTGCTAGAAAAATTTTCAATGCTTCTTAATCAAGAATTTAATGAAAAATTATCGAATTTTTAATTTATCTTGAGAATTGCGCCCCCTTGCGATCATTTTGGAAACTTAAAATTATTTTAGTTGTAATTTCCGTCGTCCATTTTACTATCAAGACTTTTTCCGCGAGCTTGTACGATAAACGGTTGCCGAGGTATGGCCAGTGGCCGAGCTTAAACAGACACCCGGTACATAATTAATGTTATTGAATTATCGATTTATATCTTTTATGGTCTGTAATTAGATATATGTCTGTTGGACAATAAAGATATATTATTATTATCTAACAGAAGTTTTTTGCACATATCTCGTAAGTTATGCATTCTATACAGATTTATCAAAAGTACCAAAGTATTTAGAGCTAGATTTGGACTAATCCCTGATCTTACCTCTTTAGCCTTCTCTCTCTATATGCCATCACTCTTGTTCATTTGCGCCGATCACCTTCCACAGACAGCAATGAGGAAGACAAAAGCAACGTTACAGAGGCAGATTGAAGTGGAAAATTTAAAATTGCAAGAGTTAACAAAAGAGAGAAGAAATGCAAAAGAGTTGTGAATATGACCAAAATGCACTAAAAACTATTGGAAGAATAAGAGATTACTGAAATGTGGACTATTCTACCACTTATAGAAAAATTATTATTAATTTTTCGGTTTTAGTGAGTAAATAATAGGAAGTGTGTCAATTAAATAACTGGGCTGGTGCTGCTACCGGCAAACAGAGTGCGCGCCGCGACAGGTTTGAACTTGTCTATGGCTGTTAATGCATCTCCCACCCTAAGCTCGATAGTAGGCACGGATGTATGTACGTTTCTCAGTTTCGCTGTAGCAATCGCCCGTTCAAATACTTGCCATAGGCAGACGTTCGTCAAAAAGTGCAAAATGTTCAGATGAAGCAGCGAGTTAACCACAAGTTTCTTGTGAAATTGGGGAAAACTACTACAGAAGCTCATGCCATGTTAAAGGGAATGTATGAAAGTCGATATTTATCACACACACACGTTTATGAGTGGATTAAAAGGTTTAAGGAGGGACGTAAAACAACCAAAAGCGATCCGTATACTGGATGACCCACAACATCAAAAACGGACGACAATATCCAGAAAATTGGTAAATTGATCCGTGAAAATTGTCGTTTGAGTATCCGTCGTGGTTCTGATAACCCTTCATGAAAGAGTGAGGAAACGAAGGTCCGATTTGTGAAAAACAACTCCCTAATGCTTCACCAAGACAATGCTTCGGTCCATTCCGTCTTGTCTATGAAGCAAAATACGGCATCACTTGTTGGACCACCTACCGTATTCACCAAACCTGGCCCCCTGTGACTTTTTTTTTATTTCCTAAGGTCAAATCGGAGCTTAAGGGAACAATATTTGACAATGTAAAAGTGGTGAAAGCAAAAGCAACGGAGGTTCTCAATAAGCTGACAGGAGAGTACTTTGAAGGCGATAAACTTTCTAATGTATTGCTAATCAATTAATTGGTGTTTTACAGCACCAACCCGGTTATTTAATTGCCACACCTCGTATATTGACGCAGACGGTAAAAATTAAAAGAGTATTTTAATAATTAATTTTCAAACATTATGCGAAACACTAAAAAAACATATTAGGTATGCCTGCCGCACTCTTGAACTGTCATTATATTCTTTCTATTAGGATATATCACATTAAAAATTAATTGAAAATTGCACATAACGACCATTTACGAATAAATCTACCCAAGAATATGCCAAGACTATTATTAGAGAATATTAATTGAATGCATTTCTACGTTAATAAAATACACACATGCCATATCGATTTATTGACGTTCGATGGTCATTATTTTAATAGGAAATGTGTATTTTTGTTGAAATTCAATCCTCACGACCCCAATTGAACACTGACTAGAGTGATTTTAATTTTGAATTTGAGAGTGATGTTGTTCAGGTAGCACGTTACTGAACGGGTTTTACGTAACGACAAGTTTAAGATTTTCTGGGCAAAAACTTGTAAATTCGATATTACAGAAATTAATTTACTTAAGAACGTAGGCGTATACAACTCTAATAAGACTCAATGATTGGATTATCCGCCTTGATGCATTTGATATAATTATAGATCTAATGAGATATATACGCATATGAATGTATGTATATACATTGTAGCAACGCCTGTCATTAACAACTATACTTAATAGCAACTTTTTATGTCTTAATTAGTATATTATCGCATGATATTAGTTTGCAAACAGTTTTTTCATAGCACGTATCTGATAGGTTGTTATAATCACAGATTTCTATGCTTGACAGAAATTGGAGCTTATAGTGTTAAAATCTATAAGGAAAATATGTTTTCTGATATAAATACGAACGGAAAAATACGCATATGAATGTATGTACATACATTGTAGCAACGCCTGTCATTAACAACTGTACTTAATAGCAACTTTTCATGTCTTAATTAGTATATTATCGCATGATATTAGTTTGCAAAGAGTTTTTTCATAGCACGTATCTGATTGGTTGTTATAATCACAGATTTTTATGCTTGACAGAAATTGGAGCTTATAGCGTTAAAATCTATAAGGAAAATATGTTTTCTGATATAAATACGAACGGAAAAATACGTTTTGGTACATCATTCAATTCACGAAACCCCAGATATATCTTTAAATGTCATCGCATATGGAAAAAGAATTGTCGCATTCTAAAAAAACTGTTGTCGATTATACTACTAATATACGAGGTATAAATTCTCGGGCTGATATACAAAAAAGAAACTTGTAACAATACAAAAAATTTTATTTTTCAATGTAATCTTCCCTAACTTCTATACATTTATTACAACGATTAATTAATAATTCGATATCCTTGTAAAAATAATCTGAAGCTTTTCCGTCAAAATGTTCTATAACAGCTGCTTGCAACCCACTGTCGTCCTTAAAACTACGTCATCTAAGGTCTTTTTTTAAATTAGAGAACAAACAATCACAAGGAGCCATATCCGGACCATACGGTGGACGTTCCAATTCTTGAAAGCCGCATTCGCGGATGGCAGCTTGTGAAATGGCGGCAGTATGGACGAGAGCATTGTCGTGCAATAATCGCACACCTTCACTTCAATTTTCCACGAAGTTTTGCACGAATACTGTTCCTTAATTTATGCAATAAAGACGCATTATATGTGCCGTTCACACTTGTATTGCGCTCTTTAAAGTCAATTAGCAAAATGCCCTCAGAATCCCAGAATATTTTGGCCATCACCGTTTTCATTGATTGAACGACTTTCGCCTTTCTGGGACGAGGTTCATCATGTCGTCGCCATTCCATGGACTCCCTTTTCCCTTAGAGGATCGTAAAACAGAACCATTGTTTCATCCCCTGTGACAGTGGACTCCAAAACCGGTTTTGGGTCGTCTCCACACATGGTTAAAAACGACTGCGCACATTCAAGTCGACGTTCACGTTGGAGGGCAGAATGAAGTCAAGCACTAATTTTATTCATACCCAAATCGTCATGGAGAATTCGGCGAAGACTTGTTTCGGAAATGTTTGTTATCACTGCTAATTCCTTCACTTTCAAACGGCGATCTTCTAGCACTAGATGTTCAAACGGAAACATTTTGCCCACTTTTTTACAGTTGAATACGAAGGAAATGAATCACCGTTAAACGTTATATAATGTGATAAGGTGTATGCCCTTCTTTTGTTAAAAATTTAATGATGGCGCGGTCATTTCGTTACTTTAGACATTTTTGTGCGCAAATTGGTGATGGAAAATTTCATGAAATGAATATGGTCCTGCCATCGTAGCCGTGGCGGCCATTTGGCTGATATTGTTTTCGATTATTAATGGCATACCCTCCTCTTTACAATTAAATAAACATCCGCTGATTTCGCTAAAAAATACTCGTTTTATTAACGTATCAAAATGAAACCTCTTATTGGAAGACCCTTTAGATAGTTTTACTAATAACATTTTTCTATTTTACTGAAAAAATGTAAGATAATATGTTCAAATTCAAAATTGCGACTATAAATTACTTAATGTAAACGCGTCTTTTCACTTTACTCCTCCGAATTAAAAAGAAAAGAGATTAACCTTCCGAATAAAAAGCTATATTTAGAGAAATTCAATTTCTTATGTAAATTACTTATCAGACTAGGCCCTTTAAATGATGAATATTTGCCTTCAGCTTGTATCTCCGATATAAAAACTACATTAATAATATGAGAATATTAAAATAGATCTTTTCTCTGAATAACAATGACATTATTAATGCTTGTTGTAGGTATATTGTAAAGTTTGGTAAAGTTCTTTTTAAACACATAAAATATTACGTATGTCAAGCTGCCAATTGTAATTAATAGTCAGTCAGGGGTCTACAGTATAAAAAATAAATATATTCAACTCGTTACGGTGATATATCTACAAAAATCATTATCTTTATATCCTAGCATACCGTACGATTATGAAACACACTTATATATGCAGAAAAAACGATTTGTCATAGTTATCTATTGAATAATTAATAAAAACGTCAATAGTGTATAGAATTATTTACGTAGAAATGGACGTATGCCTATTATAATTTTAAATACTGTTAAGGTGATCTTAAAATTCGTTAGTAAACCTAAAACTTCTTAACGGCAAGAAAAAAATATTTGTATATAAATCAGGGAACCCTCTATACTAATTACCGTATTTCTTGTTAAATATATAAATTCGTTGCACAATGTCAATGAATATAAATTTTTAATAGAAATATGTACATACGTATATGGAAAAATTATTTGGAATTTGAAGATAACCGATCTTCTCCGAAACTATTAGTCTAATTTGAAATTCATGTAGATACTTCTTTGGTGTGTATTTACAAAAGCAAATTCCTGTATGTTTTTAATATGTTAAACTTTAACCAAAAATGTATGTTTTAGTATAATAACATATGCAGAATTTGTCCATAATTTGGTTTTTACCGGTTTACATCTCAAGTTCGCCTTAACTGTATTTATCTGATAGAAATTTTTAGATCATCCTCTGGTAATATTTAATTTTGTTATCCTTGTTGAGTTTTGTCAATCTTCAATGACTATGGGAATCGTATATTTACCGTTAATAAAAAATTTATATCAGTCAATGCCATTCAATATGATTTTACTTTCTTTTAATAATTATAATGTCTTTATTAAGCAATTTGCTATTATGTATAGGTACATGATAAATACATGTTTAAATATAACAACTTAATTTGATATATGTGTTACAAATTAACTTCTAAATTCAATAATTCAATAATTTAAGTGTATATGCTTATAAGCCAACGTCTTAAATAAACTTAGTCTATTACATTCTTTTATACTATCGGGTAATGTATTATAAAGCTTCAAACCATCAACGTATACACTTGTTGTTGTTTGACTTCGTTGATATCTACTTATATGAAAGTCTTTAACATTACGTGTGCTATAACTATGCGTATCTCCTACTTGTACTAGCTTATCCGTTAAATATGAAGGTGTCTGACCTAACTTAATTCTATATATAAAAAATGAGGTGTGGTCACCTCACGACTTTCTTATACGTATGAGCGTTTCAAACTATACAATTTTAAGAATTTTTTTATACAAAAATTATTCAAAATCCTATTCTAAGTACTTTCATTCTCTAAATAAATCGCTATAGAATGCATACTTTGCAAGATATTCGAAAAAAAGTGCTACTCGCTAAGAGTAAAAGTGCTACTTCCGGTCCGAATTTTGAAATTTCATTTATACAAAAAATATTGCAAATCCAACTGTAAATACTTTTGTACTCTTAATAAATATATATAGAATGCATAATTTACGACATATTTGGAAAAAATCGCTATTAGGTAAGAGAAAAAGTGGTACTTCCGGTCCGAATTTTGAAATTTTTTTTATTCAAAAGATATTTAAGATTATCATTTAAATACTTTTATACTCGTAATGTACCTGCCTAGAAAGCATGACTTGCGAGATATTCTCAAAAAACTGATTTTCGATAAGAGTAAAAGACCTACTTCCGGTAGGAATTTCAAAAAAACCTTTTTAAGATAATTTGGCTCAAATTTAATTTTGAGTACATTTGAGTTCTCTATAAATTTGTTTAAACTTAGTATTTGACGAAATATTTGCAAAATTCGATTTTTTCACTGAAGTAAACTACTACTTCCGGTTTATCGATTTTACTGAAAAACTAATCAGATCTCAAGAGGGAGATTATATACGTAAATACCAAACTTGGAATAGATATCTACAGCGGTTTGACCGCTATCGTGGTCACACACAGACAGACAGACACACACAGAGAGAGAGAGAGACATTTTTTAAAAACCACTTTTTTGGTATCAGGGGACTTGAAAACGTGGACATCTGCAAAAATCTCGAGGTCGAAAATTTTCGTCATCACAATGCGTATAAGAAAGTAAAACGAGTATTCTATATGGTAGTCTCTGTCTAATGTTCATTAATTGTAGTGCGCCCAACATTATCTGGATGGGTGTATATTTACTACATTTCAGTATTACTCTCATACATTCATTCTGTAGTTTTTGTAATTATTGTATCGCATTTTACTTTGCATTAAACAGAATTGTTGAACAATATTCAAAGTGTGGTGCTATAAGCGATTTATATAAGATAAGTTTAACATAATTTGACAATTTTTTACCTATTCTATTTAAAAACCCTACTTTTTTAGATATCTTACTTATTACATAGCTTAAATGTTTTTTGAAATTTAAATTTTCATCAATTATTATGCCAAGGTATTTTATTTGTGTTACTTTTTTACTCTTTTTCGATAAAATACATACATACAAAATTTTATTGTTGACCAGGATTTTTCATCCATTCTTCACTAATTTCCTCTTTTTTTGCAAATAACATAATTTAAATTACCTGCGGCTTCTTTCGCAATTCTCTTATACTATACACACCTACAATTTTTGGGCACACACATACATTTATATAAAGCATTTTATTTATAGTATTCAACAGAAATTTATTAATGCATATCCCTACACAAATGAAATAACAATTACTTTAGCAACACCTTTCTGTTTCCATCAATGAATATTATATGAATATATGTATATGAACTCATTGGAATGTTGTAAACAGTATGCGTAGGATAAATAAATTTCGTGTTTCTCACTCAATAGTCTTCTTCTATATTTATCAATTAATTCGAGGTTGGTTGCCGCACTAATGCTGTCAAATCCTGCTACTAGTCAGTGTCCCAGTGTGCCATTTGTAAGGTAGGTAATTATTGCAGATGTTATAGATTATTTGGAACCAGAATTCAAATGTATACAGAAGAAGAAGGCAATACTTATGAACATTTATTACTTTTGTTTATATTTTATTATTTTAAATGTAATTGTTTTTCTGTTTTATACATTTTAAATGTTAAATTATACGCAGGTAGTGATAAGCTACTAATTTTATTTAAGTAGCATTCTTTAATTTGTTAGGTGATTTATAGCTTTGTCAGTAGAGAAATCACGAGCTATACAGAGTCAACCAAATGTTGTGAATCAGTCACAGACTAGTTTCAGATTTCTCTCCACCAATCGACTAGTTTACGATTCCTCTGCAAAGGAAACTATAATAACTGTGATGCTGTGTGATGCTAGAAAATAGTAACCTGTGCTATGTTTCGCAAGATACTTATTCTTCAGTAAAGTAAATTTGAATATGTGTATTGACGGTTTTGTTTTTTCAACTGAAATTATAAACGCCAATTTAGCGTTTTACCAATTTTTTGACACACTCTAACTAATATACGTATATTCAAACAATTCATAATTCCTGAATTATCAAACTTGTCATTTCGAAAGTTTAAAAAATTTAATGAAAATTATTTATGTATTTGTAAAAAGAAAATATCATAAGTATATCTTTTCTATTAACTTAAGGTGAAGGTAAGCTTGCTTGTCAAAATAAAAGTGAACTAAAAGACTATGGCGAATATAAAAAATACTATTGTGGTATTTTGTGCTGTTGGGAATAGTGCTCTTTATGTTAGTTATAAGAAATTATGAATATCTATTTATTAACTTGATGCATTATTTCCGTATATGGTAATCCGACAATTCCCTTGAAATAACTGCTTTCATATGAATTCGAAAGTGATTTTTTATAATTATTTGATAGTAATAATAATAATATCATTTTATTGCCTATTTTACAATATAAAAACAGCAACAAAAATTACTCGTAAATCTATAGTGAGTAACAAAGTAAAAAAAATGAGGTGTAGCCACCACACGACTTTCTTATACGTTTGAGCGTTTCAAATTATAGAATTTTAAGAATTTTTTTATACAAAAATTATTCAAAATCCTATTTTGAGTACTTCTCTTAATAAATCTGTATAGAATGCATACTTTGCAAGATATAAAAAAAAATTGCTACTCGCCAAGAGTAAATGTGCTACTTCCGGTCCAAATTTTGAAATTTCATTTAAATAAAAAACATTGCAAATCTAACTCTAAATACTTTTATACTCTTGATAAATATATACAAAATGCATAATTTACGACATATTTGCAAAAAGTCGCTATTCGGTAAGAGTAAAAGTGTTACTTCCGGTCCGAATTTTGAATTCTTTTTTATACAAAAGGTATTGATAATTATATTCTAAATACTTTTATACTCGTAGTCTTCTTGCCTAGAAAGCACGACTGGCGAGATATTTGTAAAAAACTAATTTTTGATAAGAGTAAAAGACCTACTTCTGGTAGGAATTTCAAAAAATTTTTTTAATAAAATTCTTCCCAAATTTAATTTTGATTTCTTCTTCAAATTATTTAAACTTAGTAGTTGACGAAATATTGCTTAATTCGATTTTTTTACTGAAATAAACTACTACTTCCGGTCTGCCGATTTTATTGAAAATATAATCAGATCTCAAGAGGGAGATTATACTAGTAAATACAAAATTTGGAATTGATAGCTGTAGCGGTTCGACCGCTACAGCTATGGTCAGAGAGAGAGAGAGAGAGAGAGAGAGAGAGAGAGAGAGAGAGAGAAACAATACTTCCCTATACTACGTATAAGAAAGTAAAAAGAGAAATATGTATATACGTATCTGTATGACAAGTGCCAATAAGAAGAAAGAAAGAAAAGTGAAATATACAATATTTATTTATATCTAAATTACTATGTTGGATAAATGCCGTCAATTTTATATGATAAATATTTTAAACAACGCTTCTATACACACTCAATTGTTGCAGGTAAGTATATATGGGATACCACACAACTGATGCATACTCAAGTTAGCTTCTAACAAGTGTATTTTACAGTATTTTTAGAGCAAGCATATTTTGAAGGCCCGGGCATGATATGAATATACTCAAAATTAAATTTGAGAAAAAAAATATTAAAAAAGTTTTTCGAAATTCCTTCCGGAAATCGGTCTTTTACTCTTATCGAAAATAAGTTTTTTGGGAATAACTCGCAAGTTATGTTTTCTAGAAAGGTACATTACGAATATAAAAGTATTTAAAGCTTGATTTTCAATACCTTTTGTATAAAAAAAATTCAAAATTCCAACTTTTACTCTTATCAAAAAGCGATTTTTTGCACGTGTCGTAAATTACGCATTGTTTGACTGAAATAAAAGTAGATATAGGGAAACACAAACACGCACACAAGTGCATGCAAACATGAAATGGAGGGGTACGATAGTAGGGGAGTACAGATGAGTTCATATCGGGCGTGATATCGGGACACCGGGGTACCGAGGCTTTAGTGCACAACGTGTCTTTTAGTATGCAGTGAATTAACACAACCTTCTGTACGAAATTGTTTCACAATCTTATGGATAGCTGGCACAGAGGGAGGTGGACGATTTTCATACGCCGCAACAAATAAATTTTGCACGTCTTTGTACGAATTATCCTTGGCATACCATAACACAATCTGTATTTTTTCCTCGACAGTTAAGGGCATTTTATTTTAATATTTGCGAGTCTGCTCAGATACAATGTAGGTATGTAACGTTCACGCTCTAAAGTTACGAAAAGAATGCCATGTCTGCGCGCGCTCTCGATCTCCCGACTATCTCCCCACACCACCGGTGTTGTATACATACATACATAGGTACAATTGCTTTCTTTTGAAAAGGCCGGTGTAAATTGAAAATAGATCCCCAAGTTCTATGATAGTAACATTCTAATGTTCGAGTTAAGAACGGGACAAGCAAAAAACATGCGTCGTAAATCTTATATGTATGGCATGAATAAGCCATTGTACTTAATATGAGTGTGGTTTATATTTTCTCAAGTTTTTAAATACTTTATTTTCTACAATCTGCACGAAATATACATGTCATATAGGTATATAGTAAGGAATGAAACACATATTTTGAATGCCTTGCTTTTAAAATTATATATAATTAAATGTTAAAAATACAATTAAAAGAAAAAGATTGTATTACGTTATGTATTAAATTGCTTTGTAAAAGAAACTACATCGGCCATATACTATAAGCCAATATATTTGAAATATTTGTGTCTATTCATAATAATTTATTGTCTGATAACGTTCATGCTAGGTACTTTATTAGAAAAAATCATTTTTATGTTCCTCAATATCTTTCTGGCTTTTATTTTATTCTTTAGTCTTTTATTTTAATTTCTACAGGCAGATCCACGGTTTTTCATTAAATCTTGGTTTTATGGAATTTTGGACTTGTTACTATTCCTTCTGGGAGTGATTTGTATTTATTTTAGATGTTGAAGCTTTTTATTTAAAATAACAATGTTTAACTGAAAACTAAAATAATACTTAAACAATTTAGTATTATAACAATCCATGTTTTTCTAATAAAAAGTAAAAATTGTTATATTCTCTAATAAGGGAATGTTTAAAATTATTAAAAATTATATTATTCCCGATCAACACTGATATTTTGAATTAGTTCACTTCACTACAAAAATCAAAATTTACTAATACCTCGTCAACTACTAAGTTTAGAGAAATTTCTAAAGAATACAAAAATACTAAAATGTGAATTTTGGAAAGACTTTTTTTTGAAATTTCTACCGGAAGTAGGCCTTCATATCTTACCAAAAACCGGTTTTTAGCAAATATCTTACAAATTATTGATTCTTTACAGATTTATCTAGAATACAAAAATATTTAGAGCCCGAATTGAAACAACTTTTGTATACCTAAAAGAAATTTGAAGATTCGGACCGGACGTAAGACTTTACTCTTATCGAATAGCAGTTTTTTTTATACATTCTATATACATGTATTATAAGTGCAACAGTAATTAGAACTACATTTGGAACAATTTTTCTATAAAAGAAAGTTTCAAATTTGGACCGGAAGTAATGCTTCTACTCATCAAATATCGGTTTTTTTTTGGAAAATCTCACAAATTTTGCATTCTAGTCAGATTTATTAAGAACACAAAATTGTTTGAGCCACATTTGGAATAATCTTTATATAAAAAAAATCAAAATTCGGACCGGAAGTAACACTCTGACTTTCTTTTATTTTTTTTATTTATTTAACGAAAATAACGTAGAAGTATTTGATTGAGCGGCAAAATCTCCATATCCGAATCCCATTGAAAATATGTGGAGTGCTATGGTGCCGAATAGGAATGTTAATAATGATAGAGTTCAACTTAATATAGAAAATATTACTCAATATGCACAATCTGTATGGAAGCATTTCAGAGGAAGAAACTTATGTGTAACTTTAATAAATTCTATGCAATCAAGAATGCAAGAGTATATGGACGATAATGGATTTTATATGTCGTACTAAGGTTTTTATTATTGCGAAAAGGAAACAAACTATAATACCAAAATCACATAACCATTTTCTTTAATTTCTTTATTAATTAATTACTATTATACAGGGTGAGTCATTAGTAGCCGCTTCTTCGATTGCTCTTTTGTGTTTTAAATAAAAGAAAAAACAATTAGTGGAAGATCCATGGTTGCTTGTGGCGCATATTGTAAAAATACTTTAAGCTCTGGCGCACTTCCGGTGTCACCGGAAATGTACGGAACTTAATTTTTTTAAATGATTCACCCTATATATTTTTGGATTTTCTTGTACTGCTTTAAATTGTCTGTTTGACTGTTTTTTCTTTTTCAAAACTGGGCCAATAGTTTTTGAGTTATTAATTTTTTTTGAAAATATTTGACCAAAACACGTGTTCAGAAAAAAATCATTTTCACATTGTTTTTAAAAGTAAAAACATTAACTTTGGTGGTGCTTGTGGCCAAGAAAATTCTACATCATTTGGTAAAGTTGCACTCGACAATACCTCAAAAAACTTTGTTTTTTCAAGGCCTACTTCCTGAAATTTTCACGTACCAAAAACTTTTATTTTAATGGAACACCCAGTATTTTATTGAGTCATTTTGTTCCTTTTTTTATTCTCTTTCATTTTTGTTAACAATGTCCTATACATATCTTTTCTAATTTTTGAAATAATCACTATACGAGCAATTAGCGGTCAATTAAAGAACTACAGGCGCTGTTCTCTGCACCCAAATATTGGTCCAATAAAGGCTGGAATGCGGCTGACTGCCTGAGTCAACTGTTGAAGAAAGTCGGTATACATTTATTTCAAACTTATAAAAGCATCGCTGTTAGTTATCATCCAAATGAATTATTCTTATGAAGAGTTAATAGATATGATTGACGTTTTGGGTGAATCTGAAAGAAAGTCTTTGCTAGCATCATCCAGACTTTATGCACAGCGATCCCTGGTAGAAGTCAACCGAAGCCAGAAACCTTCGAAAATATAAAGTGGACGGTTTGAGTGAACAGAAAGCATTGAATATGAAAGAAGGAGCGGAAAAAGCAATAACTGGTGAGGATAAGACGTTTATGGTACTTGCGAGTGTAGTCGAACACCTCCATACTAGTACTACGAAAATTAGTTGTCAGTTAGATGTAAGTCAAATTTGAGAATCCAGAATAATTAGGAAATATGAAATTCACCCGTAGCATATTTATACACAGGGTTAGATGAAAGAAATTTTCAGAATCGCTTACATTTTTGTCAATTGGCAGCAGATAAATTATCCTGGCTTTCTCAATTTTTTGTTGTTTACCAACGAAGCCACCTTCTATTAAAGTGAATACGTTCATCGTCACAATTTCCATTATTATAACACTTAAAATCCCCCATTTTATCACACCTGTAAACTTTCAAAATCGTTGGTCATTAAAACTGTGGGGAGGAATAGTGGGTAGTTACATAATTGGACCTTATTTCTTTGATGAAAATGTTAATGGTGAAGAGTATCTTCGCTATCTACGGACGGATTTTCAAAACTTTTTGAAGACCTCTTCAAATATGTCAGTACACATAACCTTTATTTTATTTCGATGTTAACCAACAGTGTCAAAAATAAAATATTGCAACTGGACATTGCCGGAATTAAAAAAATGAAATTCGATGCTCTTCATTCTATAAAATTATTACTTTTGGGATAGTTGGATATAACATTTACATTGTTTGACAATTGACTAAGGATGTCGGGCGCCATCCCTGCTCTCCATTGGTTGAACGAATATTTTGGTGCATAGAACAACAGCGCTCGTAGTTCTTTAATTGATCGCTAATAGCTCCTATAGTGATTATCTCAGAAATTACAAAAGATAAGTATAGGACATTGTTAACAAAAATGAAAGTGAATAAAAAAAGGAACAAAATGACTCAATAAAATACGGGGTGTTCCATTTAAAAAATATAAGTTTTTGGTATGTGAAAATTTCAGGAAGTAGGCTTTGAAAAAACAAAGTTCTGTGAGGTATTGTCGAGTGCAACTTTACCAAATGATGCAGAATTTTCTTGGCTACAAGTACCATCAAAGTTAATGTTTTTACTTTTAAAAACAATGTGAAAATGATTTTTTTCTGAACACGTGTTTTGGTCAAATATTTTCAAAAAAAATTAATAATCCAAGAACTATTGGCTCAATTTTGAAAAAGAAAAAACAGTCGAACAGACAATTTAAAGCAGTACAAGAAAATACAAAAATATATAGGGTGAGTCATTAAAGAAAATTAAGCTCCGTGCACTTCCGGTAAAACCGGAAATGCGCCAGAGCTTAAAGTATTTTTACAATATGCGCCACAAGCAACCATGGATCTTCCACTAATTGTTTTTTCTCTTACTTAAAACACAAAAGAGCAATCGAAGAAGCGGCTACTAATGACTCACCCTGTATATTAATTACTAAAAACTTGATATCTGCTACAATTTTTGTTTTAATTTATTCTGGTAAAGGTTAGAGAAATTAATTTTACAATCCTAATTAAATTTTATTACATGATTACCCATTAATTGCACAGAAGTTCAAGTATGGGACCTTGTATCTATATATGTATTATTTTTTGTTATAAACTTGTAAGAATAAGTTTATAATATCACTACATACAATTAAAACATGTTATAATGTAATAATTAATTCGAAATGAAAAATTTTGCTGTTTTAGAATATATTTTAATTTTTTTAGAGAGCTATATCTCAAAATGAGGTGTGGTCACCATACGACTTTTTTATACGTATGTGACATCCGAAATGTGTATACAAAAGTTGTTCCAAATCAAATTTTAAGTTGCCTCTTTATAAAATAAACCTCTGATTAAAAGTGTATCTTCCGGTCCGAATTTTGGACATTTTTTTTATACAGAAATTATCGCAAATCCAACTCTAAATATTTTTATTCTCTTAATAAATCTCTATAGAATGCATAACTTGCGAAATATTTGCAAAATACTGCTATTCGATAAAAGCAAGAGTGTTACTTTCGGTCCGAATTTTGAAATTTCTTTGTTCCAATTCGGGCTCTAAATATTTTTGTATTCTAAATAAGTCTGTACAAAATGAATAATTTGTAAGAAATTTGCTTAAAACCGCTTTTCGCGGTAGGTAGAAAGACCTACTTCCACTAGAAATGCCCAAAAAAGTCTTTCTAAAATTCACATCTTAGTACTTTTGTATTCTTTAGAAATTAGTTTAAACGTAGTAGTTGCAGCGAATGCTATTCGAGCTAAACCGGGCCGCAAAGAAATATAACATGAGGATCTCGATACCGAAAACCAAATCCATGACCATAAGCAAGGAACCGATACGATGCAAGCTAGCACTAAACGACCAACCAATCGAACAAGTGATGAGCTTTGAATACCTGGGGATGATAGCCTCGAGCAGTCGAAATACGTACGACGAGGTGAAAGCACAAGTAAATAAAGCAGCAAGAGTGTCTGGCTGTCTGCATAATACTATTTGGAAAAATAAACACATGTCAATAACCAGCAAGGCTAGGATCTACAGAACAGCAGTGAGACCCATCCTCGCCTACGCAGCGGAAACGAGAGCAGACACCAACCGAACGAAGAGAGCACTACGAACGACCGAAATGAGGGCCCTGCGAGCGATCGCAGGCGTCACATTGAGGGACAGGCAGCGAAGTAATGGGATCCGGGAACAGTGCGATAGGATGCCAGATGTTGTTGGATGGTGACGGGGAAGAAGAAGAGAGTGGAGAGAGCATGTCGACAGGATGGGAAACGATAGACTCGCCAAGGCCGCATACAAGGAAAACCCGAAGACGACCAGACCCTTAGGAAGACCACCAAAAAGATGGGCTGACTCCTGGACCTCATCGTCACAGGACATTGCATAAAAGTTGGAGAAACAGGACATAGTCCTATTAAAAAGAAGAAGAAGAAGAAGAAGAGTTGACGACGTATTAGTAAATTTTGATTTTTTAGTGAAGTAAACTACTGCTTCCGGTCTACCGATTTTACTCAAAATCTAATCTGATCTCAAGAGGGAGATTATTAAAGTTTGGTATTGATAGCTGTAGCCGTTTGGACACTGAGACAGAGACAGACAGACAAACAGAGATACAGAGGGAGAGGGCGAGAGAGGGCGAGAGAGAGAGAGAGGGAGGGAGAGAGAGAGACGTTTGCCAAAAACCACTTTTTCGGTATCAGGCGACCTTAAAACGTGGACATCTGTATCATAATTCCTTACTACGTATAAGAAAGTATAAAGGCAAATATTGCTTTAATTAATAAACCACAAGACAAGGTGTTAAACCGTTGATTGAAGGAATATAAAAGATGCGCAACGCTATAATAAAACAGCGCGTCTTTCTGTTAAGTCGTCCCACAAACCCCTTGCCGAGAAACATCATCGCTGTCTCGGGCTGTTTCGAATCTCGGATCCAAACGACTGATGCAGTCGTATAGATCTCGGTTCCAGTTTTGGCTACGCTCAGTGCTATGTAGTGGCGCATCTTTATGTATTCCTTCAATCAACGGTTAAACTCATTATTTTTATGTTCTTATACGTAGGATAAGGAAGTATTGTGATGATGAAAATTTCAATATAATATCCCTCTTGAGATTTGATTAGATTTTCAGTAAAATCGGCAGACCGGAAGTAGTAGTTTACTTCAGTGAAGAAATCGAATTTTGCCAATTATTCGTCAACTACTAAGTTTAAACAAATTTCTAAAGAATTCATATACCGGTAAGTTTTCGGGTGAAGCAACGACAGAGGAGTGTCCAAGTCCCCACTATCACTCGCTACAGTTATCGTATTCCCCGACGCGAACGGCTGTTACCCAAGCGTCTCACTGTATTGAAATGAAATGAGTCGATACGCTTCGAGGGGAGTACATATACGTAGTCGTTCAGTTGTGGGGACTGATACATGCGCTATACAATCGTTGCGTTACCAGAAAACCTACCGGTATACTCAAAATTAAATATGAGAAGAATTTTATTAAAAAAGTTTTTCGAAATTCCTACCGGAAGTAGGTCTCTTACTCTTATCGAAAATCTGTTTTTTGCGAATATTTCGCAAGTCATGCTTTTTAGACAGGTACGTTACGAGTATAAAAGTATTTAGAACTTAATTTTCAATACCTTTTGTATAAAAAAAAATTTAAAATTCGGACCGGAAGTAAGACTTGTACTCTTAACGAATAGCGATTATTGCAAATATTTCGTAAATTATGCATTCTGTATATATTTATCAAGAGCATAAAAGTATTTAGAGATGGATTTGGAATATTTTTTGTATAAATGAAAATTCAAAATTCGGACCGGAAATAATACGTTTACTCTTAGCGAGTAGCATTTTTTTGCAAATATCTCACAAAGTAGAGACTGGAAGTTCTTAGAATAGCATTTTGAATAATTTTTGTATAAAATAATTTTTAAAATTGTATGATTTGAAACGCTCATACGTATAAGAAAGTGGTGTGGTGGCCACACCTCATTTTTTTTATTTGAATTAATTTAAAAATAAGGTATGAGTTATAATAACAAAACTAAAGATATTTTTCAAAAGCATTTTGGTATATTATCTATTGAATTAAGCAAATAGAAATAAATTTAGTAAATCATGGTCACCTTTTTATTTAAATTATTTTAGGAAGCTAAACTAGTTCGTTTTATAATCCAGAATATATTTTAAGAAATAATATAGAAGTGGAGGAGAGGAATGTAAATAAGAAATTATACAAGGAGCAGCATTCAAACAAATATAAATATTCTGTGGAGATATTTATTTAGTGTGTTTTCAAGACCAGACATCCATACAATTAGAATGTGACTATCGACAGATACGCGCAGCGTTTTTAAACTCACACCGGTCTTTTCTAAAGAAAGCAATTGTACATGTTTATGTGTGTGTATTTGAAGATGCATATTAACTTTTAACTACGACAATCTGTGTATAGAACTGCCAATATACACCTTTTAAGTGATTGGTCACCGACTCTAGGAGAAGTAGGTGGGGTTGCTGGTTGCTTATTTCGTTACGTAACACTTTCACTCTTAGCGAGTAGCACTTTTTTTCGAATATCTCGCAAAGTATGCATTCTATAGACATTTACTAAGAGAATAGAAGCACTTATATTAGGATTTTTTTATAGTTTTCATATAAAAAAATTCTTAAAATTTGGACTTGAAGTAACACACTTACTTGCAGGTTTATATTTCTAAGAAGATAAAAGCATTTAAAACAATTTAGAACAACTTCTGTATAAATTGAAAAGCTCATGCGTATAAGAAAGTCATTTATTGGCCACACTTATATATTAAGTCGTAGGCCATTATCCACTGATGTATTAATGTGAGGTTGCTTTGTAAATCAGCACAATCATCATTATTACCAACCTTTCTTAGGAGTGTTAGATCATCAGTATACGCGAGCACGTGGCAGGTTATAGAAGTTAAAAGGTCATTAATGAACAAGTTGAATAGAAGTGGGCTTAAATTAGAACCCTGTGGCACGCCGGAGCGCACGTAAAAATTATTAGAAGTGAACCCATTGTAATAGACATAATTATGTCTACTAGTATAATAAGATGACAGAAGCTTTTTGAAGCATATGAAAAGCCGAAAGGATCCAATTTCTGTATTAAAAATGGGTAATCTATAACATCGAAAGCCTTCGAAAAATCTGTATAAAGTACATCGACCTGTTCCTTCCTGCCAAGGAATTCACTGATTAGCTGAGCGATATGTTTCAATTTCATGTTCGTGGATCTGCCCGAAATAAACCACGCTGATACTTTCATTTCTGTATATGTTTATGTAAAAAGATGTTCCAAGATCTTAGCAAAATACATATAAGCCTATAATTAGCAACGCACGATTTTTCACATTTCTTGAACACCGGTGTAATTTTGCTTATTTTCCATACCTTAGAAAAAGTATTAGTTTATATAATAGTTATTTATGTAAGTATGTCAGTAAAATGATCCTTTATCGAACGAGTCTGATTATGAAGGAAGCGAGCGAGGCGAGTAACAGACGAGTTCGATAAAGGCACTTTACTGACTTGGTGCATACAAAATTTTATTGCCATCCGCAAAAATGTATAATTTAAAAAATAAAGATATAATAACTTATGACATTTTATGACAGCGACAAACGATTTATGTTTAAAGTCATACGGTCAGGACTATGTTTACAGATATTAGAGGCAGGTAAAGTGTCTTATTTTACTGTTCAACAAAGTGTTTGTTTACTTCCGTAAAACGCTATTGTAATGCATCGCTTTTTTGACGGTTGGCGATAATAATAATTATTATTATATAGTAACTAATACCGTTGTAAATGTGTCTTGCAAGGATATAAAATCGTCTTTTAAGGGTTTATTACAAATGTAATGATTGCGTACACAATCTTCTACAATATTAAGGTACCCGTTTGCTAAACGTTTATGTACGACATTTATGTAAGCACGAACATAATAATAGTTTAAATAATAATCAATATTGAATATTGTTATTTACACACCAATAATGTCAAGTTGTCCAAGTCAACCATTCAATTTCCAAAGTCTCAACCACTTTCGTAAATTAAATTCCACATCTTTCTGGATATTATTCAAAAATTATTCTTTAAGCATGACGTTTATTATGCAGATTATTGGATTCTCTACAAAGAAGGTTTTTATCACACATGTCTGGCAATAGCATACATATTATCATAATTATCCTTTAGTACAAGTGAGCGTAGGTACAACTGCTTATACGTATACATACATACATAGAACTATACTATTATGAACGCATGTGCTTTCACATAGCTGCACATGAGTTACATAAATTTTATCCTGTGAATAGACAGACGACGCGACGACGGTTAAGAGTGAATGGAATATATTTAGTTGTGAATAGTATGCATGCGTCGAAACAATAAGAAAGCTTGCTCGGAAAACCGCTATACGCAAGCCTTTGTAAGTAAATAGCAATTAATAAGTAGATATTTATCTTTTCCGGGTCGGGAACCTCCAGGCCGAAAGGGTAGCTCCATTTTGTGACAGATACAGAAATAAATATGATTCTATGTTATGTAACAATTATTGAGAGCCCTGAGTGATTTTAAAAATAATAGGTTTCCATCGTAAGTTTTAGCTTTTGTAAAATACAAAATAAATTCCAACATGCTTTCATTTATGAAGTATCAAACTAAAATACAGAAGACAAATAAACAAGGATGTCTGAGGTCTGAATGTAAATAAGTTTTCTTACATTTGCAGTGCACATTTTGAAACACATTGCATTAATAATTTCAACAATAAAAATATTTTGATTTCAAAATCTGTGCCTAGTATGGTTTAGAAATTTTCCTTAATTTTTGTATGACGGCATGGCTTACGAGGGATCTCTACTGGACGGGCCAGTCCATTTGAGAATGTACAAAAATCATAAACATTATCATTGCAGAGGTTTCGATTTCCCCTTAAAATTAAAATCAAATTTCAACCAATGCTATAAATAATTACATCAATTTGTAGAGAAAACTCAAATTTACGTACGCTCAGTAGTAAAATTTTGAATTTATTATTATTTATTTCAAAATAAATTCGACAAAATGTCTAATATTGACCTACTTCTGCTACTAATTATGACAATTTCTAAAATATTTTTAGAAAAAATATTACTAAGCGTACATAGATATCCGAATTCTCTTTCAATTAGTATAAAAAAATTAAAAATTGATTTATATTTACGGTTAATTTCATGGGGAAATCAAACTGTCTACAGTGGCCTCAGCGGCTGGGAGTAGAGATCCCTCTTAAGTAGTATGTAGTAGTTCCTTATTTTTTAGAATACTTTTTTATTTTGCGGAGAGCGAGTGCTTTTCAGTTTTTTTTCCAGAATCAACATTTTGTTTATAATTAGGTAGGATAGTATAGGTTCACAAAACTTTTTAATTGTTAAATAATAAAAATGTGTTTGAAGTTTCCTAAAATATGTAATACTTCGAAGAGATTTGTTTTAAAGAAAGGAAAAAAAAATGTAATTTTAAAAAGTAAGGAGGTTAATTAGCATAATTTACTTCAGCTATTACTTTTAATGTTCCAGATGAAAATTAAAGAGTATGTGATTCATGATCATACTTATTATAAGAATGTATCTTATGAAGATTTGGTCAATAATATAGCAAAATTGGAAAGGGAAGTAAAGGAGCTGAGACAGGAGAACAAAAGATTAAAATTAATAATTGATCGAAATGAAAAAGCTTTAGAACTCTCAGTAAATCTCAACAACAAAATTTGCGAAAAATCCTTGATGGAAATATATAGTGCCGTGACCCTTACATTTTTGAAAATGTTAGTGTTAAATATTAATCTAGTTATTAAATAAACTTATTTAAGTATTTATTCAAAGTTAGACAGTAGGATTAGAATATATGCACATAAGTAAAATAAGTTGCAAACATTTAAGGATGAATTCCTTTATTAGAAGTAATAATAAAATAAAATAAACATATAGCTATTAATACACTATAATTAAGTAAACTTATATATTAGATATATACAGCAAGAGCGCGCGAGGTATGATCACCCGATGGTATACGTAAACTCGTATCTAAACGTGGTCCGATAATACATATTAGAGTTACGGCACAACATACTAGCATTGCCTGCTCATATTCGAACTCATAGTGATCTGATTATTTTTTCGCAGATTGACAAAAAGAACAAATTAAATTTTCTCTTTAAGTGATGACGATTGCTTAGATAACTAAGTCGATAATAACGCGAAGATTGTAATACTTATAACGTAATTATGATTATCCTTATGAAATTAAATAATAATGTAGTTGTGTAAAAAGTTATAGCAGTACAACTGGGTTTTAGAATGAAATAAAAACAACCCGCCTGAAACATCTGCAGAATAAACTAAGACGTCTAGAGAAAAATAAATAAATAGAAATTTCATGGTAAAAAAAAACTATAAATAAGTATAACAGAAATACCATAAAATAACATAAAAACGACCCTTGAAATAGACATTAAAATTAGAGATTCTCTCCAGTAAATATAACGAAATAACAACTTTGGAAAAATAAATCTATATATCTATATCTGGCGAACACAGCTGGCGGAGATCATTTGCCGAATATACGTCCGAAGAATATCGACTGGCATCGGGTGATCATACCCCGCGCGCTCAAGCTGTACATAATTTGTCAATAAGACACATTAAATGCTGTAATACAAACACAAATAAAACAGATGTGCTCGAGAAGACGACACAATCTTGAATAAGGAAATAAATGTGAATATGAATGGTACTAATTCATTTCATAAAAGTGATTCTAGTAATAGAACTAAAATATAGTAAATACGTTACATTTCATAAAGAAAAAAAAATATAACTATGATATTTCTCGTAAGAAATGTTAAATCGTAAATAAAAACATTTTTGTAAATAGTATTGTAAGATTAAAATGCATTCCTTGATTCTTTATGTGTAGCCTTTGTGTATCGGAGGCATTGGAAATAATCATGTATGATTTAAGCACTTGCAAGAGAAAAATACAACGTTAATATTTGTTTATAGCATTCTACAAATAGCTATATTACCTGACGTGGATTGAAGACAGGGAGAAAGAAACGGGCGTGTTTTAAACTTATTTTGTAATTTTGGAATCTCAAATTTGGGTTAGTGATGCAAAAGGCATAAATTTATAATGTCAAGGTCAGTTTTTGTAATAATTTATTTTCTTAAAAATGTTATGTGTCTTAGAAATAACGACAAAAATGCATGAATTTAATTAATGTCTACTAACTAAGGCTGGTACACAAAAGGAAAAAAAACGATCTATACCTATAATATTCGAGTGTATAATAATATAACAGTTATGGGCATCGGCTTATTATAAAACATCAACACATCAACAGTTCCGTATGTACTCATTCTTTATACATTATGTTTCCTATCTATAGTATTTTTTTATCTATGACAGAATTTGTGAATATAACCGAAGGGCTGAGATCGAAACCGAATATCGTGTAGCTCCACCTACTCACACCCCCTTGCGTCTACCCATCCTGCGAGTAATATAAGTTGCATAAGTTTCTATTTATTAATGAACGCCCCTCTTAGAAGGACAAAGAAAAATTTTACTACGAACATTATAAAGATGCCAACTTAAAATTTGAAAGCCAAAGCAGCGACAGTGTTTTGTTAGACCGTATAAAAAGGCAAAAAAGGATAGGACATGCAGAGTTCTCGACTGCAACTTGAATAGAAAACACGCGAAAATTATAAAGCGAAACTCCGACATAATATTATAAAATATATAGTAGGGTAAATAAGCAACACTTATTCATTTATGATTCAGAAATTTGTATTCACAAATAGAGTTTAAGATTTTAGTTATGTTTTTCTTTTCAAATAAAGTCGTTTAATTAATTTTTTAAAAATAAAATGGAAGATATTAATAAGATGGAGTTTGAACAATTGTACGATCGAATGAAGTGAGTTATAATATGAAAATATTTTAATTTATCTCATATCAATTGAATGTTCACTTGATTTTAAATATTTCATTTAGTCATTTTCAATTATAAATGTATTTAATGGTGTTGAACATGCTACAAAGGTACTATGTGCGAATATTTGCCTTAAGTAGATTGTTGGGCATTATTAAGTATTGAATAATCATTTAAAAAAATTCAAGCAACTTAATACGAACATGCGATGATGTTTTTGATAGGTGAACACTAAATGGCTAGAAGTACTATGTGAAAATATTTGCGGCTAGCAGTTAGTGTGAACCAATTTCAGATCATTTAAGTAGCAATACTCTAGATCAGGGGTCTCCAAACTACGGCCCGAGGGCCACATCCGGCCCGCGGACAGATTTTGTCCGGCCCGCGGAGAGCTAGCATACTTGAAAACTCCTTTTAGAGAACATATTTTTTATAGCAAATTAAATTTAGTTTACTGAAGTATTCTAATTTTATGTTGAATAATTATTAATATGACATCTACATTGATATGGTCATGGGCTAACTACTCATAACATTGTTGTAGGCTTATTGTTATTGTTTTTGTGATAAGTTGGATAAAGAAACACAGAATTGTAATGAGTAAAGACATGTATAATATGCAGAAAATTTTACTTCAGTATATAATAACTAACAAATTATTGAAATGAATCCAACTAACATTTTATACATTTCAAATAAAAACATAACTTATAACAAGCATAATGACATATGAAATACTAATGAGATTTGTGTAATTGAGTTTTTCCACTGACAATAGTTTGTAGTTGTGGACTAATTTTACTTGTACCAATTATTAAAAGAGATTTAAGATGCTCATCAGTTAATTTAGATCTGTAAACATTTTTTGTGTACTTCATTTTGGAGAAGGTCTTCTCACACAAATAAGTAGCACTAAAAACAGAAAACAGCCCACGAGCAAATTTATGCAAATTATCAAATTGTGTCAGTGGAAGACTCTTATAAAATTCCAACAAAGATGAGTTTTGATATTTGTTCTTAATTATATCACTGCACTGTAGATCAATTATTTCCATTTGAAGTTCCGGGGCTAGGGTTTCAATGTCAGTATCAAAAGGATTCTGAAAAATCTTAATTTGATTCGCAATGGCATCAAAGTCCGAGAAACGAGTATCAAAATGTATTTTCAAAGCACTCAAAGTTTCGATTGCAAAATCGATAGGAAACTCAGTCTCAGTAGTGTGGCTGAATATTTCACATGTTTTAAAATGTGAAAAACATTTACTTCGTAGTTGTGATTGAAACAGTATCAATTTCTTCCGGAATGATTTGATATTAGTGTATAAATCAGGAAGATGCTGGTTTTCTCCTTGCAATCTCAAATTCAGTTCGTTCACATGTTTTGTCAAATCAACATAGAATGCTAACTTCCACAGCCATGCGTTGTTTTGTAATTCAGTAAGAGGGCGATGCTTTTCATTCAAAAAAATTTCGATCACTGCTCGAAGTTCAAAAAAGCGCTGAAGGACTTTCCCACAACTAAGCCAACGTACGGCAGTATGATAAGGTAAGTCATTTTCTCCAATCTCTTCAATAAATTGTCGGAATTGTCGGTGATTCAGCCCAAAAGATCTGATAAAATTAACAGTTGATATGACTGGTTTCAGAACTTCAGACATATCCAAACATTTTCCGCACAAAGACTGTTGATGAATGATACAAAGTAAGACTAATGGTTTTAAACCACCGTCATTTTCTACAGCCTTTGACACAAGAGCGACCACTCCTTTATCTTTCCCACTCATGTTTTTGCCTCCATCAGTTGTAATACATTTCAAGTTTTTCCATCGAAGGTTCTTTTGATTAATGGCCATTTCAACTCCTTTAAAAATATCTGTACCAGTAGTTGTGCCATGAATACTATTCATATCAAGAAGTTCTTCATGCACTTCATAGCTTTTATCTACTCCTCGAATATAAATCAACACCTGAGCAGTATCTGACACATCCGTTGACTCATCCAAGGCCAAAGAAAACCACTCAACATGTCCATTTTTGTCGAACAGTTGAGAGGATATATTTTCAGCGATGTTTTCTACCCTTCGAGCCACAGTGTTTGCTGACATACTGACACTTTTTAATAAATTTACCTTTTCAGGGCACATTTCTTCGGCTACTGCAATTATGCATTCTTTGATCATTTCTCCATCGGTGAATGGTTTTCCACGTTTTGCAATTTCAAGAGCCACACGAAAGCTGGCACGCGTTGCAGCCTCTTGTTCAGTTTTGAGTTTTGTAAATGAAGATTGCTGCGATTTCAATCCGCGCTTCATAGCTTCGAATTTTTCTGTCCGCAAACTTCCTGTATATTTTGAGTAATTTTGAAAATGTTTTGTTTCATAATGACGTTAATGTTATATTCTTTGAGAACGGCTATGCTTTCATTGCAAATCAAACATAGTGCCTTCTTACTGGACTCAATTACGAAATACTGAATGTTCCACTGATCTATGAATTTTCTGCATTCACTATCAATTTTTCGCTTCTTTTCCATACTACTAAATCACACACAAAAGCAACAATTCAAATCAAAATACTGTTACAAAGATGTCTTAAACTTAAACACGCACAAACACGTTTTAAGGAGGTACGCACTATTTTATTTCACAACAGTGTCATAGGAACTGACTTGTGGTTGCGCCACTAGCCTTCTTATATATTCCAATTACTGCCATCTAGAAGTGAGTGGAAGACACCAGAACTTTCTCGAACCAACGAGATTATTCTGTACGTGCTATTAGCGCCATCTGTTAGCGATAGAAGGTACTACCTATTTCCGCTTGTGTCCACCAGATGTCGTGTCACGTTACTCCACATGGCTCGTACTCTACGACTAATCTAGAAATTACAGATAATGACAGGAAAATTAATAATATGCAGTGTTGTCGTTTTGCAGCCTTTTTTAAACGTTGCGTACTTTTTCGGACTTTTTTTCATCAGTGGACTATTTCACTTTTTACCACCGGCAACAATGATAATATGGTTTTGGCCCTCGGAACTTACTGGAGTAATCAGTATGGCCCTAAGGCTGGAAAGTTTGGAGACCCCTGCTCTAGATTACTAAAGCACTACGTGTGAATGTTTGTTTTAGTAAAATAGTGACGGCATCGTATTAATAAATTTTACAAGAATCATTCTTTCAAATTTAAAAGAACATAGTGAACCTCCATTTAAACATCATTATACAGGGTGGTTCACCGGGTACTGAATCGATCGATTGCGGAAAAACTGTATCTAGGAGTGATCTGAAATTTTGACACTATACTAAAGTTGATGGGGGCCATTCATCTAAAATATTTTCAATATGGCGGCACTTCGGGCTATGCCGGAAGTAGACATAAACTTCCTAATTTTAAATAGAATACCTTGTATATTGTCAGGTTTTTAGAGTCCACGTGAAATTCTAAATATATTTCATGTATGTCATATATCTAAGTGTTAAAAAAAATAAGGATCACTTTGTATAAATAATGTCTATTAAAAAAAATTACAAACGTAAATAAAACAAAACAGACTTGTTGAACTACACTTTAATAACTAAAAATTGAACAATTGTTTCACCACACAGTGGCTTCTTCAGCAACGACTAAAAATAAATGTTACAAAGTATATATCTCATGATTGGTGTCATTGCAGAGATGCCAAGAAGGTATTTTTGATGCAAAAGAAAGCTGTAAGGTACAGTCATCTCAACAAAAAGGTTGCCAATCTACACGAACCGAGCGCATTTAGGACGGACTTTAACTTGAACGCATACGCATCACATTCATTCATAAATTGACCTTGCGAATAAAACCTTACAAAGGCACAAATAACCAGCTTGTTAAATACTATAAAATCAACACAACAAAAAATCGGTGTTCTCCAATATCAAAAATGAAATGTATAAAAAAAATTTACGATAGACAATTTTCTGTGTATTTAAAAATTCCTCTTGAAATGCAGAGTTGGAATAAAACACTCATTCATCGAATTATAGTGGTATGAAAAGTATATAAAGTTGTTTTCTTTATTTGTAGTAGGGAATATCACAAAGTAAATACTTCCAGTATTAATTTTCATAATGTATACAAGGTCAGTTTTTTCCAATGTTTAGTACCAGGATCTCGGAAACTACAACAGATAGAGATTTGGTAAAATGGGAAAAGAATTGCAGTTTTAATAGCTCTATTTAATTAAATTTTTCTTTGTTGGAAAAAGTGGCTTACTAGATATTTCGCAAAAAAAGTTTTGTTATTAATATTATTTTATTATATGGTAAGTAATACAGTTTAACCTATATTTCTTTATTCTAGCTTTATTTTTTGAGTTATGACACAAACTTGTATTTTTTTTAAATGCTAACCATAGTAGGCCATGACTTTATAAAAAAAGATCTTTTCTCAACGATTCACATGATGTGCTACTTGATATAGTTCTTTTGATAAATAAATAAATTATGACCATTTCTTTGTTTTAATAAATAGATTTAACTGTATTATTTACCATATAATATCCTAAAACTTTTTCCTTTACACATTTCATCTAAATCGAACGAAATAACAAAAAAAAAAACATTTTTACAAAATAATAAAAAAAATATCTAGGTAGGCTATGCACTTTTTCCAAAAAACAAAGCGCTAATTAAATAGAGCTGTTAAAGCTGCAATTCTATTCCCATTTAATCAAAACTGTATCTGTTGTAGTTTCCGAGAACCCCATAATAAACGTCGGCAAAAAACTCACCCTGTATATGTATACAGGCTGAGTCATTAGTAGCCGCTTCTTCGATTGTTCGTTTGTGTTTTAAATAAAAGAAAAAGCAATTAGTAGATGTTTCATGGTTGCTTGAGGCGCATATTCTAAAAATACTTTAAGCTCTGACGCACTTCCGGTTTCACCGGAAATGCACGGAACTTATTCTTTTAAATGACTCACTCTATATATTTTGGATTTTCTAGTACTGTTATAAATTGTCTATTAAACAGTTTTTCTTTTTCAAAATTGAGCCAATAGTTTTTGAGTTACCTACTAATTTTTTTTGTAAATTTTTCACAAAAACACGTTTTCAGAAAAAAAAACGCTTTTTTATTGTTTTTAAAAGTAAAAACATTCTCTGGTAGTGCTTGTAGCAAAGAAAATTCTGTATTATTTGGTATAAGTTGCACTCGACAATGCCTCAAAAAACTTTGTTTTTTCAAAGCCTACTTCCTAAAATTTTCACATACTAAAAACTTATTTTTTTTTATGAAACACCCGGTATTTTATTGTCGCATTTTGTTCCCTTTTTTATTCTCTTTCGTTTTTGTTGACAATGTCCTATACCTATTTTTTGTAATTTCTGACATAATCACCATAGGAGCAATCAGCGGTCAAATAAAGAACTACGAGAGCTGTTCTATGCACCGAAATATTCGTCCAATAAAGGCCGGAATGCGGCCGACTGCTTGCGTCAACTGTTAAAGAATGTCGGTAAACATTTATGTCAAATTTATAAAAGCATCGTTGTTATCATCCAAATTAATTATTTTTATGAAGAGTTAATAGATATGATTGACGTTTTGGGTGAATCTGAAAGAAACTCATTGCTAGCATTCATACTTTATGCAAAGAGCCAGGGATCTCTTTGCATAGAAGTCAACCGAAACCAGAAACCTTCGAAAGTATAAAGAAACGGTTCGAGTGAACAGAAAGTATTGAATATGAAAAAAAGAGCGGACAGAATCAATAACTGGTGAGGATTAGACGTTTTAGTGGGGCGGCATCTTCAAATACGTCAGTAAACATGACCTTTATTTTATTTCGTTGTTAACCAACAGTGTAAAAAATGAAAATATTGCAACTGGATATTGCTTGAATTAAAAAATTGAAATGCGATGCTCTTCATTCTGTAAAGTTATTCCTTTTGGGATAGTGGATTTAACCTTTGCTCTGTTTGACAGTTGACTAAGGAAAACGGGCCCCACCTGCCTTCCATTGGTTGAATGAATATTTGGGTGCATAGAACAACAGCGCTCGTAGTTCTTTAATTGACCGCTGATAGCTCCTATAGTGATTATCTCACAAATTGCAAAATTTAGCTATAGGACACTGTTAACAAAAATGTAAGAGAATAAAAAAAGGAACAAAATGCCTCAATAAAATACCTGGTGTGCCATTTAAAAAAAAATAAGTTTTTGGTATGTGAAAATTTCGGGAACTAGTGTTTGAAAAAACAAAGTTTTCCGAGGTATTGTCGAGTGCAACTTATATTAAATGGTGCATAATTTTCTTGGCTACACGCACCACCAAAGTTAATAGTTTTACTTTTAAAAACAACGTGAAAAAGGTTTTTTTCTGAACACGTGTTTTGGTCAAATATTTTCAAAAAAATTAATAACTCAAAAACTATTGGCTCAATTTTGAAAAAAAAAACAACTGAATAGACAATTTAAAGCAGTATTAGAAAATCCAGAAATATATCGAGCGAGTCATTTAAAAAAATTAAGTTCTGTGCATTTGCGGTGAAACCGGAAGTGCGTCAAGTCTTAAAGTATTTTTACAATATGTGCCACAAGCAACCATGAATCTTCCACTAATTGTCTTTGCCTTTATTTAAAACACAAAAGGGTAATCGAAGAAGCGGCTACTAATGACTCGCCCTCTAAATGTATATATAATTTCTAAATAACTACAGCGGTAATTAAATTTTGCGAACAAAATATTTATTCAAAAATAATACGGTACTTAACATAGAAAGTATGAAATCCAAATTGTAAAATAATATAAAAAATGTAAGAGGTTCCAAGAAAAGAAGAATGGGTGCATATTTAAATATATACATGTATAGATAAATAGATTTCTAAATTTCTTCAATATATTTTCACACAAAGTAATATTTATTTACAATACAGCAAAATTTCAAAAAACCCCTGACAATGTTTTACATGGGAACACAGATAATCTTCAGTAGTGAGTCCAAGCTCCATCATTTTCAATGACTTCTTGAAGTCTAGAGGGTATAGAGGCAATAAGTTTGCTGCAATATTGCACAGAAATATCCCCCCAGACAGTTTCGATCTTGTCCCATAGTTCGTCGGAAGTACGCGGAACAAATTCTTTCAACATATCTTTCTTCATGATCCCCCAAACATTCTCAATAGGATTTAAGTCGGGACTGTTAGAGGGCCATGGTAAAACTTCAATATTTGATGTTTGAAACCATTGTTGAACTAATCGCGATCGGTGAACGGGACAGTTATCCTGCTGGAACACAAAATTATTTTCATACATCATATTAACTGATGGTAGCATAATATTGGACAATATGTCTCGATACTGCACACTATCTAACATATTTTCTATTTTCCATATGGGTCCCGTTCCAAGACTCGATATCCATCCCCATACACTGACCGCAAATCTACCACTACGGCTTCGTTCCAGTATATTATTTAAATGATAACGGGTATTTTGTTGTCGATACACTTTCCGTTTTGCATTCGAATATGACTGGAAACTGGATTCGTCAGAAAAAACCACTCTATTCCAGAAATCCATGTTTTTGTCGAGGTAGGTTTCTGCAAATCTGAGTCTTTCTTCTTTTTGTTGCTCATTTAGTTTCGGTTTTATAGCGGCAATATAATTTCCAATATTTACTTCTACCAATCTGTTGCGAGCTGTGCTTAGACTTCCACCAAATTCTGTTGCCTGAATGGCTCTGCGACAGGTTGCAAAAGGATGTTCTTCAATGTAACGCGTCAGAGCATTATCTTCTTCTGGACGTGTTACCCTTTTTCTTCCTGAACCAGGACGTCTTGCTACAGAGTGGTCTACCAACCATTTCTGTCGAAGTTTATAAATACTAGTGTGGCTAACACCTAATTCTCTAGCAACGCCTCTAATGGACCACCCATATTCCAGCATTGCTACCGCACGTTCTTTTTCAAGTGTTGTCAACATGGTGACTACTACTCGTCGGACTGTCTACTCTGTCTCCTCATATGCCGGTGCTTAAATATATATGTCTCAATGATGTCGCACTCTGGAGATTGTTCTCGTGTTTACTATCCCCAATAGTTTCGCGAGGTTTCTAGAAGTTTGACTGGACGCCGGCGGCGTCTGACAGAAGTAATTTTTTATATTCTAGGTGGACAAAAATCACAAAATTTAGGATAAAAATAATATTTCCAGTGACTTCGTTGTAGAGACAGTTGTAAAACCAGTTTTTTGTGCCAGAGTTGTTATACTTTATAGCCCGTCGCTATGACAATAAACAAAAAAATATCATTTAATTTGGCCGAAAATAAAGTTCTCCGAAAATAAATAAGATTTGCTATACATAAAAAAATAATGTTTCTTATTCATATTAATACATTAGGCTTTAAGTGTATATATGTATAAATAACATTAAATATATTTTGGTTCATCATAAAATAATTCTTTATTATTGTATCCATTAGTGTCTTGTTCATAAAATAAAGCAAACTCTAAAATATCTGAAATACATATAACTTGCAATGCCAGTAAAAAGCGGACATAAAATTGTAAAACATCCAAATAAAAACCCGGTGATTTATTATGTTTACATTAAGTGTATCTTCATGAATATATGTATATACTATATACCTTATTCACCCTATATTTTAGGTCGATACTGGATCGTTGGAAAGATAGACTATTTCATTCATAATACAGTTATAGCTCTACCTACATATATTAGACAGAATTTCTGCTTCAGATTGGCAACCTTTTTGTTGAGATGACTGTACATAAATAACCTGAGATTGCAAGAGTCCTGTAGACATGCTTTTAGAAAAGAAAGAATTCTAACCTTCTTTGACATATACATATTGGAAGTAGAGTCATTTGTACATGAGAACAGGTCATCTTTCACCTCCAGTATAGACCACAAATACAGTACACGGCAAAATAATTACCTGCTGCCATTTCAGCATAGAACAGCACTTTTTCAAAGAAATCATCTTTATAGTGGCTGTAAACTATACAATAAACTTCCATCCGAGATAAAACAGTAAGGTTTAAAAAAATTTAAACTCAAAGTTAAGGAATTACTATTAACATTAAATTGTTACTCCTGTGAGGACTTCTTGAATCAATGATTTGTTACCTATATTTTGTAGTTTTCATTTTTGACGTTTTCACACATGTATGATTTCTTTGTATGTACACATGTGTCTGAAATAAATTATATTATTATTATTATTATTAATTAATCCAATAAAGCAACTATTAAAATGATGCAAAAATGTACATGCCATTATTAAGACTATTGGTTTTAGTGTTATATTTGTGTTACTGTATATGTTTTAATAACCTTTATGGCTGGTCATTTCATATTTAAAAGAAACTTAAAATACCATTGCTATTATTATTATTATTATTATTAGTAACGCAAGCTATCCAATTCTACACGAAAGAATGTATTAACCACGATCTGATGCTATTGATTATTTCAGACAATGCTGAAATAAACGCTTTATCGATAAAAAGATAATGTTTCATAAAAATATTGAAAAAGCATTACCTAACTCTGCCATTACATTCTTCTTATTGCAAATATTCAATCATGAATTAAAAAAACATACACAAAAACCATCACCAATAAAATGAAAGGTGATATCTAATCATAAAACCGATCGTGGTTTTCGCGATGTAAATGCAAACAACGTCTGTCTCAATCACTGGAAGCGACAAGGTAATGCCTCTTTGATTACAGAATACATGATAATATGCAATTCACGGATATAATTATGTTCTTCAAGATGTGTCATTAAACGAGCTGGATGATAATTTAATAAGAGGAAACACGCAAATATATGTTTTGCCGTTTCACGTTGTCAGTTCAAAAGCTTTGTTAGAATGTCTTTTTTATTTTTTTCTTTGGTTTGCCTCCAAGCTATTTCCATCTAACACAACCAATATAGCACGTAACAAAAAAAGAAAACTACTATATATATATATATATATATATATATATATATATATATATATATATAATCGTATCGTCAAATCGTCAAGTTAAGAATTTCTGATAATTTAAAATTCCCATCAAATGTCTCTTCTGCAAAATTTATTTGCGCTTCATTAAATAAATATTATGAAATTCCGTTTTAAGTACATAAACATTCATTTTAAAGTAACTAGACTCAAATAAATGGATATGGGCACCATACAATCGTCTTTTGTGTATATATAGAATATTTATGGTTCCAAGCAGAGATTGAATACTCACTTTGGTGGTAAGTTATCAAATAATTGTACAGCGTCTGACGTACTGCCGCACAGTATGTTTCTTACATTTGTAACAGAAGAACACATACAAAATATCACTATGATGTTAAAAAATAAACAGTCATGTGGATTTGATTATGTTAACAGTAAGATTATAAAAAAAGTTTGTCCAGAAATTGTAAAGCCACTAACATACTTAGTTAATTTGATGGTAGAGAAAGGAGAATTTCCGAACATCTTAAAATTAGCTCGTGTTGTGCCTATGCATAAAAGTGGATGTGAAGAAAATGTGGAAAATTACAGACCGATCTCAATTTTGAGCACATTTTCTGCAATAATAGAGAAAATTATTGTCAATGAATTATGGCAATACATAAATAAATTTAAAATACTTCACCCAAACCAGCATGGGTTTAGAGAAAACCATTCTACAGAAACGGCTACCTTTAAATTTATACAGCATGTCAACGAGGAACTGGACCAGGGAACGTATGTTGCTGGGTTGTTCTTCGATCTTTCAAGGGCCGTTGACACCGTTAGTGCGGGATTTGTGAGTGACAAGATTTGTGCATTGCATTGAGCTAATGTGAATCGCATATTTGTTGCTCAGAAAAGACTGATTTTTGGTTTGGGACCCACGGATTCGTGTCGTCCGCTATTTACCTTGCACAGAATATTGACATTTCCATCTGTGTTTGTGTATAAGTGCTCCATCTTTGCTTTCACACATATAGACAAATTTAAAAGAAACAGTGACTTTCATGATTATCCAACAAGAACAAAGGGTAAGTTTAGTGTCCCGGTACATAAATCGGCGGCTTTTCGGAGATCCCCATGTATTGCTGTTTGCCTGTCTACAATGGTCATCCACAACAAATCAGGGAGAGTAGTAATATTAAAATATTTAAAAAAAAAGATGAAGAATCTATTGGTTAAGAGTTGTTTGTATGACTGTGGTCAATTTTTGTAATGTTTGTTTTATTTGGTTTGTTTTTTGGTGTTTTTTAATAGAATGTACTGGCTGTGTGTGATATACCTTTATACATATGACGTAGCCGATATCACTATGTGATCTATGGTCAAATAAATTTATTATTATTATTATTATTATTAAATGCGCATAAATAACCTATAACTTCGTAGGTATATAAATAATTATTATTCATTTATTGCTATAAATAAATGGAATTTATTTATAGCAATTATAAAATTCTTTTTATAGCGGATAAATAAAATGAAATAAGTGGAATGCCAATATGCTTTAAGCATGTACATTGAAGAAAATTTTGCACTTGCTACTGTGTCAGAAATGGGAACTTGTATTCTCGATTCATAACAGTATCCTTCGGCAAAATTCAAGAACCCCAAAATATACATAAATACGATAAATTATTAAGGAGAATTTGTATTTCGATGACTATATATGATTTCAGATAAACTTTGTCAAATAAGACACAGCATTTCACAGCAAATCAAAAAATATTATATTTTTGGCATATTGTTCAATATGGTACAATATAAGATTCAAAACATATACGATGCAGATATGAAAATAATATATATGTAAAATATTATAATAACTTACGCATTGTGATTTAGAAATTTACAAGTTTTTAAATCGGCAACATGGAAACGTCTTAGTACTTCATTTCTTTTACCGCCATAATAATAATTGAATATAAGCATAATCATATGATTATGCTTATATTCAACTATAACATTGCCAATGGGTTGAAATAAAATTAGTAACCTTTAATTTCGAGTTCATATTAAAGTTGATTATTTATGCCGACAATGTTCAAAATTACTGCAAAAAATCCTTTAAACTATGCTTATGGAATTCTAATGTCATATTCGCAAGTCATTTTAAATTCAGAAGCGGAGGAAATTGTGAAACGTACAAATCGCTATATTGCAAATGGCGGCAACCTAAACCCATTACAGACAAATTATATATATTTGACCATTTGATTAACAATACCTGGTTAGAATCAATAAACCACACTACATAATTATGTATACATATAGTGACGTATGTATGTCTATTAAATTCATGGAGTTTAATGCAATAGAGATAAGCTTTTAAGTAATGACGCATTGCAGCGGACATCCAATTGTGTTCTCTTTTATTTAGGGATATGTTTCTGTAATAAATAGAGATTCGTAGATATCTAAACCAAAGTTGCATAAATACATATACCGGTATCATATGGTATATTTTTGAAATCAGAGTAAAAAGACCTTTATAAAAATCTAATAATATACAGAGTATTCCATTTAAACAAAAAATATTTTCTTTTTATACCGTTGTATCTGCACGCCACTGTGTTTTTGATAGCATGGAAATAAAATTTAGTCTCAGCCACACAACTTTTACTTGAAACACATTTTTGTATATGCAATAATAACGATGATGAAAATTATGGGTAATTTATAATGAATAACCCTGTACAAAGAAGGATATATATATATATATATATATACATATACCTAGGTTTCTTGAAACAAAAACATAATAACATTAACTGAATAAATATAATGCCTTATTTTAATAAAATACCTACAAGCAAAATATTTTTCTTGTTCCGAAGTGAGAGATATATGTAGATCGTATGTGCAGTATTATTATCAACTAAGTGTATGGAAAGCAATCAAAACACCGCCCACGAGTGTACACATCTAAGTTGAAAAAGAATTCAAAAAGTCCACTTTGTTAAGAAAGAGAAACAACTGATTGTAGAATTTATTCAAAAATGCGTTAGCTATATCTGCAATACCTGTAAATAGCACAAATTGGCGTGTTTAATGAGTATGTGTTTAAAAAACAAACGTGCTAAATGAAAATAAGGATGTGGTAGAAAAAACACAGTTTTGTCACAAACGCATTGTGTGACTATCGTGCGTCAATCATATACAGGGTGAGTCATCTAAGCGGGTAAGGCCGATTATGCCTTTCTGAGTAAAGATATTGCGAAGCGGGTTTCTCCTTGTGATAGCTGTTCATTAGGAGCACATTTTAAAAATATTTTGTATTATACAGAGTGTTCATAACTTGGTGGCTAACCATAGTTATAGTTTTTTAAATGGAACACCCTATATATTATTCCATTTCTGTATTCCCCGTATAATTTTTAGTCAAAAAGTAATAAGATAGTATAGGCTTAAAATCTAAAGCTTTTGACTTCACATTTTTCTGAAAAATTCAATGTTTGTATAAAATTATATTTCTCGAAAACGACGTATTAGATGGACAAATTTTTTTGCAGTATTGTTTACAATAAGAGGTCCTAATAGAAGCATGCTTTATTTATTTTACAGTTACTAACTGCATGTGCAGGAAACTGAATTAAAATTACATGACACGTTTTTGTATAAAAGTCAATCTTTTTAAATAGAACACCCTGTATATCAGTTCATTTTTGAATTGTTTATTAAATTTTATGTTAGATACATGTAAGACGTTAATACTTTAAATGTGACTATTACTGAGCTACTGTCGTTTTTTGATATGCTTTTGTTAGTTTTTGCAAAAAAGTCAGTTTTTTCAAATGGAACAGCCTGTATATTATTTCATTTTTGAATTTTTTATTAAATTTCACATCAAAAACATGTAAGACGTAAATACTTTAAATGTGACTATTACTGAGCTACTGTCGTTTTTTGATATGCTTTTGTTAGTTTTTGCAAAAAAGTCAGTTTTTTCAAATGGAACAGCCTGTATATTATTTCATTTTTGAATTTTTTATTAAATTTCACATCAAAAACATGTAAGACGTAAATACTTTAAAAGTGACTATTACTGAGCTATTGTCTCTTTTTGATATAATTTTATCAGTACTATACTATATTAATTAAAACCACAAAACTGACAAAATTATATCAAAAAGAGACAATAGCTCAGTAAGAGTCACTTTTAAAGTATTAACGTCTTACATGTTTCTAACATGAAATTTAATAAACAATTCAAAAATGAACTGATATATAGGGTGTTCCATTTAAAAAAATTGACTTTTATACAAAAACGTGTCATGTAATTTTAATCCAGTGTCCTGCACATGCAGTTAGTAACTCTAAAAAAATAAAACATGCTTCTCTTAGGACTTGTTATTGTAAACAATACTGCAAAAAATTGTGTCCATCTAATATGTCGGTTTCGAGAAATATAATTTTATACAAATATTGAATTTTTCAGAAGAATGGGAGTAAATCAAAAACTTTAGATTTTAGGCCTATACTATCTTATTACTTTTTGACTAAAAATTATACGGGGAATACAAAAATGCAATAATATTTAGGGTGTTCCATTTAAAAAACTATAACTATGGTTAGCTACCAAGTTATGAAACACTCTGTATAATACAAAATATTTTTAAAATGTGCTCCTAATGAACAGCTATAACAAGGAACAAACCGCTTCGAAATATCTTTACTCATAAAGGCATAATCGGCCTTACCCGCTTAGATGACTCACCCTGTATATGTTTATGAACAATGAACGTACAGATTCTTAATACCACGTCACACACTATTACTTGTTTCGTATTGAAACAGAATTCCACCGACAACAAGCGAAGGATTGAGGTTAGCAAATAATACTAGCTCAAGATAGTTCCATAACTCACCTTCTTGCCAAAAATATTCAATATAGAATTATCGAGAGGCTATGTTTACATTAACTTCTTCATTATCAATTTTTCTTTGAAAAGCAAGCTTCAGCCAGCTACACCAAAATAAAAGCTACCTCCATCACAACAGAAAAAAGTTACAAACGATTCAGTATGACAATCGGTTTCGGTCAAAAGATACTTTCACATCAAAACATGATACTTTCACATCAAAAACATGTAAGACGTAAATACTTTAAATGTGACTATTACTGAGCTACTGTCGTTTTTTGATATGCTTTTGTTAGTTTTTGCAAAAAAGTCAGTTTTTTCAAATGGAACAGCCTGTATATTATTTCATTTTTGAATTTTTTATTAAATTTCACATCAAAAACATGTAAGACGTAAATACTTTAAAAGTGACTATTACTGAGCTATTGTCTCTTTTTGATATAATTTTATCAGTACTATACTATATTAATTAAAACCACAAAACTGACAAAATTATATCAAAAAGAGACAATAGCTCAGTAAGAGTCACTTTTAAAGTATTAACGTCTTACATGTTTCTAACATGAAATTTAATAAACAATTCAAAAATGAACTGATATATAGGGTGTTCCATTTAAAAAAATTGACTTTTATACAAAAACGTGTCATGTAATTTTAATCCAGTGTCCTGCACATGCAGTTAGTAACTCTAAAAAAATAAAACATGCTTCTCTTAGGACTTGTTATTGTAAACAATACTGCAAAAAATTGTGTCCATCTAATATGTCGGTTTCGAGAAATTTAATTTTATACAAATATTGAATTTTTCAGAAGAATGGGAGTAAATCAAAAACTTTAGATTTTAGGCCTATACTATCTTATTACTTTTTGACTAAAAATTATACGGGGAATACAAAAATGCAATAATATTTAGGGTGTTCCATTTAAAAAACTATAACTATGGTTAGCTACCAAGTTATGGAACACTCTGTATAATACAAAATATTTTTAAAATGTGCTCCTAATGAACAGCTATAACAAGGAACAAACCGCTTCGAAATATCTTTACTCATAAAGGCATAATCGGCCTTACCCGCTTAGATGACTCACCCTGTATATGTTTATGAACAATGAACGTACAGATTCTTAATACCACGTCACACACTATTACTTGTTTCGTATTGAAACAGAATTCCACCGACAACAAGCGAAGGATTGAGGTTAGCAAATAATACTAGCTCAAGATAGTTCCATAACTCACCTTCTTGCCAAAAATATTCAATATAGAATTATCGAGAGGCTATGTTTACATTAACTTCTTCATTATCAATTTTTCTTTGAAAAGCAAGCTTCAGCCAGCTACACCAAAATAAAAGCTACCTCCATCACAACAGAAAAAAGTTACAAACGATTCAGTATGACAATCGGTTTCGGTCAAAAGATAAAATGTTCTGTGGATAACCTACATCGAGATCATTTAGATCTAGCTGGTCTAGTTCTAAATGATCTGGAGTTAATTTCATCATTTGTATAGCCGACTTTATCATCTTAACTGACGTATTAAGCTTTCTCGTAGACATTTTTGTCTAGGCAGAACTGATAGGTGAGGAAGCTTCAAGGCGTGTTGCAGATATGTGTTATTACTACAAATAACACGACAAATGATATAATTTATTTACACATGATGATTTGGTAGGCAGTGAAATACAAGCAAAATCTTCAGAGAAGTCATTGTAGACGACGTGCGATCAAAACAAGACCATCAAACCTTGCAAAAACGTCAGAAATTATCAACAAAGTCACTTATTTTCAACGACTGAAAAAGTGACCTCAAGTAAACAAGGAGAATTATACATCTTCAAGTCGTTGTTTTACAAGAACCAAAGTAATTTTTGCAAAGATTTGTTACGGTTGATGAATCCCGGTTTGACCACAAGATTTCTGAAAATCGATAGTAATCTTGTACATTTCTATTACCGTGTAAGGTAATTGGTACGATCTTTAATATTTTTCTTGTTGTCCCACCACAAATCAAATTGAAGAAAGCCACGTCTGAAGAACGACCTGAAATGGATAATAATTGGGATTTTTAAGTATGCTGCAATCACTTTATTTGCCGGGACTAGTCCCAAGTCAATTTCGATAGTATCAAAAACTTATTGCAATAACGCGGAGCAGTATTTTAGGATATTGCAAAAGATCATTGCAAAACTGCATGCAGTCTGAGTATCTACCAAATCATCCCTGTATTTTGAATGATGCAGACACCTATTAATCATTACTCGTCGGAATACAGAAATTTCATTTTCATAGCTTTTTACGGTTGTATGACATAATCAAGAAAACAGAAAAAATACTGGCAAATATTATTACCAAAATATTACGTGTATCCATAAATGTTACATAAAAATTCATAAAAGCAATTAAAACTTTTGTTTTTAAGTCATAATATGTGGATACAATTTGTAATTATTTGAAGATACATTTTATGCGGTTGATGCCGTTTATTCACCAGGAAGGAAGTGTTCGCTAATTAAAAAGTACACAATCATATGAGCGATCCACAATGCTTAATATTAATATATTCACCACCAAGAATGTGTTATAGCAATTACAATAACGATGTGAACAGGAAATTTACACTGGCAGAGTATATTAGACGAAACATAATAACTTTCTTTTCTGGGCAATTAAGAAAAATATTATTATGTAGTGTGTGTGGTACGTGAATTTTGTTTCAAGATCAGTCGCCGTTCCACTAAAAGTGAACACACAATTAATTCGTTATAATTTGTAATCTATAGCGAAACAAGACATATAAATTTATGGGTTTATAATAAGAAGATAAATATATTCAAGTCCAACGTTAAAATTATATTACTAATAAAATATTTATATCCTTATTACATTACTGTGTAAGCGCATAGCATATATAAAGCAAAAATTAGTAACATTTCATAGAATAACTGATCAAAGGTGCAGATTACGATCGCAACGCTCTTAGAGATTGCAGTGCCGTTCCATTTAATGCTCACAAGGCTCGTATTTTACAGGTGGATCGTCGTGAACATTTGTGAACATAACCTAAATATTTAGATAATACACCATGTATATAATACTACTATATTGCGTGTATATTGTGTAATTTTTCGTCCCAACTAAGGGAGATAGGATTGGTCACATTGTCTGTTCTGCGCATGCGTTAAATCAAAATGTCTGTTTGGTACAATACAAAATAACAGATAAATAGAAAACATAAGTATAACCTCTAATTTAAATTGATATCTATAACTAAGATATTACTGATAGCATACGCAAAATTGTCTTTATTGACTTCAGCTTTGTGCAAGTTTTGATATCACAGATATACACTGAAACATTAATGTTTTAGCAAAAGTGTTAATCAGCATTACAATTTTATGATTGAATAATGGTCTTTTTTTTAATTTACAATGGTTTAGCCATTCGTGAAAATAAAAACGTGTTAAAGCATTATTTGCGCCCATATGTAAAGAATATAAACAAACAAATACTATGATACACTTGAATTTCTTTAGTGCATGTAATAGCACATTCGTAATCAAACCATTTTTTCTGATGTTTATATCTGATTAACTAAGATGAGTAGAAGTGAGATTTTGCAAAAAAATTATATTATTTCTTGTAAATAATCTCATATTATTATCTTATGTGGGATCTGTGGTGGGCATGTCAAAATTCCTCAACTTTCTATGAACATATACAGGTGGTTCATAGGGAACTGAATCGATCGATTGCGGAAAAACTGTAGCTAAGAATGATCTGAAATTTTGACACTATACTAAAGTCGATGGGGGCCATTCGCCTAAAATATTTTCAAGATGGCGGCACTCCGGGCTATACCGGAAGTAGGCACCAACTTCCTAATTTTAAATAGAATATGCTGTATATTGTCAGGTTTTTAGATTCTACGTGAAATTCTAAATATATTTCATGTATAATGTCATATATCTAAGTGTAACCCTTTTGGACTTATTGAAATTCTTATGTTAAATTTGACGTTTGCAGACAGAAAATCAATATCACTTTTTCCATATAAAGATGAATTTATTATTGAATTTGAAGTAAATTCTGTCAAATAGATGGTCTAATTAAATAGTATTTGTATAAAATTGTTACAATTATTAATACAGACTGTGCGAATTATACGCCTGAAAACGAATTTGGAAAAATTGCCAAAAGACAATTTTTTAAATGGGAAGCGGCAACTTTTATCTTATTCTGCATTAAAAATAAGGATCACTTTGTATAAATATGTCTATTATAAAAATTGGTAGTTTTCGAAATATTGGCAAGTTAGTGTTTTTATCTTCTACAATACATACTGTTTGCATTAGTTCTTTTTTCATTAGTTAGTCACAACAGTGTTTACAAAATTATAGATTGTCATTCGTTGAAGAAAAGTCATTTACCTTATCATAATTTCAATAAGTCATGCCGGGGCGCTTAAATTGTACAAACGATGATTATTTAAATTTATTTATTATTTATGGGGAATGTAATAAAGTTATGTCAAGAACATGTGATACATTTGCATTACATTATTATCGTTATTAATTACTGGTTTATTTCCCTGAATCTTTGCCCACACGGATCCAAAGTTTCTGAAGTTTTCTATAATACGTTTATCTGTATTGGTAGATGGTTTCCGTTTTTGCGGATATCGAGTTGCAAATGTATCACATGTTCTTGACATAACTTTATTACATTCCCCATAAATAATAAATAAATTTAAATAATCACCGTTTGTATAATTTAAGCGCCCCGGCATAGCTTTTCTTCAACGAATGACAATTTTATGATATTTGTGATATTGTGATGATGAAAATTTTCGACCTCGAGATTTTTGCAGATGTCCACGTTTTGAGGTCCCCTGATACCAAAAAAGTGGTTTTTAAAAAATGTCTCCCTCTCTCTCTCTCTCTCTCTCTCTCTCCCGCTCTCTCTCCCCCTCTCTCTCTCTCTCTCCCTCTCCCTCTCTCCCGCTCTCTCTCTCTCTCTCTCTGCGTGTGTGTGTGTGTGTGTGTGACCACGATAGCCGTCAAACCGCAGTAGATATCAATTCCAAATTTTGTATTTACGTGTATAATCTGCCTCTTGAGAACTGATTAGATTTTGAGCAAAATCGGCAGACCGGAAGTAGTAGTTTACTTCAGTGAAAAAGTCGAAATTTGCAAATATTTCGTCAATTACTAAGTTTAAACAAATTTATAAAGAATTCATATGTACTTAGAATTAAGTTTGAAACAAATTGTCTTAAAAAAGTTTTTCGAAATTCCAACCGGAAGTAGGTCTTTTACTCTTATCGAAAATCAGTTTTTTGCGAATATCTCGCAAGTCATGCTTTTAAGACAAGTACGTTACGAGTATAAAAGTATTTAAAACATAATTTTCAATATCTTTTATATAAAAAAAATTACATAGATATTTATAAAGAGTACAAAAGTATTTAGAGTTCGATTTGGAATATTTTTTGTATAAATGAAATTTCAAAATTCGGACCGGAAGTAACACTTTCATACGTATAAGGAAGTCGCGTGGTGGCCACACCTCATTTTTTAATTTTGTAAACACTGTCATGGCTAACTATTGAAAAAAGAACTAATGCAAACAGTATGTATTGTAGAAGATAAAAACACTAACTTGCCAATATTTCGAAAACTACCAATTTTTATAATAGACATATTTATATAAAGTGATCCTTATTTTTAACGCAGAATAAGATGAAATTATAAAAGTTGCCGCTTCCCATTTAATAAAATTGTCTTTTGGCAATTTTTTTAAATTCTTTTTCAGGCGTATAATTCGCACACTCTGTATTAATAATTGTATCAATTTTATACAAATAGTATTTAATTATACCCTCTATTTGAGAGAATTTACTTCAAATTAAATAATAAATTCATCTTTATATGGAAAAAGTTTTTCTTTCTATTCACGATATCCCGCCATGATATCTTCAAAGAAACACTGTTGCAATGCGATCCAACTGTGCGTGGATTTTGATTAATTTACAATATTTACTATAACATAACCACAATTCGTATTACTTTTGACAAATGTATTTCTTCAGTATGATCATTTATTTGTCCATGATTTGCATATGATTCCACAATGATATTTCTTCATTCATTAAGGGAAATTAAATTATTTTTACACATTTAACAAGGCGCAATTATTATTAATTATAAAGAGATTTGTAGATTTTAAAGCTATTTATGCTTGTTTTATTTATGTGATAAACAAACAGACCTAAAATTGAAAAATTATTTGTAGCGCATGCACAGTTTTGACAACGTGACTCAAAAACGGCATAGCAGCATGTTTTTTATTTCACACTGTTGGAGAGAAGTTTTTCTTGTCTACACGCAATATAGTAGTATTATATACGTGATAGACTGACGTTTGTATATCATAATAATTGAGATTATATTACATTACTGGATGGAGTGTGAATAGAGATATAGTGGTGACAGCATGAAAGAAAGATGGGGATGTTTTGCCTTTAGTTAGCTAAGCAACTAAAGTTAATATACAAGTAAAAATTGAAATAAATTCAAATTGAGTTCAAAACAGTTTTATTTAATTCACAACAATTGTTTCACCCTACTAGGGCTTCATCAGGTGATGAATATTATAATACAAAATATTTGTAGACGATCTTATTTATGTCTTTTTCTAAATGAAGAGGGGGGAGTTTGTGACATTAGGTTAAGAGCGGGAGTAACTTATATCTTTAATGTAATATTTAATATATATATACATAACAATATGATTAATAATATTAACAATTTTTGAAAACTGATTGTTTACTGTTATTATAAAATTAAACAATTTATAAATATATATATAACTATAAGAATCATTAAGTTGATTTTAAATATTTAAATTTAACAACGGTGAATTATTCACTTCTAGTTGGTCATTTAAAATAAGGTTTAATTTGTTTAATTTATTTATTTCTAGGTTTTCTAATAAATTTAATTTTTTACTCTTGTCTTGTATATGTAATATGTCAAACTTGTTATTGAATTTATGTTTTTGTTCAATACAGTGGTTTGCATATGTGGAATCATAAATTCAATAACAAGTTTGACATACTACATATACAAGACAAGAGTAAAAAATTAAATTTATTAGAAAACCTAGAAATAAATAAATTAAACAAATTAAACCTTATTTTAAATGACCAACTAGAAGTGAATAATTCACCGTTGTTAAATTTAAATATTTAAAATCAACTTAATGATTCTTATAGTTATATATATATTTATAAATTGTTTAATTTTATAATAACAGTAAACAATCAGTTTTCAAAAATTGTTAATATTATTAATCATATTGTTATGTATATATATATTAAATATTACATTAAAGATATAAGTTACTCCCGCTCTTAACCTAATGTCACAAACTCCCCCCTCTTCATTTAGAAAAAGACATAAATAAGATCGTCTACAAATATTTTGTATTATAATATTCATCACCTGATGAAGCCCTAGTAGGGTGAAACAATTGTTGTGAATTAAATAAAACTGTTTTGAACTCAATTTGAATTTATTTCAATTTTTACTTGTAAATTATGGAGTTTCAACACGTATCTCCGTCTTCAATCAATTATTTAAAGTTAATATGTCAAAACTGTCAAAGCATAACTGCGTGTACAGTTTTGTACGATTATTTTCAGTTTTTATATGTATTGTAATTATTATTATTATTATTCGTTTAATTATAGCGACGTGTATATAAGTTTTCAGTGTGTAGGTCTTTCTTAATTATTTTATATAGTTAAACAAACACAAACAGTTTTTGTTCGTGTGAAATTTGTTTGTTGAATTTATATTCTAGCAATTATCTTATATTAATGAAGCTATTAAATATGTTTTCTAATCGAACAGCAAATCAGAAAATAATTAATATTTTTTGATGAAATATCATCAATCATTTGAATGTATGGATATATTTTGTGGGAACGGAGATCCCAAAAGGTTAGTGGAAATTGTAGATATAGTTTCTGGATTTTTTCAATATTATTTAAACTGATATATTTATTTATATTAATCTACAGAGAAGTATCTAATTACAGACTAGAAACTTAGAAACATATAATGTTTAGGCATAGATAAATACTAAAAAACTGACAACTTAAGCGGTATCTAAATCTACAAGAATTATACAAAGTTGAAAATTGAATAAATGGAAAATGACGATAATATACTACTGCTCAAACTTGGTTCTATCGGTTTCTCAGCTTCTCTTACCGATTTAATCGCTTCCTACCTTGAGAACAGATCGAGTTATATGCACTACAATGGTACCAGTTCGGATATATTCACGATCACATCGGGGGTGCCTCAAGGATCCCATCTACGGCCTTTATTATTCAATGTGTACATTAATGGTCTATTAAATAGATTGGATTGTGGGGTATTTGCCTACGCAGATGACTTACAAAGAAACCTTTCAATTATTAATAGCTGGTGTCATGAAAACAAAATTAAGCTTTTAAGAGTATTAATAAATGTGCAGTTGTGACATTCACAAAAATTAACAAACCCGTCTTATTTAACTATTCTCTGGACTCAATAATCTCTCAACGTTTACCACCCTATATTATACACTGGTTCGTCCAAAATTGGAGTACGCATCAATAATATGGTACCCTTGCTATTGCTACGTTTTCCAGCAACTATAGCTTTGGAGAGAGTTCAGAAGAGATTTCTAAAATATGTATCCTTCAGAATGAGCGGCGTTTAGCCCCCACCCACGTGGTACTGATTATGATGCACTCTTAAATACCCATAATTTTATAAGCTTAACTTCAAGGAGGAAGATAGCCAGTGCAGGGTATTTAAGAAAATTAATCAATAATTAAATTGACTCGCCCTGCCTTCTTCAGCCGTGGACTTTTTGGTGCCAACATATGCAACGCGTTCGACTGATACGTTTTTAGTTGCCAGAGCGCAAACCAATGTTTTGGTTACAGCACCGTTAACCCACATGATCAGA